>CM077824.1:32899512-34181439 GCA_039720395.1 Liquidambar formosana | reverse complement strand
GAAGCCCTTTCCGAACCCTGACTCGGGAATAGAGACTTCAATAAGGCCATAAAGGCGAAAACTGGAGAGACTAATGGTGTTTTGATGGTGGGGAAGCCTTGGGAGGGTGGAGAGAATTGGGTTCAGAGAGATTGCGAGTGGTAAGGAGTACGGCGGACAGAAGCTAAAGAGGGAGCATTTGCGGGAATTGGGCGAATTGTTCGATAAGCGAAGGCGCGATGAGTTTACGGTGGATTTGGATGATGATATGGAGGTGGAAGAAGGTTGGTTGGATAAGGAAAGGCCAAGGTGGGAACCGGTGAAGCGCCTCCGCAGTGAGGCTGATGCAATTCAGTTTCTCATAGACAGGTATGTTATCCCTTTGTTAAATTTCCATTATGCTGTTATATAGTGAGTGTGTGTGTTGGATGAAGGGTTAATTGTGCATTTTATTTTTTTATTTATTTTGGTTATTTGTGGTTATCATGGGATAGGCTAAGTGGTACAGAGCTTAGTGTGAAGGACTGGAAGTTTGCTAGGATGATGAAACAGTCAGGATTACAGTTTACTGAAGCTCAGTTACTGAAAATTGTTCAAGGTCTTGGTTCCAATGGGCGTTGGAGACACGCATTGTCTGTTGTGGAATGGGTGTACGATGATAAGGAACGTAAACGTTACAAGAGCAGGTAATTTATTTTGCTTTATATTATCTATGCTTGGAGAATTAGACTTTTGACAAGTAATCATTGGTTTGAGGGATAATTGGTTGAACTTTTATATTTTTTTTTTTTCCTTTTTTTTTCGAAGATTGGTTGATCATTGTATTTTTCTTGTCTTCTGGTTTTTGCCAAAATGGGGTTATTAACAGATCCTACAACCTTAAAGTAAAATCAGGAATATTGAACCATTATATGTGCCATACAGTGGAATTGATTTAGAGAGTGTTTTAATCTAGGTAGTTTTTTTTTTTATCCCTCTGGTTCATAAGGTGTGACTTTTGTTTTATGTTGGCCATCAACCTACCACACGATAGAATTGAATGGATATGGCCTTTGATAGGATTGAATGGCGTAGAAGGATTCATGTGGCCAACCGCATGTGGTTGGGATTAAGGCTTTGTTGAGTTGAGTGTTTTTTCTCCATCGAATATTACCCTCGAATCTATAATGATTCTTTCCATCTTAAACATTTTACCTTTTATAATTACTTTACAGATGCATCAGTTCTAATGTTACTTAGTCCATGTTTAAATTATTCTTTTTATCCTATAAAGAAATTTGATGCTTTTGTAGGTTTGTATACACAAAACTCTTGTCAGTTCTTGGGAAGGCAAAGAAGCCCCATGAAGCTCTTCGCATTTTCAATCTGATGCGTGTAATAATCAAGTGCTTTTGTTACTGTATACGTTTGATGTTCCTCTTTGAATATTATATGATATGTGGGATGGAATTTAACTCCAAGTCATTTAGGGAGATTGCCATATATATCCTGATATGGCTGCATACCACACTGTTGCTGTTACGCTTGGTCAAGCTGGTCTTCTGAAAGAATTGGTGAACATAATTGAATACATGAGGCAGAAACCTTCTAAAAAAATAAAAAATATGCACCGCAAGAACTGGGACCCACTCCTTGAACCTGATGTGGTTGTATATAATGCTGTAAGGGAGCATTACTATTTATTTAGCCTACTTAACTCTTCCTGATATGTATTAAGCTGCACATTGACATAACTAGTTGTTCTCATTCAAATTGGTTGGCAGATACTGAATGCTTGTGTTCCATCCTGTCAGTGGAAGGGAGTATATTGGGTGTTTGAGCAGTTGAGAAAATGTGGTTTGAAACCTAATGGAGCAACTTATGGACTTGCAATGGAGGTGATTGCTAGACATTTACTATTGCCACATTCTGTTTAAGCATGCGTTTTTGTTTTATGGAAACTTATCAAGTGACTGAAGAAATTTAAAATGTATCGAGGCTCACAACATGGGTGCTGTGATATGTTTGTGGAATCAGTTCTTTGTGTGCTATCAGGTTTTTTGGTTGCATTTTCACTCATGCAGTGCTGGTCCCACTACCTGTAAATTCATAGTACCATCACTATTTGAAAATTAGGTAGGTTCTTCACATGTGTAAATATGAATTTCAATCATTTTGTATATATTTGTAATCTAAAAGCAGTTATCATGGCCAGAACTTTGCTATGGGTCTGCCAAGTAATAGTTGTTAAAACAATGTTGTCATTATACCTTTGCAGTGTGAGTTACATATGGGAACAACCTACATATCCATTTAACACGACAGTTTTGGTTATGGATTTAAGTTAGATCTTGATCTGATGAGGCCATTTTTCTATTTCGTAGAGAAGTATGGCTTGGCATTCTGAGTGGGGAAAGTATGTCTATTGACAACATATTATTTTTGCTCAAATTATACTTGTATTTAAGTCTTAAAGGAGATGCTTGTTGAAAGGTAATGCTGCAATCTGGAAAGTATGACCTCGTCCATGAGTTCTTTTGGAAAATGCGAAGAAGTGGGGAAGCTCCAAAAGCCCTTACTTACAAAGGTAATGTTTGTTCCTTCTCTAGCAAAGATGTTGATAGTTCATAGTTGGTGGCTCATACATCTTTGATTTGAAACTTTCCAGTTCTTGTAAGAGCCTTTTGGGAAGAAGGTAAAGTAGATGAAGCTGTTAAAGCAGTCAGAGATATGGAACAACGAGGAGTAGTTGGAACAGCCAGTGTATATTATGAGCTAGCGTGCTGCCTTTGCAACAAGGGGAGGTGGCAAGATGCTATGGTGGAGGTAAGTCTCTCTCTCTCTCTCTCTCTCTCTCTCTGTGGTCTGAATAGTTCTCTCTTAATTGCTTAAAGATCTGATGTTCTTAGAGCCTCAAATTCCTTTGAAATGGGTGTGCAACTGTTGAATCTATTTTCTACTGTGATGTTTGTAAAACAATTTTTTACTTCTCTCTTTCTTCATCAAAATTTTTTTTTACTTCTCTCTTTAATTTTCATGACAAAAGGTGAAGTGGTGAAGCCCAAAATCTTCATAACACTAATCATCTTGCACATTACAATGAAATCTCCAGCATTCTATGCCACTATAAAAGTAAACAATATTGTTGTCCATAATAGGAATGGAAGGCAATCTTAACCTCTTGAGAAAAAATTTTCTATGTGGCATGACTGCATGAGATATTGGAACCAAATAGAAAAATAGTCAACCAAGCAAGGAAACACTATTAGGAGAACTCGTATTTTTTAAGATCAAAGATAAATCAAGTTACAGATGGCTGACTCAAAAGGTTTTGGGTTTTTGAAATTAGTTGACACATTAAGATGTGTTGTTGGAGTAGGTTAACTGAAGAGTTCCCATACATTACTCTTCCTATATGGTCACTAATTAATTTTTGTCTTATAATGATGGACGATTGTAGAAAACTGATTTCCCTTGAATAAATTGTTTCCACCATTATGAACCCTGCAGATCAATGATAAGTCACCTAACTTGCCTTACTAACATTTCTCTTTCTTGTACATTTTCTCGGTATAAGCACATGAATATGCTTAATGTGTGAGTGAGCTTTGATGAGTTCTGCTTGCCAAATGTACTCGCATGATCCGTGATTGATTTGTGCATGACAAATAAGAAGAATAAGACAGTGGTAATGGTCTGGTCCTCAGTGCTCCCAAAGCTTCTAACGCGTGAGCTCCTGCCAGGGAGTTTCTTCGATGCTTATTGCTCAAGGATGTCATTTCTCTATACCTTGCTATAAGAAATTTGGAAGCACAGTTCTAAACATTTTAAAAATAAAATAAATTAAAATCTTTATTCTTTATGCTTACACAATGTGGCTTGTAAATGGTGGAAACAGCATCATTTCCTTTAGTTGGTGTTACACCATTAAGTTTGTGAATGTTTTTAAAACTACACTGTAAAGAAATGCTTGTATAAGTATATAATTACGTGTTCACCCTTACCAAAGGGAATTCCAAAGGTTGAACTGTTGATTTTTGTAGTTCCTGTTGCTCCATGATTTCGGAAGTTAGGTGTGGTGAATGTGCCTGTTTCTGGTAGATAAGTTAAATATTTTTTGTAAGTATTGTGGTATACTGGTATAATATACATGTTTCTTATTAATGGATAAATGGATGGATTTAACACAGAATGTTTTAGTTCTTAAATATAATGTCAAGACCATACTCCTTGGATCAATTAGTTTCCTTTTTTTTCCCTTCCCTTCTGCTTCAGCTCTGCAGCTAATTCTTAATTAATTATTTACTGTAGAGCGCAGTCAAGAAAGTTTATATCTCTTTAAACCATGCCTGCAGGTTGGGAAACTGAAAAAACTTCCTCGTACTAAACCTTTGGAGGTTACCTTCACTGGCATGATAATGTCTTCGATGGATGGTGGACATGTTGATGATTGCATTTCTATTTTTGAACACATGAAAGACCATTGTGCCCCGAACATTGGGACCATAAATGCCATGCTGAAAGTCTATGGCCGGAATGATAATTTTTCTAGAGCAAGAGAGTTATTTGAAGAAACCAAAAGAGCTAAATCTGGTTCTAACACTTGCCTGGACGGCTGTGGTACTTCCCTTGTCCCCGATGTCTACACATATAGCTCAATGCTTGAGGCATCTGCTAGTGCACTTCAATGGGAATATTTTGAGTACGTATACAAGGAGATGGCTCTCTCTGGGTATCAGCTAGATCAAAGTAAACATGCATCGCTGCTTGTGGAAGCATCCAGAGCTGGGAAGGTACAGTATATATCCATCACCTTTTTTTTTCTTCTTTTTTCTTTTCAAAAGATAAAAAATTGTTAGATTCATTAGTCCCTGTTCTATTGGAAGTCTTATTTCTTCTAGGAGCCACAATGAGTAGACCTTGTGGGAAAGTTTTTTGCAGGTGACTTGTAGTAACAGAGTGATAGACTCTGTGTTTTCTTTAAGGCGTTATTTTGAATCCTGTAAATCCAACAATTTGATACTTAACCCATGCAACTCAAAATGCCAAGAGAGGCCCCGAATATTTTTTGTTGGGATCTTTGTGCAGGCACCACTAATATGATACGTGATTTTTCTCAAAAACGAAATCTAACTGCATCATCTATACCACTTTTACTTTGTGATGCAATTCGGGGTATTGCTTATTGATCTGTTTCTCATAGTGGATATAGGCTTGGTAGTTCTTTGATTATTTTCACAAACCCCATGTTAAGCTGCTGATTATTTTTTGGTTCCCATGAAACTGGTGGAAGCCAGTCAGCGTGGAACTCGCAATCACCTCATCTTCAAGATCACTCCTATAACAGTGCCTTGTATCATGGCTAAAAGGATGGTTTCTTATCATTTTTTTCAGCTCATAAATTTTCATGTTATCAATTGTGTCTGTCCAGAGGCAGTCCTGATCTTTCAAGTTACTGGATGAGCTCAATAATTGGTGGATAATTAAAAATCTTTTGTGGTTTTATTTATTTATTTTTTCAGTGGTATCTGCTGGAGCATGCATTTGACACAATTTTGGAAGCTGGAGAAATTCCTCATCCATCATTCTTTACTGAAATGGTATGTCAAGCTACAGCTCAACATAATTATGAAAGAGCCATCACCCTTGTCAACACAATGGCTCATGCCCCATTTCAAGTCAGCGAAAAGCAGTGGACAGACCTTCTTGAGAAAAATGGAAACAGGATTAGTAGGGATGGTTTTGTGAAACTTTTGGATTCTCTCCGCCGTTGTGATGGAGCAAAGGAATCCACGATCTCAAACTTGTCAAGATCATTGCACTCCCTCTGTGGGTCTGGCATATCAATTGAACTCCCAAGTTCCATTCCTTTAAGCTATGAAGCAGATAAATTAACCTTGGATGGTAATGGAGGATTTGATTGTAAGAAAAGAGTTAACAGGCAAGAAATTTCTGCAAATACAGTGGGTGGAGTCCCTAACCCTGGTGAGGATCTTCCTGTTAACAATAAGGGTGTCACATTTGATATGTTTTCTGTTAATCTTGCTAGTAGTGACAGAGAGGGTGATGCTGATACAGAGATGGACTATAGGTCCCCAAATTATGTTTGTAATGGTAGCAGAAGAACTAAACTATGCTCCAACATGGAGGGTTCGGCTGATGATGTGGCATCTAGTGAATCTACTGATTTTTTAGATAGCAGATTCTTTTTAAAGGGAAACTCAAAAGATGATGTGGATGAGGTGGAACTTGTCATGCAAACCAGTGGAGTTGATGATTCTCATGGATCTAACTTACCCTCAGCACACGAAATATTAGAAGCTTGGAAGGAAAGCAGGAAAAGGGATGGTATTTTCTTTCCTTTTCAAATTGGCCAAAAGTAAGGGCAAATTACTTCTTTTAGCTACGTTAGTCGTTAGTTGACTGGAATTATGGCGGAGTTCAAATCATTCAGCACTGTTCCGAACAAGTCCATATGTTAATACACCACAACCAAGGAGCAATTAGTAGATTAATTGAATGTCTTTTCTGCTGAATGCCTCTAGCCAGCTCTTACAGTCTGTATGGTGAGTGCAAAGCTGCATCCTGAATCATGGATGTCAAACATGGTTTCCTGTAGCCAAAAAAAAGCAGCAGGAATCTTCATGGTCCTGAGTTATTTAATTCACTATGGGGGTCTACTTTGATGTTGAACTGTTTATATATCAGATCATGTGTAATGATTGAAATTTTGCATTGTACAGTTGTAATTTTTTTATAAACCTGGTATACGAGGACATCATTTTAGTTTATCATTATTTGAGTAGGATTGTAGCATCTGCCGTATTATGGATTGGCTACATGAATCTTATTTTGGGCCTTCGTCCAGGAAGAACGATTAGGGTCGTATTCTATCCTTTCTACATAGCCCATAGACGAAGTGCTTCATTTCAGATTAATTCTTCCCTTCAATCGCTTCGATCCACCCCCTCGGTGTTATTTTCAATTGTTATCATTGGTCAGAGTGTCCTTTTTACTAGCTCAGTCTTTGTCCCTTTTGGCACCCAACTTCAGCCCTAGAACTCCTTACTGGTAGAGTCAGTGATCTTTATCACCCTTTACCAATCATCTCAGTGAACTCTAGCATCTCATGTTTAAGGATAAATTACCAAAAATGGTTCAAATGGATAATACCACAAGAAGAAATATGTGGAGACTTAATATCAAAATGGAAAGGTTGTTTTTTCTTTTCTTTTCTCTTTTTCAAAATAAATAAATAAATAAATAAATAAATAAAATAATTTACTTATTGTTGGTCAAGGAACAAACAATTCATATATACAACTTTATGCCCTAACTAGCAAGATAGGACTCTCTTTGTCCCATATTTAATCTTACTAAAGTAGCCAATGGCATGATATATAGTCTGGTGGCATTTTTGGGTTTAACCTAAAAGGTACGGATACTTCCCTAGAAGTGCCACATCTATGTAAGACACGACACTCCTCCAAACACTTCCTTTTTTCAATCTTTCTTTTTCATTTTCTTCCTCTCTTTTGCTTTTTGTCTTATATTATCAATGAATTACTCCATTAAGTTGTCTAAAAACGATACCAATGATGCATTTTGAATGATGGATGTGATACTACATGATACTAACTAGTTATATGTATTAAAAATACATTTTATTTATGTCGTGTCTTAAATTTTGAAAATTTACTGTGTCAAAGTGTCTATGTCGTGTCGTAAGCATATCGTATGTTAATATCCATGTTTTTAGGATTCAATCTTGTGGAGAAATATTGATACCCATTTGTTAATATTAAGGAAATAAGGGTAAAGACTTAAAGAGTAACTTTTATCAATTCTCGAAAATAAAATAAAATAAAAAATCTTACTAAAGGCCTTGAGACTCGAACCCGGAAAGAGAGAGTGTAGAAGAAAATGTTTACCCTCGTCCCTCAAGAGTTGCAACGACGCCGTTGGATGTTGTACATGCGAGTGGGGCTACTCGTGACACTGCACCTTGGCCTCACTCTCTCAATCCCTCTCTCCTGTAAAACCCTAAAAATCCACTGGCATCAAAACCTTCTTCTCCTTCTTCACTTTCACTATACTTGTCCAGTTCACTTCACTCCTCTCAATTACCAAATGAAAACCACTGTGTAGAAATCAATACACACACAGCGCTCCCGATCCACCAAAATGCCCTCCATAATCACCAAAATCCCCTCCAAATCCCTCACCAGCTCCTTCTTCTACATCACAAGACCTCTCTGTCGCAATCTCTGCTCCTTATCCTCTGCAACGCCCGAGACTCAAACCCAGAAACTCGAGCGACTCGCGGACGAGCTTCTCAACCTCACCAAGCTCGAGAAGTACGACTACTCCATCCTCTTTAGGCTCAAGCTAGGGCTCAACAATTACGGACCCGCAGTCTCAGGCGTTGATTCGTCATCGTCTTCGGCTGGAACAGGCGGGTCTGCGGCCGCGGACCCGAAAGCTGCTGAAAAAACGGCGTTCGATATAAAGCTCGAGAAGTTCGATGCGGCGGCGAAGATCAAGGTTATCAAGGAAGTTAGGACATTTACCGATTTGGGTTTGAAGGAAGCTAAAGATTTGGTGGAGAAGGCACCGGTTGTGTTGAAGAAAGGGGTCACCAAGGAGGAGGCTAATCCAATTATTGAGAAGCTTAAGGAGTTGGGAGCTACTGTGGTATTGGAATGATTTCTGATCTCTTCCCATTTTTCAATTTTTGTTTCTGATATTGTCTCCTGATGTAGAATAATGTTTTTATCTCAATGATGAATGAAATTTTTTTTAAAAAATTTTTAAATGGGTAGTTTCAGATTTGTTAATATATGGAGTTTATTGAGGGCTTGAATTTGGGTGTCTTTGTGATCAATTGATCACTTTTCATTGGTGGTTATCGAGTTAATGATTGCATTCGGATTTACTCATAATGTTGAGTGTTTTACAGTGAGAAAACAAGTGTTGTTTTGATTCACAAATTGATTTTCATGGGTCCTGACTTACTTAATTCACAATTGGAGTCTAGTTGTTTGATGTTGAAACAGGTTATATATATCATTTCATTTGTAATGCTAGAACTGGTGCACATGGACATCAGTGGACCGAAAAGCATTTCGAGTTTGGTGCTACTGTGGTATTGGAATGATTTCTGATCCCTTTCACATTTTCAATTTTTGTTTCTTATATTGTCTCCTGATGTAGAATAATGTTTATCACAATGATGAATGATTTTTTTTTTAATGGGTAGTTTCAGGTTTGTCGATATATGGAGTTTATTTAGGGCTTGAATTTGGGTATCTTTGTGATCAATTGATCACTTTTCATTGGTGGTTATCGAGTTAATGATTGCATTCGGATTTACGCGTAATGTTGAGTGTTTGGCAATAAGAAAACAACTTTTGTTTTCATTCACAAATTGAGTTTCATAGGCACTGAGTTTTTTAATTCATAATTGGAGTCTAGTTGTTTGATGCTGATACTATTTATATGTATCATTTCATTTGTAATGTTAAAACTGGCACACATGGACATCAATATCCCGAAAATTTTTTGGTTTATCATTATTTGAGTAGGGTAGTAGTGTCTGCCATATTAGGGATTGGTTACACAAATCTTGTTTCCCCATTCCACATTATTTGGTCCTTATTTCCAAACTACCTCAGTCTGTGTCCTTTTTGGCTTTCCTCTAATCCTTTTAGTGTCCTCAACTTCAGTAATATTACTCTTTACTGGTAGAGCCAGTGATCTTCATTAGCCGTAACCAAACAATCTCAGTGAACTCTCTCATCTCTTATCTGAATTGGTGCTAATAACTTGAGAAATATTTGGCCAATCTGTTTATTTTATCTTTAGTATTATTATGTAGAATAACTGAAGGGTTACATCCCCACACTTCATCTATGACTTAAGGTAGTCTACAAAAAGAATAAAAGGAGGTTTACATCATTCCCTATAGCTACAAAACCACCAAAAAAGATATTTAACTAAAATAGATTTGAGCTCTCCAATAGATTTTTCCAGCCCTTTGAAAGAGGTGTTCTATCCAATGGAAGGGTGTGATGAGACCCTTGAAGGGTGTTCTATCCAACTGCGGAGTGCATGTCTCAAGATTCGTGCAATATTTCCTCAAATTGAGGAAGATCTCATCAATACACCCATGAGTAAGCCCTCATAAAAGCCTTCCTCTATGCATATCTACTCATAAGGAGGAGAGCCTCTCACCATGCATTTCAACACAAATGTGCCCTTCAGTTTTTTTTTAGCGAAGAATTTCATAACAAATTAGGATTTACATTTCAATGGCATTACAGTTTGATGAAAAGCCCTTGCATTATGATAGAAAACATCTAAATCCTTGTCCTTCAGGTCCGGCCTTTAAAATCTTTCCTGAATTTTTTTTTTTTTTTGATATTTCTTTGGATTTTCTCTTGTTGTCACTGCTTTCCTCAGTGTTACTCTCCTGAGTCAATGTAGTAGCACAGCGCTGGAAATCCTCTTCCCCACATCAAATCCAGTTTCCTATGCTTCCTACTTTTGAAACTTAGGGGAAACATCTCTGCAATTATTTGTGGAATTCACTTCTAGCATCAACTCGTTTACCTGACTATGAAGTGAAATCTTGAGGTTCATAATACATTTCCTATGACTTATCTGTTTGTAAAATAGATTTAAAATAGAGACAATAGTCATCTCCAAATTACGAAACTAGTCACGCATACCACATTGGCCGTATTTTTCTTTAGGCCGCTTGACCTGCTCCACAGCTGCTCCTGTCTCCCATTTAACTTCCCCATGCTTGCTTTGAAAACTGATAATGATGGTTGATGGGTAGTTCTGGATTCCTCAGGATTTTAACTCTATATGGAAATGTTTGGATAATTTGTCATGCAATATTCATGTCTGAGGTGACTGATTTCATTAATGTGGCTCCCCTAGCTAGATATAAAGGCTATGAACTCTATTGATAATTCTTCCAATTTCCATTTTTTTAAAATGTTTTTATTTGATCTCCTTCTATGGGTAGGTAATCTAGATATATGCCTGGTTTTGAGATGAATTTTGTCATAATTATAAACCACCCAGGTAGTTCTTGAATTTTGATGTAATTGTGCATTTTTATTAAAATTCAGATTTATTGCAGTCTGCTCTCTCTACAGTCAACAGTAAATATTTAAATTTTTTATGTCATATTCTCTGGTCGCCAAAGCATAGCAAACAGACAGAGATAGTGATATTGGATTCCTTTTTGTAGCTAGGTTTTGTATGACTCTTGGCCTACCCATTAAGAATTGGTATATGATCCTATACATAGACTGATATACACTACATCGATTTTCAAAGAATAAAGAGTTATCATGAATAAAACCCCATTCAAGCTTATGATAAGCTTTGCTTATTTCTATAGTAAAGCAATACTAAACTTTAGGTCCTCTTCTTCTCCCTACGAGTGGATATTTATATGTGTGACGATTATATGTTTGTCTGCTTTTTTGTTGTTTGCAAGCAATTGCTTATTGGTCCATAGAAATCACCTCATGCATGTCTTGTGCAAGTGGAAGAGCAATCATTACCATCTATAGATTTGCAATTGGGATTTGTTTTCATTTCTGTTTCTCAATATAATAATAAAGGCAGACAATAAACAGGTTCAAGAGTGTCCTTAATGAGTTGCAAGATGTTTGTGCAGAGGCATTTAGGTCTCTGGGGTCTGGACTTCTTAGCTGCTGCTAAGTTCCTATATTTTAATGCTAGCTTGCTTCCAGCAAGCTGAGATGGAACGTTGGTGCTCATAGCTTCTAACTGCATGAGTGCAAGATTATATATATTGGAAGGCTTGGCAGGGAAAATTTGCTCATACATGGGTTGATATTTCTACTCTTCATTCAATGAACATTTCGGCAGAGTACATTCAGTCTCTTTCATTGGCTTCAGTTGCTACATTCATTGCTTTGGTTCCCCTAATAAAATTGTCAAACCAATCGAATGCTCCTTTGGAGTCGATTATCACAGTTCTGATAGTGGCTTTTCTGCCTAGATGGCTGGGTGTGGATTATTTTTCAGTCAAGCTTATAATGTTGTTGAAAAATCTTGTCAGAAAACAATCACATTTGAGCCTATGGACAATAATTTGGTTTAGTTGTGATGTCTTCCACTGATGGAAAGCCAAAATAACATAAAATATCAAATTAAAAAATTTTAGCTTTTCCTTTTCCAACATTTCTTCAGCGACCAAAGGGCATGGGAAGATTTATGGGAAGGAGTAAAAAACATGTCTTTCAAATGTGATTTTCCTTTTTCCAATGATTAGCGCAATAGAACAAAGAAATTCAAACTTGTGGAGTATGCTGAAGCCACCATAGCAGTGCTAAAGGCGTTGAGGGGTGTTGGATGAGCCTGCACACACACACAGACAGATCAAAGTAGGCATGAGGCAGAATTTCTTTTAAACCTCATTCAACAAAATGCTAACCACTTTACTTCATTCTTTTCTTGGATCAAGTAACAGTCAAAACAGCATGTGCATCATGTATCTAGATGGGCATCTGAAGGTTCCTACTCATATTGCTTTTGCTGGTAACTACTTTAAAATCAGTAAACCTAGAACTCCTAAAAAATGAAAACCACCTGAAAGGGAAACACATTTTGACAGAATAACCTCACATTTTCCAGATTTACAAGCCTAACCATATATACAGTCGATATATTGGCAGAAGATGCAGGTATGCCTGATGTTGATCCGAATCCAATGCACTAGTTTGTGTTCAGTCATCTGGATACCCATTTGCAAAGTCTGTCATCTGCACATAATTAGCAAAAGATACCAGTGAGATGAAAAGCAAGAAGAAAAACTACTATACAGATAAGACACTGGTATGGTCGAATTATATTGCAGCAATCTGCAGTATCCATCACATAAAAAGGTACTAAAATATGTCTTGGTATAGGTTGAAACCAACCTTTTGATGGTAACCGACATCAAGATTAGGGAATTAACTCTTGAATAATTTTAATTCATGAATTTATTCAGAAATATAGTAGTAGAAAAGAGGAGAGCCACTGTTAATGATAAACTAAGCAACGATTTCAGAAATTCTGTGTGAAGAAGATAAGGGAACAACATTGAGTACTGAGAAGGCAATGCTGATTCATGTTAGAAAAGAAGAAGCATACATTGTCGTTCTGGACAGTAATTCAAGGTATATGCAAATAAGAAAAAGAAATGGTAAATATTTGTCATGGCATTTGTGAATTAATGAATCGTACATAGTACAAACAGGTTATGCAAATATGATGATATAGTTTCATATAGGTCAAAAGCTTCTCAAAAGATCAAGGAAGTTTTGTCCCATTGCCCCCCCATCCATATCCACATGGACATCCCAGAATCAGAATATTCTGATCCATATTTTCATTTTTTGGCCCCAATGCCCCCATTCAGATAGACATCCCAAAATCAGAAACATCCAATTCATATTCTCATTTTTAACACATTGTTGTTTTTATTTTATGCAATTATACCAAAACAATTCAACATAATGCATGAATAGTAGAGTTAAATAGTTTAATGTGGGACCACTGGTACAGTGTTTTCTATAATGAAATGAAAATCATCATGAGGAAAAGTATTGTGTGGACATCGTGACGTAACTAGCACATAGGGATTAGTCCAAAATACCCGTCAAGGTCCCTGATAGTTTTATATGTGATGAATACTTAATATTTATCAAAAGACAACAGTAACTTTATAGTACCTTAGCCTTTCACATGGCCAGTTCCACAAACAAGTGTTGCATTTTATTGACACAGCATGAAAACTCAAATCTTACACACAAAAACATATCTACTGACATAAGAATATATGCAGATGACTGCAAGTACTTGAAAAGGGCTCTAGAGTTGGCTAGTTGAGTAGGGTTGTCTGAAGACTCAGAGAGAAGTATAACATATGAAAAACTCCCACCAACCATAGTAAATCAAGTCTCAGGATGTGAACCATCCTATGAAAAGACTGGTGCAATCTGAACCTATCAAAGAGGAAAAAAAAAAAGGAAAGAAGAAGCTAAAATAGGACTTTACCAGGTGTGAGGTGTTCTACATTTCAATGCCTTCATTGCTGCTTCAGCAAAAATTTGTGCTGCTTCCGCATCAGCTTCTGCTGCCTCTGCCTCTCTTGCTGCCTTTTCAGCCTCTGCAATGGCAGCTTCGGCTTCTGCAACTGCTCGTGCAGCAGCTTCAGCAGCCTCATGTGCAGTCATGCTCCTCATTTTCGATAGCTCTCCATCAATCTGGGATTTAGTGGGAACGTCGATGCTACTCTTCTCTGCTCTTGAAGAATCCTTCTTCCTTGCCTCCGGGGGTAATAGGGAAGGGCTGCTTCTTACTTTGGAAGATGTCAAATTTGTTGCAATCCTGTACTTGCGCTTAACCTGTCAATGCAAACATCAGAATTTTGATCCAAGCCTGAAATTTGATCATATCACTGAAATTTATTTGAGGAAAATATCTAGGTTCTTTTTCTTTGTTAAAAACAAAAAGCTCCTCGCTTTTCTACACTCTAATGAAAGTTGTGTCCTATACACAAATATACATATATTGTAAAAGCCAAAAATCAAGTATGTCATCAACTACAGAAATATGGAACAAAAAATGAATCTCTCAACAAAACAAAAAAATCAATAAAATGAATCCTTTTAAATTTTATGTGCAAATTTAACCCAATGTCGGCTAGTGAATATATATCAAGTTTTATTTTATTTTATTTTTTAAAGTACTTGCTATATCTAGTCTTACTAACAAAAGAATAATATAGCCACCAATAATAGGAAAATATCATATGTTTAAATATATTTGCACACGAACATATAAGGAAACATTCTGTTCCAATTCTTGGGCCTAATTTCTGTTGAAAACTAATTTTTTGAAAATAAAATAAAATAAAATAAAAACAGAGTGGAAAACATAATGTTGCATCTACGTGGCACCTAGGCAATTAGGCTCCAAAGGAAAGCCATGGCCTATGCGAAAATTATAAAGTTTTGTATTTCATCAAACCTTGACACACTCGCATAATATATCCATTAATCAAATATGTAAAGAATTAGAAGTAAAAAGAGTAAGGTGTCTTGAATTGTGGATTGCTTGGGTTACATCTTCCACTCTTGGGAAAACATGAGATGGAGTGTATTATGAACGAGGAATAAAGGGATAGAAACATACAACTTAATTTAGGGCCTGTTTGGTTGTCCAATTCGAAATTAAACAACTCAAGAAATTTTACAGGCATAAATCCATCACCTTGAATTAGAATATTTTAAAATGTTGAAGTTATCACTATAATTGATGTTGTAAAATCAATTCTAAGGAATTCATGGAATGCCACTATTTTGAATTTCCACTCTTATTTGTGATGATATCTTGAATTTGTAAATTCAAGATGATGGATTGTGCCTTCAATACTATGTAAAATTTCTTGAATTGTTAATTTTGAATTGGACAACAAACAGGCCCTTAATATTCACACTTAAAAGTGAGTCCATACCTTAATATAATAATTTATGTGCATGAATCCAGTTAATTGTCTAAATAATAAAGACTAGTGTGGACAAATATCACATCTACACAACCACCCAGTTATTTTTCCTCTCAATCCACAAGAAACATACTTTGAAACACCGCATATTGAATTTTCAGATTTTTGAAGGCTTGCAGTATTTAGTTGTTCTCATTCACTTAGCTTCTCAAACTCAATAGTTTCCACACATGTTAAAGTCCATGCCTTCTGCTTTTACAGTTCTGTTGACATTAGGTAGATTAATTACCTTAATCAATTTCCCATTTGCTGTCAAAATCTTTAATTTTGTTGACAGTAGCTTTTTGAGGTCGGAAGGGGCCCAGCATTGCTCCTAAAAATCAAAAACTAAAAGAGTGTCAGAACCATTTAAACAAAAAGATACACAAATGAAAAATATAAAGATCTATCTACTGGCAGTGCATCTAGAAATCCTTGAGCATTACTTTTGAATTGAACATGCACTGGTTTTAAAGTTTGGTGCTACTCCATTGTGGCTTTTGTCGAGATTGACAAGATAGTTAAATGAAAATTGATGAGCATTTGAATAATAGAAGGCATTTGTAATAAAGAACATGAAGTTATTATTAATATTAACTAGAGGACTACATAAATGATGCTGCAGTGTTGACTCTCCAAAAAAATTTGTTGCCTGGAGGCATATATTACTAATTTCAATTGCTATAATTTCAACAAAAAAATTGTTGTGTAAATGACAGCAGCAATCATGTTATAATGAAAGTCATTTGCAGTATTTTTATTTTTATTTTTTTGGTTGCTATGAGAAACCAAATTTAATTAAACAAAACCGAAACTATTAAAAGAGAAGATCTCCTCAAGCAAGGAAAGGAGAAGATCTATGCCATATATAAGCATTCCAAGCACCAAACAAGTACTTCAGTGTGTATATATGTATTTATAGTTTCTGCAAACATGATAAGTTTCTGAAATGATAGCTTAAAAACAGAAGTAAATATACCTCTATGTACATAGCAATAGCATGTTTGTCAGAACCACTAGGCTCCTTCATATTGGTTATAGCCTCTAATATAAGATTTTCCAACCTACAAACATGAAAAGGAGATTCCACTAGAAATGGTCAATAATCATGTTAAATGAAAACAGGATTGCATGGCTTCCAATACAAGCCTTATAACACCTAAAACTTCCGGCTTTATCCTTGAAAATGAGGCATAGGCTATGAATTTGTCTTGAATATTTCTAAATCAGAGCACTGCAATTTAAAAATGCTATAAACTTATTATAAAAATCATCATTACAGTGCCATATTCCACACATCAGTCAACTCATCCTGTTCTGCACTTATCTATCTAGAGGCACATCTTCAGTTAGAGCATGTCTTCTAAGCATGCTTAAGTACATAATGTTTCTAACTTAAAATAAAATGCAAACAATTTAAACAATATAAGTAAAGAGGTATAGACCACTGTCATCAAATGAAGTGACATGAGAAGAACCTAACTTTCGATTAGGCTAAACTCTTTATATCTAAAATTAGAACCTTCAAAGACTTCAAATGAAATGTTCAACATGGACAATAAATACAAGTTCAGAATAGCGGAGTAGCATGATTAATTGCATAATCAATTGCAAGTCATCAAATTCAGATACTGTATTCCCAGCAGTGACTTCTTTCAGTTGTCTAATTGATGCAATTCAATAAGCATATAAACAGCATATAATGTCTCAACAAGTTCTGAAGTAGGAGAGTCATAGTGAAAATTAGGGTTTTCGTTAATCACTTACGGTTTAAACACATAATAACACCATTGCAAAAAGATCTTAACCCCGCGACCAAAAAGGGGGAAAAGATACAACAGATTTTTGTATCAGAGCCCCAAACATGCAGTCCAGGGTCCTTTATGCACTATTACTGGATGCATAGCCTATACACAGTCCAGGTCCTTTATGCACTATAATTGGATCGATAGCCCATGTACAACAAACCACATATGCAGAGCTTTGGAAAGTGACGAGAAAAAATAAAGATTGGATGATGTTAGACCATCCCTTTCTTGAGCCCCTTTTTTTATAAAAGAAAATAAATATACATCAGATGGTTCCAATAAATCACAGTATCCTAAATGCTACCATGCCATGGTAATTAGTTGCTATTTAGGTAGGACCCAATTATTATTGGCTTACAATTTCTGATCTCCAAGCAGCATGTATGAGATACAAGGTGCTTAGAGATGTCTACATTCTTTCGACTCGACAAGATCCATGGAACCAATTGTTAGGGTAAAATTATCCACCCAATCACAGCTTTTCATGGCCAAACTTCAATTTAAATAACAAGAACCATCCAATTCCATGCCACTGCCACACATGCCAAGTTTATAAAATAGAAAAGTCATTAAATAATGAGAAGTGATTGTAACCTTGCAATTGGTTCTTTTGAACCAGCAATCCGCAACGTTCCACTAGAAATAGCAAGAGGCTTAGCGTCAACAATTTCTTCATCAGTCCGAGGAACAGTGCTCAAGGCCATAGGGTTATCCTCATGTTTGGGAGTCTTTTGATTCCTCTTAAGAGCAAGCCTAGCCTTATGCCGAGATCCCCATCCATTTGCTGTTACATTTATATTCCTCCACTTATCCTGTCCAAGGTTGAAAATCAATACATAAGTACATCGAGATGCATTGTGTATTATAGGCAACCAAATTTAGCACAGAGCTCAAATTTAGGTATTTTAGGAAGTAACAAGCATATGCGAGATCTAGCCAGAACTTCTAGATCTTCAACCGGAAGAAATATTCCATAATAACTGAGAGCACCCATAGGTATGAAAAAATATACCTTGAGATCCACATTTGAACGTAAACGCAATATGGTACTAAACTCCGGGTCTGTAAGTATTGTGCGCCATTTGCCTACCCCATGTTTAACTACCCCAGCTTTAAGAGCTGCTTCTTCTTCTGATGTCCACCTCTGCTTATGAGCACCCATCAACAGGGTTCTGGAAGCCTCTGTAAAAAAAAAATATCTGAACACTTAATGCTAGCCCCAATCAGCATATACACCCAAAAACAGAACATCAAATGCTAAGGAATATTTTATCCCATATATCCTAAAAACTATATGAATCTAGATAATCAACAAAAAAGAACACTTGAACCAAATGAACATTAGTTCTTAAAAATGCTTGTAAATATAAACCAAAGTTGCAGTCCAAGCAATTAAAGTAACTTTGGAGGGAGCTAGCAATTCCCATGAAAGCATTGAGGGGAAAGTGGCCATCATCAATGTAAGACAAGTACCAAGACAAATATTTAACTGCAAACTAACTAAATTTTCCAGGCACCCATGACATCCACTCCTTAGACAGTCATGCGACAGTAATCCCATAAGATCTTGTAAGTATCCTTCCTCTTAGTCTTCAAGATTTCCTCTAAGTTCTAAAACCGAACTTGCATTCAATTTCGTGATAAAAAACATTACAATTTCAATTACTTCTAAAATTTCACATTACCCGTAGACTTATGATTAGGGTTTTGTCAAACTTAGCTCCTGATTGCGAAATTAAATTTTCGTAATTGAAGAAATTCAGCTGTTCCCCAATACCATCAACCCAAAAAAAAAAAAAAAAAAAAATACTAAATTAACACCAATTGTGAAATTAAATTTTCTAATTGATGAAATTCAGCTGCCCACCTACACCATCCACCCAAAAACCAAAATGACAATGCAAGATTGGTTAAATATATACATATAAAACAGCACAAAGATAGCATAATCAGCCAATTTTCATTCAAAGGTACAAAAACGACATCAATTGAAAATGAGCAAAGATCTCAGCAGAACAACATCGATTTAAATTTACAATTAAAGCACACCAACTGTTTGTCAAAAATTCAAGGAGGACGATGAAGAAGGGAGGATCAGAAACAAGGTGGTCCAATTTATATATATAAGAGGTGAAGCTTCAGCGGAATTTAGAGGAAATTGAGAAGATGCGCAGGTCAAGGTGTACCTGATCAGAGATACAGACGGAGGGGAAGGCAGAGAAGGCGAGAAACATGAAATTCACGTGTACAGAGGGGCGAATTGCTACATTCTGGGTTATCCCTGGTTTCGTCCCCAACTAATAATCCACCAGACACTATGTGAGCGAGTTTTAATATTATGGAAAGGGTCTCTCTTTCTCCTTTTTTCCTTTTTTGGTGGATGGAAAATGACAATTACAAGACTATAAACCCTAACTGAACTTCGTGGGATACCCCTATAATTCTTTAAAATAACATGGTACCCTTACTTTGGAAAATTTAACACCCCATTACTCTCATGGGTAATTAGTTGTTTTTTTTCTTCCCTTTTTTTTTTTTGTTAGAGAGAGAACAACGTCTTCTCAAAAAATGGTTAATTTTTTATAAAATGATTATAGTTTCAAGTCTTATTGTGCCGAAAAGTAATTAAAAAAAAAAAAAAGACAGGGAGCTGTATGCATTTCTAGGAATAAAAGGACTAAAACTATAATTTTTTAAAATACCGAAAAACACATTCAATTCAATGCTTTAGAGCCTGTTTGGGTATCTAAATGGAAACTAAAGAATTTTAATATATTTTAGGGTAAATTACAAGAAATCCTCATAACATTTAGTTATTTTTCACGTAACCCACAAATAAAAATGAAAAATTTTAATTTACCCCCAGCTAGTTCCAATATCTAATCGTCGTTCATGGATTTAATAGTAATCGATCACGTGACGTTTTTTGATTTAATTTCATGAATAGCAATTAAAGGTGACGCTAATTGTTAAATGTATAAATTGTCATCAAGACATTGTAACCATTATGGAGTATTTCTTTAAGAAGTTATGTGAAAATGGGTTAAATATTAGGTGATTTGTTATAATTTAACTCAATATTGTTCATAATATAGAAAGCATAAATCTATGTACTTAGCAAAAAAGAAAAATTGAAGTATAAATCCATGTATTGAATTAATAAAACCACCAAAAACTTTGGATCTAATGACATGTCCCATCTTAATCGGATTATAAAATTTGTAGAGGTTTTGGTTTCGACTTTGCGTGAATGCGTGTGTTGGTCTCTTATCATTTGGGGAAAAAAAAAAAACAAAATTCTTTAAATATATATATAAAAAAAAACCTATCAAGATAAATTCAAAAAAATGGTATTTCATAAATCAAGTGGAAGTAATTTCAACAATACTTTTACGTGCTGAATTGTAGTTAGAGATTCAATTTCAAGGCGTGAGGGAAAAAAAAAAAAGGAAAATGACAAAATGATGGGTCAAAATAAAAATAATTCCGATAAAAGGGCCAAAACTCCCAAATTCAATTTAAAATGGCAATAATGAATCTTAATTCCTAAAAAATGGGATTTAGGGTTGAATACTTATCATACCTTCTTGGTAAATCTTTTCACATTACCCAAATCTTTTGGCAATCCATCTCAACTTTCCCTCTCTTTTTTTCCTGCATTTTTTTGGGTCTTTTCTTTTTCATCATTCACAAAACTAAAACCTAATCTTTTTTCTTCTTTCCATTGAGAAAGTGACGGCTTGCCAAGGTTGGACTCTTTATAGAAAACAAAAGAAAAAAAAAGGTCATTAATTCTAATGCATTTTGTGAGAAAGTTTTCTCAGAATTGTTGAATTGTGATTTTTTGTCATGTGCAACCAATCGTTGTCGGCAAAAAAAAAAAGAAGCAAAATAACTTGTTACAAACTAAAACTCTTACCTTAGTGAAAAATGAAGAATCATATTAGTGATGCTAGTTATAATAATAATTTATTTTATTTAATTATGATATGGGATCTTTAAAATTTTAAATTAGGAGAATAGGGAATGAGTTAATAGTGGATTACAAGTAAAAGGGCAAAATGGGTATTATAGAATGAGAAATGATAAATTCCTTCTTTAAGGAATTAAAGTTGATTATTACCGCTTTAAATTAAATATGAGAGTTTGACCCCTTTTATTGAAATTATTTCTATATTAACCCACCATTTTGTCATTTTCAAAAAAAAAAAATAAAAGAAAAAAAACATCTGATCAGCCGTCCTCGTAAAGCTGGCATAGCATATTTACGCACAGTTGCCAGTGCTGAAGAATGTTGAAGCACTCATCTACGTCGAAGATGGCGAGCTATTTGCAGCGAATGCCGACCCAGACTCGTATTCTTCGCACCACTTTTTTCCCTCTGTCGAGACCATTCTCAGCTGACGCCTTGGTGGAGCTCAACCCCGGCGAGATCGGAATCGTTTCGGGTATTCCTGAAGAACACCTTCGAAGGAGGGTATGCTGGTCTTTGAATTTTCTCCCCAATTATTCTTCCTTTCTGTTTTAGTTTTTAGAGTTTACTTTGCTTGAATCGAAATTATATTGTATTGTTTGTTGAATAAAATTTGCTGATTCATGAATTTTACAGTCTAGGGATCGGAGAAAACATTTAGGGCCTGTTTGGATGTCCTATGGAAATTGAATGACCCCATTAATTTTTGCAAACATTTAAAGCTAGAAATCCATCATCTAAAATGGGGGTATTTACGAAAATTGGGCAGATCATCACAAATGATGATTTAAAATTGATATTAGGGTATCTGAAATGCCACCATTTCGAATTTCAGTCCCATTCGTGAGGAGTGAGGAGGCTAGCTCCTTTTTCTTTTTAAAAAAAAAAAAAAAAAGGCTTGGCTCCATTCATGATGATGAATTCATATACGCAATTGCTTATAAAACACGATGGGCCAAATCAATTCCCAAGGGATGCAATAGATAATTCTTTGTTCTGTCTAGTTCCATTGTGTAGGTTTCAAATTGCCGAATATGTACAGATGGAAAACTAAAAGGAAATTTGTAGTGTTGAGTCTTTAAATTAGTTTAACACACAACACTTAGAGCTCTGTTCTTTAATTGTTAACGGTTGCCAGAAATGTGCATACCAGTAGCATGTGTCTACTCACATTTTAGTAGCCAGCTTGGGTTAGTCTATTCAGATTGCATTTTACTAGTTATTCGCGTTACTATTTGATTACCTAGTCTTAACATGCTGTTTCCACTGAAATATGTAATACAGTGTAGTTACTTGGGTGGTGATGCTTTTTACTTCCCCTGATGATTTGATTGTTTATGATATTCGTTCCCTTATGTGCATTGCAGGTTGTTATTTACTCACCCGCTAGAACAGCAACTCAACAAGGGTCAGGAAAAGTTGGAAGGTGGAAAATCAATTTTATGTCCACTCACAAGTATGTTCTATTATCTCCAATTTGTTTTGATGTTCACGAAGTTTTTTAGAATTATTATTTGTTAAATATTATCTTTTTTTTCTTCTTCTTCATTTTTTTTTTTTTTTTTGGCTTTAATGTTTTATTGTAGAGGGGTTAGTTCTGATGTAGTTGGTGGTGTGCATTAAAAAGTTACTGTTGCATGACATTACACTTTTTGTTCTATTATTGAACTCATCATCTTATTGTGTGCGGTGCACTTTTAGCTTTGTTTCTTAGCTAGTGTGAAAAACATTAATTTTTATTTTTTTGGTTTTAAAAAACCAAAACAATTTGGGGAGTACAGAGAGAGAAGAGATGATTATGAAAGTTGTGAAAGATTCTTTTAAGTAGGGTTAGTGCTGATTATTATTATTCTCCCCTCGAGCTTGTTTGTGTTTTAAAGTTTACGACATATGTATTGTACTTTAAGTTCTCTTTCTGGTCAAACGTCTGGTTGCTTCTATTACAAACGAATCATTTTAGATATGTCTTTTTGTAATTGTCACATCAAATCTACTTCAAACTAGATGATGCCATTGAGCTTGAGGCAAGACCTCTCTAATACTTTACCCGACGCCTTTAATAATTAACGCTTCTCTACTATTAACTCTGAGTTATTCATCATAGTATCCTGATTATGTCTTGAATTACGACTTATTTTAGTTCCAAATAATTTTTGGATCTTATGTCACCTTTAATACATGATCAACAGTTTCTTATCATCAACATATTTTTGTAGGTGGGAAAATCCATTGATGGGTTGGACATCCACAGGGGACCCATATGCTAATGTTGGTGATGCTGGGATGGGTTTTGACAGTGAAGAAACCGCCAAGTCATTTGCTGAGAGGCATGGTTGGGAATATGTGGTATGTGTTCAATCTCTCTTGACCATTTTCTATCTTTAATGTTTGAACTTTGGAAGAGCAAGTGCGCATGCCTTTACAGTTCCAATTCTAAATGATTTTTGTTCTACATTTCGTATGTTGTAGTAGGTCAGTAGCATTACAATCGTGAACCTACGTTGCTTGTTTCAATCATTAGATGAAGGATCCACATGATTACTTTATGATAAATGTATTTATCCTTTTCCCTCCATTTTCAATTGCCATTTTGCCCAGCATTGACATGACTTCATGAACTTATGTGCAGGTTAAGAAGCGCCATGCACCACTATTGAAGGTTTGAGATTCTTTTTCCATGAAATCCAGTCATATTTTTAGCTGTCCGCATGGTAGTATAGTAGCACATATATGTAGTATATTATATGGCAAGATCTAATTTTGCCCGGTGTAACTGCTGCTGCCATTCTGAAACCCTCAATACCTTCTCGTGAGACTTGTGTTCAACAAGCATACCATTGGAATGTGCCAAATATCAAGTTGATTAGAGATGAAGGTCTGTCCTATCTGGAGTTCCAAATTAGAATTTTGTTTAATTTTTTCCTTAAATATTTTGAGTTTATGGATCAAACCGGTTAATGTTTTCTGATGAATTCGTTCATAGCTGTATTCTGCTGCTCTCTCTCTCTCTCTCACACACACACACGTGTCAATAGGAGCTCTTACTGTGGCATCTTTTTTATTTCGGTTGCAGGTTAAGGCATACGCAGACAACTTCAAGTGGAAGGGGATTCCCAAAACTCAAGAAGATTGATTACCAGATTTGGCTTGATTGCTTATTTTCTTCAAGGCAGAGGCTATGAAACAAGACCTGCAATTTTCTTTGTTGGGAAATTTCTACAAGTGGCAGTGTAGTTCCTGTGAAAATCCCGTGTCCCAAATTAACTCCTTGATTATAATAATGGGACTCATGCGGTGTATTTTTTTTCCTCTGATTTCTTTCCTTTGATAAAATCACAGTGCATTTGTGTGATAACCTTGGAATCGACGGCCTGCTGACATCACAGAGCACAGATTGAATTATTCTCCCTTTTCACCCCCTCCCTCAAGTATTTGCTGGAATGCCCTGGAAAGAAATATAAATTATTCTGATATGTCAGCACCCTTCTAGCCTCGTTTCTAATGAGTTACACGGTGACCGAATACAGGTCACCATTTGAGATTAGGAGTGCAAGTTGGTTCGGGTAGACCAGAGAATCGAACCGTTCTGAGTAATTTGGTCTGGTTCACGGTTTAAGGGGTTTTAGAACTGACCCGGATCTAATTCCTGAATTTTGAAAAAAAAAATTTATATATATAATTATATGTTTATATTAATATATTATACTCCATATAAAAGTATTATTATTGAATAAATAATAATACTTATTCAATAAAGTTATTATCTTTTACAAAATAAAATAAAATAAAATAAAAAACTAAGAACTGGACCGTTTTTGTCGGTCCGGTTTAGTCCAATACAATTTCCGGTTTGGTTCCGGTTTAATTTTTTAAGGACTGAATTAATTTGGTTCAGTCCAGATTTCCCTCTGGCTTGAACCGAGTTGCACCCACAATTGAGATGACGTGCAGATGTGCTGCTGTCTTACTATCTCCTTGTGTTAAAATAGGGTTCAGGCCAATATAGAAACCATAAGGCTGCTGCCTCCAATGCTGCGGATGGTTCTTGTGGGGTTAACTAGTTTATGGGGGATATCCAGGGCTGTGTGGGCATAGTATGGGGCAAATGATTGGCAGAAGTGAGTTTTTTTAGTGCACTAGGGAAGGTGCCTTGGTCATCCACTAAAAATACAGAACTTGTAGACGGAGATTACGTGGCAAAATGTGGTGGTTGTCCTCGTGAACCTTTCATTTTCATACATTTGTGCTCATACAAATTACAAACCCGCAGCTTATAGGACGCCCAACGCGTCACCCCGCTTTTTCATTGACAACATTCCCGTTTTGAGTATCTTTCACGGCTTTAAAACATGTTTCAAGTTAAGAACGCGTTGTTTCAAGTTAAGAATGCGAGTTAAGAATGTGTTGTTTCAAGAATACGAGTGTACAATTTATAATCCAACGAGCCAATCTAACCAAGCGATTGTAAGACAAAGTGAATGAACGTTAAGAATATGAGTGTAGCCAATCTAACCAAGCGATTGTAAGGCAAAGTGAATGAACATAACACCTAACCTCACGTCACCTGATCTCTTCTATCTTGACCTTTTCGCCTCGAGTCCTAGGGTTTTGGTCACTAAACCAAGCATAATGAGTGTTGTCTTAAATCACAATACAGGTCATATTTTTGTGTTGATTGTCTGCAAATTTACTAATTTCATAGAGAAAATCTACTCAGCCATGCCAGTAGACCAATAGCAATATCCTATTGAAAGCATGAGACAACCCAATTTTCCCACTATAAGGACACTCAAAAATGAATTATTTGACGGGGAAAAGATCAGAGACCATTTCCCGATGCACCTTGCTAAATATTCTCTTTCTTAATATTATTTGACAATGCTCTAGCATGTAATAAAGTTTATCACAAGATGGAAAATTGCTATAATTGTCATCACCCTATAAAGTAAAAATGAAAATTTCGTAGAATTTTTTACTCGGCTCAAGGAAAATTAGCTATGCATCCTTTTAGCTGGAGATACCTGTGGTCTGTTTCCAACTAGTAAAATTAAATAGGTCATATATTTAATACAGCCTCAATGACTAACTACCAGGACAATGTTAACCCCAATTGTTTTCGGGGGTGGACATCCTGTCAACAGTAATTCCACTCTTGTTGGGTTCCAACTTCTTCATATAATACTTGGATCTACGGGATAAATTGATCTTTTCCCTCCTCTCCTCTGGTATCATGTCAATGGAACACTCTGAGAAGCCACGCCTCACAAACCTGTAAAGCACAGCAGACATTCTCTTGAGCATTACCCTAGTTAAACATGCTATGAACTAGATGCAATGGCTATATACTCAGCTACCAAATAAAACATGTTTCTGCAGCAGACGTTGGAAATTGAAATCTTTCGAGTTTTTTTCCCTGTTGCACGAATGCAGAAATCAATCTCTAATAATGGAGTTCTTACAATTTATGACTGGAGCTACTCCAAAAATTAGTTATCTAAAAAATGTTTACAAAAACTGGAAATAACCTCATTTCTAGAAATCCTTAAAACCAATAACAAGATAAAAATCATAGAAGTACATGCTGACTGATTAGACATTTTAATCGCAAAACTTAGTAAGTTTTAACATTGTATATGACATCACTAGATGTATCAATTCCACAGCCATGAATCCGAACCAAAAATCCAAAATCAGTTGGGGTCTTTTAAGAACACCAACCGAGACATTCTATGTGAACAAGTAAGTGATTATGAAAAAGGTAAGTTATCTATTTTATTTTTCTATTATATATTTTATTTTTCTATCTTAAAATGTATTAGAGGTTGACAGAACTGGCATCATACACATATAACTCATTATATTTCAAGTAAGGGAAGGTCACAGACATACCAATCTGCAGTACGGGTAGTAAGCAGGAAAAGCATCTCCATTCCAAGGGAAGATGCCTTCTTCTCAATGTAATCTGCAGATGGTTGATTGAAAACAAGTGATTATTGACATAAAGAGACACGGTCAGAAAATATACCAACAATAATCAATATCATACCAAGTAATTTGTCTCCCTGTCCTTGTCCACGGCATTCTGGGGAAACAGCAATGGCAGCAACCTCTCCACACTTCTTTTTAAAAGGTAAAAGAGCAGCACAAGCTATGATTTGACCTTCTCTCTCCACAACAATGAATGAATCCAATGCTTTAAGTAGCTGAGAATATAAAGCAGGACGCACAATACTTTATAAGGTTCAGTTCCAAAATAGATAATGCCACTGCACTAAGATCAGTTTTAGTTCTTTGATTAATACATAGAGAAGAATTAATAAGGACTGAACAAATAATTAAAATTAAAAGACCTCTGTCATAGAAATCAGAAAGAGCAGGACTGCAGACCTCTTCATTAGTCCTCCGAACCAATGTGCCGGCTTCTTCTAAAGGTTGTATAATTTGTTTTATTCCAGGGATATCGGACTCCCTAGCCATCCGAGTTCCTTCATATACATCACTGAGAAGAGTAAAATGGACATTTAAGCATGGGTTATAAAAATAGGATCAGAAGCAGCTGAATAAAGCATGAATTTACACTGGTGTCGTCACTCCATTAACCTAAAGTTTGGGGGTCAGCTTACCGTATCATCTGCTAAATGTTTGTTGAAGAACCTGAAGGCAAATTTATCAGCCTAGAATTTGAACGTTGTGAAATGTGGACCCAACATTGGAACTTGCTTGTCACCCTTTTATGACTTGTCATTGTACGGTTTTCAGTACTGTAGCACAACCCACTTTAACTACCATTCACAATATTGTAATGGAACACTGTTCATGCTGCTGTAGCATTACTGTTAACGGCAATGTAGGGTCAATCAATAAGTATTTCTGAGTCTATGATGTAGGACGTTCAGAGGAGAAATATCGAGGTTGAGCGGTGGTAGGCTTTGTGGAAGGTTAAGGGTGGGAATAGGCCAAGTATTAAGGCAGAAGAGTTACTAGAAAATGTAAGAAACAGTAGTTGGAAATTATGGACAGCAGCAATTTCTGGGTCTAACATCAGCTTCTCAAAGTATTAGAGTGGTAGGATGAAGGTCTAAAGGTGAGAGGTAGGATGAAGGTCTAAAGGTGAGAGGTTAGTTGGCGTTATAGAGATAGGGTTTAAGGATTTAGAAAGGTTTGGAGACGAGGATTTTGGTGAAATTAAAGGAAACACAGCAGCACAAAACTAAGAAGAAGAAAAAGAAGAAGAATGTAGTCTAGGAATCACTCCTAAAATTCCCTAGGCATCATACCTAAGGTCCCATAGGCATCACACCTAGGTTAGAGAGAAGGCCTCACACCTTCGAAGTGTGTGAATCACTCACAAGAAACAAAAAATTATGTAACATCATTCATTCATTTCTCAAAACTATGCTATCACAATCTTTAATAGAGTCTAACACTTAGAGACCAAGGGCTTGTTTGGGATTCTAATTAAAAATTAAACAATTCAACAAATTTTACATAGTATTGAAGGCACAAATCTATCACCTTGAATTAACAAATTCAAGAAAATGATGGTGATCATCACAAATAAGAGTAGAAATTCAAAATAGTTGCATTTCATGTTTTTCTAAGAAATGATCCTATAGCATCAACTATAGTGATGACCCCAATTTTTTTAATGTCGTTTTCAGTAGGAACTAAAATGATTGGGAGTTAGAGGGAATGATAAATTTCTTCCATGAGCTTTAACATAGCAAGATATGTTGGAGAGGAAATGATTCCTCGGTGTGGCGTAAGGACTTTAAAGGGTGATTCTTTGTGAAATCTTAGTATAAGATTTTGATTACTAGTGGAGTTTCATTCCTTCTTGCTAAGATGATTTGGGTTGCTTGGGTTCCAACTAAAGTTGCTTTCTTTACTTGGTTGGTGCCCAAAGTGTTTGACCTTGGATCACCTCATTAGCAGAAGCTGGGCTTCGGTTTATGGACACTCACTTTTAGCCTCTTTGGGATTCACTGGGTATTGCCTTCTTCTACCCACAACCTCCTTTCGGGTTAGCGGACTAGGATTGAGAATAGGATGGTTAAGGTCATTTCGGGAATGGTACCACACACAATTTTTTGGTGTCTTTGGAAATAAAGGAATTCTAGAATGAAATGGGAGATTCCAAATAGACGTATAATGTGCAAGGAGGCAGAGGAAACGGTTGACCACCTTTTCATTCATTGTGATGTAGGAAAAAGCTTATGGTATCTTACTTTCCACTTTTTGGAGTCAAGTGGGTGTTACTGGCTTCTACGTGTGACTTGATGGTGATTAGCTGGACCAAAAAGGGCTGAAAGGACTCTAAGATTGTTTGGAGGGTGGTGCCTCATACTATTTTTTGGTGCATTTGGAAAGAATGAAATTTAAGAACTTTTGAAGGAGTGGAATCTTCTACAGTGGAGCTCAAATCCTTAATGGTTAAATTTCTTTATTGGTGGTTTTGTAGTTATACGAGTGGGTGTACAACTTCTTTTTCTCTTTCTGTACTCTCCCTAAATTTGTATTAGGCTTAAGGGGTTTTTTTGCTTGGCTCCTTTCTTTTTGGCTGAGGAGTTTGGGTTTTTTTGCTCTTGTATGTCTCATATACGTGGGCGTTTGCCCTTTTATTTCAATACATATCATTACTTATTAAAAAATAAAAATAAAAACTTAACAAGATTTAAATGAAACTAAAATAGTGGCATATGACCCTAAAGAATAGATAAATTAAGACCACCCTAACTGAACTCAATTAAGAAAGATCCCAAGTGGACCCCATCCTAAAATTAAACCAATTTTTAGGGCCTTTTGAGGCTTGCCTCTCTTTATCACATAGTATATTTAATTATTAATATGTGATCACGATCACTTTAGCATAAGGGTCAAGATTGATTGCTATTACATAAAATTAAACAAATATTCCCCCTCCAAGTCCTCTACCTACCAAGTACTCCCTCTGTTCCTAATTGATAGTCCCTTTTGAAAAAACATGCTTTTTTAGGAGACCCTATTAAATGCTTTCACATCAACACATATCTTTCAACATTCCAATTTTACCCTCAAGTGTACAAAACATTGTAAAAAGAGAGAATACCCTTTCAAGGGTATTTTAGGAAATCAAATTAGAAAAATCATTGACTTTTTGAATGTGACAATAATTGGAACATCCTAAAAAGGAAAGCAGGCCACTTATATAGAAATAGAGGGAGTAACTTTTTTTAATTATAGAGGAGATTCAAGATTTTACCCTCAAGTTAAAATACAAAATATGCTTCATAATCAACTTTTTTAAAAATGCACATCCTAATGCAAATGCAATTGGGACTATTGACAGGAGGAAAAAAAGAGCTAGATGAGAAAAAATGCATCAAGAGATAAAGAAGAAACCTGGGAATGGAAATATTTTAGTTGGTTTAGAGTATTGTCACCAAAAATATGAATAAGCATGCAGACATTAGAAGTCATATTGTTATGAGAAATCTTACAGAAGATGTTTAAAACGAAAGATTGCATACCTAGCCACCATCGTCCCTGTTCCATCTCTTCGAAATAATTCCAAAAATAGAACTCCAGCAATTGTGCCATCTAATAAATGAACTCTCTGAACACCTCCCTGACAGAAAAATAGTATATATCATTGGCAGGGTGCTTGACACTAAACAGAAAAAACAGTTAAAAGCATCCAGACACACATAATCTACGGAAACTTTCAAGGACCAAAGAATTTAATGAGATATTTCTCAGGGAAACTTAAGCCATGTCGAGGCATTTAAAGAATAATCATAGTATTCTATGCAACTTTGTGATGAGAGAAAATTTAAATGTTTTATTCTTACAGTCATTTATTTGGTACCAAACTTCCCTGCTCATACCATTGATTGCCAAATTGTGGGCAACTACCAACTACCTGGCATTTCTACAACCATTTACATTCATAAAACAAAGGCTTACACTAATTCGGCAATCAATACCAAATGTCTGTATAAACCTCGTCTTTTACCGACTATAATGTGATAAAAAATTGAAACATTTCGTATACTTTCACTTGAAACTTCCTTGTACATCTTGTACACATTTTAGCTCACTAGTAGATATGCTTTAACAAGAGACTTCCTTTAATCAATTACAAGACACTACAAAGAGAAACATACATTTTTGGTAATATTGGTAATGGACTTACTCTGCAAACAAAAGCCGCAGCAGCCAATTCTGAAAGGTAACCATCTAATCGACTCAGCCGCTCCTCACCTCCAATAGCAAAACCCTGTTCACCAGTCCATAGTCCATTCCCATTGTCAAAACCAACACCATTCTGAAATGTCGCGCGATACCTTTCACTAAAACCTTTTCCTTTTTGTCCAGAAGGGACATTCTTATGAGAACCATTATGCCCAATAAAAGTGAGATCTTCTTCACCGACAGCTTTCACATAGTTAGCAGCTATCTCACTTTGCTTAGCTCGTTTACGAATCAACATGTCTGCATCTTGAAGATTCAAGTAACTAATAAGGCGTCCAGAATCATCCAGAATTGGACCATCTATGATGCAAATAAGCTTCTCAGCCCCAATAGCTAATGCACAAGCTGTAGCAACTTCATATGTGCTGTAATTTTAAAAAGAAGTACAAAGTATTAGACCCAAAGCTTTAAGAACTAGCAGAAACTGACACTTAAAATGTAAATCAAAAACCCTTTATAGAGGTTGGGAGGATTGGAAGATAAATAAGCGAAACATGCAGAGAAATCAAAATAATACATAACACCTGCCATAGAAGACCAAGCAAACAGAAATATTCATGCAAGTGAAGCTATATATAGTGTCACAATCTTCTCCATCCTTTCCAACTATAAGACAAACGTGTTAAATCCATCTCTATCAAATAAACAAAGGACAGAAATACATCAGCTGGCATGGACTAGAACTACTTCCACCAAACCCATCATTCCATGGCGTATGGTTAATTAATGATCAACTGCACTGCTTCTTTAGTAAAGTTTCCTCATTAGTTTCTGATCACAAGGTGCAATTATTTTTACATATTAAATTCAGTTTTTAGTCTATATACACCCATGACCCTCATAATTAGAAAACAAAATATTATATTTTTTTTCTCCCTCTAGTATGTGTATTGCGCAAAAATCTTATCCTAACCATTTGGGGCCTGCAATTTGAATCATGTTTTGCTGTTCACCTCTACCAGGACAATAGATCATAGTCCAGCATGTCTTTTCTACCGCTTTTGGTCCCTCTTGTCCTTGCAAAGCCTTCAATTTGAAATCGCATCACTCCTCACTGATGCAACCAAAAGTTTTGTTTGACATGGCCAAACCATTCAACTGACCCCTGGATATTGTCTCCAATTGTTGCTTACCTCTAACTCCTACAAATACATTTTATTTCTAATTTTTTCCTATCTTGTCTAGTCACTCATCCATCTAAAATTCTTTTAAAAGTTACACTCATATTGTGGACAGATTATGTCTTTTGACTGTTCAAAACTCTACCATTACAAAACAGTTTTTTTATTCCTTTTATTTTTATAAATGGGGAGACCATATTGAAAGTGTGGTAAGTCTCATAAGTAATTTTACAAACTTTTTCTTTCAATTTAACATGTTTGGGCTGATCACAAAACACTCCATAACACTCCTTGACTTCATTCATCATGCTAAATCAACTGTATAAGCCCTAAATAAGAAACCGTAACTCTTTTAATGTCTCTCTTGTAAGAAGAAGCCTCTTTCACTGAAGATGAGCTAAATTCTACAACTTTAGGAAGAAAGTTAGAAGCATGTGTGAGAGTTTGTGCAAAATTCTATTACAATGACTTATGCACCCCAATAAAAAACAAAAAGAAAAGAAAGACTGTTGCAACAGTAAAAAAATTAAGTGGGATTAGTGTGAAGCTTATTTTTCAAAAAGAGAAATCTCTCATAGAAAACAACGGCAGTCTCCTACTACAGGGTGTCAGAATTATGACAAAACCTAAGCTTCACATTCTACATTTGGATAGAACACAAGAACAAACAAATAGCAGACAATTAGATCAAACCAAGCCGCAATAAAAGATACCTATCAAAAGCTATAAGCATACTTGCAATTCAAAACTTCTCCGGAGCTAGAATAGCCCAGATTGCTCAGTATAACTATACAACCCCCATCAAGCCTCTCCCGTATGCGAGAAACATCGACTTTCTTCACTTCACCTGTTGCTCCATAATCAATACCTTCAACAACTCCTCTTCTCTGAAAAAAAGAAAGGAAATAAATGGAAAAAAAAAAGAGAAAAAAAAAACTAACTAGTCAAATTCACTACAGCAATAAAATTGAAACCATGACAAAATAAGCACTAATCAAACAAATTATTTCAGAAAGCTGCAGTACTGAATTAGTTAAAATAAATAATTTAACTGAAAATGACAAGTGTTACTTTTTAAGCAGCAACACTCTCACCTTAGCAGCTAGAAAATTACCACTAGCAACACTGACACCAACATCATGCCAACGACTATTGTCACCATGTCGGCGGATACTGCAGATAGAGGGTCCAGGAGAAAGCTTTGCCTCCATCATTATACGAATTCTCCCAGCTGCTTCCATAGCTGCCTCTAGAGAATCAGAATCGGTGACTCTGTATTGGCCAACAAACTTAGGCTTGCTCCCTGAAAGAGGAACAACCTGGTCAAGTGCCATCTAAGCATTTCATGCAACTGGTAATTACAACAATGGATTAAATAAGGAAAGGACATAAGAAATTACAATGATGAATTGGAGGTGAAAAGGTTCTCCAATCAATGAAATACATTGTACAATGAAGAATTAAGAGCTTTACGTGGATTTCAAGAAACTAAGAATTATATGCTAAAATGGACATATAAGAATAATTAAAAAGAAAAAAAATTGTTAAGAGTATCCATTATATATCACTATATAGCCTATTACATGACTCTGTAAAAAAGAAATATAGGATCCTTTGAAAGCTTAATTAATCATACTATTCAATGAAAATTATGATAGAGCATAATTTGACAGATTATTGATTTGTTCATGCTCTCAGCCTATATTCATATAAATAATATTTTTGGACAGAATTCTAGCTGACATAAGTGTCCTAATTGTTGATAGTGGATTCTTATGTGTCACATCAGAAGGTCGAGGATAGATGAGGCCAGGGGAGGAGAAAAGAGAAGAGGGGAAGGAAGATGGAGCATCAGAGCCCCCTTGCCTTGTGGGTGTGTCCAAAGAGGAGGAACCCCTTTCTCATAGAGGTAGGGGTATATACAGACAAAGCCACATGCGTGTGGCAATCAAAGAGATGATAACACATGTCCAACGCATAGGTACTCTCTAAAGTGACCCATGTCCCATAATCTTATTCCCTCTCTCTCCTTAGCTCTTGAGCCCGCTTAGCTAAAGATTAGTGCCAAGGGCATCATGTGAAACAGTACTATTAGTTGTGACCTCATTATACATGTTAGGTCATTCTTGTACAGTGTGTTGACTATGTTCCCTCGCCCATAGCCACTAACAAACCTTCCTTCCTGCCCACCAAATGACAACCTCCTTGCAACCCCACCCGTTATGGCAAATAGTGGTATGTTGTGGGACATATCTGTCCATGGAAAGCTCTCATGGCAGGCACTCAAATTCCACTATCAACACTAGTTCAATTGAACCCTAACGTGGTAATCTTATCAATTAATCCTCTTAACATGACACTTTTAGTGTCCTCATGACCCCGTGTAATAAAACTCTATCATGGTAATAGAAATGAAGAGAAAGTGGTTGTAGCATACTTCCAAATGATAGCTAGATTGATAATGCACCTCAAAACTTAGAGCTTCACATGATGAATTATATGAAATCATGAAAGTGTCCAATTAACAACTATTCCAGTTCAATAATCAGTTTAACTAGCAAGGAAAACTATATCATCAACTCCACCCCATAAGACCACACAAAAACTGGATGAAAACAAAAAACAGGAAATGCAAACAATCAGTTTTCACCCACCTCTGTCAGCCAATAGCTCATCAATTAGCACATGGGTCCCAGGCACAAGAACAAGTCTAATCCCAAGATGATGAAGGAGAGAGATATCCTGCATACAGATTGTCTTCAGGGTTTAGAAAGTCATACCCCAAAAATTATGCAATGCACCTAAAAGAATTAAGATGAACAAGTACTCCACCATCCAAGCGCACAAAATTCAAGAAAGAACTATTGTGATACACATTTTATAAATTAAAAAAAAAAAATAAATGAAAATTCATTACTCATATAAATGGTGTACTGTGCATTTCTCATTAAGCTTGGGCCCTTACGGCAAATTGGAAGAAGGAATTGATAATATCAAAGCCATAGCATTGTTTGTAGCCATATGAGCCTAAGATGAAAGACAGCAGCACTACAAAATCAAAATACCTTCTCATTGAACAACGAATTAACATTTCTATGATGCCGGCCTCTATGAATAGCACCTTCAGACCACTAAGAATTTTTTGATGAAATTGACCAAAGGAAGAAGGAACTGTGTTATGACCCTGGTACTCATTTTTACGTCATACTTCATGATTATTGTTTATTTTATAAAGATTAAATAACCAAACAACAGCTTCAAATGTATTGTTTTAAAAATATAACCTCCAAAAATATCATGAACGGACATCCTGTAGTGGGATAGGGGCAGAGAAACGAAAAGAATAAGTGAAGGACAAGTTCAAATTAATTTCTTGCATAAACCAAAAGCTTAACTATTATGAGTGTCTGTAACCAACTACTTCAGTAACATCCAACAATGTAATATACAACCTGTTTTCCTCTATGTCAATAAATAATAAATAAACATTCTTGTACCATAATAAAACTCCATTAGTCATCGGTTCCTATCTTTGTTGGACGATACATCGTAAAGTAGATTTCAATTTGCAACTAAAAGCTTTTGTACACTTGTGTAACATGCATGCAAGTGATAGTGCATACTGAAGGCCTCTATAAAAATTATAAAAAAAAAAAAAAAAAAAAGGTGTGAAAATTCAGCCCACAAATTATAGCATTCGGTAAAATCATAAACAGTTGACAAATAACCAGTAATCTATATCCAAATGGTAAAATTCAGCACCCAAAACCATTTTTGAAAAAACCAAGAGTTAATACGCCATTTGGACGCCGAGAAAGAGAAGGAAAACAAAAGTTGGAAAAGAAACAACCATCATTTCCACGCAAATGAGCCTTTAAAATAAAATAAATAAATAAATAAAGAGCTTAATACAACTATTTTGGTTGAGCCCAGGCATTTTCTCCACACTCCGGAAACCAAAGATTTCAAATTTTTGTTTCATTTTTATTTTCCCTATTCCTTCATGTTCTCAGTAACCAAACAGATAATAATTAAAAGAAAATATAGAATCAAAACTAAGAACCTGCCTTCAAAAGGGGATCCAAGTAAGGACTAGCTACAATTTCACCGGAAATAATCACAACAAAAGTGCCCTGACTATGCGCGAAAAAATACGGCCAAGCTTCGCGAAACCACTGCACGAATTGCTTCTCCTTTGCAGAATTACTCTCCTCAACATCGCCATTCTCTGTTTCGCTGAGAACATTACGCTTCATTAATATTTCCCTTTTACGCTCAGCCTCATCGACAGCCACGAAAGATAAGCATTTAGTGGGTTGAAATCTTTGAAGCTTTTTCATGTAACCGTTGCGAGAGCACCCAACAAAATTCTGAATTGGGGTTTCATTGCATATAGGAGATGAATATATGTGGTTTTGTAAGGAAATGCAAGAGCTCGAACACCATGCCGCCATTGGAATGCGGGTGTAAGAGTTCAGAGAAAACGAATCCCTGAATTCGGTAGGGATGTATTCAGAGGGAAAAGAGGAGACTTTATCGCGGGAGAGAAAGGAAGTAGTCAAGTAGGGACAGCCGCCATGGCCGAGACCAATGGGTTCTCCTTGGCCCCTCCTCGACCCAGCAAATTAACGTACGTTTTTTACCTTCATTTCTTTGAGAAATACTCCTATGAGGCGCCCTCACGGTAAATTGACTAGGGTGCAATTTCGTCCCGTGCAAATTGAAAATCCAATCCGACTGAATCCTCTCCTCTTGGGTTAGCTTGGTGTTCATCTCTTCCTCTATGTGGCAATCGTCACCTATGAACTCAATCAGTAAGATCACAAACGAGCCAACCTGAGTCTTCAGGCTAGACTTAGTTTAAGCTTGATTTGTTCAACAAGTGAGCTTAAATGAGTCTTTTAGTAAACCTAGATTGAGTAATTTGGTTATTTAAAATATTAATGAAGTTATCGAGCCGACTAGTACTCAATTTGAGCAACTCAATAAATTATCAAGCTTAAGAATAAGTTTGAGCTTAACCCTCTTTTTCTTTTTGGCTCGACTCTAAAAGTTGTTCAGATTTTTAGAATATGGTATACCTTTCAGTCTAATACGCTAATTTTTCATCTTTATTCAATTTGAACTCGACTCATTAATATTACAAGCGACTTCGTATGTACCTCTAATCAAGCTCATCTCGAACAAAACATGAGCAACTTTGCTTGTGGTACAACTCTAAATTTAACTCCCCTTAAAGTGGATTGACGTTCATAATTGGCTTAGCCTTTGGGCATTCATTTTTACCACAGGACACATAAAAGGGCTTGCAACAGAAAAAGAAAGAAAAGAACCCCTAACGATTAACGAGCAATGGAAAATAAACCATCACTAGGTTGCTTTATTTATACACCAAAGAGAAATAAAAATAAAAAAATGGTTGATAAGGTGTTTTATTTATTCACAACTAAGGAATTTTTTTTAAAAAAAAAAAGAAAGATTTTTTTTTTCTTTATAGCATGAAAAAAGTCAAATTTACTCTAGTTGAATGGAGGGTATCCCAATTCCCCAAGCTACTCTAGTTGAGGTTTGGACCCTCACAATGCACAAACAACACAATTCACCTGCAATTAAGCTTGTGCATGCACCATTGCATTGCATTGCATCTGATAGTGAAGTAGGAGAGATTCAAACTTGGGATATTTGATTCTTGAGTCGTGATCTTTTGTTATTTGTATTACCCCGCACGTTAAATCCATGTTTTAAAACGTCACTAATGGTGGTTATGCTAGCTTAAGCAACAAGCATAGAAGTAAAAAAACGACCTGATGAGGAGAGAGGTCGTACCTTGAGAAAGGCATCAAAGGAAGGACTAACAACCACTTCCCCTGAAATTACCACAACAAATGTACTGCCTCTGTGTGCACAATAGTACGGATGAACTCCACGCATCCACTTCACAAGCTCCTCACTTTCCTCGGAAGTACCACTCTTACCACCTCTCTTCACTCCACCTTCCCAATTACAGCGTTTCAATAGCAACTCTTTCCTATCACCCCTTCCCATTTCAGAGCGTAAATGAACTTTTCCTGCGGAAGAAACCCTTTCATTTCTCTCCCTCCGACCACAGCGAAAGTGACCCACTTTACAGCACCATGGAGCCAAAGCTCCTCCCTGCAGGCTTTCCCCACAAACCCATGGCCTTGATGATCTTGAATTGGCCATATATAATTGCACAACAAAAGAGATACAGAAACAGAGGAAGGATGCGGCAAAACGAAGGAGCTGAAGAGATGGGTAAATAAAGTACTAGTCCGACCGACGACCAAAAATAAAAAAAAACATAAGATATTTATGAGTGTGCGATGTGGGGACGTGGGAATATGAGGACAGTTGTTGTACTATGAATGGAGGTGGTTTCACCCAGGTGGGGTCGATGTGGCCAATGTTACACAATTTTTAGAAATTGTAACGTGCGTTTTGCATGCACCGGACCAGCTTTGCGGGAAAGTTCGGAGGGAAATATAAGGTAGTGATGGATAATATCATAATAGAGTGGTCAATCTCTGGACCACGACTTCTCCAGAGATGGTAAAATTTCCTTGGGATCTGTGTTGGGTAATTGGTTTTGAAAATCATGATGGAAATGAACGGTTCGTGTTGGTCATGGCCTCATGGGTCTGAGTCAATTGTCTAAGGGGTGGACATGAAAAATGGCTAGTGTAACATTGAGATCCCTCAGTATTGGCTACATGGGATTGGTGCTGCCTTGTTGCCAAACACGCCACAAGAATGGGGACGGATAAGAAGTGGGCTGTGGTTCAATCAGTACTTGATAAAGAAAATGTACGTGCAGGAGACAAAGAATTATGCTCTATTGTGTTATAAAGATTCCAGTGGCATATAAGTATGTGCCTTATAAGCTCCTTCAATCAAATAGAATCTGGTACTATGTCCATGGACAAAACATAAAACGACTTAATTATTGTGCATGATGCTATCTGTTTGAGTATACATGGTAAGTCCACCCATTTGATACAACTAGATGTGGGGCACACACAATGGGTGTGCATGTACAACACTCTTGATATCTCACTATAATGTTGGAGATAATTATAGATAATGGGTAGTTTATCTGAATTTAAATTAATATATTATTACTATTGTATCATTTCAATAATTTAAGTTAAAATATTATAATAAGAGTATATAAGGAAAAAAATTGTGACTATATTAACTCCCCTTGACCTTTTATAATGGTGAGAAAAACTTCCATATAATTGTGACACAGCTGATGTGGTATCACAAAGTCAATAAGGATCAAGCAAAGTAGAATTGTCAAAATACTTTTTAACCCCATAATCTCACTTTGCTTAATTTTTATTGACCCATGACACCATATGACCGTCTCACAGTTACATGGAAGGCTTACTCTATAACAGTATAGTATAGGATTTAGATGTAACGATTGATCATTGTGCTTGTTTAAGGGCTTGTGACATCTCACCGCAATAATATCAATAGACGATCGGGATCAAAAGACCAATAAGTTGTTAATCAAAACCTTAAGAAATGTTTTAATAAAGACAATTCGGATATCACTTCCCCTTCTTTGACATTCGCCGTAATTATGATGGGTTATACGGCGTCGCCGTGTCGTCTGTCACGAGCAAAACGACTAAACGAGGGGGTGCTGGATTCCCCCGTAATGAACAATAGAGGATAACTTTGGATTCTAATCAACGTCTGGTCAGTGTTTTCACTTTTTCTACCAAGGAGAAAAATCCAATCTATGAAGACTTTTTGCCCTTCTTTTTATTGCCTTTTGAATCACCATCATAAGCAATTGACAATGGCCAAAAGCAAAAAACGATCATCACCATGTGCCAATTTTGGGAAATTGACGGTGCATGAGCTTCAACCCACCTCCATCACAAACATGAGAGACAAATAATCTATAATTACAATGGAGAATAGAAAGCTAGAGAAGAATTTATTTTATTTTATTCATTTTCAAAGGAAAAAAGGGTGGTGGTTATCCTTTCTAATGAGGACCTTATCCACACCCATTTGGTTAAGCGGATAGAGCATTACCCATAAGGAGGTTGATTAGGACCTTTGACAGCTTAACACACTCTTGGAACCTTGACCTTATATGTCCTTGAATTCAGTTAACATGATTAATAACATTTTACATTGGCGAAGACTCAAACATATGAACACATATATATCCAACATTTAAGCTCTATTCATTTGTTTGGTTAGAATTAGGACAAACATAATAGAATCAGATTTTAATGGTGGCCAGCCAAAGAAAAGACCTTGCTAGCTGCTCACCATTCGAATCTCATATCATTTTGCATGCCCCGATTCTAGTTAAATAAATGGGGTTCCATTGTTTTTCATCCTCTAATTCCCGAACGCATTGAGAAATCCTAGGTGCCCAACAGCCCAAGCAATATCCGAAGTCAGCTAATTCCTAATGGAAGAAGAGTGGGTGATCTTTGTTGGAAATACCTCTGGCTTCGTCCTACCAATTAATTAAGAACAGAATTTTCCATATGGTTATAGGCTCATTAGGTAATATATACCTTAAGCTAAAAGACATTATTCCTTGATTCCTTCATCTACTCGTAAACTTTTTGGCGCCGTTATTAGGATACATCTTTCCATATTCCTTCTTACCAATGCCCAGCTTTTCACTATACGTGATGCTTTGAGCCTTTGAGCAGCTTCCGGCCTAATAAGGATCAGCATTTGACCATATACTTTTGTTGCAAACACAAACTCCCTCATCTAACAACGCCTGATGGGAAAATCATGCCGCCGTATCGTATACTTTCATTCCATCTTATGGATGATGCGGAAATCTCAAAATGAGGCTCTTTTATTTCAAAGGAGTCCGCCTAACATCAAACACATAGATGGGAATATATGTCTGACATGTAATTTCCATCCACAATGCAAAAATAAAAAAATAATAAAAATTGAAAGAGTAAAATAATGTTACAATGCTCCTCCCGTCCTATAAAGATAGACAAAGTTTAAAAAAACATATAGCTTAAAAAATGTTTTCGTTACATTAATTTGTCACATTTTAAACTTTAACTTTTTGAAAGCATTATTTCTTACTGGTATTGGATTTTATGTTGAAAGTAATTATTAAAACAACCAAGGGTAATATAGGAAACTTCAATAAAAATAAGGATTTGATTTTTTTAAAATAGACAAACATTTTGAGATAAAATTTTTTTTAAAAAAAATGGCTTACCTTTGTAGGAAGAAGAGAGTAATAGAGAAACAACGACGAAGACAGTAAACATTACTTACATCAAACTTGAAATATGGGTCTCATGTAAGCCGCATGTGCCCTTACACCCACTTATTGTATTTGTTTTCAAGGGTATTGCTCACTTGCAGGACAGCACGAATGTTTTAAGAGCATTCACATTCACACGCTATCACACATGACTATAGGTTAAGAATTTGCAAACCCTCACAAAAAAAAAAAAAAAAAAAAAAAAAAAAAAAAAAAAAACTATGGGTACAGCTTGAACACAATTGCATGGAGAACAAAAAATAAATATATATGTATATTGTAGTCAGATCAAATATTCGACATCCAATTAAATAGCATCCCATACATGTTAAGAAAGTGCATGTTTAAGTAATTTAAAATCTAATATTAAATTAGAACACCCAGGAGAGATCGATCACGAAGGCTTAGCTGGGCTCTCCTCAGAAACAGGCATCTAGAAGGCAACAACAGCAAAGCGCCGCCAAACTGCACCATGCACAAAAAAGAGAAAGTAGAGATGAAAAAAATCTCCAAATCATCAGAGAGATCGAGAAAGAGAGACTACTGCGCACATACCATCCTTCAAGGCAACCGGAGGTCTGTTGCTGCTGAGGGTAGCCTTGTGAAGGAGGATAGCTCTGGGGAGGGTAGCCCTGTGGGTACCCTTGCACTGGGTACGCTGCTGGAGGGTACCCCTCCTTTGGCGGATAACCTTTTGCTTATAAAGCGCCAAAAATCAAAACCCAAACCCATTGACACTAAACAAAAATTAAAGGAGATGGTTAAACGTGAGATGATTACCTTGTGGAGGAGGTACGCCAACAGGAGGCTGCTGTTGAGTGTAGTAGCTCATTTCTCTCTCTTTACCAAAAACAATTTGGTGTGATTTAGGAGTTTGATGAAGGATACGGAAGGGTCGATTTGGGAAGGATTTATAGAGAAAGTAAGAAAGGAGATAAGGACGCAGTGTGGGTAGGAAAGCTACAGGGAAGTTTCCGTGAGACTCGAGGAGCCAAACCGACTCCTTTTGGGTTGGGGGAGGGGGGGGGGGGGGGGGGGGGGGGGGTGTGTGAATGAGTGATCAGTGAGATGCGGTGCTTGGCTTCGGAATCAAGACAAAGTGAAGAATCGCGGCCATTGAGTGTGTGTGAGTTGTCGCTTATGGGGCCTTTGCCATGGGCCATGAGCGTGATTTTCGCGTAAAAAGGAAAATTAAAGAAGGAAAGAAAGAAGAAAGCTTCCCTATAATTCTACTCTTCTACTTTTGCTGTTTCCTAATCCTCGGGGACATATTGCACGCGTTTTTGTTCGATGTAAACGTTTCTTTTAACTTTACGGCTAGAAAAGAGGATCAGTTGGCAGGCACACCACTTCTGTGGCAGGCACACCCTCAGCCCTGACATGTAGACGGCATGTAATCGAATGTCCTTTAGGACTATAAAGGATTAGTAGGCATTAAATTAACAAGTTCAGAGTTCTGCTTGACAGATTACGAGCTAGCTAAAACGAGTTTTTTTTTAAAATTTATTTATCCAACTGATCTTAAGTAGTTTGATTATTTGAAGTATCAACAAACTTAATCTACTACTCAAGCTTGACTCAACAAAATAACAAGTTCAAAAGAATGCTAGGATTTTCTCATTCATATTAGAAGCAAGCTCGAGTAGCTTGACTCAAAACCATCAGCAACCAACTAACCTTTCTCGACCTATTTCGAGAGAGCAAGAAAATACTAACCTGAAGAAAACAACATGCAATGAGATCATAGTAATGTAGCATTTATAATGCATTCATGCACTTTTTTTTTTTCTTTTTTTTCATTTTTTTCCCAAACGATAGGAGTAAACACACATACCCAAGTAAAATCAAAACCAAGACCTCTACAAACCCTACACCCTTATTGAGGTAAGACATACCATTAGACCCAAAAGTCATTGACATAATGCAGTCATATAAGCATGTTAACAAGTAAGAATAGTTCTTAATTGCATACAGAATGCACTTGATTGCCTCATGACTTAACAGTGGATGAATGCCATATGGCAGCCTGCCACAATAATCACTGTTAGTGTTGTAGTACACCTAATATATCCCCAACTGAAGTTAGCCAAAGTCACCAAGTCAGCTTTCTCCAAGTCCCTGCATAGAATATCAAACAACAAATTTACAACATTGCGGTCACTGATTTCTTTCCATGCCTTAGGTTGACCAATATTTCAAAACCCATCTGGGCTTTACACTGAATTTTGTGGCATGCTCATGTGTGCCGACTAGAATTTGCGTGAGCCGCACTAACTGCTCAAAACCAGAGTAGCGACCTCCGACGTCGATTAGCAGTGTAGTCTTTGGTGGGAGTAAGAGTGATTCTTTCTGCATTAGCAACAGCCCATTTGCTGAAATCAGGAGAAGAAACAAGTTCTTCCAACGCTTTTTTTGTGGAGACTCTGGTGAAGGTTTCCCATTCTTCTTTTGAGAATTTTCTCCTTTCAGATGTTACATGGAAGGTAGAATAGTGAGCATCTGAATCTGACAGCTGACGAGGTGGTGTCCTGGTTGAACCTGAACGATTGAAAGCATATGTGAGAGAATGTTCAGTGATTACCAAGTAGTGATACCAAATTTCTTGTACAAGTTAAATAAAAATAAAAAATAAAAAGAATCAAAGATGACATGCAAACCTCGGACAGGAGAATTGCATGAAGCCAGAGTGAAGGGTTTGGACCGGTGCCGAAAAAATTTGGAGCTTTCAGGACTTTGAATATTGCGTATATAATCATCATGAGAATCTTCGAACGGTGATGAGTCTGGAATTTTAGATCTTCTGTGGTGGATCTTGGCCGTTCGAAATAAATTCCTGTAACAAGAATTCCACAGATGTTTTTGCATCTCAAAATCAAAAGGCATCAAAATCTAAACCAATGAAATCCACAGCACAAATAATGAAATGAGCCAGAAGATGCAGCAGGAAGTTTGAAACATGTCACCAAAACTCCATGGGCTCTTAAAACTAAATTAGCAGTTGTATGTTTTCCAAATTAGATCCAGGGATCATCTCCGCAATCAGCAGAAATGCGGAATTTTCTTGCTAACAAAATGCAAGTTGAGCACTGTTCAAAGTCACCAATGGCCTGTTGGCCCTCTCCTCCGCTTGAAGGGGGAGATCTTTGTTTCAAATCATTGTAGAGTTAAATAGAAATTAGTTGATGTTTCTTATCTCTTACCCCACCAGGGGGAAGGAGGAAAAAAAAAAAAAAAAAAAAAGAAAGAAAGAAAGAAAGAAAGAAAGAAAGAAAGAAAGAAAGAAGGGAAGAAGAAAAAAAGACACTGTTCAAAGTCTGACTGAATTTTTCTGACAGAAGACACTTCCAGATAAACATATTGACTTTTCGGACCTCCGTGCAAAATATGAAAGCAGATCTCGGAAATAGAATTTAATAATTATCCTCTGGAATCGTAGAAGCAGACTTACTTGTACAGGTGACGCAAGAATCGCGATCTGGTAATTCTCCTCATTATTGATGATACCATTATTCCACATACTAATGCCTCTGCTGCTAGTAGGGGATCCAGAGAACTCTGAAAATAATAGAAACTTATCAAATTTCTATTTTAATAAAAAGGCACTCAAATCTCTAAAAGGGGTATGGATTACTAAAATACTTCTATTTGTGGGACGAAAAAATTAAACAAATCTATAAGATTGACAAAGAAACCTGAAGAATCATAACAGCAGCCAATATCCGGATTGCCCATGCAACAAAGTGAGCTGTGCTTATATCAATCAATCCATCTTCTGTCAGGACAAGTTTGCGGACTACCCAGAAACCCAACCAAGCTCCAGCCAGAACAATGAAAGCCAGCAAAAATGTTGCCAGCTGCAATTCATAATTTGATAACATTACTATCAGTTACTAAGTCCTTGGCAACTACATGACATTTTAATAGAAAGTTATCTCTGATGCCAAATAAAAGTTTAATAGAAAAGTGACAGAAATGCACTTTATAATGTCAAAACTACATGGCAAATTTTTTTTAATAAACTCTGATACAGAAGGAAAAAACCCCTGGAATGGGAATCAAAAGAAATCTGATTACTAATTAACTAAAATTATTTGAAAAACTCTTCATTCATGCAGTCTCATCGCAACCACAAGGAGCAATTGAGGAAGATGCTATTCTTATAAGCACACGGAATAGAGATGTCCTGGGGTATCATGCCAAGCAAGGATTTCTATCTTCGTTTTGCATAATTGTCCCCATGGAAACTGAAATCCTGGAATCTTTGGAAAATTCAATTAATGCAAGGGGAATATTTTAGCATTGTACAACAAAAATAACTGAACAGATCAATAATTCAAACTTTAGACATTTATTTATGCAAAACATTGCAGGTGAAAGGAAAACTTTAATAGAACAGCAAAGATGACGTAGCGGAAGCTTATGAAGAAGTAGGGCACCGCCTGCTTCTTGGAAAATCGTTCGAATCCACAAACAAAAGAGTAACACACTCGAATCCACGAGCTCAGAGAATTAGATCTCAGAAAGAAAATTCTTTATTGAATGAAAGTTCACCTTACAATGAAAAGAAATACCCTTTATGTAGGCTGCAAAACCAAATTTCGACTAGAACTATAACTTTAGGAAAGAAATAACAAAATAAGGAATTGCCAAAAATTACCAAAACTGACAAATCCCCTTTTTTGACTTTGTAGCCTTTTTAAAGGCTTCATAAATCCCCCCAAAACACTTGGAAACCTTCTAAAATTGACCTGAACTAGTATAGTAACCTATAAGGACTCAATTTTACCTAATTAAACCTTAAAAACTACTAAAAACAAGTAAATAAAACCCTAAACTAAATAAAAACGAAAATTACAAAATTAATAATAATAAATAACTTTGCTTGGATTCTTTGTCCTGCATCAAAAGAAGGGAATCCTTGACTAAAAAACCTATTGGGTAATTCAAGAACTATGCTTACCATTTATTTTCCTATGTAGTACAGAACTACAGATGGCAGTTTGTTCACAAATATACTGATAATATACAGTCACCTTGTATTACATTCCATTAAATAACACTTTCCACAAATATTTGCACAGCTCATCATACATGAGTTCAATAGTTCACTGCAGAGTAATTAAACCCGGACCGGACTGGCTTGTCCAACCAATGAACTGGTGACCCCGCTACTTAACCGGTTCGGTTCTTAGATAGGATCATTTTAGCATGCAAACCAGCTTAAACCGGAGAAAACAGCCCAAACGGACCTATTTTATATGAATCGGGACCGGTTTGACCGATCAACTTTTTTCATTAAAAGCCTCATGTGGGATGCAACTGGTGGGGTTTGAACACAAAACCTCATTAGAAGGGAATTTAGTGAGGAGTTTTACCACTAATCCAAGATCATGGATTTTAAGATACAACTACATGTTTTATTTATGCTGTATTAGCTTAAATAATTATTGTTGAACCAAATATATTTAAAAATTAAATATTTTTTATTATAGAATGGTCTGACCAGTGACCCAATGACCCATTCTCTCGTTTGGGTCAATATTCGGTCCAGGTTTAATAACTATGGTTCGCTGTGATTTGTCAAGAAATCTTGACAAATAGAGATTTGTTTCTAAAGTGAAAAGGCCAAATCCCATATATTACAGAACCAAACAATGAAATGAGTGAAGCCCATGGAGTGGTAGGTGTTTACGCTGATTTTTGTGAAATGTATGGAGTGGGGTCTTATGTGCCACAAAAGGTGACACGTAGTGGTGATCATGGACCAAAATATCGTCGAAATGGACGATATATCGTCGAATCACTGGGTGTCGATATGATATCCCCTTTCGGTATTTGAAAAATTCAGAAAATGCAACATATCGACGATATATCGCGATATATCGTCGATATCGAAAGAAATTAGATAAATCGTGATTTATCTCTAGAAATGGAAGATTTTGACGATATGTTCGAGATATATCATCGATATATTGTTGAATATCGACACAGGAAATCTTTCTTTGCTGTTTTTGACTTAAATCTCCATTTTTTAGCATTGTTTCCAGACGATTCTGACAATATTTCGTCCAATCGGTTCAAATTTCAAACTTTTGCTAGAAAATTTCATGAAGGAAAAAAAAATGGTTGCCTGGTTCCATGCCGATGTCATCCTTGGTTAAGAAGAAGAAGAAGAAGAAAAAGAAGGAGGAGAAGAAGAAGAAGAAGAAGCAGCAGCAGCAGAAGAAGAAGTGTTTGCGCGTACCTGGTAGTTGCTATTGTCATCATCCTGTCGGCTGTCGCTATGGCTGTTGTCGTCCTAGCCATTATCGCCACTGCGGAGCCTCCATGGAAGCTTCTGGTTCTTTCTTTCATACCTCTGGTTCTTTCTTCTAAAAGAAGGCAAATATTATCCTTAAAGCAAAACAACGAAAAAAAAAAGGCCTTTTATCCGAAGACTCACATTTTACACTTTCTTACAAAAGCAACCCTATAATTCTTTTTAACTTAAATTCTTACCTTGAACTTAAAAACCTTTTCAAAAAAGCCCTACTCATTTTTTATATTTATTTATTTTTAGTTATATATTTTTTTTAAACATGTTTAGTATTTTGCATATTTTAGAATAAAATTTCAAGCTAATAGGCTTTGGTCTAATATTAGTGTATCACATTTTTTTTAATGTACAACATATAATATTTATGGGATACTAGCTGGTGGCCACTAGGTTGATTTTGTTTAAATATATGAGTTATGACATTATTAATTTATTATGTTTAAATGATATGTATTTTAATGTTATGTAACTTTTAAATTCTGCTGAATTTTCATAAATTCCTATTATTTATTTTTTCACCGCATTACACTTTTTATACCCTACACAACACATACTTGTATTATACATATTTAAATTGTAATCTTTTGATCCTAAATTGTGTATTAGAGTCTAAATCATTGTTTCCCAGAGTTTCAATGAAAATATTTGTGTTTAACTCATAATATCCACCATATCTTTAAAACGATATTGATATTGTCGATATATCCGATATTCTGTATTTTTGGACCCTCGATATATCCATCGATATCGATATTAAAGTCCTTGGTGGTGATATAGGGGGCTTAGGTATAGAGTTACGAGAAAAGAGGAGCAATCTAAGGGCTCAATTGAATAAAGCTCGATAGTAGCTCAAAAATCCAGGAGTGAGGGTTTCAACTCCAAGATTCCTAGGATCGCAGGTCTCTTGCTTTGCTCTAACTCTCTAAAATTGGATCCTTCCAAATGATATATCTTGATCTTATATAAGAAGACCGAGATGTGATCTCTCGAGGTGGCAGGTGCTCCTGTAGGACTTAGTGGCCTAGCCCTTAAGGTGACCTGCCTACCCCTACAGCCCACTGATTTGTCACATCATCTATCCTGATGTCAGACCTCTAGTAGTCCAAGGTATATTTGTGCTCAACCATGTCAAAGCACATTGCTTTAAGCACACTATCTTGTGTTAGGGACATGTGGCTCTCATCCAAATCCCCTAGATAAGCTAAGGCAGGAAGGTTGCCCCAGGTAACCTTAGGAGCCTCTATTGCCCTAGCAAGCCTCCCCTTTTGCCACCTTCCCAAGATCCTAAGTACCCTCATGCTCGTGAGGTCATTGTATCGTGACTTCACCTCTAAAGCATTGTGCTCATTTATTGAGCTCCCTAGGCCATGCCTCCAACCCAAGCAAACACCGAGAGTCAATGAGCGAAACTCACCAACACCTCAAGAGGAACCTTTGTGAGGTCAAGATTTTCCCCGCCCTATCTCAAGGTGGGCATCCACTGAGTGGATCTCTTTTCTTCGCATTATGGTCAAAGATGCTTTTTATCTTCACAAGGCAAGCTCATAATACTCACATGAAACGCCTGTTCTCAGCACAAGATCTGCACACACTTTGTTCATGCCATGCTCGCAGCACGCATGTGACTGCGGGGGGCTTCATGTCGGTGCTCTATTTGTCCAAGCTCATTGACCATTGACCGAGTCAACATTTGAATTTTCACCATGTGTCTCTCGGCCATTGGCCCACATGGCAGATACTTATTGGATCAGGATTTCACATATAAACAGTAGTTTCCTCCTAGCAAAAAGCTTGATTGTCTCATTGTTCACTTATTGCAGATTCATATCTACAATTACAACAAAGTCAGGCCAGCCAACATGACCATAACATGTAATATATAAAAAAACTCAATGAAAGACCATAAAATTATTCTCTTCTTCATGGCAAAAATGCAAGTGTAATTTTCAGTATCTCAGAATAATTAAAGATAACTTACATACAGGATTGTACATGTCTTCACCAATTCCTATCTCCACAAGTACTGAACGCAATAATCTAGGCAAGTAACGGAGAAGAAAAGATCCCAAACCAACCTGAAGAAAATGATAGTAAGATTTAGAATTTTTTTTTTAAAAAACAAAAATTCATACTAAACAACTAATAATTATTAACATAAATGAACTAATATAGTTTGATACCCACAATGGATGAGTACATAAAAATCGCAAGGGAATTATTTCGACCAGTTGGGAGAATCTTCATCCCCTGTCAATAAGACATTTCAATGATGATAACAGAACTGAAATCTCCAAAACCAAAAGGAAGAAAACTGCATAACAACATCAGAAATAGGCAAAATAACAAATTACATTAGTATTTAAAACCTAAAAATGGAATCAATGACATATTTCTACCACTTGAAAGAATCCTCATCCATTATCAATAACATGTAAAAGATAACAACAAAACTAATATACAATACAAGCCAAAAAGAAACCAGGAAATGAACATTACAACAAACTACATTGATTAGTTAAATGTGAAGCTGTCTGTGATGCATGTATGAATTTCGAGCTTAAATTGGAATCGGATTAAGTGAATTCATTTGACCATTGAGCAGAAAGCCTCATCCTTGTTAAAACCCATATCAATGATGGTAACAAAACTGATACATTTAATTTGAGCTGAAAGTCCCCTAACAAAGCTAACACGGACATGGCTCTAACATACAGATGACACATCCTACAGAACTTCCTTAAGTGTCCATATTTTTATTTTTTAACTCAACTCAATTGGCTTAATCCTAACTACATGGGGTTGGCTACAAGAATCCTTTTATGTCATTCAGCTCTATCAAAGGCCGAATCCTCTGTTAATTCCTAAGTGCACATATCCTTGTCCATTTTTTTTTCTTTTAATTATAATTTTGAATGAGAAGAACACACATCAGACATGTCAAGGACAATGTCGGGGGGGGGGGAGGGCTAGGTTTCTTACTACTACAACTACTAATAGTCATAAAATAATACTTATAACAAAGAAGAGGTCCAGTTACTTGAACATCAATGTATGCAATATTAAAGTGCAATTGTTGGCAACCATAAACTATGAGACCACTTTTGCAGGTTAGATGTATCAATACAAAAAGGTTCAACATAACAGAGATAGGTTTATGAAACATGAAAATTGGAAAATTGAAAATAACATACTACCTGAAAAAGGACAATTAAGATTACGAGGATAACACCAACTGCCATTGCACTGCTGTAGTAGAAAACTAATGAGTTGCTCAAAGAGGATGCTGACATCATCATAACTATCCCCAAGACCAAAAATATTACACGATATAAGAAGAACTCTGCAAATGGGGAGAATAAAACAAATTAAAAAGTTACAGCATTCAGAAATACAGCAAGAGGGAAAATCATCCACCCATTTTTATATAGAGAAATCACCTTCTTCAATGGACACCTCAAGGGTTTCTAATGATGAACCAGCCATCCGTATATCTAGGAGCTTGTGGTCAAAAGGTGACATTGATTGAACCCATGAACCCTTGGTAAGTTTCTCCCACTGGCCTTTAGGGCACATCCCTATCCCAAGAGATAAGTTCCTGTAAAAACATTTTAGTCCAAGTAAGAAACAGCTACCCATAAATAAGTATCATGTGGTTCGATGGTTGCAGTAAAAAGTTTATAGTTTTATACTTCTCATGCTGTAGATCTAACTACACGATCCTTGCTTAAAATAGTTGTTCATTTTTCGAAGAGGAATATAACATGGGACAATCTTCTTGATTAAATTAAGAAATCCTCACTACCATTTGACATTAAGATAGGAATGACTCATCAACGAAACCCCATGGGCACATAAAGGGAGTTCTTAATCACATAATTATCCTTCAAACTCCACAAGTCTTCACTTCTTAGCTGAGAGTCTAAGACAAATTGAATAGATAATGCATGAAAGAAAACTTTTCCTCATTGTGCCTTTAAATTATAAAAATAAAAAAAATAAATTATGAATACTAACCAACTACAATAACACACTTAAACAAACTTCAAATATATATATATATATATATATATATATATATATATATATATATATATAATTTTTTTTTTCTTAATAACAGTGGAACCATCTCACAGTAGGACCCTTTGGACCCACCCATGGAACCTAAACCCTCGGGGAGACTAGCACAGCAACCCACCGCCACAGCCCCCCACTTAAATCTTAGGTTGTCCTAGTTGGGAATCGAAAAACAAACTTCAAATATGGTTTCAAGAAAACCACCATCTGAAACCATTGATAGAAGTACACAATCAAGAAAGCTTCTTGGTTCTCATATGAAATCAAACACAATATTTACTGCTAGGAAAAGTAGACTGCTTTTCTTGTAAAGATCAGAGCTTCTATAAATTTGTGAGTTTGTCTACTAATGAATTTCTTCAACACAACAGAAAAAACATCCTCACTTGTCAGGAGTTGAAGATCCTGGAATAATCAAATTATGTAACACTAAAATCCTTGTCCCATTCAATCAATCAGTCCTTAGATACAGATTTCACTATTTCAGTTATAACAACGACATAATTTAGCATGAATCACCTATGGAAACAAACATCAACACTTGATGGACGAATGCTTGAATTTGTTAGCGAAACTTTCGCCTTCATAGAATGGGCAATCTTCTTCAGATTTTTAAGCCTCGACAATCCACATATTTTAACTCTTTCACAAAACACCGAAGTCCCGGGCTTAGAACCTGGAGAGTGTTCAACTGGCAAACCAGGGGACAGCTGCAGTGCAGTAGACTGACCGACAACTGCAAAACCGAAAAGGCAAGAGAAAAAGATCACTAATCAACAAGAAAATCTTTAAGCTGGGATTAGACTTGAACATCTGCATACCATTTTGACAATATAAAATCTTCTTAATAATATATAATGCTGCATTGCTGCCAACAATCTCTAGTTAAGTAGAGTATAAAATCAGAACTTTTAAGCACCATGCTTGAGTAAATTGCCCTTGGACCATCACAATTATCCTCAAAGGTGTGAAATCTCAAGGACTTGAGGTCATACTACTTTTGATACATGCATACATGCTTATGAGATTTTTTTTTGGATTACATTATATGTATTAAGCTCAGGTTTTGCCCATTTTATAGCTCAATTTTTATTATTCAATAGTTTTCATAAAAAGCCCACTTCATGGCTCAATTTGTATTATTCCTTCTTGAATCATCTTGACCCTAATTATTGTTTTTGCATATCAAAGCTATCACACAATGCTAAGCCGTCTCGCCAATACCATGTTATTTATTGCTCAAATACATACATTATTTACGTCTGCCATACTTAATGGCAGCTACGCCATTATAACATACATTAAATAAAATAAATAAATAAATAAAAAGGCCCCCAAAGGAATTTAAGTAAAAAAGAGGGGAATGCACCGTTTGGTCACTGAGAAACAATCTGCACAGAAAAGAAAAGAAATTTTCACACCCATCTGACGGAGTTAGGACGAGTATTTCCGTCTTATTTGAAACTAATCAGCAGAAAACGTAAGATTTCCAAATTTCTCATGAACTTCTTTTCCTCAGTTTTCTCGGGAACCAAACGGACTCAAAAGGAAAAAAATATATATTAAAAGCAATACCCATTAGCACTGAAACACAAAATCAAAACCCTAGATTTCGGAAGCAAAGTAGTGCCTCATATATGTATATATGTATATATCGATGAAGGGGAGAGAACGTACTTAGAGAATGTTCAGTGGCTGAGACGACGAAGGACGGAATGGAAAACGCGAAGAGGAGAAGCCACAACGTGAAAGCAGAGATTCGAATCCGTATTGGAGTTCCCATCGTTGATGGGGCTCGACTCTGAAACAGGGAAGGCGGGAGTTGAAAATATGGGTATATGGCGAGGGGTATTTGTGTTATTTCAGGCGTAATGAAATTTTAATTGGGCCAGGGCTTTTCTTTGGTGTGCCGCAACCCACGACCAAGGAAACAGGAAGTTGGGCTGAGTTCTACCGAATTGGAGTTGGACTCATCACTTTCAGCCCATGGCATATTGTATGGCTTATAAAGCCCTTGACCTCCATTTTTTTTTCTTGTGTGAACATACATAGTTACATAGATAACATACACAAACATACAACGAGGAAATCCGTTTACACAACATAGCTCAAAAGAGGTTCAAAAGCTTATAAAATTAAACTACACTCAATCTTCGAAAGAACTTAGGCTACGTTTGGTTTGAGTGAATGAAATGGAATGAAAATGGGAATATTTATTCCATGCCTAATGTTTAGTAAGGGGTGTGAATGGAATGAAAAGTAATAGGTGAGACCTATTTTTTATGATTTTCACTCCTAAAAAGAAAGGAATAGTAATTCTTCTTTGTTTGAAAAGGAATGACTATTCCCTCCAAAGAGGGAATAGACCTTCACAAAGGAATGGCCATTCCATTCCCTTGTGCTACCAAACATTCACTTTTTTTGGAGGAATAGAATTATCATTCCCTTCCCTCTTTTATTCCCTCAAACCAAACACAGCCTTAACTTTTAAAGGAGAAGTGGAACCGTAAACACTCTTAAGGTCAACCTTAGCTAGTTGATGTGGGATCTTATACCTCCAAATAATATATTTTATTTTTTATAACTTGCAATGGTACTGAATTTTTTATTTTAATTTTTTTGTACAAGCTGAAATTGTTGAGAACATCAAACAAGAGATAACATCAAATTGAGATTGAACCCAAGACTTCTCCATTGCAAGAGAGAGAGATGCCATTATATTTCAAGCCATTAAAGGCTATTATTTTTAGTAATTGTAAATTTTATTGATTTCAAAGGCCAGGTGGCAATGCAATGCTTATGAGTTATGATCACAAACACCAACGGTTGAAAGAAAATGGGTGGCACAATTCCTAGGTTTAGAAGTTCCTTCTTTAGGAGATGCTAGTTACTACCTTAGCCCTTGTTTAGTTTTGGCAAAGCTTGAAGGAGAGAACACTCATCAGAAGACCATTTCACTTCTCCCCTCCTCACTTCAAGTATGCATAGAAGTTTTCTTATAGAATGAACTGGCGAGTAGAGGGCATGAGTGGGTGACACAATGGCTATGAAATATTATATATTGAAGTAATTTAGTAGCAGTTTCTTATGATGACCAGGATGAGAGATAGTACAATACACCATGAGTAGGATCTACTAATAATTTTGTAGTAATAAAGCTTGGCGCAAAGTGTTATTGCCTCTATCCTTAGCTTAGGCTACATATTCTTTGACATGAGGTTACATTTTAATAAATTGAAGATGTCATTTAGGTCAAATAGTAAAGCGTATGCTGTCGTATTCTATGCTTAATTCGAATTTTTATAAGAGCTCCTATTTTCATTCTACTAACCCACAAGTTATAGAATAATTTTATATTGTGACTCTTGCAGTCTTGCATGCCTAATACCCCTATCCCCACAAACCAACCCCAACTAAAAAAATATAAAAATTAGCATCCGGGTGGCTCTTCCATTAACTGCAATGAATTTGCGTGCTAGTCCAATTTCACCTGTTAAACATCATGTTGCTTGATACCAAATTAATGGGCTAGGCTATGAATTGCCAATGTTGCAGTCAGGCTACTATTTTATTTTGCTAAGTTAAGTCATTATTAATTACACTATTATTGATTATCTACATTCGTGCAGGTCAAGGTATAGCTTAGGAGTAGTATAGGTACTCAAAAAATGAAATAAAAAAAAAATAAATAAATTCAGGGTTAGAAGCTACTTGTGCTAAAATTACTTCTTTGATGTTCGAAACAGTCATTTATCAACACAGGTAGGTGGTCCCTTCCCTTTTGTTAGGCAATTGATTAAATGTCCCAAAGCAAGACCTCCAATACAATACCGATGAAGCTCTATCACTTTCTAGAAGCATCATCTTTACCTATATAGATTGCTTATTATTTAGATCATCCAAACCTACCATGTAAGGGGTCCCAAATTTAAAGCATGTTGGCAATTATTTAAAATCCGGCCATTCCCAAAAGTTCTTGTACCTTCAAAAGATAATTGAACAAATTAAAGCCATCTAGTCAGAGAATTTTTTTTTTTTTTTTTCCCATTCTTAAATGGGTCAATTAGATGCTGAGGCCTTAAGCCAGCCACATTAATTGTGCTCAACAGTAGCTAAACTCTCAAGTCTCCAGATATTTTGTATGATCAAAAAAGCCATTCCCACTAATTGATGGTTGCAAGCACTATACCCAAGAGGTGGATCAAAACATATATTCTATAGTATGAAAAAGAAGTCCTTCAATTTCTATATCATATTGTATCCAACTCTCATCTTGATACGTACAGACAAAGCATACCACAGAAGAAGGCAAAAAAAAGTAATTTAGGGTTCTGATTAAAGTTAAAAGTTGGGGAAAAAGTAAGTGTATTATTGATCAATCAAACAGAAGGTGAGAAACGTACATTTTTAAAATTTTATAGAGTTTAGTGGTGCAAGCACTCAAGCACTTAGAGATGCAAGTGCCTTGGTGGTGCTTGTTTTATTGTGGCGTGTAAATTAATGTCAATTCCGCTTTCACCACTAACAAAATCTTCTATGCATGGCAATAAAAAATGCTACTTATCTTTGATGATAGAATGTGCATGTGAGTGTCATTAATCATTTCCAAGTTCAAATTCGTGCAGAGACATTTACCTTCGTGATACTGACTCATTGATCACATAGAATACCATTATATGATTTTTTGTCCCATCATTTATAAACGGAGTAAAAATTAAAATAATATGAATTTTGGTTCCTGTTGTTGAATTTTATTTTCTAAATATTGCGATATCAACCCCTCAAGAAAACTAACCATTGGTATGATAACATAGGAAAAATGCTACTTATCCCAAATTATCTTCCTTAACTTTAACCTCTTAAATAGGAAAAATGCTACTTATCCCAAATTATCTTCCCTAACTTTAACCTCTTAAATTAATGATGTGGCGACATAAGAACAAACAAATTTGAATTTTGGTATTTGCATTTGAAGGATGAGATAAAAATAAGTCAAATATCAAGATGTCATGTTATTCGAGATATTAAATTTGGAAAGATAATTTAAAATAAATAGCATTGATCTCTAATATATCTTTTGGGGGAATTTCAGATTGGTCGGACCATTGAAAAATAATTATAATTAGTAGCCATTGTTAGTTAAGTTTTTAATCATTTACTAGGAAATTAATAATAATTTGCATTGAACTGTAACTATTTTTCCGAAGTTGGACGACATTTCATAGATTTTTCCTGAGGGTGAATGCTATCAATTAATTAGTCGGCAGGTGGTTGTGGCACCGTTCAATGAAAACACGCACATGACTTCAAGCAAACCACGGGCAACGAGGGTTGGGACGGTGACCCACCCATGGTTGAATTGAATATTTCTAATTAACAGCTGCAACATCTGTTACTTACCAGACACGGACGACACATCCTTCAATTTCAGTCGTTCAAGTGTAAACACCATATCCATTGACTTTAAAGGTTACTTAATTAGGAGAGATTTCCATATAGTCGTAATTCTTAATCTATGATCGATCCTATGCCTACTCAATGGACATTCAACTTATGGGACCACCACATCTCAACTGTCAATAATGATTAAGTTCAAAAAGTCTAGGTTAGGTTTTCTTCTGACATTTTTGTTAAGGCTGCAAACGATCAGGTTGAGTTGAGCTTTGAGATATTTGAAAGCTTGGTTATTAAGAGAAACACTTCAATGTAATTGTGATAGGGTCAGATGGTATCACAAGCCAATAGGAGACTTGCAAAATGAGATTATGGGGTCAAAAAGTACATTGACAATCTTACTTTGCAAGCCCCCTATTGGCTGGTGACACCACCTGGCCCTTATCACAGTTACATTGAAGTTTTTCTCGGTCATTCAAAATCGAGCTCAAGCTTGTACGTTACATGCTGAGTCGAGCCAAATTACGCTTCGGTTTGCTTAATTTTGATTCGTTTAATGAATGATCAAACTCAAACGAAATTTTATCAAACTTATTCACGAGTTGTTCATAAATAACATAATTCATTTACGATTATCAAAGACTAAGACTCATAAAATACAAGCTAATATAAGATTCTAATAATAAGCATATGTTGTTAAACAAACTTGTTCACGAACTCTACCGAATTAAGTTTAGGTTTATCTTAAAAAATAGGTAAAGTTCAAATGAGCCGAAACTTTAAGTTGAAGCTTGACTCATTTAATGAATAGTTAAGCCCAAATGAACCCTTACCAACCTTGTTCATACATTCTTCCCAAATGGTTTGCTACATTTGCAACTCTAAGTCAACATAGGACTTCCAATGGAGCTCAGATCTCAGTGCTATAGTACACATCCAAGGGCTCATGTGCAACTAGCTATGCTGTACATGACTCTGCACAGCACGGCCGGCAGCACACTAAGTACTATGCACAACATGGCTAGTGGCAGGCCTTATAGCTAGTGGCTAGTGGCACAACACCAAATCTTCCTTCCAATGAACCCCTCCACATTGAAATCAAAGCAAGGACTGAAATAGCTACAGATACTCATATAGCACAATTGCACAAACACTAGGTTAATCCCAGAGAACGAAAAATGAGTACCCAAAAGTAACACGAAGGCAAAATGGTGTAACTGGACCACTGATAACATTTTATCAAAAGGGTTATCCTAAAAGGGTTTATCTCAAGTAAACAATGCGTGTGGGGATAACATACATCTAGCAGAAACACTAAGGCCTAGAAATACTGAACGATATACATGTGTCTAAAAAGAAAGACAGAGAGGGAATAAAACATATGGAAGAGAGAGAAAGGATGGCTTGTCTTTGTTGTTTTTATTAGCCGGAGTGGGGGTACTGAGACAGTAGTGAGGATTGGTGGAGGCGTGGAAAGGGAGAGAACGTAAGTACGTGGTGGTGGGGGAGACAGCGCGTTCAAGTTCCAACCTCTGCAATGCTCTGTAAGGCTGGCTTCCATTGCCCCCCACCACCACCATGAAGCCTTCCCACACCTCTGCTGCTGCTGCTGCTGCCAACGCTGCTTCCCAGTCGGCAAATTTCCTGCTCAACCTGAAAAAAGAGAAAAAAGAGATATACACGCCTTGAGTAGTGACACCCAAATGAAAATTCAAACTCAAAGACAAAAAGAAAAACAGCGGATAATAAACATATAGATCAAAAGACAAAGAAGCCCATCTATGTGAAGGAATCTTTTCTTAGTAAATACAAAGCCAATAACCAAGAGAAAATGAATGAGAAAAAGCCTGGTCTGGTCAACATTTGGGAATTACCATTATCTATTGGTGCGATTACCAATATTTTCTGGGTTAATATATAGATCAGGGGTATAAGAGTATTTTCGTTGTATAAGAAATTTTATAAGGTCTTGCTAGATATAATACTCTTATCATAAAATTGGTTTAGTCCCTTAACAATCCTCTTTTACTTTATTATATTATAGATTATATATAAAACAATTTCACTGTCTCAACCTCCTGCAATAGCAGGGAAGGGTTGGCCAGGAAATGTGGAAAAATAAGTGCTTCTATGGCTACAACAACCAGCCCTATATTATGGGTCATAAGATTCTAGGCAGTAGAGAAATGATAGGGAAATCACGTGACAATATTTGAAATAATTTGCTTAAACCATCTACTGCCCAGCCCATGGGAGTTGAATTAACCTAACATGTACCTAGAAGACAACTTAATTAGGTCACCAAACACTAAACCACAATTGTTTACCAGCCTTGCCTTTGGTATAATTAGATAAAGGTATACATATATACAATTACATAATCCTGATCAGGTTAGTAAGTGTTGGTATAAGTTATATCAGTATCATGCATTGAGGGTTGTACTCCAATACATAGGCCTAATGTATCCCTTAATCGACTAATGCACGAGATACAAACCTCCAATGCGTGCATTGATATAAGTTATATCAATTCGTGCTCCTTGACCATCATCCTATTTACATATATAAAACTAAATACATACGTGTTCTACATAGAGCATTTGTTTACAACTTGAACTATTAGATGCTCAGGTTTATAGGTGATTTATATATCCCGGGATTAATCTGGATCTAATAGCTTGATTATCCCTAGTTTGGTAAAGGGGAAAAAAAAAATTACTTGAACGAATTAAATCCGATAAAAAAACCTTTTCAGCTCATCTATCTCTACACATGCCTTTAATATTATGGGGGTCCACTTATGCGGCCCAACTACCAAATTCCAGCCCAATTACAGTGTGTTTTGCACTTCTACACAAATCAAGCAGGACAAAGTTTTCGTCCTTTACTTTTCTTTACTTTCGTAGTTTTCGTCTGAGTACGCACTTACCCAACCGCATGCGTATTCCAGCATAAGCACTGCTGTGATGCAGTCATGTGGCGTCATATCACGGGACGGGTCACGCCACATGACTCGCATTGCGGGTCATTCAGTGTGTTCCTTCTAATTTTCGTTCCTATTAGGAGATTGATGGAGTGATTAGACCCCAAGTTGTACCCAGAGATCATGTTTCGATTTCTAGCAGCTATATGATTGGCCATATGGGTATTCCAATAAACGGAACTAGGTCATTAATGGCTAACCCTATCACTGGTGACATAAATAGAATAGAGAGGAGACCCAAAATGACTTGGTCACCCTCCACCCAACGGGGATCCTAAGCTCAAACAGTAATGCAGATTGCAGGCAAATGGATCCAAAAAAATACAAAAAAAGAACGTATTACTCCCATTTACCTCAAAAGATATGCCTCGAGATGCGTGATGTATACAAAGTTCAGATTTCATTGTTATTTTTTTAGAAATCTACGACTTTTATGGATTGATGATGAAAAGAAGCTTTATGCTGTAGAGATTGACAGAAAAAGCGGGCGATACCTTGCCCTCTGCCCATTCTGCCTCTTTAACTCTTTAACAATGGAAATGGAAAAGACGTGAAAGCTCATCAACTCAACTCACTATTTCAAATGCAGAGCCCCAAATATTAGTCCAAATGACAAATTTACCCTCCCTATGTTTGACAAATTTACGCTAAAGGAGGTGAATAAATGTGGAAATTACCTTCACCGAACCGCAGTTCTCCGATTTCGGATTCGGACCACCCGATTCTCTCTTCTTCTCCATTCCCAGCCCGCTTCTCTCCTTCAACAGCTTTCCCAGTTTCACCGACTTCTTCGCCGCGAATTCCTTCAACACATCTGCAAACAAAACCATCTCCGTAATAAATACCAAAATCAAAGGTCAAAACAGTAAATATAAATATAAATATATATATAAATATAAATACACACACACGACGTATACTCGTACCAGTGTTACTCACCTTCGAAGCTGATGAGGCGATAAACATGTCCGATAAGCAGAGTATCATCCGGACGGAGAAGCTTGAGCTGCTTCAACGGCATCCCGTTCTCCGACTTCGCCGTCGGCGATGTAACGACGAGCGCCACGTAGTGGCCTGGATTCGAACTCATGACCTCGTGAGCGCTAATGGACCAGTAAATCCTCTCGATCTTGTTCCCCGGATGTTGAATCACCACCGTCGCTGCCTCCGCCGCCTGACAATTCCCCATCCTCACTCAGTAACACAACCCGATCCGAGTCACTGACCCTATATCTCTGCTATTTAATCCCAATGGACGAACCGCAAACTGTTTCTTTTCTCTGCTTTTGAAACTCGGACGTTTTGTCTTCAATGACCTCTTGATTCTGTACGGAAACTGACGCTCTTGTATCTGTTCTGAAAAAAAAGGCGTTTCTTCTACGGAAACTACTCCGCCATTAATGAGACAGCAAGATTCTGACGCTCTATACGATCACATACGCTACTGCAGAGAATCCATGGATGAAATCACGAAAATCACGAAATCGTTCTGCTGAGTTCTCGATTCTCTGACTTCTCTGAATTCCTAGCAAACGGTGACAATGTTTTCCCTCTTGGTAAAGATAAAAACAGGGAAGAAGACGGTGGTCTATCTGAATTCTGAAAGAAGGAAATGGTGTGATTATAGTAAAGGAGAAGCGTGGAGCTGAAAGGAGGTGGGAAACGGTGGTGTGGGGGTATTTATATTGATCGGTGGGGCAGTAAATAGGAATGATTTTGAGGAGACGTGTTGGATATGCTAAGCGACCTGTGGGGAGGTTGTGAAGCGGTTGCGTTTGCAGGTGAGAGTGGGAAGAGGAGGAGGAGGTGGAGGAGAGCGTGGGGCCTCGGATCTTTAATGCAATGATGGACGGTCAACATCTGATCAAGAAGTGTTTGTAATATTTGTTGTTGTTGATGTTGGTTTTTTTTTTTTTAAATGACAACCAAAGGTATACAGGTAAATAATTTTATATACCTATTGAGAAAAATCAACCCTTCAATAATTTACCGTTAATCTGCAAAGAAGGAATGATATTTTTATTCAAGATAAACCATAAGCAATTCCTAATGTTTGGTCTTTATTCACGTAATTTCTTTGAAAAAAAGAGATGATTGTAATATCTCAAGACATTCTAGAAACCGAGCAATTATTATTATAATTAATCATTACGATTGTAATATCTCAAGACAATCTAGAAACCGAGCAATTATTATTATAATTAATCATTACTTATAAAAGTAGACTTAAACCATGACAATTAAGAATAGTGATAATCATTAAATTTATAAATTACTTGGAAGTTGTTACAATTATTTTTTCTTTAAGGGAATTAAATAAAAACGGGTCAAAGTTTCTTGTACTTGTAATTTATCTTTTTGTTTGTTTTTATTGTCTTTATATTATTAAACGGAAAACCCTAGGGCAGCTTACCCTAGGTCTCACTGTTGCTCCCAAATCCCCACGGTGAGTTTCTACTTTCTAGTGTAGTGTTTTTAAAAGAGAAAAGATTTTAAAAATCACTTGGATTATCTGCAGATGTGGACACTAATTTCAGGATGTGACTGAAAGGCGGAAGTAAAAGATTCCACCACGGGTGCCTACGGAGCTAGCATAATATATTCGTCTTACTTTCCTGAGTCCGCCCGTCCGTTGAGTGGGCGCCCTCAATTCTACTTGCTCTGATTATTTTCATTTTTTTACTTCCTAATTTGAGTGTTGCCATATACTCCCATTTATATTAATTATACTTTGATTTGGTTGTTGGTTCTTCGTTTAATTAAAATAACTTACTCCTAGCACTCCATATAAAGTAAAGATAGATAGCCGGTCGGTTGGTTTTTTTTTTTCTAAGTCAAAAGAAAAGATAATTTTAAAAGTATTATTTGGAAAAATTTTTCAAAACAAAGACGAGAGCGTCCAATCTTAAAAGTTATATCAAATAATTTTAGAATTTTTTACCATACAAAAAGTTTTGAATTCAATTCTTACCATTTTCTTTCAAAACCTTTTTGATGAACTCCAATGCATAGAAAAATGGGAAAGCCTAAACACTAAGGGATTAATCAGAAATAAAACATCTTAATCTCTTTATATAAAAATAAATAAATAAAAAATAAAAAAAAATACACGAGGGCGTCCTCGTCTTTTCCCCACGGTGTGGCTTTGCGCTTGTAATTGAGTCGATCATTTTAAGATTCGTAGGCTTCTACCCTATGGCTTGATTCTATTAGTTGATATGACCCTCCGACAATCCAGAAAAAATTTCCACGCCCTGCATTTGCGTCCGCCTGACTTCATACATCAATCATGGGTGATGGGTCAGAACTCAGAACCTGCATCCTCTCCATGTCAGTATCTCAGTTGGAGAAAAGCTACTATCAGAGAGCCTTCATGGATGTATAATGTATTGATGAGCATTCACTTACTGGACGAATCTCATTATCTCATTGGGTCTCCCATACAAAATTTTATGTGAAATATTATGTCATTTAATTGCATGTTCTAATCAAACTTTTATTTGATTCCTTTTTTTTTTTCCCTTCACAATTAAAAGTATTTGATTATTATTCTTGTTTTCTACCAACATTGGTAGGTGCACGGCTTATTTTAATATAGCTTTTAATTGAATTTTTACTAATAAGACAAATCTAATTTGATAATGTAGTGGGTGTCTTAAATTATATTTTTAAAATAATTAAATAGAAAATACTAAGTGCATGATACTGTCCTCCTCTCACTTGAAGTGAAATACATATGCATTTACAATTTGATATTATTTTTATGCATTTTTTTTAAATTTTTGTAGAGTACGTGAAAAGATATTTTAGTTAACATAAATTTGAATTTTAAAATGTGTGTATATATATATATATATAGTTTTTTTTTGGTTGGTGAATTATGCATGATGGACAACAAATCAACAATGAATATGGCAATGAGCAGATCACTAAAGCAAAGATGGTAGTTGAAAATATTTGCTTAGAGTGGAATGCTTTTTTAAAACGTTTTAGCCATGGTTGAAATACGTTATAGTCTACACAATTATTGTTTACTGTAGTTCTACGCAAATACACACTTATGGTACTTGGGTTTTAATGATTACTTCATCTCTAGTGTTGGGTGGTAGCAAACGCTAATCCTAACAATAAACACTTCTGGCCAAGACATTGATTGATCTTTATTAATGTTGTCTTACCTTTAATTTGCATTTTAGTGCACTACAAGTTCAGTTTTATTTTAATTTTTTTTTGCCCATTTTCCCATATCTTACCATGAATATGGCATTCTGTGCATTTTACCCAAAAAAAAGAAAATGAAAAAAAAGAAGAAGCTTTAATTCAAAAAGTTTCATCCATTTAATTCAATTGAACACATGTACACATCCCTAAGATTTGGCACAGGAGGTTTGGGTACAAAGTTGTCACTACTCTTATTACTGGTTGTGTGGTTGTGCTATATACCCCATGGGCCACTTGGGCAACACCTGTTGCCAAAACAGTTTATTAAGGTCTCCATATCCTCTTCACTCCTCAACAAGGACAATTGCCTTCCAATTTGGGATCCCAAATGGAATTCTTGTTCGATATTCAAGCTATCTAATCCCCCGAACTGGAAGTGAATTCCAAAAAGGAACACCTCAAATATGGACATTGGTGTGGTCCAAATGGTCCCAATTAATATGGTGACCATCCATTATAGTATAGAGAAACAATGACGGGGAAAGTGGAGTTGTAACTAAATTTCACACGTAGCCGGCCGTTTTCTACAATTTGGTAAGAATTCTCACCAAATATGCACTTGAATTTTGGTAGAAAGTGTTTCTCCAATTCGGTAAAAATCCTTAACAAAGGAGTTTTCGGTGTTCGTTGTTATGATGTCTCTCTCTCTCTCTCTCTCTCTTTCTCTCTCTCTCCCTTTGTAACGCTGACTTCACAAAGCCGCCTGTTGTGTCTTTGAGTCTATAAGGTTTTGTCAAACATGTATTAGATGGTAGATGGGCACTCTCCCAATGACTTCTCACCAAATTAACGTTTTTGTTGATGAATTGAGTGGTGTTTAATTTATCAAATTGGAATGAACATATTGCTTGCCCAGTTGGTTGGTTGTCTGTTCTGCTTATCTTATTTGTCAAGTGGGTTGGCCCTTATGAGATGGGTCTTAGATTCGAGTCTTCAATCTGTGGGATGGGCGTTTGAAGAAGGGGTAGTCCAATTAAGGACTTGTTTTGGGTCTCTTTTCTAAGGACCCAAAAGAAGAAAGGGCAGTCCACAAATCACAGTGGAACATTTACAATCAAGGAATACTATAATACAATTGCAACTCAAGCCTTTCTATTTTATTTATATTTTTTTGGCTCATGGAGAACCCAAACAGGCGTTGGGTTACATATAAGATGATAAGAGGGAGCCAAGTGGTAACTGCCCCCTTTCCCTTAACACTTCCCTCCACTAAAGTTGGGAAGATTGAAATCTAAAACTTCCACCTCCTAGAAAGGAAGAAATATAACTAGACCACAAGGGCTAGTCAAACCCTTTTTAGCTTAAAAAAATTGTCAGCAATGAGCACTTCTATAGGGCTTGTTGATATATGCCCTAGAGAAATTTGCCTAGAACTTTACATTATCCTTGCTGAGCATCTCCAATGGACTGCTATTGCTATATTTTTAGCAATAGGACACTTTATTAATGTTCCAATGGTGTGCTTAAAATAGTAATAGTTCACCTTTATGTTATATTTGGCATATCGTTGAATTAAATTAGTATAGAGTTGATTGCAAAAAGAAAGGAGATGGTGGTTATGCCAAAAAATTACTTATTATGTCATTTGCACCATCGGAGCACATTATGCCAAATTATAGCATTTGGCACTATAGCATGTGTTAAAATAGTAATAGCGCATGTAATATAGCTCACACCATTGGAGATACTTAACACTTTTATGTAAAGTAATAATGCTAAAAGGGGTGCTATTGACACTCTACTCTTTACTTCTTGCACTCCAAGAGTGTATAAAATAGAGTGCAAGAACCTCAAAACAGAGTGACTACTGACTATTGGCATATCCTTTAGTTAGAGACTCAACTTTTTGACTGACTCAATGAGCTCCCGGGCATGATGATTACAGCGGATATGTGGTAAAGCCCAATGGGCTTTAGCTTTTGTGTTCGAGATGAGCTTTGGAGGGAACGGCTATTGCAACCTCCCATTCTTATCATCCCACCCCCCATCCTATAGGGTTTTAAGGTTTTATGCAAAATATAAAAGGTTTCTATGAAAACCAACCATGATGTCCACTACAAAACATCATTTTGAACAACTTTGTAGAAGAAAGGTTTTCCTAAATCTATCGTTTAAATATACTTTTTAGTCATTTGTAGCATTTATTTCATTTTTTGCTAAAAAGTCTACCTAAACGATAGATTTTGGAAAAACTTTCTTCTGCAAGGTTGTTCAAAATGATGTTTTCTACTGGTCCAAGTGACTAGTTTTTGTAAAAACCTTTTATATTTTTCATGAAATCTTAAAAACCAAAAAGAAAGGGGTGGAGTGATAAAAATAGGGGGTTGCAATAGCCGTTCCCTATTTCTTAAGCACTCCATATTGACAGCCCAATAGGTTTTAAAGATTTAAGGCCATGTTTGTTTGGTTGGATTGGAATGGATGGAATGGAATCCCATTTCAATTCATTTCAAACAATATGTTTGGATGAGATAATTAAATAGGAATGGAATCAAACAGTAGTAGTAAATTATAATGATATTTATTTCGTAATGTTTATTTCAATCTCATTCCATTCCAGACCATTTTGAGCATGGAATCAGATTCTATTCCTAGCCATTCCATTCCAATCAAACAAACATGGCATAAATGTTTGACTGCATAACAAGTGACTATAAAGGGGTAAAGGGGTGAGGATGTGGGTAGTCTTAGGTCATGGGGTCGAATTCCCTCAAAGGAATTTTTTTTTTAATTTTTAAAAAGGAAAAAATTAATTAATATAGAAAATTAATTAATATCAAAGCCCTGTAATGCTAGATTCAATCAATATCTTTCCATATTGCTGGTTAACTTGATGGAAGTATGGAACCCATGGGATTATGGAACCAATATTTTTGAATGGGACATTGAGGGGGGGACTTATGGGTCACTTGACCAGACTGGACTTCTTCAAGTCCACTGGAGAGGAGCCGAAGCCAACAAGAGTCAAAAGTATTAGCCATCACATGATCACATGCATCTAAATAAAGACAAGGAGCACCAATGACAATAATACCAAATTGCACAGGACTAAAATTAATAGTAACTGGTATAGGGTAAGCTATATAAACATCAAAACATCAACCCAGCAACTCTACCTTGTTTCCTGTGTATTTGTCCCATTTTAGAGTTGGCCTAGACGGGGACATTAGAAAAAGGTGGAATTATCATCATAATTCATCTTTTGAAAAGGTTAATTTTAAGAACACTATGGCTCCTAAAAGGTGTCCTCATCCCTCTTCTTATGACCTCTCCCATTTTTTTCCCGATTATTTCGAGCATGCAATTATCAAATTTGTAATGTTGAGGCCGCTCTACTTGTAAACATTAGTTAAACAATATGCTAAAATGGGTTCACACATGCTGATGAAAGTTGATGAAAAATTCTGATTAAACACTATTAGATGAAAATAAGGGGTAGCTCATGAATGCACACTTCTAAGGGAGACCTCATAGTAATCTCTCTCTCTCTCTTTTGGGGGGGGGGGGGGGTGTTGTGGTAAGTGACCGATAGTCCCGCTCTTATAAAAATTCGTGAAAGATTACTCCTTATGTAAATCTTCTCCTATCTTTTTATAGTGATGACCGATGCTCTCTTGGATTGTCCAATTCACAATGATGAATTTATTCACATAACTGCATGCAAAACAAAATGAAACAGTTCAGATTTCACGAGAGAACCAAATAAACCCCTAACTCAATGTACAGGTTGCTGCACGAGGCTAATGGGTGGTGGTCCCTTTGAAGTAGTAGAGTTTTCAAATATATGCTGGCTCAACAAGGTAGTCATCAGTCTTTAAAAGCTTACAGCCATTCTAATGGAATTCCAAAGGAAATAACTTGCAGACAAAATAGACCTTCAAATTTGCACTCATTCACCGTACAGAGCCCACTTTGGCCCCTACCAAAATTTGGCTGATATCTAACGAAGTTTCATGCTATTGCCCACAGGGTCCACTGATTTACAGGAAAGAAGAAAGGGATTGAAGTCTGGAACACCGCTTCCCCTCATCAGAAAAATAAAGATTATGGACCCCATTGACATTCAACAAAGATGTAATTTCATTTATGGGCCCAAATCCTCTGGAGATTGAACTCAAAGCAGAAAACTATGAACCCCATTTAATCTTAAGTACTGCATATGTTTTTGAACCTTTCTACTTGGACCAGCAATGATGCTATAATGTACCCACTGATACATTCACCATCAAACTCGACAATGTCGGTAATGATGATATAATGTACCCACTGATATATTCACCGTCAAACTCGACAATGTCCGTGTCCCCAACCTACTCTGCTCCCAATTTGTTCTGTGGTGAAGCTGCTAATGAAGTGATTTATTCCGGTGCTGGCACAATTGACGACGATTCGGCCTCAATTTTAGACGACGATGACGAGGAGAGCTCCATTGTTGGTATTTTTGATTCTGAGATTGATCAAATACTTGGGCCTGACTTACTTTTACAATTCAGAAAACTGCCGGTAATCGTCGCAGCTCGCCAAGAAGCCATCAGCTGGATGTTCAAGGTACGTACTCACTTATGTATATGTCTGTCTAATTTCTGTATAGATTCTTTATCTTATCGAATTTTACAGTTGTTCGAAACTTTTGCCATTTTTCCCAGGTGCATGCTTACTACAATTTCAGACCCGAAACGGCGTATCTCTCTGTAAACTATTTGAATCGTTTTCTGTTGTCTCATACTCTGCCGGTACTTTAGACACCACATTTTTTCCTTGGTTTCAATACAAAATGACTGAACCGCCAAAAACAAAATCTCAATATAAAATGTATTTACTGCCCTTGGTAAATCAGTCTATGCAAAATGTACCTACTAATTGGAAATCTAATGCCTCTGTTTTGATGGGTTGTCATTGATTTTTTCAGGAAGGGAAAGGGTGGCCCTTGCAGTTGCTATCAGTCGCGTGCTTATCTCTAGCAGCAAAAATGGAGGAAACCATTGTTCCTCTTCTGTTAGACTTGCAGGTGATGAAACCCAGATTCATGTTCAAGCCTAAAACAGTTCAAAGAATGGAGCTCTTAGTCATGGCCAATCTCAAGTGGCGATTGCGAATCGTGACGCCTTTCGATTTCGTCAATTATTTCATTGCAAAGCTTCCTTGTTCCTCACTTGATCATTCTGGTCTTGTTTTCTCGCGTGCCTCTGATCTTATTCTCGGCACATGTAGAGGTAATTCCCCTGATTAATAACCCTTCTCTGGACTTCTCTTTCTCTTTCTAAAATTATGGCTCATTTCGAATCTTGACCAGTGATCGATTTCTTGGAATATCCCCCATCAATAATGGCAGCTGCCGCCGTGCTATGGGTGACCCGGAAAAATGTGGATCATCAGAAATTGGTGTGCTTTTACAAGAGAATGAGCCAAGTAAGTTTTGTCCTCCAATTCTAGTAACTAGTCCACATTAGTCTGGCCTTATTTTACTCCTGCTTTTATTTTTGTCCTCCGATTCCAGTGATTAGTCCACATTGGTCTGGAAAATTGCTGGACCACTAGAGAATTATGTCTAGTCGCGTGGCCATTTGAGCTTTTTCCTGGTTTGGAGTGCACCCGTTGATTTACAGGGTGTGCAGAACATGACTTCTCCACAAGTCCTTTGGTAATTTAAACCCTTCTCACCTTCTCAAAACTCATCTTTTTAGACCACGTCAGAAAACGTCACATACATTACAATAATAAATAATCTTCAGCGAGAACTACTTGTTTATTTGACCTTTTTTATATTTTATTTTTGGAAATGGGACAGAGTACGTAATTGGCCTTATTGTAGGGAGATTCCACAGAGAAAATGGTCTCTTGCTTTTATTTTTGTCATTCAATTCCAGTGAGTAGTCCACATTACTGTGGAAGGATGGAAGTTGCCACACCTCACATGAAAGTTGCTGGACCACTAGAGAATTATGGTCAAGTCCTTGGGTCATTTGACCTTTTTTTCTGGCAATGGCATGCAGCCATTGATTTACTAGGGGTGCAGAAAATCACTGCTCCATTGGATGGCAGTAGATTTTGTTGTGTTGTAGTGAATAGTATATGTGAAGTAGCTACCAGGGGCAAGCAATTCCATCATAACAACGAGTAATGCTTGGTACAGGATCTGGTAAAAAGATGCCTCCACAGTATTGAGCAGAACATTTGCCGATTATCATCGCACATGATCAAACAAGAGCAAGTTCCACCGAGTCTGGTTGGCGTGCTTGATGCAGCCAGTGGCCAAAGCTGCCATGCTCGGAAGGCTGGTGAGTGGTGACAAGGACTCAAAGTCAAGCCAAGATTGGCTCTTCAAGTGCACAAAACTGGAATAGCCAGATGTACGTAAAGAAACTGTGTTTTCGCATAATGTCCTTCAACTAAAAAAGGAAAGGACTTGGTGAGAATATTTGACAGGAAGTTTTTAATTTGTTTTGTTTATTTATTTATTTATTTTGGGTGTGGTAAATTGAAGTTTGTTCGTGTGTGACTATGGCAAGGGGATTGTAATTCGTGAGGAACGTGTTTGTTTTTTTATTATTTATTGAAACAATAATGATGTTTCACATTATGCTGGTCACAGTAGAAAAGCAAGCCCCTTTCCCCCTTTCCATCAAAATTAAAGGTAATTCCCACATTTTCAAATTCACCTTTTCCATGCAAAAATATTTTCATTTTTCTCCGTGAATGACGCCTTCATAGCGACGATTCATATTGTATCCATGCAAAGATCTCAAACACTAGTGACGAATGGGGGCTGCCTGTGTCCCCCCGTAATTACATTCCCTTGATGAAAGGGCTCTCACAACTTTTCCTCATGTCTTGAAGTTGTACTTCGTGCGTAAGGATAAGCACTACTGCCATGATTTGCATTTTAATAGATGGAATATGGTATTTCTAGGGGTGTTTGTGATTTGATTTGGTTCGATTTTAGGGTAGATTTCAAATCAAACCATTATGCTTCAAGTTTTTTTTTCCCAAACCAAAACCAAACCATACTATAAAAAAACCAAACCAAACCAAATCATAAAATTTCAGTTTAGTTTGGTTCGGTTTTGGTTTTATCCTATCAAGTAGCAACAAATAATTGAAAATAGAAAAAATGACAAGCCAAACTTCAAATAAAAATATTTTTAATAAAATCATTACATTAGCAACTAAAAAAAAATATTAAACATTATATCAAAATGAAAAAGTATTGATTTATGTAAATCCAAGTTCAAATCTCTAATATAATACGTGTCAATATCTCACACAACATTAATAGCTAGTTTTATACATGTCAATCTAATACAGGAAAGACAATAAGAATGTTAAAATTTACAAAAACAAGCCTATTTCAGACGTTTTTCTTCCAGTAGTGTACTACTATTTTGAATCTATTATCTATTCTTCCCTTATTATAATAGAAAATTTACAAACTAAGTTTAATATGTAATATATAAAATTATATACATATAATATTTTTTTGGTTTTTTTGGTTTGGTTTTTTAAACATAAAAACCAAAACTAAACCAATTTAATTCGGTTTTCTAAAATTAGAACCAAAACCAAACCTAATGACAAAAAAACCAAACCAAACCGACTGATCGGTTTAGTTTGATTTGGTTTTCAGTTTTAACCAAAACCATCAACACCCTTAGATATTTCCATGCAAAGAAGACAAACACTAGTGAGGAATGGGCGCTGCCTGTGTCCCCCCGTAATTACATTCCCTTGATGAAGGGGCTCTCACGACTTTTCCTTTTGTCTTGAAGTTGTTCTTCGTGCGTAACGATAAGTACTACTGCCATGATTTGCATTTTAATAGATGGAATGTGGTAAGTTTGTCTCAAGAACCTAATCTAAAATTTAGGTAAAGATCATATTTTTCTACCTGTCATTTTTTTTTTTTTTGTCGAACAATAAGAAAATACACACACCTACGTGGAATCAAAACTGCAAACCCCATACTCTTATTAGGAAAATTTCAAATTTGGGCAACCATCATTTGTTCATTTCCATAATTCGTTTCTTCATATGTGATCAAATGAAAGGATAATTGGTGGAAGTTCTTGAGCACGTGTAGCAACCATGCACAATTTTTTGGTTCAAAATGTGCAAGATTGCGCAGCCGTTTGCCACTTTTGAGTAAAAGTGCTTGTGTTTATGCAACATAGGATGGACGACTCTTACCCATTCTAATGCAGTTCAAAAGTGGTCGAACAAAGTGCTGCCCAATTTGATTTGTATATGCTTTCTCTTCTTATTTTCATTTAATCTCATTAATATTTGAAATTTTAATTTAAGAAAACATATTTAAAAACTAGAGGGGTGACTGCCTTTGAATGCCACGTCCCACTAGTGAAAAAAGCTACCCAAGGTAGCTTGATTTGAGTTCAACCATCCAATTCAATCATCCTTTACTTAATCATTTGAAAATGTTTAGCATCCAATAAGAACCCTTTTTATTGAAATAAATAACGAAACTGTCATGCCAAACTCATTTTCTATACACGTCACTGTCCGAGAGTTACCCAAAATACTATGGCTTTTCTATTTACATGGGTGTGAATCCACCCTCATATAAAGAGAAATAAGATTTAAGACAGTTGGGACCTAAGAAAATTAGGGCGCAAAGCATTTTCTTCCCACAAATGGGTAATAACAAAATGCTTTTCCGAACACGCCAAAAGATGCCTCATTAGAGTCAAGAGATTATAGGCTCATAATGGGGCACCAAATTTCCACTTGGATAGGCTAAGTCGGTTTGAATATCAGCAAAAGCAGCTTCACATGAGAGAATACTATTTATGCTGGCGCCGTAAAAGACAGAAATTGGGAAGGATCATAGAGGGTCGCAAGAGGAACAGGGCAAGCAAATCATTGCCATCAAACCTGTAAAGTGATCATAGGCCCTTTTTCATGTTTTAGATGGCACTACGTTCAATGGTTGGTCGAGCGTACATTAATGATGTGAAAGAGGAAGTTTCTCTTTGCTGTGTTTCATTTTTGTGAGGAGTCAAAAAGTCTGGTTAAGTCATTTTTTTGGATAGCCTGTGTCATCAGATCCATTCCTAATCTTGCTTGCATAAGGTTAATAATACCCATCACGAAACGTCTTTATGCAGATGGCCAAAATAAATACTAATGTACTTCCTTCAAGAGGCCCATACCGTCGCCGCCATGGCCTCTGGCGCAGCCCTTACCACCATTTCTTCCACCACCTCAACCATGCCATCACAATTTTGCAAAGAACTCATAATACTCTCAACTATAATAGGAGGTCGATGGCCTTGTGGTCTAATGGTACTTTTTTTCCCTGCCTTGGAGGTCTTAGATTTGAACAAAAAATTTATACTAAGAGACTGCAGGCCCAGCCGGCCTGGCAGAATGCTTCAAGCCATTATTGTTTCGAATCGAGCCCAGCACATTGCTTCATACCATCACCATATTACAAGCCAGCCCAGTTTTCATAGCATTGGACGTAGTCATGTCCACGTAAGTGATAAGAGAGTGGCGGTACAAGGAGATGGTCTGTGTAACAAAACCCAAAAGCAAAAAGCCCAACAATAAGGGGATGGAACCCTAAAAGAATAGGAGGCCTCTATTGGCACCCAAAGACTTGCTTTTCATCCCCTATTTATTTTACGTTTTAAGATTTTATAAAAAATATATAAGGTTTTCATAAAAACTGATCGACTTGTCTATTAGAAAACATCATTTTGAACAACTTTTTAGAAGAAAATTTTTCAAAAATCTATCATTTAAGTGGACTTTTTAGTCAGTTATGAAGCGAAAACTATAAATGCCAAAAAAGTATACTTAAAACGATAGATTTTGGAAAAATTTTCTTCTAAAAAGTTGTTCAAAATGATGTTTTCTAATAGAATATGCGATCAATTTTTATGAAAACCTTCTATATTTTTCATAAAACTTTAAAGTAGAAAATAAGTGGGGGATGAAGAGCAAGTCTTTGGGTGCCAATAGAGGCCCCCAAAAAAAAATCCTCTCTTTTTTTTGTCCCCCACCCTCAGAAAGGATCTGGTGTTGTAATAACATCATACTATTTGTGATTGCACAGTTGGTGTGTTGTCAGTCATGTGATCATACACTATATATTCATTGTGTATGATTGCATGGTTGGCAAGTGGCAACACATTAGTTATGCGATCACGCACAGCATTGTTCTGCAACAGTACCAAATCCAAACCCTCACTCCAAAAAAAAGAAGAAAAAAAAAAAAAGTCCACCAATAAGAGAATAGGAACCCTAAGGCTCTATTTGGTTTGTGGATTTTACCAAGGAAAAAAAATAAAATGTAAGGAATTTTACTTTTCTTTATTTGGTTGCAGTGGAAAATTTGAAGAAAAAGAAGAATTAAAACAAATTTGGCTTGATATGATTTTATCTTTTCCTTTCATTTTCTTTCCTCCTCATTTTTTTTCCTTGGTAGAATCCATGAACCAAATGAAGGGTAAAAGAATACCCTAAACAAATATCCTCTCTTTTTTTTGTCCCCACCCCCAGAAAGGATTTGGTTGTAACAGTATCATGCTGCATGTTTGTGATCGAAAACATGGTTGATGTATTGCCAGCTATACGACTGTGTATTATCACATGGTTAGCAAGTGGCAACACATCAACCATACAATCACACACAATATAGTGTTGTAACAGTACCAAATCCAAACCCACCCAATAAATAAATAAATAAATAAATAAAAACATGGCCCAACAATAAGAGAATAGGAACCCTAAAAGAATATCCTTTTTTTTTTGGACCCCCCCCTCCCCCCCTCTTCTTTTTTTTTTTTGGCCGAGGGACATTGAGGAGGCTACCAACTTAAAAGTTGAACTAAAAAGCATCAAGGAAGAGCTTAAAATTGCATGGGGCAAAGTCAAAGGGATCAGAAAGCTGTGGGTTGTATCAGACTCTGAAATTACAATCAAATCTCATATTGTCTGGTGAGCATGAGAATCACCCCTCAAGGCATTTAATCGTGGATTGTGATCTCTTTAAATTTGTGATTGGTCATGAAGGTGTACGTATACAATCAAAATCGATTGTGGCTATAATTCTTTTTAATTTTCTGGTCTACATAACAATATAAGAATCCTCAATCTACCCCAAATTTGATCATATGGGTTGAGGGGTGCTTCCTCAATTAATGTCATTAATGTTCCAAGAAATTATGAATACCCTAAGAGCTGAGTGTTGCTACATGACTAATGTCATTAATTTTCCAAAGAGTCGTACACTCCTAACCTCTTCAAACATAAATGACTCAACACCTTTCAAATACCGTTATATCAAATTGTCATTAGTGATTTGCACGTTTTACTTGTACAGGCAAATGATTTTGACATGTGTGGTGATGTAGTTATATCTATCTTCTAAATTATCGCTAGACCCTGTAAAAAGTGCCATGCAAATATGCATGAACTTGCGGGTTGACTATATATCGCATGGGGGCCTAGAACTTGACCATGATGTGGCTATGTTTAAGCATAGTAACTCTTTTGTGACCATGATTTGTAGTAAACTTCTCCTATTATATGGGTCATGCCAACAGCCAATATGACAACCAAGCTCCACATTTTGACCTGGCCAAAATGGAGTTCCACATTTTGGGTTGAACCTATTTCAAACTTTCACAAAATGCATGGTCAATTAAACCGTAGTCCTACTCCTATCTGAGAAGCTGTGATTGATTATTTGGTACTTAATGAAGAGGGGGGCAAGAAAGACAGACGGTGCATACATGTAGGGCTGTATAAAAGACTTGCATTTGCGAGGAAGGACACTGATCAAACATGTAGTTTGATACCAACTTTCGGTGGAAATAAATTCCCCCATCCTCTTTTTTGGGCAAATATTTATGATGCCATTAAAAGCACCGGATATTTTGACTACTTTTAGTTGATTGTACAGTTGTCCAAACAATTTTTATGTGATTCTTGGTTTTGGGCATCCAAATTAATGTGATTTAAGAAAATGATGATTATTATCATGTATTATAAGGAAACCTATCTAAAAAAGATCATATATGGTAATGAAAACTTTAAATAATGACATTTCAATAATTTTTAAAAGCTTATCTTATAATATCAACTATAATGATAATTCTAGCATTTTCAGATAGTCTCACTCAATGGCTCTTAGGTCTAATGGCATGTCTCATCCCAATAAGAGTGCGGGGTTTGCAAAGATCTTAACTTCGACTCTGTATGAGTGAATGTATAAGTATGTATGTGTTCTCTTATCATCCGGCCCAAAAAAAAAAAGTGGTGAATTTATTATATCCTCAACACTATGTAAAATATATTATTTAATTTTCATTTTAGATGACCGAACAAGCCCTTAAAAAATAGTACTAAATAGCTTGAATTTACTGTTGATTAGAACCTTACTTTTTTTTTTTTGGTCAAATAATAAGGAAACACACACCCACCACACACGCACCTGTGTATAGTCAAAATTAAAACCTCTACGAACCCCATACCTTAATTAGAATGAGATATGCCACTAGACTGAAGAGTAACCTCACCTAACTTAACTTTGATCTTAGCTGAATATAGTGCTTAAAGTTCAAGAAACTCTAGTATTAGAGAATACTACGAAAATCCTAAATATTGCCAAATTCGTAGAAAATCATGCAAATTTCCAAAAATCTGGAAGGTTTCTTAGAAAATTAACCTAAAAGGAGAGGGCTTTACAAAAATCCCAAATACCTCCATTTTTTTTCCTACCCCACCACCCAAAAAACCCCCCACCCACAAAAAATAAAAATAAAAAAATAGTAGAAAGTCCTTTCCCCGGAATCGTGCCAAATCCGTAACCATAACCAAACAAAAATCTCCTGGGAATCTCCGCATCTCTCTAAAGAATCTCTTTCTTCTATATGTACACACGCATACATTTCTTACACGCAAAATTTCCATCGTTCACGTCGAAATTTCTCTCGTGTTTCCAATTTTCCCGAGAATATCACATCATGCGTCGGTAACCAATGCTAGGCGGTTAGATTTTCCCGCACTTTCATCCCCATTGTTTGGCTTCTAATCGTTTGCTTTATGTCATGCTGACTCCGCTGCCTCTGATTATCTCCGCCTCAAATCTTCCATATATAGAATTATCCGAAGCTTCCTCTTCTGGGTCTTTCTTCTCTAATGGTGTTTCTTCAGTTGCAGGTACTTTCCCTCCCTCTCTCTCTCTCTCCGTTTCCTTGTCTGGGTCTCCTTGGGTTTTTCAAATTTGAATTCTTTTTTAGCAATGTTATGGCTTTCCGTTTACCCCTCTGTTTGGTTACTAAGAAAACGGAGGAAAAGACAGGAAAAACATTGAAATGCGAACCAAATGTGGCCTTTCTGCTCGTATATGCACTTTGTTAAACGTGTTTATTCATTTCTTTTCCTTTGTGTTTTTTTTCTTTTTTAATCGTTTATTAAAAGCGCGTAACATTTTTTCTTTTGAAAGGCGAACCAAATGGGGTTTTTTTTTTTCCCCTGCCCTTTTTCTGTTACTTTCTCTCTTTGATTTTTCATTTTTGTACAAAAAAACTCAATTCAACCCAATCAAATTTTTTGCTTAAAACTGAAGGGTGATGTGGTTTTTGGGACTTACGTGTGATCTACTCTTTATGCAATAGTGGTCTTGAATTTGACTTCTCACTTTTTACCAGCTAAGTTTATATTGGTTAACCGACTCATGTTCTATAATTAGTTGAGTTAAGGGGCTGTTTGGGATTTTGTGAATGTGGTTCAATTTAGGTTCCACCTTTACATACTATCGACAACATAAAGTTGGTTTAAAGTTTACGCCTTTTTAGGCATGTTTTAAGAACAAAAGTGAACCTCCGTATTATCTTCAAATACTTACCAAACACATGTAAAGGAAAACTAGCTAGTGATTTCCTCAGTTGACCTGGTTCTTTGATTTGCCAAACACCCCCTAAAGGTCTAAACAAAAAACAAAAAACAAAAAAAACAATAGTTGTGTCAACTTAAGCTGAGCAAATTTTTTATAATATATTTTTTTATCAGCTTATAAATAATCTATGTTTAAAAATCTGATTGGTTTTCTCTATTTGTCCTGCATTTTCTCTGCAACTAAATAGAGGAGCAAATTTTTTATAATATATTTTTTTATCAGCTTATAAATAATCTATGTTTAAAAATCTGACTGGTTTTCTCTATTTGTCCTGCATTTTCTCTGCAACTAAATAGAGGGTTAATGTATTGATATATTCTACTTAATGGGTTGAACAGAGAATGGGTCGTGATCATGAAATTAGTAACGATACGTCGGGATCCTCTGAAACAATTGAGAACCATCATTTAAGCTCGGGAGGGAAGGGGAAGAGATTGTGGAAGAAGGTGAAGTACCAGTTGGTTGAGTACCATTCTTTACCTGGGTATTTGAGGGACAATGAGTTCATTGTTGGTCACTACCGGTCCGAATGGCCATTGAAGCAGGTTTTGCTTAGCATTTTCTCCATTCACAATGAGACTCTCAATGTCTGGACGTAAGGTTTCTATACCATGCAACAACCCCTTCTTAAATTACAGAGAGTTTAAGACTTTAAGGCTTGTTTTATGTTGTCATTGAAGTGGGAAATTTTGGGATATGTACTGTTGCACATTCTTTGCCTTCTTTTAATGGTTGCGTTTTACCTTACTGCAATTTGTGCTTGCTGCATAACGCTTACTTGCTTAGTCGTTTAGTAATGACATTGAATATCAATTATCAAGGGTGGCATTTTTTTGTTTATCGTTTTTAAAAATAAATAAACAAATAAAACACCCTGCGTCCAGTAGGGTGGGGGTTAAGGCAGACCCCTACCAGGTTGAATAAAAGAAATTAATTAACTTCCATTTTTTATGCTTGTTTTTGGGAAGAAAATTGAAGGGTGGAAACTAGTATATTGATTGATTTGTACTTAACTAGTAACGGGGTGCAATGGGTGAGTAAGAAACTCTCCAAGTGTTTTTGGATTTATTTCCTTCCAAACTTCTTTACTTTTGGGGAATAATTAAACTGTCAATTTGTCTCCAGATACCCTGTTTCAAAAATAGTGTTTGGGAACAATTTTTTTGCTCCTAAGCTTGAAAGATGGGACACCTGGGTATGCAGTCAGTAAATGATTATTAGAATGTCCTTGTTGGTTATGTGGGTCTGCCAAATTTGGTGCCATTAAGGATCAATTTTACATTTCTGTTTTAAGGGTCAACCTCAATATCTTAGATGAAAGTCTGCAAATAGACAGAAACCTCTAAATATAAGTTAATATATCTGCAATGTCTTTTTTGAAATCTAGTCGGTTGAGCTGAGAGATCATATCAATATTTAGCTTCACATAGCGTCCAAGTGAGACACATTTTGTAGTTTTCAAAGGTTCCCTCCAATCCTTTGCCACCTCCTATTCACTTAGGAGAGGTTCTCTCCTAATACATGGAGTAGAACTTTCTCAGGTAAGGTCAAAACTGTTAAATTACTCCATTGATGTGGCTTGTTTTCAGACACATGGCATTTGATATTGGAGCTTTTAGAGTGCTATTAAATAGTAATTGATTTTATTTAGTTTGTCCATTCGTTTGAACTGGTTAACTTAAAAATGTAGTGCATGATGGAAGTGTTCTGGGTGTTCTTGTTGGACATTAGGCAGCTTATGTAATTATAAAAATTTGAAGCATTTCTTAGTAATTTTTTAAAAAAAAAAAATAGAGTATTTAATTGTGGTTTTCCCATGATTTATGAATAACTACACGATCCATCTGAGAAGGCTGCTCCCTTTTTTTAACATTTTTTGGCTTTGTTGGCACATCAACAAGTATGCATATCAGACAACATTTTTGGCCCTAAGACTTATTTCAATGTTCATCTTATAATGATGTCGTTTTGTCAGACACCAACACCTATTTCAATCTTCTTGTTATTTGATAAGGAATAATCTTCAGACTTCAGAAAATCGAGATTGTTGTTTTCTTTCCAACATCAAAGAGCTTTGATGGATTCAAACTATATTCTCTTCACAACACATTTTTGCTACATTCCTGCCTTCTGTAACACAGTTTGTTTCAATGATCTTTGATTGACTTTCAGTGCAGAAGATGTAGATGCTTACCTACTTGCCTTTCTTGCCTTTAAGCACAAATTTCTTGTTTATTTATTTATTTTTACAGGCATTTGATCGGGTTCTTTCTTTTTCTTTCTTTGACTATATACACTGCAATGAAAGTTCCAAGGGTGGTGGATCTTAACTCCCTACAACATTTTCCTGATGTGCTGAAAAGAGCCGATCTGCATAAGATACATGCAGAACTCATGACTTGCCTGCCTTCATTACCTCACATGCCTGATCTGCAAAAATTTCGGGAGGAGTTAAAGACCTCATTGCCTTCCATGGATATGCTTCCATCATGGTCGAGTTGGCATCTTTTGGAACAACTTGCTAATTGTTTGCCTGAGCCATTCTCCCATGGCAACCACAGTGATGTTTGTGTTCTGGTAACATCCTTCTTCCTTAATGCTTCAGGGCTGATGGTTTCTTTTTAGGGAGAATTACAGATTGGTCTGGCTACAAGCAAATAATTACAGTTAATAGTCATTTACTGGGAAGTTAGTAATCATCTGTATTGAACTGTAATTATTTACTCGTAGCCAGACCAATCTTTCCCCCTTCTTTTTTATACTCACTTCTCAAAAGCATGATAGTTTTGTTTGTTTGTTTATTTGTTTTTATTTGATTGTCAGAAAATAGAAACCTTTGATTGCCAGAAAGGTGTAATGTGATAACATTCAAACTTTGTATAAGTATCATAATAGTCAACACTTTATGAGTTTATGGTTATCTTAGTTTAAATGTTTCTTAAAATAAATAAATAAATAAATAGTGAGGACATCAATAGTGTTCATGTAACATAGGTGGTACTTCTGTATTTCCAGACATTTAGTAGAACCCCTAATAGTGGTTCATATAACATAGGTATAAGTACCTCTGAACCTCCAGATGTTTAGTAGAACACTGAACATTTCAAGGTTATTACAATAGTGAGGACATCAAGAGTGTTGATAGAACCTCATATTCTTATTGACAGTTCCCGTGTAATGCTGCCACGAAATGCAATTATTACCTCTTTACTTATCTGCTTTTGTTGGCCATGTTTTGCAAGAGAACTTCCCATCTCTTGTGGGCATTAACTTCTAAAACAACGATTTCTCTTAATAGCCTTTATGATGAAAAAGTGTGTTCCAGTTTTTGATATCTGGTGAAATGGTATTTACAAACAAATGAACAATTGTGCTAGGAATTTTTTAGCCATGGAAAAGCAACTACTATCTTTGTTGTTAATGATTGTATGGCTTTATTACTTCTTGAAAGTTGTATGCAGCTAATGTTTTCACCATGTTTTGGTTAAATGCAGCGTAGCATGAAGGAGGATGTGGTGAACATCATAGCACCCTTGATGATTACGCCGATCACGCGGTGGCCATTTTTTGCTTTCTTGGGTGGGGCTATGTTTTGCTTGCTAGCCAGCAGCACATGCCACCTCCTCTCTTGCCATTCCGAGCGTTTATCGTACATCATGCTCAGGGTTGACTATGCTGGAATTGCAGCCCTCATCTCTACCTCCTTCTATCCTCTTGTCTACTACTCCTTCATGTGCCACCCCTTCTTCTGCAATCTCTACATTGGATTTATAACTGTCGTGGGAGTTGCAACAATCTTATTTTCTCTTCTCCCGTTCTTCCAGAATCCTGAGTTTCGTTCCATTCGGGCCTCCCTCTTCTTTGGGATGGGCTTTTCTGGGATAGCTCCTGTTTTGCACAAGCTTGTCTTGTTTTGGAACCAGCCTGAAGCGCTGCACACAACTGGGTATGAGATTCTGATGGGGTTTTTTTATGGGATTGGAGCACTGATTTATGCCACAAGGATCCCAGAGCGATGGATGCCTGGGAAATTTGACATCGCTGGGCATAGCCACCAGCTATTTCATATATTGGTAGTCGCTGGGGCGTACACTCATTATCGTGCAGGGCTGGTGTACCTCAAGTGGCGGGACCTGGAGGGGTGTTAAAAGAGAGGATCATAAGAAAATGGATTAGTGGGTGAGGTTTTTGTTTGTTCCTGCTGTATGTGTAAGTGTAGTAGTTGTGAATACATAAATGCCAGGGGTGAATTTGTGCCCCATTGTTTCTCCGTGAACTTCTGCATAGATGTAGTGTCGAAATTTATTGTTTTCAACCATTTGAGTATGACATGCTCTGTTGGGCGTAAAGGGGTGTTAAAACTTAAAAGAGAGATCATAAGAAGATGGATGAGTGGGTGAGGTCTTTGTTTGTTTCTGTTCTATTTGTAGGTGAAGTAATTGTGAATATATAAATGCAGGGGGGGAAGTTCTGCCCCATTGTTGCTGTGTAAACTTCTGCATAAATCGTTGGTGGAAATTTATAGTTTCCAAGCATTTTGGTTCAATATGTTCTGTTGGGCATGATTTTTATCTTTCGCAAAATTATGAATTTTGTGCCCGTTTTTGGGAGCACCTCTTCGATGGGCTATAACTACAAGAATGATCTCTCAATGGTATATTTTTTGGATGCAGTGCTTATTCACTGGTATTACTTAATCCAATGTTTCGAGCTAAAGCTTTTTGTTTTAAGACTCACAGTACCAGATCTGCTAAATTTTTGGTGTGTTCCATGTTCCAAAATGTTTGTAGCTGCCGGTGATAAGGTTACTTGAAGAGAGTTGAGTCTTCTTGAATATTTAAATTATGAGGTTTTTTGGTTCATATGGTTGGCAATAAATGAGATTAGAGTCTCACTTGTCCAGATAAACTTTAATTAAGAGTAAAATTATAGTTAGTGAGTGAGGGGTTTTTTTTTTTTGAGGGGTTTCAATGCAGGATGTCCATGACAAGGAGACCAGCAGGCACCAAGCCTGACCACTAACCAGCTCACACCAGGATTTAAAACCAATGAGCCTTTGTGCCCAGTGACTCATTGGTACACTTATGTAGAAAAGGAAAAGACATCACAAGATGAGCACTGAAAGTCTTTGAAACTATGACCTTCATGCCTCTAAGGAGTGGAGTAGAATGGTATTTTTTCTGTGGGTAAAAAGCATAGCAGATGGGTCAAAATTGTAAAAAGAGGGGAAAAAAAGAATAATATTGCTTTCATTGAGAGTTGAACTCAAGACCTCCCGCTTACTAAACGGGTGCTCTAACCAACTGAGCTATGAAAGCTTTGTTGCTATTCCGTGATAAACAAATAATTAATGTTAGTGTTACGATTATCTTGGCTCCACACACTGCAAAGGAAAAAGAAGGCGACTGCGACTCCCCCATCTCGGTGAGTCGTAAACTATGTGGCATCGAAGCATGGGTGATGCGAATTCCATTTGGGGTCACGAGTGTCAGATGGTCACGTGAGGGTTCATCGAAGTCCTGTATCCTCCCCAGTCCTCATCCTATGTCTGGTCACTGGTGGGATTGTACATCACATGGAGGCATAGCTGGGTTACCTGGCACGGGGGTCTACTGCCCCAAAGCCCATGTTCAGGGATAGTGATGGGTCCGTCAAATATAGGCAAGGCATCCTATTCTACCAAAAATAAAGAAAAAATAATGGGGGCAAGACTCAAGAGTCAATTTCACTTGGATTACTTACCAAAAATAAAAATTTACTTCCATTATGAAGATATTTCTGCCTTTCTGGTCTACTGCCCAAATCCCAATCGATGTCATTATGAAGATATTATCCACGATTGTTTCTAATCAAGGAGATTAGTTCCCTCATGCAATGTGATTTTTTTTAATAATTTTAAATTCCTTAATTGCTAATATTAAATAGAATAATGCTATTAATTCTTAATTTTTTTTTCTAATGACTTGACTCCTTCGAGCTATCCCAGATAAAGGCATTTGCCCCTTGCTTTGAGTTTATTTTCACCATGTGCCGCACTATGATTGGAGGATGTTTTTCTTCCGCTACATATGGTTTGTAAGTTTCTAATTTGTCCTGCTTTGATAGCCATCTATCACGCACTTGAATGCAATGAATGTTGAAAAGGATTTTATTGACTAATATGCTTATGTGCCTCTAGTCTCTTGCTCCATCATTTTATATTTTATGGCTTAATTTTCGCATTCATGGCATTTTTTTTTCCTTGGGTGTTTAAAATTCATGGAATATTTTACAATTACACGTAGTGGACTTTCTTTCCTTTTTTCCCCGATAGAAACCCCTTAATAACAACAAGTAGATATCAATGCTTTTACATAAGTTTGAATTTAATGCCATTAGACTACAATGTCATAAGCTCTGAAGGGCTAGTTGCTTTCAGGGGTTAACTTTTTATATTTTATAAAAGGGGTTACTAAATATGGGCTATTGCGTGCATGTGAAAGGGTTAGTAATGCATCTACGGAGAGTTGGAATCCTTTGTTGTTTGGTAAATATATTGAGAAATTTTTTTGTTAAGGAGTGTTTCAGAGAACTTTGGTGTTTCACTCTTATATTTGTTCCTCTTTCTTATGTTACTCCGTAAATCTCAAAATATCCCCACCAGTATTTCATAATTAAATCATTAAAAGGAACAAAATAATAATATTCTATTAATTTGAACTCAAATTCATTAATGTTCATTTATTTTCACTATCATAATTCCTACCTACATTATGTGGATAACTTGGATATAGGTTGCGATCATACATGCATCACATGTGCCACACCTCTAATCGAAATATAAGATTCAAGTGACTTGGTTGAATATAAGGCATTTTATTTCAAATTTCTGTAAAACTCTTTGTCCTACTATTTTTCTTGTAGGATTGCTTAATTATTATTTCTAATTTTTTTAGGTTTTTTTTGGGGGGGGGGGGGGGTGGGTTATTTTGTTTTTATTAAAGCACTCCTAAAAAAACCGTCTGCACTCCTCAAGTGTGATTGTGAGGAGAGTGGGAGGTTAATTTGGAGTGCAAATAGCATCTCCTACAAGGCTACAAGCTTAATAATAGCATTATAAATTTGGCATTTTGGCATTTTGTTGATATATATCTTTCTAGATCAATTATTGACCCAGATGAAATCATTTCGATCTTCATAATAGTTACAATCCGAACCACCAATCATTGGCGATCCAGCACATATCATGCCCATGCTATTTAATAAAACAAAATTAAGTCCAGCTCAGGACAAATAAGGCAAAAATCTACTACAGTATTTTCAAGCTGCAAACCCTATTTTACTATGTAACTTTGTAAAAAAAAAATGAGATATGAGAAAAAATAAAAAATCTTTTATCTTGATGCGGCCATTTTTATATATTTATTTATTGTATTTTCTATTATATATTGCTGGGCTGGATTGTTAAGGACCTTCCCCTTCGCAACAGGCTATAAGCCCATTGTTGTAAGGTTTTTGAAAGGTTACATATGTGTTTAATTTTTCCGACATTTTAGCAATTAGATTGGCTGCTTCCATCACCATATTTACGCCACAACCAATTACAATTTGCCACAACAACGACAACATTGCGCTGACATGAGCCCACAATAAGATAAAGACCTCCATCACTTTACATTTTTCTATCACGGCATCTCTTTTTCACACTGAGTGCCAGATTCAGAGGCAAATTTTGGAATTTTTTTTTTTTTTTTTTTTTTTGGGGTGATGGTAATATTTTGGACAGGTGTCATCTTTTATTTCACATGCATTAGATAATTATTGGATTCTTCAGATTTGAAGGACCTTAAGAAACTGAAACTTTTTCCTGTGATTTCGAACATTTAACCCGTATTTTTTGAAGAGTTTTTGAAAACTCAATTTGCTATTAAACCAACCTTTAATTGGAATCAATATTGGCCGTAATTTACAAGGCTATCCTTCACCTAATTTTCCACATTCCTTGTTGACATATGGCACTCCTAAAAGTCCCACTACTGTCAAACCTTAGACTTTAGTCAACTCATGGTAGAGTTTAAAATTGACTTCAAATTCTATTCAAGGGCAGAATAAACCCAACTAAACCTAATCTATAGTTCATGTGTTCACCTAATCTCTACTTCGGGTGTTCCAAGAGAGGGAGAGAGATACACAGAGGGCAGGCAGCCGCGGAATAAGGTAGGCGGCGGCTTTTGCTTCTTTGGCTTATCAGGAAGTCAGCAAACACTCAACACTAAACACTTCTAAAAATTTATTATTGTTATTATTATTATTATTATTATTATTATTTTTAAATTGTTTTTAGATAATTGATGAGGATGTCAAAGCTTCAGTTCTGATTAATCTTTTAAATACATGTAATTTTTTCGTCCCACTCACATTTGATTATTATTTGGAAGTAGTTTCAAAGGGAATCAATACTTCCATGGAGTTTTGAATTTTTTTTTAATATTATTTATTAATTATTAGAGGTATCCTAAGTCTTACTCTTACCGATGTTTCGACCTAAACTATTCCCCTAATGGCTCATGTGAGATGTTTTATACCTACACAAGCAGCGATCTCTACGAGGAGTTGAAACAATAACCTCTGGAAAGCACACTCAAAACCCGACTGCTCAACCAATCCCGCAAGGGCCATGGAGTTTTGATTTTTGAATATTTGTTTATTAGCCTACAATGGTTTGCAAACCAACTAAATATATGCTTATCATTTGTACTTCGTACTACTAAAAAGTGACGGTGAGAATTTTGGTTCCTAACTTCTATATTTGCATCATCTCTCTTATTAAATTACAAAATAGTCGTATCATTATTTTATAACTAAAAAAAAAATGCAAAAAAAAAAAAAAAATAGTATATCAACCACTAACCCACAATTCTGTTATATGTTGTAGTGGATAATTTTATTTTTTTTTTATAAATTTTTTTAGGGTGCATGTTAACTCACATCTCTCTCCTGCACTATTGTACACTATTATACATGTATGTATACGTTGGGAGTGTCAACACTTCTAGTTGATTTTATTGACAATCAATTAAGAGGCCGTATTTCTCAGAAGTATGTTTACGGTATTTTCTATATAAAATCTCAAACTACCCATTTTATTATACATAGCTAAAAATATTAAAGCAAACAAAATATTAATACTCCTATTGTGTTGAACTTGAATTCAATAAACCATGATTCCGTAATTCTCTCCGAAAATTTGTGCACTTACATGTCTCACGTGTGAAACCAAATTGATATGATTTGATTAGATATTGAAATTCTCATAATTAGAAAATCTAAACTCATGTTATTAGAATTGTGAAACCAAATCGAATGAAAAAGTAAATATGGCTCAAATATTAGTTATAGGTTTTCTATGTCCCTAATTCATGAGAAAATTTATACAAGTATTCACTTTAAGTTAACTAATGTGGTATAAACATGTCACTGAATTGGTGGGAAAGCCTGAGTAAAAATTGAGTATCTAAAAAGGAAAGGCAAAGAGGCATGCTATATCAACGGACTGTTTTTTATATGATAAATTAATAATCAATATACAAACATATAATTTAGGCTAAAGGTTTGACAATAAGATAAAAAATATGCTTGCTTAATTTCAAAGATAACCTACAAACGTAGCTTGGATAAAAAAGTAATGCGACTTAGGAATCAATAATCCTAAGTTCGAGTTTCTATTATTTTATTATTGGATACATGAGTTTGTAGGTGATTTATACATCCAAGAGATATTCGTTTGGACCCTTTTTTTATTTTTTGCCAAGCAACGAGGTATTTGAACTATCAAAGCCTGACTAATCCCTTCTCCCCACGCGAGGCCACAACTCCATGAGGTCGTTTAACGTACAAGTTAATAATCCTAATTGGTGACTGACCAAGAGATATTGATTGATTTCGAATCCGAAATGTCTGAATTTACAACTCACCCTTTTACTACCAGACCAACTCTCATCGATTGATATTCGTTTGGCCTTGATAACTTAGAAGACGCATCTCTAAAGAGAATAATAAAAAAATATAAATGAATCTTAAAGATGTTCCTAAATCCAAAGAATTCAAATGACTAGAATACCCTCATAATTAAAATCAGACATGACCCATGTTCGTTGGTCCATCCTTTAAGATCCAACACCAATAGTGTCCCTAGCAAAAACTGACGCTTTAAACCCAAAGAAGGGAATAAAGCACGGAGTCGCACCACACCAAGCATAAAGTTACTGTCAAAACCACGGTGTCGGTACCTATGTACGTGTCATGATCAACGTGTCCATCACACATAACCTCATCTACAAAATCCACGCCGGAGTTATCGCCTTTATCTCATTCACTCGAAAGCCCAAAAATCCAACTCTCAACATCGCCGGTCCTCTTATAACACCGACGCGCCTGCGTCATTCAATTCACCTTCTGTCACTCGATAACACTCCAAATTCAGCGTGTGTTTTTTGGAAGTATATTTACTCACAATAAAAACCCTCTTGCTAAATTTAGCAGAGGAAGAAGCAGAAACCCAAAAAAACCCAGTTGTACAGTTGACGCTCTTCTCCACTGCCAGACGAACTTCACCGAAGGACAAAAGTCTCCGCCTCCCTTAAAATGGTGGCGCCAGAGTCGCAGTTCCAGCAGACATCTCCTATGGCGAAACACGCTGTGCGGAACAAACCCTCTTCGTGTCTCAGCGATAGTTTCCTCTTCATAGGAGGAGCAATGGTGGCTCTTTTGCTTGTTTGGACTCTCTGGTCCTCCGTCAACCCCAACCCTTACCCCAATCCGTCCTTTGGGACCATAGTGAACGAAGCCAAGACCATTTCTGCGTCAGAGGTTTCGAATGGGAGGGATTGCGTTATCAATACCCAAGGTGCGAACCTGCGCCATGACCCGCCGGAGAGTACCTTCTACGACGACCCGCAAATTAGCTACTCGATCGAGAAACCGGTGAAGAATTGGGACGAGAAGAGAAAGGAATGGATGAAGCATCACCCGTCGTTCGCCGCCGGAGCAAGCGAACGCGTGCTCCTCGTGACGGGATCTCAGCCGTCGCCTTGTAAAAACCCGATGGGTGACCATCTGCTGCTGAGATTCTTCAAGAACAAGGTGGATTACTGTCGAATCCACGGCTACGACATCTTCTACAACAACGTCTTGCTCCAACCCAAAATGCACACTTTCTGGGCGAAATACCCCGTCGTCAAAGCGGCGATGCTGGCTCACCCGGAGGCAGAGTGGATCTGGTGGGTCGACTCGGACGCGTTGTTCACCGACATGGATTTCAAACTTCCATTAGAGAGGTACAAGGAGCATAACCTCGTCGCTCACGGGTGGTTCCATTTGGTCTACGAGAAGAAAAGCTGGACCAGCCTGAACGCCGGTGTGTTCCTGATCCGGAACTGTCAATGGTCCATGGACTTCATGGAGGCGTGGGCCGGAATGGGCCCACAGAGCCCAGACTACGAGGAGTGGGGCCGGATTCAATCAAGGACGTTCGGGGACAAGCTCTTCCCTGAATCAGACGATCAAGCGGCTCTCGTTTACCTTATCCTAACAGGGAAACACAAATGGGCGGACAGGATCTACCTAGAGGGCGAGTACTATTTCGAAGGGTATTGGCTAGATATCGTGGGGACGCTGCGCAATATCACGGAGAAGTACGTGGAGCTAGAAGGAGGGGAGCGCAGGTTAAGGAGGAGGCATGCGGAGAAGGTAAGCGAGAGCTATGGTGCGCTGATGGATCACTATCTGAAGGAGGCTGGGATCGGGCACGGTCGTGACACGTTGAGCAGGCCGTTCATCACGCATTTCACGGGGTGTCAGCCGTGTAGTGGGGACCACAACAAGATGTATTCCGGGGAGAGTTGCTGGGACGGCATGCAGAGAGCCTTGAATTTCGCTGATAATCAGGTGCTTCGCAACTTCGGCTTTGTGCACCCGGATTTACTGGATTCCTCCCTCGTGACGCCTCTGCCGTTTGATTCCCCGGCGTGAGGGACGTCATAGCAAAAGGTACAATTTGATTTCTTTGGGTGCAATCTGTGTTGTCACCGTTAATCGATGCAGGAATGTTTTCAAACCCTGTTAAATTAAAAATTAAAAAAAATTGTCAAAGCTGCGAATAGTATCTAGATATTGTTTTATGAACTATGATGATTATTTTAGGCAATGGACTGGAGATTCCTTTCTTTCTTTCTCTTTTGCCTTTTTTTCTCAAGTTGCCCCTTTACATGTGGTGTGTTTGCAATTTTGGGGCTTAAAATAATGCATGATTGGAGGATAATTCCCATTACTCAAAAAGATTTTATTTTATATGATGGAGGCATTATGTTGTTGGGTGCAGTGCCTTGTGACAATTTAAAAGATGGGTGCATCAATGGCACTGCTGTCACTTGGACTCAATTTGACTCAATTATGGTGTTTTTTTTTGAAAGCACAAAAGGCCCCCTATTATTTCTTAGGGTTCCACCGCGTCTAAACTTTCCACGGTCACAAGATGGTAAAGCATGTAGGCATAGAACATCCTAATACACTAACCATGTACCTTAGATGGGTGCACCCATCTAGAAAATTATGACAAATGACCTGATCATGATGCTTAGCGTTCTTTTAATGTACTCCCCAACCCCTGGACAATATTATTTTATGTCTCCAAGTGAGAAAACCTTGCCTTTATATATATATAGAAATTATGAATATTGTTCTGATTAACTATGATGAAAGGTCATTAGAGATCGAGTGTGGTCCATCAATTGAATAATCTCTAATTGTTGAGGATGACCATCTCAAGATCTTTGAATTGTTGAAAACCATGACAGGTCAACTAACCAATAAACTATTTAATATGTTTGCTATCAGCATCATATAAGCTAGTACTATTTTTTTTTTTTTTTTTTTTTTTTTTGACAATTATTGCATTGGGTGTGAGTGTTAAATAGCTACCTAACTTTAACCCACCAGTGGGTTGGTCTAGTGGTTGGATACTTGACCCCAAAATGGCTGTCTCGAGTGGAGGTGAAAGATCCTGAGTTTGAGTTCCAGCACTTTGGAAAAAATCTCTGGACCAGCGATTTACCGTTGCCCACCCATCGCGACAGTGATTAGTCCATTGGTTGTCAACTTTGGGGATACACTGGGTCAAAGACCCAAAAAAAAAAAAAAAAAAAAGCTACCTAACTTCTCATTTGATTTGCATGGTTTGCAAAACCCTGTCTCTGCAATAAATTCTGCATGAATGCCAACTATGGACCGCACTCAATAATTAAGCCATTAGGTGCAGCTTTATTACTCATGGACTCAATGACAAGTATGTGTGATCAATGGCAAAATGAATTCGTAGGGTAGTGCTACATGTGAAACAGTTGGGGTAGAAGTTGACTTGTGGGGTTGTTATATGTAGTACTTTCTGAATTGGTATATGGTCGGAGAGTAAGCATAATATATACATGCATTGAATTTTTTGAATGGCAATGCAGAACATGTTTCTCATGTAAAGCTCATTAGGTTTCTTTTGTCATAACAGCACAAAAGGAGCCCTCTAATGGTTCAAGCCACCCCACATTCTGGCAATCACTACATGAGATCCTCTTAATGCTTCTCTTCTGTTTAGCATGGGGTTCCTAAACAGCGATGGAGTGTCTACTAGATCAGTCGATCACTACAGGTAGACTAATCATTCTGGCTGTGTTTTTTTTTTCCCTATATATTGAAGTTTTCCCCTTTCTTTCTATCCAGGGCATGGTTGTTGGCATGCCTTTGGGATGTATAGAAGCTATATATGAGTGCATCTCCTACCGAGTTTAGGTATCTTTGTAAGTTAAATATAAGATGTTCATCACAGTAAAGTAAATTTGTTGAGCATTGGGATAAACATGAATTTCTCATTTTTACTAAGCAAAATGTCGTGAGGAAGTGTCGGTTTATGAGAACAAAGCTAGCTCAATGATACTTTCTTCTATACCGTTGTCCCATAACTAGTGATATATATAGTGTGCAGTTTCTCTTTGGCTCCCTTGTGTAAAATAGGATCTCAAGGAAGGGAGGTTGGAAATTGTATGACCATTGCTTGTGAAGATCAGATACTTGAAATGCAGAACAACCACTCTGCATCTTGCCATCTTTTTTGGCTAAATTTAATTTGGGGAATTTAAGATATTAAGCTGGTAAGGATCGAAGTATCAAACCCATGTTGATATGCCGTAGAGAAGGGTGCGAGGGTGGAAGGTCTACACCAGTCCACATCATGGGGTTGTAAGCATCTGGGACTCGTGTTTTGATCGCATAACTAGGTTTCCTCACGTGATTTCCGGCGAGGGTTGTGGCCTACGAGAATTGACGTCTCCTTTGGAAAAATGCGAAAGAATTTAAACATCTCCTTCCAGATATTGTTGTTTCTTGCAGGAAAGATATAGCCCTGTCTCCTGAGAACTATTGTTCATCCTGGTTTTATCTTTTGACAAAGACTCCATATCTGGACTTATTTGCCCACATCCTCTTTTAATATTCTACTCCCACCTACATTTTCTATAATGAATGAATGAATTTCGTTTAATCATACCCCCTAAGGCACCAACAGGCAACGGCGAGGTCAAAAAAGGAAAAAAAGCAACAGAAAAAAACTTGCTATGTCAAGAGCCTTTTATGGAGTATTTGTAAACTGCGAAGCCCCAATCCTGGCCCGGTCTGAGGCTCTAATTCCCTTCAGTAACGGCTTTGGTTTGATACGAATCAAGAGTTACAAAGTTATGGCCTAGTGGCAGTATCCTCACTAGTCATCTTGGTTTTATATTTTTCATAAATCATTGAGAAATTTAAAATAGAGTAAGGCTATTGCCACCACATAAAGTATTCAAAGCCCCCTATTAATTTATATTTTTTGAGGTTTTATGAAAAATATAAAAGGTTTTTACGAAAACTAATAACATTGTTCACTAGAAAACATCATTCTAAACAACTTTGTAGAAGAAATTTTTTCCAAAATCTATCATTTAAACACTCTTTGGCCATTTACAATCTCTACTTCATTTTCCATGAAAAATTGCCAAAAAGTCTATTTAAATAACAGATTTTGGAAAAACTTTATTCTACAAAATTGTCCAGAATGATGTTTTCTAGTAAACTATGTAATTAGTTTTCATAAATTTTTTTATATATTTTTCATAAAACCTTAAAAATGTAAATTAAATGGAAGGCTTAAAGTATTTTTTATGGTGGCAATAGCCTAGCCCTTTAAAATAAGTATAAGATAAAAGGCTAGTTTTGGAGGTGCCAATAGAGGTTCCCTAAATAAATAAGGGAACGGCTATTGCAACCCCCCATTCCTATAAGCCCACCCCTCATTCTTTAGGTTTTTAAGGTTTTATGTAAAATATAAAAAGTTTTTATGAAAATCGGTCATGATATCCACTAGAAAACATCATTTTGAACAACTTTGCAGAAGAAAGTTTTTCCAAAATTTATCGTTTAGGTAGACTTTTTGGTAAAAAATGAAATAAAGGCTATTAATGGTTAAAAAGTATATCTAAATGATAGATTTTGAAAAAAATTTCTTCTGCAAAGTTGTTCAAAATGATGTTTTCTAGTGGACATCATGGCCGGTTTTCATAAAAACTTTTTATATTTTGCATAAAACCTTAAAAACCTAAAGGATAAGGGGTGGGCTTATAGGAATGGGGGGTTGCAATAGCCGTTCCCAATAAATAAATAAAAAGTTAGGCCCAAAGCCTTAAGTCCGGCCCTAACCAAGAGGTAAACATTGGGCTTCGGATTGAGCTTGTTTTTTCACACTGCCTAGCCCAAGCCTTACCTGAAATTTGGTGGCAGCCCGAAGGTCCACGCTGAGCTGGCCCAAGCGAAATTGAAAATGCCCGAGCTCATTTTTCACCCTTAGGCGTCCTACTCCAATGTACTTCCTAGTTCCTGTTGGTGCTGTGATTGGTTTTTATGCAGAAGACCTCATATGAGATTTCCACTTGATTTCACCAGTGTTTAAGGTTATTAAACCAAGTAAGTCATTTGGACTTGGCTCAAGATCGGCTTCATAAGACTATAAGGGGCTGTTTGGCAAAATTGAAAACCTGGTCAATCGAGGATTAATCTGATCAATTTTGTTTTCATACTGTTTGGTAAATCTCTTTTTCTTGCTATACAATTCAACTTTGTTCTAAAAATAAAGTATAAACACAATTTTTTTCAAACTAACTGTAAGTTGATTTATTTAAAAACCAAATAACAGTTATGGATTGGACTTACTTTGATCCAATTTTTTAAGTTCCCAAACAGGCCCTAAGAGTTCCATCAGAACTCACTTGTGAGATAAACGAGCTAAACTAGAACCTACTTTTTTAGTCCAGTAATTATTGAGCAAAGCTTGACTAGAGTAGTAATCAACTCAATAAGCTTTTATTTTTACTTACAATAACCAAATTTGCTCAAGATTGATTAGATAAAAAAACTCGCTCGAGTCCTTTTGTAGGATTTTTTTTGTTTTATTTTTTTTCCCTAAAGATGAAAATGAAAAAGAGTGATGATCAAAGTTTTGGACAAACTTGAAGACAAGAACACTATACTTGCTTCTCTTTCAGGACAGCATTGATAATTCATTCAGTGCCTCGATAATTATCATAATACCCAATGAGTAAAAAGTAAAAACTACTTCTTCATGCTTCCAACAATATCAGTAGCAGAAGGATCAAATGCAATATTCTTTCTCAATTCATCACTCAGAGAGCTGAAACCTCACCATTGACAATCAATCAATCTGCTTCAATTCTATTTCATAAGCTGCATAAGCCGTATCCTCGCAGCCTCTTCTCTGTGTAACTTCAGGCAATGACATCATGGCATTAAAGTATCAGGATAATCTTTCATCTTTACCACAAGGTTGATGATGATCTCGTTCGCGATTCTCCATGTCAGAGGAATTTTCCCTTTCCCTGGCCAGCCTTTTAGCCTTCCTTCTCTGCTTTAGTTTGTTCTGGTTGCTACAAGCCGGTGTCTCTCCTCCTAAATATACACAAGTTCACGTAAATGTAATGTGTCCACAACAAATAAAATTCTAAAAGATAACAAGAAAACCACAAGACGAAGGGCTAACCTGGCTCGTCAATAGCAGTATCACCTTCCTCAGCGACATTATGTCGAACACTTGGAGGATCATATTCAAGAACACTACCACCATCACCACCACTGCCGCTACCATCGTCGATTGTCGAAGGTAACAGCGGCCCAATAATTTTCCTGCGACAGGACGCTGCTTCCTTGAGCTTCTTCTTCCGAAGTCTCTTCCTCTGTGCCCTGCTGAGCTTCTGAGGCCCACATTCACCCTCGTCATCGGTTGATGAGGTGGCGCTGCTCCTCTCCAAATCGCCTGCGTCTAAATCTCATAACTATGAATGAATGTCAATCCTCACACTCAGTTTATGAAGCATCAAAAAGAAGAAAAAAAGAAAAACCTGAAATACTCTCCACATTGAAGGCTTCTCGTGATGTGTTCATCGATTCGTCCGCATTTTCTTGGGGTGGTGGTGGAGGATAAAGCATTTTGAGGATGGCCTCATGGAATTTTCGTCGTCTCTCTTCCCGGCTCATTGTTGTACTGTCCGAATCGCTCTTGGGACTCTTCACTCCTCTTCTCAGCGTTTTGAGACCGTTTAACTGAGCTTGATCACAAAAAAATATTGGGGTGTACCGAGCACATGGAGAGAGGCCCTTTACTTGGGCTGATAAAAGCGCAACAATCTGTGCCTCATGTTGGTGAGCCTTACAAGGCTTCTTTTAGCCAATGGGAAAATATAAGGTAATGAAAGAGCAACAATCCGCAGGGAAAATACAAAGAGCAGAGCAAAGCTGTTGAAAGGTCGTCTTGAAGGAACTAATATTGGAGTGGCATGATTGATACTACCAATAACATTAAGAGGGGACACAGTCACCCTCCACAATTACCCTTTTTTTTTTTTTCTTTTTTTTTTTAATTTAAAGAATTACATTTTCAGTTTTTAATTTAATAATGGTTTAAACAATAATATGTAAAATACACTGGAACTGTTTAATTTTCATTTTGACATCCAAACGGGTCCTAGTGGTATTAAAACGGTTTGCTGTAATTATTTTCATAGCATTGTTGGCCCTCAGGGGCGGATGCACCACGTCCAATCACTCAAATTTAAATATAAAAAAATGAATAAATAATTTTATTTAAATTTACTTAAATACTTTAGCCCCTATTGAGAAAAAAATGGGTTAATTTTGATTAAATTTTGTTAAATTTTGGTTAAATTTAATAACGTACATCACTTTTGTAGATTATATAAAGTTGAGTTTAATTTGTGAATTGGTTTTTATGGCGTGCTTGTTAATCTTATGTACTATTTTATCACTTCTATTTAGTCATGTTAATGTGTGGTCCTGTCCTATCTTGCGGAGACCTTGTTCCACATAGGGTAGATGGGGATGGGAGTGTTAGGAGTAGTATATGAGGTTTCCTATTTCTAAAAGTCACCCATGCAATTTAAAGTATGACATGCCTATCGTTTCATGTTATTTTACCACTTCTAATCAACCATGCCGATATGTGGTCTTACCTTTCTCTATTTTCTATCTAATTCCTAGAAGCAAATACATATATTATAAAAAATAAAAATAAAAAATTAAATGCAACCATTGAGAAAATTTTTTGGATCCACCCCTATTGTCCCTTATATATGTCAGTGTATATGTTTGCCAACCACAATGTCAATGCCAATTTGGGAAGAGACATGACCAAGAACCCTGTCGACACTGGTTTTGATCCAACCACTCTCTAGCAGCTCTTAGAAAAGCTCTCCCAAGTTGAGCTGACAAAGATGAGAGCCCAGAGAGAGGCCATGGAACTTAAGACAGCCTAAGGCAAAGGTATAGAGGAGATGGTTGATGCGTCGAGCATTTTGTTGTATTTCAATTGAACAAAGGTCAGCACTCCATAACAGGATGATACTTCTGCAGGCATTGCAGCTTGTGGGGTAAAAGGAGAGAAGAGAATTCTTGCAGATGAATATGAAGCACATAGTGAACATTAGGTTTTTAGTCATACCGACAGAATTATGGCCCAGTCATTATCATCAGGTAGAGAATCAATTTTAATAGGATGAAAACACAGGAATAAGCAATTACACCAAGAAAGACCCCAGGATAGAAAAACATACACCAAAAACAAGAAGCACACCCCCCATATAAAACACCAAGTAGTCTTTTTTTCTCGTGTTTGCATAAAGGTGCTCGTGTCGTTTATTAATTGTGTTGACTTGTTAAAACATAAACACAACGTGATTACTAAATAGTTAAACATGATACAACCCGTGTAAACTAACCTAGATGACTATATCGTAGCAAGAGAAGTTAGCTAGGAATCTATTTGACAAAATTCATGTCACGACAGGACACCTATAGGGGTGGGATGTTCGATTAACCTCTTGTTTAATGATTGGATCGCGTTTAGGTTAATACGATACGAGGCTAATTGTGACACAATTTAACCTAATTAGTTCTTTAAGACGATTTTAAATAAAAATAGAAATGATACATTATGCACATATCCATATAGGTTAACATGTACATTAAATGCCAAAAATTATGAAATATATATATATATATATATATATATATATATATGTGTGTGTGTGTGTGTGTGTGTGTGTGTATGTGTACATACAATCCCAAACTTATGAGGGATTGGGGCCGATTCTAAGCCTAGGCGACCGAGGCAGTAGCTTAGGGCCTTATTTTTTGGGTAAAAAATAAGGGTCTCATTCTTAGACTAACCCCTTAGTAGGCTTTATTTTTTTTATTTTTTATTTTTTTTTCAATACCTCTTATTGTTGAGGGCCTCAAACAAAATTCAAAGGGGAGCGGCTATTGCAACCCGTCAAAATTATTAGTTGCCCCACTTTATTCCTCAACTCCCTAAATTTACACACCCACCCCTCTCAAAGACTAAAATACCCCTCATTTTCACCCACCCCTCTCACCCACCCCACACCCCCATGGCAATGACAACCAGCGACGACGACGGTGACGGCGACGCCTCTTCTCTACCTCAACTACTCCGGCCGACTCCATTCCATCCCATCTCACCCTCTCCCTCATTCCCTTGAAAAAAAAAAAAAAAAAAAAAAAAAAGAAAGAAAGAAAGAAAAAGGAAGGAAGGAAAAAAGGTTGGCTGGAAAAAAATGGAGTTGGCCGGTGACCATGGAGGTGAGACATCGTCGTCATATGCCATGGACAAATGCAAGGCGTAGCCACCGTGGAGATTCAGACCAGAAAAATTGGGTTTTTTTTTTTCATTAATGAGTTTTGGATCTGGAAAAAAAAAAAAAAAAAATGGGTTTTTTCTGTTTTTTCTTTTTTTTCTTTTTTTGATGGGTGGCCGCGATGGTTAGAGGTGAGGGTTGGGGTGCGATTGGTGGGAGATCTCGATGGTGGAGGTTACAGTGAGATTTGCGATGGGTGGGATGCTAGTCAGATCTATGTGTTTTCGGCAAAGGAGGTTTTTTTTTTCAAAACCTCCATTTTTTTCGGTGACAGGAGGGAAGAGAAAGAAAAGGCCGACGGGAAGGAGTAGGAGAAGAAAAGGAAAAGAAAAGGAAAGAAAAAAAAAAAAAAAAAAAAGAAGAAGAAGAGGGCTGCCGACGGGAAGGAGGGCCAGCAAGCCAAAACCTCCATTTTTTCTGATTACGAGGAAGGAAGAGAAAGAAAAGGAAAGAAAAAAAAGAGGGCTGCCGACGGGAGAGAAGAGGAGAAGAAAAGGAAGGGAAAATGAAAGGAAAAAAAAGAAGAAAAGAAGAAGAGGGGTGCGAGAGAGGGCGTCGTCGCTGGTGGGGTGGGGTGCCGGAGAGAGTCGTCAATGGGAGAGGGGTGCAGGAGAGGGGATGGATGGGGGTGTCCTTTTTGGTAATTTTGTATAATAATTTTTTTAATTAAAAAATATGGGGGGCCAACTGATCGCATTATGGGGTTGCAATAGCCGTTCCCAATTCAAAGGTCCCATCTTAAGTTCTACAGTTTATAACCCACAACCCAATTCAGTCTAAGTACTCAACTCAAGCTCAATTCAATATTTTAGCTTTAAATTTTATTGGTACTTGTTTTCCTTTTTTTCAATTTTTGTGGTAAAAGCGGATTTTGCTCAATTTTGAAGCAAGAAGTATGTATTATATCTTTTTAAGTTTTTGTAATGATCTTTTGTCATCTTAATCTCGAAGAGCAAATTTTAGTAATTTTATATATAAACAAACTTTATGTTGATATTTGGCATTAGAATATATATATATATATATATATATATATTTTTTTTTTTTTTTTTTGGGATACTAGAACCATTTTTTTTAAAAAAAAAAAATTTAAAACATGCATAGAAGACAACATTTGAAGAGTTGACTTAAGATTCCAAAAACTCATAACGGACAGATGTTAAATATGGATGAGATTGATTGGTCATTTGGGGTAAAAAATATCAATATGAACACAAGCTGAGACTCATGACTGGAATGTGAATATGAACACAAGCTAAGAGTCATGACTGGAATGTGAACAATGAATATAGTCAATCCAACCGGCTTCCTCTGGTCACGTCAAGTTTTCCAACCCCGACGCCCACTCATGTGCGAAAAATCCAAACCTGTCTGATGACCATTTACTGTTGCCCTTGTTTTTTTCCCTCTCTTTTCCATGCATGGTATACCCTACAATTGTACAAAGCATCAGGATTTTTATTTTTTTAAGTTGGAACACGCGCGTCTACTGTTATCTCGTACACTCACAAGGGATGGATAGAAAGCAAATGATCACAAAAATCTAACAACTGATCCTTTATTAACAAATAAAAATAAAAACATGATTGAGAATATGTATTTTCTTTTATTATAATAGAACTTATCTTTAAAAATATTGTTCTCTATTTCTGTTTTTTATTTTCTGTTTATTAATAAATATAAATCAACTAAAAGCATTTTATGTTCTCAAAATTTCTTGTTGCTTTCGTTTCCAAAAACAGTTATTAAAGGATTCAACCAAACATGCCCATATTATTTTGACAATCTCCTAATAGTCCACAAATTTGGATCCTTTAGGGATCTTGAAAGACCTTTTTTTGTCATTGAATTATTTGGTTTGTAAATGAATAAAAAATTAAAAAGTCGTTGGATCATCAAATCTTGAAGGGCATGAAAAGCCCTACAAGATTCCTACCAAAAAACCCCGCAAAGGATCCAAGTTTATAAATAAAAACTAATTCGCTCTCCTTTTTTTTGGGTGGGGGGATATGAAATGCACCGGTTATTCCAAACTTCCAATAATTATATACCATCACAAACCAACCAAAAAAAAAAAAAAAAAGCACAAAAGGTACTTGTGGCTGGTAGACTCACCAAGTTTCAAGAGAAGGTACTTGTAGATGGCTTAGGATACCCCTCGTTTGAATTTCCCAAAAAAAAAAAAAAAAAAAAGGTATTCAATACAAAAATAATTCAACAAATTTTACATAGTATTGAAGGAACAATTCTATCATCTTGAAGTCGAATACTCAAAAAAAGTTCATTACTAAAATTGATGTTATAAGATCAATTCCTATAAATTCATGAAAAACCACAAATTTGCATTTTCACTCTGTTGTTTATTCAAAATCATGGATTTATATGTTCAATATTATGAAAAATTTACTGAATTACTTAATTTCAAATTGAACACTCAAACATGCCCTTACTTGACATTACAATTGATATGGATTTGCCACATTATCAAAAGTATGTTTTTTACAAAAAATTAATATCCAAACATAAATAATAATCCAAAAAAAAACTCACAGTTTTTTTTTGGATTATTATTTATGTTTGATTTTACAAACATTTTTTGATTCGGGCTTGCAGCACATGATTGGAGGTTCTCAAGGTGGTAACATAATTGCGATGCTAATGAATCATATGGTACTTGATGCCCTTTAATAATAATATATTTTTTTTATTTAAAAATTACTGACAAGCATTTTGTTTTAAAATAAAACGAGAAAGATATCTTGCATTCATCGTTATTTGTTAGTGATTAGGCGTAGACAAATTTTCTGCCTATTATTTCACTAACAAAAGGAAAATCATTGTCCCTTTATTCTTAGAAGCAATGTCCCCAACCGGCCAAACCCTCCATCGACTTAGAGTAGCAAATTTCTATTCTAAATATTAAAAAAAAAAAAAAAAAAAAACCTACTTGAAATCAAATTAATGAAGTTGGCTTTAAACTCAACTCATTTTTTTATTATTACGGGAATTGAGAGGGACTGCCCATGGCCACAATGCCGTGAGAGACAGGGTACATGAATCCATCGGGATAAGTTTCAGCATGGCCAAAGCCGGTGGATATACCCAACGGGACAAATTGTTTCTTAATTACATGTAGCCGCCTTAAACACCATAATTTACTTTCTTTTTTTTTAATGAAAAAGATCCTTTTAATCTACCTTTTTTGTGTTGCAATCTAAATTAAAGGATACTCATATTTTAATCTAAAGTTGTTAACACCAAAAAAATTAAAGAATAACACTAAAATAGTCATAATAAAGATGGCTTACCAACCACATCTACAAATATGAATCTAGTTTAATATATCATAATCTTTTGTGGGTCCTATTTATGAATACATCCCACCTTTGTTTACCGGTTTATAAGGGATGATCGATGAGTTATAGAGAGTTGAACAGTGTGTAATCATTGGTCCTACTAATTTAATCCGAAAATTCTGGAGGAAATGATCAAAGTCGTATTAGAGGAGCTAGGCCTGCTCACCCATAGATTCTCATTGGAGAACACGGGAATATTGAGACACATGAGAAAAATATGCTGTCATTTGTCTACATATTCGCGTGTCTATCTGTTATTGCTAAAAGTCGTCACGTTAGCAGGACTCAATCTGATTACACTAATTAAGGTAGTAGAAGAGATTTACACTCTCTGATTGACTTCATTTTTGTTTAAGGTAAAAAAAAAAAAGAAAGAAGGGAAATTCAGTGGAAGCGTGTAAGGTAACAACACACTATCAGGTGACAAATTTCTTATTCCCTTCATCACTAATGCAACCATACAACAAAGACCTAATAACTATTAAAGGCTCTATTTTCTTCCGAATTTCCAGGGAAAATTAAAAAGAGAGAAAAAGAGAGGGTTGAGAATTCTCTTTCTGGTTCCTTCATGGGAATTTTGTGCAGAAGCAAATTTTAGCTACCTCCCTATTTAGATTTAAACTGGAGGAAAATTCTTAATGATCCAAACATAACCTAGGGTCAATTTTTTGGTCATTTAGCGTTGCTCTGAGCTAAAATTTGCCATGAGGAATGTTTCGCCCTGCAACTTTACCAAAGGCCATAGCCGTCCACATTGTATAGACCAAGCTAGGAAAATATTAAACGATCCAAAGTAGTGACCCAAATGATAAGCCAAATACTAAATGACTGAAATTAGTGACCTAGGCCATTGAGGACCACACTCCATTTGTGTTTGGGTAATTCATTTGGGTCATTTAGCAAAGCATTGCTCTATTGAGTAATACAAACAATTCACATCCAATAACATATGGGATTGAATTTCTTATCCTTCTACCAAAAAGCAAAAAAAAAAAAAAAAACAAAAAGGGATTGAGTCCTTTACTAAAATGTTCAAAAACAAAAATATATTTATGCATATATAGCAACCCTATCTCTAAATGGAAGGGGGCCCAAAAAAAAAAAAAAAAAAAAAATATCAACAATATTACACTCCAAAGCTAAAACAGCAGGGACTGAAAATACTAGGAGTGAGAGAAACAAAGGAACAGATGATTACAGAGACAGAGAGGCTTCCCTTCTTTATCTTAATATCCATAGAATTAATTTTGGGCTTAAAACATTCCATTTCTTCTAGACGACACAGCATAGCTTCTGCTTCGGGGATACACATCCGTCTTCACCTTGACATCTTCTCCGAATTCACAAGGCGCGTCTTCATCAATCCTCCCAATCCCAACACTGGCACTCCTCGGCACATTATTCGGTCCACTTGCCGGCGACGACTTCCCCGTCACCGGTTGCTGTCGTCGGAGAAGATCCAACTCAACTTTTTTCCCTAAACTCCTAGTAGAAGCAGCCCTTACAAGCTCTCTGAGATCCTCGTCGTTGTTCGATTTCGACGAGTTGACGCTGAAGCTCTTGGGCAAAGTGGTGACTTGACCAGTAGGTAAGCCCATGACACTTCCATCGCAGACCAACATGCTTCTGATGTAGAAATCCCTGGCCTTGGTGAGGATTCTGATGGGTGCTTTCAAGCACCGGCTGAGTTTGCTTTCTTTGATGTCCCTCGCCTGGTTAGCCATATTTTTCCAGCTAGCCCTTACTAATTTGGCTTATGACCCACGCAATACAAAGATTATATATAACGAGAATTGGAAAGGTGGGTAGCAAGGAAAATGGCTGGAAACAAGAGAATATGTTTAAGAGTAGAGAATTTAGACCTTTTTTTTTTTTTTGCTAAGATAGAGAATTTAGACAATTAAGAGTAGATTACTTGACTTTGTATTGATGGGTATTGCTTGTGGATAACAGGCAATATGAAAGTGATGCCAAGGAGGGAGAGAGAGAGAGAGAGAGAGAGAGAGAGGCCGGTGGGGGCTTGCCTCTTTTGGGAAGGGGAGGAGTTATGTAGCATGGAGCCATTGACCAACAAGCATTGAAGGGTCTGAAACTGTTGGATGTACATGTGGACTTTTTCAAAGCCAAAGCCGGATTAAAACAAACTAGCTTATTAAACACTCCTTAACCCCACAAAGGGGGGAAAAAAATGGAAAAGCATTTAAAACATAGATAAGATTATAAGAACAAAAAATTAAATCAAATCAAATTAAATTAAAATTTTCTTTTAAAAAAATGACATATATTAATGAAAAACCATATTTCGGCGATAAGAAGAAGAAAAAGGAGGATAAAAGGCTGCCATGGACCTACCTTGCTTAATTATCGGTAAACCTGAATCAACTTCTTTCTTGTAGGGTTATTTATTTATTATTATTATTATATACTATAATAGCTAGATAAGAATGAGCTGTCGTTGCTTACAAGGAAATATGTGTTAATCTTATTGATAAAACTTTTAATCACAGTCAAAACTAGTGAAGTAGTGATCATATATGCCCAGCTTAAGAGTCAATTTTTAAACTTACCTTGTAGAGAATGTTTTATATTAATGACTTTGGCAATCAAATGCGCCTAAGGCATGCGACGGCGATCTGTGTGGAAAATTTTGACGGAGTAAGCTTGCAGTAAAATATGAAACATGCATGACATTCAATTGTTTCCTCTCATTAATTAATCACCCTATATATGATTCTCTGCATCAGTACGGTGGAGGGTAAAACTATAGGGAGTGACCCAAATAAAATAGCAGCAGCCTTGTCAAGGTCATTAAATTGGTCAGATTTTGGGGGATGGTTTTATTAATTAGCTGGCCCCATAGATCAATTGAGTGGTTGCAATCCATGTCCATCAGCACCATTTTTTTATTATTATCCTTTTTTATATGATATCGGCACCTTTTTATTATCATGCATATGGTGGAAACTTTGAGATTGCATAGTGATAAAATTCAAGTGCATATTTTCCATTGGCCCTACCTCAAATATCTAGGGTTAATGGAGGTGCAGGCTGAGATATTCCCTTTCATCGCCTTTGGCTTTGTTTTAGTGGGTTTTTGCTTCTATCCTTAACACCCCAAAAAAAAAACCCAATCATTTTTTTTTTACGTCGTTTGATTTGCAGGAGCAACGACAATAATGAAAAGGTAGCTAAAAAGGAATGCAAAATTTTAAATTAAAAAAATAAAAATTGAGCACTAATCATGCAGAATCCCATTAACTTTGTCTAGTCAGTTCTTACTTTGGACGACGGGGCACATTTGAAGAAATTAAGTGTCATATTTAGTACAAATTCTGTGAGTAAAAAAACACAATGAAAGACTGAAAGTGACCCAATTTTAAATTTTAAAATTTATATATTAAAGCAGATATCATAATGGTCCAACACAGCAAATAGCCATCCACAATCCTACATTAGTACAAAATTTCCTTTTACGCACTGATTGACCGATGGAGTGCGTCCAGCACTAGCTTTGTTCAACTTATAATCTGAAGACAAGTTTTATTATCTTTAAGTAATAAGCGGTCGACACTCGAGAGACTTCAAGATAAGAATAAAGGCAATTCGTAACTCTTTAGAGTACCATGCCACTGATATTAGGAAGGGTAACTATCACTTGCCCACTAATGAGTTTTGATGAGTTTTTGGATAAACGAAAAAGGGGATACGGGAGGAATTCGTGACGAATCCACTCGGGCCTGATTTACAATAGTTTACGATTAACTGCATAGCCTATTATAATTCAAAGCTTCAATATCATCAAAATATTTTTTTCTCTCTCTATTACGGTTAAATAATTCAACAGGTGTGTAAAGTGAAACGAAATTAGATTTGCCTATGGTGTCCAAATTGAATCCTCCTTACCATAAAGAATTTTGATAGTAAATTCAAATATTCAACTTTTGATTTGGGAAAAAAAGAAATCAATTTTTTAGATATTATTTTTTTATTTTTATTTTTATTTTTTGGATATGAGGATGAATCCCATCAACTTGTCCTCTACGACTTCAGAATCGATATCTAATACCGTTAACTGGAATAGGACAAAGAGGCAAATTCTGGATATGTGCATTAGATATTATTTCACTAGAAGCTATTGTTTTAAAAAAATTTGGAGTAATTTAGAGAAAGAGGGGGGACAATGACATAGAAGAACAAATTAAATATTCCATTATCTCCTCATCCTGCCATGAGATTATCAAGTAATTTACGTAAGTTATTGCCACCGCTGCCGCTTCAAGTTAGGCCCATTACAAAGCAAATGCCTACTTTCTTTGCATCCTTTCCAATTGGCACAATCATATCCAATGGTAAGATATGGAAGCCACGTCCCTTGTTTCTGACTAGAAACACTTTGGAATTACCAAAATATTTTTGACAGACACCTACAATCAAAATCCCAAACATGGCTTTCGCTTGGTTGGAACCTGGAAGTCGGTGATCATTATTATTTGATAATGTAGAGTCAAAACCTTGTAGGTGTGTGGGAAAACGTCTGTCCCAACGATAATCATTACTCTGAAAGTCTCAAGTCTGCGAAGAAGAAATGATTAAAACGTCCCAATCGTTTAAGAAGTCACACACTAATTCATCACTACACTTCTTTTTTTTTTTTCCTGAAAGGCATCTATTCTTCGCCTAATAATTTAATAGGGGAGACAGCCCAAAAATATGTTCAAAATCAAATATATAATTACATCCAAACAGGTTATGGAATCTGATGGAATGGGAAATGTTTGACTGTGTCACCATGGTTGAGTGCTAATTTAGAAAGGCAGGAAAGAAAGTAGGCATGGCTTGGTAATGGGCCTATGTTGCAGTGGTGGGTGCTGTGCCAAATCCTTTTTTTTTTTTTTTTTTGTTTTATGAAGGGGTGGGGGAGGAGGGTGGTGTGGGGTGTGGGGTGTTGTGTGGGGCTGCTGGTGCTGGTGGAATACATTGCACAGGCGGCCACAAACAAATAAGAAACTAGACAAAAAAAAATATATATCTATACTACCTATAAAAAGATGAATGTAAGAAAAACTTTTGATTGACTAATATACCCTTATTTTAATTTTTAAATACACAACTACCCACCCTTCTGCATATATAGGAAATATAACAATATGGAAATTATAATTCTAAAGCACAAACCTTAATATATTCTAAAACACATACCTTAATATATAAAATACAAATAAGAATTCAAAGGAAACCCTAAATCAAATACTCTATTTAATACTATACATATAATCCTAAAGCACGTTGATTTCATATCTCCCTCTTCCTCTCATTCTCTAACAAATGAGAATGGCCTGTTAGAGGCACACCTACTTCTTAGCACAGTCACAAACCAAATATCCACATCATGGAGACGATACATGGAGACGATACCGAATCTCAACGGGCTGTTGCGTGAGTGTTTTATACTTTTATTATATATTTCTTGAAATTTTGTGAGAATTCATATAATGTTGAATTTGTTTGTGGTTGGGGGTGGTTGTTTTCGAGGATTTTGGGTAGACTAGGAAAACCCTTGAATGTGTTTTGATTGTAACGTGGAAATTGTTGGAATTGGTCATATATGTATATGATAATTATTATTATTATTTCGCTTGAATTTGGTTGTTGATGGGAAGGGAGGGTGAAAAGAAAAAGGAAAAAAAACAAAGAAATGAGGAAAAAAATAAAATGAAAATCTCGATCTCCACTCTCTTTTCAATCTCTAAGTGAACAAAATAAAATGTAGAAGATGATACCATATAAAAATAAAATCGAGAATTTTTTTTTAGAAAAAGTAAGAAAAACTATATTATGAGGGATCAATTTCACTTATTAAAAAAATAAATTAAATAATATTTAACAGCATCAAAAATATAAAATATAGAAAATAAAAATAAAATAATTATGTTTGCTATTTCCTTTTGGAATGCACATCTCAAATTGAAGTAGTAAATTGCCACAGCCCACATAAGGTAGCAAAAGACAGATTTGTTACTTTTTTTTTTTTGCTACCTCCCTCAAAGATGCTCTTGTATCACATATTAAATTATATTATATCTATACTACCTACAAAAGTTTATGCTTTAGAAACACTTTTGATTGACCATTACATATTTATTCTAAATTTTAAATTTTAAATATTTATTTGCCTCCCATATTTAACCAATTAAGAATGTTTTATATTTAACCAATTAAGAATTTTTATTTTCTAGAAAAAAAGAAGGAAAAAAGATAACACAATTTATGTTTGCTTCATAAATTCTATACAGCCTCCACTACTATGCATGTGTTCTATCTAGCTTTTTATTCCTACCATAACTCCTAACAATTGAAGGAATTTTGACCTATTGTGTTGAGCATTTATTCTAATAAATTAATTTAACACAAAAGTAACAAATAATTAGATTTTCATGTTCAATATATATATAGAATTTATAAAATTTTTTATTTAAATAATATTCATGTGCAACGTACGTGTACCCATATATATATAGATATATTACCTATAAAAAGTTGAATGTGAGAAAAACTTTTGATTGACTAATATACCCTTATTTTAAATTTTAAATGCACAATTACCCTTCTACATATATAGGAAATATAGAAATATAAAACACATACATAAATAGGAATTCTAAGGAAACTATAATTCGTATAAATAAATAAAACCCAGAATTGTAAGTTAACTCTATTTCATAACATATATCATCTATTCATTAACAATGAGATTCTAAATTCTATTTTCTCTATTAACAGTAGCTTCAACCTATTTTAATAGAGCCCTCATCTTCTTTTCTTTTTCGAAATATAGGGTTTTAGGATTTGTTCTAATTGTTATAGAAAATACTGTTTTCCATGTGGGTCAAGTATTTCATATATTTCTGTAACTTTGATTCTCTTACTTCTATTTTTACTGAATGTCCTACCTACAAGATTCCTTGCAAACACAGTAGGGTTCTATTTTAGTTCTGTTAGATATTATTACTTTTGAGTATTTTTTTATTTTATTTTTTTGGTGTAAGTTTTTGATAAATCGTGATTCACAAATATTTTATGAGGATACCTTTCTTTTCATTTAATTATTTATTTTTGGAGTTGGTTTGTTTTCTCACATAGAACCTTTTATTAAAATATAATATAATAAAACTGAATGAAGTTCCTAGACTATCAAAAACTGGCATTAAGAAAACCAAATCTTATATGTAACGATGTTAAAAATTTTACCTTATCTGGTTAATAGAGCATTATCTCAACAAATGACAACCCAAAAGAATTCCCATATTTTAGTAAGCACATTTTTCATTGAGAAAATTTTAAAAATAAGTATACTTATCATAATTTCATTTAATTTTTTATATTATAAAAAAATTTTATAAAAAAAACCCAACTTCCCCACTCATAGAATAATATTTTCAATGAGTTGGATGACATTTATTTTAATTTATTTCTTATTTTTTGAATTTAAACACGATGTTATTTGTTCAATTTATTTATGAAATAATTTTTTAAAAAAATTATTACTCTTTGAAATAAGTACATAACTAGGTTAGTTGCCAAACAAGTTTAAAAAAAGGGTTAAACTATTTAGCTTTTTCCTTACAAAAATAAACATATATATATATATATATATATACACTGATAGAGCCATGAGAAATATCCTTTTGATAGGCAAGTATACAACTGAAATTTACATATATTTTTTATATTTATTTAAGTTATTGATGACACATTTAATTAATTTATTAGTTTTAGAATTGATTTTTTTTTTTCCCATCACAAAAATCTCTTCTTTCAAAGACAATTTATATGGTCCACTTTAGCATAAATTCGTATACCATTGATGAAATATTTATTTTATAATTCAAAAATATTCACGTGCAACGCACGTGTGTATCAACTAGTATACAAAAATGGAGAAAAGATGAGTCCAGATCGAATCCCACAACCAAAATAATATAGAATAGTGATATATGTACCAACTCATGTTACAAATGATGTGACGCTAACTGATTAAAAAAATGAGAAATCAATTGATGCTATCTCATTTATCATGTAATGATTCAAGTAATGGGTTTGGAGGTAAAGGAAGTCCTCAAGTCCATGGCAGTGATGATTACTTGCCGACGGATATTATGATCCGTCAATTTTATTTGCATATCCTATTTATTTTCAATTTTTGAATTTTTTATAAAAACTATAAATTTTTTTATTAAAAAACATTATTTTGACCAATTTTGCGAAAGAACGTTGTTCCAAAATCATTTAAGTAAACATTTTGGTCGAAATTGAAACAAAAACCTTAAATAGTAAAAAAACCTATTAAACGACATATTTTGAAAAAACTTTTTTTTTACAAAATTATTCAAAATAATGATTTTTAATGGATCACGTGAATAGTTTTCATAAAAAAAAATTTATATTTTTCACGAAACCTTTAAAATGAAAATAAACAAGATGTACAAATAACATTGAGGGTTGCAATAACCACTCTCGTGTCCAATTCCATTATTCCGCACATAGAATAATGACCCTAATGAGTTGCTTGAAAGTTGAAACCAAGCTAAAAGCCTACACTAATCAGGGGTTGGCTCGTAGTCTCGTACCCAAGGGGCGTGGGCCTTAGTTGCCCCAGTGTCTAGAGTGGATCATACATATCACGGTGCCATCTGAATTAATGGACTGAAACCATTACAAAGTCCATTCTTTGGTATATAACACATGTGGGTTTTCTCGTTTATGTGTTGTGTGTATAACAATAAAATAAAATAAAAAGTGATAAGCTCTTCATCATGGTTATATTGAAGCTAGTGCAAGGCCCTATGCCATATTTTGGTGAAACTCACAGAAGAAATCTAAAGGATAAAAAAATTAGGCTGGGGCCGCAGATTGGGACACTGGGCTTTTCCTGGAGCATATGATTTAGATAAGGGAATGGCTATTGCAACCCCACTGTTTTATCAGATCCCCAATTTCGTTTTGGTTTTTAAGATTTTATGCAAGATATAAAAGGTTTTTATAAAAAACGGCCATACTGTCCACTAAAAAACATTATTTTAAACAACTTTACAGAAGAAAGACTATAAAACCTTTGTAAAAGAGTGGCCACGCCCTCATCTTTGATAAAAAGGTGGGGTTGCAATAGCTATTCCCTTTAGATAAGGACTCGTTGATTGCAGGCCCACGGCTTTCATTAAGAAGCAGGAGGCCACCTTACATTCCTCGGTTGGAACCCCAACTGAGCAAGCCCACGATGACCCTATTACATGACCCAGCTCAACAATTTTTGAAAGACTTTGGACTGCATGTGTCTAGTCCACTTAAAAGACTTTAAATCGAAAACCTCTAGGTCTGTTTAGCAGATCTAAAAACTTGGTTATTTGAGAATAATTAGTTTGGCTAATTTTGTTTTCATATTATTTGGTAAGTTTATTTTTCTTGCTGAACAGTTTAATTTTATTCTAAAAATAATGTATAAACACAGTTTTTTTTAAACCAACTTTTAATTGGTTTATTTAAAAATCAGATAACGTTATAGACTAGATCTAATCTGATCCAATTGTTGAAATTCCCACACAGGCCCCTAGAGTTTTGATGTGATTGCAAATGGACCAGTTTGTCGAGTATGTGGAAATGTGGAACCAACGCACGCCACCAAATCAGTCTCGATAATGTTAGTACCACCCTTGGACTTGGGTGAGCACAGGCTCTTCTTCGTCAACACTTGATATGGATACGTTAGGGTTATCTCATTCTTGCATGACTTTTACTTGATTTGTTAGGCTGACTCGAGACCACCTTAAACACTCTATGTGGATTGTGGAGTGAAACCATACCGTGTCTTGCAAGTGAAAGACTAGGGCCAATAATCATTGGGTCCAACTTGTGGAATTGGGATGTATATGTCCAATTTTCTTCTTCTTTCATTCTTTCTTTCATTTTTTTTAATTGTTTAATAATAATGACGATAAAATTTGTGGGACATGTTGCAAGTGGAGTTTCAATTAGGGTCCATTGGGGCAATCAAACTAAAATTAAACAATTCATAATCTTAAATGGAAAAAATTCAAGAAATTCAAAATAGTAGCATATCATGAATCTTTAAAAATTATTCATATAACATTAATTATAATGATAACTTCAAATTTTTTTAATAGTTTTGTTCAAGATGGTGGATTCGTGCCTTTAATCTTATGTAATCTATATATATATATATTATGGCTGATTTTATATGGGATATCCCTGAGTATCCCGTTCAATCACGACTATCCGTGAGTGACACGCATACATTCACGCGTCTAAGCGTCTCGTTCACAAACGACCGTGATCGAACAGGATATCCGAGACATTCCACACATTATCAAAACTTATATATATGAGAACTTAGATGAAAGACTTCTTCTTTTTCTCTTTTTTTTGGATTATAGCATAGAATTGAGTCTTTTAGGCTTTGCCCAATATTGGTCAATAATCATCATTCAACAAAAGAACCCTATAAACATGGCACAATTGAGAATGCTACAAGGGAAAAGTTAGTCACAAAATTTCATAGTGGTCAATAATCATCATTGGACAAAGAACACTGTAAACATGGCACAATTGAGAATGCTACAAGGGAATTTTTTATTTTCTTTTTTTTTGCAAAATTTGGTCACGTGAAACAGGTACAAATGCAATACGTTAGAGGAAAGTGTTACTCTAGCTAGAATAATGCGAATAAATGAGTGTTAGAGGTTAGAAAAGCCACAAGTGCCAATTAAAAATCTACACGAATAGCTAGAATTCAGACTTCAAAACCTTACCCTTTTTTTTCTTTGTCATTATTAAAAAAAAAAAAAACCCCTTACCCATTTTCCTCGACTAAAAAAGGTCGAGAGGTCTACCTAAGCCGGTAAGAGAATTCAATTGCTACAGTTTTTGAATGGCCCAGGCTGATCAATTTTTTGGACCAGACCCACCTTAATTTCGTACCCCAATTATGGCGCACCTGTGAGGTTGGGTCTTCAAAACCTTCCCCAGATACCCAATATTCAATTTAAAAACCCTTTCGGATCGAGCTCTACCCAAGCTCTTAAAGACTACATTTCCTAGTTCCTACACTGTTTCAATGGTCCATGCTGATCAATTTTTGGACCTAACCCACTTCATTTCATACTCCAATTACAGCACACCCACCACAATATATATCATTACATAATGTACCTACACCCAAATATATTTATATATATATATATATATATGATCAAGTGATTACATGTTGATATAATTTATATTAATATTTGTATTGGGTTATACGTCGCGTATTAATAGATTACGAAATAAATAAGGTCAATATATAAGGTACAACCCTCAATACATGATACTGATATAACTTATATTAATATGTACTGACGTGATCAAAACTATTTATATATATAGGAAATAATCGAATGCGGATAATCACGACCATTCAGGATAGATTGGATAGTTTGCACCTGATCATTTCCAATAAATATATATTGTTTAATTGTTTACGTTAATGCATATTATATATGCTAAATTTTTTGCTCCCCACTCCTTTCAATTTACTGCCAACTTAATATAATTTAATACTAACCGCGACATTATCAGAAATATTTTTAAAAAAAAATTGTTTGAATAAAATAAACGGGTAGCCTGAGAGACACGGTTCCCACAGTCACGTGTAAGTGTGTGATTGGTTGGGGTGACAAGCATAGGGAAATTGCTGCGTCTCGGACTGGGCATGGAAAAAGCAGTCAAACCAAAGACCGGATAAGCCCACTCCGAGGCTTACGGTCAAAGCAAAAAACTGTCTTGGTCAAAATGCTCAGCTGGCACTTTAGCTATATATATATTAAAAAAAGGGTAAATTACAATAAAACCTCCTCTAAAATCTGACTATTACATATACTCCCCTCACGTTTTTAAAATTACACTGACACCCTTTACTTTACAAAATAAACTACAAAGAGACCCCTCTTTCTAACTTCCGTCCATTAATCCGTTAAATTATATTCAAATTTTTTCAAAATACCCTAACTACCCTTAGTGGATGATAACTTCTATGTTAAATGCATATAACTCACCAGTCTAATAGTTCATCCAATACTTTTGAATTTTTTAATTATTATTGATAAACAACTAAAAGATAATATATATATATATATATATATATAAAAGAAAAATACTATAAAAAATTTAAATTTTCTGTCCAACTAATGTGGTAGCTGTCAAATTTGCTATTTAGAAACAAGTATTTATTTAATTAAATTTTTAATTGATTTGCAAAATAAAAAATAAAAAAATTGATTTGCTAAGTTGCCACCTCATTTGAGTAAGTAGATTTGAGTAAAAAAAAAAAAGGGGGCTATGTAGCATTACTTACATGTAGAAATAAATAAAAATAATTATTACAATGGAGATACATGTATAGAAGTGACAAATGAGGTGGCAACTTGGCAAATCAATTTTTTTTTTTAATTTTTACACGTCAATTAAATAGATAATTGTTTCTAATGAGCAAATCTGATGGCTACCACATTAGTTGGACAAAAATTTAAGCTTTTTGGCATTTTTCTTTTATATATATATAATGTTTTAGTTGTTTATCAATAAATAAATAAATCAATCAAATGTACTGGATAAATGTGTTGAACTGATGAGTTATATGCATTTAATATGAAAGTTGTCATCTAATAAGGGTAATTAGGGTATTTTGAAAAAAATTGAAAGTGATTTAACGGATTATGAACAGAAGTTAGAGGTAGGGGGTCTTAATGTAATTTCAGAAACGTGAGGACGTCTATTCGTAATTGTCAGATTTTAGAGGGGTCTTAATGTAATTTACCCTTAAAAAAATAGACACCCAATGGTGGGCCCCACTGACCCTTATTTTCACTTTTTTTTTTTTGGGAATGTGATATTTATTATTTGAAAATAAAATAAAATAAAATAAAGTATTGAGTGTACTGGATTTGTTATATGGAGGTGTGCCTTGGTACACGTTGCAAGGGCCAATGCCATCCCTTCGTGGTGCGTACCGAGTTCCTCGTCCTCGTGCGGGCTCAATGGGCCTTTTGCATAAAAATGGACCGCCTTTTTGCGGCCCCCCTTTCTAAAGACTGGTTTGTCCTTTGTCTTTATCATATTTGTTCAAGGACAAACATAACATTTGTGTCAAAAAACATAGTCTATTATTTTTTATTTTATTTTATTTAAATTTATCTCAGAACTTTCATCACAAACTAATCAAATTCGAATTTATCCTACCTACACAATTAAATATCACAAATATTATGCATAAATTTTTTAAGTATTTTCAAAATTCTCAAATTATTCCCGATAATAATAGAATGATAATGCATGTTTCTTAATAAGTTAACTTACGTTGATTTTCTTGTCAGCAAATTATTCATAATTTTTTAAAAAAAATGTTTTAAAATATTTTTCTGAATAACTTCAAAGTTATGAACTATATCTCTGCTTAGATTATTTCCTGAATCTCAAACTTATCTATTTGTCATTGTAAAAAAAAAACGAATTACACTCTATTCTTTCAAATTTACTTGTTTGCACTTTTGCTCCTTTCTACGTTATATGTCTTTTTTGGGGAGGGTGCAAAAAGTTTTAGGGGATGACACTATATATGTTGTTTTGTATAAGGAAGATAAGTAAAATAAATGACAAATAACTTATCTAATATAATTGAAAGAAACAAATTGTAATTTTAAAATTATATGGGAGAAAGGTGAAAAGGATTCATGTAGCTAAACCCATGTAGTTGTGAATAAGGTTTGGTTAAGTTGAGTTAAATTAAGTTAGACGAGTAAGGTGAAAACAGATTAAATTTGAAGGGGATAAGATGTAACTTTTTTTTTTGGAAGTAATAAGCATGGTTTTCAAAATCTAAAATTTAGTGTGTTACACATAATGTTATGGAAACCCAGGTTAACCATGTCAAGTATTTAGAATCTTAACTAAAGAAAAAAAAATTGTGAACTAAATATTCTCTAAAGTATTCTAAATAATGGGATGTGCAGAGCAAATAAAAAAAAATGGGATGTGAAATTTCGGATGATAATCAAGTAAACACGTGTTGACATAACTTACATCAACACCCGCATTTGAAGTTATACATTGTGCATTAGTAGATACATAGTGCATTGGATCAATGCAATGGGTATAACCCCCAATGTATGGTGCTAATATAACATATATCAATATATGCTGATGGGAACATAACCGGTGAAATTTCTTAGAAACCTTATTTATATCATTTTATAAGTTAGAGGAAGATGAGTCTTTTTTTTTTTCTTTTTTCTTTTTTTTATAAGAAAAGGAAGATGAGTCTTAAAGTGCTTATAATTTTAGTTTAAAAATATTTCCAACATTACATTAGGACTTAAATATTAAAAAGAGTACAGTAATGTTAATTAATTTTTGCAATATTCTTACATCTCAAGGTAATTTAAGGAGGACAGTCCCTACCAAATAGGGATACAAATTTAGAAGGGTGCAAAGAGTCATTTCGACCAGCCCACTAAGCATTTTGATTTTTAAGTAATTTTCTAAATTAAACAATGAACCGGAAGATCACGGCGACAGATTATTTGACTGCACGTGTGGTGCGCGGGCCGAGGGGCTTAACAACCGGTTGCAACCCGTGGTTCCCGGTAACCCGATATTTCCAAGTGAAAACAAATTATTAATTAATTAATTATTATTACTATTTTTCCGTGAAGGGTTTTTCAGCAACTGCCCCAAAAGAAGAGCAGTGAGAGGAAAACCTTTGCAGAGGGGATGGCTTTTTCTCTGCTCTCTCCTTCTCTCTATGGCGGTATGCCCTCTTCCTCTTTTCTCTTAATTCACGTCAGCTTTTCATGATCTGGGTCTCTTTTATTTTCGTCAATTTCTCAACCATTTCTGTAATTTCAAGGGCCTATATATATATATAATCATATTTGTAGTGTGTGCTGGTGGTCTTTTGAGTAGTCTAATTGTTTGCTTCTTTTCTGGTCTTGGGCTTATGATTCTCAACCCCTTTTTTTCCAAGCTTTGAATATGGGGGTTTTAGCTTAGGTTTTGGGGAATAAGATTGATTTATGTGTTCATGATGATGATGAGTCTTTTGACCACATAAAGACATCAGATAAAGCAAGAAATAAGAGAGGGCATTGTTAGTTGTGATTGTCAATGAAAAAGAACTTGAGAGTTTTTCATTCTTACTCGTGTATCCTTTTTTTCCACACATCTCATAATGTGCTTTGAAGGGTGATTGTAGGTGTTGTGATTTCTTACGGGGTTTTAGTTTTTTGGGTTTGTGTTGTTTTGGTTGGTTTTTCACTCTAAAGGGGTGTAGAAATGCCTATGTTTCAGCCCTCTACTGGAAAGAGAGATGGGGTTGTTGGGTTTGAAGGTGGTGAAGATGGGCATGTTTTAGATCTGGATACGGCAGTCAAAGATGGGGTTTTGGGTGGTGGTGGTGGTGGGGGGGTTGTTGGTGCTGCTGTTGGCGAGAAATTGAATCTGAAGAAGATGATTGAAGAGCTCGAGTTGGCCGAAGTTCCCTCGGTGTTTATTTGTCCAATCTCTCTTGAACCTATGCAGGACCCTGTTACCCTTTGCACGGGGCAAACCTATGAGAGGTCCAACATTCTCAAATGGTTCAATTTGGGTCACTTCACTTGCCCCACTACGATGCAAGAGCTCTGGGATGATTCAATTACGCCCAATAAGACCCTTTACCATCTAATTTATAGCTGGTTCTCGCAGAAGTATTTGCTCATGAAGAAGAGATCAGAAGATGTACAGGGAAGGGCGTCGGAGCTTCTTGAGACCCTGAAGAAAGTGAAGGGTCAGGCTAGGGTTCAAGTCCTCAAGGAGCTCCAACAAGTTGTGGCAGCTCATGCCACTGCTAGGAAGAGAGTTGTTGACGATGGCGGGGTTGCTCTGATTTCATCTCTATTAGGTCCGTTTACGTCCTACGCTGTTGGGTCTGAAGTTACTGGGATTCTTGTAAACTTGACACTTGATTCAGAATCGAAAACAAATTTGATGCAACCGGCGAAGATTTCATTAATGGTGGACATGTTGAATGAGGGATCGATTGAGACCAAGATCAATTGTACGCGGTTGATAGAAACATTGATGGAGGAGAAGGATTTCAGATCGGAAATTGTCTCGAGCCATAGTCTATTGGTTGGATTAATGAGGCTAGTGAAGGATAAAAGACACCGAAATGGAAACTCACCGGGACTTAGTCTCCTCAGAACAATATGCTTGCACAAACAAGTTAGGAACTTGATTGTTAGCATTGGGGCTGTTCCTCAATTGGTCGAATTGTTGCCTGCTTTGAATCCTGATTGCTTGGAGTTGGCTCTTTTCATCTTGGATACTCTGTCGTCTCTACCAGAGGGAAGGTTGGCTTTAAAGGATTGTTCAAACACTATACCAAATACGGTGAGATTATTAATGAGGGTTTCAGAGAGCTGTACTCAATCTGCGTTGTCAATCTTATGGTCTGTATGCAAACTTGCCCCTGAGGAATGCTCACCAATTGCCGTGGATGCGGGTCTTGCGGCAAAGCTCCTTCTCGTCATCCAGAGTGGTTGCAATCCTATCTTGAAGCAGCGGTCTGCGGAGCTCTTGAAGCTGTGTAGTCTAAACTATACGGATACGATGTTCATTTCCAAGTGCAAGCTTACAAGAACAATCCAATGAAAGGAGAGATTCGCTTAGTTCTAAATACGCCACACCCCTTTATTATTTGGGCGAGAGAGTTTGAAGGCTTGCCGGATCTGAGTTGATGAATTTTCAGGTCAAGCAAAAGCAGAGCAACAATTACAAGTTGGGGGTGCTTAGGTATGAATTTGCTCTCCTGTACATACTTTAAGTACTTTAATTCCAGCAATTGATTCAACACACAGGAAGAATCATAATGTGGGCTTCGATACAGTTTTGCGTAGTGTAGTGGATATTTGTCTGCTGCCCGGCGGGTAGCTTCTGCCAAAGTTTATTCAAAATAAACCCCAGAAAGAACACCTAGTAAAACTTTGCTATGTAATGAATTTGTAGGGGGGGGTATCCTTATAAAAAAAAATGAATTTGTAGGGGGGGTACATAGACAGGAGAAGAGATTATGCTGTTGTTGGATAAAGATACTTGTTTTAGAGGGTAATTTGTGGGAAATTTTTGGAGCTTGCAATTGCAATTGTAATTGTTGAGGGGTTGCTTTGCTCCATAACATCCCTTTGTTTATCTCTAAAGGGTCTCGGGGGCCTCCATTTTTTTTGCTTTTCGTTTGGTGGGAGTTTTGCTTTGACCCCACTAAGTGAAGAGACCTTTCAATATGATTCAATGGTTGTAAAATGAAAATTGCCCATTTCATCTTCAATTTAAGCTTTACCTTGCACTGCTTTAATTTTTTCCCCCCTTTCAATTTAATTCACTGGTGCTTTAACCGTTCTAACAATGGACTAGTTTAAGTTATCCATATCCGACTGCCAGTAATCACATCTGGAGAGAGAGAGAGAGAGAGAGAGAGAGGGGGGGGGGGGGGGGGGGGAGGGGCGCTGGTCTTAGCTTCACTACATGTGCTGAAGTGCTGAACAGTTTCTAGTTTGGGGATGACCAGTGACACCTACGTGAACTTGGTGTACTTTCATTTACCTTTTTCAGGAAGAATTGAGGACAAGACCCATTGTTGCTTCTCACTCAATCACTGACTGAAATGAAAAGAAAGAAAAGAAAGTTGAGAAGAGCTTTCACTGAATAGCACCCATCGAATTGCTAGATGGTTTCAGCAGTAGCTCCAAAAGCTCCAAAATGGTAAGAGCAGCCCTACCAGTGCCAACTAATGCTTCTGCAGAAACATGTGAGACATTTTTTTACGATTGAAATAAACAAGTAGGGTTTAAATAAATAAAATGAAATAAAATAATGTCTAGATTTTTGGTGGATCTTGTTGTATGTTGAGTTAATTTACCAGATGGGGCTCTTCCTCCTGTTCTCCATTGGGAGTTTCTTGTAAGTCAAATTATAGGTGGGGTTTTCTAGTCTCCCCATTGAGGAGACACCAACACTAGTAGCACTTTGATTCTTTTGGCCTCTACTGCTTTTCTCTTCTTCCCACAATTCCTTCTCTTTTCTCTATTTTAATTCAACAGTAAAAGGGCAACTAAAGATCCCCCCGTCATAATCCTTGCTTCCCCTTTAAAAAGTGTCCCATTAAAGAACCCCTAGGCATTGGCATCTTTGAATGGTTGAGACCCAATATCATGGAAAAAGCTCATCCATTCTTATGCCAGAAGCCATACAGAATTCCGTCTGTTTGCAGCTGTGTTGCGAGTGACGTAGCTCTTCCCCCTTGTTTTGAAGTGGGGTCTTCCATGGCCCCCCTTAGACCTTTATGGTTTTTGTGTATTTGTTTATCTATATCCGTAGGAACGGCTATCAATATAGCCATCATATCAATGGGCCCATTTGGCATAATGTTGTGTTCATTCTAAAACTATATGATTGATGCAAAGATTATGAAAGTCTTTGCCATAATTTGTAGTTTTTATTTTTTTATATGATGAAAGATCCTCCTCCCCACTTGAGTGAGGGAATTTTGTAATGGCTTTGTATGAACATTGAATTATTTTTTTAGTCATTAGTCTGAGTGATGGAACTTGTGATGGCTTTGTATGACGTTTGAATTATTCTTTTGTCTCCAGAAAGAACCTTCTTTAGTTTTAAAGGGTTTTTTGTGTTGTAGTTAACAAGGCAGATAGTGGTGCTACCACTCTCTAAAGGAGTGCACTTGGTGCGTTTTGTACAGCAAATTAAACATTTAAACCTTGTCACTAGCTTTTGGGTGTATCCCTAACCCATCTACTACAGGGATTCACAATCCATGGTAAGGTTCCACACAAGATGCTATAGAAGCTCTGTTGAAGCCTGCTATAGAAGAACCAACGGTTGAGGAAGAGAGTCACGGATGGCGAAATTGGGATTGTGAACTCAACTCTCAGTATAAATATTAATTCATACAAAGATAAATTTGAGCTTCGTGGCTTTTTTTTTTTTTTTTTTTTTTTTTTGGGTTGAGCACACCAAAGAGGTAGGAGAGAGTGACTAGAGTGGTTTTCTTACCTAGGCATAACTATAATAGCATCCTACCCATTGAGAACCAATGACAAGAGGGGTGTACATGGGCATGTTTTATTTTACGAACAATCTTGAATGCACTTCTCATTGAGACAACGTCAAGTATTTTAGTACTCGGAAATGCAAACAAGCCATAAAACAGTTTTAAATCTGAGTGATCCTGTTGAGCCAAGTTTGGCTTAATAAATTAGTAACAAATTTAAAAATACAACCGAGTTTAATGCAATTATTATATGAATGATGAACAAGTTTATTATTGATCTTGAGCCAAACCCAAATAGTAATACACATGAAATGTGGACATCTACTTGTATCAATACCTAGAAGTTTGGTGCATGCATCCTAGGCGTGTGAAAGCAATTATCAACGATTGATACATGGAAGGTAGAAGATAAGAGAACATAAACCACGTCTCTAAATTCAAGGTACTAGTTTAGGGCTTTTAATATTTTAATAATAAAAACAATAAAGGCACTTTTGAAAAATCGAATTGGAAAATGAATGATATTCCTTTTTTATTTTTAAATTTTATTGAAAGAGAATGATATTCCTAGGAATACCTATCAGTTGTCAAGGATGGAGAGACAAATAATTAACAATGAGCCTATTGAGCGGTTATTTTTGACATCTTATTTTGTCCGTCAATAAAGCAAAGATCACAGATTCAAATGGAAGAGAAAGCGGCTCCCCATTGAGTCCTACATTCACATTTCAGCTGAATCCTTCTACATCATACTTCTAACAACAATACGCTTCAAATTGTTTTGTTTTTTTCTCTCAAATATATTTATATATACACCACCAAGCACGTAGATTAATTGGTATGGAATTGTTCTAGTTTAACCAAGATCTTCGGTTCGGTTCAAGGCTTGGGAATGCATCTGCGTTAAGTACTCGGTAGAGAGAGCTTTGCCGTCCTTGTGGTCTTACCTAACTCGAATCCGGATTAGCTGTAGCCCAATGTGATTGTCGGATACTGGATGGTTTTCACCAAAAAAAAAAAAAAAAAAAAAAAGAAGAAAAAAGAAAAAAAAAAGGAAAATATACACATTAGCATGGAGCACAGAAACCTTAGGTGTACAAGTCCATTTCAAAAAGAAGCAAAGTACAATAAAGCCCAAAGGCCCAATGATTCTCCCTAGCCTAATTTGATTCCTAAGATTAAAGCAATGAATGTCTTTCCAAAACAATAGAAAGATTATTATGGCTTTGTAGTTTAGTGAATTTAAATACGATCAGAAGAATTCTGAATACATCTCGAGAACTTTAATTAAAACTAAAGACACTTCCCCTCTCAAGAACTAGGGTTTGATGCTGTGCATATCACACAATTGGCGTGTTGCCAGTCTTGCGATGTATACGACACGGTATTATTATAACACCAAATCCTAATGCTGAGCCAATCTCACGGCAAAGGAAGGTGTAAGAGAGAGCGATCATATATCCCTACCCAACTTCAAGGGTGATCATTAACTGTTGCCTTCCTACTTCTTGACAGCAATTACACAACAAACCCATTTATTTTTCCCAAGTAATAAATAAATAAATTGTTTAGGATCATAATAAGGGCCAGTATTACAGAAGCCTACATAGAATCTGGGCATTCTCTTCTTCAAATCGAAGAGGTATGCTCAACAAAATACAATTTATTTAGTTGATGCGTCACCATATTTGCCATTTTTTCAACTATTGTTAGGTTTGGTTTAGGTAGAAGTTTACAACCAAATTAACCTGATTTGAGTTGTACCCGGCCCCTATTTCTTCACACCCTATATATATAATACTCTAGGCTACCAATGGGACACTTCTTTTTTTTTTTTTTTTTTTTGAAAAATGGAAAAAGGATAGCCATATATTCATTGTGGATTGCCGAGGCTGTTATCACTTCATTTGGGCGGGTGAATTTGGACAAAAAAAACTTGAACACTTCATTTTCCTAAACAAAATTATTAATACTTAGCCACTAGTTCAACCCCACCAAGTATCTGTCCTTGTAGATGTGAGACCGTCCATCTAATCAAATTCTGTTTGTACCTTAGTGTTTGGTTTTTAATTAGTTATGGGGTCTTTTGGTGTATTGATATAGTTGTATTCTACTCTTATCCTGCTAGTCCTTATCTCATCTGCATTTTGGTTTTGTTTTTTTGTTTTTTGTTTTTTTTTTGATAAGCAAATGATTTATAGATGAGGAGAAAATGGAACATTAATTCCCTCTATCAACCTCTTCCAAAACAGATGGTGGGAGGTCAGAAATGGGAATATTGCCAAACCGATTACATAAAGCAACCCAAGAAGCAAGCTCATGAGTAGCGTTATTCATTGTTCTACGAACATGTCTAATAACCAAAAAGGGAAATTTAGCAAGCATAGATCTCAGATGGCGAACATTAGGATCAATAGGCCACTAAATTGAGGCATGTTGGTCAATGAGAAGGTTTAGAACTTCAGCAGCATCATCTTCTAGAATGATGTTAAAACTCCCTTGCAACACGGTATTCTCAAGAGCAAGAGTGGTTAAGTGCTGAGCAGATAATCTCTCCCCTAGTCAATTTCGCCGCACAAAATTTTGCTTATTGGGACCTTCCTTTTTTTTTTGTTTTTTGATGGTCCATGCAAGAACATACTACCATCTTTACTCTGCCATCATTTTGAAGAAACATCCCTTTTTTTTTAAAGGGAAGAGAGGCCAGTTAGGACAATAGGCCCTTGGGCTTTAGGGCTTCATATGATGACCTTTAAGGCATATAGGCCCTTTGTAACAGTGCTTGTTGGGTCGAATGAATTCATTCATGGGAACGGCTATTGCAACCCCTCATTCTTATCATCCCACCCTCCATCCTTTAAGTTTTTAAGATTTTATGCAAAATATAAAAGGTTTTTATGAAAACCGGCCGTGATTTTTATAGAAAATATTATTTTGAACAATTTTGTAGAAGAAAGTTTTTCCTAAATCTATCGTTTAAATATACTTTTTAGCCATTTATAGCCTTTATTTCATTTTTTGCCAAAAAGTTTACCTAAATGATAAATTTTGGAAAAACTTTTTTTTGCAAAGTTGTTCAAAATGATGTTTTCTAATAGACCAAGTGACCGGTTTTTGCAAAAACCTTTTATATTTCTTATGAAATCTTAAAAACCAAAATAAAAGGAGTGGGGTTATAAGAATGGGGGGTTGCAATAGCCGTTCCCTTCATTCATTTGAGTAGAACAGAAAAACAAAAGCCACCTTAAAAGCCTGTTTCATTGGATTCAGTCAGTGCGACTCACGAGTTGCCCATGGGTTATTTTGGCTCGTGGGCATGCACGTGGGCATGCAAGTCGTAGTGCACGAGAATTCAGAGAAATTGACTGGTCATCGACCTAATTTTTTATGTAGATGAGAAAATTCTATAAAAAAATATAAAGACAAAAAAGGATTTAGAAAAAATAAAATAATGAAGAATGTAACGCTTGACGTCAGTTCCTATTAGTAATAGTAATTAATAAAGCCCAATTAACCAAATCTATATTGAAGATTCGGGTGGTTGCAACTTGCAGCAAGAGGACGAGACTGAGTAGTTGATTAGTTTGAAACTTAATTATTTGATTTGAAGCTTCCATATCCACTTTTTCCCAGCTAATGGGAAAACACATGGGATGCTGCCTCACAACGAAACTAAATAGAGTTTGATTATCGAAATCGGATCAATTTGATGAACGAAATGCCCCTTTTTTTTTTTATTGGATGCCTTTGTCTGAAAAATTGAAGCATTTACCGGAAAAAATGGGAGGAGAGTGATGGGGATGAGGAGATGGGTGGTTGAAGTTTTGGTATTAGGAATGGCGTAAAAAGAAAAATGATGATTTTTAAATTTTGATAGTGTGTGTAAAATGAAAGTAACTGTGCATGAATTTTTCTATTGACCTGAATCTACTTGATGGAGAAAGGAATATCTCTACCTTGTTTTTTTTTTCCTCTATAGCCATCGTCATTTCTCTTTCTTGTACGATTGAAACGCAAAGAAAGCAAGAAAATATGATCCTTGCCACTTCTAATTTTCTTCGGTTTTTCTTTTTTTCTTTTTTTATTCCCCAAATTTGCTGCCATATGTACGTTTTAAGGTCAAAACGGTGGTACAGCCCATATTCCTCCCTCTTCCGTACCCTCTTGACATGAAAATGGTGTCATCCAATGGTGCAATGTGGCTCCAAGGTCACTGTGGATGTATAACGCTTTTCCCAGGTAAACCATTGGCTTGCATGCATGATACACGTTTAAGCATGGACTTAGGAATATCGGCTGTACCACCGTTTTCACCTGGCAGCAAATTTGGAAAAAAAAAAAAAACCTGAAGAAAATTAGAAGTAGCAAGGATCATATTTTCTTGTTTTCTTTGCGTTTCAATCGTGTACGAGAAAGAGAAATGACGATGGCTATGGAGGAAAAAAAAAAAAAGGTAGAGATATTCCTTTCTCAATTAAGTAGCTTCAGCTCAATATTGCGGGTATGTCTAAAGACATGCACCATAAAAATAGACCTGAAGCTACTTAATTGAGAAAGGAATATCTCTACTTTTTTTTTTTCCTCCATAGCCATCGTCATTTCTTTCTCATACGATTGAAACGCAAAGAAAACAAGAAAATATGATCCTTGCTACTTCTAATTTTCTTCAGGTTTTTTTTTTTTTTTCCAAATTTGCTGCCAGGTGAAAACGGTGGTACAGCCGATATTCCTCCCTCTTCCGTACCCTCTTGACATGAAAATGGTGCCATCCAATGATGCAACGTGGCTCCTCGGTCACCGTGGGTGTATTAGGCTTTTCCTAGGAAAACCATTGGCTTGCATGCATGATGCACGTTGAGGATGGATTTAGGAATTTAATTTAGTAAATGTGAATTTTGGTAGGTTGTTATTACTTTATCATAATTCAAAAAATTGAAAAAGTTTTAATTTAAAATTTTTCTTTTCTCTTGTAATTTTGAGCTAAAAACAAATTACAAAATTTTATTATTCATTAATAAACCATATTTTAATGAAAAATATTTGAGAGAGTATTGTTCTTTCTTTAGTAAAATGAGATACTAGGGCTTTTATGGGGAAGCAAACACAAAAACGAGAGGGATGGAAGAACAAAATAAAAGGATTAAAAAATTTTAGTCGAGGCAAATCTAAAATTTTAAAGAGTTTAAAGTATAATAATAAAAAAAAAAATCTGTGAGGATTTTAAAGAGTTTAAAGTATAATAAAAAATCTGTGAGGCAATTGCGCCCCCCTCCCCACACACCATTGTTTAGCTGCGTCCTTGGATGCACGTACAGAAGCAGCATCAGGTTGTTTTTTCTTCTTCTCATTAACTTTTTTCCTTTGTATATTATAAGAAATATGTCAATTTACCTAATTTTTTTTTGCCTAAAATTTTCTGATCCAAATGACATATATAGCAACCACCATATCAGTCCATTATAAATAATTATTGTCAATATATAATTTTTTATTAGATAAATGAAATGTCATATCATTTGAGCAATAAAATTTGGACAATACAACATCACTCATATTATAATATGAGTATGATACTTGGGAACCCAATAAAAAGGAATCCTAATATCCTATCGATCTCATCGCACATGCCCACTTAAACATAGGTCGTGTTCTAATTATAGGGTGAGCCCCAATCCATCGATCATGTATTTAGGTGGGCATGTGAATTACGAGCATGCAACTCTTATCATGTGAAACATTTTCATGATACAAAACATTTTTTGCATTGTTACCATGTAAAAATACATCATTATAGTAAAAATGCATCACAAGTAAAAAGTAACTGCTAACTGTTTTAATGGATGCGAGCTATCTTCTTACCTCACTTATTTTTTCCTCCATCTCCGATCATCATTTCTTCCAAATGATAATATGACAAGTGTGATAGATTTGCTTTAAAGTCATTTATCGAACTAAATATAACTCATAATTTGTTTCAATTTATATTTGTGTTACCAAATACATCACTCATAATATATAGTACCTGTTTTTCACGTAAGAGACAAATTTTAGTTTTGCCTCACCGTAAGAATTGCTCAAAGTACGTCGCCAAGCTCTTAATTATAGCCGATATATGTATTCCAGCTGGCAAAACCAGCTAGCGCGACATTGATAGGAAATATTTTTAGTGTCATAATCAGAGGAGTTGGATTTGTTATACACATTGTTTTTGTGTGGTCAAAGATACACCACGAAGGGAACAAATTGGAAGCACGTGTGGCCACGTCAATGGAGGTTATGAGAGGGTAGAGCCTAGGGCAAGGCGGCTGCCCACCCTCCGCTAGATACCACCTCCTCCACTTAATGCCTCCCATGGCTGCCCTTCTCTCTCTCTCTCTCTCTCTCTCTCTCAACTGTTACGTACGGTACATAATAGGAAAACGACTAGGTACATTAATTCAACGGATCGAAGGGGAGACAATTATGGAGGGAAATTTTTATTAATTAAGAAAGCAAAAAAAAAAAATGTGGTCAAACTTTCAGCAATTGGTCACATTGTTGCTACATCAGCCCACCCCACATGGCCGACGGCTGGCGACAAATCCAACAATTGAATTTCTCTCTTAGCTTCCCCTCAATGATTCCCACATGTCCACCGGCTTCACCCCTCCGTTGTTGCCATTTCTTCACCAATCCACATCATTATAATGCATATATGTATTTTTAATTAATTTTTATTTTTATTTTATTTATAATGCAAGTAATCTATATATAGTCAGGTACAATGTTGGCTTTTTTATCCCAATTCTCATCTTTTCATATTTCTCACAAACACAAGAGATCGACATATAGCCATGGAAGCTTATTCTTCCTATTCCTCTTCTTCCTCCTCCACATACTTATCTTCAAGTCCAAAAGAAGCAAAGAAACCAAACCCACCACACATTCACCATTCCTCGCTGCATTCAGTGCGTAAGCAGTCGGGAAAACCCTGGAAGAAGCCGGCCGTAGCACCACTGCCGCCTGTACCGACTAGAGTGTACAAGGTGGACCGGATTAACTTCAGGGAGGTCGTTCAGAAGCTCACAGGTGCACCCGAGTCTCAGTCGCGGCGGCTACAAAGCGTGGCACCTCCGCCGATTAATGTTGCTCCACCACCCTCATTGGCCAGCCATGATATCATGCCTTCTCCACCCATGCAGCTCTTTCCTTCGCCGGAAAGAACACCTCTGTCTGCCTTCTACAAGGACTTGATGTCTGAGACACTTGATACACAACAACCCCGGCAATATTCTGAGGGTATAACGGCATCATCGACCTCGCTTGGAATTAGTTTGTCACCGTCTTCATGGTGTTCTTTCCCTCTTCTGAGTCCGGGAACTCTATCCAGTTTAGGGCAAAGCACAGTTATTTAGGTGTTGCCGTTTAATTACTATCCGAATATTGCTACCTTCTCTCTCTCTCTCTCTCTCTTTAATCCTCTAGCTTTAAAGCTGGTATGCAGCTCATGAATTAAAAAAAAAGAAAGATGAAATGTGTTATAAGGTATATATATATATATATATATGTATGATTGTAGTCATGATCATTTTCTCCCTAATGGTCACTAAATACAACGAATAGGCTGAAGAGATATTGTACTTTACATATGAGAAGCAAAAAGCAAAAGTCGATCCCAAAAAAGTTTTCGCTTCTTAGATTTGAACCTTTGTCAATATGAATTGTAGCATTAAACGCGCAGGCGCAGAGACACTACAAAGGCCGCAAGACAAGCAGTAATGTAAACACACAAGGCCTGTGGGGCTGCATGAAGTAATGTTGTACTCGAGAATTTATGGCCTTAGAGTGGGTGAGTGTTTGTCCGCATCTTGATAGCGTGAAATGTGTAATTGTGGGGACTTGGGGGCTTTCTGGACTGTTTCTGCCATGCCCTTGGATGGCGTCTTGAATGTTTCGTCCCTTTTGTATTGTTCTTCTAGTAAGGCTTGGAATGAGATCATCTCTAGTTTGCCTTTTTTTATTATTATTATTATTTTTACCTACTATTCGTCAATTTCATATGCTGCATTAAACTCTGGTACTTAATATTGAGTTTTCGGTCATGTTCAGTTTGCAGGAATGGACAAGTGAGAATGGGTGTCTCATTTAATTCTAGGAATCTCATTCTTAGGAATATTGGGATGCATGCATTGTTTCATTCTCATGCTACCGTTTGAAAACGCTAGGAATGTAGAGTGAAAATCATATTTTATTACCATTCCAGTTTTTTATTTTGCCTCGTCTGTTGCAGAAACGGATACAAATTTTACTTAATTTTTCGAAAATCTTCTTTGGACATTGTTAATCCCATATATAATGAACTCTAATTTATAAGGTCTCATTCAGTTCAATAAATATTATCAATGTTAAGAAAAATGTAAAATAAAGAACAATCCAATTAGAGCATTTCCAAGGGTGAGCTATATGGCGTGCTATTGCTATATTATAGGATTTAGCACAAGTTGGGATGTTCCAATGGTGTGCTAAATATAGAAATAGCTCACCTTGTGCTATATTTGGCACAAGGGTGAGCTATTGCTATATTTGCCATGTCAGCTTTTTCTCCCTTTCTCAACAATCAAACACACCAGTAACTTCTTTTCCTCTATTTTTCTTCCAAAATTTTCTCAGTAAACAAACAGCCTATAAATAAATACAATATTTTCAAACATAATATTAAAATCTTATATATAAAAAAAAATTTAAAAAAAAATCAGAAAACATACTCTCTTTTTTAACTCATTCATCCTAATCAAGCAATATTGCATTTGATTCATGATATACTTTATTCATTATCTTACAAGACTTTAAATCTATGGAAAGAGTTGAAGTTGTAGCAAAAAATAGCACACAATATTTATTTGCATCATTGGAACACATTGTGTTAAATTGGTACTGTAACATGTGCTAAAATAGCAATAACACACTTAATTTAGCTCACAGGACTGGAGATGCTCTTAAGGGTTGTAGTGATGAGATTAGAGAGGTGGATTTGGGAAGCGGTGGTGATGGAGGTAGTAGTACTATAATAGTGGTGACCAGGTGAGTGGTGGTCTATCCTTACTAGAAACAATAACAAACACATAGATATACATCCCAAAATGTGGGTTTTGTATGTTTTTAATTCGTAAACAAGTATCTTCATGTTCCACCTATTTCATTGCCTTCACAACACACAAATGATAAAGTCTATAGATGTGACATAGACCAAAGGAGGGTCCATGTCACATATGTGGGCTTTTCTTATATGTGTGTTGCGTGTGTTTCTTATGTGTATATATAGCCAAAAACAGGAAAAAAAAATGGACTGCCTTCTAAAAAGGGTTTTTTTTCTCTGAAAGAATGGGTTCCACGCGCATTCTTGAAAATTAGTCACACTGAGGCATTTTTGAAAGTATCACATCCAGTGACATCAGTACTAGTTACCCTGAGAAAAAACTGCTTAAGTTGGTAATCGATACATCCCTCAGTAGTATTATTTTAGCTTCCAGTCACATAAGAAATAATGCAAAACTAATGGATTTTCATTTGACCAGTCAGATATCTCTCGGAATGGGTTATCCTTATGTTGGTAAATCTCACATTCTGTTGACCGAAAACTACTGCGTTATAAATTTATAATGGAAGCAATTACATATATTTCAACAAGTTTGGCTGCTTATAAACCACTAAAACGTTGAACAGAATTCTTAGTGTTTGGGGGTGTCTCACATGGGTTGTTATGGGATTAGTCTCGACTGAAATCATGATGAGAATAAGGTCCGAGATAACCTTAATTATTAATTTTATAAGAAAAAAAATTCCTTGGTTTCAACTCCATGACCTGCCAATATATGGATTTCTAGACTATTATCTTCCAAAAGTTGTAACAAATACCAAGATCTAAGGTTTTACTGGCAAAGAGAAAATAGTTGGAGAAAGAAAAAAAAAACACACATAATTGGTAAAGATCGTACAAATTTTACATGGTTCTAGACAATTAAGAAAGCCTTGCCAAGAATGAAGATGAGTACAGAGACGACCTCATAACCCATCAATGTACTCTCTATCCTTTCCCAATCAAAAGTCCGCTCTTATATATCGGATCAAGATATATGAATGAGGGGGAGAGAACCAAGGGAAAAAAAAAAAGACACAACCCCAAGAAAATAACTAGTTGGGTCACCTAAAATGACAATAGAAAAATTTTGGGGTCCCAGAAGCAGCCAGATACATCAAAGGTTAGTCCCATTTGATACAGATAAAAGGGATAAAAATCAAAGAGGGTGGCTTCATGAGATCATTAGCAAATAGCAACCAACCACAACGGCACGTCCCTCAGGTTCAAGCCCCCACACTGCACTCCACCTCACGCAAGTAGGACTGAGCAAGATGGAGCCTCGCCAACTTACAGAGACACAGATGGAAAATATAATAATTAGCAAAATGAGAATCTTAGAGTCTTAAGACCATAAATGTTAGCAGTCGATGACCTCCGAAACATTTGTTTTTTTCCTTCTGATAAGCCACTGAATGACCTTGGAACGTATTTGATTGAAATTCGTACTTGGACCAGTGGAAGCTTGAAGAATCAAGGAGAAAGACCATAGACTTGAGGCATCGGATAGGGTCGGTTTACTAAAAGGAAAGAAAGGTTTTTGGTAAATTGAATATACCTCAAATCCCGCTCAGTTGGAGACAACCCTTGAGAGACTGGACTGGGTCTACAAGACAGGCTGTAAGTGCTAGAAATAAGTAAAACTCCTTTATTATCCATATTCAAATTGGTTCCTGGTCTTGGTCTGAGATAAGCAGGGGAGTAATAGTTTTTTGAGATTATGATAATATACATCGGCCAAAACATGACAGTCGATCTAAAAAAAAGGCACCTTAAAATTTCAGGCTGACGCTTACCACCATAACATATGTAAAATTTAAGCCTGCAAGCGGAAGACTAAGAAATTGAAGGTCTTAAATCTTGATTTACCTAGCCCAGAAATAAATCAATCAACTATAAAAATTTAAGTTTTGAACCCAGAGTGCATGTAGTATTTGAATTTTTAGAGGGAGCCTTAGGACACTGTTTATATACATACAGATGCACACTTTCCCAAGCACAAAATTACAAATTTCAGTAGTAACCACAAGAAGGGAAATACTATATATATATATATATATATATAGTTGGTTACATTCAAACAGGATAGCTTCAGAAAATTGAGATGAAACCAACGAAAAAGTATTGGACGCTCATTTTGGATCTCTAGTTTTGGTGTACCTTTTGTCAATGACTTTACATCTGGAAGCTGATTTGATTAGCTCTTAATTATCCCAGTAATTCCTCAGCTGTGACATATGCAGAAGCAGCTCATCTCTGCCCAAACCAGTGACACTGCTAGTCATGATCCATGGGGGATGTTGCCGGTAGTTTTCTCTGATTAGCTCTTGGAACTTCCTAATATTCTCATCAGGCCTTTTTCCTTTGCTTGCCTTCATTTTGTCGCACTTCGTAAAAACAAAAGTCATTGGTATCTGCAATGACGGTGGAAGGGCCAAAAAAAAAAAAAAAAAACTCAAATTAGCATTCTTCCAGTGTAGTAATAATAATGCAGTATCAGAAAGGTAGGTAAAACTTAAACAGCAGCATACATTGTTGCGTCCAAGCCAATTAGCACAGTCAAGGTCAATCTTTTGAGGTGGAACACTAGCGTCAATGAGAAGTAGGACAGCAACTAGGGTTTCTCTGTTCAAAAAGTAACCTTTTGTGAATGAGGACCAATCCATTCGAGCAGATTCTGAGGCATTAGCAAACCTGCAAACAAATTAAACTCAAATAAGAACTACAGTTTACATGCACCAATAAACACCAAATGCCAATAGATATTCTACAATGTCACAAGGTACCAATATCACATATATGGGCTATGGCATTTGAGAGAACAAATTGAGTTGCTTTAGGTATACATTCTGCCATTTATTAATTCTTCTGGAAACCCCAATTATAGACACTGTTGAACTGACTGTAATTAGTTTTCATTGTTTTGACAGCAGCACTTTTGCTATTTATATATCTATTTCTATACTATAATTAAGAGTTTTTTTGCTGACCTCATCCTTTGCTGATGTGTCTCTCTAATAAACCTTCCCTCCAAAATCCATTCCTCTCCTCATCCTTGGCCCCACAAATGATGTCAACTACTTCTTCTATCTTTTCTTCCCTCTTCCAACTGTACAACCTTCCCACTTCCTCTAATTTTTCCCTATCCCTTCCTCTCTCTTTTTTTTGTTTTTTTTTTTCTTCCCGCCCCCCCCCCTCCACACACAACGTCAGCACTTCTTCTATTTGTTTTTTTTTTTTTTTTTTTTCTTCTCTCTTCCCCTTCCCCGTACACCTTCCATCTCCCTCCACCTTTCCCCTATCCCTTCTTTTATTATTTAATATGAGTTTTCTATTACTTTTTGAAAAAAGATACTGACTAGATAAGCAATTATTTAGTATGGGTTTTCTATTGCTAATTTTTTAAATAACCAGTTAGTGACTAGATAAACAATGAGTAATCATGGGATCTGTAAAGTCATTTTTGTATTAGTTATCAAAATAAGTTCATAGCACTTTTGCCAAGACATGTAAAAGTAGAATCTTGAGTGCTTGGTATGTTATAGGATAAGTAATTGTTTTATTGAGTAAGTTTTCAAGCGTATTTGACAACATATTCAATCAAGAATTAAATATTTTTTACAGTAATTTCCTGATTCGATTTATACTCTTCTAGATTTTGTCTTCAATTAATTAGGTTGTCCCATTTTTTTTTTTCTTTTTTGGGAGAGCTATAAAGAAGTTGGGTATAGGTAACAACCCCTAACTGTCCAAGGCAACTAATGGGAAGATGGACACACACTACTTTATAAGTAGGGATGCTAAGAGTTGAACCATACATAAAAACATGTTGGCCTAAGTTCTGATCACTAAACTATTTGTTGTCTTCATATTCATTTGTAATTCTCGCGCATCGCGCAGGTTCATACTAGTATATATATATATATATATATATATATTTACAAAAGATTTAGACTGCAGCATCTATAAGAGCATAGATTATGAATGAATTCCTGAAATTACTTCGAGGGCGAAAAAACTGAAAGATAGTCAGGTAACTCATCAGCAATAAAATCCAATGTCTACTGATTAACAACAGTCCATGTTCACGGTCCAACAGATGAGACTCCTACTGGAAAATCAGGGCAAATCTGACTACAGACTGGATTGGCAGTTCTAAACCCCATCCACACTAATGGAAATCAGTCTTTCATCATGGATAGAGCATGATGCCTGATGCTTCAAATGGTGTTCAGATAACAACGATAAAAGCTCTCCATTCATGACTACGATTAGTAAACATGGCTATATGGTCATCAGCCAAAACAGCAGAACCTCAAAAAACGTACAGACACATTTGGCATGTGAACAGAACAAAAAGAGTGCAAAAGGCAGAAAAAGTGAATAAATGTGCAACCCGACACTATACTCCGTACCCCCATTAAAGAAAAGAAGGCAAATGCCCAATTCTTCAATATGAAGTTGCACAATTCATATCATGCACAACTGAAGGAGTGATCTCTGAACTTTCATGGTACAAAAGGATGAGATACCACATTATGGGGAATCTCTGCAACCTGATTCTAGTAACCTAAAGTATTAGGTGAATTATGTACTCATGTTCATTTTGAAATTTATTTACAAAAAGGGAAGATGTGCCCAAGGGCAGAGCCATAGAGTTGGGGGCTGGGCCTGCCCCTCTTCAATTCGTTCTTCTTTTTACTTTTTATTTTCATTTAATATTTTCCGTTAGTTTCCTGGACTCACACTTTTTAACCTTTTTAAAGGGTCAATTTGAAGTCAACCCACAATCCCTCTAGTTCTGTTACATTGTTGCATGTGTGTTTGAGATATATATACACGCATTAATGCATACATATATATAGAGGACTGATCATGTGCAGGATATCCTAGATATCCCATTCGATCACAACCGCCCATGAGCGATATGCGCGCATATATATATATCTATATATATATATATATATATATTTCCTTTACAAATTTGTTAAACATTGTGCAATGTCTGCAATTTCCTTCCCTCTCCTCAACCTCTTTCTCCACCAATTAAACCTATTACATACATTTGCCACCAATTTCCATTACCCATTTCCAATTCCACCAAAACTATCACCATCACACTCTCTCACCTGCTACTTTATTTTGAGGTGAAACATGAACCCATATGAGACTCCACCATGACTAGGCTACTCTCAACCACCTCTACCATGACTTAACAAACAACCAAAGATTCCCCCCACTTCAATAAAATCCTCACCCTAGATGTGGCCTAGATGTGGCCACTACCCAAGCAGCCTAGAAATGGAATAAACATAATAGGGGAGTAGGTTACCCTTAAGCCACATATACTTCGCCAAAACCATGGTTACAGAAGGCAATCCTAAGAGAATCCAGTTGCTCACCCCGCACAGACTCAAATACTACAATGTTAGTTTGGTGGTCAAAGACCCCAAACTCTAGCTTGGACCATCACAAGCTGGTTTAGTAACAAACAATTTTTCCGGACATTTTATTCCTAAATGATTTTAACCAATCAAGTTGCACATGTTAAGAGACTATAGTTGTACATATGTTACCAATTAAATTAAAACATAAGGATTAAGGAGTAGAAACTATATCACCTTTAAAGAAAATAAGGAAAAAATTATACCAAACCCAACTTTATAGAACTAATTTCAGAGATATTGAGTAACAAAAAAAATTGAGTCTCTAATCCTACTTTGCCAACAGATCCAAGTTCAATCCAAGGCAACCTCTAATAACACCTGGCCTAGGTTCCCAAACTAAAGTTTCCCTCAAGTATCCCAATTGAAATGCCTAACCCAAAAATATTTATTTAAAAAAAATTAAAAAAAAATCAATCATTCTAATGCACTTCAACAGCATATTCCCCCTTGAAATAATCACTAAAAAGTAATGAAACCCCCCCACACAGAAAAGATCCAATGACTGTCAACCAAACACAACGACATCCACTTCAAAACACAAGGACATGCAATGTGTATTGCATAAGTGCTAAATTTTGCTATAATTGGAAGAAGTCCTACTTGCTCTTAAATATGTCCTCATATAAAATAGTTAAGATAGATAAAGCTTCACTGATGCATTATAAGATGGCCTAAAAAAGAGTCATCTTTGAAAAAAGATTTATGACACAATATATTTCGATAGAAAATGTAACATTATTCTTGCAGTATGAGAAGACTCAAACCAACTATTGCACTATCCCAGCTTCCCCAAAGTCAGATTCTTCAATATAACTTTGTCATTCTCTCATTGGACAACTTAAAAGCAGTCACCCATTGTTAGCTCCATCACGTGAAATCACATCAAAACCCACTATTTATATCTTAGGTGACTCCCCAATCCAAGTCCATAGCACAACCCTGCTGGCTGAACACACCCACATTAAAAGCATAAAAATTGAAGAAAAATACCAACAATGTGACCAAAGCAGGTACCAAAATATTTGCACTAAATGCAAACATTCTCAAACATGGGTTTACAAATATACAATTCAAAGCAAGAAGCATGATATAAACTGTCCAATACTATGAAAAAGAAAATTAAAGCTTACCCATAACCAGGCAAATCCACAATATACCAGCTTTTGTTAACTAAGAAATGATTAATAAGTTGTGTCTTTCCTGCATAAATTACACAAATAATCAAATCCCAAAAAAAGGCAAAAAAAAAAAAAAACTATTTTGAAAAAAAGGAAGCAAAAAGGTAAAAAACCTGGTTTCTTAGATGTGAGTGCCACTTCTTTCTTGCGAACTAGGGCATTAATAAGCGAAGACTTGCCCACATTGGACCTGCCAAGGATGGCAAACTCAGGCCAGTCATCTTTAGGGCAGTCCTTGGGCCGACTACTACTCTTCACAAACTCGACCTCCTTTATTTGGGCATGACCTGCGTAAGGACCAAGTGCAATGTTGGAACCGGGGAGGATCATGTCTTCGGTCACCTCTTCCGGTTCGACTCCAGGTGGGACAAATAGGACGGTTCGGACTGAACTTGGCGGTGTCAGAGATGGACGGCTTCGCAGTCTTTGAAGCAGAGACATGGTGAGTAGGGTTGGGGTTTTGACGGGTGGAGTGTGAGAGATGGGTTCGAAAAGTGAGGGTAAAAGGTGGGAATGATGTGAGACGGAGAAGAAGGTGATATGAAAGATGCAATTTGGAAACTGAACAGGCGAGTCCTCAGTAGCATTGTTTTTCAGTTTGGGGTTTGTAGCCAGGTTGTGAAGAGGGAGCAAAGCTTAATGAATACCAGGTGAGAATTCCAGTAAATGGCGCTGTCTCGTTCAATATCTGGGGAGATTTGTATGGTTCAGGTTATGGTCCATTCAGTTGGCTGAGAAACAAACTGCTAAAAAAAAAAAAATTTGCACATTGGAAAAGGCTACCAACTTAGCAAGATTCACGAGCACTACAACATGGATCAAATTACAATGTACACATTCAATAATTGGATAAGGAGAGCCACAGGAGAATCCCAATAAAAAATTTAGTGGCCAAATTTGATTGTAATAGCACACGCATCAGATTTTGCATTACCTCTTATTTGATACCACTACATTCAATCCAAACAATTTAATGGAAACACCTAAATAAAATTAAAAACATTACACCCAAAAGAAAATGCATATTTGCAGTTCCATGACTTATTTTCCTCACATTAAATGGCCAAAGATCGCCTACAAAAAGATAGAATTTATGACTACAAAAATGTCTTAAAATTTAGAAATTACAAATAAATTCCACAAGCAAATGACAAAGCATACCCTGTAACAAAAAAAAAAAAAAAAAAAAAAAAACCATTGATTTGCACCACTCTCCTCAACAAGTTGGATTTGCGACCACTTTTGGTAGGAAACTAAAAATCAATCTCTTGTTTTCGGAAACCAAAGCAACTAAGGCATAGTTTGTTGCAATTAATAAGCAATTCCTTTCAGTTGAGTAATTTTGTCGAACACTTGGTGACAGAGTGAATGGGTTCGTCAGCGAACAATGGGTTGTCCAAAAAATTCTCAACTATATTAGCTGACTGAAGCAAGATTTGAAGAGCAAAGCTAACAACCATTATATATGTCCATACAAAACACCATTGTTAACAACCATTTACATCATGCAAAACATATTTTAACCGAGTCAACCAAATTTCAGACCATTAAGATTGAATTGCATCAAACTCTACGCCAGTTTCCTATACAGAAAGCAAGAATGGGTGGAAGGAGAGTGGAGAGAGAATACTACAGAGAGATTGCCTAGCAAAGGATGGATAGAGAGAGTAGAGAGAGGCATACCGCATATCAGCTACTGAGAGTGAGTCGTTGGGTGGTGGTGGAGGATCAAGGTCGGGGCTTTTAGCCCCCATTTAATTTGTACTTTGGGAAAAATCTTATGTGGCGGTCCGTCATTCCCCTCTAGAATGACGGTCCAATCACAAATTTAGTTTTAAAATAGGAAAAACTGGATTCCAACTTAACCGGTTTTCTTTTTGTTTTTTTTAAATGATGGGAAGGATGTTTTACTAATTTAACATCTCTCTTACCCTTTTCTCCCCTTCCTCTCTCCTACCCTCCACCGTCTCCAACTTTGCAACTACTCCTCAATCCCCACTGTTCCTCCTTCCCCCTTCAATTTTGGTCTTTCACCTGCAAAGACCAAAAAGGAATGGATGAAAGAGAAATAGAGAAAGAGGAGAAAAGAGAAAGATGAAGAGAAGAAGAGGAATAAGATGAGAAAGATGAAGATGGAGAAGGACGAGAGAATGAAAGACGAATTCGTGCGGGAAGTATGGGTTTATAAAAGAGAAACTAATTTGTGGGGAAGTTTGGGATTTTTATTTATTTATCTTTTCCCAGTTAACCGGTGCGGGAAAGTGAGGAGGAGAGTGAAGGGAGGGACAAAAATGGGAAAAAGGGTGTACTTTTTAAAGTTTTATAAAAAATATAAAAAGTTTTTAAGAAAATTAATCATGTTATGTATTAAAAAATATTATTTTGAATAATTTTATAAAAGATAGTTTTTCAAAATTTATCATTTAAATAAATTTTTTAATCATTTACAATTTTTATTTCATTTTTATAAAATATTCTAAGAAAAAATGATCAAAAATTTCAGTTAAACGACAAATTTTGTAAAAACTTTCTTACACAAAGTTATTCATAATAATGGTTTTTAGTGGATTGCATAAATTGTTTTATATAAACATTTTATAATTTTTAAACAACTATAAAAATTATAAAATGAATAGGATTTAAAATATTGGGCAAACTACATATTAGTATCATTAACTTTATCTCAAATATCAATATCAATGTGGTGTACAAACTTATAATTTGTACAATTTAGTGTACTAACTATACAATTGTGTTTCAATGTGGGAAAAGATTGGATGGACGTTTGGTTCCTAACAGAGAAGCTCACATGCGCTCACGTGGTGGCCAACTGGCGCTGACGTGGCGTCCTTTGTGGCCATTTAACCCATTTTCCTCCTTCTCTCACACGCGGGTCTAGGTTATTAAGAGGGAAATCTACATTTTTCTGATCTAGAACTCGATGGCAAGGATTTTTGAATTCTTCGACGAATTGGGCTCTATTTTTTCTGGCGAAGCTTGCTGACCACCTTTTATCTTCTTCACAGTAACGTAAAAGTTATAAAAACCTCTAAAAAAAAGCTTGCTGGCCATTTTTCCCGGTGAGCTTCATATTTACTGCATTACAGCTGAGCTTCTTGGCGGTGAGAAAAGGAGGGGTGATGAGCTTCAAATGGCGATGGCGGTGAGCAAGCTCCAGCGTCGCGTTGAGGTCGTGGGATTTCAGATCTGACGAGAATGCACTACAGTGTGTTTTCAGATTTGGTGAGTCGCCAGCGAAAGGAGGAGGGATGATGAGTGGGGCCGATGAACTTTGTGAGAGGATGAGGGTTTTGAGGATGAGGAAGCTAGATCTAGGTGTTTGGATTGAGAATGAGAATGAGATGAGAGAAGGAAGAAGCATAATGGATCATGGGTCAAAATTGGGGCAAGTTCATATATTTTGTCAGATCTCCATCTGATCTCTTCCCCCAATAAGTCAGATCTGGTTTAGATTTAAAGAGAATTTACTTCTTCCAATCTACATCTCTCCATCTACTCCTACGCAGATCTAAACCAGATCTTCTCTATGTTAAAAAAAAGAAGGCATTGAGAGCTATGGCTGTAATACCCGTAATTTTTAAATAGGGTATTAAGGGTTTAATCTATGGTTAACGTAGTTAATCCCTTGATTTTTCGAATGATTTCATGCATGGGAAATACATGTATATGATATTATGATGTTGGATGTGTTTGGATGCTTGTTTTGTGCATTGGGTATCTTTCGGGTGCATTTAGCCTTAATTGCAACTTAAGGGTTTAAGCTGCTGAAATTTGGCTAAGTGTAGGGAAAAAGTGAATTTTCGTAAATCTTCGTTTTAAGGGATAATTTTTGGCGGTAATGGGAGTTTATAATATTATAAGACATTGGTGATTTTATGGGAATTTATTAGCATGTTTGGATTGGTTTCCTCACATGTTTGTTTTAGGAAAATCTGTCGGGCGACGGATTTTGTACTAAAACTTGGAAATAAGATTTTGATATATTGGGTATTTGATTTTTCTGATATTTTATTTGGATTCAAATGGGGGGTTATTTGCTTATTTTCATTAAATAACTTAAAGTAAAAGGATAATATAAAAGTGGAGATGATTACTTAAATGTTTTGGATGAAAATAAGGCTGATGTCTGTGCTGATGGAGGGTTGCTGACTGACTGTTTATTTTTGGGCTGTCTGTGCATTTCAGACGGCTGAAACATGTTTCAGCCGTCTGAAAGTCAATTTTCAGCCGGCTGAAAGTTCATGTCAGCCGACTGAAAATTCCAGAGAAGGGTTATTTTGTGTTGGGCATTTCAGCCGGCTGAAAATAGTTTTCAGCCGTCTGAAAGTGTCGGCGGACAGTTTTCAAAAATGATGAAAATGACCCTTTTGCTCCCCTTTTTCTATATAAACCCTTTCATCTATGAAATTCTAGACTCTTCTCCATATTTTCAGCCATATAGAGAGAGAGAAGGGATAGGAGAGAAAGAGAGAGGGGACGGTGGAGAGAGAAAGGGCTTCTCCCTCCATTTTTATGGGTTTTTACGCATAGGAGGCTTGGATTTCGACATTTCTAGCTTGGATTCACTTATGGTTTACCCCCATTTCGGATTTGAGAGGTAATTTCTCATGTATAAAGTTAGGGTTTTGCATTCCTTTTTGGGATTGGGTTATCATATCCTTACATTTTGTGTTTATTCATGGTAATTGTGAGGTTTGGTCCCATTTTGGAGTTGGAATCTCCATTATGTTCATCAAGCATGGCATTTGGGCGCTAGGGCTTGGATTGGGGGCATACACGTGCATCCTAGGCTTGGATCTACACACCAATAACATCAAGATCGCATTTTTCTACGCATTCATAGAGGTAGGTGCAATTTACATAGGTTTAAACTATTGACATGATAATATGGTATATATTATCATAGTAATTGGTATCCATGGGCTTAGAATATGTATATAAATGATTTATGGAATAAATCTTGAAAGAGAACTTTGGGTATTTGACAACATAGATTGGAATTATGTTTATTAATAAGTTTGGTCAGTTGTATACATCCTATGGAATATAGATGTAGGGATTTTACGGTTACTTTCCCTGTTTATGCAAGGTTTTCGATTATGATTTCAAGGTTATAATCATAATGAGAAATTATGTTGTTTATTACAACTTTGGGTATAATTATGATGTTATTTGATTATGACTTATATAGCATACTTTGGAGATGATTTTGGTTATAAAATCATTTTATGGTTTATCGCACTGCATGTTGGGCATAATCATGCATTAAATGGACTTAATGAATACTGGGTAAAAGTATTGCATAAAAAGGGGTCATTGGAATTGGACTACTTGCAGTCAATGGGACTTTGCGGTGTTTTCCATTCCTTTGGTCCTGGGGTACTTTCCGGTTCCAGGTAGGAACCCTTGTGTTCCCGAATCAGAGGCTACTTTCCGGTTCCAGGTAGGAACCCTTGTGTTGTCCTCTTGGAGGTTGGGTTTAAATCCTCCGTTTCCGCGCGAAGACTCCTGCGGGAGTGGTCGGTAATAAATGGATTTAATGTAAATTGGACATGAGTCACATGCATTGGGCATTATGCATTATTTATTTTAAGTTATGGGTTATAACTTATTTTGGGATTTATAATATACTCGGTTGGTATATTTTGATGTAAATGATATAATCGGTTTTATTTATATCATTGCTTTAGTTTACTATGTTAAATTGTATCTACTGAGTCGTCGGACTCACACCTATTTATTTCCATGTTTTTCAGAGATTATTTTCAGGTGGATTTATGCTTTACACGGGGATGCTCTTAATGGGAAATTACCTATGTTAATTATTGATGTAATTAAATGGGGAGAATATGTATTAATTCATTTTATTGGACCAATGTAAATGTAAATTTAATCCGGGTTGTAATTTTAATTACTTATAGTTGTGTGTATGTGGAATGCGACGCATGGGATGATACCACTACCATGGATGACAGGAAATTTTTATGTATGGATTTTATAACAGGTTTTCACGATGGTATGTCCTATCTACGGATGGGTCATGCCGAAAATTTTTAAAATAGTTGAGGATTTTAACACGTGTCATCCATGCCTTAACAAAGGATTTATTAAAGAAAAAGCTTGTTTTATTATCATTGATCACGGCTTAATTAATTTGGGTCGTGACAATGGCTGCCATTGCCAAACGATCCCAGGTGGAGGAAAATATACAAAAAATCCAGTGAATGCCCAACAACCCATCAATTTCAGATCGTCCCTCAAAGATTTCACAGATTTGTTTTTCTTCTCCTCTTCTTTATTCCTCGTTTGGTTGGATCAATTTCGACAAGAGCAACCAGCCTTCTATTTTTTCCTGCAAACTAACATTGAAGAACCTCTTGCCAGATGAGAAAGAGGGAAGGTGAACCAGAGAAACAGATCTTTATACGGCGGGAGAATGCTGTCCATCTCTGTCACTGATTGCTTGAAACTCCATTTTTTCCGTCAATCACTCTTGGTACTTTTTATTCGCCGAGCAAAACCCATTGACCAACAAACTAATGCAAATCCCACAAACCCACAATCTTCGCCGTCGAGTTCTAGATCAGAAAACGTAGATTTCCCTCCCAATAGCTAAGACCTGCGCCTGAGAAAAGGAAGAAAATGGGTCAGATGCCACCGGGATGCCACGTTGGCACCAGCTGGCCACCACGTGAGCTTCTCCGTTAGAAACCAAATGTCTGTTCAGTGTTTTCCCAAATTGAAACACAAATGCATAGTTAGTGCACTAAATTGTGCAAATTATAAGTTTGTACACCACATTGAAATTTGGGGTATCCACCTATCTTAAGCTTCTCACTACAGTTTTTTTTTTTTTTTAATAGCGCATTTTATGTTAGTTATCCCTTAGACTCTTGAGGGTTTTTCGTGACAACATGGCATTTGCATCAAATTTTAATGTTTTAATAATGCATATTTAAATTGTTGGTATTTGGATCGGGTTTTAACCCAACCCACAACCCATGGAGTGTCCACATGGGTTAGTTGGAATTAAAGGGTTGTGTTTGTTGGGAACAGACATAAGACATATCTATATATATATGTGTCATTTGGAAACATACGGTATATATAATAATTTTCAATCCCTTTCTTCTCTATGTTTCATCTCTCTGGCAATCATCATCATAGCCATAGAACTTGGAGTGTGGATATTATTGGAGGGACTCTGGTAGCTTTCTTCATTGATGAGTGGGTGTGTTTTCAAAGTTCATGATTGCGTAAGGCTTGTAATTCAAGTACAAAGATCCGATTCGTTTCCGCTGAGATATTCCATATACCCATATTCTTAAAGTAATTTAACATAAATGTAAATATAATAAGTCTAAGTCTAATGGTGATCTCCTTATTTATTGAGTGAGTGAATAAGTGATTTCAAATTCAAATTCATGAAAAAATATTGATACTCATTTGTTAAGTAGGACTAAATTCCATTGATTACTCCAAAATAATTTTTCTTACAAAATGTAAAATACATAGTAAAGTATATGTATCCACAGACACACCCACATGAAGTCGAAACTAGGACTTTCATAAACCCCACACTTTATTCAACGAAACATGCTGATAGGCTTCAGGCCCAAGTAAACTTGGGTAAAAATTTGTTAAATGTACATTTAAAACTACTCAGTTTCTTTTATTTTATATCCTAATTAAACTCACAAATAACAAAAACTAGGTTTCCTTCTCCTTAATTTCTTTTACTTTATCTCAAAATCTCGATTCAAATGAAATATATATTTGAGAGGAAAATGCTAGAGAGCCCAAACTTTTGTCTAAATTTGTTGGCCTAACTTATCTGACAGCTAAGATGACTTAATGTGGAAGCAGATGTGATAGTTCTGGTATGTCACATTGTCACATTAGGCCACAAGACTGTCACATCAATTGCTATGTTTTTATTTATTTATTACTTATTGGATATCAAGAGATTCCAATACGTTTGTGCAAAGTAATCCCACTAGGATAATCTCTCGAGGCATATGTCCCTTATCTTATAGGACAAAATCTATAGGAGTGGTCTGTGGAGTGGTGAAAGTTGAACCTAAGGGTGCGTTTGGTTCAGGGTTATCATGCCCAAGAGTGAACCAATATTCCTATTTACCATGTTTGGAACGGACTAATGGCCAGCAAAGTGTCATTCCCGCTAGCTTGAGTTTCCCACTGAGGCTGGGTATGTAAAAACCAAGGGGGGGTGGGTTTGCAAATCATTGCCCGGGCAAGTGAATTACAAAAACTAAAATCCCAAGCGTGCCCTCACCTCTTACACATAACAAAACCTTATTCCTTCTATGTCCCTTCTTCCTCCTACAACTATTTCACCCATGTTGATGCTAATGGGAGAGCTTGGTAGATCTGGACTGACGGAAAAGCAAGAACTGAGCCTTTGGCAGAATCGGTGACAGTGGAACCGGGGATGACAAAGGCGCCGGGGATGGCGGAGTCGCCGAAGAAACATCATCGAAGTTCTTCCATGAATTTCGACGACGGAGGGTTTGGAGGAAATAGAGAAGAGCGAGATTGGGCTGGCGAAATCCTTTTACACATGCTTGCGACGGCGCCGCTCTCCACTCCTCCACCGATTCTATCTCTCTGCACACTCTCCTTCGCCGATTCCATCTCTTTACGCACTCTCCTCTGCCGATTCCATCTCTGCGCACTCTCCACCGCTGATCCCATCTTCTCTCCTCCTCTCTCTTTCTTTTTTCTCTCTTCGTTTACAGATCTAAAATTTGGGTTTTTAAAAATCAAATTTTATGGTTGAGAATGGTTTGATGGGAAAGAAATTGGTGTGGTGTGGTGTGGTTTGGTGTGATGAGCCCGATTTCCGGCTATGGTTTGTGTGCAATTTCTGGCTATTTTTGGGTATAATGTTAAGAGTTATTTGGGCTGAAATTCAAGTACTTGGTGAAGGGGATGAAGAGGAGTGTTGAATTAAAGGGGTTTCATCAATATTTTGCTGGAAATTGCTGAGGTGAGGGGTGTGGATTTCACCGGAGAAGAAGACGACGGTGGTGAGGGGTGACTCTGAAGCTATCGACGGCGGCAATTCCGAAGAGGGGAGAGGGTAGTGTGACTGTGTGAGAGAAAGAAACAAAGAAGAAAAAAAAAAAAAAAAAAAAGAAAGAAAGAAAGAAAGAAAGAGAAAGAGAGAAAGAGAGTGAGGGTATTATAGGAATTTCATTCAAATAGGAATTATATTCCTGACTAACCAAACATAGGATTTAGGAATGTTTAAAGGATTCCCAATACGCATTCCCAACCAACCAAACGTGGGGATAGGTAATATTCATCACATTCCCATTCCCATTCCCAAGTAATGTCCCATTCCCTAGCATCACATTCACTTTCCCTGAACCAAATGCACCCTAAGACTTTTGTATGGCAAGAGGTTCCAAAACCACTTGGTCCACCACTCGTAGTTACATGATACACTATATTGGTTAGTTGAGCAAATATGGGTAAATGAGTTGGGCAATGTGGAATTGTTGTATCTGAAATTTGTATAATTGGGAGTAGTAGTTTAGATTTGAAGGAAACGGCGTCGTTTACGGAGGACTCTTGATCCTCAACGTGCTACGACTCCACAAATCGCGAAGTCCTCTCCTCTTCTCCTTCCTGGAAGTAAACCTTGCTGAGGTTCGCAATGTCATGGTTAGCCAGGTCCATCGTTAACTCTCTCAAACTCGACGACGACGACGAAGACGACGCCATCAGCAACAGCAATGGCCGCCATACAGAATCACCACCGAAACCCAAACCAGAAGACGAACACCACCACACTGATTCATCCCCATCAGAATCTCCGTCAGGCCGAGGCGTCAAAGAAGACCTATCGGAGCTCACCAAATCCCTAACCCGTCAGATCTGGGGCGTCGCCTCTTTCCTCGCTCCACCTCCTTCTCCTCAGATCTCCGATTCGAATCGCGCTGAACTCTCCGATCAATCTCCCCCGTCGTCCGATTCCGAAATCCCCGATGCGGCTGGAATCGCAGGCATACGCAGTGATTTTGCGGAGATTGGAGGGAAATTCAAGACCGGAATATCTAAGCTGTCTAGTAACAAAGCGGTGTCGGAGATTACGAAGATCGCTTCGAATTTTCTTCAGTTTGGATCCGATCAGGATCCGGCGGCGGACGAGGATTCGGTTGCGGTCGGTGTGACCGACGAGGTGTTGGTGTTTGCGAGGAATATCGCGATGCATCCTGAGACTTGGATGGATTTTCCTCTGCCTGACGATGAAGATTCAGATGGTATGGTGGCTTCCAATAGTACTTCTTTACTCATTTTTCGTGTTTATGCTACTAAGTTTCTTACAATATATGTGTTTATTTTGGCGATAATGCGCTTTGATCTGATGAAGAAATGGAAAAGCAGAGAGTTGACTGTGAAAATGTTCGGTTTTTCCATTGTTTCTTTACATCAATTGGATTTAGGGATGAAAATGTGCCTATGTTCTTGTGTGAATTGAGTGATATTTGCGACTAATGGAGTTTTATTTTATTTTATTTTATTTTAAAAAATTAAAAAAATACTGTTTTGAAGGTTGATTAGATAGAAATGGGAAGCCACACACATTTTCTACATTTGAATTTTGTGTGCCACAATGACTATCTATGGTGCATTGAATATTAATATTGATTTAGGGGTTGACGGGTTGTGTTAGACTCACAGTATCTAAATTATTGTCCGTCCTTGTCTTTCTTCGTGATTTAACCTCATTTACATTTTATTAGCTCAGTTGGGTTCCCATATATCACATTTGGTATGCCCAAGCACCAACAGAAGTCTAGGTTTGGGACAATTGAAGTAACGAGGCAAAAATGAGGTGTTTTAGATTCTTTGCACCAAGTTACAGTCCGTCCTTGTTTTTGGGTTTGTGTTAGAAACACAAGAGTTGTGTAGAAAACTGACCTTTTCATTCATCTAAATCATGTTTAATTGCTTTTGTTTTTTCCTTTGTGAGAATTGTATATGATGTCATTTTATTTGGTCAATTCAACTTATTCTGGTTAGGTATGTTCTTGGGTTCATACTCCAGCTACTCTGCCCCCTAGAGATGTACGTGACATTGAAATTAGAATGTTGCAAGCTTGTGTCTTAAGTGAGAAACTATTTGGAGTTCTGAAAATTGACATCCTCATGGATGCTATTGCATTGGCAGGAAAGTTCTGATGGTAGAATTTGTTTCTATAGTTGGCTCCATCTGCTAAATGAAATCCTACTCTTATCCCATCGATATGTGTATTTTAAATGAGTCATGTTGATACTAAGCATTTTATGACTTCACTTTTTCAGATTTTGACATGTCTGATGCCCAACAAGAGCATGCTTTGGCTGTTGAACGCCTTGCACCAAGATTAGCTGCTCTGAGGATGGAACTTTGCCCAGGCTATATGAGTGAGGATTGCTTTTGGAATATTTACTTTGTACTTCTGCACCCTAGACTCAGTAAACATGATGCTGAACTTTTGTCAACACCCCAAGTAAGCTGGTTAAATGCAGCATTTGACAGTCATTTGTTTTTGTTTTTAATTGTTTTATTTTACACTGGTTCTTTGGATTGCAATATTACTATTGGACCCCACCCCATGGAGTGGAAAGATGTGCTACCTATCCACTAGCTATGTTACAATGACTTTTCAATTGCTTGAAGTGTTTAGGCCAGAAACAACAAGACAATGACATGGATATGGGGTATGTATCTAATGGAAATGTTCTTGGATTCATGCATAATAGCCTTCTCCAGCAAAAGGACCATATTTCTAGTATGTAGAATTTTTTTGGGATGCTTGCATAATTTGTTCCTATGTTATGTAGATATTTCAAAATGAAAGCTGCATGTTGGACATAGTGCCATACTCTTTCATATAGTTTGTTTTACCAATGATGCAAAAAAGTTAAAAAAACAGCTCTACTTTTCAGCTGTCTTCCTGTGTGTTGAGCTTTGAGGAGTAGGAGAATCTGACAATTAGGCACATACCAGCACCCAACATGCATAACCACTAACCAGTATATATGACATAGGCCACAAGAGACCATTTTCCGTGAGAACATGAATCTTATGTGATTAGAATTTTCACTGATCTCTTCCAGTGTGCCAAACACTTCAAAGTAGAGCTTTTAAGCACTTTGTGAATACTTTCCGAAGGTTCTTCCTTTTATCTATTCGTGGTGATATGGATTATGTGGCCAAGGAAACACTTTTAGATAGATTTTCATCCTGCTGAGATCACTGACTGAACCAAATCAGTTTGTGTAAATAGATCTAGGAGATTTCATGGTGAGGATGGGATTACAGATGAAATTGTCGATGAATTATAACTGTTTGTTATGAAAAGAAAATTTTTGTCGAGTATAATTAAATGGTCTCAGATTTGTCTCTTGTATCCTAGTGGAAATAGATAGGGGAAACCAGGAAAGAGGTTTACATTGATTTTGCCTACGTTAATTTGCTAAAGAAAAGAGGTTTATGTTGATTTTGCCTATGTTAATTTGTTGAAGTTTCTGTTCCTGTATCAAGGAATCCTAAGTTGGGTAGATACGGCAATAACATTTTGTTATCTTTTTATTGGGTGAAATTTCAAATGTTTTATTCTTTTAATTTAAGCAATTAAGTTGGTAACTGCCTTACCACTTTCTACTACACATGCAGATAGTGGAAGCCAGAGCAATGTTGATGCAGGAGTTACAGAGCCGAAGTAGGAAGCCTGAAGCAGAATGTTCTGGAAAAGATGCTTCTTATTTGAAAGAAACTGCTATTACATCACATGAAGAGTGTCTTTCTGTGCCTTCAGGTACTCAATCTGAATCTGTTCCACTCAAGACGGCCATCACCGAATCATCCTCTTTCACAAGGGCAGCTGATTTTGAGACTGAGAAGCACCCAGTTTCAAGTACTGATGATATTAGAGTTATTGACAAATCTATCATTGAGGAAGGACCAGTGAATGAGACCAAATATCAGAATTCATTCTCTGGTTCCTCCTCGAGAGTTATGGATGAGAAATCTGAGGATGATGGTGATGATTGGTTGAAGGAAGAAAGTGCAGAAACAGGCGGCATTAGTGGAACCTCCATCCCTCTTGGAAATGATGAGGATGTTTCGTTCAGTGATCTCGAGGATGATGATGGAGATGCACCTATGAGTGACAAGAAAGTCACTTACAGCTCGGATTCTTCAACGAAAGACTCACGAGATTGGGTTCAGCTGAGCAGAAGCTCTGATGACTCAGCTAAAGATATTAATTCTGTCAGTAGCGAGCCTGCTGGATCTGAGCAGGTAAGGGGTCGTAACCCGGAGTCTAAGGAATCTAATGACTGGCTTAATGTCGATGACATTGATGTGATATGAATACACTGTAAAAGCTTTCATAAGCATGGATCATGTGTTTTACATTCTACTCGTGTCTCTCCTTGATGTGAATATAGCCTGTGCATGGTTTCTTCAGTCTGCATTAGGCTTTTCGAAATTGTATGTTTGTACATAAAGATCATATCTAAACTGGATATTTATTTCTGCTTGAAATATGTAATTTCCTGTGTAGTAAATTCTGCACTCTCCAATAAACCTTGTCATGTTCATTTAAAATGGGAAGAAGTCATGCTGTGTCGAAATCATTAGGAAGTCTTGATAAGCATATGCTACCATTGATTGTAGAGATACTCTGCGTCCTATTTAATTTGTAAATTATATGGGCACAATCTCCTCAAGATGAAAGGAAAAAGCCTATTCTTAAGGAAACCCCCATAAAACCAATTTTTCATGTCATTTTAATTTTAATTTAATAGATTATCCTGATTAATTGGGAATCCATTGAGATTGGTGTTCAGGTGTGCAATGAGAAAACTGAAAGTGATACGATAAAGCTTTTAATAGGGTTTTACTATTTGGCCCAAATTTGATATTTACCAATTCTCTCGTAGAGGGGATGGGATTCATGGGCAACCGTGTTTTAGCTGTACAATGAGAAAACTGTGAGTGAGAATATAAACCTTCAATCTGGTCTTGCTATTTTGACTAAATTTGGTAGTATCAATTCTGCCAGGCATACAAGAAAGTAATATGGACTACAAAATTTGGCTCGCTCCTCATTTTTGCTTTTAAAAAAGGTTTTTGGCTTAGTGTGGATAAGGATGAAACTAATCCCATGAGCTCATGCCTGTGTTGGGTAATTATCGGACTACTCTGGATCTTGGAGTAGCCCCAAAGACATGATTGCACAAATGAGGTTTCTAATTTTAAAAGGTTTTCGTGTATTTTCTTGGGGAAATACTATGTGCAGAGCAATGTCAAGAAGATTACATCATGTAATTCATTACAGCTGACGCTAACTTCCTAGCTATAAGAACAAATTAAAGAGAAGAACTACATAACTCCCGACGTGCCTGTGTATCAACAAATGCATTGCACGAGTACAGCATCCAAAGCAGTTCACCAGAATTGGAAGGAAAACTCCTCAAGACCTTATGGGCCCGAAATTGCTCGAAAGGCGCTCAAGCTGAGACCACAACAAGCTTCCTAGTGAAAATTTAGGCCTTTCTTCTACACCGCTAGCGCTTCTGCCTATGCTTGATGAAGAAGGCTGTTTAAGCCAGCCTGAGGACTTGTTAACCACCAAGACAGTCCCCCCAATCTCTTTCCTCACCGACTCGACCGTGTTCGGGTTCAAATCCTGCCCTGAAGCGTCTGTAACATAGAATGATCCGACCGCCCTCTCACCACGTGTCCCAATCTCAGCCCTCGATATGGAAAGCCCGTTCTCTCGGAAAACCCTTGTGATGTCTGAGAGTAGTCCCAGTCTGTTTTGGGTGCAGAGGTCCAGCCTCAATCCCTGCACAAGTAAATGGCAGATTCATACATTGTTTTTCCTAATTAGTGCGAAAACGCAGTCTAAATATAAATATAGACTGCAGTAGAGTAGTTTTCAGTTAGGGTAGAGCAGTTATATACAACGTACATGGGAGACTCTCCGCTCTATGGCAGCAGTCAAGCATTGCGCGACTCTGCGTCTTTCGCTCTCCGTATCCAGTGTGCAGCCGTCCTTGTGCCTTATAAAATACTCCTGATATTTATTCCCACACGTGTGCATCAACAATTCAGTATGTTACCTTGAAAAATATCATTTTGCCTTTTATGAGTAGTAGAAAATAGAAAATATTTTTATAAAATGTTTGTTTGAAAACATGCAAAAATTTAATTAATTTTTCTTAAACAGCTCATTTATAGAGAAATATCAAAATAATGTTTTTGATTTTTGTCTTCTGTTCAAGAAGCATGAAATAATCCAATGGTATTATCTTAATCTCGGGTTTAAACTTATGGAAAAAAATTGACACCTATTTATTGATATTAGGGGAGGTTAGGATTCAGAGTAAATTCTATTGATCGTCGAAAAAAAAAAAAGAAAAGAAAAGAAGGCATTGAAAACAATATATTACTAAAATTTCATGTTTTGTTTTGTTTTGTTTTTTCCAAACCTGTTGTTTGACAAGTAAACATGACCAAACAGGGAACATTGATGAGCTAACGGATTAAATCATTTGATAATCATAACAAGAAAATAAAGAGGAAAATGCAGATGATACCTGCACGGCAATGGAACCCTTGGAGCTAACAGCTGCATGAAACACCTCGTACTGCATGTCCGTCAGAGTGCACACCGTGTCGAACAGCAGCTTTGGGCGGTCTCTACTCCTCATGTTAACCACCCAATACCCTTTCTCCTTACAGCTTTCTATTGCCACGTATGTCTCACAACAATCTTTCCTATGCCTACCATTTTTATTCCTTCCATTCCCACCTTCCACCTCGCCGCCACTACTACGGCCGCCACAACCGCCACAAATCTCATAGTCCCTATCCGCCGACATCAGCTGGTGGAGCCGCCTCTCCGTATGGGTACGGCCGGCGGCAGGGGCGGTTAACCTCAGGCTCCGCCTCTCTCCGGGCTGATGGTGGGCTTCCACCACGTTTTCCAGCTGCTCCTCTATGTGGGCTAGCCTATCCTTGTCGGTGATGGGCCCACCTTTTGTTTCGTCTTCCACGTAGAAAATGCTGGCCGCCCGTGTATTGTGGGTCCAAACGACGGCGGATGTGACTTGGCATCCTAATTCAGCAAGAACCGCCGATATTTCCGATAAGAGACCCGTTCTATCTGTCCCTGTCATCTCCAACGCTGTTTGCTCCGTTGACACGTGTTGCGGCCTCACCTCTCTTCCCTGGTATGCAGTATGGACGTCCTTTTTCATCCCTCCTCTCCTGTTTGCACATAGTGCCTGCAAATTTTTACGTCATTATTGTTATACAATCGCCATCTTATAGGGGATATTTCAGTTTTTTATTTTTTTATTTGATGGTCAAAATGTTGAATACTTGGTAAACCCGATATGCAATTGTATTTTGAATATCATATTAAAATAGAAGGTCGAGATTAAAAGTTTGTATATTACCTGCATTCGAAATCATTTATAACATTTTACTATTACATTGTCAAAATCATTTATTTAACTTTGTTTGCTTAATTGATGTGATAATTGATGTAACGTGCAATATTTATTTCACATTAGAAATTGGATAATTTTGTGCCGATGCGTGAAATTTATGTACAAATACGGATGACTCAAAAGGGAAATTACAAATTAGTCAGGCTATGGGTAAATAATTAAAATTAATAGCCATTTTTTTGTTTGTTTAATAGTCATTTACTAAGAAGTTAATAGTAATTTTTATTATTTTTATGTAGCCTTACCAATCTAAAATTTGCCCATGACTCAAATTCTACATGATGTCACATGATTGATACACATGATGATTAAGTAAATATGTGTGAATATAATTTATATCAACACCCACATTGAGGATTGAATTACGATAGTCAATATTAATATAATTTATATCAATAAGTATTGACTTAATCAAAAATACATATATATATATATATATATATATATATATATATATATATATAGAGAGAGAGAGAGAGAGAGAGAGAGAGAGAGAGAGAGAGAGAGAGAGGTGTGACCTGCTGAATGTAAAGCATGAGGCTTTCGTCAGTAAGTTTGTTCCCGAGCTGGTCGGTCACGTGGAAGACTGATAACCATGCAATCAAAACAAACCCACATGAATTTAGCACAGAGCGCCAGTTGCGGATGACTCATACAACGCCCACTTTATGAGCTTTTGTATATGTTCTAAAATTATGTAAAATTATTACCATAATTTATATATATATATATATATATATATATAGATAGAGAGAGAGAGAGAGAGAGAGAGAACAAAAAGCAGCAGTGCAGGTGATGACATGAGAGTGATAGGTGGTACTCACCGTCCATGAACCATCCACCATCGGAAGAAATGTATGACTTAGAAATGACGAGGTCAAGATCTGTGAGGACTTGGACCATATCCAGTAGAATCCCGTGCTTGTTTGCGCTATCAACCTGTGAACAAAGTGTATCAAAAAAAAAAAAAAAAAAACAAACAAACCTGTGAACAAAGTGTATCATATAAGAAACACGTAAAAGCTTCTCTCACGGGTCATTTTCTTTACTTTTTTTAATGAAAGCTTTGGACCCTGCAGCAGGTTCCAACTTCCATATGTGATATGTGGAAGAACTAAAATGGGCACACGTAGAAACTGAGTTTCAAGTCATTTTCCTTTACTTCGCTAATCTGCCCCGTCACCATTTGTCAATGACTAGGGGTTTCCTAGTTTGTATGCAACTATATAATTATATAATTACGTCATTTCGTCCCTGTTGCCACCAGAAAAAGGTAGTTTCCAAAAGGGCATTTAGTTATAACCTTACAGGCAAGTGGGTCTTCTTGCACACATACCCATGCGCAACTGCCAAAGAGCCCACTACTTTGTTTACCTAAAGAAATATATATATATTTTGTTTAAATTTGCTTAACCAACAAGCATTGCAATTAATATATATGAAGGATAATTATTAACAAAATAATTGAATAATTAAGTTAAGCAATGTAGTAATGCTCATCTAAAAATTAGGTTCAAATTTGCTTCCATAACTGATGTGACAACTAACATAATAGATAATTATTTTGTTATTAAAAATCTTCATTGATAGATATGCATACTACATCTAGTCACATCAATTGAACAAACAAATTTACATAAATAAATCAAATAATATAGCATTACTCATAATAATAACCACACTAGAAATATTTGGTATCCAATGTTTTCCTCTTAACTTTCTAGGGGCTCTCCATTCAATGGGACAAAACTCTCTCCCTATCTCCATCATTTTCTTAATTATATACTAATGTTTAATGATGAAAGGTGTGATTGATGCGGATTTATGAGCTTTAATTAAGATAAGAACTAGATTAATTAATGTTAATGCGGGTATAAAACTAAGCAAGTGGGTATTGTAGCATCCATGATCTCTGTATTCTTCTGAATACTAATTGATCGAGATGGTGATGGTTATCTCTTACTCGTTTTCACATATCTATAGGTAGAATCTTCACCACCTAACAACACCCGACTATTTAAAATAATAAAAATAATAAAAAATCTCAGAAAATCATTGTTCTCCTCTGCCAACAAGATAGATTCATTATGCGGAGTAATTGTTATTGTCAATACTATATATATATATATATATATACATACGACAGATATATTAATAACATAGATTTCTAACCTTCACAAGCGTGCAGTCATGGCATGTGTCGTTGTCGATACAAACCCTGCAAGCCCAAAACCATCATGAAGGTGAAAGCTATATATCAAAACGATGAGCCAGAAAATTTTATTTTATTTTTGAAGAAATCAAGGCAGAAGAAAGAATGAAGAAGAAAAGGGATGAAGTTATTACCTAGGAGGGTGTATTCTTTCGATGAGTGTTTCGAATTCGGGATCGAAATAAGGCCTGTAAACGATCTCCATTATCTCTTGCTGAGCTTTTCGTCCTGTTATGGCATCACTGCATATATATAGACAGAGTTCTGTTTGAATATTCAATTCAAAACAAATATATATATAGAAATTTAAACAACGCGTCTAAGAGATAAGCGAGCGGTGTCTTGCTTGTTTCTCAAGTCTTTTATCTGAGAAAATTTCGTAGACCTTTCTACCAATCTGTCAGCTTCTTTCTTGGATAAGAAGAGAAAGACGATAGCTTCCTGTTTCTGTCTCCGATTGTGATAATTGAAATTCTAATACAAAAAAACTACTCGTAAAATAAAACCAAAGAATGCGAGAAGGATCTCCGATGATGTAAAAGCTGTACCACACAATACAAAAGACGAAACCCAAACCAGAAAAATTAGGATTTGAGTTGGAAAAGCAATTTCAGAAAACAGGGGTTGAAAACCAGTCGCTGATCGAGCTGGGTTTGTTAATTAATTTCAGAAATAACTGAAAGCAATTGAGAACCCACGAGACATATCAAATTGCTTTGATCACTCAGATCTCTTTTGAAAAAAAGAAGAAGAAAGGAAGACGAATGCAGGGGTAATTTACCTGTGGAGAGATGGAATTCACACAAGTGATCGATCGAGAAGAGACACCTACGTACAAGAGCTAGCTTGGGCCTGGGTATTTAGAGAGATGACAAACGCGGAGGAAGAGTGGTGAAGTGGGCCTATATTTGGAGCCGTTTTCTTGCTAAATAGGGATGGAGGCGAACGTGCTTGATTCACAATCAAAACAATACACAAGTCCCCGAAAGAGAAGGACATATATAGACTACAGAACTCCTACCTAAGTTTGGAAACCTCTCAGCCTTTTATTTTTTATTTTTTTTCATCAGAGGAGGAGGAAATTAAATCCTACTTCGACACATACACAATTTCTTTCGTAAGCACACGGTTGAGTTTAGAAGTCTGCCACTTGTGCATTAAATTACACGTGGCACATGATTCCATGCTGTCGAGTGCGGCAGCTCGCTATCAAATATGTGGTTGACAAATGAGGTGTGGTTTAAGAATCCATTTTGGGATACGCGTTGTCTTTTGACTACAAGCAGTGGGGCTTGGTTGTCATTTTGAGTATTTTTTTGTTTGCCTTACCTAGTCAGCCCAAGGATTAAGGAGCCGTTTGATTATTTCAGAAGACCTGGCAGCTAAGGATAGGCTGTATGTGTTTAGTGTTTACAAGTCTTCTTACTATTTTTATTTTTATTATTATTATTAAGAGGAGTACTTGTATTGACGTGGTTTTTCTCATTTACATGACACATGTTCATTATAAAAGATTATTTTATTGTGTGGATTTCTTGTCTCTTAAAAAAAAAAAAAAAAAAAAAAAGGTTAAATGAAGTTATATGTTGCAAGAAATTAATTTTTAAAATTCACATGTATTTTTAGGTATTAAAGATACAGTCACATTTTGAGTTAATAATATGAGTGAAATGTAAGTCACGGAGGCTAACCTAGGGGTGAGGGAAGGGAGGGTGGGTGGGTCGGAATAGGATAGGTTGGGATATAAACCCCTCCAATTGTACACCCCTCCCCCAAGCCCCACCACTCACCCCACCTTACCCCACCCCACCCCACCCCAAAAAAACGGGTCAAATATCCTTGATGCTCTAAAGTATACTCGTGTATGGAAGGACATGTATCATTTCCATAGAGGGGAAGGGCTCGACGGTTGATGCTAGCAACTAATGCCACATAATCATGTTAGCGTGATATCACAGTCCAAAAACACAATAGAAAGGGCATATTTTTCATAACGAATAACATATATATGCATCGAAATTCGAGTAAAGTTCGATCCACATTTTGATGTTTAAGGGCTTAATTTACTCGGTTGAACTATAGGGTAAATTAGGCCTATTTGATGGTTCAAAGGGTCAAGATCAAGGGATCTAATTTTTGCACTTAATTTTTTACATATGATTCCAAAGGTAGTGGATCTTGCAATTAAGATCTAATGGTTTTGTAATTATGTTAGTCAATTTTTCAATTTACTATTTTTGGAGACCTTCGAATCTAGTTTGATCCAACAGCTTAAAAAATTGTGTAAAAAATTAAGTATAAAAATTGTGTTCCTAATCTTAATTCTGATTAAAAAATATATAGTAAGATAATTTTTCCTACCAGCCTTGCAGCCAAGGTAATATCTTCCCCTTTGAGGGTCAAGGGTTCAACTTCACAAAACAATGACTTGATAACCTGAATTGACCAATTTTTACCGGAGAGAACTGAAGCAAAAATAGGGAAAAGCGATTGTCATCAACAGTGAAACAATCATTGATACTCTAAAGTATACTCGTGTATGGAAGGACATGTATCATTTCCATAGAGGGGAAGGGCTCTACGGTTGATGCTAGCGACTAATGCCATATAATCATGTTAGCGTGATATCATAGTCCAAAAACACAATAGAAAGGGCATATTTTTCATAACGAATAACATATATATGCATCGAAATTCGAGTAAAGTTCGATCCACACTTTGACGTTTAAGGGCTTAATTTATTCCGTTGAACTATAGGGTAAATTAGGCCTATTTGATGGTTCAAAGGGTCAAGATTAAGGGATCTAATTTTTGCACTTAATTTTTTACATATGATTCCAAAGGTAGTGGATCTTGCAATTAAGATCTAATGCTTTTGTAATTATGTTAGTCAATTTTTCAATTTACTATTTTTGGAGACCTTCGAATCTAGTTTGATCCAACAGCTTAAAAAATTGTGTAAAAAAATAAATATAAAAATTTTGCTCCTAATCTTAATTCTGATTAAAAAATATATAGTAAGATAATTTTTCCTACCAGCCTTGCAGCCAAGGTAATATCTTCCCCTTTGAGAGGTCAAGGGTTCAACTTCACAAAACAATGACTTGATAACCTGAATTGATCAATTTTTACCAAAGAGAACTGAAGCAAAAACAGGGAAAAGCGATTGTCATCAACAGTGAAACAATCATCAAGCCTTTCGTGATCTTTAGTTTTGTACTTGTCGATTAATTGATCGATATGGATTGAGTATGGATCAAACTAAGATAATGAAAACGTAATCAACATATAAACAAACAATTTGTATATATGCACAACCAAAATGAGTTAATTTGTATGCACAACTCAACAAAGTTAGATTATTAAACTGTTACATGTGTTGTATTGTATTACTTATTTATTAATCAAATTGTGTTTGGTATTTGAAAAGTTGGCACACAATTAACAAATGATGTGTGTCTTTTTTTTTAATTTTTTTTTATACCAAATAATAAAAGAACACACATTTGTGTAAAATCGAAAGTCCGAAACTATGACCTCTACAAACTCTACACCTCTATTGGAATGAGACATGCTATTAAACTTAAAGACCATTAACAATAAATGATGTCTTGACATAACATGAATATGACCAACCAAACCAACACTACATATATTATTACAAGTTGTTCATAGGAACAACATTTTTATAGGATTAAATTTTTTTATTTTATTTACCCTAAAAAGAAGACAATTAAAAAAAAAAAAAGAGGTGGGATATGGCCTTCCGATTACCATCACCCAAAAACGGTATATGGACTCCCAAGTCCCAATTACTCCGTACCATCCTTATGGCAACGTGAGCCGGGTTTGAACTTTGGCAACAGGCTATGGCATTAACATAAGGAGGTCTCTATTGGCACACAAAGACTTAGCTTCTCATCCCCATTTATTTTACACTTTAAGATTTTATAAAAAATATATAAGGTTAATATAAAAACTAATTACGTAATCTATTAGAAAACATCATTTTAAACAATTTTTTAGAAGAAAGTTTTTCCAAAATTTATTGTGTGGACTTTCTAGTAATTTATGAAGCGAAGAATATAAATGGTAAAAAAATCTACTTAAACGATAGATTAATTGGAAAAACTTTTTTCTAAAAAGTTGTTCAAAATGATGTTTTATAATAAAATTCGCGATAAATTTTTACGAAATTTTTTTACATTTTTTTATAAAATCTTAAAATATAAAATAACTAGGGGATAAAAAACAAGCCTTCAAGTGCCAATGGCCCAATAGAGGCCCCTTAACCTAGATGCGTTCGGATTTAGTACTGAGGTGCTAATTCTAGGCACCATGCTAAGCTGTCTTCCGATTGCGCCACGTGGTGGAGCAGGTTATCCAATGGTTGAAGAGAACCCACTTGATAAAATGATCTTCCTATGCTCGTTTTGATCCCAGAAGTAAACGTTAACGGTGTTTGGGCATTCTCCGCTCAAACCCCTTTCTCTCTCCTTCTCTCACGGACCCATCAACTATGAATGCGATCGGAGAAGGCCACCCCATCGAGTTCATCGTCACCGTCAAGAAGGTATCGAAGACTGTAGAAGCCCTCACCCCACCCCTTAACTGTGAATACCATTGTAGAAGACGACGGCGACCCCATCGAGCGATTTCCTCCTCCCTTTCTTCTTCTTTAATCCCCTCTTCTCCTCATATGTACAAATATATATTATACATTTATCCCTTCCATTCTAGTGATTTTCCATTCATTTCTCCTATCTTTATGATGAAATTGACTAGATCCACTTTTGGGTCAACCGTCCTTATTTACCCTTTTTCCCAAATTTTTTACGAATAATGGAGTTCTTGATCTAGATGTATTTTTTCACTGTATTTTTCCTTGCACTTCTCGTACTACTAAAACTTCTTCTTCTTCGCCCTTTTTTTTTTCTTTTTACAACAAAAAAAGACACATACAATGGCAGACAACACAACCATCCAAGCAAACTCAAAAAGACATATATAATAGCAGACATCACACCCATCCAAGAAAACTCCAAGCCCAAAGGCTACAAAGATGATCCCAAAAAATAGATCCCACCAGATCATAGTTCTACCCATTAAAAATGATCCTTTTCAGTTTTCAGGAAGATGCTAAAATAGGATAGACCCACTCACACCCAAAACCCAATCACAGATCAATCTATAATCATGCGAGGAAAAGAGCAACTCTATCTATCAATGCCAGATTCGACCATAAAATTAGCGATGATGAACATGATGGGGTCACCTTCTCATGATCGCATTCACAATCGATAGGTGTGCGAGAGAGGGAGAGAGAAAGGGGGTTTGAGCGGAGAATGCCCAAACACCGTTAACGTTTGCTTCTGATCAAAACGAGTGCCAAGAAGGTCGTTTTATCAAGTGGGTTCTCTTCAACCGTCGGATGACCTGCTCCTCCCCGTGGCGCAATCTGAAGACAGCTCGGCATGGTGCCGAGAATCAGCACCTCAGCACTGAATCCGAATGATAACGTAGACAATCCAAAACCCAACCCAAGCCTTCGTCGCCTATCATTCCAGGAGGAGCTGGCAAATTGAGAAGATAACCATCACAGATAACTGTGAACAGAAAGCCCGTACTTATATATCAAATACAGTGACGATATCGCTGTCGTAATTTTCTTTTAATTATCAAAATATATATTTCTCAAGTTCCAGTCCTTCTACTCTTCCATTTTTTCTGATGGTTGAGATTTATTCAGCTGACGCTTCGTCTTCTCACACCGCTCTCTCTCTTTCCCGCACGCGACGGCTGTATCCCCTCCAACGGTTCTATCGTCATCCCCTTCTCTTTCTAACAGGTTCCTCTATTTCTCTCTCTCTCTCTCTCTCTCTCTCTCTATATATATATATATATATATGTATATTTATTTATATGTATGAATATATGTGTATATGTGACATGCAAACCCTGGGTCAAACCATTTATGTGTTCTAATGATTGAAATGCTTATCCTTTGTTTGGTTGTTGAGAAAACACGAGAAAAAAAAATTAGAAATTGAAAATCTTAGATATTAGATTGTTCGTTTTTTGGGGATTGAGAAAACCCATTAAACAAGGGGTTTTTTATGGACCTGCAACTGGTGAACAAGGGTTTGGAATTTACCCGGAGAAGGAAGAAATGGGTCCTTGTAATGGCAGCTTTCGGGTTTTCCAGTTATGGGGTTTATAGGGTTTATCACTCCCCTTCTGTGGTGAATAAGAGGAAGAGGTTGTTCAAGCTTTTGGGTGCCCTAATTTCAATTGCTGAAGCGGTTTCTGATTCGGCCGAGACCATTGGGGTTGTCTCAAAGGATTTTAAAGAGTTTCTGCAATCCGATTCGGACCAAATTCCCAATAGTTTGAAGCAAATTTCAAAGATTACGCGGTCAGAGGAGTTTTCAGAGTCTGTTATTAGGGTTACATGGGCTTTGACGGTGGGAATTTTGAGAGGTTATCGGTTAGAGGCGAGGGGCAATGATGAATTGCATGGTAATTTGAGTTTTTTGGACCGGGTAATGGATAAGCTTTTCACTACTGCTGGGTCTGGTTTTGCTTCTGTTGTTATTGGGAGCTTTGCCAGGAACTTGGTTATGGGTTTCTTTTCGGGTGGACAGTCCTTCGGAGCATTGAATTTGAACAACTCGTCAAGTGGGGACTGTCTTGTTTCTGAAACATCTTCTGTTCCGGAATGGGTGAATGTGGTATGTGGTGACAAGTGCAGAGAACTTATTGGCGACTGTATACAGTTGTTTGTGAGCACGGCGGTTGCTGTTTATCTTGACAAGACGATGGATATCAACACCTATGATGAAGTCTTCTCGGGATTGACTAACCCCAACCACGAAACAAAAGTGAGAGAGATGCTGGTATCAGTCTGTAATGGTGCAATAGAAACTTTGGTAAAAACATCTCACCAAGTATTAACAAGTTCTGATTCGAACAATAATCCGAGTTCAGGTTCTTCTTGTTTAGCTATTGATCAAGGTCACAGTCCAAGTATAGATGGGCTTATTGGCCTAGAAGCATTATCGACTGAAATGAAAACTAGAAATTCATATGACGAGAATACGGAGAGTGGGTGGATGAGTAAAATGTCATCTACTTTGGCAGTACCAAGTAATAGGAGGCTTGTTCTTGATGTTACTGGGAGGGTTACGTTTGAAACAGTTAGATCTTTCCTGGAGTTTTTGCTGGAGAAACTGTCTGTGGGTTTGAAAAGAAGTCTTGAAATTGTTCATGAGGCGGTTGTTGAGAGGGGTCTTGAAGCTGTCCGATACGTAACAGCAACGTCTTCAGTTATTGTTACTATATGTCTTTCTTTGTGTTTGCACATATTGGGTGGTGCTTGGGTTTTGGTGCCAGCTTAAGTTGCTGATTCAAAAAGTGATTGTGTGTCATCAGGCTCCCACGATTCTTTATGGAAGTAGTTCTTGGAGAGATGCATTGATGTGTCTAATTTTTTTTTTTTTTTTGTATATCTTGATTAAAATCTTCAAACGTTATCAGAATCAAAGAAGTTAGTCTGATATTAAATAATTCTTATTGCTGAGACATCTTCCTCTTTTCTCATTTATGACATGATCTGTCTTCATTGGTCATTTATGAGAATGCAGTTGTATCAGGATTCTAAAGGTTATACGAAATTATCACAAGATTCGTTCTTCTCTGACAGTGGGATGAGTAGCCAATATGTTGGAGAAACTGGAATGGTGGAAACTTCACCATTAATCATGCATCTATCCATTGATGATGTTTGTTTTCCCATCTGTATTGAGTATAAGAAGCAATTTTTCATGGAATAATTCAATATCCTTTTCATTCTTCATAGCAAGGGTTATAGTAGTCGAATGTTCTTCAAAATTAGTTGAAAGAGAAGCAAGCAGTGGAGGTAGTGGTGCTAAATGGCATAGATGTCAAAATGTTTTCATGTTCTCTCCAAGTGATGTGCTGGCATTGTCTGTTTCCCACAGTCATAATTCCATAGCACTACCAAGAAAAAGCATTTTAATATCTTCTTCAGATTGATGGTGAGTTTGTTGCTCTTAATTGTATCACAACGAAAGCCAAAACCGCTAGTATTAAGCTTCTGAACTGTTTACTAACTTTTCATGTATATGCAAAACAAATAATTACTTTTCTGGACTGATTGTTGTAATATGTTGCCTATTCTATACATGGTTTAGTAAATTTATCTATTGTATAAATTGAACTGGTAGATTTATTGCAACTCTGCTTAAATCTAGAAGGTTGCATTGACATGTTAAGCGTATTTGAATGTCTGAATATTGATAATCATGGAAGCTCAAGGTTGTTAGCCCCTTACCAGTCCTTTTATTCCCCATTTCCTTTCTCTTGAGGAAAATATTTAATATTTAGGGCAAATTACACAAACCCCTCGAACTATAGGCCAGTTTTTACAAAACCCCCATAATTTTCAAAACTAAAGAAATAACCTGCTGTATTTTTAAATTTTGACACTTTTTCCCTCTCCATTTGTTTGCCATTAGAAAATTCTATGCAAATAAACCATGTGAGCATCATGTGATCCCCTTAAACACATTAATGCAGAAACTATCTTTTTATAATCATGCATTAAATTTGACTAAACTAGACCATACATATGACAGAAATTTGACGAAATTTGGCACTAAGTTTGACGGGGGGCAAAGTGTTATAATATAATAGTTCATGGGTAATTTGTATAGATTTAAAGTTCAGGCTGGGTTTTGTGAAATTGACCTATAGTTTAGTGGGGTTTCGTGTAATTTACCCTAATATTTAGGCATGTTTGTGATATATTTGCTCTGAAAATGAGATTAGTCCTTCCTTTGCCTGCATTCACTATCAAATATAGTTAAGTCCGTGAGTGTCAAAATGATGCCTTTGTTCTCTTGTTTCTTGCATGGTTATTGAGTCAACATTTTATACTTTGACTTCTGCCAATAGAATTTATCTGATTCTGAATAATTGACATTCACTGTTAAATTTTTGTCAGTCTGTTTCTGAACACGAGGCAACTTGCACAAGCACGAATGCATGATGAGAAAAAAAGAAAGTGTTAATTAGAGTTTTCGTCTGTTTTGGATAAACGGGTTCTAGCTATATAGATCTTTAATAAATAAGGTGGCTTTTTTTTTTTTCCATGCTCTTTAGGAGGAAGTGGCTTTTAAGGCATAAAAACATGAGGCTTGTTGGCACCTGAGTAGTAGTAACTGTTCTCTGAGATATGTAATCATTGATGATAAGGTAGAGTAAGAAATGGAGTTAAATAATGAATGTTGTGAATCTTAAGGTAGAGTTTGCTTGAGGAGGTGATTTTGAAGGTTTTGCAGGGTGTTGGAAAAGCCTATCAGAGTGGACTCAGTTTGGGCCTTTGGGATTAACAAAGGCATATTGATCTTGAGCATGGATTATTTATTTTTCATATGTTTAGTTGATGCTGGTTAGAGGTTAGGTTTCAAGGAAGAAATCATGAAATAAAACAAATGAAAATGTGTTAGTTTTAAATAGATGTCATAACAGTGGAGATCTTTTGTTCTAATTGTTGTTGAGGCTGTACTGGACTGCTTGTAGGAAGCGAACACTGTTGAGAATGATTCTGCAGATTATATGAAATTCAGCATAAATTTCAAAAGATGATTACACATGATAGAGAACTTCTGTAGTTTCAGAGGTATCCTCCTCCTAGTATTTCTGCAAGTTTCCATACGTTATAGTGCAATGTAATATAGGATTCTTTTTAGTACTTTTTACCAGGGTCCTTAATGGGAAATGTTAAAGGATTCTGGCTACACTATGGATGAACATTTTTCTTGACAACCAAGTGGGTCTTTTCTTTTAAAAGTTGGAAACTTTGATTCCAAATGAGTGTGGGAAAGTTTTCCATCTCTCCTTTTAAGTTTTTGTTGGGATGTTTTGAAGAGTGGAAAAAACAGGATTAGTTAAAGATGCTTCATTGCCGTCCTCCATTGCTGTTTTGGCTGTAAGCGTTACTATGCAGCTCCATTGCCATCCTCCAATGGTGATATTGGTTTTTGTGCCATCATCAGCCTGTGGAGCATGGCAACTTGCTTTCCTCCTTGGTAAGGAAAACAACAAAATTTTCAGATAATTTCAGCATTTCTAGGTAGGCAGTTGTGCCAGCGGCTGATGATATTTCAGATACTAATCCATATTATGGGTCTGTTTTTCTTACTATGGTGGTAAGACATCCTCTTCCAAGAAATGAGTCCAATTCTACAGAACTCATATAGTCATTCACACAGTTTGGAAAACATGACACCATGTACTCAGATCAAGAACTCTGCAAAGTTTAGAACCGGAAGCTGGTTTCTTCAGGCGTAATTATCAAGATAAAAGCGCAAGTGAAAGTGGAAGCCTAGTTTGAGGGACACTAGCAGAACTTGAAGGCTCTTACAGCAGAAAGAACAATGTTGACAATCACAGATATATGAAAGCCTATTTGCGCTTGACAGTCTTTAGCTGTTACATGGCATAGACATAGAAAACAAGGTTTGGGTGAAACAGAGACATGGTTTCACTCCTGCAGATACATGGCATAGATAGTCTTTAGCTTAATTACTTGGAACATAGACATAGTTTCACTCCTGGAGATACAATATTAACTGACTGAAACAAGCTTTAGGGCTGGCTAGGAGGGTTGGAGTAAGAGAGGATAGAAAACAAGGTTTGGGTGAAAGTAAAACCCAGAATTAAAAGGGCAGCTGAGAAAGACAAGATCGCCCATGGATTATTAAAATAATCGCGTCTCAATGTTGCTTGCCACCTGTGCCAGGGCGCCTTGTAATATTCATTCACTTGCTGGCAGAGATTTCCGTAAGAGAATCTGTTGCTGCTATTGCAAAGTGCCGTTGTAAAGCCCGTTGAAGAAACCCACTATGTCCTCAGGGCTCCGAGCACTCAGCACTATTCCTTTTCCACGGAGGAAATCCACATTTTTGCTGGAGTTGATTAAAAAATCCAAGATTACAGCATAATATGTGATTTCATTGTCACAACCGGGATCACACTGCTCAAGTGCGATTAGGTTTCTAAAGAGAGATTCTGTGGTCTCCTGAATTAAAATTGGCGGAATTTCCATTACCCCGTCATTAAATTTTATATTTGGCAAGTCATTTTCCTCTCCAATTTTGAATTTAACTCCTGCTTGTAAGAGCTCTGTCGCACAGGGAATTGGATCGCAGATCCAATCTTCATTCTCTTCGATCTCTGATGAAAGCAGGCAGTTCCGCAGGAAGTCAAGCAAGTGCTTGTTGCCTAATCTTGCATTGCACTGTGGAGACATCGTCAGCATGACATCGCAGAAGAAATCAAGAGCCTGGTTAGGTAGGTCATATTGTTCATCATCTGTCTTGGTTAGGTTCCATAAAGACTCGAGAACTTGCCAGGGAAGCTGGTTCTCGAGTAGAAGCAAGTCACGTCCAAGACATATTAGAGACAGGATCATCCTCGCCTGTTGGTGCCATCGATGTATACTTACGGAAGAGTTCAATGATGAAGCAACCATCAACAACCATCATTTCTACGAATTCGTCACTACTGAGACTAATTTGTTCAGCGTAGCATTCACGGCAACCTGGTTCCATATCTGTAATGGCTTTGATAAAACAATCCAAATTTGTCTCCGGAGTCGGTGATCGATCCAGGAGGCAATGCAAATACCACCATTTCACTCTTTCCATTGCTTCTAGGTTTTTCTTTTTCTTTTGGTCTGCCTCCGTTGCTCCTGGGTTTGTCTTCCCACTGTGAAATGGACCTATAGAGACTACTTTTGGGACGAAAGCATTTTCACTCAGCACGCGCATTGAAATGGGAATTCTAAAGATGCAACACTGACTTGGCAATGGAGACTTTGGAAGCAGCTTTCCTCGGATACAAGATACCAACTGTTGGTCCACATCTACAATTTCGATCGAAGCTTGCTCGCCTCCATTTATTTATTTCATCATTGATTCTTTCTTATCGATTGTTCCAAACAAATGGAGATCTGCTCCAAGAAATTAATTTGTGAAAACTGGTTACGAAATGGTATTCAGAACTATACACGTGGTTCTAAAAATGGCATTCTCCTTTTTTCTAGATGTAATATCGAGAAAAACTACATGAAAAATATTGACTCCTTTTCTGGATCGTTTGCGAAATATGCTTTTAGAAGCCCATAATTAGAAAAAAAAAGTTTATAAAAAAAAAAAAAAAACAATTATTCATATACAACAAACCAAGCACTCAAAAGATCCCCATCTTTTCTTTTTTGGTAGGAGTGCTATGAATCTATTTTTCTAGCTCATGAAGAACTCACTTCATGGTAGCCCATGATTAATATGATTTATGACTATTCAGCAAATTTTTCATTATTTAAATATGCAGGACATGTTTAGACAATAGGCCTCCAAAACTTATGTGTGTCTATATATATATATATATATATATTTATTTATTTTATTTTTTGTGCCAAGCAACGGGGTGTCCGAACTGTGAGAATCTGATTAATTCTCGCTCCCCATGTAGGGCCACCATCCTATGAGGTCATTTAACGTGCAGGCTAGGGGTGGCAATTTCAACCCAAACCTGTGAACCCGCCCAAACCCACCCGCAATAAATGGGTTTGGGTGAAGCAAATTTTTAATTGGGTTGGTAATGGATTACCCATAATTGACCCAATTATAAATGGGTTGGTTATGGGTTAACCACTGGACCCGTTGGGTTTTATTGGGTAACTTAAAGGAAGAGGGAAAGGTGGGCATGAGGCAGTAGGAGCATCTTCGGCTAAAGGGGGGCATGAGGCAGTAGCGACCATCGCCGGCGTTCAAAGCTTTTGCCGGCGAAATGGGGCATGAGACAGCACCGAGCATCGCCGGCATTCAAAGCTTCAGTAGCAAGCACTACCGCTGGAAGAGGGCATGAGGCAACTGTGACCATCGTCCGTATTTAAAGCTTCAGCAGTGGCCACCGTCTGCGAAAGGGGACATGAGGCAGCAGCGACCACCGCCGACGTTCAATGCTTCAATAGCGACCACCACCGGAGTTTAAATTGCAAAACGTTTTCATCAAATCGAGAGAGAGAGAAAGAGAGAAAGAGAGAGATGAGAGCATTAGATCTGCCATGACCCCAACCCCATTCAACATCAACCCATTAATCCAAGTCGCCACCGTCAAATTCGCTGCTGTCGACCATCAGATCCACCGTCGACCATGAGATCCGCTGCCACCGTTCTCTCCCTCTTCGAGAGCATCAGATCTGCCATGACCCAAACCCCATTCAACATCAACCCATTAGTCCAAGTCGCCACCGTCTGCTGTCGACCATCAGATCCACCGTCGACCATGAGATCCACTACCACCATTCTCTCCCTCTTTATAGCCTCGTCGACGACCCCTCAGATCTGCCATAGTTTGTTCTTGAAAAAAAAAAAAGAAAAAAAAAAAAAAAAAGAGAAGCACTAAGGCAAAAACGGGTCGGGTCGGGTCTGAATTTGGGTCGGGTCGGATCATGAATTGGGCCAGGTATGATTATGTCGGGTCGGATCACTTGTTTCCCTTCCCTTCTATCTAAAAAAGCAAGCTGACATTCATGAATGTTCTTGATTTTTTATTTTGGTTGCAATTAGTTTCAACTAGATTTGGATTTTTTTTTTTGGTTTAATTTACTTTAAAAATCTAAAGAAGGCTAACACTTTGATGATGGCATTTTGGGAGGAGAGAGAAAGGAGCAAAAAAAAAAAAAAACAAAGTTCATTAGTAGTTATATTTGGATTGGGTTTTGGTTGGAGAGAGAGAGAGAGAGAGAGAGAAACAAAAAAACAAACAAAAAAAAAAAAAAAAAAAAACAAGCAAAAACAAACTAGGGCACAAAATGGGTCGGGTCATAAAACGGGTCGGGTCAGAAAATGGGTCGGTCAAAATGTGGATTGGGTTTAAATCTGGGTTGGGTCATAATTGGGTCGGTTGCGGGTTGGTTTTGGGTTTGCACAGTAATTGGGTTGGGCATAACCCAACCCATTAATGACACAAATTATATAACCCATTAATGACCCAACCCAAACCCAACCCAACCCATTTATCCTAAACCCAAACCCACCCAACCCGCCCAAATTGCCAGGCCTAGTGCAGGCTAATAGCCCTGACTGGTAGCTAGCTAAAACTTATGTATATTAGAGCATCCCCAATGGGAGAGCTATAATGTAAGTTAAAACTATAAATAGGTTTTAGCTCTAAAGGGCCTTCTCTAATGGGAGACCTAAATAGTGAGCCAAAATAGTTCAGAGTTAAACTAACAATCAAATTTGGCTCAGTTTAGTTTAGAACTATTTGACAATGTGGGGAATGGTGGTTAGACTATCATTTCATTGCACTGGCAATTGTTGAAGGCATTATATATTTTTCAAACCATTTATTGCATTAAAAGAACATGGGCTCCCTGAAAACTGCATGTCCCCTGAGTTCTTAGACTGAGCTCCAAACATGGATGATGTCCATCTTATAAGAAAGATAACTATTAGCACTTTAACGTTCGAAGCTATCATATTCAATAGAAGAAAATCTTACCCCAAACATGCATAACCTACTATGCCATAAAACAATTAAGACAACCCATAAGATGTAATAAGCACACACATGCAAAAATTTCGGTATAAAATCAACATAAAAATAATAGAACATCATTAAATAAATAAAAAAAACAAACAAATCCAAATCTCCCCAATTATCATTGTTGTCAAACAAAACTTTCCGTTAGGGGAGCGAATGATCATTATTTTCATGGGAGCACCAAGAATCAAAATAATAAGCTCACCTCGCGAAGTTGGTCGAGAGTCGTATTATTTGTTGCTTGTTCTCTAGCCGTTTGCCATTCTTCAAGGCATTTTTGCAATAATGATTCCTTGACCCGTAGAATATTCATGCAGCAGAAAATGGAGAAAACACAGGACATAAAAATCAAAGCTCGACACAATCTCTACTTACATAATAAGGAACGGGTTCTGGATTACTGTAGGTGAACAGTAACCCGCTGACGTGGACACCCTTGGTTAAAAAAGTACGGAAAAAAATTTAAAAAGGAAGGAGAGAACCGAAAGGCAAAAGGGGAGCAGGCCTTACTCCACCCAACGTTTTTTTCCCCCCCCTGTTTTGCTGCCTACTCCCATACGCCTCTCTCTCTCTCTCTCTCTCTCTCTCTCTCTTCCTTTCTTCTCTTATCAGGTACGCTATCTCTCTCTCTCTCTCTCTCTCCCTCAAAATTCATCTCTTTCTCTCTCTTTCTTTTTTTCTGAAGCTCATTTCAAATTTTTGAAATTGGAGTTTTGAAATCCCATCCTTTTTTTGTTTTTATTTTTATTTTTTTATCAATGGCTTCCTCTTTCATCAATGGCCTCTCAACCTCGTCTTCCTCCACAGCTCAGGTATGTCGCCCCCTTCTCTCTTCTTCTTCTTTTTCCTGTTTCCTTCTTCTCATTGATTTTTTTTTTTCTCTTCTTGGTTCCATTTTGTTAAGCTTCTGAACTAGTATTAAGCTTCTGAACTGTTTGCTAACTTTTCATGTATATGTAAAACAATTAATTACTTCTCTGGACTGATTGTTGTAATACGTTGCCTATTCTATATATGGTTCAGTAAATTGTGTCTATTTTATAAATTGAACAGGTGGATTTAGAAGGTTGCATTAACATGTTAAGCGTATTTGAATGTCTGAATATTGGTAATCATGGAAGCTCAAGGTTGTTAGCCCCTTACCAGTCCTTTTATTCTCCATTTTCTTTCTCTTGAGGAAAAAATTTAATATTTAGGGCAAATTACACAAAACCCTTGAACTAGAGGTCAATTTTTACTAAACCCCCCTGAATTTCAAAACTAAAGAAATAACCTGATGAACTACTAAATTTTGACACTTTTCCCCGTCTCTGTTTGTTTGGCGTTAGAAAATTTGATGCAAATAAACCATCATGTGATCCCCTTAAACACATTAATGCAGAAACTAGCTTTTTATAATCAGGCATTAAATTTGACTAAACTAGACAATATATATGACAGAAATTTGACGAAAATTGGCACTAAGTTTGACAGAGGGGGAAAAGTGTTATAATATAATAGTTCATGGGTAATTTGTATAGATTTAAAGTTCAGGCTGGGTTTCGTGAAATTGACCTATAGTTCAGTGGGCTTTCGTGTAATTGATTTAAAGCATGCTTGTGATATATTTGCTCTGAAAATGAGATTAGTCCGTCTTTTGCCTGCATTCACTCTCAAATTTAGGCGAGTGTCAAAATGATGCCTTTGTTCTCTTGTTTCTTTCATGTTTTTTGAGCAATAAGTGTAGGTAATTGGATTGGTTGTTTGGTCAACTTTTTGTACTTTGACTTCTGCCAATAGAATTTATCCTATTCTAAATAATTGACATTCACTATTAAATTTTGTCAGTCTGTTTCTGAAACAGGAGGCAACTTGCACAAGCACGAATGCATGATGAGAAAAAAAGAAAGTGTTAATTAGAGTACTCCTCTGTTTTGGGCTAAACTGATTCTAGCTACCTAGATCTTTAATAAATAAGGTGGTTTATTTATTTATTTATTTTCATGCTCTGTCGGAGGAAGTGGCTTTCAAGGCATAACATCTGAGTTGTAGTGAGTGTTCTCTGACATATGTAATCATTGATGATAATGTAGAGTAAGAAAATGATGCAGCAGAAAATACGTGGTCAAGATTAGCTCACCAAAAAACAAACAAGTGTCCACTAATCTGTTGGATTGCCCAAAACAGATTTTCAAAAACAATAATTTTTATTGTTGTGTTAAACTACTTGGTGATTTTCAAGATAATGAAATTTTGGTCTTTGAAGAGTTGAAGCATTATGGTTTTATTGGAGTTGACAATATTTGTTGTGCTGTTAATGCTCTATTGCTGAAGATTTTGAAAGAGATGAAGGGTGCAAAGAAAATTTTTTTTGTTATGAAATTTTGGGAAAATAAATTTTGGAGGCAATTAAAACAAAAAAAGTTCTCAAAGTATTTATTCAGTTGGATTGGTTGACATCAATATTTCTGTGAAGCCAACAAGCAGAGTTCGGGGATGAACTCTCTCCAAATAGGGGAGAATAGGGATGACGATGCAAGGCGTGGAACGATCACTTTTGTGCAACCGAACCATAGCGGATCAAGCACTTCATCTGCGATATCAGCAACTGCAAGTCTGGTGCTAGTATTCGTACTCATAGTTTGTTCGATGTCAAGCACTTGGTTCCTTATCATGAAGATAGCTCCGATGATGAAGCTGCGAATTCGAGGGCGAATTCTCTCCAAACAGGAGAGAATGATGCAAATTGCATCGGCATATGCACCACGGGCTGTTGGACGTCTTGCTACTGAATCGGGATTCTAGTTTATTTAGATATTTTAGGAGTCTTAATTATTATTATTTAATTATTGCTTTTAATTTAATTAGTTTCCTAAGTAGTTAATATTTGCTTGTTCTAGTAGAACTAGGTTTTCTTATTCTAGTAAAATTATGTTTTCTTGTTCTAGTAGAACTAGGTTTTCTTGTTCTAGTAGAACTAGGTTTTCTTATTAATTCTCTATATAAGGAGATGTAAGCCTTATGGTAAACAGTTTTTGTTCAGACTTTGATTAATAATATTGAGAGAAAGAGAGTTCTCCTTTATTTTCCTACTTTCGTGTTCTTGAGAGAATATTGATTGTGGTTGCCTACTATCTGGCATTGTTCTTGCGACAATTAACAGATTGGTGGACACTTGTTTGTTTTTTGGTGAGCTAGTCTCGACCGCGTATTTTCCGCTGCATTAGAAAAAGAATTGTTAAATAATAAAGGTTTTGAATCTTAAAGTAGAGTTTGCTTGAGGAGGTGATTGTGAAGGTTTTGCAGGGTGTTAGAAAGCCTGTCAAAGTGGACTCAGTTTGGGCCTTTGAGGTTAACGAAGGCATATTGATTTTGAGCATGGATTATTTATTTTTCATATGTTAAGTCAGTATTTTAGTTGTCACTGGTTAGAAGTTAGGTTTCAAGGAAGAAATTTTGAAATAGAACAAATGAAAATGTGTTGGTTTTAAATAGATGTCATAATAGTGGAGATCTTTTGTTCTAATTGTTGTCAAGGCTGTAGTGGACTGCTTGTAGGAAGTGAACACTGTTGAGAATGATTCTGCAGATTATATGAAATTCAGCATAAATTTCAAAAGACGATTACGCTGTATGATAGAGAACAAACTTCTGCAGTTTCAGAGGTATCCTTCTCCTAGTATTTCTTCAAGTTTCCGTAAGTTATAGTGCAATGTAATATAGGATTTTTTCTAGTAATTGTTACCAGGGTCTTTAATGGGAAATGGTAAAGGCTTCTGGCTACACTATGGATGAACCTTTTCCTTGACAACCAAGTGGGTCCTTTCATTTAAAAGCTGAAAACTTTGATTCCAAGTGAGTGTGGGAAAGCTTTTCATTCTTTCCTTAAGTTTTTGTTGGGATGTTTTGAAGATTGGAAAAAACAGGATTAGTTAAAGATGAGATTGAGCTTCAATCAGGTTCAAGAGCTTGTGGAGCAAAATTAAGAGCTTTGGCTGTAGGCATTACTATGCAGCTCTGTTGCGGTCCTCCAATAGTGATGTTGATTTTCTTGTCATCACCAGCCTGTGAAGTGTGGCAACTTACTTTCCTCCTTTGTAAGGAAAGTGACAATTTTCAGATAATTTCAGTGTTACTTTTATAGGTAGGCAGTTATGCCAGCCAGGGTCTGATGATATTTCGGGTACTAATACATATCATAGGTCTCCTTTCTTACAATGGTTGTATGATATCATCTTTCCGGAAATGACTCCAATCCTACAAAATCCATATAATCACACAGTTTGAAAAACATGGCACCATGTATTCAGATCAAGAACTCTGCAAATTTTAGAACTGGGAAGCTGGTTCCTTTAGATGTAATTATCAAGGTAAAAGCAAGTGGAAGTGGAAGCGTAGTTTGAGGGACACTAGCAGAACATCAAGGCTCTTACTGCAGAAAGAACAATGTGGATAATCACAGATATATGAAAGCCTATTTGCGCCGCTGGACAGTCTTTCGCTGTTACATACTTGCTTACTTGGAACATAGACATAGTTTCACTCCTGCAGATACACTATAAATTGACTGAAACAAGCTTTAGATCTGGTTAGGAGGGTTTGAGTAAGAGAGGATAGAAAAAAAGGTTTGTGTGAAAGTAAAACCTAGAATTACAATGGCAGCTGAGAAGGACAAGATCGCCCATGGAGTGTTAAAATAATCGCGTCTCAAGATTGCTTTCCATTTGTGCCAGGGAGCCTTGTAATATTCATTCACTTGCTGGCAGAGGTCTCCATAAAAGAAACTGGTCATGGCAGTGCCGTTGTAAAGCCTGTTGAAGATTCCTGCTACATCCTCAGTGCTCCGGGTGCCCTGCATTATTCCTTTGCGACGGAAGTGATCCACATCTTTGCTGGAGTCGGTCAAGAAATCTAAGATTTCAGCATAACATGTGATTTGATTGGTACAAGTGTGATCACACTGCTCAAATGCAATTAGGTTTCTAAAGACGGATTCCGTACTCTCCTGAATTAAAATTGGCGGAATTTCCATAACCCCGTTGTTAAATTTGATATTCAGCAAGTCCCGTTGGTCCCCCATTTTGAATTTAACTCCTGCTTGCAAGAGCTGCGTCACACAGGGAATTGGCTCCCAGCTCCAATTTGTAGTCTCCTCGATGTCTGATGAGAGTAGGCTGTTCCGCAAGAGGCCAAGCAAGTGCTTGTTGTCACATCGTTCATTGCAATGTGGAGACCTAGTCAGCGAGACGCTAGAAAAGAAATAAAGAGCCTGGTCAGGTAGGGTATATTGTTGGTCATCTGTCTTGGTTAGGTTCCATAAACACTCAAGAACTTGCAAGGGAAGCTGGTTCTCAAGTAAAAGCAAGTCACGTGCAAGTGGGAAATACGTCCAAGACATGTTAAAGACAGGATCATCCTCACCAATTGGCACCCTCCATGTATCCTCTTCTTTTCCCGAGTGCCAACATAAAAACTTACGAAAGAGTTCGATGATGAAGCAACCATCAACCACCATCATTTCTACGAATTCATCACTACTGAGACTAATTTGTTCAGCGTAGCATTGACGGCAATCTGGTTCGATATCTCTAATGGCTTTGACAAAACCATCCAAATTTGTCTCTCCAGTCGGTGATCGATCCAGGAGGCTATGCAAATACCACCACTTCACTCTTTCCATTGCTTCTAGGTTTTTCTTTTTCTTTTGGTCTGCTTCCGTTGCTCCTGGGTTTGTCTTCCCACTGTGAAATGGACCTATAGAGACTACATTTGGGACGAAAGCATTTTCATTCAGCACGCGCATTGAAATGGGAATTCTAAAGATGCAACACCGACTTGGCAATGGAGACTTTGGAAGCAGCTTTCCTCGGATACAAGATACCAACTGTTGGTCCACATCTACACTTTCGTTCGAACCTTGCTCGCCTACATTTATTTCTATCATCATTGATTCTTTCTTATCCATTGGTCCAAATAAATAGAGATCTGCTCCAACAAATTAATTTGTGAAAACAGCTGGTTATGAAATGGTATTCAGAACCATACGCATGGTTCTAAAAGTGGCATTTTCCATTTAAAAATGTAAAAGTAAAAAAAAAGTATGAATTAAGTGTGAGGTGCAAATGAATTTTTGTGATGGCAATAGCCTCTTCTTAGTATAAAGGTTAAAATATAAATATGAAAGAGCTATTGTAAATAATTAAATTGATAGTTCAAAAAAAATTAGTATATAAAATATCAATTCCCATTAAAAAAATAACACTACTTGCCTCTACCCCAGGGTGGAGGAGTTCCTACTTACCTCCATTCATTTTTTGCCATGTGTCATAAATATTTTAGAAAAATATGAATTTAAAAATACGAACAAATAGATGTGCGGATATAGACATGTAGACACGCATTTATGTTAACATGTAAAATGTAACATGTAAATATAGATTTATAAAAATATGTTCACAATTATGTAAACATGGGAATATGTGCACACAATCAATTCTTTTTATTTATTTGAATAAGTGGCGAAATTTGAGTAGGAGGAAAAGAGTAGCTCTTCCACCCACCCTTCGGTGGAGACAAGTATTCTCCCAAAAGTAAATATAGGAGTATCTTTGAATAACCCACTCCTAGGCCCTAGAGTTAATAAATTCTTTAATACTAGAAGGGTCAGACCTGTTGCAAGACACTGCTTCTATCATCTGGGGGTGGAGATAAGTATTTTCCAAAAAGAAAATCACTTATTATTGTCAAGGGTGGAACTAGGAGTCATATGTTGGGGTGGCCGACTTGAAAAATTTATGGTGTAATAGTTTTTTTTATGTTATATTCTTACTATGTAAATATTATTAATATAAATTCATGGATGAGTTTCTACTGTGTAAATTATTCAGAAATAGTGTTTGTAATTTTTTAGGCAAAATCATTCATAATAATATTTTTTAAAAATTAGAATGCAAAAGAATAATTTATTTTGAAATATTTTTCAGTGTCAAGACACTGAGTGGCGGAAGAGGCTCAGGTGATAGTGAGGATCAGGAAACCAAGTTGCATTTGGGGAATGAGGAGAAAATAAAGAAAAAAAAAGTATTGTATGTAATTTGACCAACCTTTCCATCTTTAAAGTTATATATATTTTTTTTCATATTGGAGTTATTTTGGTAAAACTAAAATTGAATTTTGATTTGGTGAGGTGTGTTGCACCCACTTGCAATAGCCAGCCTCTACACTTTTGACAATTGTTGGAAATCTATTAGGCTAAGGGACATTTTTTTTTTCAAAAAATTTGCAGGGGCCATGGCCCCCTCTGGTCCTCATTATGTTCCGCCCCTAACTATTGTGATATTATGGTGTACAACATCTAGATTTGGCTTTGTTGAACTTTTTCGGTTATGTTTGTTATAAGTGAATGAGAAAGGGAATGAATGATGATTCCATTAGCCTAATAAATAAATAAATAAGGTAATAGTTTGGTATTACTAGAGAATGGAATGATCATTCCTTTGTGGGGGCCTATATTCTTTTCCAAATCAAGTGAAATAGTCATTATCACCTTTTAAAGAATGAATGAAATAATAAAAAAGTGGGTTCACTTAATTATTTCTATCTCATTTCCACTTCTTACCAAACATTGGAATGAAATGACTATTCTCATTTTATTCTCATTCTCATTTCACTTCTATTTTCATTCCCTTTTCTCTTCATTTTATTCACTCAAACGAAACGCAACCTAAACAATACATGCATATATATTTCAATTACTCCGTAGTTGGCATGTAGGGTAAAATGTATATGCTCCTTAATTGGCAGGTTACCTCAAAGTAACTTAAAGAGGCATAGTTATTTTGCAATTTGACTTTCAGGAAAAAGATCAGGCCCAATTATTACATTCGGTACTTCCGATGAAATTCTTTCACCAGTGCGAAACTTTTTACCGATTTCTATAAATTAAAGAATTAAGGCTGCGTTTGGTTTTAGGAAATAGAATGGAATGGAATGGCAGTGGAAATGGAATGGGAATAGCCATTTTATACCTAATGTTTGGTAAGGAGTGAGAATAAAATGAAAAATAATAGGTGAGATCCGTTTTTAATGATTTTCATTCCTTAAAAAAAAGAAATAGCCATTTCTCTTTGTTTGGGATAGAATATTCTTTCTAATGAGAGGATAGACCCTCACAAAGAAATGACCATTCTATTCCTTTATGCTACCAAACATTCACTTTTTTGGAAGAGTGGAATTATCATTTCATTCCCTCCCTCATTCCTTCAAACCAAACGCAGCCTAAAAGTCATTCCGAGGTTTTTTTCTTTTTTTTCTTTTGGGTAATGGATTAAGAATATCACATAAACAATCGTACGTCCTACCCTATATGATAGGACTCCTACCCCAACTATTCTTTGCAAAGAATTCGTGACTCGAATGGGAAAATTTTCCCTACAAATAAGGAAGAAATGCGACTATATAAGGCCATAAGCAATTTATTTATAGAGTTAAAATGTCTAATAAATCTAATGAGTTAGGATTCATTGCCTTAATTTTTGTGTCTCATTCTTAAGTCATTGGATTCACAAGATCTAATGGTATTCTGAAAGGTTAACATGATCAAACTCTACTCATCGTTTGACAAATCAAATGAGGTGTAAAAATGAAGTCCCCTAATCCTAATCAAATTAATTCTAATTCATTTTTTACATAAAGGATAAGACACCTAAGAGAGGAATGAATTTATGAATGTTTAGACCTAGGGGTGCAACTTGGTTCGGGGAATTCCGAGGACTGGACCGTTCCGAGCAATTCGGTCTGGAACGGGACGGGATAAACAGTGTTCGGGACGGGACTCGGGACAAATTTTAAAAACCAAATTTTTTCGGGACGGGACTTGGTTTAGGGGTATTCAGTACTGTCTCATACCGAATTCCCGAACCGAATTCCCAGACCAAGTACGGATTAAATATAATATAATATATATATTTTTATATATATAATATATAATATATAATTATATATTACTAATATTTCGGAATATTTTCGCCTTTCAACCCTTTCCGACACCGTTTCATTGTAACTTAACAAAACAAAAAATCAATAAAACCCATTTTGACATTTTGAATTTTTTACTTTTGCCTAAAAACAAAAAAACCGGTATGAATGAATGAATGAATTATAATTAATGATTATGTATTTATGATTTTATGTAGCCTATTTTATGGAAGAGTAGGTATATGTAGCTCATTTTGTGGCTAATCAAGTTGACAATTTTTAATTGGAAGTAGTTATTTTTAATTTTTAATTCAAGGAAAACAAACTGATAAATACCGAGAACCGGACCGTTCCGTCCCGGTATTTTTCGGGACGGGACAATATTAAATTCGGTTCGGTTCCGGTATTGATTTTCAAGTCCCGAATTACTTCGGGACGGGACGGATATACTCCTGTCCCGGACCGTCCCAGACCGAGTTGCACCCCTACTTAGACCAAAGATGCGGAAAAAATTTTAAAAAAATTATAAGATCGATGAGGAAATAAGAAAGAGGAAAGACTATACCTTTCTCCACTCTATGGTTTCAAAGCCAATGCGATTTCTATACCTCACCCAGTATTTAGAGCTTTTCACCCAACTAGTATTTTCTCTGAAAATATATACAAAACTTAGTTCATATGAAATTCACAGAATTAACCTAGTTGCACATAAGCGGCCATATGGAAGAACAAACCACAATATGATTATTAGTTACAAACATGAATTAGGTAAGAAGAGAGGAATTAATGCTTACATAGATAGCCTTGTGGTTGAGGCCTAGGGTTGCTTACATACTCTCTCTAATACACTCAGATATTATAATGACAGAATACTAATGATTATTCTAGATTTCAATAACTCACTCAGTCACTCTCAAACTGGATACATTTCGAATGAGAAACCTTGCCCTTTTATAAAACAAATTTTCAGATTCGAAACTTGGAACTAAAACAAAGAATAACAATAGATGATATCACGTACAAAGTTGTAGGCATGCCCCCTATCCTATCTTTTATGGATCCATGGGAATGTTTTTTTTGGTTGCTAATACGAATTTAGAAAGCAACAAAACAAGAGCAGGACATAAAAGAAGAACACAGAATGAAAAAGCAGCAAAATACATAACATAAAAAGCTAGCCCCTTTGGATATGCTTTCAATTCTTTTGTACTTTTAAAAAGAAATAAAATTTTTTGATGTTTTTTATATAGTGCAAAATTTTGATAATTGCTTTTAAAATTTCAAGTAGCAAAAATGTCTTATTATCTCAATTTTAATAGGCTTCCAAATTTTTTTACACTTGATACTTTTATTTTTATATCTTTTTATTTTTTCTTATTATCCAAAATTTTATTTTTTTGGATAAGCTTATTCAAAAGGCCCCACCAAACAGAGAGCCTTCCCTACTACTCTAGGGAGATGCCCTTTGAGCAAGCCTTCATCGCACAGGAGATGGCAAAGATTCCAAGTGAGAAACCTATAAAACCAATAATATATTATTCGACGTCCAATGAAAAGTGAATGATCCCCACGTGTTTTACATGTTATTTACCCCACCTGCTTTTTGTTGCACTTTAACCGAGTTTATTTATTTTACTTATTTAAATAGTGGGCTTAATAAGAATGCATGAATCTTTTTACACATATTTGACTATTTATGGTGAGGTCTCATCAAGGATAAAAATATAATATAAGATATGAAATTTGATCTTCAAATCTATACTACCTATAAAAGGATGGGTCTCAGAAAAACTTTTGAACGACTAATATACCTTTATTTTAAAATAAAAATACATATCTATTACTCTTTTAATTAAAACACATAGTAAACGATCTTATCATTTGGTAAAAAATGAAAGTTAGATTTTAACTCAAACTCTTAACAAATTAAAGTAAAATTTTTACTCAAATTCTTTAAAAAAATATGTACTTTTGAATTTTAAACTTTATCTTTTATGAAAAAATATAAAATCTTTATGTATTTATTATTTTGTATAACTAATATTATTTAAAAATATTTACGTGCAACGCACGTGTGATATATCTAGTAAAATATAAGTTTATGGAGTGATCCTCCCTTTTCAATGGGTTATTTTGTTTTTGTTGTCTCTTTGTATAGACTCTTTCACTCTCATTTAAAAGGTTTAGACGCATGTGCCCATGATTTTACAGTCATATATTCGGCCTTGAATTTCTTTTACCTTTTTGCTTGTATCCTCGAGAGGCCTATTTTCATATCATTTTTATTGTTTCCATATTCGTTCATGAGTTAAAAAGAATGTGAAAATAAGTGGTGTGGATGCAACAAAAATGAATATGAAAATTATCTGCTGAAATAAAATGTTTTCATCCACTAGTTCTTCCCTATTGTCCTGATTGCATTACAGCCCCACATCCTCCTCTGCTTTTCTCCTTTACTCTTTTATTTTTCTCTCTTACTTGGTTACGTAGAAGGTAAACATTCTTTCTTCCTTCACTCTAACATTTGATTGTGTTCCTGTCACATATTCCCACACCCCTTATCTTTCTCAAGGAATCTAATTACCTTCTTCTTCAAGCACCTCCCACAGCAATTAACGCTTCGCCTTTTAGAAACATAACCAACTTTGTTTCTGCCAAACTAAACAATGGTGACCACTTGCCGTGGAGAGATCAAATGGAGTCAATTCTCATAAGTACATAACTAATCGCCTTTGTTGATGGATATATTCCCATATCAAATGAATGATTTCGCTTGAAAAATTCTTCTCCAGTACTCAAACCCCAAAGGTTTGGAGTAGTTTTTTTTTTTTTTTTTTCCGAGTCCCGCATAAAAAGATGCCACTAAACAGTAAAGCTAAAACAATGGTAAGAATTTTCCATGAGACATCAAAACAATAATTTATGGGATTTAATAATTTAAGAGCATATTCATCATCCTATACACACAATGACCATTTTGTCCAATCCTGCATAAATGCAAACTTAACTAAAGGTTTTGGGGCCTAAGGCATGAAAGCCTAGTGGTCTTCTCCGATCTGCACTTGGTGAGTGAGCGATTTCGGATTTCAATTTATAGAGAAGTATTGATACCTATTTATTAATATTGGGGGTAAAGGACAAGGCAATGTCAGAAATTTACTCTAGTAGAGTTGAATTTTTATTTTTTTTATTCCTCACCCTATAAATTAAAGAATCATTTGAAGTAGCCTTCTAGCAATCTTCTCTCCCCCTCCCCCTAAAATTTTTATAAAAAAAAAACACACAATAACAAGAACAAAGAAATTTTTTTGAACAAATTAAAATAAAAACTTATATATATATATATATATATATATATATATATATATTTTATATCGTGGAATTCTCGACGGCTTAGCTCCACTACATTGACCGTTCATGGAATTGGGGTAAACCCCAGAAACCTGCAATCTTCTGCGAGTATCGACTAAGATTGAAACCCAAAACCAAAACCTTGAGATATTACACTCCTAAGATTAAGTTATTCATGCGAGTAAAACTTAAATATTCGTTGATAATAAAAATGGTACAATTAGAAAGATCAAACTTTTTTGAAATAAAAGGTGTAAGAGTTAATTAACTATATGAAAGGAAAAAGGAAAGAGGGAAGGGTACAATTAGAAAATGTGCGAGACCAAAGAAAAAATCTGCAAGGTCAAATTTAGATATCAGAATATATGTAGAGTAGAAAAGAAAAATTTAAATGGGTGAGGGGCTAGCACCCCTTGGCTCCGTCCCTGGTTAAGGAGTATGGGTAAATTCTATTGATTGTCAAAAAAAATTTTAAAAAAAAATCTAAAAAAAACTTTAGGGTTTTGGGTCTTTCAACCTCTAAAGAAGTTTGGGACACTCTTCTTGAATTCTTTTTACAACACTCACCTCCCAAGTCTTGTCTCTCCGTTGTCATCAAAACCACGATTGATTCTCTTACTGCAAAAGGTGAGAAAGTCAATAGATTTAGATAAGGCCACTTAGACTTGAAATGGACTCGGGACCTAAGTATAATCAGTTTATTGAGACCATAAAGAATCGAGAAACCAAACCTTTTTTTTAATGATTTATTGTCGGCTTCTATCTCACGGATTGCATTTCGCTCACACTCTCAAAAAAAAAAAAAAAAAAAAAAAAAAAAAAAAAAGGGAAAAAGAAAAAAACCAACACTCACCCCCGCTCATCAATTATATTGGTGTTTAAACTTCTAACTGAAATCTAAGGGATAATGACCAAACGATGGGTCAAAATAAAAATAATTCAAAATTATTTAAAATAATAGTAATTCCAATAAAAGCATTTCTCCCTTATTCCATTCAAATTCATAGTAATGGATTTTAATCCCCAAGAGAGGGGATCTACCATTCTCTCCTAAATGCCCTTCTTACATTAAACTCATCAATTTTCTCCTAATTTAAAACTCTCAAAACATAATTCAAAAAAACTAATCATATATATATATATATATATATATATATATATATATATATACGGTTATGTTCCCATCAGCACGTGTTGATATAAGTTATATCAGCACCATGCATTTGGGGTTGTAGCTCTTACATTGGTCCAATATACCTCATATCCCACTAATGCACGAGGTATAACTTCCAATGCGGGTGTTGATATAAATTATATCAACACATGCTTACCTGATCATCATCCTATATATATATATATATATTTATCAATTAGAATAATAATCATCTATACACTTGGATTTGGAAAGTTTTCTTGCAAATGGTAGTTTCCAATCCCCTACAAATATACACTTTTAAGTGATTCTACCATAACTGGGTCCATAAGTGTTGAGTTTAGAAAATCATTCCATTGAGATTTTAAAATTTAATTTAATCATGTTATGGAGCATTATAATAGATTTAAAATTATATTATTTTATTTCAAAGATAGTATTAAATGTTTGACATAATGAATGATTTGAAGATTCATAACAAGGAGATCATCAATCTTTTGAATAAAACCATAATTATAAATGGGTATAAAGATGATGAAAATCAAGAAATCGTGTTTTTTTTTTTTTCCCCAACAATTTTCATCCAACTATGGTGTACAAAGTACATGCAAATGGGTAGTTTTTGTGTCTATGTTTGGTCCTATTTGTATAGTATTGACAACTCTCTTCATGTAGTCTTGGCGGTTGTTATCACATTGTTTTTGGAGAAAGACGACTGTGCGTGGGTTGGTGAATTAAATTTTGGGATTTTTGGCCATAACCCCATGTTATAAAAGTTTTTTTAACAATAGCTCCATAAGAACACCCAAATATTTGAAATCTATCTACAATTACTCAACTCAATGAGATGACTCATTTCTCACCACCTCCAACCTTCATCTTAACACCCAAATATTTTATAAGAACTACAGTCCACATTTACAACCTCTCCGTGCTTGAAAAAAAAAAAAAAAATCGTTTTTTATGTATTAAAGAGTAAAACGTTCTTGCAACCTCTCTACATCCAAGAAAAAAAATCTCATTTTTATGTAGAGAACAATAATAAGTTACTATTTAACAATAGCAAAATAGTAACATATCACTATTACTGTTTTAAGAATAAAAAATAACATAATTTTTTTTTTCCAAAATTACCTAATCACAGTGGGTAATGTTTTGAAGATCGCGATGAGTAAATTCCAAAAATACAAGTTTTATTAAAAACGGATTTATATCTTATAAGTTATAGGCTTTTAAAAGTTAGAAAATTAAAAAATAAGTTAGTTACATAAGGTACTCTTAATAACCAAAAAAAAAAAGAAAGAGTGCCCATACAAGCAAATAAGGGTAAATTAAGATTTTTTTTAAAAAAGATAAGGTTACTGCTAATAATTAAGAATACTCAGATGTGAGTTAAAGGGTTAAAGAGTCTTTTGATGAGATTATTTCTAAAACCATTCTTCTAAATGGGGTTATTGCCAATTTTCCCTTAAATTTTAAATCATGCTTGAGTTTTGTTTAATAAGGAACTATAAGCAACTAGCAACTAGCAACTAGCAAAAAAAAGGGAAAAAGATTTTTTTCTCTTTCTCAACACACGAGAAATGTTGGTTGAGTTTTGTTTAATAAGGAGAGGAGAGAATGGTCTCATAGGATTTGGGCGGGGTGAAAAAGGAAAAAAATTTAGCAAAATGGTATAATAAACATTTAACCCTAAATCCCCTTTTTATGGAATTTAAATTCATTATTGTGACTTTGAAAGAAATATGAGACTTTTAGCCCTATTTTAAGGATAACTTTTATTTTAACCCACCGTTGATTTAGCAATTGTCGAAAAAATAATAATAATTGAAATTGGGGTTGTTTGGCAAACCTAAAAACTTAGCCAATTGAGGATAAGTATGGCCAGTTTTTATTTCATTATTAGACACCCAACAAAACCGGACTCGGGTCACAACTTGCCGAGCAACTGGTATGCATCCACTTGATTTTGGTGCATTTCTACGTCCCTCTTGGGAATGTGTCATGGATGTGTACAAGGGTAACGCGTATATCGTTTTTAGTTCGAGTTATGATGTGCTCAAGGTAATCTTGATGTCTAGGTGATGGGTTCGTCAAGAAGAACTCGGTGATTGTGTTGAATAACAAATGAATTGGGATGGGCAGGTAATGTGTTTAATTCTATGTATTTAGGTTATGCAATTCATAGGTATTGCTTGTTGGTACTACCTATTGGGTGGAGCCCTTGGTGATCTGGTGGTTGTAGTTATATTTTGCGGTGAACGTTGGCTCGCAAACCCTACAATGGCCGCTATATGTGTGTTCGCAATGGGCTATGTGTATTTGGGGAATGAAATTTACTTTGTTGATAAATGAACTCAAAATGGAGTTATTGTATGAGATTTTGTCTATGAATCTTAAAAGCATATTTTGGTATGAGTTGGTAATTGCGGATTCTTTTGCAAATTAATGGTTTTCAATGGTATCTTGGCTTGAGTTTTGAAAACATTGGCGCAAGTCAGAGAGATGTCCAAGTAATCTTGAAGTGTCGTTTCTTAATGATAAAGCAATGGCATTTTCCTCCTAATTTGCCTGACTTGAGTTAATCCACTTCTTCAATTATCACGTGCTAACACTCTATAAGGAGCATGTGCTATTTTTGGTTTGCAATCCTTCAGACAGATTGCTTCCAATCCAAGTGCCGGTGGCAAAGGGCATCCCTCTTTAGGGCTTGGAGTGAGTGGGGGTCTGGGAGCACCACGTAGAATTATAGATCAACAGAGTTGGCATCTCAAGATTTTCAGATTGGAAAGTGGTTATCAAGGTATTAATCAAATATTAGAACAGCGAACAGTTTTTACCGGGTTTTAGGAAGTATACAATGTACAAATGAAAAAGTTGGGTTATACTTCAGTCCTTAAATCAGGTAACAACTGCATAATGGAGGCAGACTGAATTCATCCCATACTTCCACACCAGTACGAGTAGCTTAAATCCCAATTGATCCATCATATTGGCTGCTGCTGCATTCCAAAGTTTTATATTGAAGAACAAGAAATCAATACAATCATTTGAACCGATTGAGGCCTCTTCAGACCGCCAAATGAAAAATTAGAATATGGTCCCTCTCTGTTCCGCACTTTCTACAAAACAATCAAACTTCGGGAAATTCCATAGGATATCTGGCTACGAAGAGCTTGCATCAGTCTCCTTTGCTGCTGCCTCTTCCTGAAGCTTCTTCTTCCAGTACGCATCAAGTGGGGGTCCAAATATTGCCTTTCCAGAAACAACCCCAATCCTACAAAACTCATATCATCATGTCATTCACACAGTTTGAAACACATATCACAATACGTTCAGATTGATCCCCACAAAATTTAGAACCGCAAGCAGGTTCTTCCAGGTGTAATTATCAGGGTAAAAGGCTAAAAGCAAGTTTAAATTTTGAAGTGGAAACCTGGTACAAGGGGCACACTAACAGAACACCAAGGCTCCCAAAAAACCTCTAATTTTGCCTTCCAGAGAGTGCAACATAAACTCTGCCACTCATATTTACTCAAGATCAGCATACTCTTTTTTTTTTTTTTTTTTTTTTGCTAAGTCAAGATCAGCATACTCAGCATCAGTTCTCCACCCTTCATGGCCAGGAAATTCAAGGCTCAATGTTGGCCATGGTGTGTTAACCACTCAAAATGACTAAAATCAACTACAGCTGGGTAAGCTGAGCTCTCTACTCCGTTTCCAGAAAAGGAGAATGTGGCTTCTATTTATAAGAACAATGTAATTTAAATAGCTAATGATGTCATCTTTAAATCTTTTTTTTTTTTTCATTCCTGGCACCATATTTCGTACTAATTGAGTGCTAAGTAATTCAATTCATCTGAATACATTCCCATTTAGGATTCACTAATATGAACTGCAATTATGTATAAATCCACTCTTCCATCATATAACTTTCACAGATCCATCAATAATATGTTCTCCTACTGTTTCTTGTCTAAGATTACTTAACACTGAAGTGGATTGATAGTTTAATAATTAACAAGTTCATAAACTAAGGAAGAAGTTGAAGGGATAAAATGTACATTAACAGTGAAGTTAATACACTTTTCTGGTGAGAGTTCAAATGATTCGAATTTAGAATTTGAGATGGCATATCGGTTCTTCTGCACTCAGGGTAGAAGGAATGCACAACGTACGCATGTCAGACAAGCATTACAACAAAAACTACTGTCAAGCCAAGGCCAGCAGAAGTCTTTCGAGAACAAAAATGATTACAGAGGTGCTTGGATGTGTCGTCTCACCCTTGTCCCCCCAACACCCCCCCCACCCCCAACTACCAAAAAAAATAATTAAAAAAAAAAAAAAAGAGAAAAAAATCCTGAGCACGTATATAAAACTCAAGGAGGAACTATTATATGTACTCTATAAAGTAGAAATTTCCAATTTTTCTGCTATCAAACAGAAGCTATTCTGAATTGCAAGTTCCTACTAACTTTTAGCTGCCAATTTAAGTTTCTAGAACACCTTTTCAAAATAGTCACATACTGCCCTAGGACTCAAAACCTACAAACACAACTCTTTTACTTGACCATGAGTAGTAAAAATGGAGATTTCCGTATCTCTATAATTTCTCCTTCACTGATATGAGTGAGACTCCCCAACCCCCAAACCCCCCCCCCCCCCCCCCCCCCGGCAAAAAAAAAAAAAAAAAAAAAAGCACCCTAATCGTAATTTTACTATTTTGTTCACAATTTATCCACAACATTTCCAAATTGCGAAATATCTTTACGTAGAAATCAAATTCCGCCAAGCAAAGATTCATGAAGCCACTCCATTTTAATGGGGGCGTCCAAACAGGTCCTTAATAAGTGATTTAAGATTTTAAGATCAGTCAATCAGCTTTTGAAGTTGTATTGAGGAATGGGACTTAGGAACATTGATAGTGTTTAACTGAGAAACGTCTTAATGTGCTGGTGTATATGTCTGTGAGCAAAGATATCAAACTGGGCAACAATCGATTCAAATGACGAGCATAATCTACAGAAAAAATACCGACTTAAATATCTATAATCTAGATGAGATGAAAAAAGAAAAGAGAGGAGAGAGACTTACAAAACTGCTCCAACAACTAGTGGGAACGACAGAAATTTTCTTCGACCGAACATTTTCCAAATCCAAAGCCTTCCAAATGAGAATCCGAGCTCGTCTCTGCGATTGGGTTTTGCTTCTTCGGGAATATTGCTTCAGCAGTTGAGCTGCTTCTTTTAGGGTTTTAGATTCGGAATTTTTTTTTACAATTTGCTCTGGGAAATAGATGGTGAAGCCCATTGAGGTCGAGTTAGAAAGCAGAAAAGCCCATTAAAATGCCCCTCTAATGGGCCGGGCAAGGCCTAGGGTGGCTTCTAAGATTTTGCATCTAGGAAGTGCTCGTAGAAGAAAAGGTCTTTGTAAGCAAAAAAAACAAAAAAGAAAAAAAGATCTCGCGACCTGCGCGCTGTCATGCTACTTTAGTCACCAGCAAGGGGCACTCGTCTTATGAAATGCATTCTTAATTTTTTTGATATATAATATCTTCACTGGATGTGCAGCACATAAGTGGAATGTTTAGGAACATATGCTTTAAAACTAAAGCTTAAATGAAACACCCAACGGATACGCTTTGCACCCTAAATTTCACCTCGAAACCATCTTTCATATACACATACGTGGGAATAAATTTATGTAAATGTGGGACCGTCATGGATTCCACCTCATGTATCTACAGTTCTACACAAGTGGTTAGGATGCTTACAAGGTGAGAATTATAAGTCGCCCAACATAGAAAAGTTAGACTTCCTCAATAAGTTAGTCTGGGATGATGATATGAGACTTTAATGACATTTTTTTAACTTATTAAGTAAATGCTTTCAAATTTAAGCTTATGAAGAAGTCTTGATATTCATTTGTAAATATTAGGAGAGGATCACGGATATAGCCAGCATGGGTAGGTTGTATCTATTATAAAAAAAACATATAAAAAGTAAAATAAATAGTGCGGTCTGTTTGGTCCAAATGATACCGACTACCAAGGTACTATGACATACAAAGCTAATTTGACTTGCCTTTGTGCGTATGTGCGCGTCTTGAGATAGAAGTGAACCGTCGCTCTGTTGTCCATATCGATCGAGTAGAGCTAAGTTGGGATTGGCTCAAGTAAAGTTGATGTAAAGGGAATTAATCGTGGTCCAAAAGTTCGTCTGTGATGCAATGGCCCTAAAAGGAGGAAAAAAGAGAAGAGAATGGAGAAAATTTCAGTGCATTTAACCTTGCCATATATCTCGCAAATCCAAGCCAAATAGGGTTTGCCTTGCTATAAAAATAGCCATAAAATTATTGTATAACTACAATGGCCGTTGTTAACAGAAATAACTATTGTGTATATATGATAGCCATTATATTACCACTTTCACTCAATGTAACATTTTCTTTTTTAAAAAATAAAAACTCAAATAATGTTTTCGAGTTGGTAACGCATGCAATTTTCATAAAAACCTTTTATATTTATTTTTTTTTAAATCCCAAGAATTTTAAATGGGATTAGAGAAGAATTTTTGTGTTAGCCATAGCCGGCCCCATATATAAACTAACATGGGCTAACAACATCACTCCTATAAAAGGCTAGGGTAGGTAATAGATCGATATACCAGCAGAAACAACCTTTGAAAAGTAAACTCGATCGTTAAATGTACCCACAGTTAACAACCCTGACATCCTTCTTGGCTCAGCAGTTTAACCACCCATAATCCTGAAATTAATTAAATATGAAATTCAGGTAAGATCGGATATAATTTGGAGAGGCAATTAATGCACATGCAATTTGCAAATATCTTAAAGCCTTTTGACTAGAAGTTGGTTGACAAATAGCTCGTTCACATTATCATCAAGCTACAATACTATATATATTAACATTCAAAGTTCTCTATAAGCGGTTTGTTTCCACAAACAAAACTAGTTTGTTGGTATTTTTCTAATTGAAATTATTAAATTTAATTAAGATATTGTACGTGTAATGACCTTTCATTATAGCTAGGAACCCCTATTCACATTCAGCTTTAATATTGCGAGTACAAACAACAAAGAATAATTGTTAATACATGGGAGGGACCGAATGGCACGCATCAAGATGATCATGAAAACAAAACCAGGGACAAACTATGTTAGGAGCTATCTCCAATGGGGGCACGGTAAGCTGTTGGTGGTCGTCCGTCCACTGTCTTCGTGCACAACTGTGTAAGGTGAGTGAGTACGTGGCAGTGAGTGCACTATGTTTCTCTGAAGTGGGAACTAAAAGTTCTCAAGAGCCTCCCTTCTTTCTTTGGAGAAATTACCTTTTAATACTAGTTCCCATTATAATACCAAATAAATGATATTGCTTGTCAACTTACTAAAAATTGATTGTATATATTCTTCAAAATGACTATGAAGTTCCATTTTTTGATATTACATTAGGAAGTAGTTACTAAAAGATAAATTTCTCAAAAAAAAAAAAAAAAAATGAAGAGAGATTATATGAGTTAGTGGGAGGCACATGCCCCCAAATGCTCCCACGTGCCTCCGCCCTGAGCCTAAGTATCGTTTCTCACATTATCATGTACATAAGGTTGGAGGTAATTTGTGCATCAGTTTCTAATTGTTAAAAATTGGAAAGAGATTTGTGCTTCAAATCTTGTAAAGAATAGAGCAGTTGGGATTTCTTTTTATCCTCTTTGAGGTGCTTTGTTTGATTTTGGTTTTGGTTTGCCTCTCATCTAGTTGGAGAGGGCTGTTTTTGCCTTTGGTCCGTGCATTTTGATGTTTTTTTGTGTTCTTTTGGTGGTGTAACTCCTTTGTTGTTTCAGGTTTCCGGTTGGACTTCTTATTCAATTTGTATTATTCTCTTTGATTAATACAATCTGTTAATTATCAAACAAAAAAAAAAAAAAAAGGAGATTGTGCATCAGGATCAGACTTCTGTGAAAATGCTTGGGATATCTGCATGCATTTGGCCAAAAAATGAGAAAAGTAGCGCCACCTCCCTCAAAGTACACAAATTTCCATGGCTATAGGATCCTACAATCAAATGAATGTGATCCAACAACAAGAATAGTTGTCACAAAGTAATGTCGTCAACTAGATATGTATACATACATGGCTGGCAATCAAACATCGCGGCTGAATACTATGCCAAATGCCAATGACGCGGCAAAGCTCACTTCAACGAGTAGTGCAACAAAGAGATAAAGTTCACTTCAATGAATGAAAGGACCACTCAACTTGTGTGCCTTTCGATAGTCAAAAGCGGCGTGGGCTGGTTATATATGGTCCATATATAGCTTGGGAGAGAAGGGCCACAGACTATGGGTGCAAAGCAAAATCTTCCTTCTCTTGCTTTCAAGAAAGATGTTTGTCGGCCGCGAATCTCATTGACCATATCAACATTCATCAATGCAAGAAAAAAAGGCAACAGGCCACAGGGCGGTCGTAGTACACCATTTATGAGACTCTGAGTTCCTAACCAGAAACCATGCATGTTTAATTTGTTGGAAAAATAATGGCTACTTATGTGATTCTGTTGAACAGCAAACGAATAACAAAAACAGATATGGACAAGCAATAAACATGCAATAATCGGTTTCGGCAGCACAATACGTTTTATTAATGAGTCCTTGAAGTAGAAGTACAGCAAGTGCAAAGCTTGGAATGATGCAGACAACAATGGTAGTATGGTACCACAGGTTCATAAAGGATTCGTAGTCATGGGTAAGCCAGAAAATCCAGAGAGAGTACGTGTGACCAATGTTTTAAAACGGTAGTTGATTTCTTTGCTTTGGTTTTAAGAGCGCAAATATTGCATTTTTAATTTTTGAGGCTTACTCACCTATATTTTCATGCCTAAGGGACCACCTTTTGAGGCTTGTAATCTATTAAATGTAATATCACTCAACTGTCAACCAACCTCAGCAACAACATCAGCTGCGTCTAGAAGTTGATCTGCCCCTTTTGTTGTTGCCCATCTTCCGCAACTGAATTGAAACAGGTGGTTGTTTGCATTAAATTCTAAAATGGAGGAGAAAAGCTAACGATCGGCCACAGCCCTATTACTCACATGTGGTTTTGTTGCATTCACTCATCTCTCACTTCTTTTAACTAAGAAGTAGTGCTATTTTTTCCTATAGTTTCTCATCCACCCATATGTGGGCAATCTCCCTGAACCCACATGATAGTTTTCACCTATTTACTTTACACATAAGGTTGGTACGTAATAAAAGATATGATGAGTAAAACAGCATTTTTTTTTTTTTTTTGTGTGGTTTTTTTTGTTTAGTCAGGGTGATTTTGTAGCTTTTTATGAGGAGTTTCGTTGAGAGTGTTGTCCTTGGTGTTTTGTTTTTCCAACGGGTTTTTCTTTTTAATGTGCAGTTTATCCATGTTAATAATATTTCATTTTGAAGATTAAAAAAAAATTACATGAACGACTAACACGAGATCAGGAAAATATAATAAGTTAAAAAATAACCGGCATATATATTCATGTGTGTGGTCTCTTGCAAATGAAAACATAAAAGAATTTCATGGGCATGCACCTCAAAATTGTCAACTAATAATAGGGACCAATTAAACAATAATCCGTAGCCTGTTGACATAAGATAGACGTTGAAAAACTTCCACTGTGAAAGGTCTAAACTTTCATTTCGGAAAGGTCAGGGTTCAAAACTTTCAAATGTGTGAATGGCACCCATAGGAGTGGTGCCTATCAAACGTATGAGCTGACGATGGAATTATTGATCCCATGATGATGGCAAAGCTACCCTTCATGAGAAATCTTACTTGAATATCACCATATACGTGGATATCACTTTCGTTTTCATTTCAAATTGTAATGATCATATATTTTCTTACTATGTTCTCGTTGAAGCCATGATCTACTGTGAACCGATAGTATGCTAACTTAGTGGCATTCTCCTCCTCATTTGTTGAACGAATGATCTTAAGTTCAATCTTATAAAAATGCATTGATACCTATTTATTGATATTGGTGAATACGTTTGAGAGTAAAAGTGAACTCTATCCAAGAAAAAAATGAAAAAAGAAACCGTGAATGGAAATAAAAATAAAAAATAGAAGGAAAAGAAAGAAAAAGCTGGAGCCGTTATTGAGCTACATAGTTTTTGTTGCTCGAACCTCACACTAAAATTGTGAAGGCCGATCATAATTTATCTCTTCATTTAACTTAACAAACCTTTACAACAACAATAAAACTAAATGATAAGGGTGGCATAGAAGATTATAGTCTAATGAGTCATAAACTTCTAATGAACCTCCACTAATTCATATAAACCAATACTCTCAAGCTGGGCCTATGTAGAAGAAGCCCTTTTTTCTTTTTTTTTTTTCTGTTTCTTTTTTAATTTTTTGTTGGTCATATGTAGGAGCTAGTGCTAATACATATATATTCTATATGTAAGAACGAGATAAAAACTCAAATTCATGGTTTCTGCTTCTGGGTATAGATATAGTCGATATGAGCCGCGAGCGTTCTTCTCATCAAACACTCCTCTTCTCCAACTCCTTCACAGCTTTCATCCACCACCTCAACGTGATCACGTTCAATACCCTGAAAAAAGAAAAAAAGAAAGCAGCAAAACCCATTAGTCAAATTCAAAAACCAATTAGTTTTTTTTTAGACTAGCAACATGAGTAACATGGAAAATTCAACCGACCAGGTGTTGGGTTTTGGCCGGAAAAGCGGGGTCTGGGAGTGGGCGGGCGGCCACGAAGGACAGAGTAGTGGAGCAGAGGAGGAGGGTTATCACGAACAGGGTTGTAAATCTGGACATCATTGCTGTTTGGTAAGTGGGCAAGAATGCGAGACACGGAGGAAAGAGAGTTGGAGTGGTGAATTTATAGAGATTGGCCGACGTGTGAGGAGGGACATGTGAACTAGAAGATAGAAAAGGGCGACTTTAATAAATGCTACACGCACAAAAAATAAAAAAACAAAATAAAGATATTTAAAAAGGAAAGCGACCACAGGAAATCAAAGGGAGAAATTAAAAGAGAAGAAAAACCGAAAGGAGGTTGAGGAATTCCTCGTTGATATCGCCGAGATTTGTTTGGATTCTATTTATAGACTAACTTTAGCAACTTTGCCTGGGCGAGTGGGCGCACAGAGAGAGAGAGAGATGTCCTTTGTGTGCGAGAAATTGGTAGGGAGTCAAGATAAAATTATTGCTGTAATATTCTTACGCGTACTTATGTTGTTCCTTCTAATTATTCGAATTCATATATATCTCCGGCAAAATGTGCGCTTTCTTTTTTTATTTGCTAGTCGACATGATGAGGCTCACAAAACCAAAGTGTAAAACTGCATATGACTATAAAAAATCCCAACATGAGAGTCATGTCATTTCTTTTGCTAGGCAAGTAAGAACCATTGTGCATTTTTCTCATTTTCAATTTTTTTTTTTTTTTTTTTTTTTTTTGGAGAATTCTAATACTTTTCTCTTCTTACACGCAAAATCTCTAACAGTGTACTAAAGGATAAGATATTGCCATTCCTTAACAATAGCACACCTTCAGTACTGCTCAACAATGTGCTAAAAACATAATAATGGTACACCCTTATTCGGTTATTCCAAAATGGTTAGGCAAAAAAAAATTGGTGATTCTGTAAAAAAAAGAAAAAAAAACAAAACAAAAAGAAGCACATCGTGTTATTTGCACCATTAGAATACATTGTATCAAATTATAACATATATTTGACACTACAAGTGATTTAGTAGAAATAGCACAAATCACTAAAGATGCATTAAGAACTTCCTTGTTGCAAAAAGGAAAAAAGAAAAAAGAAAACTCTTATACTTCAATATTCCTTTTATAAAATGAATCATATTCTAAGGTTTGATTGTCAATTGCACTAAATTTCTGATCCATCAATGCAAACTTCTCCAAAAATGAGTCCATTATTAAAGTAAGGTGTGTAGAAACAATGATTAAGGATTTTGAGGGCTATGTTACATTGTGAGAAGGTTTTAAACAAAATTTGTTAGAATTGATATCGTCTAGTAAGACTTAGTTATCACTTGAACTTATTCTATGTAATAAAACGAGAGCATAAAATAAAATAATATTTTATGAGATAAAAAAGTGTAAAGAATGAAGCAAAAATCTAACCTGGTAAAAGTCCACATAATTTGATGAGGAAAAAGTTCTACTTCTCATTGTATCAACTTTCAATCCAAAAATTCTAATTTTTATGAAAATTGGGATTTTATAAATTAATTAAAAAAATTAAAAAATTGAACACTCTAACAACAAACAAGATTTTGTTAAAAGATTGATTTTTTAGATTAAAATATAGAATTTTGGGGGTTTGAAGTCGATATTTTCCTATAATTTATAAAATCATGTAGAGAGGAAGAAGGTGAGATAGAGAGAAGTTGGTGGCTGTTTGTGAAGGAGGTGGTTTTGGGATTGAAATGGTAGGGGTTGTGGTTAGGAAGAAAGATGAAGGTGATGAGGTTGGTGGCCGGAGGTTGGAGGAATGTTGTCCTAGCAATGATGAACCGGTTCCTAAAAACATTGCTTAAATGATGCGTTTGCATCTAGAATTGGAAGGTAGAATCGGAATAGGGATCTCTAGTTCCGATTCTAGTTTTTTTCAGTGGGCCATGGAATTGGAGTTGTGACTTCAAAGCCTAAATGAAATAAATAAATTTATAAATCATCAAATCTTTGGGAGGCCAACTATTATGAAAGCCTAGTGATATTTTCCTTATTTGTTGAATACCTATCTTAGATTTAAGTTTATAGGAAAACATTGATATCCATTTATTAATATCAGGAGATTAGGGTTAAGAGTAGATTCTATTGATTGTCCAAAAAATAATAAAAAATCTTTGAGAAGGTTTTTTTTTTTTTAAATTCCATAAAAATAATTATAAAGAGCAGATTGCTAAAAATTCTCTTACAAAGAACTAGTCTTAACGACTCCTACCACCTTGATGTCACTATCATCATTACCACTACCACTATCATCACCTTGTTACATTGTGATGTAAGGCTTAGATTCCTATTTTATTGGCTTCTGTTTTTTTTTCTTCTTTTTTTGGATGTTCCAAAATTTTTGTCTCATTTAAAAAGTCAATGATTTTTTTTATCTGATCTCCTAAAATATTCTGTATCATTTTTCATGGATATTTTATATTTTTCCAATGTTTGTATACTTGAGGGCAAAATTGGAATGTTAAAACATATATATTGATTTGAAAGCATTTAATAGGCATTCCAAACTTTCTTTTTTCTTTTATATATATATATAAACGTGTTTTTCTACAAGGGACGGTCAATTATGAATGGAGGGAGTATATACAATTTTTTTTTTTTTTTTTTTAAATTAAGGATTGGGAATATGCAAGCCTTACTCTCACCAAGATTTCAATTCAAATTGATCCCGTAATAGCCCGTGTGAAATGTCCCATACCCACACAAACAACGATAGTTGCAAGAAGTCAAAACGATAACCTTTAAGAAGCGTACTCAGTACCCAACCACTTGACCAACTCCACAGGGGCATATAATTATATATGGTTACATAATTGCAAAATAATAAGTTCTAACTCTTCCCATAACATATAAAACTTTTTTGCATAATTTTTCATTTTGCAGATATATTTTTTGGTAAAATATCGAATTCCATTTTTAAATAAAAATATAGAATATCATTATGCTTCTTTTTAATTCTTTGTGCCATCTAGAGATTGAAATCATTATTCTGACTTAATTCAAATGATGATGAAATTGAAATTGGATCTTACAATTCAAGACCTTAGTTCCCATTATAGATAATCAATAAACCCTTTTCAGCTTCGTTTGGTGTAAGGAAAAATACAATGCCAATAATTAGAGCAAAAAAATGGTTCATGACTCACTTCCAAATGGGAGAGAGAGAGAGAGAGAGAGAGAGAGAGAGAGAGAGAGAGATGCTCTTTCATTTTCTCCCATTCGGTGGATTATTCGAAACCATTTAATAGTTACATTCTAGAATACCATAGAGAGAGAGAGAGAGAGATGTACGTTTTTTGTTTTTGTTTTTTCTCACATGTGATTGATAATTCAAAACTGCGTAATGGTCGCATTCTAGAATGCCCAAGAAAAAGCCTCACCCTCTAGCTCTTGACGTTGTGCTAAACAATTATTAAGTCACATAAATGATTAGAAAATAGGTGCTCAGGTTTGAGGACTTTTAACCAACTTATACGTACAGTGGCCAGATAACCGTCTATTTAGCCAAAATGGTAGCACATACTGAACCTTCCTTCTGAAGACTAAACGAATCGGCGGGCATTGACATTCTGTTTCTCTGTTCACAAATAAGTATCGTGCTTGAAGTTCTTTTTCGAAGGGGGATTTTAGATAGGTCGGCAGGAAAATAATTACAGTTGGTTTACTATGGGTAGGATCTACCTTTACCTTCAACTTAGGAAGCATGGACACTTCCTCAAAGGCCATGTGTCTATGTCGGATACGACACTTGTCCGACACTCCTCCAATACAATACTTCTTTCTTTGCCATTTTTTTTCTTTCTTATTGTTCATTATTTTCCTTTCTGTCATATATTTTCTACTTATAACTCAATTAGATTTATAAAAATAATTCAAAAGTATTCATTTTGAATGATTTATGTAATGTTACGTGACATCTTATAATTATTTGTATAAAAATAAATATTTTATTAACGCCGTATCCCCGTTGTATCGTATCCTAAATTTTGAAAATTTCTTGTATCCATCATGAGGGCGCTATGGATCTAGATTCATCTATTGTCAGTCTGGTGTATTAAAGCTTTCACAGGTTTTGGGGCTCAGATTGTCTCATGGGTTGTGTTAGGACCTTGTGGTGGTTTTCCAAGTTCGGACTCTTTTTCCCTGAGTCCTCTAGGCAGTGGTTTGAAGCTTGTGCCGCTTCATGTCGTTTGGAGTATCTTCTTGTTCTTTTGTAATCTTGGGACTGTATCGTTAACTCTTATACTTTTTATTATGTAATGAATTTCTGGATTTGGCCAAAAAAAAAAATGAGGAAGAAAGAGATCTCTGGTCGTTGTTAGGCATTCTGACCCATGCTGGGATTATACTTTCATAATTAAACACCAAACAGCAACCAAAAATACAGCGATCAAGGTAGGTGCACAGAAATATTAAAATTAAAAAGAAAATAATAAGAGACAAAATTAGAGTAAGAGCAGATTATATTTGTTCCCTACAAAATATATTGAGTTGGTGACAGATTCTTCTAAGAAGACATGGATTTCTTAAAAATCAACTGGCGATTTCTTAATGGTAGGTACGATTATTCAATCATGCCATATCTATGACTATCCTTAAAATAAAAAAAATAAAAAATTCTATTAATCCACCGTACAAAGGAATTCCAATTCATCACGTAAGATTAATAAACAAAATCCATTTTTTGTTTTTTTAATGCTAACCCTGATGTCACGATCACACACGTAGAAATGAGTAGAACTAGTTTGACACGAGAACTAAGTTTATCTGGAAGCACAAGTGGGTGATTGATCAACAAGTTTAATCAAATATCACATTAAATCATGAACAAATAATATTTGTTTTAAAAATCGAAACAATTATAGATTGGTCCGGTTGTGGGCAAATAATTATAGTTTGTATTCATTCTTCGTTAAGTTAGTAGTGTTTTACTTCAAAGTTAGATAATCATTTGTATTGAACTATAATTATTTGTCTGTAACCGGACCAATCTATAATCTCCTAATATGGCAATAAATTCGATTTTCATATAGAATTCCTTCAAGATTCCGCCTATTCACATCAGTTAAAATAATAGTCTAGCCCAAACAATGAGAAAGAACGGGGAAACTAATTCAAGTAATCCATTTAGGAAAAACCAAAAATTAAAAATTAAAAAAAAAAAAGGTTCATTATTTAAGTTAATTGTATAGATAAAAATTATTTTTGTGAGTCGGTATCCAACTAGAAAATGTACATGTCGGTTTAGTACACATGAAGAAAAGGATCTTTAGCTTTGTTAACAGGGGTTGGCCAAAGGCAATTGGGGATGACAAAAGAATAAAGATATTTAAGAAAAGTAAAATGGGAAGAGAGCAATTGAATAATGCAATTGGAAAAGGTATGGAAGGAATAAACATGCTCATGGTGATTGGGTTATTGCGTGATCGAAAACCAAAGCTTGAATGAGTCAAAAGCTTTTCTAATTGAATCCCTTACGGTTGGTAGATTGGGAATTGGGTCGGTCGGGCAAACTGCATATTTGTGGATGATATACCAAATTATGACGTGTGATTTGCTTGTGTGAATCAAATCTCTCTCTCCCTCTCTCTCATATTGCTCAATAGTTGCGATCTTAATAATTGGAGAGAGACCCACTCGTGGGTGTGTGTGGATTCGTAATTCAATAGTTGAGACCTTAATTATTGATGTATGGTGTTCAATAGTAGCAATCTTAATCATGAAGAGAGATCCTTTCCTCTGTGTGTGGACGTACAAAGTTCAATAATTGCGATCTTAATTATTTTGGGGGGGAGGGGGGGGGGGGGGGGGGGAGAGAAGGAAATTGCACATAAAAATATGTATGGGTTAGGATCAATGGGTAGAGTTCATTTGTAGGTTGTCCTACATCTCTCGAAAAAAAAGGAAGAAGGGGGTGGGGTGGGGAAGAAAGAAAACTTAATATACACAAGTAATTGGATCACTACCGATAGGTATATCATTTGTGGGTATCAATTCTAGACTTGTATATTGGACTTGTTGTGTTGAATTTTGAGCTCTTTTATTTTCTTAATACAATGGACAACTCTTTTGTGTGATCTATATTTTGCATAACTCACGGCATTTCAAAGCCGAACCCAGTGGGTTGGTCTAGTGGTTGGATAATTGGCTTCAAAGTGACTATCTCGAGTAGAGGTAAAAGATTTCATGTTCGAATCCCAGTACTTTGAAAAAAAATTCCTGAAACAGTGATTTATCGTTGCTTACCCATTGCGATAGTGATTAGTTCTTTGGTTGTCAACTTTGAGGATATACTGGGTCAAAGACCAAAAAAAAAAAAAAAACCATGCATGCATGACATACACACAAAAAAATATTCTAATTTTGTGGGTTTTGTAAAATATGAGTCCAATATATAAATTATGTTGTCTATTTATCTTAATCCTATATATGTATATATGTATAAACATCTATAAAACATGGGGGGATTTTAGTTTGATCAGGCTACAGGAAAATAATTACAGTTGAATGTTATTTGTTTCTAACTTCTTAACTAACAATGACTACTAACTTAATTATTTTCCCCCAAGCCAACCAATCTAAAATTCCCCATATAAAACATTTATCATTTTTTCTTTTTTTTTGACAGTTAAGGTGTCCGGGTCAGCTTGCGTGCATTTCGATTAAATCTCTCACCAGGCGATCTTAAGGATATACTCCCCCACATCGACCTATTGGTAGTCAATTAATAGGGGCAGCTCCACCCCCACGCAAATTTGCATCATTTTGCTGCTTCCACTCAAAGCTCTCTCTATGCCATTTGGTGGGTTCCAATAAATAAGGAGGATGAAAATAGCAATTCCCAATTTTCAACAAAGCATAGGCAATTATCTTTATGGACTGGTTTCGGTACACGAAAATGTTATTTTAGTCCAAAAAGTGTTAAAGGATATATACACATTTCAGTCTTTATAATAACCGCTCAATTAAATTTCTATCTCTAGATGCCTGCATCGATCAGCTCCTTGAGTTGCTTCCTAGCTCAGCTCTATCTCACAGTTCAAGGTGAACCAATTTAAGGCTAGCTCAATTGGGAGTCTTATTTATATATATATATATATATGTAGAGTGAATTTTGGGACCCCTGATTTGGAAATCCTGTCAATTTGGCTCCTAGTAAAACCATTTCCATCTTTTTTAAAAACAAGAAGCACAGAATCACCCTTCTTTAATTCATTGTTATTTTTCAAACAACTGGAGTTGCATTCCCATGCAAAGATAGCAAAGTGGGGAATGGGCTCCATATTCAGTGAATATAATTGGCCAGGAAAAGTCGCCGGCGAGGACTAATCATTCCTATTCCCTAGCCTCTACCCAGATGATTAGAAATAATGGTATTTCGCCGTGAGAATTCATATGATCGATCATTCGTTTAGACTTTGTTGGACTGCTTTATTAATTGCACATCTAAGAAGTTCAAAAAGTTCCACCGGTGGGGTCAAGTTTGAATCATTTACACTTTCAATGACACGAAAACTAATCACAAAAGGATAAGGTCTCCTCCATCACATGTGTGGCTGTATGTATCGTGGGCTCCATGAATTGCAGAAAACGTATATATGGGACAAGTGGCTGGTAGATGCTTAATCCTTTCCCACCAGAACAAGCTAATTTAATGGCTAGGCTAAATGCAACCAAAAGATTAAATAAATGAATAAATAAATAAAAAAAAAACAGGATTTGACTGCATCATGTAAACACAAGCACAAAAGACACTGCATTATAGCTACAATTTTCCCTTCATTTTATGTCGTTTTCCTATCTGTCACTAGCCACTTACAAGACCTCTTCCTTGTCCATATTCATGGGTTTCTAATGTTTATTCACCAATTCGATCACCTTCATGCATATGTTTTTCGTGCTCGCCACCGTCTGTCTGTACAATCGAGGCTAGATCATATTTGTCTCAGCTGCAATGACTCTAAGAACCATTGTTTGAAAAGAGGCCTAAAAAGGGTCCACAAATGAAGGTATGATCATGGAGGTAGCTAGCTGCATGTGTAAATCATCAATTACATGCCATAAATTTTGGCGGTTTGAATCACTGAGGATTGGATGAGAGATTGATGTCTCAACTTCACAACAAATAGTCAAAAGGGGGAAGAATGGTTCCCCAGCTCATGTTACCTTTTTTTTTTTTTTTTTTTTTTTCGGCCAAGGCATGTTACTCTCTCTTGTTATAGAGGGCAACTGACAATAATAGCAAAAAGGATCAACTAGAATCAATTTGAACATACGTTTTGGGAGTTCTTGTATGCATTGTAAATTGAGTCACCCGTGTCTCACGACATATACCAATTGATTTAATTTTGAACAGATAAAATGCGACTCTTCTCCTTCCTTAATTCTTTATTGAATCCAATTTTAAGAAAGGAATCCATTTTTAAGCAATTTTAAATATTTTTATTTTCTGTTTCTTTTCTACTTTCTAAGATCTAATTAAACTGAAGTCAAAGCTATAACACTGTGAACTGAATTCATAGGGTTGATGTTACTACTACTTGTCACTTCTAATTCTCCAAATCAGTCGGTCCAATTACAGTGGTGCGCATATGGTATGGCGGCCATACCCAGTCATTGTCCATGTCGGCGGGAGGAACCAACCCTTGGCCGTAGGTAATAGGGAGTATGAACCGAAAGTGTTTATTTGAAGAACCAAATTGTGGTGGAATTCTTCATTGCCTTCTAGGGCTGGTAATATAATAGACTATACCAAGTGTAAGACAAGAAGGGACATGACATATGAAGCTAATAAAGCAAGTCGATTGTGTTGTCAATATTGCAACTGACACCGTCCAAATAATTCAAATTTGCGAGGATGTTCCGTGTAGGTATGTAATGGCATGAGCGCCTAAAGTATGTTTTTTTGTTGAAAGTGACTCTGAGGTTTGCATTAAATGCATTCAACGCCATTCAACTCTTTCTAGATATTTTTGGTATTTTTGTCCAAGAACTTGATCTCTTACGGTTGAATGGTTTATCGGAGTTTTTTTCTTTTGGGAAATGCTAGTTAGTCCCATACTTTGCCCTTACAAATCTTGCTTTACTATGTGGATTTAGTTTTGTTTTAATTTTTAAGATTTAATCATATCAGTGGGTCCCACAACTTTACCCCCTATTCTCTCAGTATAATAAGATTTGTAAGACAAAGTGTAGGGCTAATTGGCATTTCCCTTTTCTTTTTTTCACACGTACAGGGAGAAAAATAAAATAAAGACGTTGATTTCTTAGCTAACCAAGTTTGCAACCTCTTAATCTTCCACATTCTACCATGTTGACTTGGTGCCCAATAACTCAATTGGACTTGTATCACTCGTTGGAAGTTCATGGGCCAAGTGTAAGGGTGTAAGGGTTGGCAAGGGGCTAGGCCTGTCTGAGTAAGCCCAAAATATTTTAGCCCTGGCGCAGTCTAATTGAGCTTGGGTCCGATTATTGCAACACCAAAACTTTGCTTATACATTCCATTAATTTTTTTTTTAAAAGTTTTAGAAATATATAAAAGATTTTTGTGTTCGCCTAATACATTAAAAAACATCATTATGAACAATTTTACAGAATAAAGTTTTCTAAAATCTATAATTTAAGTTGACTTTTTGGTAAAAAAATGAAATAGAAGTAGTAAATGACCAAAAAATCTACTTAATGACAAATTTTGGAAAAACTTTCTTCCACAAAGTTTTTTAATGCATGGCCATTTGCTGCTTCTATTTCACATTTTTAAAACCAATATAACATGTGATAGTCCTATAATTCATTATTGGCCAATTTTTTAGGTCCAACGTCTGTCCACAATTTGAGCCCAATCTACACCAACTTATTTGCAATTGCTTAGCCAACAGAAGCTTTAAAGCCGAATAGGACTTGTGACCAATTGGCGCTTCCGGGTCAGGTCTTAATTGTCAATTGCTTTTAAAATAAATAAATAAATAAGACTATTCGCATTTAGGACAATTAAATGTTGAAATAATTTATTAAAAAAATTAGAAACACTAAAACATAAGTAAACAATATAATACATTAAAATTAATTTAATATAACTAACAAAATCAAGATGATAATTAAAATTGCAAATAAAGTAGAGTGTGGTACAAATAATGTAATCATGCCAAGAGCGCTCTTTCTTATCCCTTCATCTTCATAAAGGAATCACTTTAAACCAACTTATGGGGAGAAGTATTTTTTGCGGGTTTACCATAGCAGCCTCTACTCTGAACTAGTAGGATTTTCCGCAAGCTTCAAGATCCAATGACTATTTTGAAGTCCCATTTCAAATTTGAAGGTTAGTTTACTTGTGTAGTTGTGTTATTCTCTCTACCTACAAAAAGGAAAAAAAGAAAAAAAGACATTGTGTTATTCTCATTCTTTAATTAGCTCGTAGGCAAAGCATAGCTTCGAAACGGGCAGACAGGCCCAAGTGTGCATGGTAGTGGATTCCAGCGTAAATTCCTTTTAAGTACCTTTATTCCGTAAGCTATTCTTTAATTCCCTTAATTATTCTCATTTGTTTTCTTTATTGTGTATTAATGGTAAGTGCTAACCCCACTTGCCGTAAAAGGAGCGTTTGAAACAAAAGCCACTAACCCATGGCAGATAATAAAAGCGAGTAAGCGACCATGTTTCTGGCTTATTTGGAAAATGCTTTTGTCTTAAATTATTTTTCAAATTCAACATCTTAAATGATATAGTAATATCCTAATCGTTCCTAAATTTGATTTTAAATAGTAAGCCAAAAATAGATCAAATTCAAAGATGACACCTCATTTGGGTTGTTCAATTTAAAAAAATAATTTGAAACAATTCCAATTTTCTGATGGGCTTTAGCTAATGAAAGTTGGATCATCAGCTTTTAACTAAAGAGAATTGCGCATCCCAATGTAATGATTCAATGGATATTGTACACACGCTTCTGACAACAAGTGAGCCTCACATTTCAACATTAAAAACCCTAAATTCAATTGTAGGTTGGTTTAAACTTCTGGTCTCTTAATCTAAGTTGTACATTGAGTACATCCCTGTAACCAATCTCAACTGGCACGATGGCTAACGTAGCTTCACATGCCATCGTGTGGCATGCTATGATTGGTCAACCTAGTCCACAGAAAGGACGCATAGGTAGCACACGTGATCACTGCCCATTACGTACCCTTTTTGCACTGTAATGTAGCCAGAATACTACATTATAATTGGTAGTTTTAATGATTCAGAGGGCCTACGTGGAATCTAAGCTTAATTATGTATCACTCTATGAAGCCCATTGAGACACCCTAGCTAGAACCTGTTAATAACACCTTTTGGCTAATGTCTTCCATCCCCATCCAATTGATGGACACTTCTTCTATATCTACAAGAGGCAACAACCGTCGCAATGGTGAAGAGATTTCGATCAAGCCTAGGGTCCAGACACCAAGTACAAACAACTGCGTGTTTGTGTGCAGAAAGCTCGACGGCATGGCCATGTGGCTCATCAATGGTGTCGCGGCAGCCTTCTTCACGTCTCTAAAGCAAATGCACTGCATCCGTATAGACACCAAAGACGACGTCGCCGATGATACCGATTCTGTTCCGCTGATTTGTAACGATGGAAATCTCAAGCGCTGGCAGATGGGAAGAAGGTCGGAGTCGAACCGAAATGAGGGAAAGAAGAAAGGTGGTTCTATTGAGGGTGAGATTCCTGTTAATTAAGTACAAGTTAATTGTGTGCCTAGCTCCTTGGGTAAATATATTTACATGGGCTTCTATATGAATTTGAAGTTAAATTTAACTTGTAAAATAGTAAAAATCTGTAATTAATGTTGCTATGGAGATGCAATTATTTACGTTTCAGCATGGTTGAGTTTGGTCCCTAGCTAAATACCCTCCTATCTATCTAGGGTCGTAAGTTTTAGAAAAATGGACTCCAATCAGAGATGATGTACAAGCATATACTGGCATGCGTGTTCCAATTCTCAATGCATAACCTTATACAACTTAAATCAGTTTACTTTTATTTTTTAAAAAATTTTATCTTTATATATATATATACTAGATATGGGTACACGTGCATTGCACATGAATATTATTTAAATAAAAAAATTTATAAATTCTATATATATATATTGAATATGAAAATCTAATTATTTGTTACTTTTGTGTTAATTTAACTTATTAGAATAAACGCTTAACACAATAGGTCAAAATTTCTTCAATTGTTAGGAGTTATGGTAAGACTAAAAAGTTAGCTAAAACACATGTATAGTAGTGGAGGCTGTATAGAATTTATGAAATGAACATAAATTATGTCATCTTTTTTTCTTCTTTTTTGCTAGAAAATAAACATTCTTAATTGGTTAAATATAAAACATTCTTAATTGGTTAAATATGGGAGGCAAATAAATATTTAAAATTTAAAATAAGGATGTAATGGTCAATCAAAAGTGTTTCTAAAGTATAAACTTTTATAAGTAGTATAGATATAATATAATTTAATATGTGATACAAGAGCATCTTTGAGGGAGGTAGCAAAAAAAAAAAAAAAAAAAAAAAAAGAGTAACAAATCTGTCTTTTGCTACCTTATGTAGGCTGTGGCAGTTAGCTACTTCAATTTGAGTTGTGCATTCCAAAGGGAAGTAGCAAACATAATTATTTTATTTTTATTTTATATATTTTATATTTTTGATGCTTTTAAATATTATTTAATTTATTTTTTTAATAAGTGAAATTGATCCCTCATAATATAGTTTTTCTTACTTCTTCTAAAAAAAAATTTCTCAATTTTATTTTTATATGGTATCATCATTTACATTTTTTTTTTTTTTTTTGTTCACTTAGAGATTGAAAAGAAAGTGGAAATCGAGATTTTTATTTTGTTTTTTTCCTCATTTCTTTTTTCTTTTTTTTTTCCTTTTTTTTTTCCCCTCCCTTTCCATCAACAACCAAATTCAAGCAAAATAATAATAATAATTATCATATACATATATGACCCATTCCAACAATTTCCACATTACAATCAAAACATATCCAAGGGTTTTCCTAGTCTACCCAAAATCCTCGAAAACAACCACCCCTAACCACAAACAAATTCAGCATCATATGAATTCTCACCAAATTTCAAGAAACATATAATAAAAGTATAAAACACTCACGTAACAGCCCCTTGAAATCCGGTATCGTCTCCATGATGTGGATATTTGGTTTATGACTGCGCTGGGAAGTAGATGTGCCTCTAACAGGCCATTCTCGTTTGCTATAAAATGAGAGGAAGAGGGAGATAGGAAATCAATGTGTTTTAGGATTATATGTATAGTATTAAATTGAGTATTTGATTTAGGGTTTTCTTTGAATTCCTATTTGTATTTTATATATTAAGGTATGTGTTTTAGAATATATTAAGGTATGTGTTTTAGAATTATAGTTTCCATATTGCTATATTTTCTATATATGCAGAAAGGTGGATAGTTGTGTATTTAAAAATTAAAATAAGGGTATATTAGTCAATCAAAAGTTTTTCTTACATTCATCTTTTTATAAGTAGTATAGATATAGATATAGATATATATATATATAGGATGATGATCAGATAAGCACATACTGATATATCTTATATCAACACTTGCATCGAGAGTTGTACCTTGCGTATTAGTGGGTTACGGGATATATTGAGCTATTGTACAGGGTACAGTCCCCCAATGTATAATGCTGATATAACTTATATTAATACGTATATATCGATATAATTACAATGCAGGTTATATTTAAACCTACATTTAAAACCTTCAAACCCCCAACCACCCCCAAAAAAATAAAATAAAATAGAGAAGAGTGCAATGGGCTTGTGTTGGGTCTAAGGGAGGCGTAAACCCAAGCCCAACGCTACATTATCTAAAGGGAACGGTTATTGCAACCCCAAAAAAGCTTAAGTTGCACCCCCCAATTTTTTAATGAAAAGAATGATGTTGCAAAATGACCAAAAAGGGCTTTGTTTCTTTAACCAAAATGCTGAACCCACCCCTCTGTTCCACTCTCCAACACCTCTCTCCGGCGATATTCTCCGGCGACTCTCTCCGGCATCCTCTTCTTCCTTCCTCCTTTTCCACCACCTCTTCTTCCTTCCTCCTCTTCCCTCTTCTTTTCTTCTTCATTTTTTTTTTCTCTCCTTCCCAGAAACCCTCTCCTGCACCCCTCTCTCACCGGCAAAGCTCTCTCCCTCCCCTCCCTCCCGTCGGTCTTCCTCCTCTTCCCTCTTCTTCTCTTCTTCTTTTTTTTTTCTTTCCTTTTCTTCTCCTCTTCCCTCCCGTCGACAGCAGATGTGGCCAGATCGGACCGTCACCATAGCCAGAAAAAATGGAGGTTTTGAAAAAAACCTCCCTTACCTCACAAACGGATCTGACCAAAGCAAAAATAAAAATAAAAAAGAAAGAGGAAAGAAAGAAAGAAGGAACAAGAGAAGAGGAAGAAGGACAAAGAGTGGTCACTTCGCCGGAAAAAATGGAGGTTTTGAAAAAAACCTCCGTTGCCTCACACACGGATCTGACCAGAGCAAAAAAAAAAAGAGGAGGAAAGAAAGAAAGAAAGAAAGAGGAGGAGAAGAAGAGAGAAGAGGAAGAAGGGCAGTCGCCGTCAACGTTGCTCGCCAGTCTGCTGTGGGGGTGCCGGAGTTTTCTTTCAGATCCCGTCTCGTCTGGGGAGAGTGGGGTGGGGTGAGAGGGGTGGGTGAAGGGTATTTTAGACTTTTAAAGGGATGGGTATATACTTTTGGGGGGTGGGGATAACAGGTGGGGCTGGCTTAACCTTTAGGGGGGTTGCAATAACCGCTCTCTTATCTAAAACCCGGCATCAACCCCAAGGTCCCCAACATATCTCCATTTCTTGGATTGTTTTGGGTCAGGCTAGCTTGCATTGGCACACCCCACTCCAATACAATTGAACTCCAATATCTTTTCATAAAAAAAATTATTTTATTTTATTTTTGTAATTGTTTCTGGTAATGCTATTGTTAACAATTCTTTAAAAAAAAATTTGGACCTATTTCCCATACCAGTAAATCACATGACATAAATATCTCATTATTGTTTCAAATTATGTCTGGTTGATATCAACCTCTCGAGAAAATATCCTTTACAATAAATTAATAATCAAGTGAAATTTGGATGATTAATATTTAGTAGATCTCATATGATATGAATGATTAAACAGAGTAGATTTCACATGACCATCTAATTTAAACTTAATAAATGATGTCTTTTTTTTTTTTTGCTTTTTGCTCTTTCATTTCTTTTGGTGGATAAACGTCCCATTGTCACATTGCAAATTTACAATGGGTAAATTACACTTACATTCTCTCTAATTTATAATAATTACGGATGTACCCTCTCTCATTTTCAAAATTACACTATCACCACCTATAAGAATAATTGACTGAACGGCGTTAATAATAATTATAAAATGATGCAAATGCCCCTATATAAAAAACACACCATTTAACCCTCTGAAATGACTCAAGTTTTCTCTAACTTATATTCTCCATTACATGCACTTAAAGGCGAAGCCAAAAAGGCCCGAGGTTAGGTTGTCCACCTTTTTTTTTTTTTTTTTAATTTACACACACACACACATATATATATATATATATATTAATCTTAGATTTGGCCAGTCTAAATTTATTACCTCCTTTATATATATAGCTTTGATCATATATGGGATATTCTGGATATCCCATACGATCACAGCTATTTGTAATCGAATAAAATAGTTTGAGATATCCCGCACTTGATCAACCCTCATATATATATAGCTTTTTCATGTAGGCATTCCATGCCAAAATCAAGTTAATAAGAGATTGATTGTTATTTGATCTAAAACGTGCATTTTTTAATCAATAATAATTGCTCATTTATAGACATTTCAAATAAAACAACTCTTAATCTTAGATCAACTTTATTTTTGGCATGTATGAACAACATATGAATTAAATTTAATCCAATGGTTGGTTTGACCAAATACGAGTCGTACATAAAAGTTTTGAAGTGCACTTGATGCAAAATTGCATCAAATGCACCTGATAATAGATGGATTGATATATATAAATATATTTTTTTACCTTTTTCTTTTTACATACAAATTTTCTCATTTTTTTTCCTCATTTAATTTTATTTTCACCCCATATTATCTTATTTTTATAATTTTCTTTTACTCTTTCCCCATTGTAAATATTCTTTTCCTTTATTTCTATATATGAGCAATGCTATATAGCCCCTTTTTTTTTTTATACCCAAATCTACTTACTCAAATGAGGTGGCAACCTGACAAATCAATTTTTTAAACTTTTTAGCATTTTTCTTATATATATATTAATTATATTATTTGTTTATCAACAAAAATAAAAAAAAAAAAATTTGTACTATCCTAGATGAACATGTTGGACTGATAAATTGTATGCATTTAACATGAGAGTTTTCATCCAATAAGGGTAGTTAGGCTATTTTAAAAAAATCAAGCATGACATCATATTTATTTTTTAATAGACTAGTGGATGGCCGTTAGAGGGAGGAGGTCTCTTTGTAGTTTATTTTGTAAAGTAAAGGATGTTAATGTCACTTTAGAAACGTAAGGAAATTTGTCTGTAATTGTCAGATATTAAAGAGGGTCTTAATGTAATTTACCCACTTTATAATCTTCTGTGAGACAGCACTTGGGAACTAAGAAGGTTTTCTTTTTCTCTTTTCTTCTTGGTGGATAAACATCACCCGTCACCTTTCAATCTTTTTTGACACAATAAGAGAGAAAGTGAGGGAGCAACAAAGTCCATGGACGGCTTCCTTAAGTTTCCATGGGTCCTTTTCTAGTTAATTGAAAGATGTGGTCCAGAACCACCTTGCGAAAGAGATGGTTCAAAAAACATCTTATAGCATGAGCTGCACCTAGCTATACATATTTTATATGTATGTGAACTTTTGAAGTTCGTAGTCTGATATATGTTCCTATGGATATATATGTATATTTTTCCCATGTGGTAAAAATGATCATGAAACCGCCTTTGAGCCCCCGACATGTGCATACAAAAAAGAAAAAGGAACAGCTAAACTCCCTAGCTTTTTTGCTGCTTTACCCTTTTCCCCCCCTTTCCCCTACCATAACTTGCAGCCACGTTAATCTTCTTTTGCCAAATTTTGCTCAATCATGCAATCCCATTTCCAAAAAAATATATCCAGTTCTGGAATGAGTAGTTGGAGATATATATTCTAGTTAACAATGACAGAGTAGCAACATCCCTACTATATGGATGTAAACCCAACCAAGTTTGCTTTTTGTACTTACAAATATATGGATTTGGCTCCAACATGCATGCAGTGTATATAATTAAATTTTTATTTGAAAAATACTTATGGTATATGACAGTTGTTCCTGACTATATGTGTTTTGAAAAAATACAGGACTTACATGTTAAATACATGTCTATATTTTCTTAATTGTGACAAAACCGTCACAAACAATCATGCTAATCAATTAAACTTTATTTTGTGAGTAACAAAGTTATGTTTCTCATCAAATAACTTTAGAGTTCAGTCGGCATAGATGAAGATAGAGAACCCATTATTCAAAAAACACGTGTTTGACATGTGGTATGTGTCCTCGAACATAACAAGTAAAGTATCTACGCTATTGCAAAAAGTACTGACAAAATGTCATTGCTGATTTTTTCAATAATTTAAGAAAAACTTAGAGAACACTAGCAAAAATATAAAATAAAAATAAAAATAAATAAAAAAAAGGGAGCAGGGGTGGGGGGAACTTAATTAAAGTTGGTGGTCAAGCCCCTTGTCAACAAGTAACATAAGAAAACACGAAGCATGTTTTGGCCGTAAACATAAGAATCCTTTTTCTTGGTAGGCAAACATAAGAATCCTTTTCCTTTTGTTTGTTTGAACAATACTTTTTAAATGTCGGCCTCATGGTATCCATTTGTTGTCCAACACTTGAACAATTTGCCTTGTTCTTTTTCCCACCCTCCATGATGATTCCGGTAAGCTAGAGATTCCCCTACTCCAAATACTCGGAGCCTTAATTAATTGACATTCTTTCATGATAATCCCTAATCCCTGATTAATATAACATTTAACTTTTGAATTTCCAAGTATTATTTTAACTACTCTCAAATCTGGAGTTGTACCAACTCTTTGGGTTCATATCCAGTACAGTTCCATTTTAAAAAAAATCTAGCAACAAAATCATTCACAACACGACAGGTGACGTCCGGTTGCACTAAACTTTAGTTTTTCCTTTTTATTAAAAAAAACATATTTATTTATTAAGTTTTGGGTAAGAATGCACTAAACTATTCCCATCTTGCAGAAATGATAAAAACCTCAATCATTTGTAGCAACTCAGTTATTATTATTTTTTTTTTTAGATGTACGTGCTCTAGATCATTTGCCACATAAATTGATGTAAAAAGTTAAAAATATTTTCCAAAAATTAAAAATGAAGGAAAGAAATATTGACTGAACACACCCTCTTTTTTTTTTTTTTTTTGGTGGGGGGGGGGGGGGGTAAGACAGAAGGCGCCTTCCCCTCTCTGTAACCTTGAATTGGCTTTAAATAAGGGGTGTTTTCTTACCTCTGTGTCTTGTATTTTATTCGTTATTGTACAGATCACTAAGACATCACTGATGGTCAACCTTCTAAAAAGAAAAAAAAACAAATAGTTTTAATGATGGAAAATAATATAAAATCATTTTGTGTCATGCTTGGTTTCATTTGTCCACATATCTCTAGTGGCAGCTAGATTTTCGGGACCCATATTCCTCATAAGTTTATTTCAGAAATCTTTGAAATCATTGCATCGTGGTAAGTGGGAAATTGATTCTCAACAGTCCGAAATTACAATCATAAATTGCAAGAATCCCAGCAATGTTAAAAAGTTTCTGCAACCGCAAAAGTAAAGAGGCGGTCGTCATCTAATATCCACTGCCCAAACTATTTTATCCATGGAGGAAGCAAAACAGGACGTCACTCTATTTGATGTTTAGCCTCTTAGAATCAATCACATACCAGCTTGGTGCTTATGAGCCATAACGCCCCATTCATGGAGGCTCTTTACCCCATAGAAAAACTTATAGGGAAATGCTAACTATAAACAGCTCATGGTTACAATACCTTACGTGATATGAATTAGTTGATGAAAAAATATATTCTAAGCTAGTTATTCAATGTCACCACAAAAGATTCATTATCAAATCAGGTACTGTTTATATGGTATTACGTATTTAGAATTGTAAAAACTTGTACATCACCATAATATCACGTTATCGTATTAATATATTATCCCAAGTTAATAAAAATATATTAAAAAAGATATTTGTGTTAAAATTTGCCTACGTGGCTCCACGGAAGCCTTAATTCTTACGTGGCTCCGCGTAAGCAACTCCACAAAACATTGGCTCTCCCCCACAAACTCATCCCATCTGATCATGACACGTGTCCAAGTGGAACCCAGGTGTTTTTGTTTCTTCATGACTAAGCTAAAACCAATCTTTCTCATGACCCACCACCTTATGTCACCCCACGTTTCTTTAAAAAGCTAGCATACCCCACTCATGGTGCCAGCTGACTCAAAAGCTATTTCCTGTATACATACGACTTAAGCTTATACATACGATCTTGGACAAAAATACCCTTACTTTTTCACCAATGGACCCCAGTATCCCTCTATCATTTTTCCATAAATACCAGCCCCATGGGTCTGCTTTCTTCCCTTTCTCCCTCCTTCCTTCCTCCCCCCTCTATAAGCGGTTTTCCGGCCATGTTGTCCACTTTTCCGGCTATGTTACCGTCTGAAACCATGTTCGGAAACCCATTTCCGCCCTGCGACGGCGGTTTTCCGCCGTGGGATTTCCAAGAACTTATGTCAATCATCCCATCCCAAAACCTCGTTACGGTGAAATCCAATTCGGATGACCCGACCCATAACCCTCCCAATTTCAATTCTAACAGTTCGGGTGATGGGAACCCATCGGGTTCCGTCATCGACGAGCGGAAGCGGAGACGGATGATATCGAACCGGGAATCGGCGAGGCGGTCCCGCATGCGTAAACAGAAGCATTTAGAAAACCTGAGGAACCAGGCGAACCGGCTTAGGATCCAAAACCGGGACCTTAGGAACCGGTTGCGGTTGGTATTGTATCATTGCCACGTGGAACGGAACTATAACGAGCAGCTCCAGTCGGAGTATAGTACGCTCCAGAAGAGGTTGGCGGGCATACGTCAAATAATGTATCTCCGTGAACTCCAACACTTCTCTCCTGCATGGCCATGCAATATTACCACCACTCCTATTACGTCCGTCAACGAACAAACCACATCATTAATCACCCAATCTTAACCTATATATATATATAATAATCACCTCATTAATTTCTAAAACAGGACCAAAGAGGAATCTCTCTCTCTCTCTCTCTCTCTCTCTCTCTCTCTCTCGCTGTAAATTCATGAGAAGCATCTAAAGAAAAGAAAGTGGTAGGTTTTTGAATTGGGGGTATTTTATGAAAATGGTGGTTTGGAAAAATGGCGGTTTTGGCGAAACCGGAGTTATCAATGTTATTATTATGTAGAGATATAGTTAGTGCTTGGTTTTGTACAAGCATTTCTGTTTTTTTGTTCTCGTTTTTGTTGTTGTTTGTCATTTATAATCAAGTAAGCTCCACTTTTTTCATAAATTAATCTACCCCATATAAACTTGGGTTCGTGTATCCATCACTATATATATAGATGTGTGTGAGTGTATGATGGGAGATTAATTTACATAGAATCATGATATGAACAGATGAAAACTTACAAGGGGTAATGCGGGGCATGCAGGCTTCCCATATGATATGAATGTATCGTTGTCACATAAAATCAAGATACCAAAACTAATGATCAAGCAATATAAAGTTTTGGGTTGACGTTTGATTCCATTAATTTCACCCACCTTTGCCTTTTTATACAGTGAAAGCATTGGCATTAATGATTGGCCACCGGTCCATGCAAGGGCATTCTGGTAATATAATCAGAGTTAATACATCGCTCTCTCTTGTGATTTTATTATAATTATTGTTATTATTTTTTAATATTTGATAAAAAGAATTCATATACAATCACTTAATATATTTTAGTCTTAATTAAAATACTAGAATAGTCATGGACAGGACTCCAATCGGCAGCGAATATGCCTCTTGCCATACTCCAACGAGTACAGCCATCACTCCTTTTGATTAGTAAACTTAATTGGTTTTAGATTAAGTACAAAGAAGATGGCAACTTTAGTGTATAATAATAACAATGATAAAGAGATGATCGACTTTAATCATGCTTAATAAGTGGGAAAATGGCCCACAAATCGTGATCAAAGACGTAATCCAATCAGCCCAAAACAAAAGCACGATGCGTACGTCACCCCCAATTTAATTATCTTTCACTAAACCTATATTAAATTATAATCACTGTGAGAGTATTTTTAATGCCCAACTAATGACACTTCGTGAAGGTGCTATGGATATTCCCCGCATACAATTATAATTAATTTGCCACCAACATTTCCATATCTCATAGTCCCGACTCCCAACCATAGGATGTTCACTCAAACTCGAATTGTAGAGGGGCAATGGCAGAATTAGAAATTTCCACATAGGATGTTCACTCAAACTTGAATTGTAGAGGGACAAGGGCTAGAATTAGAAATTTCCAATTGGGGTAGTCAACTTTAAAAAGTATAAAAAGATAGTATTTTTTTTTTAATAAAAAAAAAACCATATATATAATAACTATGGTCTTCTAAGATCTTAACGTGTGCCCTAATTAGGGCATATACATTAACACACATTCAATGTAGGTTCTTAGGACATACGTTAAGAAAATCTTCATAACTATAAAATACTATGATATATTTATTTATAAAGCAAATTACTTCATAAACCATTAAATATATGTTTATATTATATATAACAGTGGTTTGAACCGGTGATGTGAGTTGCACCCTTTCACCCCAAATATCAAATTTTTATAGAAATTTTCCAAAGCCATGGACCCTCCCGAACCCCACATAATTCCACCCCCTGTAGATGGGTAGACGTACTCCCTAGGAGGAGTTTGTAAACCAAACTGCATGATATAGATGGAAACCTCTAGAGTAGGGTTTGGCGGGGTTGCTATCTGTTGGGGTAGGTATGATTTGAACCCTCGAGCAAAAAAGGAAGAAAAAATAAATAAAGTATGATTAGATCCCATATCGAATCGCCTAAAAAGCATGTTAAGGGTATGAAGGTGTCCTTACCTTGTCTCTTCTTTTCTTCCTTTGTAAGTTATAAAGACCCAAAACCTGGTTTTAAACAAAGAATATATATATATGGACCTGTGGCACATACTCAGTCATTCTTTGGAGATTGGTTGGCCACAGTAATCAGTCGTATGGTCAGAGATGTTCTAGGATTCCCTTTTAACATTTGGCCAAGATTCCATTATATGGATATATATATATATATAAACAAATATATGGTCCAGAACAGCTGCATAGTCTAAATTAGGGGGTCCCAATTGAAGTGTTGTATTGATCATCCATTTGCTTGACACGTTTACACAGTTTTAACTTTGCTAACCTAACAGGCTTTAATTAATTTGATTAAATATACGGAGTACCTTTAAAGTTGAGGAGTTCACTTTGTCATTATAGACATGGGTCATATGTAATGACAACATTTGTAGATTCCAAAATCCATTTTCTTTTTTCTTTTCTCTTTCTTTTCTTCTCCAATAATGATGGTCAATAATTTTGGACCCAAGGGGGTACTTATATCTTCTATAATTCAGTTGGTTTTTCCAATCAAATGGAGCTAAATTTGAAAATATATAAAAGTTGACGTAGTCATAACTCAAAATAGCGCACCGCCTAGCTAGCTCCGATACTTAGAGCATCTACAATGGGGTTAGCTATCCAATCCCCTTAATTATTTTAGCTAGTCAAATCATTTTTTTTCCTTCTCCAATAGGCTAACTATATGGTTAGTTATTTTAGCTATCGTTATTTCGACGGGCTACATTTAGCTAACGAATGTTCGCTAGTTAAACCATTTTTAATTAAAAAAGTGACATTTATACTCTCTATATGCATCATACTCTTTTTATCTCTCCACCAAATGATTAAAAAAAGAAAGATAATTAATAAAAATTTGAAATAGCTCAAAAATAACTAATACCATTGGAGTACTCACTTGAATAGCTAGCTAACTATTTTTTAAAATGTCATTTTGCTAGCTAAAGTAGCAATAAAATAATTAGCACCCTTGGAGATGCTCGTAGAGCAGGCATGTAAATTAAAAGTATCTGAAATATGCAATGAATCCTTACTAGGTCATCCCAAGACTAGCTTTGTTTTTCTTTTTTCTTTTTCCCTTTTTGCCAAAAATCCCAAGACATATTTAGGGCTTTATAAAGTTGCAAATATGCCTTCATGATTCCTAGCCTCCTTTCGTGCATCCACAATCGAGGGCTATAATAAGTTGTAACATATATATTTACAAAATTAAAGATTTTATATATACATATATACAAAGGTGATCCCATCAGCACGTGCTGATATAAGTTACATTAGTACTATGTATTGGGAGTTGTACCCCTTGCATTGATTCAATGCACCTCACATTCCACTAATGCACAAGGTACAACTCCCAATGCAGGTTTTAATATAAGTTATATCAGCACGTGCTTACCTGATCATCATCCTACATATATATATATATATATATATATATATGTAGTCCTGATTTGGTGAGCACGTGTTTACCTAATTTATATTAACACATACGCTAGGGGTATATCCCATGCTTGACCCAATGTACGTCGTAACCTATTAATACACAAGATATAACCCTTAACGTGTAAACTGATATAAGCTATATTAGCACGTGCTCAACTAGTTGTCATTATATTTATATATATAGATGCGTGTGTATGTGTGTGTGTGTGTGAGAGAGAGAGAGAGAGAGAGAGAAAAAAACATATAGTGCAACGAAGTGGTCTGGAAGAAGCCTCTACACTCCCTCCCTCATGCATACACAAATCCAGTCCATTTTGCATTTGTACAATCCCATGTCAGTGTGTCAGAGAACTAGAACCTACAATTGGTCAATGGGTCCAAGTCACTTAACTTTCAAGTGTAAAAAATATTAGTTTTGTTTGATCATTCTAAGCCATTTTACTTTAATTAATCAAATTGAAACTCTCACTCCTTCACTTCATATATTAAGTAAGGCCTAGAACAAGATGGGTCTAGATCTTCATACTAATTAACAAGCTAACACGTTTACGAAAAAGAAAAAGAAACCCTTGGAAATAAGTAGATTAGGGGAAAGGGAACTTTTTATCTTTTTTAATTTTAAATTATATGATGAGTAAGAAGAGGAGAAAAGTTATAACACTTACACATCAATATGAATAAAGGTAATAAAATAACATATAGTAACAAAAAAGGAAATTAAACCCAAGTAGCTAGCCCCCGGAGCATACTACATAGGTCCATTATTAGTGCTCGAGGGGGAATATGATTATTTGGACCGAAAGAGTTTGATTGCATTACTTAGAAAAATAGAAAAGCTAAGTGAGAGGGCAAGGACATGATTGTATCTCTGTACTTTATTTCGCACTACCTTCTCCAACTAGTTTGAAAATTATTACATGCTCCCAAACTAAAAAGCATTGCTAGGTTCGAGGAAACGTGTATGCTGGTACAAAACCTTCATGGCCGCCATAGGAAAGAAAAAATAGTGACAAAGGACACCATAAGTCTTTCTACTTTATGAGCCTGCAGGTACGTTTAATTTAAACATGACTGTTGAATGATGGGAATAAATAAATAATAATGCATTCTCCGCATACAATCTTATACAGAGTAGCCAGAAGTCTTTCCTAGCATGACAGAAACACACCCAACCACTAGAGTCATACTTTGAGAGAATCTTGGAAACTTTGCCACACAGAGAGAGAGAGAGAGAGAGAGAACATTTTTCTGTACTTTGGTGAAGTGGTCATTTACCTTTAATGGCCAAAGAAAAAGAAGAAAGAAGTGGTCATGTATCTTCCCTGATTCCATCATGGATCGGTACAACACTTCAGAACTTTATTGGCTAGGGAGTTTTTTACCCAGTTGATAAAAATGATTGAAATAGAGTATACTAAGGAGGAAAATACAAAATTTTAAAAATAAATAATAAAAAATGACACTCTACTAAGCTAGCTTTAATATGTTCCAAGATTTTACTTAATTGATCAAGAAACAGAGGTGCATAACTCCTTGGACTACACTTTAAATTCAATAGCAACTTATTCTTTGACACGACGGAAGTAAGAAAGAAAAACATTTTCTTCTTGTAGAATAAGTATCCTCAAACTTCATTGATAATAATCATAATTTAGCCTTGAAGCCTATAGCTTTTTATAATTTAAATAGGTAATTAAACCTAATTGTCTCCAAACAAGTAAACACTCTATTATAATTTCCTAAAAATGAAATTAGTAAAAAATAATAAAAATTACTAAAAATAGAAAATTTGAATTAAATATGAAAATAGCTATCATTAATCACTAGATTTAAGGCAGAATCGATGGAGGGAGATTTTTTTTTTTTTTTTTTTTTTTTTTTGGTACAATGGGAGGGGGGTTGAATCCCTAACTAAGAAAATGAGACATTCCTAAAAAAAAAGTTGCATTTTTCAAGGCCAAAACGACGGAATTAAGTCAAAAAACAACATACATCATCACAATTATATATATTGCAATGTGTATCATTCCAAACATTTCCAATTAATTCCGATGTTGTCCACCAAACTTTTAGATTATTAAATTGTCACAATGGTTACTAAATTAAACTTTTCTTTTATTCTTTCGGTGATCCAAGTGCTCCAAGTACTCCAATCAATGTAATATATCCAACTTTTTTTTTTATAAACTTAATCATGATTTGAACACGTGCAAACCCAATTTTCCTAATTGTCCAAAAATTTCAACAACCTATACTTTTTTATTTTATTTTATTTATTTATTTTTTGGGTGGCGATTTTTTTTTTTTTTTTTTTTTTGGGTGGGGGTTGGTTTCTTCTACAACCTAGACATGGTTACCTCAGCTGAGTATCACACTAATTGCTTTTTGCAATTTTAGTATTCTTATAAGGTAACAAAAATACAATAAAATGGGGACAACCAGTTAATCTCTGCTGGAGGCTTTTCTGTCTGCATGCATGACCCATTCTACCCCAGCAATGAATACCCCAGATTGATACCCACCCACATGAAGACATTTTAATAAATAAATAAATATCTGTATATAAATAAAAATGAGATCAATCATATACATATGAGATCAGTGATTACATAAATAAAAATGAGAAAAGTATGGAAATCATATTGAGTTTGGTGAGATTTCCTTGGAAGTGCCAAAGGACTGAAGGATGCGGCAGAGGACAGCACAACCAACTCCCTAACTCCCCCATAACAGCATTAGCAGCAGCGCATTTAGTAATGACATGGGCTGCAACAATACTTTAATTTCCTGGAAATATACTTCCCAAATATACAAAACAGGAGTAAAATGAGCAGACATCATCGAGAATATGGGGAAACAAAGTTGGCCATTCCCTCTTGTTGTCCTTCGAGCTACATCTATGGACCAAACACAACATGATCAAATATTGAATATAGTTATTCATGTGAGAATTAAGTAGCCTTGCGAATATTCCTAGCCACTCCTTTATATTTAAATAGTTAGCTTGTTTGGGCGTCCAAATGAAAATTAAATAGTATACTTATTTTACATATTATTAAAAGCTTAAATCCATCATCTTGAATAAGAGTAGATCAATTTCAAAATTTCATGCAATGCCTTTATTTTGAATTTTCACCCTCATTTTTGACACTAACCAGAGTTATAAGATCAATATTAAAAAATTCATGTAATGCCTTTATTTTGAAGAGTGGCGTACGTTTTATACATCAACACTTGTGCTAATGATGTGGCGTTGACTCATTAACCCAAAAAAAAAAGAAAAAGAAAAAGCAAACAAACTAATTGACATCGCCTCATCTGTCATGTGAGCTTATGCAAAAACGTTGTTGCAACTTGCAAGTAGTGTGTTAGCGCTTTTTTTTTTTTTTTGCAAGTATCATATTTCAATTCTAAATTTCCACCCTCGTTTATGATGATAGTTATCAATATCTTGAATTTTCTCATTCAAGATGATAAATTTGAATCTTCAATATTATGTGAAATACAATATAATTACTTAATTTCTAAATTTCCAGTTGGACACAAATAGACCCTAATTGTTTGCAATTGAATAGAAGTTGTAATCTAGGATGACAGCCCGTGGAGATTAGTCGACAAGAGAGCCCAGCTTGAGGGGAGAGCAGAACACCCTGTGTGAAACGGGAGGGACGGGAATGACAAAGAATAGGTATGTATCTTTTTGTTTTTTTCTTTGGCCAATAGGGTCACATGGGTATCCAAACTTTTAGCTTGATTAATCATTTAAAAACACAGTGTTCTTTTATTTATTTTTTAAAAAAATCATCTAAAAAACACGGTAAGACTACTACTTACTTTGCTTCAGCTAACACCCAAGATAAACAAGATTGATGATTGATCTCAAAAGAGAGGTGAAAACTAACTTAGTAATAGCATTTTGAGGTTAGGCTTAAGAGAGATTAGATTCATTCCCTTCGAATGAAACTTCCTAGGCTTCCGGTTGAGTGGCAGCTAGGCTTGTCGGCCCAAAGCCCATGCTGCTAGCATGGCTCGGGTCGGGTCATCAGGTATTCTAGAAGGGAACGGCTATTGCAACCCCTCATTCTTATCACCCACCCCCCATCTTTTAGGTTTTTAAGATTTTATGCAAAATATAAAAGGTTTTTATGAAAACGGGTCATGATGTCCACTAGAAAACATCATTTTGAACAACTTTGTAGAAGAAAGTTTTTCCTAAATCTATCGTTTAAATATACTTTTTAGCCATTTATAGTCTTTATTTCATTTTTTGCCAAAACGTTTACCTAAACAATAGATTTTGGAAAAACTTTCTTCTGCAAAATTGTTCAAAATGATGTTTTCTAATGGACCAAGTGACCGGTTTTTGTAAAAACGTTTTATATTTTTCATGAAATTTTAAAAACCAAAAGGAAAAGGTTAGGGTGATAAAAATGGGGGGTTGCAATGGCCGTTCCCATTCTAGAATACAGGACTTCAGGCCGCCAGCCCATCTACCACTTAGTGATTAAGCCTGAGGTAATAGTTGGGCTTTCAGACTAGAGCCCATACCACTTCAGTGGTCGCAACTGGTGATGGAACATGGGAAAGGCTACCCCCCACCCCACAAAAAAAAAAAATTATCAAACCCCCTTTTAGTTTAGGTTTTTAAGATTTTATGCAAAATATAAAAGTTTTTTTATAAAAACCGGTCGCGTTTTCCATTAAAAAACATCATTTTGAACAACTTTTTAGAAGAAAGTTTTTCCAAAATCTATCATTTAAGTAGATTTTTTGGCAAAAAAATAATCAAAGGCTATAAATGGTTAAAAAGTCTACTTAAACGATAGATTTTTAAAAAACTTTCTTCTACAAAGTTGTTCAAAATGATGTTTTGTAATAAACATCACAACTGATTTTCATAAAAACCTTTTATATTTTGCATAAAACTTTAAAAAGGTAACACATTAGGCGGTGTGATAAAAATGGGGGGGGCAATAGCTGCTCCCAATGGAACATCGGTCACTTTCTAAGTTCTAACACATTCTAGGCTTGCAGACTCCTCTAACACATGCTGATTTCTAAAAGGAATATAAGCAAGGGTGGAGCCTGACGAAACATTTGTGAAGCACACGAGATTGGAGCTTCCATTCGACAATAGTTCATTTGAAAGGCGTTTGGTGTTAGAGGGTTATTGCAATGGCTTGATATGTTAACCCTACCTCCCAACAAAATAGCAAAGGGCACGTCAATATAATATGCGTGTTAGGATAACTCCCGCGATTAGGGTCTCCACACTCGTTGATTCGCCGGTCTCCGCCGTTGCCATCGCCGTCCATCGTCGTCAACGGAGTCACAATTTAGGGGTGAGTGGGTCAGATCTGAGGTGCAGAGGTAGGTAGTGAGTGGCTTCTCGTTTTTTGACGAATCTCTGGCTTTTTTTCCACGAGTAAGAAGATAGCTTATGGTTTGATTTAGGAAGCTTCCGGAGTTTGGAGTTCGATTTGAAGATTTCTGAAGTCAGATCGGATCATTTCCTCTGCTTTTTACGGGTCATCGTGACTGAAAGCAAAAGGTTTCTGCGAATCGAAGGAAAATCTTTTGATTTTCTGTTAGTTGGGGGAAATAAACAGGATAGTATCAAGATCTCTGAGAATGGAAGAGGGATAAGAATTTCTCTTTACATTGATGTGTTGGAAGCAAGATGGCTGATTCGTGGGATTAAAGAGTTGAGGTCCTGGAAAGGTGTTAATGCCTTTATCAGGAAACATAGAGGGGCAGAGCAGACATTGCTGCTTGAATTAAAGAGAAATCAGAGGGGTAATTATGCTTGTCTTTCCGAAATCAGTAAGGCAGGTAGAAGCAGATTTATTATTATTCCAGAAGGATATTGTTGGCCCAAATGGTTTCACAACCATTGATTTTGATGATAACAATGCATAAGAGGGTCTTAAGTACTAATGGTTTTAAGATTAAGCTTAAGACAGGTAAAATCCAGCAACAGCAAATCAAATGAATCAATCAAAGGCATAACGCAAGAATGGACACCAAAAAGAATCCATGTCAAAGCCAAATGAAGATCAAGTATAGACAATAGGATTCAATGTAAGATTGATCCCAAGAAATGTTTATTTGTGATTAAAGGGCTTTAGGTTCATGCATTAACTTGGGAATAACTAAAAAGAACCTATTTGATCATGTTTAGAGTCTCTTGACTCGTTAGAATGACCCCTTAAAAATCAGGTCTTAAACTCTTTGTATCAATTTTCTGATGCAGAGCTTTAAGACGTCTTAAATATATTTAAGACGTCTGAATCCTGATTAAGACGTCTGAAATTTTCTTTAAGACGTCTGAATCAAGTTTAAGACGTCTGAAATAGGCTTAAGACGTCTGAGGTATGAAGTCCCAATATACACCTTCTCTGATTTTTTAAGACGTCTAAATCAGACGTCTGAAATGGACTTTAAGACGTCTGAAAACGTTTAAGACGTCTGAAATGTATAGACCTCAATTTGCACCCTCTCTGGTTTTTTAAGACGTGATAATAAGACGTCTTAAAGAGGTTTAAGACGTCTGAAACATGTTTAAGACGTCTGAATCCTCGTGAACAGTGACCTTGAAAAACCTCTATAGAAATCAGTCCTCTGGTTTTTTTTTAAGACGCCTGATTAAGACGTCTTAAACAGAATCAGACGTCTTAAATCAATTTCAGACGTCTGAATTCCTCGAGACTGACCAATAACGGCTAGTTTTTCAAACGGTCTTTTTAGCATTAAATGCCCACCAAACCATCTTTCCCGGCATTTATTGCTACAGAACGGTCATTTGGACCCCTTGGGCTATATATACATGAGTTAAACTCATTTATGAGCATTCATTGAGCTTAAAACAAGATCATTCATTTACAAGCCCTAATATCACTTGTGAGCATTTATTGAGATACAATCAATAGTTGAGTGAGCTTTTAATTTCTGTGTATCCACTCTTTTGAGAGAGTTTCTTGAACACAAAAACATACTCAAATCTTCTTGTATTCAAGGGTTGAGAGAAACCCCATTTGTAAGCACTTGAAGAGTGTGTCTTGAGCAAGTGTTGGTGAAGAACACTTGGTGTTGTAAAGGTTTGCTGCTCCACCTTGAAGGAGAGTGATAGTGGATTGGTGAATCCTCAAGCGAGCTCTTGAGGCGAGGACGTAGGCGGGAAGGCCGAACCTCGTTAACATCGTTTGCATTCTCTTACTCTTTATCTCCTTATTATTGCTTGTTCTTGTATTTACCTTTACTTGCAATAATCTGATTTTTGAGTTTGCAATTAACTTTTTAATTGGCCATTAACCCTATTCACCCCCCCTCTAGGGTTATATATTTGGGACAACAATTGGTATCAGAGCCCAACCTCTAGCATTTGACATATTTGTCTTGCGAGGAACGATATGGCCAACTATAGTGGTAACGGATTCTCCGAAGGACAATCGTCCAATAGACCACCACTTTTCAATGGAGATGCATCTCTATACAATTTCTGGAAAATTAGAATGCAAATCTTTATTCAATCCACTAGCTATGAGCTGTGGAATATCACTTCTAAGGGTCCTTTGATCCCTACTAAAGTGGTAGATGGAGTTACACTTCCTAAAGTACCACAAGAATACACCACAGCTGATCACAAATCCCTTGAACTTAATTCTAAAGCCATTGGGCTGTTATATTGTGCTCTAACTAATGATGAGTTTAGCAAAATCTCTAGGTGCACTAGTGCCAAAGAGATATGGGACACATTGGAGGTAACCTATGAAGGAACATCTCAAGTAAAAGAAGCAAAAATCAACATGCTTGTGTGTGAATATGAAATGTTCAAGATGAAAAAGGATGAATCTATTAGAGATATGTTTGCTAGATTTAATGCTATTATTAATCCTTTGAGTTCTCTTGGAAAGACTTACACTAACTCCGAATTGGTGAGAAAAATTCTTAGGAGCTTGCCTAAGCAATGGGATATCCTCACCACTACTCTACTTCAATCTAAGGAGCTATCATCAATGACCTTGAGTGATCTTGATGGCAACCTAGTCACACAAGAACTCGCATTCAAAGCTCGTGAAATTGATGAAGGAAAGACTCCTAAGAGCATGGCTCTCAAAGCATCACAAGATGAAGAAGAACCACCAAGTGAAGAGTGTGAAAATGAGGAGGATGAAGACATTGCCTTCATATCTCACAAGCTCAAAAAGTTCTTCTCTAGAAGAAATCAAGGAAGGAGATTCAACAAGGGTGACTCTTCCAAAAGGATTCCAAATAGAGGAGAGACCTCAAATAGAGAACCACAAGTATGTTTTGAATGCAAGAAGCCCGGGCACATCAAAATAAATTGTCCTCAACTCAACAACAACTACAACAAGACAAGTCACAACAACAACAACTTCAAGGACAATAGAAAATTCAAGAAGAAGGCTTTCACCGTCACTTGGGATGATGAAGCAAATAGTGATGAAGAAGATGAGGAGGCTTCTTGCGATCAAGAGGTTGCTAACTTTTGTCTCATGGCAAAAGAAGATGAGGTAATCGAACCTAACTCTATTGATTATCCTATAGAAGAACCTCCTACTTATGAAGAATTACAAGATGCTCTTGAAGATACTTTTCTTGAATTAAAAAGATTTTCTCACAAAAACAATGATTTGAAAAAGAATATCTCATCTCTTCAAGAAGAACTAAATGCTTTGAAAAATGAAAATTTAGAATTGAAAAGCAAGATAGACTCACCCCCTACCATCTCTCAATCTAGTCTTGAAAGTGAAAATACTTCATTGAAAGAAAAGATTGAAGACTTGACTAATACCTTGGCCAAGTTTACCAATGGAAGGGATAACTTGGATAAGATATTAACTAGTCAAAGATGGTGCTTTGACAAGGCCGGAATTGGTTATCAAGAACATGTTAAACAAAAATCCTACATTAACTTCTTTCCTAAGCCTAAGGTCCCTAGCACACCTAAAATCTCATGTACTTATTGTAATAAGGAAGGACACAACGTTTATACTTGTAACATAAGAAAAAGATCAAATGGTTTCACCAAGAGGGTGTGGGTAGTTAAGGGAACCTCACCTCCTATGGCTAACCTCTATGGACCCAAGAAAGTATGGGTACCAAAGAGAGTTACTTGAACGTGTGTAGGTATGCTTGAAGTCATCAAGCAATGAGAAATGGTTTCTTGATAGTGGTTGCTCAAGGCATATGACGGGTGATAGATCAAAGTTCGTCTCTTTGAAGCCTAAGGACGGCGGCTTCGTGACATTTGGAGACAATGCCAAAGGTAAGATAATTGGCATTGGCAAGGTTGGTAAGAATTCCTCTCTTTGTGTTGAAAATGTTTTATTAGTTCATGGTTTAAAGCATAATCTCCTTAGCATTAGTCAATTATGTGATAAAGGCTATAGAGTTACTTTTAAATCCAATAAATGCATAATTGAGGATGATAATAAGACCCTATTCGTTGCATATAGGATTGGTAACATCTATGCTATAGAGTTTGAAGAAATCGCATTACAAAATGTACATTGCTTCTCCGCTTTAAATGAAAATCATTGGTTATGGCATAGAAGACTCGGACATGCTAGCATGGATTTGATTTCAAAACTTTCTAGGCATGAACTTGTAAGAGGTTTACCAAAAGCAAAGTTTTCAAAAGATGGAGTTTGTAGTGCATGCCAATTTGGAAAACAAACCAAGTCTTCTTTCAAAACAAAATCTCATATTTCAACTACTAGACCTTTGCAACTTATTCATATGGACTTATTTGGACCTATTGCTATTGCAAGTCTTGGAGGGAAGCATTATGCATTTGTAATTGTTGATGACTACTCTAGATATACATGGGTGTTCTTCCTTGCACATAAAGATGAGACTCATGCTACATTTATTGCTTATTGTAGAAGAGTCCAAAATGAGAAAGGCTATACCATTACTCATGTGAGGAGTGATAGGGGGAGTGAATTTGTCAATAAGGATATTGAACAATATTGTGACGAAAATGGTTTTGATCACAATTTCTCCGCTCCTAGAACTCCACAACAAAATGGTGTGGTTGAAAGAAAAAATAGAACACTTGAAGAAATGTCTAGAACCATGCTTAATGAACATTCATTACCTCAATACTTTTGGGCCGAGGCCGTTAACACCTCATGTTATGTAATGAATAGAGTGCTATTAAGATCTAAACTTGGTAAGACTCCTTATGAACTATGGAATGATAAGAAACCTAACATAGGTTACTTTAAAGTTTTTGGTTGTAAATGTTTTATATTAAATGATAGAGATAAACTTTCCAAATTTGACTCTAAATCCGATGAAGGTGTGTTTCTTGGTTATTCTATGAAGAGCAAAGCATATAGGGTGTTTAATAAGAGAACTTTAACCGTTCAAGAATCAATGCATGTTGTATTTGATGAAACTAACCCTCTTGCTCCCAAGAGAAATGTGGATGATGATGATGATATAGGTACAAGCTTGCAAGAACAAGTTGAGAACTTGAATCTTAATGACAAGCAAGATCCACAAGACAAAGGCAAAGAGAAGGAAAAAGATGAAGTCATTGAAATCAAGAAACCGGAAGAAGAAGTAGAAATAGAAGACACTCCACTTCATCCGGATGTCACCAAAACTTGGAAATTTGTGAGGAATCATCCTAAGGATCAAATCCTAGGTGAACCCTCACGTGGGGTAAGAACTCGTTCTTCTATGAGAAATATATGTGATCATCTTGCATTTTTATCTCAAATTGAACCTAAGAATATAAATGAGGCCGAAAGTGATGAATCTTGGATACTAGCTATGCAAGAGGAACTTAACCAATTTGAGAGGAACAAGGTTTGGACCTTGGTTCCTAGACCACATGACCATGGTGTTATAGGCACCAAGTGGGTATATAGAAATAAGAAAGATGAATCGGGTACCATTGTAAGAAACAAGGCACGACTAGTTGCCCAAGGTTTCAATCAACAAGAAGGCATTGATTATGATGAAACATATGCACCGGTTGCTAGACTTGAAGCCATTAGGATGTTACTTGCATTTGCATGCCATAAAGATTTCAAATTATTTCAAATGGATGTCAAGAGTGCTTTTCTAAATGGTTTTATTGATGAGGAAGTTTATGTTGAACAACCTCCCGGTTTTGAAAGTCATGAATTTCCAAACCACGTATTCAAATTATCAAAAGCTTTATATGGGTTGAAACAAGCTCCTAGAGCTTGGTATGAAAGACTTAGTGGTTTTCTAATCAAAAATGGTTTTAAACGAGGAAAACTTGACACCACACTTTTTATTAAAACCATTGATAAGGACATGCTTATTATTCAAATATATGTTGATGATATTATCTTTGGTTCTACTAATGAGAGTTTGTGTGAGGATTTTGCTAAAGTCATGCAAGAAGAATTTGAAATGAGCATGATGGGCGAACTCAATTTCTTCCTCGGATTACAAATCAAGCAAACAAAGGAAGGAACCTTCTTAAATCAATCCAAATATGTCAAAGATTTAATCAAGAAGTATGGATTGGAAGATGGAAGGAATTTCGCCACACCAATGAGCACCTCCATCAAACTTGAGAAAGATGAGAAAGGTAAATGCGTGGATCAAAAGAAATATCGAGGTATGATTGGTAGTTTACTTTATCTCACCGCTAGTAGACCGGATATTATGTATAGTGTATGTTTGTGTGCTAGATATCAATCATGTCCTAAAGAATCTCACATGCTTGCCGTTAAACGCATATTTAAATATCTTAGTGGAACTATCAATCTTGGCATATGGTATCCTAAATTCACATCATTTGATATGCTTAGTTATTCCGATGCGGACTTTGCCGGATGCAAAGATGGTCGCAAAAGCACAAGTGGGACTTGTCACTTTCTTGGACATTCCCTAGTTTCTTGGTTTAGCAAGAAACAAACTTCGGTTGCTCTTTCTACAGCTGAGGCCGAGTATTTGGCAGCCGGAAGTTGTTGTGCACAAGTGTTGTACATGAAACAACAACTTGAGGACTTTGGACTTCATTATGATCATATTCCCATCAAATGTGATAATACAAGTGCAATTAATCTAACTAAGAACCCCATACAGCATTCACGAACCAAACACATTGAAATTAGACATCATTTTATAAGAGATCATGTTCAAAGAGGAGATGTTGAGATTGAGTTTGTTGGTACGGAGCACCAACTAGCGGATATCTTCACAAAACCTCTTCAAGAAGATAGGTTTAATTTCATAAAACGTGAATTGGGTATGTGCTTGAGTAATGATGTGTGTTGATGTTTGAAAAATTTTTCAAAAATTTCGTTTCAGATGTTTAAGACGTCTTATTTCACTTTCAGACGTCTTAAAGATTTTTCAGACGTCTTAAAACTCCCTCAGACGTCTTAAAATCCTAACAGCATTTGATCAAATTGATGGCTCTCTGGATTTTTCAGACGCCTGTTTCAGACGTCTGAAACAGGTTGTCACGTCTGAAATCATCGGGCTGATTTTTTATCCCGTGGATTTCAGACGTCTGAATCAGATTCAGACGTCTGAATCTGGTACAGTATATCAGTTTTTCAAGCCCTAACTTTTCAAAACGTTTTTCGCGGGCTCTCCAACTTCCTCATCCTATTCATCTTCTCAAACGGACATCTCCCTTCAACCGACCATCACCACCCTCTCTAAACGACACACCTCTTCGAGTTCCTCTTCTTCTACAAAACCCTAACTCCCCATCATTCCTCACCCCTACTTCTCTCTCTCTCGCGCTCAAACCCTCCATCATGGTCAACCTCAAGAAGACATCCTCCACCGCCGGCACCAAGCACGATCGTGAAGGGGATCCCATCCCTCCACCACCGCCGGTGCCGCCACCGTCCACCACCACCGACACAGGCTCGTCTCGGAAGAAACATTCCGCCGCCGGTACTGCAAAGGGCAAAGGCAAGGGCCCCCACTCCTCACGCGGCATCAAAAAGCAAGGCTCGTCTGCGCCTCCCGAGATTCCTTTACCTCCTCCTGTACGTGTTCCTCCTGGCCATCCAGACTACGACTCAGGCCGCGAGCCCGACGAGGTTGAAGGTCAAGAACCGGAACAACCACAGGATGCTCCACCTTTGGTTCTCAATGATGATATGCTCTACCGCTCCGATACTGTTCGAAATCTCTATCTCACTCGATTTATGGATAGAAAGATCGTTTATCCAAAGGTACTTAAAGAACCCTTTCTTTCCAAATTTTTCCCCAACATCATCTCTCTCTTTCAAGCAATTGGACTGTATGAGTTTGTCTCCCTCTCTCTTCCTGAATATTCCAATCTAACTCAATTGTTTTATGCTAATTTCAAAATGGAGAAACTTGGTACGGGAACTTCCTTGGTTCACGGCACTCAAATTTCTCTCAATGCCTCTATCTTGAATCAAATTTTTCATATTCCAATGGGTGGTGTTGCTATTCAAGATAAGAATCAGTGGCCTCGTGTCGCTAATTTCGATAAGATAGCTGCCCTTCAACTCATAAGTGGTGATCCCACTATCTCTACTGCTGTAAAGCTTCCCATAAATAAACTCACCTTAGAAAGCAACATCATCCACAAAATTATCTCTAATAACATCTTGCCCAGAAGTGGTAGCCGAGACCATGTCTCCTACACCGATGTTTGTTTGATCTGGTGCATCCTCACCCATACTCCGATCGATGTTGGCCACCTCATGATCTATCATATGGCATCCGCCCACAAGCATGCCAAAAGTCCTCTTCCCTACGGAGTTGCTCTCACTGCAGTTTTTCAACATTTCTCCGTCCCTCTCACATATGCTATTATCACTAAAACTCCCTCACACAAGGATGAGATTGGGACATACATGCTTGGGCTCATGGGTTATGAATGCAAGGATGGGATTTGGGTTCCCAAAATTGCTGGTACTGCTCCTTCATCCTCCACTCGTCCTTCCTCCTCTTCTGTTCCTCCACCATCCACAGACCCCTCTCTCGATGACCTTGACCCTCTTAGTTTTCATCCCACTGGTGAGGACGATTCCCCCTCTTCTGCCTCTCTCCATTCCTCTCCTTCTCCTGCCCATTCTCCGTCCCATGCTCCCTCCTCTTCTTCTGGTACCTCTGTGAAAGACCTCTTTCTATCTCTTTCTAAACAGATGAAGAGCTTAAAGAAGTATGTACACCGGAAGCTGGAAGGGATGCATGATTGCATCAATGATATATCTGTCGAGATGAAAAATCTCAAGGACGTCCAGCAGGATCTTGCCCAGCGCCTGCCTCCTCCACCTCCAGCCCCTTGATTCTTTTTGATGTTGACAAAGGGGGAGAAGTGTGTGATTTTACTTTATGTTTTGGGATGGTTTTGGGTGTACATGGGTTAAGGGAATTGGTTATTTTTGGAACTCTTGATTGTACACACTTTATTTTGCTTATGAAATGGAACATTAGTTTATTTAGTCTCTTTTATACTGAAATTCCATGAATGTGAATCTATATGTCTGTTTTTATCTTATGCACATTGATAGGGGGAGAAATATGCTATGTATGCTATATTTAAATTGATTTATTTTCTCCCAAAGCCATCTATGGATTGTCATCATCAAAAAGGGGGAGATTGTTGGCCCAAATGGTTTCACAACCATTGATTTTGATGATAACAATGCATAAGAGGGTCTTAAGTACTAATGGTTTTAAGATTAAGCTTAAGACAGGTAAAATCCAGCAACAGCAAATCAAATGAATCAATCAAAGGCATAACGCAAGAATGGACACCAAAAAGAATCCATGTCAAAGCCAAATGAAGATCAAGTATAGACAATAGGATTCAATGTAAGATTGATCCCAAGAAATGTTTATTTGTGATTAAAGGGCTTTAGGTTCATGCATTAACTTGGGAATAACTAAAAAGAACCTATTTGATCATGTTTAGAGTCTCTTGACTCGTTAGAATGACCCCTTAAAAATCAGGTCTTAAACTCTTTGTATCAATTTTCTGATGCAGAGCTTTAAGACGTCTTAAATATATTTAAGACGTCTGAATCCTGATTAAGACGTCTGAAATTTTCTTTAAGACGTCTGAATCAAGTTTAAGACGTCTGAAATAGGCTTAAGACGTCTGAGGTATGAAGTCCCAATATACACCTTCTCTGATTTTTTAAGACGTCTAAATCAGACGTCTGAAATGGACTTTAAGACGTCTGAAAACGTTTAAGACGTCTGAAATGTATAGACCTCAATTTGCACCCTCTCTGGTTTTTTAAGACGTGATAATAAGACGTCTTAAAGAGGTTTAAGACGTCTGAAACATGTTTAAGACGTCTGAATCCTCGTGAACAGTGACCTTGAAAAACCTCTATAGAAATCAGTCCTCTGGTTTTTTTTTAAGACGCCTGATTAAGACGTCTTAAACAGAATCAGACGTCTTAAATCAATTTCAGACGTCTGAATTCCTCGAGACTGACCAATAACGGCTAGTTTTTCAAACGGTCTTTTTAGCATTAAATGCCCACCAAACCATCTTTCCCGGCATTTATTGCTACAGAACGGTCATTTGGACCCCTTGGGCTATATATACATGAGTTAAACTCATTTATGAGCATTCATTGAGCTTAAAACAAGATCATTCATTTACAAGCCCTAATATCACTTGTGAGCATTTATTGAGATACAATCAATAGTTGAGTGAGCTTTTAATTTCTGTGTATCCACTCTTTTGAGAGAGTTTCTTGAACACAAAAACATACTCAAATCTTCTTGTATTCAAGGGTTGAGAGAAACCCCATTTGTAAGCACTTGAAGAGTGTGTCTTGAGCAAGTGTTGGTGAAGAACACTTGGTGTTGTAAAGGTTTGCTGCTCCACCTTGAAGGAGAGTGATAGTGGATTGGTGAATCCTCAAGCGAGCTCTTGAGGCGAGGACGTAGGCGGGAAGGCCGAACCTCGTTAACATCGTTTGCATTCTCTTACTCTTTATCTCCTTATTATTGCTTGTTCTTGTATTTACCTTTACTTGCAATAATCTGATTTTTGAGTTTGCAATTAACTTTTTAATTGGCCATTAACCCTATTCACCCCCCCTCTAGGGTTATATATTTGGGACAACAGATATGAAGGAAGTGGATGGAAAGAATTTGGGAGAACCATTTATGAGCTGATACAGAAGGAACTTCAGGGTCAAGCAGAGTTAAGGGATAAAGAAGAGACTTGGAATAGATTTGCCATTAAGGTTCCAAAAGAAGTTTGGGGTGCTCATAAAGAGGAGGTTAGGGTGGCGACTTCAGTGGTGCCGATGGGAAGAAAGTTGTGCATCCAAACTAGATATAACTCTTTAGCCAATAATTTTGGAGTTTGGGACAGGGTGGTGGTATGTGATTTGGTTGAGAAGAATCTGAAATGGAGCGATGTTACGAAGGCTTTAGGGAAACGTCTTGGCAAGGTAAATGAGTTAAGACTATTTCCTTTTTCTGAAGATAGAGCGGTTTTTTTCTGCGAGAGTGAAGGGAATGCTTCTGAAATTGGCAGATTAGGAAGGGTGATATTGGAGAACAATATGGGTGTTATTCTCCATAAATGGAGGCCAGAAGTGAACTCGTTTACTGAGGCTATTCCGGTGGAGAGAGAGTGGATCGCAGTAAGAGGTTTACCCTTCCATTTGTGGACTCGAGAGGTTTTCAATTCAATAGGTGAATGCTGTGGTGGTCTTCTCTTGTGTGATCGGAGAACCATGACTATGGATCATTTAGAAGAGGCAGTGTTGTTGGTTAAAGGGGGTGATAATGGGTTTATACCTACAAATTTGGAGGTGCGTGACAGGGGAGTTATGTATTCATTGCATATTAGGAAATTGTTAAGTGAGGAAGGGGGGAGAAAAGTGATGAATCATCCTGAGCTTGGGAAGAACGAAGATGGTAATATGCTCAATCGGTGCAATTTGTTAGAGGTTGAAGATGATAGGGTTTCAACTTCAAGGACAGGTGGCAACATTATAGCATCAGAACATGGAAAGTATGGTTATTTTGGTGCACCGACTGAGGTTGTGTCTTATGCTCAAATAGTTGGTGGCAATAGGCACGTGGGTCTCTATCAAAATTTGAATTTTGAAAGTGGTCAAAAACGGTTAGAAGGCAGTGATGCTCAGTTTACGAATTTTGGGCCTGTTATAGGGAATGGGCCTGGTATCTCTAAAGTGGGCCTAAGAGACAATTTGGGTTTGGGAGAGGATTATTGTGCTCAGACTTATGAGAAGGACCAGAATTATGAGGGCTCTAGATTTCTCTCGAAGGAACAGATTGTCCTTGGCTCTTTTCAGGGGAGCCTTGATCAACAGAAAGGGTCAACTGGAAAGGGGAGGAAGGAGATAAAGGAAAATCCTCGAGTAAACAGAGGGTCTGGTCTAAGTTATGAGGGCGAGAAGACGAGAAGGATTGAGATGGGGGTTCTAAACACCAGCAAAATGAAGCGTGGCTTCATCCACGGCAGAGAAGATGGCGACATGGAAGAGGGTTCTTCTAGATCTAATCGGAGAGAGAGTAGCGATGATGAAGAAGAAGACTTTTTTACAGAGGAAAGGGAAACTAGTTGTCCAGAAACTGAAGTTAGTATGCATCAATTGTTTGATGAATTTGCTGGAAAGGGAGAGCAAGAGGGAAGACTTGCTGACACTCGAATTTGTAATCAGAAAAATAAAGAAATATTTGTCGAAGAGGGTGGAGTTTCTATGGAGGACGAGGAAGGAATTGCTCACGAAAATGATGGGGGTGCTTTAATGGCTTCAGCAGGGGGCTCGCTTGAAGCAAATTTGGCGTCTCTTGTTCCTGGTTCCTTAGTATCCCATAATTTGCAAGTTGATGGAGCTCAAACTAATTTCTTTAGAGGACAAGAACCAGTTCTGATACTTTCTGACAAAGAGAAAAGATATGAACCGAGGAGTGGGATGGGAACTCATTTGCAGTCCAACAATTTGAATTCGAAGGGTTTTGATTCTTCCTTTGTGCAAGGTAACTCTTTGATTGATATAGTTCCTACTTATGATTTCTCTCCTACTCTTCTTGGTGAAAATGCTCCTTTTATTTTGAATCCGGAAAAGGCCAAACAGACAACGGAATGCCAGATTGAAAACAGGTTAATGGGGGATTGTTCTAATTTTTCTGAGAAGGGGGAAAGAGAAAATGAGGTAGCTGACAGTGAATTGGAAGGTGATGGTGAGGAAGAAGATAGAGATAGGGTGTCTTCTTGGTCGAAGGAAGACTAGGTGGCTTTAAGAGTTCTGTTTAGAAAGTTAGGTTTCTCTTTAATTAAAGATAGGGTCAGTAGATTTAGAGATAATGTTGGTGGTAGATGTAATAGGGCTTCCTTTGGTAGGGGGGGAGAAGAGGGAGAGGTAGGGTCTCTAGAGAAGACAGGGAATTAAAGAAGTTACAGTGGGAGGTCAACTATGGTGCTGGTAAGTCTAGGAAATTTGGGGGTTACAATGGTGTCAAAATATGAAGATTTTGAGCTGGAATGTTAGAGGTTTAGGCTCTCTTAGGAAAAGGAAGGTGATAAAAAATGTTATTCTTAATTCTCAACCTGATATTGTAATGTTTCAAGAATCCAAACTAGAGGTGGTTGATGTTTCTTTGGTTAGGAGTGTCTGGGAGGTTCGTCATAAAGAATGGGCGTTTGTTCCGTCGGTTGGAGCTTCGGGAGGGATTATTATTATTTGGGATACTAGATTTGTCTATGGCATAGAGGTGGTTGAAGGGTTATTCTCTGTTTCTGTTAGATTAAGGCCTTCTCTTGGGGATGAGTGGTGGCTGTCTTGTGTGTATGGCCCGAACAATCCTAGATTGAGAAAAGCTTTCTGGGAGGAATTAGGTGATCTGTCTGGGTTGTGTAGTCCTAATTGGTGTTTGGGTGGTGATTTCAATGTCATTCGTCTGATGAATAAGAAGCTGAATGGCTCTAGAAGAACTAGGAGTATGAGAGACTTTGATTCCTTTATTCGTGAGTGCAACCTTAGAGACCCGCCTCTTCAAAATGCTTCCTTCACTTGGTCAAACCTTCAGGAGAGAGTGGTTTGTAACAGATTGGACAGATTTCTTTTTTTGCCTAGTTGGGAGGATTTGTTTCCTAATGTCTTGCAAGAGACTTTGCCTAGATTGACTTCGGATCACAATCCGATTGTTTTAGAGTCTAACCCTATCCTGTGGGGGCCCACCCCTTTTAGATTTGAGAATATGTGGCTTACTCATCATTTGTTTAAAAAATTCTTTGAGAATGCTTGGTTAGGTTGTTCTGTGCAGGGGTGGGAAGGATTTAAATTCATGAAAAAGTTGCAATTTGTGAAAAAGGAGATTAAAGAGTGGAACAAGAATATTTTTGGCAATTCGAGAGAGATTAAGAGGTCTATTTCGAGTCGTATCCAAGTCTTGGATGAGATTGATAATGAAGGCCAGCTCTCTGATGAGCTTAGATTTGAAAGACAGAGACTTAGAAAACAATTTGAGGAGGTGATTTTCAAGGAAAAGGTTAGTTGGAGGCAGAAGGCTAAGGTGAAATGGATAAAAGAAGGTGACAACAACACTAAACGTTTTCATAGAGTGGCTAATGGGAGGAGGAAAAAGAATATGATAAAAAGGATTGAGCTGAGTTCGGGGGAGGTGATTGAGGAGCCGGAGGAGGTTGCTAAGGTGTTAGTGGATTTTTTCTCTCACTTGTACTCGTCTCCTAGGTTGGATAGTTGGAGCATTGAGGGCCTTGATTGGTGTCCTATTGATGAGTCTAGTGTGATTTTGCTTGAGAAACCCTTTTTAGAATATGAGATTAAAAAGGCTGTTTTTGAGATGAGTAGGGATAAGTCCCCTGGTCCTGATGGTTTTTCCATGGCTATGTTTCAGGATTGTTGGGAGGTGATTAAAAAGGATTTGGTTGAGGTTTTTAGGGAGTTTTTTGAGAATGGGGTCATTAATAGTTGTACTAATGCCTCTTTTATCTGTCTGATTCCTAAAAAGGATAGGTCTATCAACATTAAGGATTATAGACCTATTAGCCTTGTCACTAGCCTTTATAAGATCATTGCCAAAGTTTTGTCGCTTAGACTGAGGGAGGTTCTTAGTGAGACTATTACGGAAGCCCAAGGAGCTTTTGTTAAGGGGAGACAAATTCTTGATGCTGTGCTTATTGCCAATGAGTTGGTGGAGGATTACAAAAAGAGGAAAAAGGAAGGTGTTGTCTTTAAACTTGATTTTGAAAAGGCTTATGACCATGTTGATTGGAATTTTCTTGATTATGCACTTGAGAGAAAAGGCTTTGGTGAGAAATGGAGAGGTTGGATAGGAGGGTGCCTTAAGTCTATGAATTTTGCTGTGATGGTTAATGGTAGACCTAGAGGGTGGTTTGAGGCTTCTAGAGGTTTGAGACAGGGTGATCCTTTGTCCCCCTTTTTATTTACTATTGTGGTTGATACTTTGAGTAGGTTAGTGAGTAGGGCTGAGGAGTTGGATGTTATTCATGGTTTTGTGGTTGGGAGGGATAGAGTTAAGATTTCTCATCTTCAATTTGCTGATGATACTATTTTTTTCCTTGAAGCTGATGAGGAGAAGATGAGGGATTTGACTATCTTGATTAGAGGTTTTGAAGTTCTCTCTGGCTTAAAGGTTAACTTATCTAAAAGTTCTTTAGGGGGTATCAATGTGGATTCTGCTAAGCTTGAAAGATTGGCTGCTGAAGTTGGTTGTTCTATTAGTGATTGGCCTATGAAGTATCTAGGTATGCCTCTAGGAGGCAATCCTTTGTCTGTGAGTTTTTGGGATGGGGTGGTGGAGAAGATTGGTAAAAGATTGGATAGTTGGAAGAAGGCTTATATATCTAGAGGTGGGAGGTTAACTTTGGTTAAGTCTGTCCTTAGTAGTATTCCCACATATTATTTGTCCCTTTTTAAGATTCCCAAGAAAGTGGCTCTGAGAATTGAGAAGATGCAAAGAGACTTTTTGTGGGAAGGTAGTGGGGAAGGCAAAAAAGATCATTGGGTTAGGTGGGATGTGGTGACTAGATCCAAGGATAAAGGGGGGCTTGATTTAGGTAATATTAGTCTTAGGAATGTGGCTCTTACTGGTAAATGGTTGTGGAGGTTTCCCATCGAACAGGGTTCTCTTTGGCATTCCGTTATCAAAAGCAAGTATGGTATTCAAAATAATGGATGGGATTCTAACTTGGTTGAAAGGGAAAGTTTTCGTTGTCCTTGGAAATTTATCTCTCAAGGTCTTCCTTGTTTTTTGAACCATATCAAATTTCTTGTTCGCAATGGCACTCGTATTCACTTTTGGGAGGATGTGTGGGTGGGAGAGAGACCTTTGAGTGCTTTATTTCCTCGATTATATCGTCTCTCCTGTGCTAAAAATGGGGTCATTGTTGATATGGTCTCTTTGGATTCTAGTTCTTTGAATTGGAATTTTTTCTTTTTTCATAATCTTAATGATAGAGAATCTGAGGAGAGGGTAGTTCTTTTGGCCACTATCCAAAATATTTTGTTTGCTCCTTCGCCTGATAGGAGACTTTGGATTAGCCACCCTTCTCAATCCTTTTCTTCCAAATCTTTTTTCGATGCTTTGAGAGAAGATTCCTCGGTTCCTATTTTTACTCCGGCAAGAAGGATTTGGAAAGCTATTGTTCCTTTGAAGGTTAAGATTTTGGCTTAGTCAGCTGCTCATCAAAGGACTAATACCAATGATTGGATACAAAGGAAAAGACCTTTTTTGTGCCTGTCTCCTGAGTGGTGTGTTCTCTGTAAGAAGAAGGGTGAATCTGTGGATCATTTATTTTTCCACTGTGAGATCTCCTTTGTTCTATGGTAGCGGCTCTTTGCTATGGCTAATTTGAGATGGGTTAGACCTGAGCACCTTTATAGTATGTTCGAGGTGGATTTCAGAGGTTTTGGGCGCTCTAATAGAGCGAAAGTTCTGTGGAGTAGTGCTATTTTAGCTATTTTATGGGTACTATGGATTGAGCGGAATGCTAGAATTTTTAGGGATGTTTATGAGGATTTGGATAGTATTTGGGATAAAGTTTGCTTTCTTGCTTCCTTATGGGCTTCGGTGGACAAATCCTTTGAGGGTATCCCTTTGTTTCTTATTGTTAGTAACTAGAAAGAGATTTGTGCTTCGAAGCCTGTTAAGAGTAGAGCTAGTGGGAATTCTTTTTTCCCTCCTTGAGGTGTTTTGGAGTTGGTTTTGGTTTGTCTCCCGTCTTGTTGGAGAGGGTTGCCTGTGTTCCTTAGCATGTTTTTTGGTCGTGTTTAGCTTTTTGCTGTGTTTGGCTTTTTGATTGGACTCCTTGTCCAATTTGTATTTCTTTCTTTGATCAATACAATATGTTATTTATCAAAAAAAAAAAAAAAAAAGCAAGGGTGGAGCCTGAAATTTATCTTTGAAGAGGCCACATATACATGAAGAAAAAAAAAAAAAAAAAAGACAACAACAACAACAACAGCAGAGATGACCATATAATACCGTAATAATTATTATTATTAATGGAAGATGATGGCACACAACAAGGGGCCACTCGTTGCGTGAATAAGATATTGAAAGGATTTAAAAGAACACTCAAATTAATCATTTTCTTTAGAAAAAAATTAAAAACGTTTTAATATCAAGAGTCAATGCCTAGGCTAGAAAAGTCTCAAAAGCAAGCATAGCTTCCTTTTTAATTTTTTGACAAACAGTAGAGTTTACCTTAAATGTCTTAATTTTTTTTTTTTTTTTTTAAAAAGATTTGATGTGAGTAACAACCCATAACCATGTAAAGCAACCAATGAGAAAATAGATACACATTGTGTCATCACTTCTCAAGTGGGGATCTGAAGACTCGAACCCATGCACATAGGCATGTTGGCCCAACCCCAGGAAGTGCTGGCTGCTGAGTTTCCCCTTTTTTTTTTTTTTTTTTTTTTTTTACAAGTCCCAAGAATTCCAAGTGTAGGGCCACCACCTACTTGAATGGTGTAAATGCTTCAGCACCTAGATAAAAGCTATGGTATAAATGCTACGCTGATGGTTGTCACTTAGGAGGTAGGAGCCCAGCACCTTTAATGTCATTCTATTTTAAATGCTCGTTGTTTTTTTTCTTATTTACCTTTTTAAATTTTTGATAAGCAGCAGAGTTTACCTTTAATATTATTAGTTTAAATGCTCTTTGTTTTTCCATTTTTCCTTTCTTTTTTTTTTCTTTTTTTTTTTTGGTGGGGGGGGGGAGAGGGGTGTTCTGTTGGGGGTATTTTAAGTTCACTAAGTAAGAATACAGCATGGGTATAGCTAATGGCATAATAGTTAGTAGCATTCTCTTTACTTATTAAGTGATCGATTTTGAGTTCAAACTTGTAGAAAAACATTAATACTTGGTTGATAATTTGATATTAACATATTAAAGACAAATTCTATTGATTGTCAAAAAAAAAAAGACAAGTATGGTCGATTATGTAATAACAAGAAATTGGGATGCATTTGGGGTTCAACTTGTAATTATAAAATGTATCTGGGCGGGTCATATATTAATCATAAAAGTGTTTATATACAGCCATACAGGGTTATGGTTGTAATTATAGAAAACTAGATGCGAGGGTTACCGGCCTTTTCGAAAATACTTGTTTCAGAAGGGAGAAAGAGAATTAAAGAAGCTTTTAGAGGGGCCAAAGTTTTACAAAAAGGTATTTCTTTTTGCAAGAACTGACTACTAAAGCAAATTAAGGACCCCTTGTTGGTTTTTTTTGGTTGGTGTGATGCCCCTGCCAACCCTCTTCTCTATATCCTGATGCTTTAAAATTTAAAATATAAGGGAACACATTAATTTCTCCCACTAGATTTTTCAGAGATGCAGACATTTGTGAGGGAAAATGTCTACTTGTCTGAAAGCCATGCCAAAGAGCGTGGGGTGAGTTAATAGGGCAGAATAAATATAGGTGAAATGTTGGAAAATATAGGTGAAATGTCATTGCATAATTATTTAGAATCCTCTGCAATTTTTGGGGTACATGGAGTTATTGAAATGTATGAGATAAAGGCTAACTTCATTTGTTTGATGTAAAATTCCAATAAAAATCCAACAACTATAAAAATATTTCGTGAGACTCAGTAACAATAATTCCGTCGTTAATCTCTTTCACAGAAGTGAAATAATATTAATTTACACAATAAGTGAACCACAAATGCTTCATTCTCGATCTCTAGCCAAGGAAGAACACTAATCTCCAGTCCCTCTCACCTTAATCCCCGATTCCTCTCTCTAGGAAGGGGAGGAAGGTGAGTTAGCTTCACCAAGTTATCTTCTCTAACATGACCTGGCTTTTTACAAGAGAAACCAAACTTGCTAAATCTCACATTAAACCCAACACTACCTCTCTTACTTTCACTAGGCGACTTACCAAGTTTTTCATTTTTGGTGCATTCCTTGTAAGCCGCAAGAAAAGGATCCTCCTGCCGCCAAAGGCCCTTTAGAGAAGTGCTTCTACGAGGCGGTTTAGACGGGCAAGGAGGAAGAGGAACTGGAACCTTTGCGCTGTTTGAATGGCAAGGAGGTGATGTTGGTGCTGATGGTGGCCGTGAGAGGTGGTCAAGGCCATATAGACCGATATCTGTAGGGCGCTTTTGGTGAGAGACCTTACACACCCCAGGCTCTTCCTCCCATGAAAAGGGCACATTTCCTAGTGAATGAACCTTTCTGTGACTCATTTTTGTAGGGGAATAAACAATGGGTATCTGAGGTTTTTTTGGGGGGTGTGGTGTGTTAATATAGAGCTGTTTTCATGTGCTCTATGCTCTGTAACGGCAGAAATACTACAAGGGCAAGCAAGCAAAGCGTGAAAAGGAAGCTGGTTTTGCTTTCAAACGAATTCAATGCAGCAGATGATGAAATTGGAGAAAAAGAAGAGTAGCTAGGTTCTTTGAAGGGGGAGGGGGCCTCGCTAGTGCCCAAAACTTGGCAAAGGAGTTAAAGGAAGGGCACACAAATTTCATGAGTTGACGAATTCAATGGCACATTAATCTTGGGTTGGTAAACTGAATGATACATGTGTAGCTAGTAAAGGAAATTTTTTTTCCATGACATCTTGGGGGCATGGAATTTTCATTCTTTCCAAGATCGGTTAGTGACACAGAGGAGTACTACCATGTACGGACTTCAATTCTATTAAGGGCTTGTTTTTTTGGTCGGAATCGAAGGGAATCAGGTTTTAATAAGATTTCAATGGTGAGTCGCCACAACGAGAGAGAGGAAAGGAGAAGAGAGTAGAGGAGATTCGTTCCATTCCAATTTTGGCCAAACAAACGAGGCCTAAATATGTTGTAGCAAACCCTAAATGCATATGAAAGTTCATGCACCCCTCGATGGCATGCTATAGGGAATTTTTTAATTAATTAAGATCTTAATAGTTTCTTAATTCCTTAATTGAGACAACACTTGGGTACTCAAGATGTTCCAAGGGTCGGACCAGTCCAACCCTTGGAAGTTTGGAACGTTCCTTGTAATCTTGTATGTGTTAATTAATTTAATAATAAAGACTTATTTAATTTGGTCACCAGTTCCATTGTTATGACTCATGACAAGCAAATGCAGGCATCAAAACTAGAAAAAGGATTCAATTCCTTGGATATGTTTTAATATGATCGACGACTCATTTAATTTGGTCACCAAGTCCATTGTTATGACAAGCTAAATGCATGCATCAAACTAGATAAGGATCCAACAAGGAAACATACGAGATTCAATTAAACTCTCTTTCCTTGTTTAATTAGAATTACAAGATTTTTCAAAGGGTTTGGTGGATCAACCTAGAAAATAACACTAATTTCCTTAAATCAAAGGCTCATTAACAATGAAAGGGATTCTGTTTGTACTCTTTTGGGGCATAATCTTGAATTCTCATCATATTTCCTCAACTTCTAGCCGCAAGGAGAACTCAGGGTTAGGCAGCGATGATGGCGACCATTTACCTAAAGAACATAAAGCATGGGGCTGATGGGTACATAGGCAGCAAGTCGTCTTCTTTTTTGGAGTCAGGCTTAAGCAAAAGAGGATGATAAGATAATAAGAAGGCAAGAATGAAGTCAAAGGAAATGGACATTTGAGATGATGATCTTGGTAGCGTAATCAAATGAAGAAACACAATTCCCCTTCTGTTAGATTGGACGAAAATGGAAAGACTAGAGGGGCAAGGAATGACTTAATGCTAATCATTGGCCAGGTGTGTGTGTGTGTGTGTGTATATATATATATATATGAGAGAATCTATGGGAGGAAGAGATTTCCCAATGTCCAGCTAAATTTGAGCTATTTTAGCTAGAAAAAGGCCACTCAGCCAAGCTGAAACCTACCCCAAAACCAACCAATCTGACTTGTCCGATTCTTCAAGGGCGGAGCCCAGTTAGCCAAGCTTTGGGTTTGCCTTTGGGCTAAGGCCTACCGGAGATAAAATTCTGTCAGAAAAGGGTCGAGGGTGGCAATTTACACGTAGCAAGACGGGGGCAATTTGGTTTGAAATTACGCTTGGCCCAGATTACTAATCCACTGGCCCATTTTTTTACCCAACCCAAAAAAAAAAAAAAAAAAAATCCCTAAGAGCCTGATTGGAAGTTGTATGCAAATTGAATTGGCTCCATTAGTTTTCGGCTTTTCACATAGCAATTGAACTTACAAATCCTGGACATCATTAAAAAAAAGGGAATTTTGGCCAAAACCCCTATGTATAAGAGTTCTAAGATAATAGAACCTACTTAAACTAACGTTTAGTAAAAACCCCATTTGACAGTAAAATGACCAATAGACCCCTATTTTTAAAACTTCACTTAATTTACGATAGTGCCATAATACAGAACCGGGTGAAAAAGGAGGCTCTTAACCTTCCCACGTTCCATTATTTCCGGCGGAAATATAGAAACGTACGAAACATAAAAAGCTTTCCAAAAAAATAGGTTTCCATCAATATACACAGCACCATATTTCATTCTAGGGTTTTTCCTACACAAAACAATCATCCCCCCAACAGAACCAGAGGATTTAGAGAGCACGGACTGAAGAAAAGCTTCGAAGAACTAGGGATTTCGACTGTAGAACCAAAATGCCGAAAAGAAGTAAGTAACTATTAGGAACTTTTTCCCCTGTTTGAATCCATAATCTAAACAGTAAAATGGTGTGTGTTTACATTTAAATCGTATGATTAATGTCACTAAATCTGTATGTTTTTTTTTCTGATTTGTTCTTGTTTAAATGGAATATTGCTGATAATATTACAAATTATATAAACCCAACAGTGAATCGGTCCATATTAAAACTCCATTTGGTGTAATTGTTATGCAAATAGTTGGATTCGTAAAGTGATATTGAATAATGACACTGTTTGTGGGGTTTGTAAGTAGTGTTTTCGCGCATGAAAACCCCATTTGGTCTTCGTTCTTGTGTCGATTTGAAAAAATAGGGATCCAACTGTATATTGGTGCTGTCGGTCTCCACAAATCGACCCAATATTGAATTAACTTGTACCAGACATATTTACACTTCAAACAGCATCACCTTACTGTTTCACATTAAGTATTGTGTCTTTCTGAACTTTGCTTCGGTTTGGTTATGAAAAATACTCTTCCAACATAATCTTGGTACTGTTGTTTCATATATTATGATTACCTGTTAACATTTGTTCCCAATATTATACACTTTCAATAGCATTACCTTACTGTTCACTTTTATTATTTCCTTCCTGATTTTGTTGTTGTGTGGTGCTGGAAAACTATTGTTAACACAGTAAATTGGTACTGTTGGTTGCTATATCATGATTAATTTTGATAAATGTTTTACATATTACACACGTCCAACAGTATAAACTTACTGTTTTATTGATAATGTGTAATGTTTTCCTCTATAATACATCATTAGACATTCTAACAGTATATTGATACTATTGTGAACCATGTATTTAATATTAAATATTGTATTGTTTTTTTACTAGCAACAGTAAACTGGTACTGTGTAATTATATGCAACAGTAAACTGATACTGTTTGTTATTATTAATTCATTAGAAAACAGCACTGAAACTGACAAATTCTGACTTTGCTATTGCTAATCATAAACAAGTTCACATGTTGGCAGCACAAGCAAACAGAAGAAGTCAAGGACAATAACAAAAAACCAAATGAGATCCAACCTATTGACCATCTAGAAGTTGGTTAAGCACAATCATTGGGGATGGACCGCAAGCATGGTCGCCAAGTTGGGCCAGACAAACAGCAACACCAAATGCAAAAGAGGCAATCACAATCAAGCCGCTATCTATTACGTATCCAAAAACAAAAGGGAGCAAGAGAAACCAAAGAGGAATGGCAAGAAGTAGTGAATATTGGTTTATTGTACAAAAGTATAGTTACATTTGAATATCGAACATGGGTTTGATGATTTTTCATTATTAATATGTAATTTTTTATGTTATGAAATCATAATAAAAGGAAATTTGCGAATGATAGTACAGATTTCTTTCGCAAAATATAATTACTGATGTGTACAAGATTGCCAACAGGTGAATTCAGCACAATAACTTGTAATGTGGTAATGGTTATTGGAATGCATTTGCAATAGTACCACTTTACTGTTGATAGCTTAAAATACCAAGACCATGAACGTAAATGCATTAAATATGAACATCATTTTACCACATGTCTAACAAAGTAATCGACATCGTGGGTTCCTATTGAAGATTATAAGATTGGAAAACATGTCAAAGCATCATAAATAAGTTGTACTCTAACTGTAGTTACCATTATTCATTTTCCAATAGTATCATTTTACCGTTGACAGTTGAAAATACGAAGACCATGCACTCTTAAGCATTAACTACTTCCAGTTAATGAACTTCATTTTCACACATATCCAATGAAAAATTAATATGGTAGTGGCATTTGCGTGATAAAGTTAAATTAGTGTTGTTCGTTGTTTTACATTACGAACAGTATCACTATACTATTGTAAGTTTGAAGTAACATTTGACACATACTTATTGGCATCGTATACGCATCTAAAATCATATATTCCAACGTGTATTAGGAACGTAAACAATGTCACTCCGTGTCTATAAAATTGGACATCATCAAACAAACTTGAACAAACTCAAAACATTTAAAACTACCAAAACTTATAAAAACATTCACAAAATTATGCTATATCGGTTCTTGACATGTCTTCTTATTATAGGTTTTGAGCCGTCCGCATCTGCCACATTTTATTTGCCTTATCTTCTCTCCTCTGGAAGGTATCCTTTTATTCTTTGGCCTCCTCGCTGGTCGTCTCGTGTTGGGTGGAAGTACAATTTCACAATTTTCTTCGCTAACACCCGCTTTTAAAGCATTGGAAATGGGATGAATAGATTGACTGGAGTTACATTATGTGCTTGATAAAACAAACCCTTGAATATCATCAAAAGATATGTGCGCATTTGTGGGCATAATAGTCGTCCTCTTGCCAAAAGTACACATTAAACATATGTTCTCGTCCATTGCTATCCAAATGTGTATATTAACCTGAATTACAACGCAAACGGTATCAATTTACTGTATGAATTTAAACAAAACAAACACATATGTACCAAAAAGATAACAGCATGTATAACATTCTCTCAACAGTACCACTTTACTACTCATAAGGCATAAACATATAATAAACCATTGACAGTATCATGATACTGTTTACAGCTCATTTTTAATATACACCTATTTCCATCTAAAAATCCAGCAAATCAAATCGTGTGAAAAATACCACCTCCAATACAGTTCATCGTACTTAAAAATCTTTGAACTATTCATCCACTTGTGTGATATACATACAAGAAACAACTCAAAATGAAGCCCAGTCTATGCTCGAATGACAAATGCATACAAACATGTACAAAATCTCAAAACTAACAAAAAATATATGTATATAACTGACATATACAGCAGCGGTATCCGTACATTGAAATCCACACACACCCCCAACGATATTTCACAAACAACCTTCAATACAATACGTTGTTCTTTCCGAAATCAACACTACAAACACGTTCACAACTGATTTTGCACATGCACTCTAGATAAATCAACAAAATTATGGGAAAAATGACCGAAAGAGATGAAACGAGGAACACCTTCGAACCCGAACTGAATCTCGTGCAATTGCCTGGAGAGAGAAAATTTTGGAATTCAAATTTGAATTCCCTTCATCAACGCTGGTTGGAAGAGAGAGAAACATGATGGAGCTGAAATCCCTCACCCACGATATGATATCCCTCCAAAAAAGGTTACACTTGTGTATCTTAACATGGAAATCTGATTTTTCCATATCTGATATACAAGAGATACGGAAAGGTCAAAATAAGGGTATAATTGGTATACAAAATCACCTATTTACCTTACCACAAATAAAAACTTAAAAAAAGGGGTTATTAAATTACTAAATCTTAAGTAGGGTTTTTTACTAAAAGCAGACCTCTAATAGGGGTTATTGCTAATTTTCCCTAAAAAAAAATATGGTATAAGATCAATTTTAATATTTCTTGAAATACCACAATTTTAAATTTTCATTGTCATTTGAGATATTAAGTGTTATTTTCTATAATGGGAATCGTTCATCACGATGAATGTATATATAAAATGATATAGAGAGCAAAGCAATTAGGTAATTCAATTTTCAAAAAATGCCCAAATACGAAATAACTCAATTCCAAAACTTGTTATTGGTGAAAACACCCAAGTTACTGATGTGATGAATGCACCTAAAAGTTTTTAAAAAAAAATCCTCAATCCTTTACCTATTCTAATTAAAGTCATTCAACTTACTTCATGCCATTAAACCAATGACAGAATACTCTTAAACCCAAAAAGAAATAAATAAATAAAAATACTTCAATCCTTTTAAATAGGGCAGCATCAAATTTTTTTTTTTTTTTTTTTTTTTTTTGGGTAAGTCAGCATCAAAATTTTGGTTCTACTAGAACCATATCCCACCAATCTCTTTCAAACCAATCGATAATTTGATTAACAAAAAAAAAAAGAAAAAAAAAATGGCTTGAGCCCGCCCCCATTGGTAACTCCTTCCTATAAACTAAAATAAAAAAATTCTCTTAAAATGGATCATGTATTTTTTTTTATAAGAAAAAAAATGAGAAGAAAGTTGAAACTTATATTTTCTTACAACTTTCTTGTAAACTAAACATTTACAGGAAAATCAAAAGTCTATTGTTTTCCTTTTGCTCTACTTTCTTTTGCCTTTCTTTTTCTTTCTTATATTTCACTTTCCCAACTAAGTTTCTTGATAACCAAACACGACCCAAAGGTCCCAAGGCTGTGCACCTCCCAAAAAAGGAAAAAGGAAAAAGGAAAAAGGAAAAATCCCAAAGGACAGTAACGTTATTTCATTAATCAATTAAATTCCTCACTCACGAATTAGGGTTTGCAATAGACATATAAATTGATAGACCACTCGCCTTCTATTTCCCCTCTTGCCCCCGTCGCGTCTCTCTTTACCTTTGAATGGTCGCCAAAATCTCGACTTGTAATCTTCTCCTCAAGGAGCCATCAAATTTGTTTTCTGGAAGCGTTTTCATTTTTTCATTTTTTCATTTTTGTTCTTTTTGTTTCTGTTTTTCGCATCTCATAATTACAGGGGGGGCGATGATGACGAAAATCGTTTCTCGATTCTGATTTTTTGTGTTTTGTTAAAACAAAAAAGACCACAGCAAGTATATGAACCATATGGTGTACGTATACTTGCTCTGTGATGACTGCGTTTGTGCGTGTCTGAGCCTTCCTTTAATTTGATTCATTGCGCTTTTTCTTTTTCTTTCTTTTGTGTTTTTTGATGATATATGAGGAGAAGGTGTGTTGGGTTTGCGATGATTATAAGAAAATTCCTCGTTCTGAATGCTAATTGGCATGACAGACTTCTTTTACACCCATAGAATATGAGCACTCCACCCCCACCTCCAGTAGCTTTTTTTTTTCTTCAGCTTTTACTGTTTATTACTGTTTATTTCATTTTGTTTATTATTAGTGTGTTGCTTTGGGCATGGTTTGCAGAAGTTTGGGCAGCTTCTGAATTTGCAGAAAAATTACTCAAGTTGCTTCCCTTTCAAAAAAAAAAAAAAAAAAAATTATACTAGTATGCAGGCATTCAGCCTACAAATCTGAATACGGGCAAGGATATTGTCTGGTCTATATTTCAAGATAAGTCTAGTTGGAAGAGTCGAATCACTTGTCCACTTTTGGGTTGAGTTCCTAACTTGGTGTAGTTTATTTCAAAATTTCACTCTATTATTTTTTTTATTTTTTCCCTCTTGATCTCAGTTGAACTGCAAGACTATTTACCCATTTAGGTTGAAGGAAGCTAGTTTTTGTAAAAAATATAAAACAAAAAAATTTGTTATACCAAGTGACCAACAAGGCCCTGTTTACTCTGATTGATAATTTAGTCCCACATTTAGAGAAAGACTTCATGTCTTATAAGCTTCAGGAAAAAGTGGAATAAACATTGGGTTTTCTTTTTTTTGGTCAAAGGGGGGAAACATAGTGGTATGAACCTGATATGGTACCTTTGTTGGGTTTGCTGAGTAGTGAATGTTACTTTGGAGTTTGGAGGGACCTCAGCTAAAACAAGTGGATTTTGGTACTCGGGAAGTTTGAGCCAGATTGTAACCGTACCCTGTGTGTTCAATGTAAACTTGGTTCAAGATGGGTGTTCTGCTAAATAGTCACTTTCCAGATCTGCTGGCCCAGATTATCTTGTTTTTCTTCCTCTTTTTCTTTTTTGGGTTCCATCTTATGTTGGATATTTGCTTTTAATAGGATTTCTGAAAGAGAAACAGAGGGGGGGAGGGAACTGTTGTAGTAGTGGTATTGGGTTGATCATTGGCCTCTTGTAGTCGAATTCTAGACCCAGTTATATGGGAAGAATGGGAGATATATTCTACTAGTAGGAGCTTTGGCCATAATTTGTTAAACTCAAAATCTCAAAATAAAGTTTATTTGCAAAGGCCGGTGTTGAATGAGGTTGAATTCTACTGTCAGAAGTATACTTGAGTATGGTTATATTTGATAATATTAAGGCATTTGGCCCAATTAGGAGGGGGGAAAAAATAGAGAGGGAAGGTTCAGTCTTCTAGTCTTCTCGTCTATGTAATTTCACCAAATATAAAATATTGTGTTTTGAGGGGCTTTATTATTATAATTTGGAATTGTAGAAAAGAATGGAGAAACTTGAGGCAGAATGCAGATTCTTCTTTGCTTGCCCATTTCAGATGTATCGGCCAGGTGGTTCTGCCCATTTCAGGCCACCAGTGCTTGCGCCCAACAATTACAATTCATGGATTCCAGTATTCCACCTCGTACCAAGCTCAACTACATGGAAGCAACAGTGTTTGATACGAAAAGGGTTGAGATTGTTTCACGGCCTTGGGAGTTGGGACCATTGTTTGGTTGAGAAAAACCCCAGTACATATCCAGCCCATTGTTAGCCCTACACTGATCATTTCCTCCATACTACATGTCTCAAATTCCATGGTGCATGTTACTCTATACAGTATCTTCTTGTCCTCCCTTTATCTGCAACAGGATTTCTTCAATTAATGAAGGGGGAAATCTTACTCTCTGGAAAAGAAATTCTAATTTTGCCAAATAATTTCAAATTCATTATGATGCTGCCAATCAGTGCTAGACTGCATGCATTTTCCACTTTGCAGAGAGGGACCTATTACACCAACCTAACCTATTCATTGGGGGGGGGGGGTTGTTCATGACACGTATTTGTAAGGCTGGTATGAGCTGGAACTTCTAACTCTGCACAAAATAATTGAAAGAGGTGCTATTATGAGTGGGCTTTAATGGTTTTTTTTTTTTTTTTTTTGGCAGCCCTCCCTCTATTTCAACAATTAATACATACATGAATCACAAGATACTTATCCCACATTTCCATAGGAAACTTTTCGAGGATCCAACATACAATATCTTAATGCAACACAATTCCTAATTCATCCTTTTACCAAAAAAAAAAAAAAAATTCCTAATTCATCAAGTATGTCAATTAAAGTTTTGTATTTTGTCCCACCCAACAATGTTTTGACCAAATTATTAACCAATTTCCACAAATTAGGATGGAGTTATGTTTACATATTTTTTATTAAATTTATACTAGTATAATGAACTCAATATGATAAACTATGCATACATAACACGTATTATGAACTTCGCGACACCAAAAATAAAATGAGTATCAATGTTTTTTCATAAACTTGAACGGCAGTTATGTTGTTTACTTGAAAATATCATTTTAAACAATTTTGCAAAAGAAAGTTTTTATGAAATCTATCATCTAAGTGGATTTTTAACCATTTACAATATTTATTTTACTTTTAACCAAAAAAATTCACTTAAACAACAGATTTGAAAAAAAAAACCTCTTCCTTTCAAAGTTGTTCAAAATGATATTTTTTAATAGACATCCCACCATTTGTCATAGAAACCCTTAACATTTTTTATAAAACCTTGAAAAATTAAAGTAAGTGGTGGGTGAAAAAAAATTAGGGGATGGTGACCCTAAATTTAAAAATAAAATAAAAAAATTAATCCATAAAAATTTAGAATACAAACAAGCCCGTATTTATACTTTTAAATTACTAGTTTAATTTGTACACTAGTTTGATTTGTTGTCTTAGTAGGACCAGATCTGACCCTGGCTCAACATCATGATTGACATCAAGTGGGATCTTAAATCTAAGGTAAAGTCAAGCGGGGGATCAGATCGGACCAACATGGTATCAATATAACTCCAGTTGTAGGCCCAGCCAATAGCCAACCCTAAACTCTGCCAGAGTCTGCCGGCTCGGTAGCTCACAGGAGTGCCTCCTGTCTAGATTCCGGGAAACTGCTTCCCCTAACCATTTAAGGGTCATTATGTGTATTGGAAGTGTTTTCTGCTGGGGGACGGCTGGGGATGGGGTTTGTCAGTGGATGGCCCATGTGGGTCCCCATTCCATAACCAAAAGTGGGTCTCTATATATATGTAGTTTGAAAGTTCTTATGACGAAATCTTTCATCATCAATCAAACACCGACAAGCTTTGCCCCAATGTGCTTGTCCCAATGGCAGAAGGTAATCACAATCCCAACGGTCTCATCGTCGTACTGTGATTGATGCGTGACATACACGTATCATAAATTTTAATGCGTGACATATATGTATTGTAGACTTCACACGCGTGTACATGACATACACCAATCATAGAGCTACGGTTGTGTTTAGCATTCCTGTTGCCTAATTTGGGGTTTGCTTGAACAGTTCCTTCCAATTACTTGTGGTCTTACTTGCATTAAATAGCCAAGCATTTCTCACAACCCGATGGCAGATTTGCTTCCCAGATGGAGCTGAAGGATGGAAGATGCATCAGATCTAATAAAAACATTGTGGCTATGTGAATAATGATAGTGTAAAACATAGGGAAAACCCAAACCCCAAATAAGATTAAAGAGAGAATATTGAAACATAACTCAAATTACTTTAATTCATATACTATAGAAACCGCACATTCACATAAGAGTCAAGATAGCCAATATACCCATTCATTTGAAATCAGCTGAGTCCCTACTTTGTAAAAACATCTGCAAACCATATACTAAAAGAAAAACAAGAAAGAAATTAATGAGGTCCAACTTGCTCCAACTCTCTGATCAGCCTACACCCATCAACTTACTCCAGCCTACCTTGCTCGTCCACAGTTCCCTCACCTCCCATCTTTTCTTGATTGGATTATACCCTTGTTACAAGGATGGAAAGGACGGGGTACTTGCAAGAGTTGAACCAAGCACATCATCACAACGGCTAGCCCCCTCATGGGTCTTCTTGTTCTCAGCTCTCGGGCTGCTCCCTGAACTACTGTTCGAAAGTGAACCGAAAGTCGCCTTCTGCAAGACACCTGTGGGGGAAGATTCCAACTGAGGGCTGCCATCCCACCCTTCAGTCTTGAGGTTAAGAGCCGAGGAGTTATTGCAGTCTCCCAATGTGCTAGTGGTGCTGTTCAAGACCTCTCCTAAAGGACCCCCCATTGAAGCTCCCCATGATATTGGTATCCAGTTTGTTTGCTTTTGGGTTGGTTCACTAAAATCACTACTCACCCCCAAACCCATTTGGATTGGATCAAACTCACGAGATAACCTTAGTGGCGAGAGGGCAAGTTTCTCGTGCATGGGTGAGGAAGAGGATGACGAGAACTCCGAAGAGGTCATAGGGATTGACATTGAAAGCTGAGTCCAGTCTGATTTCAGTTCATCAGGCCAGGAAATGGTTGAGCGATCAGATTGGTCCTTGGGCCAGTCCTCAATGAATTGACGAAGTGGATGTTGGTCTTGGGTTTCTTGGTCACTGAAGTCCACGAAAGAGCTATAATTTTTACTATTCATGTAGATACTCCTCTGTGAAGGATTAAGGAGGGAATCAGAAGTGACAAATCCAAACTCCGACTGAGATGATTCTTCAAATGGGTTATGTTGTTTAGGAAGGGAGAAAGGGCTGTCTCTAGATTTCAGGTTGATGGTGGGAGAAATTATGGAGAGTCCCTGTGGACCTTGCATTCTGTCACACACATTTTCTTTATTTAGTAAAAACCTAAGAAGAAAATAACATGATAAAAGAATGAAAAGGAAGAAAGTTCAATAATCATAAGTGCAAACGATATATCCACATCACCCCTTAACCTCAATATAAAAGGTATATTTTCAATCATAAAAAATTTAGTCCAAAGAATTGGAAACAGAACAAATATGATGAATCCTCCTAGAAAAGGAATCTCAAGTCTCATCTACTAAGACTAGTCACTATCATTAAAGTAAAGATGATATATAATGGGGTCTACTTTAAAGTAAAGGAAAAGGAAGAGAGAGTATTAAGTATCATACTGTTTAGATCAAAATCAATATTATAAAACTAGAAACCGGTAATGATACCGTTAAGGGAAGCTTAAATCCATGAAGTGTAATTTTACCTGTTGACAAGGGCATCTGTTGAAGGATTGGCAGCCCCAGGCTGCAAGATCTTGAACTGATTTTGAGCAATAGTGAGGCTGTTGGATGCACTGCCACTGGATATTGCCGAGGCTGACATGGAAGAAGCCATCGGCGCCACCTTTGAATTAGTGGGTCCAGAGACGGCATGGCCAGTCTGGCCTTCCACAGGCTTTCTTGAACGATGGCGGCCCCTGTTTATGTGCCTCTCACAATACTTCTGATCGGCAACAGCATCTCTTGAGCACCGCCATTTCTTCCCATCCGTTCGACGACACCTCCCAGGTTCAGGATCGGTGTTGCCAGAGAAACCTAGATGGAAAGAACCCCACCCCACTACATGTTTTGGGGAAAAAAAGTAACAAAAAACATAAGATTCAAAAAAACAAAAAAAGAAAGAAATCAAAAAAGGGGGGAAAAAGATGATGAATTTTACATATCAAAACAAGCATTATTTGAAACTAAAACTGCTTTAATTCGTTCATGTTCTGGATATGGATAAAACCTTTCTACCAAAAATAAACAGAAAACAGTGTGATTCTTGCAGATGCAGAAACATAACTGCACAAGAGTAGAAATACCAGGGAATCAGTACAGAAATCAAATGGTATTTGAATATTGGATTCTAAAATTACAACAACAAATTAGAGAGACCGGTTGCCTGCATAAGACATGCAAAAAATCCATTCTCAAGCACTGTTTGTGCCACATACCTACCCACCCCCCAACAAAAATAAATAAATAAATAAAGACCCACATGCACACAAATATCTTGTGGAGACAAATCATTTTCATTCTGGTATCAATTTTTCAGAGAAGAAATAAATCTTACATGAATTGGGAGGCAGGGATCCAGCAGATGAACCGGACAACCCAAATGGGTTAAAAGATTTTTTGATGGGGATGAGCAAATTGGATGGTACAGGCACATTGGCAGTGATGTACTTGTAGATCAAGGCCTGGTGTTCCAGCTCAATCCATTGAGATGGGGTAAACGGTCCTCTAACCCCGGCAAAAGGTCCATGCATGCTTGCATTGAAGCTTCCGGACCCAAAACCTGAAACATAAAAAACAAGATAACTTGCCTGAAACATTTAAGGAAGCTGTATGTATTATGAAATATTGCAACTTTGACCAAAAAAATTGAAAACAAAAAAAAGGTAACCAACAGGGGACAATGAGAAAATTGAAAAAATGAAAACCAATCAAAAGTCTTTACCTAATTCTAGTCCTATTGATTTCCCTACCCTTTCTTGCCACTTCTCCTTTTTGGTGTTATAAATCTGGATTGAGTAAAACTCACCAAAACCAAAACAGAAAGACCACGTCTTAAGAGGAAAAACAAATTAAAGAACTCAACTTTTCCTTGACAAGACTAAAACTAAAATCTCTACAAAATGCCCATGAAAAGACCCTCCATCCAGTACAGGAAAATAAATCCATTTATCAACATTAGCAAAGCCAAAAGCCATCTTTCGCAGAAAAGCGTGTTCAAATCTTTCCACCATAAGCTCGCATTCCCCAAAACCCATCTCACCAAATCATAAATCAAACAAAATCCACATACCAATTTGACCAAAAATAATAATAATAAAATAAAATAAAACAAAACAAAACAAAAATTACTCTAACCCAAAACGAAGCACCATGTACCTGCATTTCTATAATAAGCAGCAGGTGTATGTTGATAGAAAGGAAACGTTTGTGTGCTCCTCTCCACTAATCCACCATTTTTACCAAGTGAAGGACCTTCTGATTTGACTGAAGAGAAGCTCAGCATTTGCTGCTGTGGACGACCATCATCAGAGAGCGTAGAATTAGATCTCAGCAAAGGAGTGCTTTGGTGTACTGGCATTGTCTTGGAGACAGAGAAATCATCAGTTCTCGCCATTTTTGAGTTCCTCCAGTCATCTTCACCAGACCCAGATCTCTCTTGCTTGCCAATCCCAGATCCATGAACCTTTGGCTTGGTCTCAGGGTCTGAAACCTGAGAAGGAGCTCCACCTTCTGGACCCACAAAACCCTCCAAACCCACCACTCCAAAATCCATATTGGACAGTCGACCAATCTACAGAAGTCCCAGAAAGCATGAGTTTTTGAGGGAAGGAAGAGAGAGTCAGAGAAGAAGGTTCAGGGAGTTATACCACGAGGTTGAAGAAAGAGGAGGCGCATCTTAAGGGTGGAGGTGAGTATAGGAGATTTCTAAAAGCAGTGACCTTTGAGAAGGGAAAAATAATTGGAGAGAGAGAGAGAGACAGGGTTGAAACTGAGGGAGCAGCAGACAAGGCTAGAACCAAACACTCTCTTCACATCTCGGACATACTAGGCACAAAGATATATTTAGTGTCAAAAAAATATAAAATAAAAAGAAAATTGAAAAGGACTGAAGTTACAAAATTCTCCCTGCTCTGAGTGTTGGAATTTCCTTTTTATTTTCCATTTCTTTCAAGGCGATCTGATGGAGTTTAGTTTTATTAAAATCTCCCCAATCCATTTGGAACTTATAAAGTTATGTGGATTGAATTCAAAAATTATGTGGATTGAATTCAAAAATTCATGAAACATTTTGAAATTGGGAAGGTAAACTTCTCACAAGAAAGATGAAGGTTGGAACTTTGTTTTTTTTGGAGTGAGATTGTAAAAATGGTTACAAGGGTATTCATGTCACTCCAATATTTATTCATCCAAAAGAGGGATTTTCATTGGACTTTAGTAGGCTTTTGTCCTTTTGCGAAACGACCTCCGTTAGGTGTCTTTTGGAGTTTCAAAGTCCGCTAGCGGTTTCATATTCGGTCTTATCTGGAGCCGTTGAGGCATGCAAGGCCATCGGCGTGTGGTGGCATAAATAAGGTTGTATTGACACGTGACACCATACTAAATCTAGAACTGGATGCCCTACTCAAACCCCTTACTTTCATCACAATAACAAAATTTGAGACTTGATTCTCCTTTAAAATAAGGTTTCAGATTTTTGGCCTGACTAAATATTTAGACATATACGTGTTCCTGAACTTACGAAAAATTTGATCATTTCACATGACGTCGTATAAGATACGAACTATTTTGTGATCGTGTAAGATCCATCGAAATAGACAATAAGAATGATTGATCAAAACCCACCAAGCTTAGAAGGATTCGATCATCCTGTACAATACCGTGCAAGATCCAAACTGTCAGTGACCGTGTGTGAAATAGACAAAAAAAAAATGACGATCTAAATCCACCGAATCCTAGAAGAGTTCGATCATCCTGTACGACACTGTACAAGATCCAAACTGTCACTGACTGTGTGTAAAATAGACAATAATAATGATCGCTCAAAATCAATATTCAAAATAAATTTGATCGGTGACTGATAAAGAAAGAAATTTGAAAAATCGAATCTAAAACTTTTTGCTTCTTAAAACGGAACTCTCAAGGAAAAATGACCGCATAGATTCATGTCGTGTAAAGTTAAGCACGTGGCCAGAGTTGATTGGTTGAAATAATAAAAGGCCATGAAAAGCAAATATGGTTCTCTACTTCAAAACCACTTCAGTACTGGAATGTTACTCAGCTATGTGGGAGGCAAGCTATTTTTTATTTTTTATTCTTTATTTTTAGGGCAAGCTTTGTTGGACCACCAGAAACGGTGCCTAATGGTTACAAGGGTTTTTATGCCCACCATTAACATCGTGAATAAAAACAAAAAGAATTACGCATTTGAAGACTGGTGGCACCCATGCAACAATAAAGACATGGATAATCCATGTGAATTGGTTTAAACTCGTCATGCCCCTTGCCCCTTGCCCCTTGAAAGAATTGGAGACCTATTATATATGATGGTCCCCAATTAAATTTAAAATTTTCATTGATAATTAGCTTCATCAGACTGTTGAGACAACTCACATAATTAATTTTAGATAGATTTTATCAAGGTGGGAAACTTTTTGAAATGTTTACAGATCGAACAATTAATACTCATCTAATCAATTCACGTTGTGTACGTATACCTGAAAAATTCGAATGAAATTTTTTAAGGGACGTTGACGTATCGATTTAATATCATTAATCACGTCAAATGACCTACTGATATGGCACGGCTACGTTAAATACTACATCAATAAAAACAACGATAAGAAAAAAACATATCGAAAAGAATAACATTGCTAGGATCTGTTAGTCCTTTGTCTGAGTGTGGTCATGAGGTGAGGATCGAGAACCAAATATTGAATTATATTCTAAAAATGGAAAATCAAGTTCCTACAAATTAATATGCTTAGGTTCATCCAGATGAATTAAGTTCATGTAAGATTGAAAAACGAGTCAAGATTAAATTACTTTGAAATCACAGTGTATCTTCTTCTTCTTTTTTTTCCCTCCTCCCTCTCCCCTTTGACCATCCCTAATTGAAACAAATCCAACTTCAAAGTAATGCTCAATCCACAACCTCATGAGTCATGACACTGATATTCACTCAAAAAACCAAGCTCTTTCTATTTCCATCTTGGTGGTAAGCATTAACTGTGGCACTTTCTTTTATTGGGAGTTTTAATGACAGTTTACTTTGATATTGATTAAGACCCTTTGTATATTAATAAATGAGAAGGCAAGGAAAGGCAAGCTGGGGCTCCCTAATGGCCATGGCAGAGGGCGTGGAAAATAAAAAAACAGACTTTATTACATAAGACAGAAGAAGTGAATCTCACTTGGGTGGGTAGCATTGTCCTTTAAAGGTTTTCTATGAAAAATAGGAGGCACAGGGATCACTATCCAAAGCATATCACCCATGCAGTGTTCCTCTGTTATCAGAGACCCCTAATAAATGTGCATTAAAATGCCTTACTAACTAGGTATCATTTTCCCAAATTATACATGTAATTTTTTTTTTTTTTATAAAAAAAAATTCCATAACTTACTTAAAGAATGTTTGTTCGATGAGAACAAACTCCTAATAATTAAGCATTAAAAAATAAACATGGTGTAATTGTAAGAGAAGGACGACCAAGATAAAAGAGGCCTAAATTCGGTATTATTAATTGTTTAGAAATTGGTTGTTTTTGGAAAACTATTTTCAAGCAAGACACAAAATACCAAGAAAACGACGATTTGAAAACTAAATATATTTTCAGACGTGGTAAAGTATCTTACAAAAAAAACAAAATCTAAATGTACTTAGATGTCGTGCTAAAAAGGAACCATGTGCACCGTAGGACATGGCTTCCATTAAGCCACATATAGCTTAGGGCATGCATCAGCCTAAAGGCTAGATCCCCTTAGCCTTATGCTTGGCCTATGACTCCCACTCTTTGGGCTAGGCATTCTTTAACCTTTTGGTACTGTAGGGCTCATGTCTTACTTAAGTCGCAGGTGGGTCAAAGCACGAAAGCCTCATTGAACTTGCTACTTAGAATGCTGGAAGGGCATTGCAAAATACTTCACCAAATTTATTGCAAAGCACATGGCAAATTTATTGCAATGCACATGAAAAATGCCAACTATGTCTATGCCTATAGATGCCACGTGTAGCTTTTGTAGCATCCATTTAAATTCTCCCCTTTTTTTATTATAGAAAAATGAAAATTAACACAGTTTAGGAATGAAAAATGCTAAATGGGACTGATTCATACAAGTCGACTGTAAGCCGAGAGGTATCTTTGTTACCAAGGCAAGTGATTTTTTTTCTCTCTCTTCCTTTTCAAACACCTTTTCTCTCACTCTCTTTTTTTCTTCTTCTCTCTACCCAACAAAATACTAGATTCAACGAGTAGATCTGAGGGATATGGTAGACAGTGGGTTAGATTAGTATTTTGGCTTGAAATTTAAACTTGAAATCTGTCTTAATTAACTATAAACGGCCAAGGTTTGGACTCCTGCTGTGCAGCCAGTGCGATGGTGTCAACAATGGGTTCACCTGCTACTACTACTGCTTCTTCTCTTCTTCTTCTTCTTCTTCTTGGTTGATGGTTTGTTGAATCAAGTTCATTTTTTCAAAAAATAATTGTTATCTTGAGATTATAACTAGATTTTAACTAAAAGCCCCCAATCTAGGTTCACTTACTGCTATTGCTTCTTCTTCTTCATTTTTTTTTATATTTAAAATATTGTTATTTTGAGATTCTAACTAGATTTTAGCTAAAAGCCCCCAACATAAGTTTTTTTAAATATAGTTAAAACTTTAACTAGATTTTAGAACTTTAATTTTTATGTAGATTTTTTAAAAACAAGTTGTTGTTTTGAGATTTTAACTAGATTTTAGCCAAAGGCTCTCAACCTAGATTTTTGTTTTTGTTTTTAATCTAATTAAAACTTTAACTAGATTTTAAAGTTTGAATTTTTATCTTGGTTTTTAAGAAAGAAGTTGTTATTTTGAAATTTGAACTCGTTTTAGAAATTAAGTTAATTTAGAGATTTTATCTTGAGTTTACCTTGATTTTGAAAAACAAGAACCTTACATAGTAGGAATGGTTTATGGGAACAAATTTTCTAAAGATGTGGGAGTCATTAGCAGAGAAAAGGTTAAGCTTCTTTTAGTCGTCTCATGGATTCGTCATATCAATTCGTCTCGGGTAGTAGCACTCTTTAGGAATAGATCAATCAATTTCAATTTCAATTTCCATTTTAGCGTTTTATTTTTTTTTCTATTTAGATTTTAATATAATCCCTCATCTCACCTTACATTCAACCATCTCAGATTAAACTCCTCCACTTCATCATATTAATGAAGTTCCATGTTATATCATTTTAAATAAATAGGAGAAAATATTTTATATTTTATTTTACTATTCTTGTCTATAAGAGTATTTAGACATTCAGTAAATTTATTCAATACAAAGCAGGTAAATTATTGCTCACTCCACATCAGTTATGAGTTACCCTTCAAGATAAACCTACTTAGACAAAATTAGAGAAGGATCCATCATCAATGGGCAAATTAACAAATGAGGGGGGGCATTTATGCCTTTTCAAATAACCCATAATTGTGTACTGCAAGGGTCACTTCCATGGATACCGTGGACTCGTGGGGGTCCAGCTCCTGCCCACGTGACCTTATTATTTAAAGGTTATTTTTTTCCACTTTATAATCAGAAGTCCTTAAAAAGGTAATGATGGGTTTTGTCTCTGAGCTCATTTTTAGTGCTTTAATTTGCTTGGTCAAAGCAAACGAAGTTGTTGTGAGAACTCCCCATGGAATGCGACTTTGAGAAAGGTATTGATGACCAAGAACCCAATTCTATAAAAAAAGTCACAACATCCCTCTCAGTTTTTAAAATGTAAAAATGCTGTTGCCACACCTTTTTTTGCTTTTCCACCAAAGATTGCAAATCCTAGAGTGATAATAATGTTTTCTTGTTTCTCATTTCTCTTCCTAATTACCTACTCCTTGTTCCTTACGTTTTAAATTTTTGGTGACAAATTTCTTGGCTTGAGTGACAATACCATACCGTTTGTACTTAGTACCGATGATTTTAGCAAATTTTGACTCTATGCATGTAGGTTATAACATATTTAAAACATGTGTTTAATGGTTTTATATTTGGCAATTATATTTTGGCCATGAATTCTCCAAAGGTTGAGGCCTCCTAAAATGGGTATAGAGTGAGTTAGTGATATATGCAATGTTGGGATCTAAAACCATGGTTAGGCTTAAGAACTTGCTAAACTTGAGCATTTTATGATATTATAACCCCCCCGCCCCCCCCCCAAAAAAAAAAAAAGAAAAAAAAAAGGAAAAGAAGAAGAAGAAGAAGAAAAAAGAAAAGAAAAAGTTCATACACAAATTTTTAGATAACCTATTTGTAACTTATATTTTGCAAAATCTTCGTTTGGATTAAATTGTTTTCTCATGCAGGTTATGCATGCCAAAAACCAAATTGATCGAAATTAAGAGTCGCTTTATCCATAAATGTGCGATTTTATTTGATTAGAAATGTGATTTTTTTTATTAGATGGCAAAAAATCAAATTGTTTCAAGCTTATTTGTCATCTAATCGCTTAATTTTGGATCAAATTAATTTTTGGTTTGCATGGCTTACATGTGAAGTCTAACCAATATAACGGTAGATTTCGTAAAATATGAATAACATATAAGTTATCTAAAAATGTGTATAAAAAGTTGTGAAAAAATTTGTTTTATATATATACAATGTCTCCTTCTTCTGAGATTAATCTAACCTAACTTTGTGTTACGTCACCCCCCTCCAAAACTCTACTTATGACTTAAATTTTGCAAAGCCAACCGTTGAATTAGTTTTGCATCATATGAAAGTCATGCATACCAAAAATTAAGTTGATTCGAGATTAAGAGCTGCTTCATCCATAAATGTCCAAAACGAGCATTTGTTATTAATTAAAAAAATTAAGTTTTGGATTGAATAACAATCAGTTTCAGATCAACTTAATTTTTGACATGCATTACTTACATAGTTAGGTTATCTAATCCAACGATTGATTTCACACAATAAAGATCACAAATAAAGTTTTGAAAGGTGATTTAACGTAAAATTAAGTTAGATTAATTTCATAAAGAAGAAACTCTATATATATTGGGGTTAAAAAAAAAAACAAAAAACATAAATAGAAAGGAAAAATTGGTTGGTGGGGTGCTGAGGTATTTTTCCAAATATTTTAATCGTTGGGCCGTGCATGACTCAGCTAAGACACGAATTTGAGGGAGCAAAGCCCTTGGAATACTAAAGGAGAAAATGTTGTCTTTACTTATCCAAAAAAAAAAAATGTTGTCTTTGTGTCAAAAAGCAGCCCAGGGGAGCATTCAATTACAAAGTCAAAACGTTAGGAATCCAGCCCCATGTCTAACCTCTTTAGGGTGCGTTTGGTTCGGGGTTACTATGCCTGGGAATAGCTTTCGATTCCTTTTTCCGCCGTTTGGGACGAACCCATACCCAGCAATGGCTGATGCCCGCTACCCTCATATTCCCACCAGGACTGGGCATCTGAAAACCAATGGAGGGGTGGGTTTACATTTGTGTTGCCGGGAATGATTTTTAGTATAAATAAAATGACGAGCGTGCCCTCCCCTCTTACAAACAACATTTTCTTATTCCTTCCATATCCCTTCTCCCAATCTCCCAAAACGCGATCAGCATTTGCCTCCTCCATGGCACACCATCTCATGGCAAGACACCAAACCCACAAACACCCACCTCCATATGGCAGAACACCGCCTCATTTACACCTCCAAAAGGAGAAGGGTATGGCCTTCTATTTGCCAGATTACCGGAACCATGGAGCTCTATCACAGAGGCCATGAATGGTCGTATCGACCAAGAATCGGAGTTTGGAGCCACCATCCCATCTCTCTCTTCTCCAGCAAAGGAAGCAGCAGCAATTTGTCATGAGGCGGTGGAACCAACAGCAGATATGTTGAATTTTGTGCATATATGTTTGTCTCCAATTTCACGAACCCAATATTCCTATACAAAAATTGAGGCTTTGAGTTACCCTAGTGAAAGTGTTTTCACCGATACCTTCACAACTTCATAGTTGCAATTTCTGCAGCTTTTTACAGCTCCTCCATAGCTAACCTATGTTGTTTTCACCGATACCTTCACAACTTCATAGTTGCAATTTCTACAGCTTTTTACAGCTCCTCCATAGCTAACCTATGTCGTCGTCATCGTTACGAATTCCCGTCAAATAGAAACTCTCCAATCCCAATTCGACATCGAAATTTTGAAAATCCATGTTGGATAATTCTCCTGCGACAGTGTTTTCACCTAAAATTGAAACGACCCACTTGAACAATAGAGGCTTGGAGAAGGTGATGTTTAGAGAGGTGAGATGGGTAAATGTTTTAGAGAGAGAAAGTAGGGAGGACAGAGACACAGGGTCGGCCAAGTACCGAAAGTGGTGGAAGTTGGAACAAGAAGAAGAAAAGGCGAGAAGAAGGTGCTCGGAGAAGGCGGCGGTGATGGTGGTAGTGGCAGTGACGGTATCGGAGGATGTGAGAGAGGGGGAAGAAAGGTAAGGGTAGCGAGAGGAGAGAAAATTGAGAAGGGATGTGGCCGAATTGTGAGGGGTGAAACGGAGAGAGAAAGAGAGGGTATTGTAGGAATTTCATCATAATAGGAATCATTTTCCTACCCAACCAAACATACGAATTGGGAATGTTCAAAGGATTCCTACTACCCATTCCTAACTAACCAAACGTGGGGATAGGTAATATTCATCACATTCCCATTCCCAAGTAATGTCCTATTCCCTAGCATCACATTCCCTTTCCCCGAACCAAACGCACCCTTAATAAAAGGTACAATTCCATCCTGTAGACAGAAACTACTGTGTTTCCATAAATTGACCCTCATTGTGTTTGATTGATTTTCACCTAACATGATTTTTGAAAACAAAATCGAATGATTTCCCATTCTTTCGAATTGCCTCCTCTGATTTCAATTAATTTCCTTTACTTCTTTGTGACTTGTTACTTTGTTAGCACTGGCACAAACCTGCCAACCGATGGTAGCCATGTGTATAAATTTGATATATATATATATATATATATATAGTCCTAATCATGTTAGCATGTACTCACATAATTTATATCAATTCTACGTATTAAGGGTTGTACTTCATACATTAGGCCAATGAATTTCCTAACTTATTAATGCACGCTATTCAACCCTAATTCAAGACTAATTTAAGTTATATCAGTCCAACATTAGAGATTGTATCTCGTAATTATCTATAATCCACTAACGCACAAGGTATAACGCCTCATATAAATTAAATGAATACATATTAGCCTAAACAAGACTATTTATATATATACCCTATCAATAGTTCAATATCCATATGAAGCATTGATCATTAAGACATCACGTGAGAATAAATGTATTAAATAAAAGACCCGTGAAAGGTTATTCTTTATGGAAGCCTCTCCCACTGATGGAAATTGAACGAATTGAATTGAATGAAATCACTCTAACCACCACTGTTGGGAGTGGATTGTATAGGAGCAACGAAACAGAACTAAACTTTAGGTGAGGAGTCTAGAAAGACCAAGACAGAGATGGAACATGGGCTTAATAAAAACCCTTTCTAGAGGTTAGGGTCAGTCTGGGTAGGGGGACCCCTAAAAGTCTCTAGACTCTAGCACATTTATTTGAGAGCCATGTACTTCAATTCATAGGGATGTCAAATGGTCAACTTTTCTCACTTGCTCATCAAAAATTCAACCGGACCATTCATGTGAACAGGGAACTAGGGCCAGTCCACCACACCTGCAGTGAGAAAGGCACGACTTTGGCTCACCAAATAACTCAACCTAATCACTCACATTATGAAAATTTTACTCCACCTGCACATGAGCATAATTAAGGTGATGCAAGCAAGAATTATTTCTACATTTTTTTTTGTTTTTTGTTTTTTTGTTTGAGGGGAATCAATCCTTAAATTTACAATTAACCTAAATCCCAACCTATCAGTACCACCACTAAGCCAAAAGAGCCGATGGTTATTTGTGCAATCAATGTGAAAGTGTAGTGTTTATAAGGGGTGCAACTCACAGGTTAGTAGGTCGACCCAAGCTCAAAATAAGGGTTTGAACTCCTAACCAAGCCTAACCTACTTTAAGGTATAACTCTAAATTGTCCAATTTTAGCCTAACCCAAACTCAATTTTGCAAATTTGGATTGGGCTCAGGTTAGGCATTGGCTGTGGGCAAGTTAGGCGGATTATGCTCAGTTTTGGTGTAATATATATATATTTTTCATTTCTAGATGTGTTTTCATGCTCTAACTTGTTGCACATTGATAATTCTTAATCATTCAAATCAACCTTTAATCAAAATTAAATATGTATAAGTTAAATTATTTTAAATTTAATAACATTTAATATTAAAAAATATGCTAAATACATAAATTCGAATTCTCAGGTTGAGCAGGTTGGTCGTGACATTTACCCAAGAATAGTTCTAAACTTCTAATTATTTTGGGATTAGCATTTTACAACCGAGGCCCAACCCACTAAATATAATTTAGGGAATGGCTATTGCAACCCCCCATTCTTATCACCTCACCCCCATCCATTAGGTTTTTAATGTTTTATGAAAAATATAAAAGGTTTTTATGAAAACCGGCCGCGATGTCCATTAGAAAACATCATTTTGAACAACTTTGTAGAAGAAAATTTTTCCTAAATCTATCGTTTAAATATACTTTTTAGCCATTTATAGCCTTTATTTAATTTTTTGCCAAAAAGTCTACCTAAACAAAAGATTTTGGAAAAACTTTCTTCTGCAAAGTTGTTCAAAATGATGTTTTCTAGTGGACCAAGAAACTGGTTTTTGCAAAAACCTTTTATATTTTTCATAAAATCTTAAAAACTAAAAAGAAAAGGGTGGGGTTGTAAGAATGGGGGGTTGCAATAGCCGTTCCTATAATTTATTTTTGAAGCTCGCTCAAATTTTGGATTGGGCTCATGTTGGACGAGTTGAGCCCACCCAAATTGCAATCCGAAATAATTTTAACGCCATCCATTGGCAGACGTGAGCAAACCATTTGACTAAAGTCATATACTGATAACCGATGCGGAACTTTTATTTTTTTGATTAACTATTAGGGGTATCATAAATCTTATTCCTACCAAGTTTTCGGTCTAGCCTATTCCCCTAACGGCGTGTGTGAGATGTCTAATATTTATATAAGCAGCGATCTCTGTGAAAAATTGAAACGATGACTTTTGAGGAGTACACTCAAGACCTGACCGCTCAACCAATCCCACAAAGGCATAACCGATGCGAAACTTAATCCAATTAGTTTTATGATAAGCGTTCCAATGAACCATATTGTTTCCCACTGTTCCTTAGTCTTGGCCCAACCTAGCAGGCAGGATTTGAGGCTTGTCATTGGTCCCCGTTAGGCAGAGAAGGTAGAATCCGCATCACACGTAGCATCATAGTGAACCGACCATGGTATAATAGCTAGTCATAGATTTATATTTGGATTTGCCAAATATCCTTTAGGAAAGTGATAAAATCATGATTAGATGGGAGTTGATGGAACTCATGCAAATATCATGAATCCTTAAAATTCATGGTGGGAAATTCGTTTGCAATGTCATAGGTTGACTACACTGATAGGTTCTTCCTAGCAAGAAACCGATCTATATCATTCATGCCCAATTCATGCACCTAAATCAATTAACGTAACATAGACGTAAGGGGATAATAACTGCGCAACCCTCAGTCTAGTTGGTTGAGATCCTAACACATAAAACATTGGCATGCCCATCATCACTCTGTTTTACTACGGTTGCACATAAAAATTTGGAAACAATATTATTATTCTACTTAGAATTGATGCCAAATGGAGTGTCAAATTGCAATCTAATTGGAGTTATTGAACATTTTTTTTGTTAAAAACAATCTTATCAAGTGGCCTGGAAGGACTTCTTCTTTTTTTTTTTTTTTTTTTTTTTTTTTTTTTTCTTTTTTAGTTTTTAAAATTTTTTTTTTTTTAACAATTGATAGAACGAATTATTCAACGTTCAACTGCTTTTGGAACCATAGTAGACATATCAAAGATACGTAGTAAAACTCAACAAAGAAGCAGCATCCACGAAAGATGATCATTAATTAATTAGCACGGTTCATATGCTTAATGGAGACCATCAAAATGGTAGGTCTAAAAAGCTCCCTGGCCTAACTCACTAAAAAGAGGAGTCAAATTAGGGATGTTCGTGGTTCAGTTTGATTCGGTTTTAAGGTAAATTTCAAACCAAATCATTATATTTCAGTTTTTTTTTTCTTCAAACCAAAACCAAATCATACTATAAAAAAACCAAACCAAATCATAAAATTTTGGTTTGGCTCGGTTCGGTTTTGGTTTTATCCTATCAAGTAGCAACAAATAATTGAAAATGAAAAAAATGATAAGCCAAACTCCAAATAAAAATATTTTTAATAAAATCATTACATTAGCAACTAAAAAAAACATTAAACATTATATCTATACTACCTATAAAAAGCTGAATGTAAGAAAAACTTTTGATTGACTAGTATATCCTTAATTTAAATTTTAAATACACAACTACCCTTCTGCACCCATTTAATCTTATTCTATACTACCTATAAAAAGATGAATGTGAGAAAAACTTTTGATTGACTAATATATCCTTATTTTAATTTTTAAATACACAACTACCCACCCTTCTGCATATATAGGAAATATAACAATATGGAAACTATAATTCTAAAACACATACCTTAATATAGGTTGATTTTAATAGTTCCCATGTATCATTATTCTGTATTAATTAATATCTCTTCATTTCTATTTCTATACTTTGCCCCATTTTAACCAATGTGAACGCCCCAATTCTCGATCGGTTGCTTCATATGACTAATATATCCTTATTTTAATTTTTAAATACACAACTACCCACCCTTCTGCATATATAGGAAATATAACAATATGGAAACTATAATTTTAAAACACATACCTTAATATAAGTTGATTTTAATAGTTCCCATGTATCATTATTCCGTATTAATTAATATCTTTTCATTTCTATTTCTATACTTTGCCCCATTTTAACCCATGTGAACGCCCCAATTCTCGATCGGTTGCTTCATCTATTTTATTTCAATAATTCTATTAACGCGGCTGGTAGTGATGTTTTTTTTAGACGTTTTAATGGAGGTTCATACATGTACATGTGCTTTAAAAATAGAGGTAAGGATTTGTCGCTTGCTTCCAATAGTTTTTTTTTTTTTTTTTTTTTTTTTTTTTTTTTTATATTTTTTTTTTTTATAGTGAATCTCCCCAATAGGATTCATGTAGGAGGGAATAAAGTTTTATTGAATTGAGTTCAATTGAGTTTTCAATATCCCCATTGTGATTTAGAGAAAATTTGAAGCATAAGATAAGTGATTTTTTTCTTCTTTTTTGAGTGTCTAAGTGATTTTCTGTTGATTTATTTATGTAATTATGAATGCACCATGAACTTAAGTGCACTATCTCTTTTTGATACAAAAAAAAAAAGTTTCAATTTCTTTGAGAGTTTTGAGTCTTGACTCTTTGTTGTAGGTTATATTATTAATTCTAACTACACCACATACTGATTGAAATGATCGATATATAGGAAAAAAAAAATTATCAATATAAAGTCAAAGATTACATAACATTCACCCAACCATGCACATAAATATATTTGAACTAAGAAACACGAAAATATTCTGTATATAATTAGAAATCTGAATAACTTAACTAACTTTAAAATTTTAAATATAATAGAACAAAAGTTATTAGAACAAGGTGATTTATTTTACACGAGTTAAGCATCCTATTGATTTAGAGACCTAATATAATATACAACCAATCAACCATACGTCTCCCTTCTCCCTGTTACCCATATGTTTCTCCTCTTTTCTCTATGTTTCTCCTCTTTTTTCCTTTTATTATACATTTAATCTTAATTTACATTTTCTGTATATTATCCAGTGGATCTCATAAATAATCAACGATGGTGATTCTTGGCATCTCCTCCCACCCCCCCTCTTCTTTATAGGCAGCATTCAAAACTATGAACAAGTTTTGAGAACTACTTTTATTTTTTGTGGCTGTCTTTTACAGTATTTATTATTTATTATATAGGGGTTTTTCTTTTCTGTTTCTTGACTTTATATTGGGTGGGCTTAAGCATAGATAGTTAGCATTCAGAATTTTAGAATTAAATACCAACGTGTTTAGTTTTATAATACTTATTGAGTAACTATCAACCTGTGTATCAGCTTGACATTAATTTTTTTCTCTTCTCTCTTATAAATTCAATATTTAATCTTTCTCTTTTTCTCTCTTTATAGACTCAAAAACCCATCATAAAAAGGTACCAATTTTTTTTCTTTTCTAGATTCTTCGTTTTGATATGCTCAATATGTCTATAATATAATCTTGGAGACTAAAACTCCATTCATAAGAGATTAATTTGCTTTATTTTCTGTACATTACAATTTTTATATTTTATATGATATTTTAGGTATTTTTTTTAGTGATTTGTTGAACAAAATATGTTTGTAAGAAATTGTCATTGTCATGATTATAAGTTATTGTTCCCTATAAATTTCACTATTTTTTTTTTATATATTATTTATAGATCAATTATAGTCAATAATTTTGTTTTTTGAAATCTTTTATAGCATACCAGTTGTATAGTGGTTTTTTATCTTCCAGATCAATGAATTATAAGTGCATCTTGATTTTTATCATTCTCTTAATTCAGTGATCATGGTTGTACTTAAAATTGGATAACCAAAGTTGCACACAAATTTTAATTTGGTGGTCGGTTATTTATTTATTTATTATTTTCTCTATATTCTTAGAAAACTTTGTTGTCTTAACAAAGGTTCTTCAAGTCTTTGTATTATATCTTATAATATATATAGGCACATGTAACGTTATGCAAGTTCATAACTTTCCTTATAGTTGTATAGCCGTCTTTCAAACCTCTTTTTTTTTTTTTTTTGGCATATGTTCTTTTGAATGTTAGTTTCAATATTGCATCTTGATCTTATTGGAATGAGAAATAAGCAAAATTAAAATAAATATTATTCTATCCAAACAGGAAAAGAAAAAAATTTTGTTACGTAAGTGAAAAAAATCACAATTTACAAATTTGAGTTATAGTGGGAGAAGGATAAAAGGCAATGTGTAAAAACTAAAATTTGAGGAATTCTATTTAAAAGAAAAAATTGTTACATGATGGTAAAAAGTTTGGTAGTTATATGAATTAAAGTTGTACTGGAAGATGAACAATTAGTAAGTATAGAAATTTAAATTTGATTTAAAAATCATTTTTTACAACGCAAATATTGTCACGTGCAACGCACGTGTGCATCAACTAGTTGTAGTTAAATAGATGACAACTACTATTATAATAAAATTTATATAGGAGACATCTATACTCTTGTAGTTAATTTATATAGAAAACATTTATCTTTGTGTTTCATTAAAGTTCTATGCAAAGTCATTCTTTACCTTTTTCATTGTATGTGAATGGATGTTTCTCCATCAAAACTTTAAAGGAAATAGTAAGATTTATTAGTTTTCAATCGTTATAAGTTAAAATTTGGTAAGTTTGAATTCATTATTTTTCTCCATAACATGAATGATGATCATTTCATGATTATGATATACTTATGAAATTCATCAATGTTACTTTGATTTGTGCAAATGGCTTACTTATTTTATTTTATTTTACTCGAACTCATCAATTACCAAAATATAATACTTTCAACTTATTAAACAACGATATTTTTGTAAATTGGTGACAACACATATCTTCAATAATGATTAATTTTTTTATTATTTAAATTTTCATTTCAAATTGCTGAAGTTTTGTGGTTAATCAATATAATATTCTATTACTATATATCATTGGCAATTATTATATTCTAAATTTATTTGTGACTAACTTAAAATTTTTAAAATTAGTTGTACTACTCGCTATAAGTTTCATTAAAAATAAAAATCTAACTAAACTGATATTAATATCTAATTCTGTAAAAATTATTCTTTAATTTATATTTCATGTTATTGAAAAGTAACCACGTGCAACGCACGTGTGCTTACATCTAGTCAAAATGGAAAAGTATTGATTTATGTAAATCCAAATTCAAATCTCCAATCTAATATGTGCCAATATCTCACACAACATTAATAGTTAATTTAATACATTCTAATCTAATAAAGGAAAAACAATAAAAAGGTTAAAATCTACAAAAATAAGTTCATTCCAAACGTCTTTCTTCCCGTAGTGTACTATTATTTTGAATCTATTACCTATTCTGCCTTTATTAGAATAGAAAATTTACAAACTAAGTTTATTTGAATCTATTACTTGGTCTTCCCTTATTATAATAGAAAATTTACAAACTAAGTTTAATATGTAATATATAAAATTATATATATATATATATATATATATAAAATATTTTTTTGTTTGGTTTGATTTTTTAAACATGAAAGCCAAAACCAAATCAATTTAATTCAGTTTTCTAAAATTAAAACCAAAACCAAATATAATGACAAAAAAATCAATTAGTTTGGTTTGATTTTCGGTTTTAACCAAAACCATGAATACCCCTAATTTGAACGTATTTTCTATGTCCAAAAAAAAAAAAAATATATATATATATATATATATATATAGAGAGAGAGAGAGAGAGAGAGAGAGAGAGAGAGAGAGAGAGAGAGAGAGAGAGAGAGAGAGAGGGAATCAAACACAACAGCCCTTGTGGCCTATAATCATCCACGCATGACTCAGAAAAAACAAGAAAAAAATAAGGCGGCCAAGAACCAAACAAAAATCTCGAACCATTTTTTCATTCCCTTTCCTTTCGAACTCGGCCGGCTGTATTCTCAGTGCATATAAGGGCCTGTTTGGAAATTTCAAAGATTGAATCAAAATAGGTTTAGTTAATAATTCTGTTATTTGGATTTTAAGTAAACCAATTAATAGTTGGTTTGAAAAAGACTGTGCTTATGCCTTATTTTAAGAATAAAACTGACTTGTTTATAAGAAAAACAAACTTGCCAAATAATATGAAATCAAAATTGATCAGGCTTATACAAAATTATCCAAAATAATGTTTTCTAATAAACAATGTAACTCGTTTTCGTAAAAATCTTTTCTATTTTTCATAAAATCTTAAATAATGTAAACTAATAGAGGTCTTATAGTGCTTTATAGGAGGGTTATATCTCCTCTAAAAAAAAATAAAAATAAAAAATAAAAACGGTTGCAAGGAAGGAGAGGGGTCAGAGGGGTTACATATAGTACAGTCCAATAGCATTAACGATTCAGCTTTTTCTCTCCAATCGCAAATTCGAATTCATGGCGGTGATACCTGCACAAACCGTACACTTCCTTCGACCTCTCTCTCTTTCTTCTCCATCATCTCCTCGCTTTCCATCCCAATCCCCTGCAATTCCTCTTCTCCACTCCCATGCTCCCTCCATCACCACCGTCCGTTTTTCAAAATCAACGAATGAGATTTCTTGTAGCAGTCCATCCCGGCTCGTTGCAAGGGCCTCTCCTGCTGAGTTCAGTGCAAACACCAGTGACATCCTCGGTGACGTTAACATTTTCACCGCTGCTGGTGAATCCGTCTTCTTCAAAGATCTCTGGGATCAGAACGAGGTTGGAGTTCTCAATCCTTATTTATTGTTAGTTTGTTACTCTTTCTCTTGTAAAAAGAACCAATTCTGGAGGAATTGTTAGGGCCTGTTTGGCCGAGTATTCTGAAAGCTTTTGTCGGAAATGCCTTTTAAGAAAGCAGTGAGTCATTTTGTGAATATATTGTGTTGAGTGATTTTATGTTTCTTAAACGGAAAACAGAAAAACAGAAACCAAGAATATAAAAATATATTCTCTGAAAAAGTCTGTTTAAAAGAGAGAAAAAATGTGTGTGTCTGTGTGTGTGTTTTTTTTTTTTTTTTTGTGACTTTGACTCTTTGAGAACATAAAGAGGCTTGCTACATGACCCATCAGGCCGGCCATTTGAGTTGACCCGCACCCTTCTGGCGGGTCATTTTGATTTAGAACTGTTATCAGAGTATAAGACCAAGCTGGCCCTCATTTTCTCATTGTACATTTTGTTCAATTTGTGGTTTTGTGATCAAATAATTTTTGTATATGTCTTTGGTGATTAACTTGTCGCTGCATGTTATCTGTACTTTAATGAAAGGAGACGATGGTTGGATATATAGTATACATTTGTAATTTCTTAGTTTAACAATGTTAAATGCAATGAAAGATATGAGATGTGGCTGTGAGAAGAGTCATGCCGGCTTTATGACATAAAGAGAATATGACCCATTTAATGTAATTTGGATTAGGCTTTGTGGGCTTGATGAAAAACATGGGTTCTTTTTATTAGTTTGCACAGGCACCGAGCAGAATTTTAATTTCCAACCGAAAGAATGTCGTTATTAGTTTCCAAGATTACATAAGAATGACATTCAATGAAAATTCGTATCATATTGGTTCTATATTAATTAAAGTTCACAGTCTCGTGCTGCAATTGATCATCACAGAATGGTTGAGATGATTCTATTTTGAACATGTGGATCTTATTCTCATTGCTTGGATGCATTTTACTAGTGGGATATGTATGTTACATAACACACGTGAAGTAGGGTGTTGGACATGCACCCAGCTAGTGTGCGTCCGATTGAGAAGGAAATGAACACATTCCTAGTTTGTTGGTTTTCTTTGAGACTTTGAGACTTTATTGATCTGTTCATATGATACATTTTAATTTTTAAATGGGTGAGGTCTTCTGCTGTTTTTTTATAAATAGTCATTTTAATCTCATAGCTTGGAAGGAGGAAATTGGATGCTTGAATATAGCCATATCCTGTGTCCTAGAACTTGGGCATAGATGAATCCAACCCTTAGGCACACACACTTGAACTTGATGTGCGTATTTTATCCGTGCAACATAGCTGGCAGTTGGCACATGGTAGAAACTTTGGTCCACTGTGATTTTGGCATTAGTTATGACTTATGAAATTATTGAACATTATGCTTGTACTTTTCTGAAACAAAACTAAATTATGTTTTAGATTTTTCTATAAATTTCATGTTATGAAAACAGTGCTCAATACTGGTGAGATCTAGATACCACAGTAATACAAGCTTTCACTTTGTATCCTAAAATATGGATATATAGACGTACTTCAGTTACCCTGTCTTTTTCATTAGGAAAGTGGTTTTTAGAAGTTAATGGCTAAATGCAGTATATTATACTTAACATACACATGTATCCTTTTACTTCCAGGGAATGGCTGTTGTTGCACTTTTGAGGCACTTTGGATGCCCTTGCTGGTAAATAAGCTATGTCATCATTTATTCAGAAAACTGCTATTATTAGAAATCTGGATTATGACTTGTCACTTTTTGTGCTTCTTTGGTTCGGATTCTCTTAAGTTGGGAACTTGCCTCAGTTCTAAAAGAATCGAAAGCAAAATTTGACTCGGCTGGTGTGAAACTAATTGCAGTTGGTGTCGGTACTCCTAACAAAGCTCAGTCTCCTTGCAGAGCGGGTAATCTTTTTTCTTTTTTTCTCCTTGTCTCCTTGCAGAGTGGGTAATATTTTTTTCTTTTTTCTTTTTTATGTGAATGCTCTCTCCCTGCGGAATTTTTGTGTTTTGAACTAATTGAAGGAAAAAACTTTGTTTCTTTAGAGCCTCTGTTACATGAAGTATGAAGTACCTGAGTTGGACCTAATAGTTTATGACTTGTCAACATCGGTTGGGCATGCAATCTGTCAGACACCCATGCAACTAGTGGGTTCAGTTAAATAAGAGATAAATGCCTTGCTAGCCTCTCTTGATTTGTTCAAAAAATTTGTGATTATTGAAATGCGTGGAGCATGTATGTTTAACATGCTATTTTACGTAGATACATCATTTTACCTCATTATTTGACACTTCAACAATATAGTTGTGTCCTTGTGGTCTTAAAAGTTAGGACCCCTAGGCGCACACGTGCACCTGAGACTCTTATCCAAGGTCGAATATATAGATTGTCGCTACTTTAAAATTAAAAAAAAATTAAAAAAAAATTTAATTCAAAGAAAAGATGAGGGCTACAAGCATCATAGAGCCTCCTCGAATCCCAACTAGGTTGGTACCCTATGAAGCTTCCAAATCCTCTTATATTAACCCTAAGTATTATTATTAATAAGAGAAAGAAAATTAATTACAAGAAGGAAGAAAGAGTAAATCCTATCTGGTCTTGGTGGCTTATAGATGCCAAAATCCAGCCTGAGTATTATATAAATTATCACTACTTTGAAGTACATTAAATTCTTAGAAGTTTATGTAATGTTCATTTTTGTTATTGGTTCTTGGTTCTTGGTAGATGTTTATTAGTAGTGTGATAAATCCTTTGGTTTTCTTTTTTTCTTTTTTCTTTTTTTTGAAACTATATATGAGACTATGGACCACTTTAAAATCATAAATCTTTGAAGGAATTGGATAGCCATAATCTATTTGGTAATAAGGTCCACTTAGTTGAGTAAAGAACTAAGTGGAACTTGTTAAATTCACCATTCTTTGAAGGACCTTGTTGAAAGCCCTTGCATGTCGTACACATTGATTTTAGTTTGTTGGATGCTTACCCCACTACACCCCCACAATAGCTGGACAAAAGAAATATTATTTTTCAATGTTAAGCTTGGTATTATATCTTTAGTATCACTACCAAGCATTTTTCCAACCAATGCCAGTGTTATCAATGCATTTAAAATAAGGGTGCTATCCATGATTGACATTTGGTCACTTCACTCACTTGATAACGCATGGAGACTTGGTGTGATATGCTACTACTGTAGTGATGATGCACCAAGCTAATACTATTATTCCTTTCTTGTGGTCGGAAGCATGCAGTCACATATGGCCTGCTACTATCATGTCATGTGGCTTGCTTATTTGATTAAGTGATCAATCCTATGAAAAATTATCATGATTGGATGATTACAATGGTTTGATTTTGTCTGATTTGTTTGAGTTTTGAAAAGCTTGCAAGAACCTTTTTCCCAAAAAGAAAGAAGGATATGAAACTTGATGGTGAAAATTCATCCAGTCATGCCCATCATATGATGGGTTCCGATCCTTCAAATAAGCATGCCATGTGGCATGATAGTAGTTGACTATATGTGACTACATGCTTCCCATCCAAAGAATGTTGTTCTTACGTACTATTTTTAAAAATATGTTAACTGGTAATTGGCATACTTGGAATATTTATGATAAAGAATGAATATCCTAAGGGGCTACAAATATATATATATATATATATATATATATATATATATATATATATATATATATTTAATAGGCAATTAGCACTTTTTGTTATATTTTATAATATTTAATACTCTCATAAGGTCATGTCCCTGTATGTTGATTCTTGGAGGTCAATCATTTGGATCACCGTGATCATTATGGACAGTTGGACACTTGACATCTGTAGTACTCAGTAATGCTGCTGCCATTGTATGACACATTCTACTTGCTAAGTTGATTAGGATTGTTTAGAATGGCTTCTGTATTCTAGTAAGTTCTTTCAAGGTGAGATTTCTTATTGCTCTTTTGATGAGCATGATTTTGGTTATATAGAAAAACCTATGTTTTTTTTTTTTTTTTTTTTTTGAAAATAGAAAAACCTATGCATGTGTGCATCTGTTTGTTTCTTATACTAGATATGGTATGGGATATATATAGGAAAAAGGTAGCCTAGAGATAAAATCTCTTTAACAGTACTCGTCCATTATCTTCTAAATCCTGGCATGTCTATTTGCTAGACTTTTTCTCCTTCTTAGTTCTTGACTTAAATTTGCTGTATAAATTCTTCATAGATGTCTGATACATAATTTTTAGCTTCACATAATTGATCTCAAACATCTGCAGGCAGGTTTGAAATAGAGGGAGCAGGAAATGTTTCTGTGTTCGAAATATTGAGCTCTTCCTCATATTATAGACATATTTCATGTTTGCTACGTGGATGCTGCAACATTTTATTTATAGCATGAATAATTCCATCTTAATGGAAAAGCACTGAACCACCATTGTTGTTCTTTCTAATGCTTTATTGCTTTTTACTGCTTCCATAATAGCTTTTCTTCTTGGGCCTCTGATTATATATCCTGTTGGTGTGTTAAGTCTATCTCCTCATCTTATACATCCCCATGTTTTCCCCCTCAAATTTTGCTTGTGCGGGCTGCGTCACCATTTCTGAAGCCCCTTAGATTTTTGGCTGTTTTATTTATTTGATTGGGGGCCAAGGCCCAGCTACAAAGAAACAGTGTTGGGTGCTGCCACCCCTCCAAGGTCACATATAATGAGGTGATAGCTAAATTAAAATCTGAAATATCTCTACCTGCTTTCTCCAAGGTCTGTAATAGGTGGGCATCTTATCTTTTACCAAAACAATTTTATTAAAAGGCCAGCATATCATATTGCTTATAAAGAACAGCAAGATAATTCAATTTTCCTATATAATCTCCATATTTTTAAGAATGAAACATTTCATTATCCCTTACCTCAACCGCCTAATTGATGACACCAAAACATAGTTAGACCAGCCAATGAGCCAGAGCAATATTTTGTGAGAATTGTGGCTTAGATATTGAACTAAAGTGTGTTGGGGTGTTGACCGTTGTAAATGTGGATGCACAAGGCATGAGAAGTTTTAAGACGAAAGAGCAAATGAAGTCTTCTAGGGGTTAAGGTTTAAGAACATAAAACATGAAGCACTTATGCACACTTCACAGGAATAGTCAGTATAAAACCAAAGGCCTGTATGTGTTGGGGTACAGGTATAAGAAGATCTTGAGGAATGACTATTTATTATGTCTTATTTGGAATATTCTGTAGTAATATGGATTTGTTATCTATCTCTTGCACAGTGCAGATTGACAGGTTGACACAATATTACATACAAAAGTTGACCTTGATTTTTTTTTTCTTGTGTTGAAACTTGAAAGTATTTGGAGATGGAAGGTAGTTGGTATGAGAAGTAGTCCTGATTTTAAATTCCACTTAAAAGACATCTAGACGATAATCATTGTGATTTCAAATTAAAGTCTGATTCAATTTGCAAGTTCCAAACCCGGCTATGCTTAGATTCCATCTGGTAGCAAGTTTGGTCTGGCTCAGATGCGCTGAATGTGTCGTTAGTTGCACTGACATTTGTTCTATGACAAATGTCAACGCAAAATTTGTGATCATTTTACTTATGGCTGGAGATATCATGGTCTTCAGACTTGGTTACTCCTACGGCAATTTTGAAATGCCTGAAAACATTTTTTTTTTTCTCTTCCTGGAATCAAGGCCAGTATTGCATTTACTTAGTAAGAATAACGAGGACTGCACTGCGCCTTTTTTTAATCCTTGGAACTGATTTTTTTTTCTACCTGATGTTTTATGGCCAGTTACCATTTCCAATGGATTGCCTTTATGCTGATCCTGACCGCAAGGTAATGAATGTGTCTATATTACTATGCCCATTGGTTAAATTTATGTTTTAGCAATTGTCAACTCTGACAGACACTCCTTTTATTCCAGGCCTACGATGTTTTGGGTTTGTACTATGGTATTGGCCGGACATTTTTCAACCCTGCCAGTGTAATATTTTTTTCTCCTGTTTTCTGGAGAGATCGTATCTTGTCAATTTGTCATGATGTAATGATTTGCATGGTGTGTAATGTGCAATTATCTTCTACCTGTAACTGTTGTTATATGACAGGCTAAGGTGTTTTCAAGATTTGAGACTCTGCAGAAAGCTATCAAGAACTACACAGTTGAAGCCACCCCAGATGACAGAAGCAGTGTCTTGCAACAGGTTTGACCCTTCTAGTATTGAAGGATTTATTAACTCTCCGGCCTTGGAGTGGGTTATGCAAAGGTACTCCTATATTTACTTTTGTCTATATTTTTGTCAGGGAGGGATGTTTGTCTTCAAAGGGAAGCAGTTGTTGTACGCACGGAAAGACGAAGGGACAGGTGATCATGCCCCTTTAGATGATATATTTGATGTCTGCTGCAAAGTTCCTGTTGCATGAAGCTATGCTGCACCATGCTGCTTCATGCCTGATCTGGTAATCAGTGTCAACGTGTTTGGGTTTTATTGAGTGGTGCCCAGATAATCAAATGATGTTGCTCTGGTCCAGTGATTCTCAAATTAGTATCATATATTCAGATATTAGTATACCTGTATGGTTGGTCCCATACGCATGCTTTCTGATGTAATGACGATGATTATATTATGTAGATAGCTTATCAATACAAACAAAGTTAATACGAATGAATAACTAAAATTTTTAAAATAGTAACCTGATGTATGTACACTAAGTTTTCTATTTAATGATACAACTACTTGAAGCTTAATGCCCTCTTTGGCTAACTGATCAGCACATTGGTTTCCATTATGAAATGTCTGATGTATCTCTGCCATAGTGAATTTCTTGATCAACCACTTACAGTCCTAAATAATAGAGCTGAGAGGATGAGTGGACTTCATTTTATTGTTTATAAGATCAATGGGAATAGTAGCATCCAAATCAATTGTGGGCTTTGAGGGATGGGCTTACAGAGACGCCTAGAGATGTCAGTGTTGAGTTTGTAGGAACCCTTTATATGAGATTTCCTTTTCACAAGTTTTAATTGCTTCCTCCTCTGTTTATCAATGCATAATGGGTAGAAAAATTCAATGGCTTTGGTAATCTCTTTCTCCCTACTTGGTCTTAGGCACAGCGAAATTTTACTCAAAACCAAAATATATTTTGGTTTGTCAAGCTCCAAAATGCGAGATGGAATAGGATGTTAAGAGAAACAGCTCTAACCACTGGAGTGGGCTTTTTCCCCAGTCTAGTAAAGAGGCCAGTCCGTGAGTGTGTGACTCCAATGAGTGGAAAACAGGGGTCAATTCGTTCCAAAATTTTGGCTTCACGAAAAACAAAAGGCGCAGGTCATTTATCAATAATGGGTCTATGATGAAGTGTAGCATTACCAAGACCAGTTTCTCTTAATTGCTTCTTTTTTTTTCTCATTTCTTCTATTGTACTCTGTTTTCTTTCTTTTGATAATATTTTGAGTAGTGAGCACATGATTAGGAGTTCTAGGGTGCCAACCTAATTGGGATGTCAGAGTCTCTTTGATGTTTTTACTCTTTCTTTTTTTAAAAAAAGTGTAGCATTACATGCTAGCCTCTTCATTGAGGCATTGCCAAAGGAAGAACTGGATTCTTGAAAGAGTTGGAGCTTTCCAAACATCGTCCCACAGAATTTATGCCCATGAACAGGATGCAGATCCAGTATCATTAGAAAGGGTATCAGCAGATTTGGAACAAAAAACCTCGCCCTAAATAATTTGCCTGTAAGATGTGTTTTTGGACATGGTTTTGAGACGAGTGGATTGCGTGTGCATGGACAGCTCCAAATTTCAAGTTGTATTGGTTAAATTTACTTGGCCAAACCCAGTGTTGGATCTTCAAAACATGTCTGAATTTTCAGTTTAACTAATAAAAACTACAAAGACAGCTGAATTACATGAATTTTGGCCTCAGAAAAAAAAAAAAAAAAAAAAAAAAAAAAAAAAAGAGAAGTAGAACAGAACTTAAATTTGATTTGAGGGCAGACTCTTGGTTTGACCAAGGTTGCTCCAAAATCCTAAACCATGTTTTTTTTGAAAAAATTCTGTCAAATAACGAGGATTCCTTGGTGGTAGATTCCCACAATTCTCTATTTTACCCCCACCCCCCCATTTTCTCTTCTCTCTAATATATATTTAAATTTATTTTTTATTCTTACGGTGCAGGGTCAATGATAAATTGGGCCGAAAAGGGCAAGCCTAGAGAGAACTGTTTAGGAAGTCAGCCCACCTGATATTGACAATTAGACGTTGGCTCAGTGTTGTGGTCAAACCACTCATGCCTCATGCCTGGCATGCAGGCTCCAGCCTTCCTTGATCAACCCTCAAGCAGATTTTCGCGTGTACGATTTCTCCTGCCCAATTACTTTGGGTCTATACAAATACTGGCAACGTATACAAGCCCATACTAGGACAGGCAAATTCAGCATGCATGCAGCAGCCTAGGCTTGCTTACAAGTGCGGCTCTGGCCTAGTTAGGCCTCATATAGACGAAGGAATGGAAAGCTACTTGGAGAACATATAAAACAACACCACATGTGCCTGATTAATTTTGATTTCCCCATTATTTGGAAAGTTCCATTTTTCTACATATCTATTCAACATTGTGCGCGCAAAAAATAAGGCATAAACACATTTAGAGAATTGGTTTATTTTAAACCATGTAACATTAAGGGAATGAACCCATATCGATCTAATTTTTAGAATTCCCAAACAAGCCATGGTTTATTATTACATACGCCTTTATAATCATGCTGAGAGACCAAGTCTAAATGCCTTACTAACTCAAATGAGTTTTTTTCATTTTTATTTTTTGGGGTGGAAGGTGGGGATTGGGGAGATTATGGTCAAATTAATGTTGGTGGATTAGTACGAAGACTGCCTTCCAACAATCTTGGGTACGATGTTGATGAGGCTATAGAGTGCTAAACTAGAAGAGATTTGTAATTAATTAAGTGCAGGGGTCTCTTCCAAGTCCCTGTTTTTGCAGTTTTTTAGGCTTAAAATTGATACATTGCCTACATTCGATCATTGGCACTCATTTGATAATGCTGCCATGAGTCAAGTAGCTCCAATATTTATCGAATGTCTCCGAAGAGACCAACATTGATCGAGTGGTAAAGAAAACGGGGTGTCATTATGACTTGAAGGTCACGTGGGTGTGGGGCAAATGTTTGAAAATGTGTCTCCATTAATCCCATGCAACGTCTTGCTTTCTCTTCACCATGTCAAACGTCACAGAATTTCCTATACAATAATTTGTATGCATTTGGACAGCATCATTTAGCACATTTACTCTTTTGTTTTTCACAGCGTTTGAGGTCTTTTTATATATGCCCTTGATTTTTATATGACCATTGTATGTATTAAGATTGTGGACTGCATTCCACCTTTTTTTTCCTTCAAAACATTAATAAAAAAAAATTTAATGGCAACCTTGCACACTATCCCAGATGATTGATTCTCTCAACCCATTTTCTAAAGAATGGGATGGGATCAAGATTTGAACCCTCCACCTCCAGTTACCCTACAAGAGAGATAATACCGTGGCTACGAGATTAGTGATGAAAGTGAAATTCGTTTGAAAGTTAAAATCTGAGATCGTAAGACCCTATTGAGATCTTGAAAAATATGAGAGAAATAAAAACGAAAGTGCTGATATTTGCCTAAAAAATTTATTCATCTCTTAAGCATTTTAACCATTTTTCTCTCTTCTGTCGCTCGGACTTTCCAAGATCCAAACAAAGACTAAAAATTACGGAAATTACAATTGAATGATTTTATCAATTGGCCATTCAAATGCAAAAGAGTCCCCGTGACATGACATATCACTGCATGAAGCTTGAAAATAAAAGAGGATGTCTCTCAACTTAAAAGGCGGAAAAAGTAAACAAAGCAATACACAAATTTTTGCTACATAATTAAAAGGCTGATGATACCAACTAATCCGTTGACTCTTTTTCCTCTCTTATTGGACGACCGATGAGGAGAATTTCCACAAGTATATGATTTATTGTATGATTATCCTTTAATTTTTTTTTCATCATCAGATTGATTTCTTCTATCTATTAGAATAATCCTTATTATATAATTCCCAATCACCATCTGCCATGCTCCACACATTAGAACTGTAAACCAGGATGATCACATCCGCCTTTTAGGTGAAATATGAGACATGTCTAAGCTGGCTACCATGACCTAATGTTAAATCAAGTGGGTGGCAGTCTTTTTCAAATACATTCTGAGTCAAATATGTCTTTACACCCTTTAAAAAAAAAAATTAAAACCCAAAATATCACAAAAGAAAAAACCACATCTTTTGGCCTCATTCTTTGTTTTGTTGTGTGTAAGACAAAGCAAATTAAAGTAGGAAAACAAACTAATCCACATTTCCAGGGTCTTGTAGCAGACATGAAAGGCACCTCTTTGTAAACCAAGTTGGGATGAGATTGAGAAAGAGTTTTGGATTCTTCTTTGAAAGGAACCCCACCAACGACCATACTAGAAATATTCAATTCTTTGGCAAAAAAAAAATCTTTCTCTGTTAGCACACTCCCTCAGACAGCAGAGGAGTCCTAGGAATGTGGGTATTTTGGTGATTGGCTGTAAATAAATTAATGGAGTTGGTTCCATTCTATTATTTCATTGCATTTCTTGAGGGTTTTTCTCTTTTGGTGATGGAAAATCTAGTAGGGTCTACTAAGTATTGACCAATAGTCACTGCCTTTCCTACCCCATACCTAGGTGAAGGAATAAATCCCCTGCTGAAATTAAAGCAAAAAAAAAAAAAAATAAAAATTATATCTCCTAGATGTTGGACAGAGAGAGAGCTAGAGAATCTTAAGTGAATATGACATGACACATTTTGCCTTGGAAGATGACATTTCACAGAGAGAGAGAGAGAGAGAGAGAAAGGGAAGGTAAAGCAAATTAAAGAGAGAGTAATGAGGTGTTAAGGAGTTTGCAGAAAACTGGCAAGGGGAAGAATTTAATTGTAGGTGCTTTATTGGGGTCTCGCTCTCACTGAAAAAGGAAAGGAGACTAAAGAGTAAAGAGCTTTCGAGGCCTCATGCAAACAGTATGGACATATACACACTGGTCTGTGGTCGCTCTCAGTTCAGTAGCTATCCACTATCTGCTTTTTCTGTTGACCCCCCGGCCTGCTGCCCCATTGCTGTGATCTTATTTAGATTTTGTTTGGATTTTATGTTCCCACACCTGAAATACCAAACTACTCCTCCTCTCATTTAAGTGCAAAAATTCCTCAACCATTAAATAAAAAAAACGTGACTTTTCAACTATATTTTTGCAAAAATTCTCTGAAAACGAAAACTTTCTTATATATTCAAAAACTTATGGCTCAATATTTTTAATACCAGCTATCAGCACGTTTAGCACAAAGGCACAATCAAGCAGGTCTGATTTATTATTTAATATAGAAAAGTTTTCTCTTAATTGTCGCAATGACAGCTTTTAAATACTCGATTTTTTTAGTAAGGATGGTAACGAGGCAGGTTGAGAAGGTGTAAATTATTTGCCGAACTTATTGGTACAAGGGTGACTATAGTTAATCGTTTATGAATGGTAATCCTCCTCACTTTGCCCATGGGGTAGAGTTTGAAGAATTTGTTTGGAATTTCTTCTATTGATTGGCAAAATAGGAAATGGATCTTCAAACATTGACCCACAATGCCCTGATTGATGGCATGTACTGTGCACATATATTGGACAAGTACAGCACTTCAACAATAGGATATGTAGAGAGTTTGATTCTCTAGGCCAAACCTTTTTTCTGCTTCTGTTTTTGTTTTTGGTTTTGTGTTGTGTTCCCCCCCGCCTTTTGTTTGAAAAACACTAGGTCACTTCTAGTGTTTTGGCTCCCCATTTAGTGATTATTTTTTGACTCGCAGAACTTGGCAATTGTGGGTTAGTAACCATTTGACATTTGGCAAGTTAGAATTTAAGCGAGTGTTATTCAATCAAGTATAATCTGCTACACGTAAGTTTCACATGAGTAGAAATCTCACCCAATGTGAGAGAGGTGAAAAAATAGTAGGGGAAGTAGCTTTGCCTATGCCATTATATATTAACGCAAACAGAGACAAACAGACCCCACTCTTTAAGAAGTATGGATATAAGCACATGGCATGTACATGTACAGTTATGACATAATACAAACACGCCAACACGAAAAAAATCCCCAAAATCTAAGATACGGTAGAGATGCGATACTAATAATATAATTATATCTTTCGACATACAATTACATTGAATCATGTGGAATCACATTTATCATTCAAAATGCATCCCTTTGTATCTCTTTGCATAGTTTTTAAAAATTCTAGTTGAATTGTTTACTAGAGAAGATAGGACAAAAAGGAAAAATAATAATAAAAAAGGTATAGAAAGAAGTATCATGTCGGAAGTGTGTTGCGCTAGTGTCACGTCTCACACATGATCAATAGTACCACGGTGCCTTAAGAAAGTGCCGAATGCTTCTTAGGAGAGAAACTTGCATCAAACCGTTGCATGGCCAGCTAGTAAGACCAGCCAATGAGGGGAGAGAAAAATGCCTTTATCAGTGCAGAAAGTACACTAATAAAGGCACTTTCCTCTACCCATTGACTGGTCTTACCAACCGGCCCATGCATCGGTTTGATATACAAGTTTTTTCCGCTTCTTAGACCACCAGCCTTATAGTCTAGGTGTTAGACAAGACTTAGGTGTCATATTTCTGTTAGTTGCAAGAATTGAGTGGGAAAAAAACAAAGGTAAAAGGACCAACGTAGCCTTTGTAGCCTTGTCCAAAATCCAAATGGAGCTATATGTTGTGACCATCTATATATATATATATATATATATATACACGCGCGCGCGCGCGCGTAGTGCAAGATGACCTAATGGCCAGAAGCAAACAAGCTAGAGCCCCAATGTAGCCGTCCCAAGTCTTGATTTAAGCAGGCATATGCTCTAATGCTCTAAAGCATATTCTACAGCATAGACATAGAATTATTAACAAAAAACACCATGGCGGATTTAACATAGTTCATCTCTAATCTCTTATAAGGATAATAAGCAAACAGTTTGTCCAACAACAACCCAAAGCAAAAAAAAAAAAAAAAGGAAATGAGTGACCATAAGGTGGTTCTAGTCACCGGCTGTGCCAAAGGCGGCATTGGTTACGAGTACTGCAAAGCATTTGCCGAGCAAAATTGCCATGTCTTTGCATCTGACATCCCTCAACGCATGAACGACATGCTAGACCTCACGTCGGACAAAATCGAGACGCTTGAGCTCGACGTCTCGTCCGACGAAAGCGCAGCCTCGGCGGTGAACTCAGTCATATCCAAATGTGGCCGCATAGATGTTCTAATCAATAATGCTGGGATTGGAAGCACAGGCCCATTGGCCGAGCTTTCATTAGAAGCCATTAGAAAGGCTTATGAAATTAACACACTGGGACAACTGAGAATGGTGCAACAAGTCGTGCCCCACATGGCTAGCCAGCGCAGTGGCAGTATTGTAAATATGGGGAGTGTTGTGGGCAAAGTGCCAACCCCTTGGGCTGGGTCTTATTGCTCTACCAAGGCTGCCGTGCATGCTATGTCCAACACCTTGCGTGTTGAGTTAAATCCTTTTGGTATTAATGTGGTGCTAGTGATGCCAGGCTCTGTAAGATCGAATTTTGGAATTGCTAGCACGGAGAGATTGATGAAGAATCAAGATTGGAAACTCTATAAGGAATATAAGGAGGCGATTGCGGAGCGAGCTAGGGCTTCACAAGGTAGTAAAGCGACGGATGCTACAGTTCTTGCAAGGCATGTGGCGAAGAAAGTTTTGAGTCCAAAACCCCCGAAGCAAATTGTATTTGGTCATATGACTGGTTTGTTTACCTTGCTTTCATGGTCTCCCCTATGGGTGAGGGATCTCTTCTTTTCGACTCGATTCAACCTAAACAAGAAGGGTTGAGGGGTTATAAATTAACGTTTGGTTATGATGTATTGATTCTGACTAAAACAGATCATACTATTTGCAAATCAAAATGTTTAGTTTCAAAGTACTAGTACTTGTAATTGTCAATAATGCCTTCGAGTTAACTTGTGCTTGGGTCAGATTTAGAATAACATATAAGGGGAAAAAAATAGAAGATTTTAAAGCCAAAAGCCCCATTTCATTCGATGGAATTAATGTTCATGCTGTGGGATGGGGCTGTGCATAATTGAGATTATAAGGTTGTTAATTAAGCGATGTAATTGAAAGGGCTGTGCATAATTGATATTATAAGATTTTTAATTAAGCGATGTAATTGAAATCGAAGAATTTGATCAACATGAGCTACAAACTATTTAATTCCTCAAGAATGCCATCTAGGCTACCGAAGAAGAGAGAGAAAATGGTGAGCCAAAAGTAAAAGTGGAAGCCATTGTCAATAGTTATGAAAAGATTACGGCATTGCTTATTCTTCCATCATAAGAAAACTAAATAATGTAATTTTTTAATACCATTTCTAGGATTTATTTTTCAATGAACAGCAAATTGGTTATAGGCCTAATTGGAGCCCCTAGCTCTATATACACCTATAGCTTATAGACTTTGCACAATCCACGTGTCCATTTAATGTACCTCACTTCATATGCATCAATGCATGGGATCTGGCATAAATACACACAAGGCAGCTCAGTTGTGACCAATGGCCTCTTTGGTGCCTCAGTCCCAGAGGGCAAAATGGTCCAAGTATGGTAAAGACGTTTGAGGCAAGCACAATACTAAATAAAAGGGGCAGTGACTGGCCATAGGCCAGGCCTATTAAAAGCAGACAGAAGAAAGGAAAGAGGGCACCCACCAACCCTTCCCCATCTGCTTCCCACCAAAAGGGTGGTGAAAATGAAAGAAAGCAAATGTGCTGAGACAGCACCAATCCTTCTTTTTCTCTTCTGGTTAGGCCATGCACTACTTACGGCAAAATCCAATTGGCCTCTAGTGCTATGGTGGATTTACTCATCATTACTACAATCAAAAGGGGGTCTCCTCTTAACATTCTCCCAAGTCCTTAGTACAATCTTTCCCTCCCAAACTCCCCCTTTGGCCCTTTCTTTTCAAAACGAAATCATTTCCACTAGAAAATCTGTCTCCATGAAACTTGGTCGTGCAAATTTGCATGCAACCTACACTGTGACATTATTTTAAGGCCAATGTGGATTTGAAATTCCCTACTTTGGATTTGAAACGAAAACTGGCACCCCTCCCCATTGATTTCATAAAGTGTGATGCACTGATTACCCACTTAATTTGCGCTTAATTAGCACTGTCATCGTGCATAAAACGGGTCTTACGTGGGGTTTTTCGAGAATTCTTGTGGGCTAAGAGTTTTTCAATAGTGTGATATCAGAAAAAAAAAAAATTTGTATGGGAATTGGATTCCAACCTACTCACAAAGACAGGCTGCCCTGTTTTAGAACCATAGGACCCCACGGGTAAAACAACAAGGTAACAAAAAATTAAAACAAGAAAGCAATCTCAGTGCTTTTGGGCTTTCTTTAAGTTGAAATTACAATAGAAATATCTACAAATTCAAAGTTAGCCTAGCAATGAGCTCTTAGGTTTTTATATGGCTTTTAATCGTATAGTAGGAGTAGAATGATAGAATGCATCCCACAAAAGCATGCTTGTATAAAGGGCCCTTCACTCGTATATTCTTCCCGGAATCTTTCAAGTTTCACCAAGAGGATGTCCTCAATGTGAGCTCCCTCCTATAGGACCATGTGGGCGCATGTCTAGAAATTTGTACAGCTAAAAACAACCTTGATGATCTTGATGCTTTAATATCAGTGCAATTTGTAAAATCCCCTCAACACTTTCCCGTAAATCATATAATTCGGACCTTCAAACCTTTCTTTTATTTTTCTAACGATCCAATTGTTCCCAATATTTCAAAACCTCGTACATCAAGTTAGGCCAAGACAAACTTGATACTTTGGTGGAGATGTTTAATTTTACAGGTGGAGATATGAGCTATTAGTCTAAATAATTATTATTTTTTTTGAAAAAAAACAGTCTAATACCTCGTGGGGGCAAGGATGCCCTCTTAGCTTCTCTCCGAGTGAATCACAGCAAATTTTTTTTTTTTTTTAAATTTTTTTTATAAGACATGCAGACAAGTTAATCACACCATCACAGTGACCCACTTCTCACTTTTTGTCTGGAAGCAGGTGTTGACTACACCCAAGGTTATGATAAAGCAAATACAAAAGATTTCACACTGTATTTTACATTTCTAGTTTTAGAATTTGTTCTTTATCTTCAAATGGATTATTTATAAAGAGTTCGAGCTAGATGGGAGACATGGACGGATCACTTTAACCGAATCCAATCACATCGGACCACGTCGATCTGCTCCGAGCCATTAAAGCAATCTGGCTCATTTTAATTCTCTTCCTTCCTTTCTTTTTTTCCTTTATGCTTTTTTCCTTTTTCGCTAGGTTCCTTTCTATTTTTACACTCAAAAGAGTACACACCCTTAAGTACATGCATGAATTAAACTGTATTTGGTCTTTGTGAAAGTAAATTTCACATGCAAATATGTTCAAAACTAGATTCTATATATTCTCAAAGCCACTGATAAGATTTTGTCTTGGATGAATCCTCCATCTTTTTTTTTTTTTTTTGGGTATTACATGTCCTAATCGATGGGCTTTAGCCTTTAGTTTCCCTTATAATAGTTGATAGTTGAGACAAATGTGGCCTTTGGACTATACTAATGAACTAGTTAAATTAGTCCTATTTTTTTTTTTTTTTAAGGTACCTAATGAGAGCTATCCTAGGCCTCTTCCTGCCGTGCTTTGGATCTAAACTAATCCCCTATAATGCATATTCACCTGTAAGATGTATACTGAGAGTGAGAATAAGAGTAAAAACTTAAATTTTTGAGCTGTACGTGGTCTTTTGTCATATGTGCTAGCATTGTGGGTTAATTAAATTAGCCTTTCATATATGCTAAAACTAAGTCAAAACTATATTAATTGAGCTTCAATATTATTACTTGAGGTTGCATGAAACTCAAGCTTGACTCCAGCTCTATCTAAATTCAACCACATCGATCTTAGTTGATCTTGTTTTAACAGCTGTTATAACCTTGTTCATTTTTGTCAAAAAGCATGGACAAGGCCAGCCCATACACTCAAAGACTGTCTTAGAAACACCAGCCGTGGCAATATTTTCCTATTTCAAATGAGCTTTTTAGTCCTGTCAATATCTCCAAACGGCGACGTCTAGCATTCTTCCAAACTCCCATTCTATCAGTAGATCAATATGGGAGATACCTCCTACCTATTCTCGGGGTTGCATAGCATAATAGTAGGTCCAGTAGCTGTTTGAAGTGACTGGATGGACAGTTTGTCTTCCGCCCGTGAAAATCTATACCCATCCAATGTCCTATGCCTCAGAGGCTGAGACCCTGCGACTGGAAAAAGCAAATCCTGTTCTTATGTTATATCAATATTAATATGGTGACCATTCACCACACCCACTAATGTCTGAACCCCCTATTAGTCAACAAATATGTATATATATATATATATATATATACATAGAGAGAGAGAGAGAGAGAGTTTGGTTGTAGCTACTGGGTTTTCTGGTTATTGATTAGTTTTAGTCCCTTTGAGAACTGAGAGGTTTCCTGTTTCCTATGTTTTGGTGCAGGTTTTAGTGTTTTTAATCATTTTCATGTGACCGAATGTTTAGCAAGTCTAAAGGGTCTTGTTAAGGAAAAATAAAGAAGAAAAGGCATGGAGGTAGGAGCGGAGGAAAAGCAAAAGAAGCGGTCTTTCTCATACACAGATCCCTATGGAATGCAGGAAGGATGCCCAGCATTGCTTGCTGGAACTCATTCTTTTTGTTTAGTTTAAAGGAACTTGCTTTGTTCACTTTAGAAATCTTTTCAGAGAGAGAGAGAGAGAGAGAGAGAGGGTGTACATAGATTCAGAAATTGGATTTGTTTAGATAGATGGTTAGATTTGTTCCATTGAGTTCTGCAGCTACAAAAGATAAAAACCCAGTTTCAAAAATTGAGTGAAAGCAAAGAGATTTTTTTTTATAGAATGATTAGTTTATTAGTTTCCCAATGATTGAGTTGCCTTGCATCAAGAGAAACTTGCCAAGCATCTCTAGCTAAGTGGGAAGTGGGAAAGGAGGAACATAGAGAGAAAAAAATGAAGTCCATGAATAATGATAACAACAACAGCAGCAACAACAGCAACAACAACTGGTTGGGTTTCTCTCTGTCTCCCCAAATGAACATGGAGGTTCCTCCAGACCCTCATCAGCATCACCAAACACAGCCTCCTTCAGCTGCTGTTGTTTCTACTCCACTCTCAACAAGCTTTTATAATCCTCCTTCTCACCTTAGCTACTCTGGCATTTGCTATGGGGTTGAAGGTGAGAATGGTACTCTCTACTCTCCCCTGTCTATGATGCCACTCAAGTCTGATGGGTCTCTCTGTATAATGGAAGCTCTCAGCAGGTCACAGCCACAAGGTTGGGTCAAACTTCTTCTACAGTTCTTTTGTTTTGGGTTTGTTTTTGTGCTTTGGAAAATTGTTTACTTAAAGCTGAAGATACTTACTGTCTTTTGACTTTTATTGTGAAGGAATGGTAACGACTTCTACTCCAAAACTGGAGGACTTCTTTGGTGGTGCAACAATGGGGACCCATCAATATGAAAGCAATGACAGAGAAGCAATGGCTCTCAGCTTAGACAGTATGTATTACCACCAAACCCCTGAACATGAGACCAACAACAGTCAAAATTTCCTCAACAATTTTCAACAGAACTCTAGGCAGCAGCAGCAACAGCATATTGAGGTCCAACAATACCCATACAATTACTCTGGGTATAGAAGCCATCAGATGTTTCAGACACCATTAGAGCAGGGGACTAAAGAAACCCAGCTTGCAGATTGCAATCTCCAGCTGCCTGCCATGACAGATGATGGGATCACTGGCATGAAGAACTGGGTTTCAAGGAACTACCCAAATAATCATGCGTTGGAGCAGAAGATGATTGGTTGCATGGGTGATAATGGTGGAGAATCTGGGTCTATAACTGCTATGGGGTATGGGGATTTACAGTCCCTGAGCTTGTCCATGAGCCCTGGCTCACAATCAAGCTGTGTTACAGGTTCACATCAAATCTCACCTACTGTAGCTGAGTGTGTAGCCATGGAAACAAAGAAAAGGGGGGTTGAAAAGGTGGATCAGAAGCAAATTGTTCATAGGAAGTCATTAGATACATTTGGGCAGAGAACCTCTCAGTATAGAGGTGTTACAAGGTTAGTTTTTGTCTGTTTGTTAAATCCCTTTATATTCTTTACTTTCATAACAAAAGGACTTATCTTTCAATTTGCATTACTTCCCTGCTCTTTGTTGCAGTCTTAATTCCTGATTTTGTTTGTGCCTATGGATTTTTTTTTTATTTGTAAATCCCACACCCCCCCCCCCCATCTCCTCCTTTTGTTGTCTTGTTAATTTTATGATTTATATCGTGGATTTATGTCCATCAGGCATAGATGGACTGGTAGATACGAAGCCCATCTATGGGACAACAGTTGTAAGAAAGAAGGCCAAAGCAGGAAAGGCAGGCAAGGTTAGTAAAGAAAATATAGCCTATCTACATTATACCCTGGCTGTTTTATGTTCCATGGCTTTGCAATTTTGTTTCTGACCTGACTAATAATACTCTACACGTTACTGATTTTCTCATGTTCTTGCTTGATGGGGGACTGCATTCCAAATAAATTATTATTTTCAGTGTATCTGGGTAAGCCTTTTTTATTTACGATGATTGAGCATGTAAATCATGTTCTTTAGTATTCATTAAGTCAATTTCTTGAAATTGATTTTAGGGGGTTATGATATGGAAGAAAAAGCAGCAAGAGCTTACGATCTTGCGGCACTCAAGTACTGGGGACCGTCGACCCATATCAATTTCGCGGTAATGATTCGATCTCCATTGTAGCTTCCAATCTATCAGTTCTTACTTGCGAGTGAAATCCAACTGTCGTTTTGTTTTGGCAGCTGGAAAATTATCAACAAGAACTTGAAGAAATGAAGAACATGACCAGGCAGGAGTATGTTGCTCACTTAAGAAGGTAACTCTTTGGAGCTTGTTTATTACATTAGCCACCTGCATTGCCATGATTTTTGGTAAATTTCATCTCTTACACTATATTTTGCAGAAAAAGCAGTGGATTCTCAAGGGGGGCTTCAATGTACAGAGGAGTGACAAGGTCTTAGTATACTGCTTATAGATACCATTATTATCCATTTTATTGATATGCTTTCTCTATAAGAAACAAAAGAAAATTTTCCCTTAATTCTCTGTTTCTTTTTCAATCTTTAGCAGACATCATCAACATGGACGATGGCAAGCTCGAATAGGCAGGGTTGCAGGAAACAAGGACCTCTATCTTGGGACATTCAGTGAGTTGTTTTGAAATCTGAAATTTCTTGGGCTAAAGTCTCTTAATTTTGTAAGATAATGTCTTGGTATATTTTATAATCTCCTCATTTTCAAATTTTAACCCAGAGATTAAAGGGTGTGTACTCTGTGATCTTCAGAGGGGCAGCAGTCTTTAGGCACTCTTAAGCTCCTTAGACTGACTTTTTGGCCTCTGCTTATACTTTTATAAGGCTGATCATGACCCACTTTGAAATTGTACAGGGATTTTATTCAATATGACTGAGCTTTTCTTTAAGGCTGTTCTTTTACACACACACACACACACACGGGATTCCCATATGGACTTTGAAATACTCATTTCGAGGTAGCTTTGGGAACTTATTGTGCCTTCTTATACATAATATACAGTGGAGGCTATTTACCATTTTCATTATATTGGTTTGCCATAAAAGTAGCTACTGGTTCTCATTAAGTTAAAATCACAGGCACCCAAGAGGAAGCAGCTGAAGCCTATGATATCGCGGCCATTAAATTTCGTGGGGTAAATGCTGTAACTAACTTTGACATAACAAGGTACGACGTGGAACGTATCATGGCAAGCAGTACCCTTCTAGCTGGAGAACTCGCCAAGCGAAACAAGGAGATAGTATCGACCAATGTGGCTTCTAATCACAACCCTTCTACTACTCAAAACAGAAATGGAGAGCCCGTTCTCTCGCAAGGGAATAATAATGAAAATGAATCAAATTGGAAGATGATCCTTTGTCAGTCCTCCCAGCAACAACCAACCACCTATATGAAACAGCTTGATCAGAAACCAACGAGTATTGAAAATTACAAAAGCCCATCTTTCTCAGTGGCCCCTCATGATCTGATTGGAATCGATACAATGAGCTCAGTTCAGCAGGAGGTAGAGGACTCGGCCAAGATGGGGGCTCATTTGTCGAATGCTTCTTCGTTAGTGACCAGCTTGGGCAGCTCCAGGGAAGGCAGCCCCGATAAAACCAGCCTACCAATGCGTTTTGCAATGCCCCCGATGGGACCCAAGTTTTTCACTAGTCCAACAAATACTGTGAATTCTTGGATTCAATCAGGCCAGCTGAGGCCTGCAATCCCCATGCCTCAATTGCCCGTCTTTGCTGCTTGGACAGATTCATAAACTTATGTTCTGTTAACTAGTAAAGATTTTTGCATGGAAAAAACATGAGAGAGAGATAGAGAGAGAAAGGATTGGTTTCATGTAGATTTTCTGAGGTAGTGGGAGTATGTTGGAGGGGGGTAAAATGAGGTCTAGGTGGGGACCTAATGTGACAGCTTCAAAATTTTCGGACTGACGTCCTTTTAGCCCATCTTATTATGAAGATCTTGAAAGAAAATTGTGGAGGGAAACTTTAAAAAGGAGATGATGATTGAACTCTATGAAATGATTTGGCAATATGGGATAGCACTATTCATAATTAGATTCAGCCTTTTTGGTCCTGTTAAGTACAGAGAACAAGCTCAGTGTTCTCCAATAATGCAAAGATGGCCTTTGCTTTGTGCCTTTGACCACTCTCTCCTCTCAGTACCATCTAGTCCTCCATCTCCATAACATCATCATTGCCAATTCCCCTTTATCTTAAACTTTCTGTAAAGGTAACAAACATTCCATCCACATTATTCAACCAAAAAAAAAGAAAAAAAAGTTGCGGGGGGTGGAAATAGATTCGCATATGAGGACTTTAGGTGGTTTAATTTGTGGTTAGTGGCCCATAAATTTATTTATTTATTTTTTTGCGGATAGGTTTGTCTAGATTTTAATCCTAACCCTGAACATTAGTAAGGCCATTGTCCATTTTATATCAATTTACACCCAAAAATAATTTGTAATTTGAGTTAATGGTTGACCTTAAAACAGAGCGAGAAATTGAACCCAATACTTATTTTTTGAGTTATCGATCAAGACCTTTCTTTTCTTGAATTGTAAGTTTAAAAATTCCTTAGTCTAACCCCTATGTTAACCCATAATTAATCGGAATTTTTTATAAAGGAGGGATGTAAAGTTCTAAACTTTCGGATCCTTCTATTTTATCCCCCACTTGTTGTTTATCAATCATGCCTAGCATAAAAGCAATCCCATGTCCTAACGTGGGCTATGACCAATCAAAGCTCCACCATGTATGTGTTCTCACACGTGCTTACTTCTGATCCCCCACTCCACATGTGTGGGCTCTGAATTATTTTCTTGACATTATACGTGGTTAAAATTATGAGCCCAACATGAACAAAGAAAACCCTGGAAAACGTTTCTTTATTTTTTATTGTTTTCCTCTATGCTCCTTCAAAAAGTTTACGTAATTGGTTAATTTGGTTTTATTTATTCAATAAGAGATACTAAAATATTTGTTACTTGGATAGTATATATGTCATGCATACAATTTTTTTTTTTTTTTTTTTCGGCAAACGATAATAAAACATATACAACCATGTGGAGTTAAAATCAAGACTTCTGTAAAACTTCATACCTCTATTTGGATGAAACATGTCACTAGACTCAAGGTTATTAGCTGTCATGCATGCAATTTAATGATCCGAAACGAAGGATTAAAGATAATTCATTAACATTAATCATATGGTTAAATGCTTTTTTTGCCCCCATCTCACAGAAATATTCTTGAAACTGGTTTGCTTCCTTTCACCCCAGAATTTACCTTAGGCTCCGTTTGTTTAGCACGAGGATTTAGTGGAATGTAAAAAATAATTTTCATTAGCAAAAAGTTGAACTAGCCTCCAATGTCACCTTGGTGGACTGCACTTATGGATCCAATGGATAAAGGGTGGTCATATATGTGTCCAGGACGGTCAGCCAGCAGGGACCTGATTCAAAAACTGAAACTTTTGTTCGGCCTAGGGCAGGCCGGCCTATTCAAAGGCAAGGCACCTCAATGACCGGACTGTATTCCATATATGGCAACATTAGCCATGGGATATAATCAATCAGCAATGTTCAATTTCAAAATCAACCAATTCAATTATTGAAGTGTTGGAGAACTGAGCCATCTACAATTGTATGCCTGCTAATGGGACACAGCAAGCTAGTTGGCCAATGCTTTATGTCACTGGGTTTCATATCACTGGCTGACATGGCAGCACATGATCGATTGCTTTGTTGTTCTCAGATAGAGAGCAAGACAAACATGCCAGGAAAAAATGTAGATCTGAAAGAATCCCCCATGTCATTGCTTTGAAAATTTGGTCACACAAACACCCCATGATGAATACTACCTACCATTGGTTCCATATATATTGTAGAAAGGGAAAAGCTAGTTAGACCCACACTTCGCCCTATTATGAGAGAATAAGAGTCGTTTCAATTTTTAATATTTACCCTATCAATGGGTTCCATAATTTTACTCCCCTTATTCTCTCATAATAGGGCAAAGTGTGGAATAACTAGCATTTCTCTTGTAGAAAACATATAAGCCCATTTCCAAATTTGGCATTTAAGACAAGGAAGAACTCTTAAAATCACATAATATATTACCACTATTATGAAGCAATTAGCAACAAAATTTTCATCATTTAGGACGCCTTTATACGAGAAATTGAAGACTTTTGACCAAAGACAGTGAAATTAAAAGAGATTGAATTGGAGGCGGCAAGTTTGTCTAGGCACTATCATGCATGCACGGCTACAATTACTGGTTGTTTCTCATTTCCGTTAAGGACTTTTTGAACTACGTGTGCCCAAAGGGCACATGTTAAGTTACATTTTATGAGTCAATCATTGTATTGAGAAATGTATTCACACAATTTTTTAAAAAAATTTCACATTAAGCAATTTGCATCATTCTTTAAGCATTTTCGCCATTTATCATGCAAAGATCACCTCATTAATTACAACTAGGGCACATGTTAAAGAAAACCCTTGTGTTAATTAAAGAAGTAATATCAAAAAGCTAAAAGAAAAGGGTGTACCCAAATCAGAGACCAAATTCACCCTCCAAGAAGACAAAGAAACAAAGTGATATGAATAAGGGGGAAAAAAAATATACATAGAGAGACAGCTGCAATAATATAATTAGAAAAGTTTTAAAGGAATAATAGGATGGCCGGATTGGCAAGGTCAAAAAAGGATAACAACTCCTTGTGGAAAATATTGTAAAAGGTTAAGAGAGGTGGTTGTCACTTACTACGCAAAGGTTTAAGATCGAGCATGCATGGGTAGAAAAGGTAACGTTCTTCAAATTTTTCGAATGTCATGTCAAAATATACGCAATTATAGTGTCTCTCTCTCTCTCTCTCTCTCTCTCTCTCCCTTACTCGATGAATTTTTTCGGCGACAGGTCGAATCCACCCAACGTGAAGCTCTTAAAAAGTTTTGTTGGGAAAAGGATAGTGATTTATTCTCCATAGTTGTGCTCGAGCTGGAAATCTAAGAGTAAACTTGTCCTTGATTGAAAACTTTAATTATATGTCGGTAACGACTTATATGGGCAGATGTGAAGCTATCATTTATATACATGTTCATGAAGGAATAATAACTTCAACTATAGCTCAAAAAGTTTAGTGCAATTGGTTGTAATAGTCTTCTTCATTTTATTTTATATTTTTGGGTCTGGATTTTGTTCAATTTTGAAAGAGTGCAAGCTTTGCATTTTTTTTTTTTTTTTTTTTTTTAATTTTTGCTGAGACAAACTGGGAAGTCGAAATGATCACTTTTAGAGGTCAAATTAAAATACCACTTTTTTTTTGGGGGGGGTAATAAAGTAATGTTAAAAGTTTAGATGCCTAATCACTATACTTTTCATTTTCTACTTAAAAATAAAAAAATCATGAATTCATTCTTCCTTGATGTTGCCTCTACCAAACAATATATGTTCGCCCTGATTTTCTCATGATTCACTAACACCATGATTGATGAGGCAACCGAGAATAGAAATCGGTTTCGCGCAATAGCATGGAACTTGGGAAATAAGTGCTGCACGTTTCAAAAGTAGGTTCCATATATAAACCTCTTAGATACCTTTTATCAAATAAATACATATATTTTTCGGCCCAAAAAAAAAAAAAAAAATCCGTTGGTTCGGACTGTTTAGGTCAGTTAATTTCTAATATTGCATGCATGGACAAATTGACATTTCCTTTTTATATAATTAGAGGGGTTCGAACCCCTAATCTATCCTAATTCTACCCTAACTATCCAACCCTTCCTCACCACTACAAACTGTTGGGGATATTCGTGGATATTGTGAAATTCGTTACAGAATATTTATTAAAATTAAGCATGAATACGACTTATAACACAAATTAAAAATCACAATTACAATGAAATTGAACATGGATAAATAAAATAATATTCACAATTTGAATTAACAAAAATCAACGCAAGAAATATATTTAATTAAAATAAAACAGAGTAAGAAGAGCTGGCCTGTGGGAAGGCACGTGAGATCATACTGTCCTAAAGGAACTATCGCCTCCCTACGTACAAGTGCTGATGGATGATAGAACCTCCAAGATACAATCCCAAAGCTCGCAGCTCCTTCTTCTATGGGTACGTCCACAAGAAGAGTATGGTGAACCCGTCTACGATCAGTTGCCCGTAAATACAATATATAAAATAATTCAACAAAACTCTTAGAGAAATATAGTGGAAAAGATTTGAGAAGATTATGTAAAATCAATCTATATTCATGTAGAGAAGCCCACTATTTATAAATAATAAAATGCTAAAATTGGTTTGGTCTAATAAAGTCTGAAAATAAATATCATAATAATTCTTATAACGTCTCAATTAATAACATGAAATAAAAGCCCAACGGCTAGTAATGGATATTCATAAATTATAGAAATTAAGACCCAATAGTTAATGGAATAAAACTCATAAAATCAGCCCATAAAGCCATGTATACGCCATGTCATATCACTCACGTGCCACGTCACAACACCGCCGGCCGGTCTGGGTTGAGGCAGGCACGTATGTGTACACACATATGTGGTCCGAAGTTTTGAAACTTTAAAGAAAATCACATATTTTCCAATAGAAACATACTAAATTTTCCTCCAAGAAGTTTTTTTTTTTTTTTTTTTTTGGGAAATTAGCAATAACCCCTATTAGGGGACTGCTTTTAACAAAAAACCCATCATAAGATTTTTTAACTCAAAAACCCCTTTTTTAAAAGATTCTTTAAGCAAAAGGAAATATTTTTTTGAAAATACCTGTTTTAATCTTTTATATTTACAACCCAATTCATTTACAGGAAGACGGGAGAGAAAGAGAGAGGTGGGGGAGGAATACGTGGTAGCAGCGGTCGAAGAGGGGAAGCGATGATGGCTATAAAGATTTGGTTTTAAGAAGAAGAAGAAGAAGAAGAAGTAGTAGAAGAAGAAGAATGGGAGGGGAGGAGTATGTGGTAGCAGTGGTTGAATGGGGGAGGAGACGATGGCTATAAAAATCTGGTTTTGAGGAAGAAGAAGAAGAAGCAAACAAAGTAGTAGAAGAAGAAAAAGAAGAATAGGAGGGGAGGCATTCCGCTATAGTATCATATTTGAAATAGCATATCAACCTTCTTTTTCGACGCCGACGGAACTTCTTTGACCACCGTCCCGGATGTCGTCATCATCTTCTTCTTCTTTTTCTTTTTCTTCTTCTTTAAACTCCAGATCTAGGCTGGTTTATTTATTTGTTTTTTTGTGTCTTTGTTTGAAACTTCAGATATGTTAATTTTTAGGGTGTATGATTTGTTCGGAAAAACTTTTTGACTATTTTTCTTATTCCAACAGTATATTGGTACTGTTGCACACTATTTTTTTTTAACAGTGTGATTTGTAGTTGTGTTTTTTAATATGAAAAAAATATGTTGTTACTGTGTAATGACCATTTTCGAGCAGTATATTAGTACTGTTGCACACTATTTTTTGGAACAGTGCGATTTGTTTCGCCAAAAGTATTATGTTCTATTTATAGTACTATTTTGAGTTTTTTTCCTTGAAATTCATATTTTTTGTTTCAAATAGTATGATGATACTGTCATTTATAGTGTTTTTTATAACACGAATAGTAAACTGTTATTATGTGGTGTATAATTTTTCTAAAGCAAACAATAGTAAATTGATACTATTGTATGTATAAATTTTATAAAACACATAATAATAAATTGATACTATTGTATGTATAAATTTTACAATTCACACATAGTAAACTGCATGTTATTATTAGCTAAATAAAATTTTTAAGGCACAAATAGTAAAAAGTTACTATTAGCTATATAAACGGGATGTTTTTTTTTAATTGAAATCCCTAAATCTTCAATTCACATTTGGGAAGCACTTTGGGATGCTCGAAAGATAGAAAAAAAAAACCCTATAATTGACTTTTGGTATGGTACGAATGATGAAATGTGACTTTTGGAAAGTTTTTAGTGCTATTTCTTCTTCTATATATATTCTTGCCAGAAAAAAAATGGGGCATGGGAGAAGCCTAATTTTCGGGCAGGGGGTGTGAAATGTGTTGTCCCAAATATATATAACCCTAGGGGGGGTGAATAGAGTTATTAGCCAAATTAAAAATTAATTACAAACTCAAAAATCAGATTGTTGCAAGTAAAGGTAAATACAAGAACAAACAATAATAAAGAGATTAAAAGTAAGAGAATGCAAAGGATGTTAACCGGTCTCGTTGTTCTCTAGAAAAAAATCATTTTAAACAACTTTATAAAAAAAGGTTTTTACAAAATCTATTTTTTAAGTAGACTTTTTAGTCATTTATAGCCTTTATTTCATTTTTTGGCAAAAAGTTTACTTAAACGGATAGATTTTGGAAAAAACTTTATTCTGCAAAATTATTTCATTTTTTGTAAAAACCTTTTATATTTTGCATAAAATCTTTAAAACAAAACAAAAAGTGGGTTTGATATAATAGCCGTTCCCTATGCAGAATCCAAACAATGGGCCTTAATTGGGTCAAGCCCATTTTTCAGTACCCAATTGCCCAAGTTTCTTGTTTTAGTTCTATTTACCTTAACCACACACACATAATTATGCAACAGTACCAAACCATCCATATTAATGATATTGTTTGGGTACGATTAAATCATGATTGGATCGTGGATCAACAGTCCGAGGATTAAAAGATCAAGACAATATCAAATCCTCTTTATGGACGATCCTTAGTCTCTGTCATGACAGCATAGCGAAATTTACCATTTCTTCAGCACAATTAATTATGAAGTTGACACGAAGATTAACTATTTTCATTCCAAATCAATGTGAGCCCTAAGAATATATATCCTACGATCTTTTCATCCACTTTAAGTCATTATAATTAGTATGTTCCTTGATATTAAGGAGAACCATACACGATCCCATCCCACCTAGCTATGATTTGACGCACCCCAAATTTTGTTGCATCTGCTAACCCCATTGATTAGTGCATTGCCATCGGCCAATAAAATGATTTATTATTATTTTTTTTTTAATCATATTTGGGTTTTCAACGATTTGATTGATTGATTAATTTATTTATTTATTTGGAAACTGATATTCATTGGATGTGTTCACACTGGATTTTTCCCTTTCAAGTGGATGGGCCCTGAAAGCTTTTCAGTGGCAGCCTAACAACTAAAGTTGGAAGCCGTGTAAGGACAAGGACGGAAATACATAATAAAGATTCCATCTGTTATTGGTGGGCCCCATTGAAGGGACAGCAAGGGAGGCCCAAGAAAAACATGGGATTCTATTCGAGTGGCTGAGGCAAACTCAGGCGGTCAAGCCCAATAGTAAAAGTGAAGCTCAATACAATCCAGGTTTTGGGGCTTGGGTTAAAATTAAATAATTACCCCCAAAAAAAAAATTTAATTGCATTTTTTGTTACATCAAGCAGAATCAAGTTCCGAACATCAAATTTTATTTTCTAAAGAAGTCGAAATATCAGCTTAGTTACAAGACCTATAAAATTGATTTGTTCAAGGGGTGTATAATTGTCATTTTTTTTTTTTATTAATTTTTTTTTTCATAATGTCCATTGATTGCGAAACATGTTTTACAAAATAGGGGATAAATGCACGGACAGTCCCACACTTAGAAGGATATCCTCAGAAACAAGCCTTTGCTCTAGACAAGCATCGATTAAGTCTGAGTCAATAACCACATACCCTCTCTTCATTGATTAGTGGAGTAGTGGGCCGTAGAAAATCTCCTCACCAAGTTCATTCATAGGCCCATCCACCCTATGGAGGTTGACCGTGCTCTAAATTGGGATTTATCTAATATTCAAAGAAGTTTCAAACTAATAATTAATAATCTCCTTGAAGCAGTAGCCCCTCTTCTTGGGCCTAGATCTGAACTTACAGAAGCTAAACTTCATTCATTCAATGTGGAGGGGCATTGTGCCTTTCTCTCATATTTTACTTATCATGTGCTGATCATGTAATAGGTGAAATGTAAGAGAAAAGGCACATTGAGCCTGATACATGGAATAATTTCTCAGTGACAACCCCTAACCTACTATGGCAATCTATTAAAAAAAATGACACCTCTGTACTCACTAGGGAGCGAACCCATCGACAAGGCTTTTTGTAAAATATGGTAGGATATTTGTCCAATAAAAGTAGGTTTTCTTTTAGGGTTTTCTTAACGTGTGTCTTAAGGGTACATGTTAAACTGTAATTAATAGCTAATCAGTGCATGGAAAAATATGTTTTCATAGTTTTCCAAGCAACTTTCACCATTTATGATGTATTTTCATAATTTCCAATGCAATAAAAGTAAGTTTTCTTGTAGGATTTTCTTAAGGTGTGTCCTAAGGGCACATGTTAATATGTTAATATGTTTTGCGATTAATAATCAATCAGTGCATAGAAAAATATGTTTTCATAGTTTTCCAAGCAATTTTCATCATTTATGATGTATTTTCATCATTTTCAATGCAATAATTACATCATTACTTGCAAGTTAACATATGCCTTTAAAAGGCACACGCTAAGCAAACCCTTTCTTTGTATGCCAATCCCAAGTGACACTATTCATGCCCTATGAGACTGGTTGAAGGCCCAAGAAGTTTGGGGGTAGTCTATTTCCCACCCAAACTTGTGGATTGGCTCGTCTCCAATATCACAAAGTCCAAAAGTTAAGAGGAAGTCTCATCTCCTGGAGGGCACTTCATTTCAACTTATTAAACCCAGACCGAATCAATTCTTCTTTAAAACTAAACCAAACCGAACTGAATTGCCCAAATTACTAATTCTTTTCTCGTTTCTTTTTTTTTTTTTTTCCTTTTTCTTTGGGTCAGAAATTATTTTCTGGGTTTTGCCCAAACGGGCCAAACTGCACCGGTGCAGCCTAATTCCTTGAGATATTTCCATGCTCCGACGGCTTTGGCAGATTAGGCAACAGCATCCTCGCTGCGTTCTAGAGTACTTCTATCATACAAATCATGCACCTGTCGCAAAGACATAGCCAAGAGCCCAGTAGTCAGTACCCTTGCTCTCCCGTCTATCTTATAATAATCAAAGCAAAAGCTGCCAAATCTGGTACAATTTATTGCCGTCTAGACAGGTAATCCTAGGGGGTCTCAAACTTTTATCAGAGAGATTGGACAGGACTTGGTAAGCGTGAACGACCTGCTCGCAGCGCTGTGTCGGACGCTTCTTTCTCAAATGAAATGAGTAGTGACTAGTGAGTCGACACTAAGCTGAACCAATGCCCAAGGGGTTCCTTCAAATCAAATGTTTTGTACTAAACAATTGAGCCATTGCCCATTGCCCATAAATATATGAGTGCATAGCAAGAAGTAACTAGGACTACACTCCGATTTTGTAGGTGGAAAATAGGTCCTTTTAAAATAGGATTTTACCATCAAGAGCATTTGGCAGTGGTTAAGACTTAAGCCTGTCGTTAGGAGTTTGCTCATTCCACCTGTTAGCTTTGGCCAGGTATGCAGCCTCTCTTTCTTTCTCTCTCTACGGTTTTGGTAGCTACCCAACAATTTACTATGCCTTTTTTATTCTTTAGAATTAAGTGTTTGATGCCTCATTTGGCATTTTTGCAAAACCCAGTTGATCAATTTTGGTTTTATTTGCAACATTTATGTGTTCAAGGGATTTGCCACTATACTGTGATCCTGAAAATGTGTAGCTCCAGCATATATTGGTGCTTTTATGGGGTTTTTAAACAGAGTTGGATTTGGTACGGTTTTGCATTTTAATTATTTCATGCGATAATTGTTAAATGAGCGATACGTTGCAAGAGGAAAGCAGGAACAGCTGTGAGCATTTGATTGAATTTTGTTCCATTAGCAGCTTATGGCAAATTCTTCTTTCAAATCCCAACCCTTCCTCCCTTCCCTTGTAATGTATCACTCATCCGATGACTACTGCACGATATAGTTAAAATGCAAAATTGCACCAAATCCAAATCGGAAGTTTCAAAAGGGTCTCTCCGACTGGCATTTTTTTTGTGCCCCCTTCCGTTAGGTTTTGGGGTTCTTTGGTATTGAATTTGAACCTTTAACTATTCTTTACTCTTTAGCTTTTATATGGGTATGCGTAATGCGTGAGCACCATTTTTTTACTCTCTTGTAATTAGTTCTTAGCTTCATATTCAAGAAACGCAATTCTGAATTAGTACATTGCATTCATGGTTCAGTGGATTCAGAATGGTGATATCCTTTTGTTTCTAAAAGGTAATCTGCTTCCTTTTTGGGGAGTCTGTTGAGGTGTCAACTGATGCCATTGTTTTCTTCCTTGATGCTCTGAAAGGTTCACTTTCTTGTCTCCGGGAGGCTTTCTCCTTTTTATTAAATAATTACACTAGTTTTTGGCTTAAATGGATGGATCTTAGGGTAGGGTTTTAGAAAGTGGGAATTAACTAGCTGGAGGTGTGTAGATTATATGCCCTGGCACATTGGATTCCACCTTTGCCTTTGTGTGTGGTAAGAGGGATGATGCTGCAACTGAGATGTTTCTTTTGCTTTAAATTCCTCTTGGCTCTATAAAGCTGTTAAAGTGACTTGTTCCTTGTCGAGTCCTGCAAGAAATTCTTTTCCAGCTAATTTAGTCAAACCCTCTTTTTTGGTTTTAGTCACAGAACAAATTTTTCATTCTAAAAGATAAGCTGCCAATGTCACTTGAATTTGCTGGTTCTGGTGACTGTTGAATTGGGTATTCTATTGGTTTTCAAGGCATCGGTACTTCATCTGAATATGGACAATGAAAGTGATGGGAATTTGAGTTTCGAACATGGAGGTGGGAGCCTTCGGGTTTATCCATCTTCTGGGAATTTCATGTGTCTGCCGGCGGAGGAGATACCCGGAATGACAATAAGCTCAGAATTCATCTGTAAGTCTTGGAATGGATTAAATTCATTCTTCAGTGGTGATTGGGATTCGCTTGTTACGTTGGAAGAGAATGCGGAAATTTTAACTTCTCCAATGGCTTCGCATGATCAAATTGATATTTCTTCCTATGCCGGTGGTATACTAGAAAATCAAGGAATCAGTTGCATCTCCCCCCTTGGTCAGTATTCATCGGATCCCAATTTTGTTGAGCTAGTGCCTGACCTGTCTTGTTTCAGCAATGGGAGCCTGTTGGAGATGCATAATTCCTTATCCCTTCCCAAGTATTGCCAGATTGCTAATTCTGCCAGTCCTCCCGACCATCTCCTGGAGGGAGATGGCACCGGAAGTACTTTGACCTCACGAAACGGCGCTGATAATTGTGCACAATTTGGAGAGAAGCGTGGAAATCTAGATAAAAGAATCGCAGAATTGTTACCTGGTGGAAAGAAAAGGAAAAGAGTGCCCGATGACCAGTCCCAATTGGTTCAGTCAAAGGTTAGCCAGGTTGCTTTTCAATGATCTTATCTAATGTTCTGAAGATCATTGTATCTTATGATTTTGTGTAATAGATCTTTTTGTCTTCTGATTTTATGTTAAACCATACTAATAATATTGTTCTATAATCTGTGATAGAATATGGAGACAGTGCAACAGAAGAAAAAATATTTAAGACAGGAAGATGAGATGAAACAGAAAACAAAACAGAACCCAAATGCCGATATGGAAGATGAGCCTATTAGTAAAGAATTTAAAGACTGTTCCCAAAATGGGGAAGCTTCAAAAGAAGATTACATTCATGTGAGAGCAAAACGAGGTCATGCAACAACTAGTCACAGCATTGCAGAAAGAGTATGTGTTAAGTATGATTCATTTTTTTTTTTTTTTTTTTTTCATGACATCTTTTTCTCTCGCTAGATTTTGAAACTTGAAATTTTTATTGACCAAAAGTTGAGGAGAGAAAGGATTACCGAACGGATGAAATATCTTCAGGATATTGTTCCAGGATGCAATAAGGTAAACTGATGAAGGTTATGTCTTAGAAACCCTTAATTTTGCTTCTGAATTCTAATTATCATGGTTTTATTTACACTTGAAGATTACTGGGAAGGCGGTGATGCTTGATGAGATTATTAACTATGTGCAGTCTCTTCAACGGCAGGTTGAGGTATGCCCTCACAGAAAATGAATGATTCGCATGTTTAAAATTTCATATAAGGGTAGTTCATAATCCTGTCTATACATAAACTAGCCCTGCTGACATCAAAATCTAAATTATTTAATTAAATGTGGAACCTCGTAGATGGGACATAGCAGAAACTAGGATCAACAAGGCCCCTTTAGAATGCTGAAGGGATGCTTAAGAGGGGAAACAGAAAGAAAGAAAGAAAGAAAGAAACACTAATTACTTATTGAGGCAACCAGTGAAGTTTTTGGTTTCTCATCCCCCCCCCCCCCCCCCCCCCAAAACCCCTTTCTCTTCTCGGAGAGCACACTCACAGCTCTTCACTCTTCAGCCATATTTTTCTACTTAAATAGGAGATTATGGGTATTGTCAATCCGGAAGTTGGATTAGATTAATATAAGTTCACATGTGGCAGTAATTTTTGTTGTTTGTTTGTTTGTTTTTTTTGTTTTTTTTTTTTTTTTTGGGGGGGGGGGGGGGGGGGGGGGTTTGCTGGTGGTCAGTAAGTGAGCATATGATTTCTCTTAATATGCATCTAGCTCTTTCCTTGCTCGGTTAGTAAATTCTAACTTAAGTGAAGCAATTATTTAATTAAATGATGCTGCTATGCTTTCTTCACACTGATTTAGATAAAGAAAATGTACTTGCTTTGTTCTTGCAGTTTTTGTCTATGAAACTTGCCACTGTCTATCCTGAAATGAATTCTGACATAGAACAGATTCTATCAAAAGATGTAAGTCGAACAATTTCATGGTACAAAAAATTATAATCAAATGTGCTCCAAGTAATTTGAGGGATTGTTGTCGGTTTTATGTTAGTTCATTCATGTGTAGATTCATCATTCACAAGATGGCAATGCAGCTCTTCCAGGATTTAGTCCAGGGATGAATTCCTCTTATAGTCCAGGGATGAATTCCTCTTATCCCATTCAGCAAGTTACTTTGAAAGAAACCTTCCCAACTATCCAAAACCTTCAATCACCCATCATGCCTCCGGTAAGCTAAAAAGCCCCTTTTTATTTTCCCACTTCTAGCCATTTGTTGTTGCTTTAATTGGAGAAATATACTGACAGATGCCAAGCATGAGGAGGGATAATGAGCTCCAAAGTATTAGCGGAATGGGCTTTATCTCTGACCCTGATCTTGGCAATGTGGAACCAAATGGAAATCTTGGCAGTGAGGAACCAAATGGTAATCTTTATATGTTGAATTGATGTTCCCTGCGCCCTCCTCTCTTTTTGTGCAGAGCACAAGTTGATTCGAGATCACAGCAAATCTGTTTCAACTAATAATCTTGAGATTTGTCACTTTTTATAGGTTGCATGGAAGTAGAGCCATAGAGTTTGGAGGCATCAGAAGGGCCCTTCCCTTCTAAGTTTAACGGAGGAGGCTTTTAAATATCCTTGAGTTGATTAACTTTTGAACAAAATATATCATTAATTAAAGATCTTAGAACCATCTAGAAATATTAAGGAGAAAAAATCTTCATGATTGTATTTGTAAATAGCTCTTAACCCTGGTTTCTTCTAATTTTAGCAGAAGGTGACTTGTAAGCAGATATGAACAGCTAAACAGCATACCTTGGATATTAGAGTACAAGGTTCTGTTAGGATCTTTGCAAAAGAAATCCAAAAATGAGATGGGAAACTGGTTATCTGCAAGTTCAAGCTGCATTCAATTACAATTGTGGGCAGATTGACTTCTCTCTCTTAGAGTGCCGGAAATTGAAGTGTTGACTCTGTTAATGTAAGCCTTTTGATTCTGTTTGTTCTGGGGAAAGAATTATTTCCGGGGATTGAATGAGATTTACATTCAAGGGAAATAATCAAATTTTATTTATACAACGTGTTATCATGTCGCATGTTTGATCCATAAGAAATTTTTTTAGACAATTCATCTGGATGAGCCTTTTTCAGGCTGTACACATCTTAAGAGTGGTCATGTTTGTTTATTAATGACTACAATTCAATCAGAAGCAGACCATCGAAAGAGGACACAAAATGCCATTTTTTTTTACCCTGCACTCTTATGGTGTATATATTATTGTTCTTATTTTGTTGCTCTCTTTATCTCAAGGATAACTCTTGCTCAATGTTATTGCTCAGAGGCACCTACTGATATGAACCATTTTTTTAACTGATTCATATATATATTCTGTCCAACCTGATCGTTTAAAAATTATTGTTATGCTTTATTTGTTGCTGTCTTTTTCATGGGGATCACTCCTTATTGTTGCCGTGGAGGCCTCTGCTACAATCTCATCTTTAAATTCTGACGTATTCAGATATTGTGATAGCTTTGTTTGGTGGGTATATTTTGATATTTTCTATATGGTTAATGTTTGTCCTGCAAGGATGCAACTTACTCTAAGTTAGGTGCACGTGATTTTGAAGTGATATTAATTTGAGACTGAAAGAGCTAACCTTCACTTTGCTCCTTTGGTACTTGGCAGGCAGGGGTGGGTTTCTGCCTTCTAGTAGTAAACGAGCTATTTGTTGATTCAAGACACCAACCCAAATCAACAATGACCCAGTTCCATTTTTCTTGATCAGCCCAAAGCCCGATTTAAAGTAAACAAACCAACCTTTTGGTGAATTCGGGTGAACCTAAAAATTTGAGCTGGTCAAGTACTCAAGTGAAATTGGTGTGAGCTTCATCTTCGGCTTTGGCTCTGGCTTTGGCTCAATCTCCTTGCTTAACATTTGTGAATTCAGTTCCACCCATAATCACCTCAGTAGAAAGTAGAGAAGTCATGAAGTGGAAACCCACAAAGACGCAAACAAACAACTGTCCTATTCATTGATTCAGTGGCCCAGTTGGGGGCAACTCATTCTCGAACAAACTTGAATTAGACATTGCCAGAAAACCTATGTGCACCCCTGCACACAAGTGAAGAAAAGCCCCTTGCATGTAGTTAGCATCCAAAATATTGCAATGAGATCATTATAATGAAAGAGGGTCAGAGTCTCATGTAAACTTTTCTGGGTGATTTGCATTCTGGCTTGGCTGTAACTTGCTGGGTTGGTGTGGTTGAAGGCCACCCCAAAGGATTACACACACTACCTGCAAAATAATTGTATAACAGGAAGCCTCAATTGCACGTCTGTAATGACACCCCCTTTTTTTTTCTTTTTTTTTTTTTGTAACATTAGATAGATTTGGACCCACGTCCCCGTTCAATAAAGGCCATAAATTACCCCATGTCTATAAGTTTGGTTGAATGTCTAATGTTTTCATGTCTTGTTACATTAGGATTTGAGTGGGTCAGGTATGAGAACACTCGCATATATATGTTGATGAGACACGACTGATGAGGACTCAGGTCCACTATATAGAAAGGGGGCCAGATGTAGTTACGACCCTTCAATTTAGGAGTCTAGCTGTAAGACCATAATCCAAGTGTCTTGGACTAAAGCACCATTGGTTTCATTATAGCAGCGTGTGGTTGAAATTTACAAAACCCAATTATTTGAGTTGTAAAGCTGACCAAAAAACTTACAGAACACACACTTACACCTGCTTGTTGGCAGTGACTCAGAGAGAGAGAGACTAGTAAATGCCAGCTTACCCATATGGAATCATCAGTGCTTAAATACAAAAGATATTGGTACTAAGTTCAAAAAGGAGGGAAAAGGGGGGGTCCTTGAATATGTCTTCAATGACAACTACCACAAATAAGTGTCTCTGGAAGATGGCCATTTGGATATTTATTTTTCTTCATACTTTTATTCAGAAAAGTTGTCATGTGTGTCTCAGTTTGATTTTCAGATCACCATCCGAAACAAAACACCAAAGGAAAAGGGTATGTCGAGTATAATCCCACCATAGTCCAATTCAATGACACTATTGATTTTGAAAGCCTTGCCATCAAGCTGGACCATGGATTTGTCCCACCACTAGCTAATCTGCAGGAGGATATTGTTGTCTTTGAGGGCCCCGAATGATTTATGTTGGAGTTCTAGATTTTTTTTTTTTTTTTTTAATTAATCCAAAACAGAGAATACAAAAATGATGTGGCATTTGGAGGCCATTAGGTAACAAGCCCATACACTGAAAACCAATAACCATCTGACTGCAGGGCTAGGGTTGTGTTGATTTGTGTTAATCTTTGCTATTTACAAAAGTGCGGTGAGCTTACTAGTTCTACATTTAATTGAAATTTTTATTTATTTATGTGCTTTTTGGTGATCAATGACAAGATTTGAACCTAGCTTGGTGCTCCACCCTAACCATGCCATAGAAAAACTTGAAAATTGAAATGTTGATAAGATAAAATATAGTGGACATAAACTTTAGCCATAGAAAAACTTGAGCATGTTCCTAGCTAGTAAATTCATGATACCTCATTAGTAGATCATATTAGCTTTATTTGATAATTCTAGAAGTTAACTTAACCCAATTTCTATTAAAGTTTGTGGATGATGGAAAGTGGAAATTCTTTATTCCTTTTTTTTTTTTAATAAGCCGAATAAAAAATATTCTTATCAAGTAGTGATACTTATTATTCAAGATTTTAAAACTCCTAATACTACAAAAGAAAACTAAGAAAGTTTAAAAAAGATGAATTAGATACCACCCATCAAATAATGAATCACTTTTTCTTTATGCCATGTGACATGAGAACCTATATATAAAGTGAGTGTTCGGGTCAATCACTTGAACCGATTCTCTTGTCATTCTTTCTATGAACAAGAAGACGTGTATCCTATATTTAGTTATGTGTCCATTTTAATTATAAGGACATGAAGCCTATAAAAAAGATAAAAAATTAAATTATGACCGGACACATGCATATGCATGTCGTGTCTACGAAAAGAAGGGGGGAAATTAGATTGGTCACTGGGGACTCCCCTTACTAAATGGTATATAACTCATGCCATGCCCTCATTAATCTGCACTCTGATGAATATATGCTTCAATAACGGTCTGAGATGATTGATTGATGTCAAACACCTGATCTTAGCCAAAAGGCCAAAAAAGATATTGATTTCAAAACACAAATGTACTATTTCCCCCCCACACCCCACCTCCACAAAGGCTATGCTGCATTTAATAATGTTGTGGGTGGTCATCTGTTTTTTCTCCCTCACAAAGTATCTACCAGTAATAAATTTAATACAGTAAGTGACAAATGTCGTAGTCTATGGTAAAATTGACAAATGCAAATGCAAGGCAAGGCAAGGCAGGTTGGAATCAGTCACACCCTTTGTTAAAAAAAAAAAAAAAAAACTGCCTAACCTAGCAGAAAAAGTACAAAATATGAGGTACTAGTATTCAATTTGAGTAGTCTTGTTTTCGCTTATAAAGGTAATGAACATGTGTCACATCCCAACGTGACTCTCTCTCTCTCTCTCTCTCTCTCTCTCTTTAAAATTCAATACATTCATGTCCATTATATACCCACGAAGCTAAGAATTGAATTGAAGTGACAAAGTTTGGGGCAAGAGGCTAACTAATACAGATATTGTGTTGTCTGAGGGACCAGGTGGGGGAGTAATTTTGGAAGGTGAGATGTGGGAAAGCCATGAGAATAGAGGGCCTCACAGATTTTTAAGGCCCTCATTTTCACAACACAAAGTTTGATGGGTCCCTTAGGCCATGCATTGGAGATCCTTCGCTTTTAGTTGGTCTACATGTTATATGGCCTCTTCTAGAGCTAGAATCAACCCCTCCCAACAGTATGTTGGTTTGTAGGCACTCATGTTTGTGTCATTTGTTACATCAGCCAAGGGAGCTATGGTATCTGGTGTGGAACCAAGGGACATGGGACCATTTTGCTGTAAAATGAAAAGCCCAGCCTAAGAGAGAGCTAGAGGGACCATTAGCAGCTAGCATGTGGTGGCCTATTACAGCACCTTTAACTGCATTTTGGAATTCAACAACTTAATTGGGGATTTCTAATTGCAAAAAAAAAATCCAAATAAAATAAATAATGACAGGGTTATCCTATAGTAATATTGAAAAACATGTGGAAATTATGTGAAGAAGAAGGAGAAAAACAATTTGGAAAAATTGAAAAATTGGAGAGATTCAACATCTGCCAAGATTCTAGTCTCATTTGGCGACCACTGTGAACATATGGAATGGGACTAAAAAAGCATTGCTGCAAGAGACACCTTTCATTATCTTAATCCACAAGCCTAAAAAAATTCTTGCGTGACACCTTCAAATTATTCTTCTTTGTACCTTTTCATTCTTTAAGCATAATAGGTCTAAACATGCATGATGATTTTTCTTTTTTCTTTTTTTTTTTTTTTTTTTTGGGCAAAGTGTTCGGTGGATTGATATTTGTGTCAACCAAGGAGTCTCTAAGTTTGACTATACATAACTTAAAAGGAGCAAAAGCAATCAACATAATTAGGACAAACCCCACCAACAATGTTTATCCTTTTTTTCGCCCATTTCCCTTCCTTTTCAATGATAATAAAATTTGCCAAATTTAACCTCACATGGGGTTTGATTAAAACAAAACAAAATCCTATCGCAAGCACGCGCATCCCATGTGTTCTCCAATTATGCGTGCCCAAACATATTAATTTATGTTTGCCTACAAGGTTTTGCATGGCCTATCAAATGCAACTTCTTGGCTCTAAGATCGATATGATTCCTTCTTGCCTAGCCAAAACAGAACATATTTGTCTATTTGAAGCTCTTGGCTTTTGGGGAGTCTATGAATCTCACACCTCCAGGGGTTCTTAATCGCTAGCACATGACATATATAATGGCACACCACTGAACTTAATGGACCCACTTAAGGGACATAATCTAAAGTCTAAACCAAATGTAATAACTAATAACAACTTGGTTAACTACGTGACTTCAACGTTGGAACTTTGAAGACTTAGCAATTATACTTGTTTTCCATTTTTTTTTTCCCCACACAAAAATCATGATCTGAATCAAAGTGCTGAAGAAAAAGTGTAGCTATTTAAATCTCCGAAAGAAATGGTGAAAAGAAATAAGAAATGAAATGCACATGAAATCAATTTTCAACATTTTCTTTTCATCTTTAAAGTTCTTTCTATGATCCAATTGGAACCCAGTTTCTTTTTCCTTCTCAATTCAATCTTAAGTCAATATGAGTGAAAATTTTGGGGTAAATATGGCTAGTAACATCGCTTGGAAACAGATTCACAATTGTTTATGTTATTGCCTTTCTGGGAAGAAGGATCCATAGTTATAGATTGTATTTAAGTGAGTTTAATAGTATTTCATTTTATACATCAAGAATCAATAAGATCACATTTTGGTCATATAAAGAGGAAGTCATGCAGTAAAATAAGTCTACTTCAAGATTGACCAGAATTCAGTAATTTTATCGATTCTAAGAGGGTGAGACGTCTCGAACCTGATCAACTTTCACTCAAACTAATAAAAATAATCTTAGTTCACAAATAGCATGACAGGGATTGACAAATTCTTTCTCAACAACCTACTTGCTCATTAATCACGTGAAATACTATTGGTGTATCAAATTCTTACTTGGCACCTAAGAAAGAAAGAAAAGAAATAAAAAAAAAATGGAAAAAATTTATACGAGTGCTGAAACTAGCCAAGTAGGTATCCACTAGATTTGTGGGTGAGTGGCTGAGGATTGTTGCCTGAAATCTGAAAAAGCAAGACATAAAGCATAGATGAGAGGAGTAAGCAGATCATGCGGTTGCGGATAATCCAATGCCTTTCAGCTGAGAACATTTAATGGATTAGATTGCGTTATTATTCCTCGTCACGGAAAAACTGGAGAAATCCTTTACAATAAGATGAATCCCACCCCCCCTTTGAAGGTATCAATAATCCCACATCGACAAACAATGCCTGCTGGCTCCCTACACACCACCTCCCGTAATGACCATTTTACCCTCACCATATCTCCCCTCCCCGACGTCTTGTCACTATCTTACGCCTCATATGTGCAGCACTGCAGCAGTGCAGTAACTGCCCCCACCCCCAAGCCCAACCCGTTGAGCCCACCACCCCTCACTCGTGTCTATACTTTCATTTTCACCAAACCCCAGTTAGTGCCTCCCACTCTCCCCCCCCGCCTTCTCTCTCTCTCTCTCTCTCCTCCCAAAGGTCCAAATCTCTCTCTTTCTTTCTCTCTCCAACACACACACACACACTATATATATATATATATATATATAGAGAGAGAGGTACATGTATATGTGTTGCTAACGTGCGCCCTGATTGGAGAATAGAAGAGAGGTAGAATAGGGGCCAACTTCTCTCTCCTCCTCTGTCTCTCTATAGTGGGAGTATTTGTCAAATGGGTATTTGGAGACTCTTGTTGTTGCTGAGCTTGCTAACGTGCGCCAACCTCCCACCGTCGTCGTCAGATCCAGACGACGAAGCGTGCCTGAACCACCTAAGTGAGTCCCTTGAAGACCCAAACAAGTCCCTCCACAACTGGACCAAGACCACCTTCGCCAACCCATGTAGTGGGTTCACCTCTTACCTCGAAGGCGCCACCTGCAACAATGGCCGCATCTACAAGCTCTCCCTCACAAACCTCTCCCTCAGAGGCTCAATCTCCCCTTTTCTCTCCAACTGCACCAATCTTCAGGCCCTCGATCTCTCTTCCAATTCCCTCACCGGACCCATCCCTCCCGACCTCCAATCCCTCGTCAATCTCGCCGTCCTCAACCTCTCCTCCAACCGCCTCGACGGCGAGATCCCACCTCAGCTCGCATTGTGCGCTTATTTGAACGTCATCGATCTTCACGAGAATTTGCTCACCGGTCAGATTCCTCAGCAATTGGGTCTGCTCGTGAGGCTATCGGCTTTTGATGTGTCGTATAATCGGCTTTCGGGTCCGATACCGCCGTCTTTGGGCAATCGGACGGGGAATTTGCCGAAATTTAATGCCAGTTCATTTGAAGGGAATAAGGATATTTATGGGTACCCTTTGCCGCCGATGAAGAACAAAGGGTTATCGGTGTTGGCCATCGTTGGGATCGGATTGGGAAGTGGGTTTGTGAGCTTGGTCCTTAGTTTTACCGCTGTGTGTATATGGTTGAGGGTTACTGAGCAGAAGATGGCTGCCGAAGAAGGGAAGATTAGTCAGCTTATGCCTGATTATTGAACCTGAATATTTTTTTTTTGAAAATTTCAGGTATGTTTTTGAATATAAGAGAGGTGTGGGCTGCTCCTTTTTTCTTTTTCTATCTTTTTTTTTTTTTTTCATGGATTTTTCAGCTGTTGTCTTTTACTGATCTTTGGAGGGTATTTTTTCTTTTCTTTTTTCTCCCTTTTTTAAACCCTTTTTTGGGCTTATTTATAATTTTTATCTTCTCACAATCAACAGTGTATAAACCAATTCAAACATGAGTTTCTAGTGTAATACTGCAATTAATCTCTGTTTTTCCCCCTTTTTTTTTACACTGTAATCTCTCTCTCTCTCTCTCTCTCTCTCTCTATATATATATATATATATGCGCGTGTGTGTGTGTGTGTTAGGTTGAGTGGCAAAGGATGGGGACTGTTGGAAGAAGAGCTGCATCCTGGAATTTTTTGTCTGCTGTGTGCTAAAATATATACAAAACTCTGTTTGGGGGAGTTTGTTTATCCAATAAACTTGCTGCATTTATTAAAAATGTGGTTTACCTACTTCGGACCTTTTGAGTGAGTGCTTTGCTAATGTGAACTGGTGGGAGACCAGCACACCACCACTTGCTGCAGAATTTGTCTAGAGTTTTGGAGCTTTTGAGTTCATGGTTGGACAAACATCCTAGGCTTACCCCCTCATATTATCGAAAGCCTTTTTTTTTTTTTTTTTTTTTTTGGGGCGGGGGGGTTGGCGTGATTACCCTACATCCTACTCTCACAGCTAGTGTCCAAATTTCTAAAGCTTTTTTTTTTTTTTTTTTTTTTTTTTTTTTGGGGGGGGGGGGGGTGGTGGGGTTGGCGTGGTTTCCCTGGGAGTCCAACTGGGCTTTGGGCTAAATTTCTGCTCTATTAACTTACGTTTTCCACCATATATTATGATTTCTGAAAATGAATTAGGTGGTGTACATTATTGTGGTCTGTGGGTAATGGCTTTTTATTTAGCCTCCTAGCATTTTTTTTCCCCTTTCCAGTGCACCCAAGGATTTTTTGGGGTGTTTTGTCTTTTAGTTGGTCATTCACTTAGAATTTTTTATATACTTTAGGAATTTCACCTTTGGCATTTTTTTTTGACAGCATGAGAGAAGGTTATATATAAGTATTTTATATAATAATTAGTGGATCAATAAAATAATGACACGTACTCTGTGGAAATAAATTCATGCGTAGAATACAATCTACGCATGCTTTACCAAAAGTATAGGATCATGGACTCTATCCTCTTACGTGTACTGCTGAAGTCTACCAAGTGAATGAATAAAATAAGACCACCCGTGTGTAGCTAGATTCATAGCTTTGAATTTCTATAGGTTTAGGTTAGCTTTGTCTCTTTCTAATCCTTCTTACGCCAGCCTTGTATTTTTCTTAGTTGATTAGGTAAGCTTTGTATATCTTAATTCCACTTAGGTTAGAAAGAGTAGCAAGGAATCAGTGGTGAGTAACTTTCAGCCGAATTTTCAAATAAATTCACTTCTTTTAGTCAAATTAATAATCTAGATGAAACAGTCCAGCTCATATACCTTTTTTAAAAATCAAAAAATAAATAATAAAGGAAAAAAAAAATAATAGTTCAACGCTTCTGAACCTACACGAGCAATAGAAAAACTATGTGTTTCAACTGAATTTGAATGTGACTAGCTACTTCTTGAATTTCAAAGCCACGGATATACGTAGCTCTTGAGTTCTTGAATTTCTAGCCATGGGTCTTATTCTATTAACTAGATAATGATATAATTATAAGTCATTTACATCAGTATTCTTTGTTTTTTTCTATTATATTTGATTTTTTTTCATTTAATAATATGTAGGGCCTTGGGTTAGAGGGTGCCAACCTTGCTTGACTCTCTATGATGCTTAAGTTTTTCTAAATTAAAAATAAAAATAAAAAATAAAAGGCCATGGATATGTATGATGGCTAGAAAATTAACATTCAACAAGTTGCCCTAACGGGATGGGATGTTGGCCTAGCGGCGCTTTTTCCACCTTTGAGGGAGGAGGTCTTCATTTCAAATAGTAATAGAATAGGCTTAGTTATTTATATACACCGTTTTTAGCTTTTCAATTAATACCAAAAATATATAAAATTAAAAAATTAAAAAACAAAAAAACAAAGAGCTAACTTAGATAAGTAACATTCACTACGAATTGGCTTTATAATTTAAGTAATACCTCTTCTGTTCTTAAAGGAAAATGTCAAAAGTTTGAAATTTAGTACAACAATAAAAAAAATTGGGATGAAGGACCTCACTTAGGTTGCGTTTGATTTGGTTTGGTTTGAAGGAATGGAATGGAAAGAAAATAATCATTTTATCCCAATATTTAGTAAGGTGTGGGAATGGAAGAATAGGTGAGCCTACTTTAATGATTTTCACTTATTGAAAGGTGGGAATAACCGTTTCTTTTGGTTTGAAAATGAACGACTGTTCCCTCCAATGAAGGAAAATCCCCCCACAAAGAAATGGTAATTCCATTTCCTTTTGTTACTAAACACCCACTTTTTTTTGATGAATTTCTTTCCTCATTCCTTTGTAGCAAACATAGTTAGAGACTAAGTCAAGCCTAGAAAGGAAAAAAAAAATGAAAAGAAAATAGGAAAAATGAAAATCTGTGTGTATAGCAGATAGGGTTGCAACTTGGGCGGGTTGGGCGGGTTGAGAGGTCAACCCAAGCTCAACCCAAAGTGTAAATCCCTATGCCCAAGCCCAACCCAACCCATACTTCGGGTTGAACTTTCTTAGCCCAGGCTCAACCCGTGCTCGGGTTGGGCGGGCACGGGTTGGGCACGGGTTACATGGGTTGAGCGGGTTGTGCGGGTTAACTTATTAATTTCATTTTTTATTTTTCTTATTTAGTAAACCTACTTCAATAAAATAAAAATGCATTGTTGCATATGCCTACAAATCTAATCATCCAAACTCAATTGATTAACCTGTTTCAATAAAATCAATGGCATTACTTATTAGTAGCCGATGGGGACTAGGGAAAGAAGAGAGAAGTGGTAGTAAAATGCTCTGATGCCAAAATGATAAGAACTAACTTGGAAAAATAAAAAAAATTGACATTTATGGACACTTAGTTAAAGAGTCTTTTAGGTCAAAAATGGATTATAATCCCATGATTCTAAGAGATTTTCCAGCTTTTTTTTTCCTTGCTAAGAGAGGAGATTTTATAGCTACTAACTGCTTGGTTAGGGCTAACAGTCTAAATCAAGCTCCCCTTTTAACCCCACCAAAAAAAAAAAAAAGGAAAAAACAATAAAAGGTAATCTGGCTGCACATCTTTCTCTAGCCAATTTTATAGATCTCTAACAATTTTTGATTCAAGCCCCATATGTCCACACTAAATGACCAATAATTAAAAACCATATGATGTCATATTTAATGCATATAAAAATATTTTTAAAAATTATATATTATATAGGTCGGGTTCGGGTTGGGTTCGGGTTGCCCAACCCTCCTTCCCAAGCCCAACCCGATTTAAATCGGGTTGATATTTTCCAACCCAAACCCAACCCAATGTATGAAAACTATTTGTCAAACCCGTCTCTTGACTGGGTTGGGTTCGGGTTGGGCGGGTTCAACCCACCCAAGTTGCAGCCCTAATAGCAGAGGCCCTCTCATTGACAGTTAATTGGATCTCACTGTTGAAGGGCTGATGTGGATACTTCAAATTGGACCAGCGTGATTACATTGGATCATTACGAGTCTCCCGCCTTGGCATGCAATTAGACATAATATTGAAGGAGCAGCTGCACTACCTTGTCGGTTTTCTTTTTACTAATACTTTATTTATATTTTTTTTCTTCCGAAAAAAAAAAAAATTAAATAAATACCCAGTTCCAATAAAATGGAAGAGAAAAAACATGCCTAGCCCACTGGCTTAGAATGTGAGGTGGGACTTTTGGCTGGTTGACGCACGCATTTTGAAACACCTGTGGTGCAATTTGTCCACAAGGGTCACCTAAGGTGTATGCCCAATTTGTCCAAAGCAGGCCCCCTTCTTTGTCCTCTGTCTTATCAAAAACTACCCGATCGGATGGCTGTTGATTGCTGAGTTTCAACTCAACACACCGAAAGTAAAAGGGTAGTCAAAGTTTTTGTGGTGTTGTTGCTTTAATTTAATAATTCTTCGTATTAATGGTGTCCTCCGAGAATGGCATGTATATCATCATGGGATATGGGCCCCATGCCCCCACCATGTTCTTTATCTTGTTCTGAAAAAGCTTTCCAGATTTTTTGAAGGGTTTGGTTGGCTTCTCCAAACCCTAAATTGATAAGGCCTGCTCTCCTCTGCTTCATCTTCCCTGATTGCTTTTAGTCACTAGGGTTAGTGTTTCTGCTTTTGTAATTTCTTTTTTTCCCAAACGAGGGTATTTTCCCTACTGCTGATAGCCTGTTATGGTTTGGACCCCGATTGGTCCAACGTAATGCATAATTCACCCCAAAATTCCTGCAACTGATAGTGTAAAAATCAAAATTCCATTTTGAAACTTTGATCCTTTGCCATCACCATTATCTTAACAGGTTAACTTTCAGTATCTCTCATAATCGTTTTATGATGGGTGGAAGGTCGGTCTATGTGAAGGCCCCTCAAGAATAAGCCAAAAGCAAGGGACAGGCGATGATGGTATGTAGGATGATGACTATTTTTGCAAAATCAACTGTAGTTCTGATCTTATCGGCATCCCTATAATACAATGCATTCAGATTTTTAATTTAAATCTTTTATCTTTTTTATTTAATAGTTTAAATGACAAGGAATTTTATTAATGAAGAAAAAAACTGACAAGAAATTTAAAAAGTGGATTGTGTGACATTCTACAACTGAACCATTATATTAAATATAAAAGGATGGGATTCAAAATCTCCACCTTTTCAAAAACCTTGAGGATTGAAAAATAATTGGGGATACAAATAAAATTGATGGGGGCAATCGCTGTCCCCTTACAAGAAAAAAAAAAACTAATGGATGGGTAGAATTGAAAATGCATTAAAAAGTTTTAATCATACACAAATCTAGGGTAAAGAGCCTCTCTAGCATTACCATGGATAATCTATACTATCTATAAAATGCTGAATCTCATAAAAAAAATTTGAACTACCAATATACCCTTATTTAAAAAAAAAAAAAATACATATTTATCATTCTTTTAATTGAAACACATAATAAATATTCTTATTATTTGGTAATAAATGAAAGTTAGATTTTAACTCAAACTCTTAACAAATTAAAGTTAGATTCTTACTCAAAATTTTTTTACTAGAGCAACTAGCAAGTTGTATGATAATATATATGAATATAAAATTTTTAAATATTCCATTTTATGAAGAAGAAAAAAAAATTCTGAATGTATATTTAAAGAGCTTTTAATCTTTCGTTGACAATTTTGATTGTAAAAAACAAAAATGTACTTTTGAATTTTAAACTTTATCTTTTAAGAAAAAATGTGAAATCTTTATGTATTTATTATTTTGTATAACTAATATCATTTAAAAATATTCACGTGCAACGCACGTGTGTTATATCTAGTATTACAAAAATAAACAGAAAGAGAATCAAGAATAGTAAAAGGAACAATCATGAGATGTCCATGTTTAGCTATCTTGTCCGCACATTGGTTCGCCCTGTAGTAGTGTAGTTGGGTGGGTTGAGCCCATCAAAGTTATGGGCCCAATTAGTACTGCTCAAAAAGTTAGGTTGGGGTGGACCTATCTATTTGCATTAAAAATTGTGTTTTACATGGTCTGTAGTTTGCACGGGCGTGCTAGGGCCAAATTTAGTCCAAAGTCGTGTGCACACGACCTCTAGTACCTTCCAGATTGAGAGATTATAATAGTAAACTATAACTGCCTAGTTGGTCACTTTTCTTAATGTCAAGGCAATTGTTTAAGGGATAGGGGTTGCTCCCTTAAGGTTCTAGTATGAATGCCTAGGGAGAAATAAACTAGAATAACTTGTGAACACAAGAGAAATATGGGAATGGAAATGCATTATTAAATTGGAAAGCTTCCACACTTACAAGCAAAAACACGAATTGAAAGTTAAGTCCACAAACGATTACAAAGAGCAAAGAACCACGAAAAAGTAGGAAAGCAAATTACAGTAAAAGATTGGAAAGGAAGATGGATAAATTAAGTTAATCTACTCCTAAAAAGTTGATCCTGTAAAGGATGGTTGTGTAACCCCTCCTCTATTTTCATTTATGAAATTTATAAACAGCAGCCCACTTCTCTAACTGTTGGAAGTTACTGACAGTTTCCTTCGGCCTGAACTAATAACTGCTTGGCAATTATGACTTATGTGTCATCACATGTGGAAATTAAGTTATTGGCAGTTATTTATAGGCCTAAACTTCTACCACTTCCCTATAACTAACTGCCTTGACAATTTTTCTTTGACCTGGAAAATCTCATCACCTTGTCCACTTTTACTCCAATGAATCGAAAACATTAGCCCACTAACTTCCTGCGTTCTCTCACCTTGCACATCATGCATAAATACCAAATTGTCTTGCCAAAAGACATGTGTCAAGTCCTTGTTGGTCCAAAATCCAACCAATCTAAGTACATGATTGCCATGCGACCCACTTGTATCTGACCAGACTTATCATTGGCCAAGAGACATCACTTCTGTAAACACCTAGTCTTCGCCTTAATTTCATCGACTTGAAATAATCAGTTTTCTTTGATCTTTCTATATCATTTTCTTACCCTTTCATAAACTAAAGACCAACCTTTTGGCCACAGAATCCATGTGTCAACGGGGTAAAATTTTGATGTAAACACTACATTATCCTATGAGATTGGATGCAGGTTCTTGCCAAAAACTGAAATGTAATAGGCCAGTCCAGCCCCAGAGCAAAAATCTAAGTTGTGTTAAATCCGTGGGTTGGAGTTTGGCTGAACGCCTGTACCATGGAAATAGATCGGGCTTGGGCTTGCTGACTTGCTCCCTGACAAAGTCTAATATAGACACGAACTGGGCTCTGGCCCACATCCTCTGGGTGAGCCGTTGAGGGGATTACCCCTTGCAGCCAGGTGTGCAATTCAAACTAACCCGACCCACCCGTTTGCATGCCCATTTCCCATTTCTCCGACCCAAAGCTCTGTTTCTCAGCCCCAATTGGTAAGGCCAAAACCCTAATGCATTCGCGCCTATTCCATACCTCTCAGCTGCTTCTCGTTCCGTTCATCTCTCTCTGCTTCTGAGAATTCATGGCGAATCGTACTGAGAAATCGCCCAGCGTGATTGAAAAATATGAAGAAGAAGATGAAGATCAAACCTTCGAAGAGCTCGGATTGGACCCTCGCCTGGTTCGTGCCCTAATCAAGAAAGGCATCGAGAAGCCCACTCCGATTCAGCGTGTCGCCATTCCATTCATCCTAGTAAGCTTTTACACTCACTTATCCTCTCATGCTTTGGCCACTGAGAAAATGCTGCAAAAAAAGAAAAAAAAAATTGCATTTTGATTCGTAAATTTCCTTCTTTTACTCCGTTTTCGCGGAAACCAAACGGAGGTTTGATTAATTGATTAATCATATGTTTTTGATTGATTTACAGGAAGGGAAAGACGTGGTTGCTCGCGCAAAGACTGGTTCCGGAAAGACCCTGGCGTACCTCCTTCCGTTGCTTCAGAAGCTGTTCTCTGATTCTGGTTTGAAGAACAAGCTTGCTCCAGCTGCATTCGTTCTTGTTCCGACGCGAGAACTGTGTCAGCAGGCGTGTATAGTCATACCCAATTTGGTTTTCCAGTGTTTGATTCTGATCGGTTATTGGTTGCTGATATTATATTGCGTGTTATTGCATATCTCCAGGTTTATTCACAGGTCTTATGGCTCATTGAGTTATGTAGAGTTCAGTTGAAGGTTGTACAATTATCAAGCAGCATGACCCCATCTGATTTGGTTGGTTCATCTCCCACTATTTATACCCATTTTCATAAACACTCACAAACAGGCGCATAGACATGCACGTATATGTCTATTTATATAGATGGAGAGAGGGTTATAGGTTATGCAATAGTGATTGATTGTTCCTTACATTATTTATATGCATTTTCATAAACACACACAAACGCATATAGAGTTGTAGGTTATGCAATACTGAAATGTTTTGTTAACTACTTTCTGGTTCTAATTTTGCTTGCAGCGAGCTGCATTGGCCGGCCCACCTGATATTTTGGTGTCCACACCTGCTTGCATACCAAAATGCTTGTCCGCAGGCATTCTTCAGACAACAGCCATTAATGATTCACTTGATATCCTCGTTCTTGATGAGGTGTGAGTTTGGTTTCAAGTTTATTCTTAATTCCATATCTTAAATTTTGTTAGACTTTTTTGACCTGCAGATTCATTTTTTACAACCTAAACTAGACTGATCTTTTCATTTCAAGCAATTTCACCATTTTGAACAACTTGAATGAACTGAATTCACTGCTTCATGATTATATTGTGCTTTTCAATGTGTATTGCCATTTAACCGGTGTTGGATATTTTGAGCACTTGGTCATTTTAATTTGTTGATTTTCTCACCACTAACTCAGATATCTGAAATTCAAGACATTCTATTAGTATCTTTTTTTTTTTTTAAGAGATTAATGATGTGTTTGTCTTCAGGCAGATCTTCTTTTGTCATATGGGTACGAAGATGATCTAAAAGCTCTTACAGTTCATGTCCCTAGACGTTGTCAATGCCTTCTTATGTCTGCTACCTCAAGGTGTGTTTGTATTGATAGTATTTCATGATTTCATGAGCAACTGTAACCCGTACCCTTTTTTTTTACCTAGGCCGATGCTGATGGGTCCGCATATTCATCAGCAATAGTTGGAATTATATATGGAGTATCTCAAGTTTCTCAACTTTATAATAGTGAACTTTTGTCTCTAATATTTGTCTTACTTATCATTAATACTTTAAAAAAAAAAGGATTTTGAAGCTGTTTGAATCAAAATCCATTCATTCATTCATAGGCCACCTTCAAATTATTGTTACATTTATTTTGGTACTTTGGTTTTTCCTGAGAATTAGGACGACTGACCCATATCAAACTGTCCATGTTTGTGTCTTTATGTTTGGCAGTGCTGATGTTGAGAAGCTGAAGAAGCTTATTCTACACAACCCCTACATTTTGACTTTGCCAGAAGTTGGGGATATTAAGGATGAGATTGTCCCCAAAAATGTTCAGCAATTTTCGGTAAGATTTGTGATGCCCTTATTAGAAATTATAAAGGCATTTGGTCCTTTCACAATTATTTTCCCTCAGTGCTTTCTTTCTTACCTTTTTCTTTTGTTTATCCCCCTATTTTTTTTTTGGGGTGGGGGCGAATGGGGACAAACCTATTATATTTTTTTTTTCATCATTGGCCATCCCGATATGTTGGACATGTTTTGGACTGGCCTTGTTAACATATTTCGTATTATTATTATTATTTTATTGATTTATTTTTCTGGGAAGGTTGCCTTGTTAGGTCCTCATGTTGGCATCAGACACTGACACCCGTCTTTGTGCCCATCTTTTAGTGTTTCCCTGTAAAATGACATAAAATAAATCTTAATCTCTTGACAAACTTACTAATTATTTTGTAAAATCTTTGTGGTATATGTTGCTAGGGTTGTGCAAGATGTAATTTTTTTCTTTAAAAGTTGGCCAATATGCACATGATTTTTTTTATTTTTTATTTTGCTTGATAACCAATTCATGCTGAATATATTTTTCAGTGAACGACACTTCAGTGGAGTTTGAACAATCACATATGTATGTGTGTGTGTGTATTTGTTTTTGATAGTCTATATTAAAATAAATCACATATGCATGTATTTATATACTAAAATGGTTTTTTGAACAATCACTTTATATATATATATATATATATATATATTCATGAGGTTGTCTGGATGTAGGGATGTGAACTTAGTGTAGCTGCTTCTTTTGTATCACTGTCTCGTTGATCTTCTTTGATTTGTTAAATGTTTATAAGTGCTTTAGATTTGCATATTTTATTTTGGCATATTGAGTTCTGGCCGAATAATGTTATCTTATTTCAAAATAGGCTATGCATTTATATTTATTATTTGTTTAGATCTCGTGCAGTGCTCGTGATAAGCTCCTTTACATCCTTGCCCTCTTAAAGTTGGAGCTGGTTCAGAAAAAAGTGCTGATATTTACTAATACTATTGACATGGGCTTCAGATTGAAGCTATTCCTGGAAAAGGTAGTTTGACATCTTTTAGGAGTTACATATTATCCTTGTGATTTCTGTTGGTATCTAAAATACTTTTCTTTCCCACATGCCCAGCAGTTTCTCTCCAAAGATGTTGGACATAGTCTAGGTTAATGGATATCTATATCATATCTTGGTCACTAAGGGACACATATTATTAATGTTTTTTTTTATTTTTTATTTATAAAAAAAAATTATTATTATTGAGTTTTTTTTGGGGTGGGGGGCATTCATGATGCCCACTTCTGTTCTATAAATTTATATTCCATTTTTTTTAATTTGAAAAAATTTGCAATTCAAAATTCTATCATCATTTGACTATCATTTTTATATCAGTAAAGAGATTAGCAAGGCTTTACAAACATAAGCATTGGTTATATTAACTTTCCATACTGTAGATCTAGTTGGTGGGGCCCTGAAGCCCTTTGCATATCAAGTTTTGATGAGTCATAAATTATCTTTATATAAACATATCAAATGCATGGCCTCTAATTTTCAAATTTGTGGCGATTAATTTCATGCCAATTAATCTAGTGCAAATTGATGATGCCATTTAAATGTTGCATGCTTGCTTTTCCTTGTACATGGATCAACAAAATACTATGGAAAATGTTCCTTTAACTAATTTTCATTGCTTCTGAAGGACCAATATTGACATTTTTTGAGGCTTTTTTTTTTTCTTTTTCTTTTGGGTGTGCTAAAGTGTTTTGAGTCATCTATCCTTAAGTCACGACCTCATAATCATATTCTTCCTATCTATATTATTCCCAGTTTTTATGTTTTGTATATTGTTTATGGCAGTTTGGAATCAGGTCTGCTGTTTTAAATGCCGAGTTGCCGCAGAATTCACGTCTCCATATTCTGGAGGTATGCTGTCTATCACTTTTTAAATGATTACAACCTGACAGAATAAGATTGCTTTTCCAACCAGTGTACCTCTTTGGGAGAATGATTTAATATGTTGTTCATGGTGATGTGTTTTGTATTATAGTCACAAATGATGAATTGAGACTTTAGTTCCTTATTCCTTGTATGATGCTGGTTTTCTTCAGGAATTCAATGCTGGGCTTTTTGATTATTTGATTGCAACTGATGACAGCCAAACAGAACAGAAGGAACAAGCCGAGCCAAAAAAGTCTAGAAAGCGTGCCAAGCCAAAGTTGGACTCTGAATTTGGGGTAGTGAGGGGAATTGACTTCAAAAATGTGCACACGGTAGGCCAATAAATATCTGATTATTTGTATCGGTGAATCTGTTTCTTCTTCTTGACCTTATAAAATGCCTTCTTCAGCTAGCATGCCTTCTGACAAAACCTGTACTGCCTTTTTGACAGGTTATTAATTTTGAAATGCCTCAAAGTGCTGCAGGATATGTACATCGAATTGGACGTACTGGAAGAGCATATAATACGGGTGCTTCTGTTTCTCTGGTAAGTTAAGACAGTTTCAATATAGATCTTGTGTGTTCTACAAGCAGCCAAATGAATGTATTGGTTTCTGGAGTACTTTAATGATAAAAAGATCCAACATTAAATCCATGGGGGAATTTTAGATTGGTCGGGCTACGGGTAAATAATTACAGAATCAATACAAAATACTACTAACGTAGTAATGTCCTAGTAAATGACTACTAACTTAACTAAGAATGACTACAAACTGCAATTATTTACCCGTAGCCTGACCAATCTGTAATTGCCCCTAAATTCGTTGATTCTGTCATGTATGTATGTATCAAATCATAATTTTTGTTGAAGTGCAGTCTTTGAGAATACTAGAGGTTTTATGTTTAATGGCTCTTCTAGTCTTCTAGCCTATTAAGTAAGTTAGTTTGAGATCATAACTGGACCTGAGAGAGACTAGATTTCTAGTAACAGTAGGTGCACCTTCAGTTGAGGAGAGCTGTTCACCAGCAGTGGTTTTGAGCTCTGTCTTGTTTCGGTTCAAAAGAGGTAATTCCTTCAGTTGCCCTAGCGGCTTGAACTTTGAATGGGGTTTCTTTTAAGAATCCCCTTCATACTAGTTCTTCTATTGTACCTAGTTGACTATAGAAAGTCTCAATTGGTTGACCGCTTACATTGTTTGCATCTGCTAGTCTTTCTTTCTTATGTTATCTCTTCTATTAGGAGGTGAGTGCTTCTTATTGGAGAGAACTTCTCCATTTCCCTGCTATTGCCCTTAGTGAAGGACCTTATTACCTCAATAATAGTTCCTGCCTAACCAAGCAATTCTAACTCTAGGCTCTCCTCTAGTTCTCTTAATAGTTACATCATTCTATCTTCCTCCAGTAAGCTTACAAAGTAAGAATTCTAAGTTCTATCTTTACTATGCTAACTCCTTCCTTTCCTGTACTGGTAGTGGAATAAGGTAGCTATCCTTTGGAACTCAACTTCATGTACTATGATGTTATGCTTCCTTTTTGTAGCAGGAATTTGTAACAATCTAAAATCCATTGAGTGCAGGCAAAGATGGAAGAGATGCATAATATATCTTGTTCTTTGTTTCAATTTTATTTTTCACAATGTCAATTATTTGCAATGGCATAGGTTGAGGCTTCAATGATGATGATGATATGATAAGAATCTTTTGTTATTGGCAGTTGTTTCTGTGGCTTGGTGGCATTCTAATGCATGTTATGTTAACAGGTTTCTCCAGATGAGATGGAAATATTTGAAGAAATAAAATCATTTTTAGGGGACAATGAAAACAAAGACACGAACTTTATTGCTCCATTTCCTTTACTCACTAAAAATGCGGTTGAGTCTTTACGATACAGAGCTGAGGTAATCTTCTTGATTTTCCATATATATTGCTAGTAAACTTTATATTACACACACACCCACACACATGTATATCTCCAATGTTTGATGACAGCTCTTAAATAACCTTGTGTTTATGCAGATATACTTTTTGTGAAATATTAGTTTTCCAGTTGACATATTTGTAAATAATGGGACCAATTCTAAATTTGAAAGTAACTTTTCCAATGTCAGTATGGATTGCAAAGAGAGTTAGTTTAGTTTCATTTTGATATTTTCTTCTCAAAGGAATTCTCGTCCTTCTAAGCTATAATTTTAGTTCTTTTGATTGATAAATTGTTCTAACCCCCCCCCCCCCCCCCCCCCCCCCAAAACCAAAAAAAAAAAAAGAAAAAAAAAAAGGGAAGATGAAAAAGCATTTGGATTAGGTTGTGAGAAATGATATGATGGCTTATGACCAAACAGAAACTAAGGCCATTAATGTTAGTATTTATTTATTTATAAATGATTTTGTTTTTATGGAACATCTAAATGCATCCCCATAGAAGCTGTTTATTTTCGATTGGTGATCATGTGCACATTGGCCAAACCTGTCAAAGCATGGAAATCAAGGCATATTGACCCCCCCATAAATCATATGTATATGGAGGTCCAGATGCTCTCTAAATGCCATTTAATAACCCTAATCTGAAACTGGCATTGTATGGGCAAGAAAATTTGAGGCCAAATGGCAGCTAGGGATTGAATAGTAATTGATGGGAGAACTGATCTTTACAGGATGTTGCGAAGAGTGTTACAAAAATTGCTGTGAGAGAATCACGAGCTCAGGATCTGAGGAATGAAATTCTCAACTCTGAAAAGTGAGTTATTTTCTAACTATTGGTTTTCTTTACTTATTTTGGGGTCTTTTTTGGACCCGGCTTTCTTGCGATGTATTTCTATCACACATGGAATTAAAATACTGTTAATATTTCTCTCCCAGTTGGGGCTTTATACACTGTATCTGAGCCGAGCCTTGTCTAGTGTTTTTGTTTAAACTTTCCAGAACTGTCTTCTTGTTGCATTCTAACCTCTCTCTCTCTGCCAATTCCTCTGGTAATCTTGTTTTATTGACAATGCACTTACTTATAGGTTGAAGGCCCATTTTGAAGTTAATCCAAGGGACTTAGGTAATGAAATATATTGGTTGGATGGATGTGTTTATTTTTCTTTTCTTACACAGATTTTATAGTTTCATGAAAAGCCCCAATTATCAAGAGGTTGAACTTGTATTTGAGCAGATCTGTTGAAACATGACAAGGTTTTGAGTAAGAAGCCCCCTCCTCCTCATCTACGTGATGTGCCTGACTACCTGTTGGACCCAACAACAAAGGAAGCTAGCAAGATTGTTAAGCTTGCTAGAGCTGCAATGGGAAATACTAATTCTGCTCGCCGCCAGGGATCCCGAAGAAAATTCAGAAAAAGTAGAGATCCTCTGAAGAGTTTTTCTGCTGAGGTATTTTGAGTTCTTACTACTGTTGGTTCTGATATTATTGCAATTTCACTACATGACTTCCAACAATTTTGCTTAACAAACTGGTAATGGATAAATCTTTAACTCAGTAAAGCTTTCTCCCAATTACTTGCCATCAGTGACAAGTGCTAATGGCTGGATAGCTTGAAAAAAATTTGCTGATGGTTTTTGTATTATTCTTGTCCCAGGCACCAAAGAAAGCTCTTAGCGGTGGGATGAAAAGGAAGGGAAATGACAAGGATGATAACCATAAACGGAAAAAGAAGGAATCCATCTGAATCATTTTCTTGTGTGTAGATCTCTATAACCTGAGGTTAGCAGCTAGCCTCTACAATTTTGTATCTTAAGTAAGATTTAAATGGGTTCAATTTCTACTAGCAAAAAAGGAAAAAAGGGCTTCAATTTCTGCCCAGTCTCTAATCAGCCAGTTTCCTACAGTGTGCTGCCATTATCAGCATAAGAAAGAAATTAGACCCACTATTAGATGGGTCCCACTCAGTAAATCGTGTGTACATTTAACAGCAGTTGATTTTAGAGTGATGGAACGAGAAGCCCATTTGGGCAGAAGCTACATCTCACGAGTCTAAAGCAACCAATTCGGAATGAATCCATTACATTTCTTGCCGATGGTGGGATTCAATCATCTTTATGGTAGGTGCTTTTATACTTGTCTTTAATGGATTCCCCAAAGATTTATTACATCGTATTTTCACTGAAATTGGGAGGTTGAGTTTGTGTAAAGCTACCCTCCATGAAAATGCAACAGTATATTGGAAGAGACATTTTGGTTGTAAGATTTCAGATACTCAAGCCAAACAAAATAGATGTCAGTAAGGTAAGGTGGCATGTGTGGAAGTTTCCTGCGGACATCTTTTGAAGAATAAGGGTTCCGTGTTAAAGGGTGCATAAGATGGTTCTGGCGTGGCCCATTTCTTTAATAAAGATTTCTCAACTATCCTTACTTTGTTAGCAATCGGCTCTTGTGATCTAGTGGTATCTGAATAGAGTTGGGGTGTAAGTAGTTTAGGGGTTTCCAAAGAATGAAATTTGTTTCGGGCATGGCCTCTTTCTTCGTAAAGATCCTTGACTCATTATAGCGACCTCATGAACAGAGAATACTTGTCACTGGGTAGCTGGGTAAGCACCAGTGGTAAGGTTTGCTATTTTGGTTAATAGTATAGAACCTGAATACTTAAATAGTGAGGCCACATGACTATAAACAGACCATTAACATAAATGTTAGCCACTTATACTTAAATAGTGAGGCCACATGACTATAAACAGGCCTTAACATCAATGTTAGTCACTTATAGTATTTCGTTAGTACTCCTTTCCAGTCTTATCAAGTTTGTGTTCATTTGACTTATATTAGAAATGAGAGTCTCTTTTATTTTCCGGGAAAGGGTTGGGGTCAGTTCGTTTATCTAATTAAGGATTTTATTTTTCAGCATTATATACATTGATCCAATAGAAATAGACGTACTAATACACGAAATACAACCTTCACATTCGAGGCTGAGACAACTCCCACTCTTCTTAACCCGAGCATGTAATAAATGGCGCGGGGTGCAGATAGATTTTGTCAGCTCAATGTGACAGGTATAACAAATGTCAATGAAAAGGATGGAATCTTTACATATGTCATTGTCCCTCTGTTCCAGTTGTGTTCTTGGCCCACCTTTGCTATTATAATTTACTCAACTCTCATCCCAATCTCTCTACTCATGGTACCATTGCTGGCCCTTCTCTGTTATAATCCAAACCCAAATTTAATTTCAGTCCCTACATAAATTTAACCTGTCTCTCTTTCTCTCTCAACTTTAGTCTTAGTCCCTATATAAACGTATCCATGCCAAATCTTCTCTCTTATTTTGCTTTTCAAAATTGGAAGATGACCGCATTTTTAAAGGTAATTTCTTCTTATCAAGGGAAGTTATGTTGTTACATATGAAAGATGTGACTAGTTAGGGTCAGTTTGGGTGTTTCAATGAAAATTAGATTTCAATTCCTCGCAAAGATTGATTGTGCATGTGTGGGTATAGGGCATCTGACATGAGCTATTAGGGGAATAGCTTAGGACAAAACCTCGGTGAGAGTAAACTTAGGATACCCTTAATAGTTAATCCAAAAAAAAAAAAAAAAAAAGGAAAGTTAGATAATTTAATGCATTTTACATAGAATTGAAGGTGTAAACTCATCACAGAAAGAGAAAATTCAAGAGAATAATAATTATCATCACAAATGAGAGTAAAGCCTTTTTTTTTTTTTTTCATTGGTTGATTAAACCTTTACCTTTTATTTTAAAACAATAATAAATAAAACATGACATCAATTCCTTCTAAGGTAAGGCTGCCATGAGGGACTCCTAATTGGTGAATTGATGAGCTTTCTCATTTAATTTCAAGAGTTAATATACAAATTTTAAGATCACGAGTCCTATACCATACCATTGGATATAGGATTCTTTAAAGGTCTCAAATACAAAAATTTATTGAAAAATGACTTGCAATTTTGACTGGCTTGTATGATCAAGTCACATGGTATTTTGCTATAAATTTTTGTATGTGGTACACTTGAATAGTGCTCTATCCAACAATATAAGCTTTGTCTAAAAATTTATTCATTAACTCTTAAAATTGAAAACATAAAAAATAAAAAATCATTGATTCACCGATAAAAAGCATCTCATGGCAGCCTTCCCCAGTCAAGGTTCTAATGTTTGGATTGTTCTTATAATGAGTGCAAAAGTTTGAGAAGATAAGCTTAAAATGTAGTCCATAGGTACATCCTTTCTCAGCCTTCTGGCTAAGATCAAGATGTAGTCCATAGGTGGTCCACTTTGCACACGACCAATCATGTGGCTTGTCTCCTCCGTCTGCACATATTGGACATGGTTTACCACAGTACATTCAAAAGAATGGTGGATGTCAAGATGTGATGCAATATTGTTCATAGGCCCGTTTGGCCAGTAAATTGAGAATTTAATAATGAAAGTGTATTTATATAGTATTGAAGGTTCAAATTCATGTTTCTGAATAGAAAAATTCAAAAGAATGATATTCATTATTACAAATGAGAGTGAAAATTCAAAATAAAGACATGTCATGAATTGTTGGAAATATACCACATCTCACATTACCCAAATATTGGGTTTGACATAACTTCATATACTTGTTTGGGCCCTCCACTTATAAGTTTAGGCTTGTAAGTTGGAAACTTAACTTGGTATCAGAGCATGTCGTTCTTGGGCCTATTGAGCCCGTATTTATTGCCCACGTGCAAGGTCTGTGTTAAGCTTGCACGTGAGGGGGAGTGTTGGAAATATACCACATCTCACATTGCCCAAATATTGGGTTTGACATAGCTTCATATACTTGTTTGGGCCATCCACTTATTAACTTAGGCTTTTAAGTTGGAAACTTAACATGAATTTATAAAATTGTTCTAATCAGATATACTATGACGATGACTCCACTATTTTAAATCATCCCATTATTATTTTTTTTTTCTCATTTACAAGAACTGATTTATACCTCAAAAACTATATAAAATACATTACAATCGTTCAATTTTCATTTGACCTCCTACCAAATGGTTTGAACATATAATAAAAATGTTTATTAACAAAATAAGTGTTTGACACACCAATCATCACATCAATTGGTTAAATAAATATAAACAAACTATTGGGTTTTAGCATTTTCCAGTGAGTCACATATCTCTCTCTCTCCTTCCAACTTATTTAATTGATGTGGTAATTGACATAACAATTGCGTCAATTAATCAAAGAAGTGTATTAACAAAGTAAGTGTTTGTAACATTAATTGTCATGTCAATTGGTAAAACAAATATAAACAACAGGGTTTTAAAATTTTTCAATAAGTCACATGTCTCTCCCTCCGCTCTCTCCCCTAACCCCCAAAATAAAAAAATAAAAAATAAATAAAAAACGATAATAACGACTAAAAGGATCAAATTTTGAATCCCTAAACTAAAGAAATATAACACTTAGATTACAAGGCCCATGCTCGGACCCCTCTTTCCAAATAATATTAATATTGATTCGCAACCCCTACATACCTACCTTGGAAATTTGTTGTGCACTATTTGCTATTGTGCAAGATTGTAGAGATCTCATCAATAGAAGTTAGACCTTAGAACAGTATTGTGAAGCGTAATCTTAAAGAGGTAATTCTTGTGCTAATTTCCTCGCAAAAAAAGGAGTTCAAAACAATGATCGTCTATTTACCAAAAAGACAAAAACAATGATTGTCTATCTATTCTAGATGTCCCTCCACATGGGCTCAATGAGTTGTTGTCGGGGGCTGTGTTTCTCCGTTTTGCTTCGTCTTACTTGTCGTAAAATGCTGCAAACTTTTAGGATCCTGAAAAAATGCTGGCTGGCACCGACTTGGTTGGTTTTTTTATTGATTTGATTTTGATTTTGATTTTGATTTGTCAACGTCCCTCTATCCCTCAATCTATTGGCGTCTACGTCCATGAAAATTCTACCACACAAGCGTGTGATAGGCCGGCTGGCCATTTATGAATAATGAATGATGCCGTTGAGGACTAGGGTCCACCAAAGGGAAGTCAAAAATAGTTGGGTGGTTTAGATTTTTTGTCATGCCAATGACATGCCCGGCACTACTTTTCCCAAAAAAAAAAAAAAAACGGAAAAAAGGAGGCCTAAACCCATAACATTTATGATCACAGGGCCACATATAAACAATGATGTCAAAGAAAACTCTCAAGGTCGATGTAACAAAAACATGCAAAATGAGTGAGAAGATAGAGGGCTACCCTATTTGTAATATTTCGAATGGTCGACTACTAGTTATGAATACTTATGTCTCGAGAAGTAAAGATTCAGGGTTTGGTTTCTTACTTTCGCTTTGATTCACTCACCATAGAGTCAATTACAGCATTAGTTTCCCTAAACTCACCTTCTACCCAAAAACTCAGCTGTGTACCCAAATTCACCATATTCTTCACCCCATCTCTCATTCTATTGGGACTTGGGAGCATCCTTTGCATTTTGCCAAGACAACGTTTTGTCAGTCGCAACAAAAATTTGTTGTCACAGCCAAGACTCCTTTAATTTCCCAACCCCCATCTGTTATAAGTTATCTGTTTTGTCTTGGCATTTAATGTTTTTTGAACCCACCTACCCACTTGAGGAAAAGATCCTAACCTCGAAGATGTTCTTTGTTGGACCCTAACCTAAAATATGTCCTTTCCTAGCACAACTCCCTACCATCGAGAGAAGTGGTCCAATTGTTCTGGGTCACTCTAGAAAGGTTCTGGTATCTAGTAGGTTTTGGATTCGAAATCTAAAATAGACATCCCTTTGGATTATTACAAAAGGGATTATCACAAGACCATGACTTGATTCCTCAGTAGGCCCTTAGAATAATATGAAATAGGCCTACTTGCAGCAAGGCATAGGTAGAGGCATATTAGGTTTAAACCCCCAATCTATTGTAATTCTATTCTCTCTTGTTACTACGTTAATCCTAATAGCTTGAAAAGAAAGGATATTTATATGCCAACCAAAAAAAAAAAAAAGAAAAAAAAAAAGAGGAGTATATCCTATATGGGGAGTACTTTTAAATTTCATACAAAGACAAATGAGAAAATGGTGGAGGAGACTTTTTCTAAATTTTTGTTAGCACGCCAAATTAATGCAAAATACAGGATTCTAGGATACGTCTTAACATAATATCAGTTAAGAGATTATACATATTTAGCCCGCTAGAGTCGAATCATATTTTAATAATAATAATAATAATAGACCGTCAAAATTATATTCATTCCTTATACTTAGGAGTTAATTAATAATTGATATAAATAACCCCCATTTATTGGCATATATTCTAACTTTTCTGACCACTGACCCGAGGTATCTTAAGAAATGCTAAAACAAGGATTACATTTTGACTCTTTGAGTCTTGTGGGTCGAAGTCTCATATCCAGTCTTACTCTAACAAAACAAAATACTCAAAATTTTGTATCATAAAAATAAAAAATAAATAAACACTAAATTAAAATTACATATATAAATAAATAAACACTAGGTGGGAACTTTTTATATTTATTTTTATTTTGATCAGTGGCATCTCAGTATCTTTCCAAAGGAATTGCATGCCAAACTAAAGAACAACACAAGATTAGAGGATGTCTCACCTACCTCTCTATACCCTTAGAATGTTGACACATGTGTGCGCCAAATTAAATCAATATAATAATCATAATAATAGTCTGACATCAGACGTGATAGGTATTTATTGAATAATCTAGTCATTGGCCTACCCCAAGCGTGTGCAATGAGATTCCGTATATATGCAATGCCATGCATTATTGGATCCCATTTTAGGCATAGAAAATTTTCTCTTTAAAGCACTAATGATCAAAATCAAATGCCTGCTGAATTAGTTTTTTTTTTTTTTTTTTTTTTTTTTTGTGGGGGGGGGGGGTGGGGGGTGGAAATACTAACTTGAAGCAAAACTTTGTTCAGTAAAAAGAACAAAAAGAAATCGAAATCGAAACATCACAAAATACTATTTTTTTTTTCTTTCATTTTTGAGCCAACCTATGAAGATATGAAACGTGGTCTACCACATGTGGTAATAAGGTAAGTTAAATTATTATCTTGAAATTTATCAAACCCTATTATCTTGAATTTTCATTTTCATCTGTGATGATAATTATCATTTTTTTAAGTTTTTTCATTTAATGCGATGAATTTATGGTTTTTTAACATTATAAAAAATACATTAAATTGTTTAAGTTTCATTTGGATACCCAACGGGCCTTCGAGTATTGAGAGGGAGCAACCACTTCTTATTTTTCCCAAAAAAAAAAAAAAACAAAAGGGGTTAAAACCTAGTATAACTCACTCCTCTCCAGACCCCATTTAGCAAGACTAACATTGAGTGTTGACATTAATGCCAGTAATATTTTTTTTTTTCCCTTTTAGAGAAAGCTCACTCAACCGACTTCAAAGACCGTGTGAATGAAAATTATGTCACTGAACCACATAAACCAATGCTGTCTTTCACAATATGAATGTGATATATGGAAGCTTAGATTTTTACTGCCTCACCATCCTTCGGTAGGGGTGTTAATGGTTTTGGTTAAAACCGAGAACCAAATCAAACTGGATGATTTGATTTGGTTTTTTTGTCATTAAGTTTGGTTATGGTTTTAATTTAAGAAAACTGAACTTAATTGGTTTGGTTTTGATTTTAAGTTTTAAAAAACCAAACCAAATCGAAAAACCGAAAAAACCAAAATATATATATATATATATATATAAACTTAAAGTTTGTCAATTTCCAATTCTAATAAGGGTAAAATAGGTAATGAGCTTGTTTTTGTTGATTTTAAGTTTCTTATTGTTTTCCCTTTTTTAGATTGGCATGCATTAAACTAGCTATTAATATTGTGTGTGATATTGATATATTGATATATTTCAATATGTTTCTATTTTGATACAATGTTTGTTTTTTTTAGTTGCTAATGTAATGCTTTTATTAAAAATGTTTTTATTTGGAGTTTGGCATGTCATTTTTTTCATTTTCAATTTTTTGTTGTTACTTGATAGGTTAAAACTGAAACCGAACCGAACCAAACCGAAATATAATAGTTTGGTTTGGTTTGGTTTTTTTATAGTATGGTTTGGTTTTGGTTTGAGAGGAACAAAACCGAAGTATAATGGTTTGGTTTGAAATCTCCCCTAAAACCGAACCAAGCTGAACCATTACCCCTATCCTTCGGTCTTTTCCACTGACTTTTATAATTGAGCTGTAATACTCAAGCGGATCTTCCATTGTTTGATGTAATTGCGATACGATTAATTGATGTCACGGGTTAATAAAAATGATACAAAATGAGATTGTGAAAGCAAAAAATATTCTAATAATCTTATTTTACTCATTTTCTATTATATCACATTAGTCGTATTGATTTTTTATATACGTTTTTTTTGTGATACTTAGGTGGATTGGCATTTAGATAGGTTCATGATTAATTCCCCTCCCAGGTAAATTTGAAAAAAAAAAAAAAAAAAAAACTCTGTTTATTGACCACATTTATTTTTCAGTTTTTTACGTTGCACATTTATCCTCAAAAGAAAAAAAATAAAAAATTCATGGAGGCCTAATTAGGCAACTAGCCCAAAATAGTGAAAATACAAAAACCCAGTCACTGATTCAGCCACATCCCAAATGATGATCCTACCAGTATATATATATATATCACCACCCTGGCTGCAGCCTCAGCCACACCTACCAGCCTCGGCAGCAACATTGCTACTTGGCTCAAACCACAAGCACCCGTTTCTATAAAAGCCACTCTCCCCTACAATCTCTCTCGTCGTCTTAAACAAACACACGAAACCAACAACACGAACCAGAGCCACAGAGAGAAGCAGCAGCAGCAGCAGGATTTGCAGAGAAGGGTCGATCTCGTCTTCTGGGTCTCATTGCACAATCCATTCTAAGAAGAAGACGATGATCGATCACTACATTCTCGGATTTTTCCTCGCATCTCTTCTGGGTTTTGTTTTCCTCTACATTTTGCGCGATGGCAATAAGAAGAAGAAGAAGGCCCATGGGAGCAGTACCGTGAAGACCTCCTCCACCAACGGAGAATGCGCGGCGGATAACGCCTCCGCCACCGACGTCATTATTGTCGGCGCCGGGGTCGCCGGTGCCGCCCTCGCTCACACCCTCGGCAGGGTGATTACTTTTCTTCCTTCTTTTTTCTTTTGCTTTTGGATATATATATATATATTTTTTAAATTGTTATATGAATTATGGGTTCATTTTCAAATTTTGAATTTTACGAGTTTAATAATATGTCAATCTGGGGAAGCGTATGGTTGGGCCATTATGGGAATTTTGCAAAGTATGCGTTTTTTCAATGGTTTGAGGAGATTTTTCTGATGGGTCTTTCTTTTTATGATTAGTTAGTTGATTAGTATTACTTAAAATATGGCTCGTAATATTAACTAATCTACACCTTCTGTGATTCATGATTTCAGCATGTCCCCCCCCCCCCCCCCCCCCCCTCTCCCTTTTTCTCTATTTATTTATTAATTATTATTATTATTATTTGATTGTGGCTGTTTTTGAATGAATTAGTTAAGGGGTTTTAATGTTTTTGTGATTGGTTTGTTACTAGATTGATGAGAGCTACCTCATCATAAGGTGGCGAGATTGACACCAGTTTGGGGTTTCTTTGGATCACTGTTTGTTTGCTTGTGGATGGATTTGGAATTTTTGGTTTTGTGGGTTCGGAACTTTTACCCCTTACCCAATCAAAAGGAACTTTGTCAGTCTGAGGCTAGTATAGGTTAAACAGATTGGGATAAGGCTTGAGTGATGACGAGGACCATATTAGAGCCATGGTTCAAAGTCTCCTCTGAGATGGACGAGATCTCGTCAGGTTAACCCAGTCTCGTTTAGGGCAAGACAAGACTGAATCAAGTATATAGTATGGTTTTATTTTTAAAAAAATGAAGTCTTAATGAATGCCCACCGATCAAAGCGTATACATGATTATTGATATGTTATGTTTATTGTGTTATTTGAGATTATTTTAGGATGTAAAACCTAATTATAGTGTATTTTCAAGTTATAGTAGTGTGCTAGGGCTTCTTTTGATATTTTTGACCACATTATGTGCCTCAAGTTATTTGTTTTGCTTATTTAATGGTTCCAATATGATTGTCCCATTTTTCCCCATTTTTCTATAATTTTTTTGAATTTTTTAAAACATTCTTTAATGTGTAAAGCTACATCTCACCCGAAACGTGACAAGATGGATGAGATCGAGATGATCAAGATCTAAACGCGACAATGACCGAGACCGAGACCGAGACCAAGACTTTGAACCATGAGAGCCGGTGCAAATTGGGGTGTTGGTATTTTAGCAAATTAATGGATGTGCAAAAAAAGAGTTTCAACTGTGGAGATTTTTATTTTATGTCTTTGCTCTTATAGAGTTATGGAGTTTGCTCATTTAGAATTAAGTACAACTATGACTATGGCATGCTCAGATGGCCTCTTTCTGGGCAAGTCTTGTTTTATTTAATCCAAAATTCAAAGAATTTAGTAACGGTTTGTCAGTGATTGTACTGAGAAAATTCATCCCTTGATCACTATTGAACCTGGGTCTAGGTGGATTCAAGGACCTATAACCATCTTCTCTGCCCCCCACCCCCCTCCCCCTCTTTTTTTTGGGTAACAGGATACGAACATCATATATAGCTAAACCTAGTCTAACATGACTCGAAACTAGAACCTCCCCCAAAGTGGGGAACATGCCATTAGGCCCAAAGGCTGTTGGCTCTATTTAAGATGCAATGAAATACACAAAGGTTGGGCACTTAAATTCGTGGTTTAAAAACAGGAGGTTAGATCTAGGTTGGTTGAAGGAAACAGTTGATTATTTTATTATTCTTGTTAAGACCCTTTTTTTGTGGTATTCTAGTTGTTCTAATACGCGGGGCATCTCTTTTGTAAATTTTATTGATTCTCTTAAGTTTTAGTGGGGTATTGGTTAATGCTTATATATGTCTCATGTACTTGGGCTAAGCTTTTTGGGTTATTAATACATAATTACTTCATCAAAAAAAAAAAAAAAACCCTTCATGCCTTCATCTTTAAGAACATGTTAATTAATTTAGGAAGGATATAGACTGTATTCGTATATTCTAAATTTTTAACTTGCGCTTTTGTAAACAAAAGACTTTCAACCACCATCTCACGTTCTTCTACTGATTACAGGAGGGACGGCAAGTTCATGTTATTGAGAGAGACTTGACAGAGCCTGACAGAATTGTTGGTGAATTGCTACAGCCAGGGGGATATCTGAAATTAATTGAATTGGGCCTTGAGGGTACATGTGAAAGCTAGCATGCATCTGATAGTTAATTATAGTTTATTATTATAAGCTTCTATGATATGAAAATCTTCATAGCTGCTAATGAACTTCTGTGTGGTCAAGCATAAGTTGGCTTAAAGAATCTTTCTGTTTCTCTTGTTTTACTATTGTTTGGATTAAGAAATGTAATATGTATGTGCTCTTGGAATGCAGATTGTGTGGAGGAAATTGATGCGCAGCGGGTACTTGGATATGCTCTATTCAAAGATGGGAAAAATACTAGACTGTCTTATCCCTTGGAAAAATTTCATTCAGATGTGGCAGGGAGGAGCTTCCACAATGGGCGTTTCATACAAAGGATGAGAGAAAAAGCTGCTACTCTTCCCAAGTAATTTTTTTTTTGCCCATTATTGTAATTATTTATGTTTCTCTTTATGCTTCCACAAATAGCAAAAAGGAAAAAAAAAATTATATATATAATAATGGAATGAAATTAAATTCCATTAGCCATTTTTTTTTTCCTGAAAACATGGCTGGAATAAACCCAACAAACTGCATTCAGTTCAGAGTCATGCTCTGAGTTTTTAAATACTTGTATATATTTGATTACAATAATTTGAATTTCGGGTTCAATTTGTGCAACTTTGTAAATATGTAGATTATTAAAACTAATCTCCCTCTCTTAAATGAAGAAAACTAACTAAATTTTTTGTAGTATCTGGCTTTGGTGTGTACGCGTGTGTGTGTGTGTGTGTGTGTTTTTACTTTATTTATTTATTTATTTTTGGTGGGGGGGAGGGGGCGCTTTATGGATGATTTAAATATTGATTGTTTGCATTCAATTTCTTCACTTTGACTGATTGCAGAGTCATTTTGTTATGAAAGCCTTTTTTATGCCATGATTCATAGGGGCTAATTAAATTTAATTCAACAGACTCTGTGAATGCTCCTTTTTTACTTGAAGCATTATGTTGTGTGTGTTGGTTTTTGATCTTCTTGTTCCCCTTTTTTGTTCAGTGTTCGACTGGAGCAAGGAACGGTAACATCCCTGCTTGAAGATAATGGGGCTATTAAGGGGGTTCAATACAAAACTAAGACTGGTGAAGAGATAAAAGCATTTGCTCCTTTGACAGTTGTGTGTGATGGTTGCTTCTCAAATTTGCGCCGCTCTCTTTGCAAGCCTAAGGTGAAGTGGCCAGCTAACCTTGTCGAATAACTAAACTCTTCGTGTTTGATTAATTTAGCCAACTTTCATTTTGTAATATAATAATTGGTGCTGACAGTTAAACTAGATAGTCTTTAAGCCATGCTTGAGGGTTACATTGTCTGTGCGTCTTATTTGTTTGATTCTATGAATTTGGCCTGTGCATTTTTGACTTCACACTTTTCTTTTGAGAGAAATTTGGTTCACAATTTTATTTTCTTTACAGGTTGAAGTTCCCTCTTGTTTTGTCGGTTTGGTCCTGGAGAATTGTCAACTTCCATTTGCAAATCATGGGCATGTCATTTTAGCAGATCCTTCACCCATTTTGTTTTACCCAATCAGCAGTACAGAGGTTCGATGTTTGGTTGATGTACCTGGTCAAAAGGTACCTTCCATAGCTAATGGTGAAATGGCCAAGTATTTGAAGACCATAGTGGCTCCCCAGGTATCTATTGCTTTCAATACATAATTTAAACTTATTGGAGTATGATGCATTGCCCAGTTGGGTTGGTAGTTTTTTGTTTTTAATAACGAGGAAAACCTTTTAGCAAACCCCAGGCACATGTAAGACCCCACAACCCTTTTGGACCAGGTAAGACCAAGGCCCTGAGAACCATGGAAACCTTGTTTGGGTGACTTCAAAGGGTTAGCAAGAGTCGAACTTAGGACCTCTGTGTCTTGAGGTGTGGTCCCTTGCCAACTAAGCTACCGCTTGGGGTTAGTTGGGTTGGTGGTTATTGCCTAAAATTTTTTTGTTTCCCTTTGTTTTAACTTCTGCATCAACAAGAACATATGTTGCCTGCTTCTTACTTGTGCATTGGCTGAATTGATGGAATCTCTGTTTCAGATTCCACCTGAGCTTCATGATGCCTTCATATCAGCAATTGATAATGGAAATATAAGAACAATGCCAAATAGAAGCATGCCAGCTGACCCCTATCCTACTCCTGGAGCACTATTAATGGGTGATGCTTTCAACATGCGTCATCCCTTAACTGGCGGAGGAATGACTGTGGCACTGTCTGATATTGTTGTGCTTCGGGATCTCCTCAAGCCACTGCGTAACCTGCATGATGCAGCTTCACTGTGCAAATATCTTGAATCCTTTTACACTTTGCGGAAGGTAAGCTGGATTATATGCTGATGCTTGCTAACATTATAACTTAAGTAACAATGAAATTTTTTTTATGTTTGAGTTTAGAATTTGGCTCAAGTAAATCTCTCATCAGAAAAAAAAAGAAAAAAAGAAAAAAGGCTCAAGTAATTCTGTTTCATATTTATAACTGTATGTGTTAGGTAAAAGTGTAAAACAGGTCTAACATGAAACATTCAAGGTTTGGGTATGGATTGCTTGTTTATATACGATGCAAATGGGCAATGACATCTTAAGAAGAATGGTTTGTTAGCGGTCTCTGACAAGGACCTCCTACAGTGACTATAGCATATCTGTGGTTGAAATAATTTTCAGTTGAGCTGAACTTTATTTTCCAGAATTTGAAATGATAAGCAATAGTGTAATGCATAAGTAACCAAAAATTTCTTATCTGAACCTATTGTCACTACCATGACAAACATGGACATGCACTGATGCACATTAAAAAACAGAAATGTCTAAATAAAGCATGCCCTATATTTCACATCATATTTGTCAACTTGGTGTTTGATATGGTTTTTATTGCAGCCAGTGGCATCTACAATTAATACTTTGGCAGGCGCTCTATACATGGTGTTTTCTGCCTCCCCTGATCAAGCAAGGAAGGAAATGCGCCAAGCATGTTTTGACTATTTGAGCCTTGGAGGTGTTTGCTCGACAGGACCGGTGGCTTTACTCTCTGGTCTAAATCCTCGTCCACTAAGCTTAGTTCTCCATTTCTTTGCTGTGGCTATCTATGGTGTTGGTCGTCTGCTATTTCCATTTCCTTCTCCTAAACGCTTATGGATTGGAGCCAAATTAATTTCGGTGCGTATTTTCTATCATTATAAGTCGACGCATCAAGTTGCATGTGTGTGTGTGTGTGTGTGTGAATGTGTGTGTGTGTTTGTGTGCATCCCATTCTTAAATTCTCTGTTGCTAATATTTTTCCCTCCTCTCAGCATTCTACTCTAACTAGTATCCAATACCTCTTTGGGCATTCATGTCAAAGTTGTGCCTGTTAAACTATTGATTGTCTCTGCTAAATCCAGCCAATCATCCGCCAAATTTTTTAAGTTTCATGAATCTGTTTAATACTACCAGCCATTTTAGACATGCTAGCCTTTTTCTTTTATAATTGAGGTTACACACAATTAGAACCGGCAAAAGTGATAGGTTTAATCTGAAAATATTCTATTGTTTTTCATTTTTTTGTTTGTTGTTTTTTCATTTTTCTTTTTTGAAGCATAAGAAGATTTCTCTAATTCTTATCGAACAACTCCCTTTTCCAGGGTGCATCAGGTATCATTTTTCCTATAATAAAGGCGGAAGGAGTAAGGCAAATGTTCTTCCCTGCAACTGTGCCAGCATATTATAGAGCTCCTCCTATTGAATGAGATAGCAATATTGGTTTGAAAAAAAAAATTAAAATAGCTTTGGCTTTGTTGCTGTGAAGACAAACCAGCTTGTATTTGCTACTATCTTCCATTGTTTGAACTGAAGTTGTATTCCCATTGCTTTCACTTAGCGAGGACATTGTGCAAATACTGGTTAGAAACAGTTTTTGAAATGTATAAATGACCGTTTTTCTTAGAGCTGAAATCATGTATCCACTTGCCCAGAAAAATAAATAAATAAATAAATGTATCTCTGCCAACTTCTCTGGATATATTTTGATTGAAAAGCTCCTTATTCTTTTTCTATTCACACTGGTAATGTGCCTATGCTTTTGCATACCCTTTCAAATTAAGAAGGTATAGGTCAATGCAGCCAACTTCTTAGTTGAATTTTAGTAGATGACAGCTGTTGTGAGAACACTAGAATGCTTGCCATTCTGATACGACATGCTCCAGACAAGATCAGTTGCTTTTTAGGTTGCATTGGCATCTAGAACGGTAGGTTCCATCTACTAATTGTTTCTTAAACAGTTAAACTCCTGCTGCTCCAATTTTGTGTTCGACTTACCTTACCAAGGATGATAGTTGGGCTAGGTGGCAAAGCCTACTTAAATTCCAGAAAGCGCCTTTGAACACTGCGTCTGAAGTGCATCACGTGTTCAAATGCACTAGTAAATAAAATCCTAGTGTAATTCAGGAATGTTCTAAATCTAAAGGGGTCACGAACTCACACCAGCTAAGTATAACAGGGAACCATGACTTGAGACCTAGTGTACCTTAGGTGTGCCTTAATCAGTACACTTAGGGTGCGAAAAGGAATGGATTAACAGGTTTTTGTTCTTGTCTTATTCTTATTTGTTTGTTTTTTGTCAAGCAATTAGTTAATTATTTGAAAAGTTGGCCATGCACTTACATAAGGGTGTTATTATTATTCATTTATTCTCGTCAACATCTTTATAGGGGAATCCAGGTGAGACAATGATAAGGTGCCCAAGTATCTAGGTCACATATTACATGTAATAACTCGTAAACAAACATATTGATGATGATGTCTTAGGAAAAAAAAAAAAAAAAAGGAAAAGAGAAAAAGAAAAATATTGATGATGATGATATTCTCCTCACCAAAGAGAAAAAGAATATGATGATCTTCTTTGATATTTTAAATTTTTAATCACTAGCAGAAAACATATCCAGAAGGACAAATTTCAAACCTTTTTTTTTTTTTTTTTGATAATTAAATATTTATAAAGAAATGGACAATGCCATAGTTAATGTGCACCCATGTGCATATTTATAAATACAAAACATTAAATTTTCATTAAAAAAAAAAAAAAAAGGTGAACAAGATTTGGCATATCATGATAACTTAAAAACCCCAGAGAAAGGGGAACATTACCGTGATACATACTGAGTTTGGATGAAGTTGGCTTTCACTCTTCCCCAATTATATACCCATGCAAGTATCAACATAGTTATATGACATTATACCTATTAAAGTTAACAGAAAACTGTCAACCTGTATCTTAATTGTAATTAAGCAACAAGGAGAAGAACTTACATACTAACTCTTGCTACCCTCCTTTATTCAATGCAGATTGTCATGAATTGTGAAGCCAAGTTTTAATTCATCTTGGATTGTGTAAGCCTCCCAATTGCAAATGGATATTCTTCTTGAAGGCCCCTCCAAGGATGGCAATCAAGTAGTTCCACTGCATGACAATTCATCACCTCTTTTTCAACCCATTCCTTAAAAGTAAAGGGCCGTGAATCCGCCAATTCCCACAACCACGTGATCTTCCATGATGGCTTCAACATATACATCCATTCATCAGGGGAATTTGTCCAAAACCAGGGAAGTAGACACATCTCATCAGGTGCTCAATTTATATTTCAGAAAAAAGATTATTAAATCTTCTCATTCATGGAATCAAATGCACTCTTAACTTCCATTTCTAGCCTATATCGGGAATTTGTTCTTAGATGGTTTTATAATCTGATCCAACTGCATCCAGGTTGCTTCATCACCCCAGTTCTCTTCATCAATTCTCTTACATTAGCTGCTTCTTCCCATTGCCCCGCAGCTGCATAAATATTTGACAAAAGAACATAAATTGATGGATTATTCTGTTCAATTTCAAGGAGAAACCTAGCAACAATTCTTCCCAGCCTTAAATTTCCGTGAGATGCACATGCACTGAACAACGTCCACCAGGTACTGGAATGTGCTTCAAAATGCTCAATGTTTATTAGCCTTTCTGCCTCATCAAGATATCCAGCTCGACCTAGAAGGTCAACAATACAAGAAAAGTGATCTTCTCCAGGCATAAAGCCATAATTATTCACCATAGAGTTAAAAATCCGAGTGCCATCATCAACTAAACCTGCATGGCTGCAAGCAGAAAGAACTGCAGTGAAGGTTGCTTGATCAGGTTTGACCCCAGATGAGCCTTGTATTGCCTCAAAACAGCGCACAGCTTCCTTTCCTTTTCCATGCTGTGCATAAGCAGAGATCAGGGCATTCCAAGAGACTATGTCTCTTTCAATCATCTCATTGAACACTCTCAAAGACCAATCTAAAACCCCACCCTTTGCATACATTGTAATGAGGGCATTACCTAAAGATGTCTCTGAAGAAAACCCAAATCTGAGAATGTAGCCATGTACCTGTTTTCCATGTTTCAAGGCTGAAATGCTAGCACAAATGCTCAAAACAATGCTGAGGGTATAAACAGTCGGCCTAATTTCTGACATCAGCAACTCAGAAAATTGCTCTAAGCCCTGCAGTGGAAATCCATTGACCAGGAACCCAGAAATAATAGTATTCCAGGAAATCAAATTTCTTGTAGACATGTCCTGAAATATATTATAAGCCTGCCTTATCATGTCATGCTTAGAATACGCAGAAATTAATGCATTGGAAACTTGGACTTTCAATATGAGGCCAATTTTAAATACAAGGGCATGAATTATCTCAACAATCTCTAAGAACTCCGAGCTTGCTAATAGACTTCCAATAGTAAACTCGTCTGGTTCAATACCTGCCCTCCCCATTTGCAGGTAGGCCAAGATTGCTGATCTACCAAAATTCCCTTGAGCGTAACTTGAAATCATAGTGTTCCACGAGATGAGATCCTTCTCCTCCAATCTGCTGAAAACCATGTGAGCTGCATGTAAATCCCCCAAACTGGAATACATGGTTATTGCTGCATTGCTCACAGAAGTGTAAGGATCAAAACCCATCTTGATAGCTTGGGCATGTACTTGATGGCCAACTCTTGCAGATGAACACGAGCTCATAATGCTAACAAAAGTCAGCTCAGTAGGTTTGAGGTAAGTTTCTTGCATCTCTCTGAACATAATCAAGGCCTCTTCATCTCTTCCCATGCTTACTAGACCAGCTATCATCGCATTAAAGGTAATTTGATCAAGTACCATGGCCTGAGCCTCCTCAAATACCTCATACGCATCAGCAACACTTCCACATTTAAAATACATGGTAAGTTGAGCATTAATCACAGAAGTTCGGGCCAGAGATCCACTTTTGATAACTAAAGAATGAACCTGTCTTCCAAAATCCAATAGCTCAGGAGAGCACAAACTCAAGACACAAGCGAAAGCATAATTGTCGTGTCCAATACCCGACCTGTGCATTTCCCGAAACAAATTGAAAGCAGTCCCCGCATGCCCATTTTCTGCACATCCCGTGATTATCGCATTCCACATTGCAATATTCTTCTGAGGAATTTGGTCGAAAATGTGGCGAGCATAATCAAGTTTCCCCAACTTCCCACAAGCAGACAACAGCGTGGTCCACGAGTATACATCTGGGTTCTTGATTTCACTGAAAACCCGTTCCACGGAAACCAAGTCTTCCGATTTTGCATAGAGGGAAAGAAGCGTGTTTCCAACATGAGGGTAGGCTTTGAAACCAGCACGGATGGCATGGGCATGGAGCTGGTTTCCGGCTGTCACGTCGCGAAGGTTGGCGCAGGCAGTGAGGGTGCTGGAGAGTGTGTAGTGGTCTGGTTTTGAGTGGTGAAATGAGTGGATTTTATCAAACAGTTGGAGGGCATCCGTGTAACGGAGTGAGCGAGTGAGCTTTGCGAGTTGAGAGTTGAGCTTAATGAGTTGTTGGGGGGCGTTTTCAGGTATCGTAATGGAAGTTAATCTATCACCGCAACAAGGAAACTTCATCAGACATTCTGCTACAACGTGGTGATTGTCAAGAAGCCTTAGAGCCACAGCCGAGAGAGACAGAGAGACAGAGAGATTGTCTAAGCAGAAAGCTTGCCCTAGAAATTTGGGTGGGAAGGAAGGGAGGGAGGGACTCAGCGAGAAATCTCCCGCCAAATCTACGATCTACAGCAACAACTTGTGATATTTTGCATAAGAATAGAGAAAAGAGCGGCTAACGGTGTCAATGGGTTTTATAGCCTATTCCTATTTATTGTTAAAAAATAAAAATAAAAAATTTATACTAAAAGTGGTGTTAGCACTAACGCTTTTAGAGTATCTATCCATTTTATTTTATTGCTTTTTTTCAGCTTCTTAAATTTTAATATGTTACTAAAGCATCTCTACGAGGATTAGTTATTTCTTCCTCTACTTTAGAAATTTTGATGAGAGCTCATTTTTATCTAGTTAAAAAACCAAGAGAGCCCTCAAACAGAACTAGTTAAAATAAAGAACTCCTTATTCAAGTAAAAGTTCTAACAAAATTAGTTATTTTTTCTCATAAAACTAATTAGTTTTTCTCCACTTTAACTAAGAAAATCAAGACTAGTTACATTTGGAGGGTCTCAGAGGACCTAACTATTTTAGAAAGCTAGATAGTTAGTCTTTTAGAAATGCTGCTACTTATTTAGCTACAATGTTAAAAAAAACTAATCTCTTACAAATGCTTTTATATTGCTCTTTAGATTTCACTGCTACTCATTTAATGTGCATGAATTACTCCTTATTAATAATGGGCAAAAGAAATAATTTTGATCATAAACCTGCTTAACTAAGACAAATAGCATGATGTCTATGATATTCATCCATTTTTAATTATAATCCTTCCATTTATCTCAAATCTCCCAAATCTCAATAGATGGGTATTAAAGCATCTTCATAAGCTTGAACTCGAGATTTTATTTTATTTTATTTTTCATATTTATTTATTTATTTCTTTGATAATCAATAGAAATTACCTTTAACCTTAACATCCCTTTTAATATCAATAAATGATTATTAATGTTTTTCAATAAATTTGAATTCAATATCATTCACTGAACAAGTAAATGCTGCTAGGTTATAATGCCATTGATGCTTGAACCTAAGATTGCTCACTCAATAAGTGAGGAGAATGTTACTAAACTATCATACCATCGGTTTTGTTTTTTTCTTCCTAAGTTGATTAATGCTTTCTGCAATAGTATAGGAGTAGCTCAAATGCATGCATCTTTGCTAGACAAAATACATGAATATTAATTGGTATTGCCTAATGTAATAAAAAAATTTAGACTCACATATATTATCGTTTCATTATGATTATAATAAAGTTTTAATTTATCCCATACTTAAAGATGAAAAGGGAAAAAAGAAAACAACCCAAATTTTGTACCCTTTGTGATTAAATAGGAGAACTTAGGATTATACCCCCTCAACGCACCGTTTTTGTATATCCAAAATGCACCGTTTTTGTACATCCAAAATGCACCGTTTTAAACACAAACCCGGACTTTGTCCGTGTTGCTGTGACAAAACGCGTTCGGATTCAGTGCTGAGGTGTTAATTCTCGGCACCATGCCGAGCTGTCTTCAGATTACGCCACGTGGAGGAGTGGGTCATCCGACGGTTGAAGAGAACCCACTTAATAAAACGACCTTCCTGGCGCTCGTTTTGATCAGAAGCAAACATTAACGGCGTTTGGGCATTCTCCGCTTAACCCCCCCTTCTCTCTCCTTATCTCGCGCACCCATCGACTGTGAATGTGATTGTGAGAAGGTGATCCCATCATGTTCATTGTCGTTGATTTTATGGTCGAATCTGGCATTGATAGATAGAGTTGCTCCTTTCCTTGCATGATTATAGATTGATCTGTGATTGGGTTTTGGGTGTGAGTGGGTCGATCCTATTTTAGCATCTTCCTGAAAACTGAAAAGGATCGTTTTTAATGGGTAGAACTGTGATCTAGGTGGGATCTATTTTTTGGGATCATCTTTGTAGCCTTTGGGCTTGGAGTTTTCTTGGATGGGTGTGATGTCTGCCATTGTATATGGCTTTTTGAGTTTGCTTGGATGGTTGTGTTGCCTGCCATTGTATGTGTCTTTTTTTTGTTGTAAAAAAAGAAAAGGCGAAGAAGAAGTCTCAGTAGTACGAGAAGCGCAAGGAAAAATACAGGGAAAAAATACACCTAAATCAAGAACTCCATTATTCGTAAAAAATTTGGGAAAAAGGATAAATAAGGACGGCTGACCCAAAAGTGGATCTGGTCAATTTCGTTTTTAGAGATGGGAGAAATGAATGGAAAACCACCAGAATGGAAGGGATAAGTGTATAATATATATTTGTATATATGAGGAGAAGAGGGGATTAAAGAAGAAGAAATGGAGGAGGAAATCACTCGATGGGGTCGCCGTCGTCTTCCTATAATGGTATTCACAGTTAAGGGGTGGGGTGAGGGCTTCTACGGTCTACGATACCTTCTAGACGGTGAAGATGAACTTGATGGGGTGGCCTTCTCCGATCGCATTCACAGTTGATCGGTCCGCCACAGAGGGAGAGAGAATGGGGTTTGAGCGGAGAATGCCCAAACGCCGTTAACGTTTGCTTCTGGTATCAAAACGAGCGCAGGAAGGTCGTTTTATCAAGTGGGTTCTCTTCGACCGTTGGATGACCTGCTCCTCCACGTGGCGCAATCGGAAGACAGATTGGCATGGTGCCGAGAATCAGCACCTCAGTACTGAATCCGAACGCTGAGAAAACACGGTAGAAATAACCTGCGATGTCGGAATTCTCGCTCTTCTCCTCCTTCCTCCAAGTGAAGCTGACAGTTCGGATATTGTTCATAGACTGGTAATCTCTCTCCGACTTGGTGCTTTATACACATGTCTATTATATATATATATATATATATATATATATATATGCGTGTATGCTTATCAATTATAGATTTATATAGTTAATGTTGAGATTTAATCTTCCAAGAAAACGAAAGAAAATCAGAGATAGCAGGAAAATTGAGTTTGGAACTGTTGCCGATATACCCACAAAGAAAAATGCAGCGATTTTCTTCGAAAGCAATGGCTCTCTGCAACAAACACCCTCTCTTCTTACTCTCTTCAAAGCCAAACACTCCCTTTAAACTTATTTACAGTGAAACATACGTATCAGGCCCTGAAAATCTTGATCCCCAGCTCCCATCCACTTATTCTCAAATGGGTAGTCCTCAAAAAACAGTACAGTTCAATCCAACTCATAAACTCACCAAACATGACAGCAATGATTGCGTGTTGAACGATAGAAGAAGAGGGTTCGGACTTGTGCGCCTTGAGAGTAATTTAGAGAATGGTACACATGATGAGAGCTATGATGAGTTTGCCAATGATGTCGAAAAGGTTTATAGGATTCTGAGGAAATTTCACTCTAGGGTTCCAAAATTGGAACTTGCATTGCAAGAATCAGGTGTTGTGGTGAGATCTGGTTTGACTGAGCGAGTATTGAATAGGTGTGGCGATGCAGGGAATTTGGGGTATAGGTTTTTTGTGTGGGCTTCGAAGCAACCAGGGTATAAGCATAGTTATGAGGTGTACAAAGCGATGATTAGGATATTGGGGAAGATGAGGCAATTTGGCGCTGTTTGGGCTTTAATTGAGGAGATGAGGGAAGAGAATCCCCAGCTCGTCTCGCCAGATGTGTTTGTTGTGTTGATGAGGAGATTCGCATCAGCGAGGATGGTTAAGAAGGCAATTGAAGTATTAGATGAGATGCCAAAGTATGGTTGTGAACCGGATGAGCATGTGTTTGGGTGTTTGTTGGATGCATTGTGCAAGAATGGTAGTGTTAAGGAAGCTGCTTCACTGTTTGAGGATATGAGGGTTCGATTTACGCCTACCATCAAGCATTTTACTTCATTGTTGTATGGTTGGTGTCGAGAAGGCAAGCTTATGGAGGCAAAGTTTGTGTTGGTTCAGATGAGGGAGGCGGGTTTTGAACCAGACATTGTGGTTTATAACAATCTTCTAGGCGGTTATGCTACAGCTGGGAAGATGGTGGACGCATTTGATCTTATGAAAGAGATGAGGAGGAAGGGTTGTGATCCGAATGTGACATCCTACACGATTTTAATTCAGGCGCTTTGTTCCCAGGAAAAAATGGAGGAGGCGATGCGAGTTTTTGTTGAGATGCAGACAAGTGGCTGTGATGCAGATGTTGTGACCTACACTACCTTGATCAGTGGATTCTGCAAGTGGGGGAAGATTGCTAGGGGATATGAGCTGTTGGATAGTATGATACAGCGAGGTCATACTCCAAATCAGATGAGTTACTTGCATATCATGGTGGCCCATGAAAAGAAAGAAGAGTTGGAGGATTGTATGGAACTCATGGAGGAGATGCGAAAGATTTATTGCATTCCTGATCTCAACATCTACAATACAATAATCCGTTTGGCATGCAAGTTGGGGGAGGTTAAAGAAGGTGTTCGAGTTTGGAATGAAATGGAAGCAATGGGGCTTAGTCCAGGGCTCGACACTTTTGTTATAATGATTCACGGGTTCCTTGGGCAAGGCTGCCTGGTTGAAGCTTGTGAATACTTCAAAGAAATGGTTGGAAGAGGTCTTCTATCTGCTCCTCAATATGGTACCTTGAAGGATCTATTGAATTCTCTATTAAGAGCTGAGAAGCTTGAAATGGCTAAAGATGTTTGGAGTTGCATTATAACTAAAGGATGTGAGCCTAATGTTTATGCATGGACAATATGGATTCATGCACTCTTCTCGAATGGGCATGTAAAGGAGGCTTGTTCATACTGTTTGGAAATGATGGATGCAGGTATAATGCCGCAGCCAGATACTTTTGCTAAGCTCATGCGTGGTCTGAGGAAACTTTTTAACAGACAGATTGCGACAGAGATTACAGAGAAGGTGAGGAAGATGGCTGCAGATAGACAGATAACCTTTAAGATGTATAAACGGCGGGGTGAGAGGGACTTGAAAGAAAAAGTCAAGGAAAAAGGGGATGGGAGGAAAAGGAGGGCTCGTCGACGACGTTGGGGCAGGGGCCGTAGTGGGGCAAACATTTTGTAATTTGAATGAGAGGGATACTGTGAGGTAAATGTAATGGATGGCAGACAGTCATGTGGACTTGCGGACTATCCCACGGTATTGATGCCCGACCAGGACTTGGACATACACTTTTCATGCATGGGAAAAGTACTGAACATTCTTGTATTCCTTGGAAGAATTACATTCAGTCTATCTGGGACAAACTTTAAAAACGGACACTTTATTCAAAGGATATGAACTTTTTAGAATATGTTCTTCCCTGAAACTGTTCTGGGGTACTATATCTGGGGATTGAGCTGTGAAATCTGAAGAATGGAAAGATCAGGTAGATATGGCTTTGTTGCTGTCAATGCCAACTTCTCTGTAGTCATATCTACACTCCCTTGTTCAAGTTGAAGAAAAGGGTGTATGCTTATTGCTTCCACCAAGAAAGGATGTTGTACATTGTTTTTAGAAATTTGAGATGGGTAGAGTCATTTATTTAATTGCATCTATAAAATATCTATAACGTATACTAAAAGGGAGAATCGACTTACACTGTTCACTTTCGTTTGGGATTTTCGTTCGGTTACTGTTCATGAACAAAACACATCCTCCCAAAGAATGAAACAATGCTGAATTGCCCCTTGGAGAGACAAAATGCAGCCTTTATGTTTAGCAGCGTTTGGCATGGGGCTGCGTTTTGTGCTTTTTGCCCCGTGGTTGTCCTTTGTCCACGTCTCTCCTTTGCAGGTTCCACAGTTCCGTGCGTTTTCTGCCAGCGGCGATTTCATCCGGCCTTGACATGTTTGTACTGGCGGGATGGATCGACGGTTGTGATCCGAACGCCCTTAGAGCTTTCTGCAAAATCTGATCTGCTCTTGCGTTTGGATGGTAAAACCTGTCATAGTTGTGCTTGGGAAGCCCACTGGTTTGCTTTTGCTCTTGGGTTTTGCATTTCGTTTTTCATCCTTCTTACTCTTTGTTGGCTCGTCTGAGAGGTATGGTTTCTTTGGATCGCTTTATCTGACTTGATTTCGTTTTTTGTGTTGTGGAGTCTTCTCTTGGGTTATGGATTTGGATTTACATACAATTTCTGATCCATTTTTGTGTGCTGAGATTATATGTAAATCCTGATTTCTCTTTTGTTTCCCTTTTGTTTGCTGTCCAAGTGTTGTCTCGCTCCTATTCTTGTTCTTCTTTCTTCCTACCAATTTCTCTTTTATTTCATTTTAGCGTTTTTGATTCTGACTGATTTCTCTTTTGTTTAATTTCAGGATCTTTCTTTCAGCTTATTTTTTGGGGGTTTTCGTTGGATAAATGGCTTGGTGGGATGTTGGACATCGGTGGTCCGCTTTGTGCAGGTATTAACATGTAAAAGAAATTTGTGTGAGTGCCTCTTCAATCGAAGAGAAGAAGCAAACTAGAGGTGTGAGGTAAGCCCCTAATACGCTGTTCTAATCACATTCTGCTCTTAGAATGATTATTTTTTGTCATTATCCAATTATCTTCCTCTCTTTTGATCTAGGTTTATTACTTAGGTAGGGTTTGGTTTTAATGGATGAGCTTTTCTTTGTACAGATTTGGGGTTTATAGGCTCATGATTCCTTCGTGATATAATTGCTCTGAGATTCTGGGTTGGGTGTGAGCTGATTGAATGGAGGGTTTTTCTCTTTAGGGCTTTTATGGATAAATGATAGGCGTATCTTCGGGTTGTATAATTTCGGCTGCATACTTATCTTATAGTATTTTTGTGTCGTCTTTATATTTAGATTGTTATTTTGTATACGGATTGCTTAGAGTTGAACTGATTGATAAAGACATTCCTTGTTTTAGCTTGTGTTTGAGTTCCTCTTTGAATGATTTTTTCCTTTCAGTGATTATGATTGGTTTTTAACCGGGTACATGACAAATTTAGGCTTGGCTTTACAGCGTTATAATTCGACGGTGATATATTTGCTCCGAGGTTGTAGCTTGGGTGTGGGCTGACTGAATGGAGGTTTTTTTTTTTTTCCCTCTTCTTCTGGGCTTTCATGGATAAATTATAAATTAATTTTCTGATTCTATGATTTTGGCTGCATACTTATCATATGGCGATTTTGGTTTTGTCGTTATATTTAGATTGTTATTTTGTATAGAGTTTGGGTAAAGTTGAACTTAGGGCTGCAACTTGGGTGGGTTGAGCCCGCCCAACCCGGTCAATAGACGGGTTGGACAAATAGTTTTCATACATTGGGTTGAGCTTGGGTTAGAAAATATCAACCCGATTTAAATTGGGTTGGGCTTGGGAAGGGGGTTGGTTAACCCGAACCCGACCTTTATAATATATAATTTTTTAAGATATTTTTATATGCATTAAATATGACATCATATGGTTTTTAAGTACGAGTGGTCATTTGGTGTGGATATAGGGGGCTTGTATGAGAAATTGCTGGAGGAAGTTATACAATTGGCTAGAGAAAGATGTGCAGCTAGATTACCTTCTATTGTTTTTTCCTCTTTTTTTTTTTTGGGGGGGGGGGGGGGTGTTTAAAAGGGGAGCTTTATTTAGACTGTTAGCCCTAACCTAGCGTTTTGTAGCTATAAAATCTTATCTCTTAGCAAGAAAAAGAAAAAAATCTGTAAAATCTATTAGAATCATGAGATTATAATTCATGTTTGACCTAAAAGGCTCTTTAAATAAATGTCCATGAATGTTAATTTTTTTTATTTTTATGAGTTAGTTCTTATCATTTTGGCATCGGAACACTCTGTCGCTACTTCTCTCTTCTTTCCCCAGTCTCCATCGGCTACTAATGAGTAACGCCGTTGATTTTATTGAAACAGGTTAATCAATTGAGTTTGGACGATTAAGATTTGTAGGCATATACAACAATGCATTTTTATTTTATTGAAGTAGGTTTACTAAAGATGAAAAATAAAAAATGAAATTAATAAGCTAACCTGCTCAACCCATGTAACCCGTGCCTGCCCAACCCAAGCACGGGCTGAGCCTGGGCTAGGAAAGTTCAACCCGAAGTATGGGTTGGGTTGGGCTTGGGCGTAAGGATTTACACTTAGGGTTGAGCTTGGGTTAACCTCTCAACCCGCCCAACCCACCCAAGTTGCAGCCTACTTGAACTGATTGATAAAAATATTTCTTCTTTTAGCATACATTTTAGTTCATCTTTGAATAATTATTTCCTATCAACGATTATGGGAGCAAAATGATGCTCCACAACCCATGGTATATATTTCTCCTTCATATATTCATTTCAATTAACAAGCAAATAAAATGAATAAGCAGTTATTATCTGCATATTTATTCATGATTTACAATGGTGGAATAAGGTACTTACCGCTGTCTTTTCAGCACTGTGCTGTGGCATCTCGTTAGAAAATCTTCTGCAGTTCTTCAAAATTATGGAAAATTAGATCCTTTTTTTTTTTTTTTTTCTTTTCTATTTTTGGGATGTCATTTTTGATAAAATAAGTTGACATACCAGCATCATGTAGCTTATATTATGCAGATTCTTCAATAATATAGCTTACTAATATAAGTCTCAATGGTACGTGCAACCAATCTAATAGTTTAATCACATTTCTTTTTCTGATTTCTTTATTGCTGAAACAAGCAGTACCTTAGTGTGTTAAAAGGAACCTTAATATTCTTCATTTTAAAATTAATTTCCATCCTTATATGTTGTATGTGCTTGAAGTTTTCCTCTCTGGATTTTAATAGTGTGATTTTTTTTTTTTTGTCTTTCAATATGGAGCAGAAATCGTATGAAAATTTGAAGCCTGATATGCTGCTTGTCTTGGGAGATGTTTCTGCAAAAGGACATGAGCTGACAAAAAGTAAATGGTCCTCTGTGCTACATCAGTTTCAAAGAATGTTGGGCCCTTTTCTAGGCCTTCCATTTCATGTTATTCTTGGGGACAGGGATGCTGGAGAATGCAGCGGACTAAATGCAAAATCTGTTAATTGGATAGCTAGCAGCTTTCCAGGATTGGACTCAGCTGGTTGTGGTGCCTTTGAAATTAGTAATATTAGCTTTGTCTCACTTAATGCTGTAGCATTGCTTTGTGGGAACAATGATCTACGTTTTAGTGTTGAAAAGGTAATAGAGAGAGAAAACGTAGATCTGCAAATGGAAACTGAAGACACGATAGAAGCCATAAATGATTCAAGCAAACCCAAGGAGGCTTCACATAATTTTGGGTGGAGAAGAAATGCTATGGTATCTGGATCTGGTCCTGTCCTCTTACTTCATTTTCCCTTGCACCAGACCGGAAATAGTAACTGTAGGGGAGGTAGTGCTCTCAATGGAACTTCTAATAATGCGATTGGGAGTTCAAAAACAATAGTGAGTGGTAAGGGCACTTCTTTAATTTCTAAGGCATCTTGATATGCAAATTATGTCCATTAAAATTGTCTATGCTAATTAGTTTAATAAGCCTGTTTTTACTTCCTATGTCACAGGATTGTTTTATGAACTATAAACGAGTTATCCTTATTTTTCTCCAAGGAATATGCACATAGAATTTACTGAAATCATCTATGATGATTAGTTCAATTAGCCTGTTGTTACTTCCTATTCCACAGGACTGCATTGAGAAAATTAAGCAAACTATCTTTATCATTGTTATTCCAATATCCAGAAATTTGCACTGATGTGGTAATGATTCAACTTTGCCACCAGACTTCCTGACTTCTAGGGCCTCTCTATATCTGGGCCATTTATTTGATGTGCCTTGCAATTCATTATATGGGCCTTCCCCCCTTCCCCCGCGCAGAAATCTCCCCAGACCAAAAATAAATAAGTAGATAAATACTCTACTTCATAAAAAAAAAACGAAAAAGAAAAAAGTAGATAAATAAATATATCATAGCATTGGCTATGCTGTTTGAAGTTCCAGTTTTTAAGTTATGTTGAAACTTCTTTTTTTTTTTTTTTGAAATTGTCAGGGGACTTTCCGGGACTGGGCCATATGAGTTACTCCACACTATCCCACCAAATGCTACTGAGTACATCTTTCAAGCTCTTAGACCAAGGTAACTCCATGTTCTATAATCCATCTCCTCCCCCCCCCCCCCCCCCCCTCTCTCTTCCTGCGGTCCTTTTTTATTTTTTCTTGTTTGCCTTGAGATTGTGTCTCATGTATCGTCTATCTCCTATGCGATTATTCCATCAAGAGCATTTTTATTCCAATCAGTGGCTTCTTCCTCACTATTCATGTGAATTTAATTATTTATTCAACAAGTGCTTTAAATTTTTCCTGTTTTAGGAAATATGTGCTATCTTGTCTTAGTCCATGATTTTTTCTGTTCCAAATTATTTAAATCTAAACATATATTTCGTATTTTCACCATGGAGTTAGATATTTTTAGATCTTTAACTAACTTTAGGGTCAATCTGGTAATTTAATTTACCCGTACTCTCCCTTCCTCTTAAAAATAGGCATCTTGGTCAGAAAATGAGATTTTGGATGAAAGTGGGCCCATTCTGAATACTCGATCACCCAAAATACTTGACCCTATGTTAAATGTAGGGTCGTGGGCTGTGGGCATGGTTACGTTGGGCCAAACTGGAGTGTCTACAACCGTATACCTGTTTTTATGACATGCGGTACCCATGCCTCAATATCTTGAGTTGTCCCCATTTTTTACCTATATAAGTTGAAGAATTTATGATATTACATTTATGACAATTGGAAAGTGTTAAATATTATGCACTTGGTAGTTATGATATGTTCCGGCCTTTTCATGTTATACGTTAGAAGTTATGCTGACATCCAGGTCTCCCTTTAGGTTGCTATTTAACATGTGATTTGCTTTTAAACTCAAATAGTGGAACCAAAATTTAAAGAAACGAGACCTGTACATCTTCCCTGTTCAGCTAGCAGTATGATGTACTTTTTCTATCATCATCCCAAGTGGAATGAAAAGTATTGCCTCTCACAATATGTGAGCCCACCAGGTCCTGGTCCAGATTTTCAATCAGGGATAAGTACTGTAAGGTGCATACCCCAAATCTCAGTGTTACTGGATGGGTTAGATCTTCAATGTGGAAACTCGATTGAGAAAAGTGAGGTAGTAATGAGAGAAGTCATAAAGGTAAAGTTATGAGAGAAAAGTGTATAATTGGCCAAATTCAGGCTATTTTGGTTTTGGAAATGATTTAACAATCAAGTGTTATGTTGGCATGAGAACAAGCATTCCACCTTCAGGTTTTATACTTGTAAAGTTTCATTAGGCTCTGACCTATTTCTTCTATTTTTGTCATTATTGAACTCTATCCTTGAGATTCAGCTTATTTAAATTCATATAATATTCTTCCAATTTCCGATCAACCTCAGAATGAAACCACCATTTACATTGGAAAACTTGGAAGATGGAGCCACTAATTTATATGTGAAATTATTCCTTTTGTTTGCAGGATAGTTTTCAGGGCACACACCCATGAATTTTGTGTTCACACTCACTCAGATGGGACCCGCGAGGTAACTGTCCCTGCCATGACATGGGATGCAAGGGATGACCCTGGTTTTGTTTCCGCCACTTTCAGTAGGAACAGAAGAGTGGTAACTGTCAGCTATTGCTCTCTTGCCTGGGAATCTCATCTGCTAATTGCCTATATTTCTGTTCTCATTCTTTTAATGTCAATCATCCTTGTAGCTAACACATCATGTAGGACATGTTTAAGAAGACAATGAAATACTACCTCTCACAGAATCTGTTGTATTATTATTATTATTATTATTATTTTTGTATAAAATTTATCATCTCCACTAACAGTGAAGCTTTTATGAAGCTTATTGCTTCATGTTTTTCACTATATATAAAGCTTCATATAATAGTGGCCAGCGAAGGTAGTATCTCCCTTCTCAAAAGGAGGTACAGGCTTGAATCATCGACCTGTGAGTCTAAAAATTGGTGTTGGGGGTTAGTACTGAAATTGCTGGAAGTGCTCTGTGTTGATTCCTAAGAAGTATCTCATGATACTTTGTCAAGTTAATGCATTAAGAAAGAGAATAGCATTACAAAACTTTAACTATTGATTTTGAAGACACAATAATATAAATTGCTCACGGTGATGTCAGCAGCTCATTGTCTTAGCTGTCTTTTATTTCTATTTTATTTAGTAATCATGAAATCTGTACACAAGCCAAGCGATGGCCACAACAATTATGCAGAAACAGTTTTTTATTCATCAAGTAGAATTGAACCCACATCATCCACTCCATAGTGGTCATCCAGTGGCAATTAACCTAAAACATTTTCTCAGTTTATAATTAATAAATCTGGCATTGTGTTTGAAAACACTATCATCCCCATCAAAATAGAATGGAAATCGGGTATTCTTCATCTCCTACAACGAAGAAATGAGACCCTTCTTCCATAGACCCAGGAAAGGAATTGAGTTTGAGATTAATGGGTTTGAAGAGATCTGCTATGGGTTACTTGAATTTGGAGATCTATGCCCAGGTTTTTGTGAGGTTTGTGTTGATTGTGATGGCGCGAATTTTGCTTGGATACACTAATCCTACCGATGGCAAGGCTGAACTTGCACATATCTCATTTTATTTTAGTGTTTGGTTGCTGAGAAAATGTGGGAAAATGAAAACAAATTGAAGTTCTGAATCTTATGGGTTATAGCAGTTGTAATGGGGCTGAAAATGTCAACAATGGATGCACTGATGAGAAGACAAATGGGTGTTTTGCTGTGGGTGACCCTCCTCCATTAGAGAGTGATATTGAGGACGTTAAGCAGTTGATTAGCAGATCCTCTCCAAGACTTATTTTCTGCAGAGCACACAAGCACCCGCTGATGTATTCATCCTTCTCAGTTACAAAACTGCAATCATATAATTATTATGTATATATCTAATCCTTTTGCACCTTTGTGGTGCATTTTTCTTTTGTATTATAGTACTCTCGACTCTAGGACACGGGCAAAGAAACCTAACCCAAGAACAACATAGCTTCTTTCCTTAGAATGTTCTTACAGCGACAGTTAAAGAGTCTTTTGGGAAAACAAAAAACAAAAAACAAAAGTAGTGCTGCAGCCATTGTATATATCCTAGATATAATAGTATGTTAGCTTTCAAATGCACAGATCACCAAAAGCCACATATAATTCACCTTTTGTACATGTTTCAACTATCTTTTTAAAATACATATTTTATTATTAGTAGATTTTATATCGCATTATGCTTTGCCATTTTTTCTCAATTCTAAACGCACTTTATTGTGCTACGTACGTAAAGGTATAACGAATTCTTCAATTGCCTTTCTCAAAATCTTTGATATGGATTAGTTCAACAGGCAACTTATTTGCAACATATTTCCCTCCTGTGAAACAATGGCTTAAGTATGGGGTTATTGAACACAGCATATCAAATTTACTTCTTCATTTAAGACGGACTCCTACTAGGGCCACAGCCCATGGACCAAGGTCTTCCCAAAAGTACAAACCCAATACATCAAACCCTTCTTCAAATTTAAAAAATAGCTTCCTCTTACAATCCTTCCTACAAAACAAAGAAAATAATAACCAATATATACCCCTTCCTATACAACGGGCACGTGCCTTGGCGCCTAGCTTCCTTGAAATGGAAATATAAATTTTACTGAACTTCTCTTCGATCGGAATATGTTTTCCCATTTAATTTCTATGTTCTCATTGTTATTGTGCCTACTCATGTAAATACCCAACGATAATCAAGAAAGGTGGATGTTGGTGCAGTCAACATTATTATGGAGTTGTGCTTTTGGAATGGTGAGTATAACTGAGATCCTATTCATTCAGAGATTCTGCTCAACTTTCATAACATTACTTGCTCTGTTTCTCTATTTAGTGTTTACCTATATGGGTGATTCATTTACAAAGACAAATATAATCAGAGTACAATGTATCATTTATCATTAGTATCAGACTGCTTACTTGTATGCAACAGCTCTTCAATCACATCTTCCATTGTTATTATGCCAATAGCTTCCCCTTCTTCAGTTGGCATTGGGAGTGGGTTCTCATCGATAAGCAGGACTTCTGAGTGGAAATCGTTTGGCCACTTCTTGCTCTTAGAGGTTCCTCTATGTGCATTATTTGCCTTGTCAGGGTAATTCTTCCACTTCTTGAGCAATCTCTTGCTCTTTAAGCTTTTCTCTTGGGGATGCCTTTCACCATTAATGTCCAACCTCACATCTCTCACTGAAGCTCCCAGGAAGGAACAAAATTATACAACCACAGACAGATTGAACAAGGCACTCTACGGGCTACAGAGTAAAGTCTATGCTTACCATCAGAAGGGAGTAGTTCACAGGCTGGCTGCTCCTCCATGTTGCTTTGCTGTCTTAAAACAACAGCCATATGGCTATGACCTTTCTGAAACTCATTTAGTATGTCATATAAAGGCAATGTTTCTGAAACCCTGGGGCACAAATCCATGCACATACATCAGGCCCTTAATTTGATTACATGCACCAATAATTTAGCTTGGTTTTATTAGATGAAATAGATTCCCACAGAGATGACATAGATAGGAAAAAAATTCAACCTAAATTTCAAGCCCTAGTCTGTTATCCTCTCAACATATCCACTCATAGATTTAAAATGGTTAAGACAGCAAACAATCAGGAGGGAAATATAGAATTCTACAAACACACAATTTGGGTCATAAATCAGCACCCAATGGCTAATGATACAAAAATCCTTTTAATTTTTAAATGAATATTACTTTCCATAATTCAGCTCTATCTATAGCCTCTTATGGTTTACCAATTCTACCAACAAGTTTAACAGCATAGTTATCTAAAAAAAACTTAATGGCGAACAACATAACATATTGTTGAACTAATTTTGGTGATTCCCAAGTTAATGTAGCGGCAGTTGCTAAGTTATGCCCAATATAGCATCCAGTCCTTGTGTGCATATTGGAAAGTACAACACAGGAAAATACACACGCACACACACACACACATATATAAAACTAAAATAGAAGTGACTTTACACAATATCTAACCAAGACAGGATCAAGAAAACAGAATGTGAGTGCTTGTGTGTCACAACCGAAGAACCTTAATTGTGAATTCCCTTCCAAGACTTATATTCAAATCCAACGCGGATGGACATTTCAAAGGTTACTTCTATTGTGGGTTTTTGGAGCATGAAACAGCCATGGCCTATCCTTGAAAAAGGTCAAATACCTTGGAATCCTGCGAATTGTGACATCCTTCACAGGTACCTTATCTTCAGGATGGATCGTTAATAAATTCTTGACCTACAAATTTTACAGATAAGATACAAAGTCAAGAACATAATTCTAAGACATCTGTAGTGACCAAATTATATCATTTAATTAAGCTAATACAAGTACAGAGGATATAAAAAGTTGACAGGCTCACAGAACAAAAAACTACAAAAGAACACATAGACTACGAAAAAATGTTGCATTTTTTAGTTGAAAGAGGAAAAAAAGGACTACAACTACGTAAAAGTATGCTAGAAAGGAACAGAGTAGAAAGCAATGGCATTTGTAGAACTACTTATATACAGATTACATGTTAAGTTTTATCACACTGTATATGGGCTCAATACACTATGACTAATTTTTTAGTTCATTTTTGCATTGGTTTTCTCTTTTTGTCATTAGTATAAAGACAGGAAAACTCTTGTTTAATGTGACATAAAATACAGAGAAAAATCTGAGATCTAGATCATATGTGCCTGAACTTTTGTTGCAGTACTATTCGACTCTTTTTTTTCCCAGATTGATTACCAAACCGGACCTAAGTGGAAAGATGAAAAGAGTCTTGAGGTTCTATGGCTGGGTTCTTAGTCCCTTTGTTCATCTTCACAGGTTAGAGGCTTTGATTCTCATCGTATTGCTTTTATTTCTTCATAGCATTTGACCTAAGAACTAATTTTTACTTATATTTTCTGATTACAACATTTTTATGTATGAAAAAGCAATATGGTTTGTGTGTTTTTGTCTATTTTTGGTAATATCTGAAATATTGATTCCTTCCATCATAAATAAATAGAAAAAAACAAAAACAAAAAGAAAGGCAGATATTCACTGATATATTTCCCAAACATTAGTTACAATAAATTAGAAGGATTACAACTATGTAATGTACCAAAAAGAGAACTATTATAATTCTCATTGAGATATGCTGAAGTAAATTAACAAGAGGAACTACCAGAATAAGTCCAATTATGTTTCTAGGTTGCTCATAGTAAACTGGCACTCTGCTATGTCCTTCCTCCAAAATTAACTTCATTAAATCCCTGCATAATTTCAAATTTGCAAACATGTAGTGCATTTCATCATTGAAAGGGGACCACTCCAATGTAATCAATGTGTTTGGATTTAAAAGTTACTTCATACCTGTCAAGTTTAGCATTGATATCAATTGCAAAAGTTTCAGATATAGGAGTCATTGAATCCCTCGCTGTTTTCTCCGTGAGTTCAAGTGCTCCGGCAATGATTGTTGTCTCATTGCGTGTCAGTTCTCCACCTTTTCCAGCCTGCCCACCCATCAATAGAAAGGAAATAACATGAACATAAGGCAAAATAGATATACACTTGGAATCACATAAAAGAAAATGCTCAAAATGATAATCCTGCTCAGCTAGGCAAGGTTTTGCAGTTGCTGCATCTGAAAAATGCTTGGCAGAGAAAACAAAAATGATCTCTGCATCAGAAACTCATTGACATAGATGAGTGTGAAAATACATACCTCGTTTCCATGAAAATCAACTAGTGTTTTCAACTCAGCTCGACGGAAAAGAGCTACATGTCTTTTCCCCAACAGATAGTCTAATATCTGTTTAAAAACCATTGTCCAGACCCTAGTTTTTAAATATACACACATGAAATTAAAACCAATTCATAAATGAAAAATTAATAATCTGTATAAATATCACCTTGCTTATTGGATATGCAACTGGAAAACATATCCAAACAAGAACACGGACAACTGGAGCCACTGCTGCACCAATAGCCAAACCATATCGAGAACAAAGAGCTTGTGGTATAATCTGTATACGAAAGTGCAGATACCAATTAATAGTGTACATTAAGCATGAAAATGAGATTTATTGTTCCCTAAATACATTTGCAGTCCTTCAGGGGACAGGTGAAAAAGAAGCCAGACTTGGGTAACATTGGCTCCACTGCATTTTGTAACATTTTGGGTACAAAATCCATCACCATGACAGGGAAACCTACATGGGTTCAGGAGCTACTTTCACTAGGTTCTATGTAGAGAAGCTCCAAGGCTAAGAATGTTCAACCAAGTTGGCCGGAAAAAACAATATATCCGTCCTGGAGTCAATTCCAGAGTGTGTATATATAATTATTTATGAACAGACATATTGCTGGAAAGGAAACTGACCTCACCAAAAAAGAGTATCAAAGTTACTGAAATAAGAATAGCAACCCAAGCTGAAACCAGACTATCAAGAAAAATGGGTAGTGCCTGAAAATTGACAAATTTCAGATTTCAGGCACCTATTGTTCGTATATGTCACAAAAGAATATAGCTCGTTACAGCATCCTTAGTAGCAGTTACCTCCATAGCAGCAGCATTGCAGATTAAAAGTGTGCAAAGCAATAGATGCTGTCTTCTCACGACTGGCAATATCGTCGCTGTCAAGATAAATACGCACTATGCAGTGTTCAAAAACTACCAAATTAAAAAGCATCATATCCTCTGTTTCTTCCTTAGTGACTCAAAATAAAACAATCATGTCTTTCTAATGTTTAATCCAATAATTTAAAATGATTTCTGCATTTCTTTAATGTTCGGAATCATTTTTTCTATATCAATGCATGAGTTAGTCATGCAAGTGAGAGAAGTCAAAAATTATTTGTCAAAGAAGAATGACAAATCAACAAAAGAAAGCATGAAGAAATTAAAGTGGGTTCATTAGAACAATTAATTACAGGCATGTTTACGATCATCGGGTGTTCCTGACATGGCGAGAACTTCAAGATCGACGAGGCTCATCGACATTAGACCCAAGGTAAGCCCAGACATCAACCCAGCAAACAACACCAGCAGAGTGATGACTATGAGGCGAACCAAGAACCCTGTTTCGCAGCATTGGTACTCTACTGCCATTCTATTCCCTTCTCTTCTTCTTCTTCTTCGTCTTTTCTTTCTCTCTTCCTCTTTCAAATCACAAAAAGAACAAGAAGAGGTGGACTCTTATGAATTGAACATGTTCATTTATGCCCGAATAAATATCAGATTCGACCCTCCCTCTGTTTGTTTGTGTGTGTTATGTCACTTTCTGCAGAAATGTCTCGAATTACACTTTTTCATTTACTTCTTCATGAAGGCATGTCTGTGCGTATATGTGTGTGTGTTCTGCTTTCCGACTGTTGAAAGTGGAGGCCAAGAGAGAGGGGAGCGCTAAGTGGTGATGCAAATTATCTAGACAATGTCGACTGGGTTTGAGCGGGAACCTCTGTGTGTCACCAGATGAGGAACCGAATAAATCCATTTGCAGCAATTGGGCTACCAACATGTAAAACTTAACTCTAAGCCACCTTGGGATGAGACCCATAATTTGATGGAAAACCCTTTCATGAAGTTGCAACAACGGACGTACAAACACGTTATATATACGCATAAAAGATTAAAAGAACATGAGATCGACCTAACAAGATGAGCAAATAATCAAACCCTAATTAAACATTCATGGGCGCTAACGTGGCAAAATCAAGGTGGGGGGTGTTGAAGGTTGATTATTGGAGAGGAGCCAGGCCTATCCCAAAATGATCTACTTCTGGGCCTACATGGGAACTACATGCATTACAGCATCCTGTCCTTGCCAGTGGGAATGTGGCTTACCATTTGGTTGGCATTATTCTTTTGGGTCTATATAAAGTCTCTTGAGGGGCACTACAGGCACATGTCGAATTAAAAATTTTAAAAATTGAATCATATTGGGTTCATTTCTTAATTGTTATTTAATTTTTAAATAAACTAACTCACAGTTGGTTTATATGATAAAAGGCTTAGAAACTATCGGGGTTTTGTGAAAGGGTTTTTTGGGCTTCGTTTGGGTATTCAGACTGCATTTTTTGCTGAACTCAAGAGTGTGATTCTTGTAATTTCTTTTGCTTGGGAGAAAGGTTGGCATAGTTTATGGATTGAAAGTGATTCCTCGGATGTTATTTCCTCCTTGCAGAATTATACATTTAAGCTTCCTTAGCCCTTGTTAAATGAATGGCGAAACTGTCTTTCTCTCATTAAGAAGATGAATGCGATTTTTTTCTCATATTTATAGAGATGGTAATTCTGTTGCAGACAAAATAGTTAATTTGGCTCTCAATTTTTCTGATCTTACTTGGTGGCATGCAGACTCTGGTGTTGTTCCTTCTGAGCTTGCTAGAGATATGTTGGGGCTTCCTTTTTATACATTTGTCTCTTAAGCTCTTTTTTGAAGCTGGTTTTCTTTTTGTTGGAGAGTCTTTGAATGCCTTTTTATTCTTCCTATGTGAGTTGGATTGTGGCATTATAAGCCACCAAGACCAGATAGTTTGGTTTTTATTTCCTTATTTTCTTGTATGCTTTCTTATTTACTTTAGTTTTCTTTTTTTCAATAAAATTTGGAGCTGGAGGCAGATAATGGTGAGTGCTTTGGGTGCCAACCTAGTTGGGATTCATTGTTCTTCTTTGATGCTTTTAGCTCTCTTTTTGGATTTTAAAAAGAAAAAAAAAAAAAAAAAACTCATAGTTTGTTGTAAAACCAAGAATTTAGAACAAGTTATGAAGAGAATAAAATTTCTCATTCATCTTCTTTCTCTTCTTTCTCTCCGAATACACATTTCTTCATTATCTCCAAATACACATTTCTTCATTCTCTCCAAAAATATACATCACTCTTCTTTCTCCCCTTCCCCTTTTATCTTTGTTTGAATTAGGTCCACATGATGGGATTACCTAACCCACTTATGAAGTGGTGTTCCCATTATCACAAAGTGGAGGGGGTGTGGACATCCACTCAATTGTCCACTCAATGTTTAATATTCATAACACTCCCCCTTGGATGTCCACCACACTAAGATAATGTGCATCGTTAAAACCTTACTAGAAAAACCCAGTGGGAAAAAACTAGTGAAGGAAAAAGAGTACAACATTTTTGTAAATCTTAGAGTGGTGTTGGACGCACTAAAGAAACTGCCTCATTAAAACCTTGCCAGGAAAACCCAATGGGACAAAACCTAGGCGAAGGAAAAAGAGTACAGCGTGCATATGTCCAAAAATGAATACTCCCCCTGATAAGAAGATAAGTATCAACTTAACTGATCGCAAACCCGACGCATTCCAATGCCATATACCAATTTCTTGAATGTTGACGATGGTAAGGCCTTGGTGAATAAATCCGCAAGATTATCAGTGGAACGTATTTGCTTCACATCAATTTCATGCCTCTGCTGGAGTTCATGAGTGTAGAAGAACTTTGGTGAAATGTGTTTGGTTCTATCACCTTTAATGTACCCTCTTTGAATTTGTGCAATACATGCAGCATTATCTTCATAAATTGTTGTTGGCATACCTTTAATCAGAGGTAACCCACATATGTCTCGAATGTGATGGACTACAGATCTTAACCATACACATTCATGACTTGCTTCATGGAGTGCAAGTATCTCAGAGTGATTAGAAGATGTAGCAATTAAAGTCTGCTTTGTAGATCGCCAAGAGATCGCTGTATTGCCACATGTAAATACATACCCTGTTTGTGAGCGAGCTTTGTGAGGATCAGAAAGGTATCCAGAATCTGCATATCCTTCTAAACAAGGACCATGGGCTAATTCCTTTGAGTAAAACAAACCCATATCTGTAGTTCCACGAAGGTAGCGTAAAATATGTTTAATACCATTCCAGTATCGTCGAGTTGGAGCAGAACTGAATCTTGCTAATAAGTTGACTGAAAATGCTATATCAGGCCTAGTGCATTGTGCTAAATATAACAAAGCACCTATTGCACTAAGATATGGTACTTCAGGACCAAGTAGCATTTCACTATCTTCTTTGGAGCGAAATGGATCTTTCTTATTATCAAGAGATCGAACCACCATGGGAGAACTTAGTAGATGTGCTTTATCCATATTAAAACGTTTCAATGCCTTTTCGGTATAAGCTGATTGATGGATAAGAATTCCATTTGATTTATGCTCGATTTGCAGGCCGAGACAATATTTTGTTCTCCCTAAATCTTTCATCTCAAATTCTTTTTTCAAATATTCAGCAGCTTTCATGAGCTCTTCAGGAGTTCCAATTAAATTTATATCATCAACATAGACTGCAATGATGGCGAATCTAGATTCTGATTTTTTTATAAATACACAAGGGCATATAGGATTATTAATATATCCTTCTTTAACTAAGTACTCACTGAGACGATTATACCACATTCTTCCAGATTGTTTTAATCCATACAAGGATCGTCTCAATTTAATTGAGTACATATTTCGTGGTTGTGATGTATTTGCTTCAGGCAATTTGAATCCTTCAGGGATCTTTATATATATATCTGCATCTAACTTTCCATATAAATATGCAGTAACTACGTCCATAAGACGCATGTCAAGTCCTTCTGAGACTGACAGACTAATTAAATATCGAAATGTAATGGCATCCATTACATGTGAATATGTTTCTTCATAATCAATCCCAGGTCTCTGCAGGAAACCTTGTGCTACTAAACGAGCTTTATATCTGACGATCTCATTTTTATCATTACGCTTTCTTACAAACACCCATTTGTAACCCACGGGTTTCACATCATTGGGTGTTAGGACTATAGGTCCAAATACTTTACGTTTTTTCTAGCGAATCCAATTCTGCTTGGATTGCTTCTTACCACTTTAACCAATTAGGTCTATTGTGACATTCGTCTACAGTGCGTGGTTCGAGATCATCATCATCGTTCGAAATTTCAGTAGCTACTGCGAAAGAAAATACATCATTAATAACCACTTCTGAGCGATCCCACAATTCTTTTGTACATGTATAGTTTATGGAAATTTCTTCATTTCCATGTACATATGCCTCTTTATTGTTTTCTGTCTCTTCAGGGACATTTTCCTCTTCAGGAGTTATTAAATCAAAATTTGTGGGAATATTTATTTCTTGTTCAATAGCCTCTTCCGGAGTACTATTTTCTATATTTTGTTGCCCTTTTATTTTCCTCTTCCAGGGAACTAAATCTTTTGAACCCAAGGGTCTACCACGCTTCAGGTGTGTAGTAGATGATTCATTTGCTGCAATAATAGTAGACTTACCAATTGGTACATTGATCTTTGCTGGTGTGTTTGCAGCCGGTATATAAGACTTAGTTATTTTTGCTGCGTCTGTAAATGCATCTGGCATTTGATTAGCAATCTTCTGAAGATGAGTGATCCTCTGTACTTCAGTTTCACATTGAGCAGTACGTGGATCAAGATGGGACAAAGATGGCACATTCCAAGAAAGTTCACGTCGTTCTTCTATCAGTGGATTTCCTCCTCCTAACGACGGGAACTGTGTTTCATCAAAATGACAATCTGCAAATCTTGCTGTAAAAATATCACTTTGTTAGTTTGGGGGTGTGAATTCTTACCTTACTGTGATATTACCATTTATTTCACATTATATTTTCCTGGGCTCAAACCATTTGGGTTTCCTGTTCTTGTTGGTGTGAGAACAATGGGCTGGTATACTTTCTGCCTAATAACACTTGTCGGGCCTATCCAAACAAACCCACACTAGTGCCCAGTACCTGGTATGTCCAAGCCATGGCACGCCTAACCCATTAGCCCAAGACCCTTATCTGCTAACCGACACAATTAGCATGATGAGGGGACTACAGTATCGAGATGTGATTAAAAGCAGCAGTATTTTATCAAAAGGCAACATTATTGGCAGACGGTTGCAGATCTCGAGAGGATTAATTAATCCTTAATAGCATTGGATTCCCAACAATGCATTGGTTTTGCGATCTATTCTTGACTTGAGTGAGGGCGGTTTTTCTTTAAAAACCAGAGTTTGATTATAGGTGCTTAAACACTCTTCCCCAACCATTCAACCCTCAGAGAAAACTCTCTTCTTCTAAATCCTCTCTTACGAACTCATGGCCTCTTCCTCCTCTGCCCCACAAAACCGTCCTGACTTAAACACAACACCAGCAACACAACCAGAGGTCTGGCACCCAAGGTTCCTAAATGTTCACAACTAACCCCTTACAGTTGAGGATTCTGTAATTTACAATCTTGCGAACGCAACGGCAGTAGCGGAGGGACTCATCACTCCTCGTGATGAGAGAATACTGGTTGGACGGTCCGACCTGGACATAATAAGAGATTCCATGGCTCTCAGCGCTCAGGCCACAACATTTACTGCTAACATGGCTCGGCGTTTGCATACCAGAAATGTGCACATACAAAGTCTAAGTGACCAGGTCACTCGTCTCCAGGGGTTGCTCAACGGAGCCTATCGAAAGATGAGGGCTTTGAGAGCGGAGAATAGAGAGTTACAAAGAATGGTGGACTCCTATTCTAACAGACTCACACCAAGGGTCGAGGCACTGGAGAGGCTCACTGATCAAATCATTGATCAAGAAAGGGTTCCGGGCAGCCCACAGAGGCAACCTCCAGCTGATCCCTCCAGTTCTACCCAAGGCCCACAAAGGCAACCCCCAACTGATCCTTCTAGTTCTACCCAAAATGCTACTATTGAGTAGCTCTCACTTTTTTTTTTTTTTTTTTTTTTTTTGTTGCTGCTACTAGAATGAAGATGGTTTTATTTGCTAAACTCAAAGAACAAACAGATAAAATAGCACACAAAATGAATGAACACAACAAAATACTATTCATAAATAGATAACACACTGGAATATTTAGCACAATTTCTAAACAGACGAATCAAAATAAAATAAAAATAATAATTATCGAAAATACAAAACGTACACTAGCAACAAATAACATGGCAAAATTTCAAGAAAGACCAGAAATGGGACCACTGGCATAATTGGAATCTCCTCATGTACACAATAGTCCAATATCCAGAAGATGAGTGGAATGACAACTAGGTACCATGGGAGCATGAAAGTGAAAAACCCATTCATCATTGCAGAGATGAGGGTTTTGGGGAGGAATAGCCATGATATTTATAGAAAAGTCCTATTTTTTTTTTTATTACAACGGGGGAGTATTCTTAATGGGCTGCAGAGACAATCTCCAGTTGGTCTCTCTAGTTCTCAAAATGCTACTAATAAGTAGCAAAAAAAAATCTGTAATCTGCTCCAAGTACAATGACCAAATCTGAAATTTTAGTGAAAACAATTTGTGATGCGTATAAATGAATTTTTATATGTTCAATCCAAAAAGAAATGGGCTTTGGGGTTTATATCACTTAAAAGTATATCAAATGTACTTTGTAACCTCAAAATTTGGTAGAGAAATACCAAGCAAAACCCATTCAAAAATTTTTTTCAATATTGAGTTAGTGCTGTCTAGCAGAAATCCTAGATTCAGGTGTACTACGAAATAATTACGCAAAAAATATCAAATGGTCACCCAATGACACGAAAATTGGTAGGATGTTAGCCCAACAAATCAGTGACAAAATCCAATTCGTTTCATCTCAAAATCATAACTAGAACTAAAGTTATGAATTAAATGGTAAAATGGGTTCGTGCTGTCAACACAGTATAACACACAAAACCTCAACCATGTATTTACTTAAAACACTTATCTCGTAGGTTTATTCTATAAACCGATGCTTATTTCTTCAGTGTCATTTCACTTCTAGTGGTTTAGTATTTTATTTTTCCACACCAAATATATTCATTCCACTTCTGGTGGTTTGATATTTTATTGCTCCACTTCTAGTGGTTTGGTATTTCATTAATCCACTTCTAGTGGTTTGGTATTTTATTTTTCCACACCAAATATATTCATTCCACTTCTGGTGGTTTGATATTTCATTGCTCCACTTCTAGTGGTTTGGTATTTCATTAATCCACTTCTAGTGGTTTGGTATGTCATTAATCCACTTCTGGTGGTTTGGTATTCCATTATTCCACTTCTGGTGGTTTTTATCATAAAATGACATACTTTAAGCTGACACAGTAAAGTTACCAGTAAATCTGAGAGAAGTTGACTGACAACAGAGGTGACGTTGACAGTCAATTCGTAGTAAAACAAGAGCAGATTTTTGTGTGTTCTTCTATGCTAACTAAAGCAAAAGTTAAGACGCACCCACGAATTTTCACCAAAATTTTACAAGCATCTAAAGAAGTTGCATAACACAGAATAGAGAAATATATTACTCAATTTAATTTGGTCATCATTGACCATCACTTTATTCAATTAAATTGAGACTTTATTCATTATTTCTAAAACTTCAGGTTTTGAAATTTGTCTCTTACTTCAATGAGAGAAATATGAATAATAACCCCTTTCTTATAATAGAAAACTTCAGGTTTTTATATTTACCTAATGACATATTTTAAGCAGACACGGTGAAGTTACCAGTCAATCTGAGAGAAGTTGACTGACAATATAGGTGACGTTGACAGTCAATTCGTAGTAAAACAAGAGCAGATTTTTGTGTGTTCTTCTATGCTAACTAAAGCAAAAGTTAAGGTGCACCCACGAATTTTCACCAAAATTTTACAAGCATCTAAAGAAGTTGTATAACACAGAATAGAGAAATATATTACTCAATTTAATTTGGTCATCATTGACTATCACTTTATTCAATTAAATTGAGACTTTATTCATTATTTCTAAAACTTCAGGTTTTGAAATTTGTCTCTTTCTTCAGGAAGAGAACAGATGAATAATAACTTTTTTTTTTTATAGAAAACTTCTGGTTTTCAGATCTTTCTCTTACTTCAGGAAGAGAAGATGAATTGTTACCCTTTTTCCTTTTTAATTATAAAACTTCAGGTTTTATTTTAAATCTTCTCTTACTTCAGGAAGAGAATATATGAACAACAACTTTTCTTATAGAAAATTTTGGAGATTGAAATTTGTTTCTTCCTTCATGAAGATAACATGTAAATAATAACTTTTCATATAGAAAACTTCAAGTTTTCAAATCTTTCTCTTACTTTAAGAAGAGAAAATGAATCATCACTCCTTTTATTTATTTCTAAAACTTCAAGTTTTATTTTTAAATCTTCTCTTACTTCAGGAAGAGAAGATGGATTCATCCATTCAAGCATATAATTTAGAGTAAAAACCAATCCACAACCAAATTGGTTAAAAGCATACCAACTTACCACAATCAAATTGGTTTAGAACGTACCAACTTACCAACTTACCACAACCAAATTGGTTAAGAAACAAGATGGTGGTAGTATGATATTGCTCCTAAATTCCTTGAGCAATTCGTGCTGATAACGTGTTGTAAAACCAAGAATTTAGAACAAGTTATGAGGAGAATAAAATTTCTCATTCATCTTCTTTCTCTTCTTTCTCTCCGAATACACATTTCTTCATTCTCTCCAAATACACATTTCTTCATTCTCTCCAAAAATATACATCACTCTTCTTTCTCCCCTTCCCCTTTTATCTTTGTTTGAATTAGGTCCACATGATGGGATTACCTAACCCACTTATGAAGTGGTGTTCCCATTATCACAAAGTGGAGGGGGTGTGGACATCCACTCAATTGTCCACTCAATGTTTAATATTCATAACACAGTTGGTTTAAAAAGACTGTATTTATAACTTGTTTTTAGTAGAAAGGTAAACGGATTAACAGAAAATAGAGACTTACCAAACTAAATGAAATCAAAACTGATTAGAATTATCTTTAACTGGCTAGGTTTTTAAGTTTGCCAAATAATCATTTTCTAAATGACAATAACTTAATTTTTCTTGCTATGGGAGCAGTTATGGAGGTGAGTTATGAAATATTAAGACATAAAACTGCAGACTAACATAGTATTATCATTTTAACCTTTTTGCCAATGGCCTATTGGCCAAGGACACCTTTTTCCCTCGTGAAAGGGGAGGTCTTCGTTTGGATTTGTTGTAGAGTTTGTTAGATAACAATTGAAGTTCTTATGCTTCTTTCTTGATGTCTTTTTCAAATTCATTACATGAAGAAAATCTGTATACTCACGGATGCTGAATGCATGTGATTCAAATCAACATATGCTACCACGTCAGGCCATTGCAAACTCGCAGCCTCAGCAATCAGCCATAGCAAGATAAGCTTCTTGTTACCAAAAACTAGCAATATATTCTTTCCTAAGATGAACTGAATCCACTTTAACCAAAAAGGGTATTCAAATTTACCTTCGGTTTTCTTGGTGTAAAGGTCTTTTCATAAAATATAGAAAAATTCATTTTCCTTTCCTTTCCTTTCCTTTTCCTATTAATCAAACAGAACCTAGGGGTCATTGGTCTTACGAGGCTTTGTTGGGTCTCAAAAGTGATCTATTTCTTCTATTGTAAAAAGGAAATACTTGCTTTGGCCACTTTGTTGTCTCCATTTACTAAAATAACAAATATAACCCCATGAAGAACTTTTCTATTCCTTATAAAATTACTTTTGATACTTATTCTCCCTCAACGAGACTAGAGCACAGAGAGTCATTTCAGACATTGCCGACTCACCATCACTCTCACTCTTAATACTCATCAAAATCTCCACCAAAAGGAGTAACTGAGGTACTTGATTAAGAGATAAGAGAGAGTGAGGAGAGGGTGAGATTCAATGAGCTATGTAGTAGCATGCGTGATAGTGCATGCATGCCGCATCCTTACTTCCATCTGGGGTTTGCTTAAGCATGGTCATTAACATGCATCCTATATTATGGATAGGTCTGGCTACAAGCAAATGATACAGTTCAATAGAAATGACTATTAACTTTCTAGTAAATGAGTACCAACTTAACTAAGAATGACTACTAACTGTAATTATTTGCCTGTTGCTGGACCTATCTGTAATTCCCCCTATATTTTTCACCCGGCCAATTTAACAAAGCCTTAATCCTAACTACTTGTATTAGTTCTGGCGTAATGCATAATATTTGCTAGTGGAGATGCTCGAATTCATTCCTTTGTAGGATTCAAAATCTGATGTTTTATGAGGTGTGACTACGTGTCTTACCTTTTTTATTTTTGGGATTTAAATTTGCCCAATGAAAGGTATGACATTAACCACGACACATACAGAATTATGCTCTACCCTTTTTTGTGGTGCCCAAATTGAGATGTTAGAAAGGGAGCAAACAGAGCACCACTTGTTTTGGACCATGGGTGATGCTTGTGTTCTGTTTTAGGTTCATAATGTTTGAGCTTAGCTTCCTTCGATTATGGAGGGTGCTCTAAACACTAGATATATGTTTCAATGTTGATGAAATGTTTTGATAAAGGAGATTAAAGATGAAACGAGTCTGCCAATGGCATGATAACCTATATAATGACATTCTCCTCATTGTTGAGTAAGTGATGTATCTCTAGTTTAAACTTATAAAGAAGCATTGATACCTTATTTGTTGATATTGGAAGATTAAGGGTAAAAGTAAATTTTATTGATTATAACAGAAAAAAGAAAAAAAGAAATGAGACCAACAACCACAATATTTTGCTTAGCCAAGGTCCTCAACTTTGGGCTCTTGCTTAGAACTTACTGTCCCATTCAATTAGGAGTTTGTTTCATGATGCAAATGAAAATAAACTATTATAGTATATTTTAGGGTAAATATCCAAAATATCCCTCGTAAAAAGAATTATATCCAAAAACTCAATAAATAATTTTCTCATCGGAAAAACCCAAATAAGGTTAAAATATATCCAAAAAACCCTGCACTTTAACTTCCATCCAACTGTGTTTAAATTATACAGCTTTTGGACCTACATACCTTTTTTTATAATTATTTGTTTATTCATTTTCCTTTTTTTTTCCCCATTTTTTTTTAATAAATGACAAATAATCAATTTATTAGATAAACAAGATGGTAATACAAATTTTGAATATTTATTTTTATATTTTAATAAAAATGTAATAAGGGTATTTTAGTAAAAAAATTTCATCACTCAAGCGGAATTAGATGAAAGTTAAGATATTGGGTTTTTTGGATATAGTTTAATCCTATTTGAGTTTTTCTGATAGAAAAATCATTTTATGAGATTTTTGGATATTATCATTTTTATGAGAGATATTTTTCCTATATTTTAAATATTTTTTAAAGCAGAACTTCACCTTCATACCATTTAAAAATGTCAAAAGTTCAATTTTAGAAATTTATGAAACATTCTCTATTTTAAATTTTTACTCTAATTTGTGATAATGACTACTATAATTTCCTCTTGTACAATGTATGTAAAAACAAACACCTTGTTTTCTTTAATCCGAAGAGGGGTTTCCTTAACCAGTATAGAAATATCCTAAACCCTCTCTACTAATTCAACCCACAGGCCAGCAGGCCACAGATCGCTCGGCAAACCCCCACCAAAGCCAAAGTTCCTTACTGGTGAAAGCCTGAAACTATAGGTTGAACCCGCCAAGAAACGGCTGAGCCCTAACGACCTCCTCCACCGTACAAACGCAAACCCGCTTCTCTCTACACTCTTCCACAGGTTCAAAACACACCCCCATTTCACTCACACCAAACCACCAGACACGCAGCTGAGTTCGACAGAGTAGAAGCAGCGTTAAAATCCGTACAACACTCCCTCAAATGTATAGAACCATCTCCCTCCTACGAACTCCTCCCAGGCCTCTCCCTCAAATCCTAGCTCCCTTACCCTTTTCAAACGCAATTCTCTCACCTTTTAAAGTGCCATTGGACCCAATTTCTATCCTATCTTCACCATTCTCGCATTCTTCATCACGTCAGAAAAAGGAAGATGCTTACGACGACGAATTGTTGATCAACAGAGACCCCAATAGCCCTCCAAAGCTGTTCGTTGTTCAGCCTCGTCTAAGGCCTGATACCCTTTTGCAGGTGAAGCTCGATGAAGCTATGAACCTCGCGAACTCACTTGAAGAACAGAGAGATGGGTTTTTTGATACTGAGTTTTGTGAGAAGGAGTTGCCCCCACATGTTGTTGTTCAGAACCCAGCTGTCAGATCGCCCAAGGCTCGTGCAGGTCGGTCTTTGAATTTGATTTTTTGGGTTAACTTCTATGTTTTGTTTGGTGGCTGAGAAAACGGAGGAAAGACGAGAAAAGGAAATAGGGGGCATGTGTTTTGTGAACCTCGTATGTAGTTCTGAAATTTGGGAGTGATTTGGTTTTCAGTTCGCAGACTTTGGTTTTTTGTGTGTGTTAAGCATAGGTCTATATTCAATGATTTATGACAAGTAGGCCGTTTCGTTTAATTGCTAAATCTCGGGATTCATTTTTAATTTGAATTGTGTCGGTAGTAGTTGTTCTTTTTAGCTTCAAATGGGCCTTCTGTATGTAATGTTTCTGGTCCTAATCATCTTAGGGTTCCATGCGGACTGTATTGGAATGTGCACTGGAATGCTGAATGGTTGTGAACTTGTGGTTCTAGTCAATTTTTTTTTTTTTTTTTTTTGGTAATTTGAATCTGTTCACATTATCATCATATTTTCTTTGTGATTAATATATAGTTTCCTATGTCTTTATTGTGTGCAGACACATATTTTGGACCGGGGACAGTAGAAACCATTAAATGCCATTTAAATGCTGTGGAATCTCAGGCAAGAAGCTTTTTCAGTCTTTTATGACTATTATATCTCATATTGCTGTTAGAGTTTCTGTTTGAATTCAGCACTTGTAGCATATGGTTATGAAATTTTAAATGTGGCGTTATAGTTTTAACAGGGTGGGTTGGATGCTGTTTTTGTAAATACCATTTTGTCCGGGATTCAGCAACGGAATTTGGAGGCAAGTTGTGACTATTCAATTTCTCCCCTTTTTGGGTGCTGAAACTCAATCTTTAGCCCTGCTTTGCCTTTTTTGGGGATGATCCTGATACCATTAATCTTACATTTGCACTTCAAATGGCAGCGAGTTTGGGGCAAACCTGTATTGGACCGTGTGGGGCTTATAATAGAGATATTTCATGCGCATGCCCAGACAAAGGAAGCGAAGCTACAGGTATTATCAGTAGCTTCAATTGAGAAATTTCATCACAATATATATATTTTTTATAATTAATTAATTTATAGAACTTGCTTCAATGAACCATTTTGCAAGTTATTATAGTCCTTTTCATTTCTGCAGGCTGAATTAGCAGCGCTAATGTACAAGAGGACAAGACTTGTTCGCGTTCGTGGCCCCGATGGACGCTATACTTTTGGAACAACTGGAGAGGCTGAAGTTGTTAGTGCTCGAGGGTGAGTGATTCTTTTTCCAGAATGCCTAGGCCCACCCTAGTGAAAGAATTGTAGACCATACAATTTGGGAGCATTCATGTACAGGAAATGAAAGACTAAATATTTCAATGACTTTTCCCAAGTGCTCCTCTCTTTCACAAAAATAAATGGAATTGGAGGGTGTGTGTGGATGTCCCATTGACATTGAATCGCTTGATTGTGTCATGTTTCAAATTTCTATTAGTTCATTATAGTGATGGGGCTGTCAAAAAACGTGGCAGTCATCATCAGAAGTTTCAGTAGAGTGTAGGGACCATGGGGTGTGTGTATTACTCAATTATTGCTTCTCAAAACATTGTCTGATGTTCACGGCTATCATTACAGGAGAGGAAGCGGGGGCCGCGGTTTTATTAGTGGTGCTGGAGAAACTGAACTTCAGCTTCAACGACGAAGGTTTGCTCCATGATACTATTTCTAAATTTATCCTGATTTCTGAATGCTCTACTGGTTTAATTATTTCTTCTGTATGCACAATGATTGTTTCTCTATGATTGATCTGAGTTTAAGGAACTAGAGAACGGCTTTGCTGTATTACATATTATACAGTTCTTATGTAATTGATCTTAAATTATTTTCATTTTGGTTGTCTATAAACTGTATTAACTAATTTTTTATTGGAAAACAATTTAACCGAGGTTTAGAAGCTCACAAGTCTCCTCACAATTGAGTGAAGTTTTGGGTCCAAGTGTTTATACACATTAGAGAGAGCTCTGGTTTGTGTTAGATTAAAACTTCTGGTATCAAACAGCTCATGATAGTGGCAAACTCTCAGACATTCAATCTCTCTTAAGTTGATCTACAATTAATGTTATAATCTTTAAATGTGAAGAAAATATGCCAGAAATGAATTCTTAATTCCCTATAATATGGAGATTCTATGGCCGAAAGTCTCCAATACAATTTTCCTATTATATGCTGACTAAAAGAATTTGTTAATTATATATACGAGTGTTAAATTTTTTTTTTTTATATATTATTTGGTGAAGCATGCCATCTAATTTGTATTTTTGCAATGCTAGTATGTAAATTGGTTTGCTGAGATATTCTTTAGATGATGTGATTGTGACCTCCTTTTCCCTTGCCCACAAGTGTCTCCTTTTCCCTTGCTTACAAGTGTCTTTGTTCATAAGGTGAATATAATTCAATTATGTGAAAAAATAGAGAAACAGAAATGGCCAGCCATAAAATTTTTTGCATTTGTGAGTGATCTTTGTCCATGGCCACTTGAGAATTACATTGGGTTTTGCTCAGCAATTTCTGTAACATTGTGAGAGAAATGAGGACTTGTGGATGATTGTCCAGAATGAGTGTAACAGATTAATCACTTGCATTGTCCAGAATTTTATGTATGTGCATGGGAGTTAGTTGTCCTAAACTACCGCAGCATTGCCTTATGTTTTTGGGGGTGGAGTCTTGTTGAATGGATGCTACTTCTTCAGAAAAGTTAAAAGTATTTGTAGCATTTGATAGTTACATTGTTAACTTCTCTCATTGCTTTGTTGGATTTTATTATTTGTACATAGCATATGAGTCTTTTCTGCCATTGCAATATGTTCCTAGTCTCTTACCCATGATAGTGTCTAACCAAGAGTTTATTTAGCTACCCATTAGTGCTCTAACACCACCATAACTTCAGAATTTTAGATCGTCGGAATCATTTGTTATCCCAAATTGAAGACGTTTGTCGTACCCGGGCTTTGCAACGTGCTGCTCGCAAGAGGCATGGTGGATCAAATGGTCAAGGCCTAGCTACTGTTGCTGTTGTTGGGTACACAAATGCTGTAGGTGGTCAATATAAATTTTAAATTGCCTTTTTTTTTTTGGGGGGGGGGGTGGTGTTTGAAATTTAAATTGCTTTTTGGTTTGCGGCTATGCAGCTAATCTAATGCAATTTCCAACATTATTATGCTCTCTCTCTCTCTCTCTCTCTCTCTCTCTCATATTTCAGGGGAAATCTACACTAGTCAGTGCGCTCTCAGACAGTGATCTGTATAGTGATGATCGGTATGTCTGTCCACTTGTATGATTTAAAATTCTGAAATACCATATCTTAATTTAACTTTGATGTGGATTTTAGCATTTAATCTTATTTGTTATCTTATTAATTTTTGTATTTTGGTGTGGATTTCCAATCTATGCAGATTGTTCGCCACTGTTGATCCTAGATTGAGAAGTGCAGTTCTTCCTTCAGGGTAATATGATCAGTAATGAGTTCCTTTTCTCTCTCCTGTATGTTTTGGAGTTTAAAGAAGTGAGATTATGTTAAACTATATTTCAATCATATCACTGATCCTATTTAGTGTTTAATGTGCAGGAAGAAAGTACTTCTTAGTGATACAGTGGGCTTTATATCAGATTTGCCTGTGCAGGTAGATGGAAAGTATCTGCAACTGCTTTTTTCGTTTATGAAATATTATCGCTTTTCTTTTTTGTCACCAGGGCAGTTTATTTTTGTAGTTAGTGGAAGCATTTCATGCAACGTTGGAAGAAGTGGTTGAAGCTGACCTCCTTGTGGTATTATTTCTTATTCAGTTATTAGCTTTCTTTCTTTCTTTCTTTCTTTCTTTCTTTTCTTCTTCTTCTTCTTCTTCTTCTTCCTTTTTTTTTTTTTTTTTTTTTTTTTTTTTTTTTTTTTTTTTTCTTTCCCCTGCTGGAATAAGGATTTTGCTTCTGTGATCTCTATATAAGAAGTGCTTTTTCCTCAATATTTTTTTAATCGCATGACCATTTCCTATAAAGCACTACTAAATGAGGACCTCATCATGCACTAATTGTGTCCCTTCCTACCTATTTTGTGAGAGCAATATCTTGATGAGCACTGCTATTTGACTAAACACAATTGAATTTTAAAAAGTTAGTTTCTTGCAGCATATAGACTTGCACAACAGCAGGTGGGATTTTATTTTGGGTGAATAATATGGGTCTAATAGCATTAGTACATCTTGATTTAGCACAAAATTTTTAGCCCCCCTCACCCCACCACCCCATGTCTTAAAAACACACCCAAAAAAAAAAAAAAAAAATTTTAAAAAAATAAAGATATAAATAAAAATGCCACCAAAATTGAATAGAAGGGAAACAATAATACATGAGCATCAAGTAGAGGTAGTTAGTTTCTTTTATAGATGTAATGAAATTGATTTTTTAGCACATCAAAAGGATTTACCAGATGCTCTATATATATCCTTATACAAATTGGCCAAGCAATATATCTTTTACCACATCAAAAGGATATACCAGAGAGCATCTTGTCCAAGAGGGTTTTGCAAATCATTATTAAGGAGTTCCTCACTCTCATGTCAGTGGTTTTTTTTGCTCTTAAAGATATGTTTCTGCAAGGTCAACCATCATATAGGATGAGAAACTCCTCCAGAATGAATTTTTTCCTACTCTTTTCTTTCATGTTTCTTCATCCTTCTGCCATAGTCATCTTTTTAGTGTGTATGAGTTAGCAATCAGTGTTTGTTTTACATGACATGACACTAACATCAGATAGATTTTTATTTTTATATCCTCAGCATGTATTGGACTCCAGTGCGCCCAATCTTGACGAGCAACGTTCAGCCGTATTGCAAGTTCTTGAGCAGATAGGAGTATCCGGGGAGAAGCTTAATAATATGATCGAGGTTTGGAATAAGGTACTCCTCCCTCTTTCCTCCTCCCTGCTCCCTCTCTTCCCCTCCCTTCCAAAAAGAAGAATAATAATAAAAGTCAAGATATCTTCTAAGCTTTTAGACCTGCCCAGATTGATCTTCAAGAAGAGGAAATGCACGCTGATGAATATCTTGATGATGATGAAGATCATGAAGATGATGTTGTGGCATCTGAGCTATCACCAGTAGCAGGAGACGATGGGGCCAGCAGTTTCCCGGAAGCAGAAGAAGATGACGTGGCATCTGAACTTTCAGCTGGAGAATCTGTTGAGCATTCTGATGATTATAATGATACTGTGTCTGAGCTTTCAATTGGAAATCTTGAGGAGACCATGGATGATGACCAGCAAGGTGATATTTCTGATGGTTGGCTGTCATCAGGAGATGGCCAAATGACTGTGGATGACCAAGGTGGTTCGTCTATGGGCTGGAAGATTCTGAATGACCGACAAAGTGAGTCCTCTGAAGACTTTAGAATGATTGGAAAAGATTCCCACTCTCAAGCTCAGCATGTTCCACATGTCAAAACATCTGCTGTAACAGGAGTTGGCTTACAAGAGTTGCTGGTACTTATAGATGAGAAGCTAAAGACTCAAAAAGTCCTGGAAAGGGGTAGCTTTGACCGAAAATGGAGGCCTCCTCGTACAGATGATGCTGGCATAGCAGTTGAACAGTAGCATGTGTTATGAAATCCCTGGTTTGATTCTTTTTTGCTAGTTTCAATTGTTGGCCCAGGCTGCATGAAAGCCCAATTGACAAGGATAATTAACTAATCTGGAGAAACCCTTCTATCCCCTCAGTATCTGTTGCCGGGAGGTGCCCAACTTGGAAGAGAAGAAAATGTTCATGAACAAACAAATCGTCTTGAACTAAGCTTACCAAATACCAATTTTCTCACCCCTGCTTCATTTCTGCTGTATGCAGAATCACAATCAACCTGTGATTATGAACTTTTTTACCAATTATTATTATTGGTGATGTACGTGTGTGGTTTTTGGATCATTGGAAGCGGCCGCTTTGTCTTGTGAAGTGAGTGCTTATATTTTGAGGGACCCCCTTTTTTTGCTGTTTTATGTATAGACAATACACAATAATCTCTGAAATGGGATGAAAGGTAATGTTCTCCTTGGTGGTTCCAAGCATTGGTTGAATCTGCATTTAAATGCGTTTTATTTGCTTGTGTAAACAAGTCTATTCTTGTTAAAATTTCCAAAGAATCTATACAAATTTTATATTTTATATTTTTAATTTATAAAGAGAGAAAGCATCAAAGAATCTGTACACATGGGTTCAATAAATTAAGTTTTCACCACTTCTGTTCATTTTTCTGTTTCAGTCTCTTAGACTGCAGATGCAAAGCCACTGCTGGGCGCTATGTAAACTTGCATTCCATCTGAATTAAGTTCTCATCAGAATCAACCTGTGACAGACAGAAACATGGCAATTTTTATTTTCCCAGTGTAAAACCATGTCTCCCTAATGTTTCCAAGTTGAGCAATATATATTATAGCTTTGAACCAATTCAGGTCGACATCATAAGTTCTTCGCTTTAAAGGCATGTTCACTGCTTCACTTGAGAAGGAATGAACAATTTCCAGCATGGAACACAATTGGTTAAACTCAGGGTGTGATCCATCTCCTGCGAAAAATGCATGGGTCTTGCTGTTTACTTCTATATAGCTGTATCCTGGTGTTTTCCTCTCCCCGTCACTTCTCATGGTTGATCTTACCTTGGACATCTCCTCCCATTTCCCACAACTTGCATATACATTAGCCAGAAGCACATAATAGTAGGTATTATCTGGCTCTAGCTCAAGCATCCTTCCACAAGCAAACTCGGCTACTTAGTGTCTCGTTTAACTCTGCAGGCAGATAACATGGCACCCCACACATTTGCATCTGGCGGAACCTGCATCTCTTTGGTAAAATTCCATGCCTCATCTATTAGTCCAGCTTGACCAAGAAGATCAACCATGCAGGCATAATGTTTTGCCTCAGGCAACATATTGTAAGTCTTTTTTTTTTCCCTTTTTTTTTGGATACGAGGACAAATCCCCTCAGCCTGTTCTCCATGATTTCGTTGAGTCAAAGCATGCCTTTCCTTCAGTTAGTAGGCCAGAGTACTACAAGCAGATAAAACGCTCAGGAATGCCAATTCATCAGGCACAAACCCTTCACTTTTTATCTGCTCAAAGAGATCGAGAGCCTTTCCACCGAGCCCGTTATACCCGTAGGTCCATAACCTGCAATTAGTGCGCTCCATTCCATGCGATCATACTCCGATCTGTTATCTCATTAAAAATCCCTTCTGCTGCATTTATATTACCACATCTTGCATACATATTAATAAGACCCGTTTCAACAGGTGGTTCAGTTCTAACCCCAGCTTGGACAATGTACCCATGGATCATCTCCCCGCAATTTAGTGAACCCAGTTGGGCACAAGCTTGAAGAACACTAGCCGCTATAACAGCATCTGCTCTATGATCCGTAGTTTTTAGCATTTGATAGAACACAGAGAGAGCTTCATGGGCACATCCATTCTGTGAAAATCCACCCACCATTGCACTCCATATATGAAACCAAGCTTTTTTGTGGCATTTCAATGAATAATCCCTGTGCAGTCATGACATCCCCACTCTTTGCATACATGTCGAGTATGGGGGTCTCCACCTCTGCATAGAAATTGAAACCTGATTTGATCACAAAAGCATGAATCGAACGATCACAAGCTGGAATCAAGCTCAGAACAGTGACCCAGTTCGGCTTTTCACATCCTAATCTCATTTCTCTGAAACCACTCAAAGCCTCTCCATAATTCCCGCATTTAACATAACCCGAAATCATCGTAGTCCAAGCAACGACATCCCGTTATGGCATTGAAAGCGACTTTATCACAAAGGGAAGTGTGTAATGATCAGGCACAACTCCATCCTCTTCCATTCTCCTGTACAATTCAGTGACTTCCAACCACGCTCCACTTCTACTACAAGCCCTTATCATTGCATTATAAAGAGATGTACTCTTTTGTAGAACCAACTCGAAAACCATACGAGCCGCAAGGAAGTTTTCGGCCTTGGCGTAGGATTTTACGAGGTGGGTCGCGAAGAAGCTGTTGTTGGATGATCCATCGACGATGATTCGAGCGTGAACTTGCTCAATGAGGGCAGTTTTTGGGTGGCATTGGAGGAGGTGAGTGCAGGAGCTAGAAGGGTGTTGAGTTCGTTTGATGGTGTGAAGGCGAGAACGTTAGAAGTGGATGGGTTTAGTAATAGAAGATACAGAGATGTGGGTGTTTTTGGGAAGGGGCAGGAGCAGGAACGTACGAGGTTGAGAGCCATTCGATGTTGGGAGACGAATTTGCAGTTGGTGGGAGGTGGCGTTGTGCAAAGTGAGGCACAAGCAGTTGGATTTTGATTTTGAAAGGGCCATTTCCAATGCTGGAGCAATCAACCAACATATTTCAAAAAGTAAGGCAAAAAAAACTTTATTCCATATTTATGTTAAATCGTGCCGGGCATCATGATTTTAGGAAAATCGTGTCCCCAGCATGATTTTTGGATTTGTATTACATTTTTTTATATGGGAGTGGTTCCCTATATAAAAAGGGTATATGAATCCCAAAGTCGGTACTATGACTAGTGTTTTTAATATATTTGAGTTGCATATTTAAACAGATACTTTGAGTGCAGTTTTATGATGAACACTTTGTCAAATTTAATTGATTTAGTAGTCTATAACCGCTATTTGGGATAGCGGTTTAAGTTGGGTGTAAATTAAGCTGTTTGGACAAAATTAGGTAGAGTTCATAACAAAACCATTACTATGGCTAGCGTTTTTAATGTATTTGAATTACATTTAAGCTGTTACTTTGATTGGAGGTAATAAGTACAAAATATTCATTGAAATTACTCCCTAATTTATATTTTTTAGTTATTTTATTATATTTAATTTTATGTGTTTAAAGTATTCTTGATTTATTGCAGGGCTGTTGAGTTTATACCAGAAAAGATGACAATCAGGACTATTTAAGCTAATAAATGCAACTTGAAATGGGTTTCTCACCTACCTAAAATTTCATGGAGCTGCAACAAGAGTTGGGTCAACAATTTTGAAGATTTGAACAGCTGAAATTCAAAGTTAGGCAAAGAAATTCATGATCCCAAAATCAGCAGCAAATCTGGACAGATTAACCAAGTTTTGGTAATCTGGCCATAACTTGTGATTCCCATATCCGATTTGGGTGAAATTTGTGCCTCTGGAAAGAGGACTTAAAGAGCTACAATTGTTTAGTTTATGGCATTTCCTGATTCAAACGTCTTCCAAGTCAAAAATGAGCTGGAAGTGGACTTATTTGCAAAACTCTGAATCTGGCAGCATTTGTCAAAGTGAGAACATGGGCAGCCAAGAATTCAAAGAAATTAGGCATTGCTTTTGACTTGTGGGATCAGCTGGATCCTTCCCCCATCTCCTATAAATACCAAGGGAATTCACATAACAATGGGAAGAAAAGGAGAGAAAAAGAGGAGGAGGTACAAAGGTGGCAAAAGGGGAGAGACTAGTTCTTGGTTATCTACATGGCCAACTAATCTTTGTCTTAGGGGGGAGATGAAGCCCTAATCAAGTATGGTGTATTTTATTGTATTGTGTTGTTGATTTGATTATTTGTGTATGAGGATTGCATAACTAGGAGGATTGTATTATTGATACAATTGGTTTTAGTGTTTTTATCTCAAATTGTGTTTAATTTCTGTGATTTTAAATACAATGGTTATGCAATGGTTTTCACTGTATATATATTTGGAGATTAAGATGATTCATGCTTAGACAAGATGAGTCGTGCTCACAAATTAGTTTAGAGTAGAGTAGGTGAGACGGTTCATGCTATATCTTTGATGAGTTATGCCTTATTTACAAATATATGAATCTTTCTTGATGATGTCATTGGGCTTGTAGTTACAATGAGTCTTGCTCATACCAAATAATAATTTCTTGAAACACGTTACAATAAGTGCATTTTTATACAAGATTAGTGGTGGATTCGAGACCCTAAGTATTTCCTTTCTTGAAGAAAATATAAATTTATTTTACTTGCATTACATAGAGTTCAAAACGACAAAAATCATCTTTGTGAATTATTTTAGTATTCAGTTTTCAAAATTAAAATAATCCCAGTACAGTCCCTGTGGTACGACACCCGTACTACCACTATATACAAATTTTTGCATCCTACGGGTAATTGATTTTGACATGATCAGGAGGTTTTATGATGAACCCTTTACCAAATTTAATTACTTTAGTAATTAAACTGATAAAATCCGCTATTTGGGATAGCAGTTTTAATGGTTTTTTAAAAAATGATTACTTTTGTTTTAAGTCACACAATCTGTAATTTAGTAACCTGTGACCATGTATACATCAAAAAACTCCAACTCAAAAAGAGAAAACATCTAACCTACGTTTTCCAACGCCATTGAAGACATGCCAAAGGAAAACATAATTCAACACCACCAAATACCTAAAATACATCAATTCATATAACATATCGCCAGTCTCCAACATCATTTAAGAGCTTCAAAGCAATTATAAAACTGCCACTCAAAGTAACGACTTAAATGCAATTCAAATACATTAAAAACGTTAATCATAGTAGCGGTTTTGTGATAAACTCTCTACCTGATTTTGTCCAACCAACTTAATTTACACCTAACTTAAACTGCTATCCCAAATAGCGGTTATAGGCTACTAAATCAATTAAATTTGGCAAAGTGTTCATCATAAAACCGCCATTCAAAGTAACGGTTTAAATGCAATTCAAATACATTAAAAACACTAATCACAGTAGCGGTTTTGGGATTCATATACATCTTTTATACAGCCAACTAACCTCGTATAAGAAAAGTTATATGAACCCAAAAATTATGCTGGGGAGACACGATTTACCATAGATATGGAATAAAGGTTTTTTTTTTTTGCCTTATTTTTTTTAAGGGAAATGATTTATAGGACCAAAGGGATAAACCGATTCATGGACCAAAATTGTAAAAATACAAAGTTACCCTTAACAAAAGACACGGACAATTCGTTTAATTGTTTCTCTCTCTCTGTCTTACCTCCTCTCTATTAGGTTAATAGCCAACCAGTTGTTATCTTCTTTTTCTTGTACTCCTTTTAGTTTTGTCAAAGTCTCATTTTATATTTTTAAAAAAGTTGGTTACAACATTTAATGCTCCTTGAAGCATGTGAAGTGTACTCAATACACTTCAACCTTTACAAACCTTCACTCTTCTAGTGGGAAATACTCCCTCTTTCCCTCTCCTCCTCACACCAAGTCACCAACATGCGTAGTCGGGTAAGTGCAGAAAACTCCATTGATGAAGTTTCGAGCTCCACCACAGTTGTCACAGGTGCAGCCTATTTGGCGCATCCATCACTCCTTCAAGGATTTGCTGTTTAACACCATATTCTTCTAAAGATTTGCTCTATTGCACAAGTATCACAAGATCCTCGCCGATCAACAACACGTCTCTTTCTCATCATCAGATCTCTTTTCTAGGATAATTATCTTCATTTTTTAGATAATTTCAAAATAATTATCTTACTTATTTAGATAATTATATCAAAGATTACCTTCATTTTCTAAGATAATTATTTTGAAATTATATTGATTTTCCAAGACAATTATCTTTATTTTTTGGATAATTTCTAAATAATTATTTTACTCATCTAGATAATTGTTTCCAAGATTATCACCATTAAATTGGGTATTTGAATAGTTTTTATTTGTTTTTCCATTGTTGAATGAGATATGTTTAACTTCTTGATTTTATCTTGATATTCTTTTGATTTTTTTTTTCCTTTTTCTATTTTAGATCAAGTAATTTGATTATTCAAATCAAAGACCATTGTTTTTTTTTTTTTTTTTCCTTCTTATTTTGAGTGTATTCTCGCTTCTTTATTTGGTGCGTGATTTTCGGATGGATAGTTGATACAAAAAGGAAAGTGAGTTTTTGATCTTTTTGGTATAAATGTGTGGGACTCGCTGTGGACTATTTTTTTGTATTGGCAAATGAGAGAGTGACATGTCATTCTTCCAATTTTTTCTCCTTCTATGAGTCCTATCTATCACCACTCTTTTTTAAATATATTGGTTGATTGTTACAATATTGGAAATGGCCCATTTTGAAAGGGACTGATGTCGGGTAACGACTAACTGTAACTGGGGTACGAAGCTAACTGCTTCTTCAGCGAATCACATCTTGCTTAATAGGACATTCCCAAGTACCACGAGCCTTGTGGGGAGTTCTTGACCTTCAAGTCTTCGTAGTACCTCTAAAAAAAAAATTAAAAATTCCCTAGTATAACCAAGTGAGTGATCTTTGGTTCAATCTTATGAAAAAATATTAATATTTATTTATAGATATTAAAAAGAGGTTAGGGATAAAGATAATTCCTATTGATTGGGAAAAAAAAGAGTAGAAGCTATTGGATTCAATTCTCATCACTCCACCTTAAGTCTAACACAATAGATTTATGTTTAAAATTACTCAGTGCATGTGAGACTACATGTGCCAAGGGATTAATCGAGTACGTAAGCTACTTGGAATCGGATTTGATCCAAACCATAAAAAAAGGGTAATGCTACTTTGTCCTACACTATGCTTTATACTTTGTCCTACTATGTGTATTTGGGAGAGTAAAGTTGTGGAACCGCCTTATATGATTAAACCCTAAAAATTGAAACCCTCCTAAATGCACATAATAAAACAAAGTATGGGACAAAGTGAGGCAAAGTAGCATTACCCTATAAAAAAGTGATTATTGGCAGCGTGGAACAAAAATTATGAGCTAGAACAATGTGCTACAACATGGGTTCCTCATTATGCATTTTTCGAAGCCTATTTGTTGTTACATTTAGGGCCTTGATTTCAATTTCATTGAATCAATTAGGTATCTTATCCGTAGTATCCACGTATGCATTATTCTCAGCTTCATACTAATCAATCTTACAAGAGAGTAACAATTTTTTATTTTAAAAAACTAGTGGTTATTAAGACTTATGCTTTAGAGAGAGAGGTTTTAATTTATTGAAATCAATCATCAATTGTTTTATTCTATATATTAATTAAGGCAAAATCAACTATGACTCTACCTGTCTTGGAGATTATTGAATCAAAGATCTAAATACCTTCTTAGCCTAGTGGGATGAGTGACAACCTCCAACTGCTCAGAGTAATTAATGGAAAGATGAAAGAACATGTCCCCTACAAATAAGAATTTAAAGACTCAAATTCATACAGATATACATTGACACAAACCTAAATCCACTAGACTACCTAACGTGGTGGCACATGGAAAATGCTTTTGGATCTTTTTTAAAAGCCCTTGCGAGAATCTCCATGACATATCATGAAAACAGATTGTGATTAATACCATTGGCTCCTAAATGCCCAAGATGAAGTGAGAGTCAAGATGGGGGGCAAAAACGCATGAAAGGAGCACAATACCTGAAAGCATTGGGTCACCGCCGACACATTGCAGTGTTGAATTAAAATATCGTGCGCCACAACGCGCGTTATGCCATCCAACCCATACAAAAAAAATACAAAATACCATTCATTCACCTCAACTCAACTTGCAGAGCCTCTTTCTCTCTCTCTCTCTCTCTCTCTCACACACACACACACACATCCCTTTCCTTTCTCCTGTGTGTGTATATATATATATATGAGAGCTGACTAGATATAACCAGAAACTTCACAGATCTAGATCTAGCAATTAGATCCCGAATGTGGCAGCTTCGTTCGTTGATCTGAGGTGATTCTCTACTCACACTCTCTGTTCCCACATCCCAAATTCCGATTCTCTTTCCGCAATTGAGTTCAGATTCATTCTTGGATGCTTGCATTTATGGATTTACGTTTTCCCTCCTTTTGGTTTCTCGGGAAGTATATTTGTATAATTGTATTAATCATTTCTCTTCTTTTTCTCCCATTTTCCTGAGAACCATACGGGAATTTTGTTTCTCAGGAACTCCTTGCTTCGAACATTTAGCTATTCTCATTACTCATATATATATATACTATTTCTAAAGTTCTAATTGATATTACTTTATTTATTTATTTTTTTTAATGTAAACAATTCATAGATCTACGTGCACTTTCTGGTTTCTGACGTATTGAGCATATTGGGTACACATTTCTGCTTGTTTTTCGGAATTTTGATGCGTATAAGTGTATCTATTTAATTTGATATTTAAATTTATCAGCTTATCGCGATAGAAGATATGATTTCCAAGGATTAAGATAGGATATGGCTCTAGATAGAGTTGAATTGCACAAAAAAGGAAAAAAAGAAAACAAGAGGATTCATGTAGCCGACCTTAAGTAGTTGGGACTAAGGCTTGATTGAGTTCTTGAATTCAGATCACTGCGGGCTGATCCATTATGGCTATGCGGGCAATTTGGTTTTGGAAGCTTATGTGTTAATTATCAAGCTTTGATCATTAGCTGTTACTTTCCTGTTCTGTTTACTTTCTTTTATTGTGCTCTTGCTGGAAATGGGTTTGGGTAAGAAAAAGGAATAAAAAAAGTTATAAAATTTTGATGTTTCCTTAGAGCATGTCCAATGGACTAGCTATCCAACCCCCCTTAGCTATTTTAGCTAGTCAAAGCACTTTTTTCTTTCTCCAAGGGGCTAGCTATATGGCTAGCTATTTTAGCTATCTTCATTTTAGCTAGCGAACATTCGCTAGCTAAATGTAGCTAGGCAAAATAACGATAGCTAAAATAGCTAGCCATATAGCTAGCCTCTTGGAGAAGGAAAAAAGTGATTTGGCTAGCCAAAATAGCCAAGGGGGTTGGATAGCTAGTCCCATTGGAGATGCTCTTAGGACCCTTTAGGCATACAAATGGAAATCAAACAATTATAGTGTATTATACATAGTATTGAAGGCACAAATCCATCACCTTGAATGAGGCTATTTAAAAAATTTGAGTCATGACCATGGTTGCTGTTATAGAATAAATTTTAGAAATTCATGTAATACCTCTATTTTGAATTTCCACTTTCATTTGTGATGATAGCTGTCATTTCCTTGAATTTTTCATCCAAGGTGATGGATTTGTGCCTTCAATGCAGTGTAAAAATTGAAATACACTGTAATTGTCATTTGGAGGACCAAATAGGCCCTTTAGTGGGCCCTCCATAAAACCATTTTGCTTAATTGGGATGAGATTATTTGCATTGGGAAAACAAAATTCAGTAAAAATCAAATTTGAAGTTAGTTTTTTGTTTCTCTTTCACATTTTTCTTCAGCAGCCAAATTCAGGGTATTTTGGTTGGTTTCCTCTTTAAGCTGATATTAGGTCTACCCTGATAGGAGCTCAAACTTGTTCAGTATAAAATCTTTGCCAATGAATATGATGCCCTATATTAATTTAGACGAGTTTTTAATAGGAAAAGAAAAAAAAATCAAAGTAAAGTTGCTTTTGCCACTATTGAATTTCAGAATTTTCTATGTTGATCTAGAGGTTTCAGTGTTGATCTCGTGTATTTTTTAATTTTCTTCAGTTTCTCTTGAATGGGAACGGTGGATTATCCTGTGTTAGAATAATTTTTTTTGGTGAAATTTTGTTACCATTTGTTGTTACTTTGATAATGTCTTTTTCATGTCCTCTCTTGAAGCAGAACAATTTAGACCATCTCCTTGTGGTTTATTGTCCGAAGGAAAGCAAATCTCACTTTGCTTGTTTCTTTTGCACCAGTTCAAAGTTTTGTTGTAGGTTCAACTTTTTTTACATACATAGTCATGGCAAGGAGGCAAGTAAATTCCACACGGCGCTTTGTAGACAGTGGAAGTTTTCCATTTGCTCCCTTACATCCAAAATCACACTCTTCTCCCCTATTATCTGTTGTCCTCGTCCTTCTGGTACTTCTCATGTCCATAGATCATTTCCCTTTCCTCCAGTTTTTTATGTTAATATGCATTCTGTAAACAGCTGTTACTTCGTTGTAAACAGCTCAAATTCTGATATATATATTTTTTAATTCTCCCAGGGCGCAATCCTTCTTATTGGCTATGCTTATAGTGGCTCAGGTTTGTATTTGCTTTTCCTTCTTCTTTTTTTTTTTTTGGGGTAAAAGTGTGCTTTTCCTTCAGTAGTTGGATTGTTACACAATATGATCATTTTCAATACAACCAGCTAGCCAAGGGATAGTTGGCCTTTTGCTGTCATATGAAGTAATAGGATGGCATGAATTGAAATTTCTTAATAATGCTCATATTATGAATTGTTTGCTTAAGTTGTACTTGCTATGTAGTTCAAGATAGTTATTGTTAATTCTTTCCGTGTGTTTACTAAGCTGACATTTTCCACATTACAGGTGTATTTGGGGGTGACAAAGAAGCTGTTAGTAGGGTTGAAGGTACAAATATATTTTCATTTTGGTGGATTTGTTGCTCTTTTGTTTGCTGCATTGTAGGGTGTTATAACTTGTATATTATAATTATTTGATGACGCTAGCTATGTATGTCTGATTTTTCTTTTAGTGAAAATTACAGGTCTAGTGTGTTTCCTCATATATGGGATTTACAGAACTATATTTACATCTTAAAATTCTTGAAATATTAGGAAGTTTAAGTCCACTTTTCAGAGTGTTTTCCTTTTGGAAATTATCAAAAGAGTGCTGCTACTCATCGCAAGTCCCCCCCCCCCCCCCAAAAAAAAAAAAAAAAAAAAATTTCTTTCCTTTGTGATGTGGTAGAATTGTAGAAATCACGTTGGGTGTGTGTGTGTGTGTGTGTGTGTTTTGAATGCATGCAATATCAGTTGCCACATCATTAAGGAAATTTTTGGGATCAGTAGCATTTTCCTTATCAAAATCATTAGAGACAGCTTGGTGGAGCAACTTTGTTTTCTTTGGCTCCTAGCAGCTTCATTTGCATTGTCAAATGGAAGGAGGAGAGGGAAAGAGGTGGCTGCAGAGAGTTGGGGCGGGGGGGGAATGAGCACAGCTTCCCCCTTGATTGCTTTTCAGCATTATATTTATATGTGTGTATGTGTGTATATATACATCAACTGTCACTTTTGTGGCCGAAGTGGGTGACTGATGTAGGATCTACATGAGATCCTAAGTGCCACTTTTGGTAGAGGATCCCACATTTTAATTAGGAACATTGCAGAAAATTTCAATGGTGATTTTTTTTTTTGTTTGTAGGTTCCTTGTTTATTATTATTATTTTTGGTTAAAAGCGGTGTCTGTAGTACTAGGATAAAGAAAGTGGAAGGGGAGAGTTTTGAAATGATTGTGCTCTTGTTTTTGAAAATTATTGAAAATATCTGCTGCATTTGAGTTCCTTGAATTCGTTGTGATACAAGACTTGAGTTGCTAGAGATGATTGGCTTTCTTGAACTACTAATTCACAGATGTTAATGAATCCTAAAAAATCTGACCATGCCTTTCTTTCAGTTACTGTAATAAATCACAGCATGGACCATCATCTAGGCACTCTCGCCTTTGGGGTTCATAAGTCTTTTGACTCTAGACAAAGAGTAGGACATCTGCAGATGTTTCTTCCTCACTCCCCTCTCCCCCCTTCCTTTTTGATTTTGTATAAATCAAGGGTGAAAATATCTTAACAAGCTTTTGAAATGTAAGATTTGTCTTAATTCGAGCCATTTCTAAGGTTTGACTAAATTCATTTATCAAAATTTCCTTATTAAGAAGAAAGGGCAATGAGTTTTGAACTTTAGGATACTGTTTTCATTTCCATCAGAAGTCACTATTGGAATCATGGCCAAAACTGAGGTTTAAACTAGAAATGGATAAAGCACCATAAATTTGGACCCCAAAAAAAAAACAAATGCACGTAAATGTTTTTTAATCAAAAAAATGTCAGCAATATGCTTTCTTTTAATGTCTATTATGATACTGGTTAGATTTCCATTCTGTTAAGAAGGAACAATTTATCCACAAATGAAGATTTTGAGTATGCTGATATATGTAGGTGACTTTTCATGCACATTAGAACTTCAGAGAGCGATACCTATTCTAAAGAAAGCGTATGGTGATAGCATGCGGAAAGTTTTGCATGTAGGCCCTGATACTTGTTCAGTGGTTTCTAAATTGTTAAAAGAAGAGGAAACTGAAGCGTGGGGAGTAGAACCATACGACGTAGAGGATGCTGATGGGAACTGCAGACATCTTGTGCATAAAGGCATTGTACGTGTGGCTGATATCAAGTTCCCTTTGCCATACAGGGCGAAGTCATTTTCTCTTGTTATTGTGTCAGATGCGTTGGAATACCTGTCTCCAAAATACCTCAACAAGACTCTTCCAGAATTAGCAAGGGTGTCCTCGGATGGTCTTGTTATTTTTACAGGTAATTCCCTAAAATTTTCATATTACCTCATAAATATACAATTTGCAATGTATACTCCTTTAAGCTAACTCTTTTTGGTCATTGAATGAGCATTCTGCAACCTTAGGTGGTCTTCCAATTAATGTCTTCATAGATTACTAGAAGTTTTGCACACATTGGATATTGTTTTTTATAGATAATCTCTCTCTCTCTCTCTCTCTCACACACACACACACACACACACACACACAGACAGTTGATATAACATATTTTTGTAGCCTCTGGCTTTTTATTACTTACCATAGGTGTTAAGAGTGAGAAACTCCATGGTTAATTACCATCTGTTTGTCATAGTCAATTATTAGGAGCAATGCTACCATTTAGAGCATTAGGATGAGACTTTCCACTGGGACATATATATATGTATAGACCTCTAAGTGATATTTCTACTATAAATATACATATAGAGTATTGTTATTGATTTAAAAATGCAAGTTTTGGATCAAATAACAATCAATCTTGGATCAATTTGATTTTTGGCATGGATCACCTATACGAGAAGGCTTTCTAATCTAAAGGTTGGATTCGCAAAATACAAATCACTATGTAGAGTTTTGGAGTGCACTTGATATTAGTTGATATCAAGTAACTATATATATATATATATATATATATATTTATATATATATCTTCTCGGTTCTATTAGTCCTACAGGAGAATTTCAATAATCCTTTTTCCCAGGCACTCGAGCTTTATATTTTATAGTTTTTTCAGTTCCAAAAACTTTTGATTCACATGAGAAGTGATTGATGTTTACTGGATATTTAACTACTTCCATTTTCATGTTTAGGTTATCCTGGTCAACAGAGAGCTAAAGTTGCAGAATTATCCAAATTTGGACGGCCGGTAAGTAGCTATCTGCTGCTCAAGTGATTCTTTTTTCCTTTTTTTTTTTGCTGGAATATTATATCTTCTATAATGTGCTTGGATGTGAAATAGGCCGTGATTAACTGAATACCATATCCTTTACTTCTCTTTTCCTTTGGATTTTGATTTATGTATTAGCATTAGTCATATTTTTATGGAGAAGGTTTTTTAAAGGACTTCTTCAATAAGATAGCATATTAATCGGCAAACTATAAACAATTGGAATGTGATTAGTAAGCAATTGAAGTCAATACAAACAGAAGTTGAAGCGACTCCAGTCTCGAATCTCAATTTCCTTCTCTTATCTGACTGTAAATGACTGTCATGTGTGCAACTGGAATGAAATAGGAAGAAGTTAAGCAAGAAAGAGGTTCATAAATATGCATCTGACTTCAGTCATGGTCGCTTAATTGTTTGACATGGATCAATTGATTGTCAAAAATGATGGTAAGTGTTTGTGGGAAATCAAGACAGCAAGGCAACTTGCTAACAACAAAAGATGTAGTAATTATAATGTATTAATTCTGAGAAGAGAACCAGCAAAGAAAGAAAATAAATCCTAAACTGTAGGAAAAAAAATGAAGTTATCAAACAATTAACACCTGAAGAAGCAAGGAAGCATAATAGTCATAACTGACGAATGGTTCAAAATTACATAGTAAAAGAGATTGGTCTGGAAGAACTTGTGATAGTTCCGTTTTTGTTGGATTTTCCTGTACTATAATCCTTGTTTCTGGTCATTAGCACATTAATCTGAGTATAAGAATGACATTTTCAAATGCTTTACTTGTGAAGGCCAAAATGAGGAGCTCGTCATGGTGGATACGCTATTTTGTCCAGACCAGTTTAGAAGAGAATGAAGCTGCCATTAAGAAGTTTGAGCAGGCTGCAACCAAGAAGTCATACAAGCCAAGCTGCCAAGTGTTCCACCTCAACTCATACCATTGATATCATAAGATTCATAACATCAAAATTTTCCCATTCTTAGAAGTTCCTCATATGGCTAAGCCAAGAAAAAAAGGAGAAAAATTCTTCAGCTCTCGTGTGAAAGACACATCCTCTGTGGGGGTAATTCATTTTGGTGGAAGAGATGTTTGATCATATTACCATACCCTCGACTGTATACAGTATTTATTAATTAAAATTGATTGGGAAATTAGTGTGGATTGATTTTCACTTCTATTTGCTAAGTTAGGTTTCCAATCTTTGCTTGTATCTACTAGTAACTAGTTCATATCCAGTCCTATCTTTATGCCAATCTCTACAAAACAAGCTTTGCATTTTCTTTTAAAGAAAAAGGAAAAAAAAGTTAATGATATAATTTCAGGGTGTCCAAAACCTCCTCAGTTATAAGTAGGTAAAAGGCGCTCTTGATGTCAAATGAACCCTTGATCTGAATCATCCAATACAACATTGCTACAGAACAACTGCATGGTCTTGGTGTAAATAAAAACCATCAGGATGTGGAGTTTCAAAGTCATGAAAATTACTAGAAAAATGGTGGTACATTCTGACTATTAATGTATATTTTCTAGCTACAAAGAATCTCCAAAACTCCCCATTCAGGGTATTAATTCTTAAGACTGATCTTTTCCAAACTGGTATCAATTCCGGTTTGCTTAAGATACAAGATCAGGTATAAAAAATTCAATTTTCATACTCGACCAGTTTACTAGTGATGAGATACGTAGAGTTATGCAGAAGCTAACTTGAACGCTTGACATGGTTTATCTAAGCTTCTCTTTTAATTGGCGCCATGAGTATGAAATCAGTGTGTGTTTTTCCATCTCACCTTGATGAGTCACTGACGTAATGCTTTCGCAGGAGCTGATATAGCCTAGACATAACTCTTTCTGCGCTGAAAAGACCTGAAGACGTCGAGGACTCAGCCGATATCACCAATAATCCCCGCAAGAGCATCGCCCTTCCTTGAAGCAATGAAACCTGTGGGCATCCCTTACAGTGATCTCCCTCCCAGCAATAGCAGATATAAATTTGATTGCATTATGACAATCCCCACATATCCTCAGGTTCTTCACCACAAGTATAGGCACCCCGTCCTTTAGTCGAGAGCAGCCCAAATGCAACAGCCAATTTCTCACTGTGATGCCCTAATCTTATCTCCTTCTCTCCAATCCCTGCTCCGTCATCCTTAACCAAAGCCCATCTCACATCCGGAACATACCCAGCTCGCTTCATCTTCTTTGACATTTCCTCCAAGAACTCATAAATTTCTTTGATCATCGGGTGTGAACTTTCTTCAGCCACAAACACATGTATCCTCTTGTTCACCTCAATCCAACTACAACCTGGTTTCTTCTTCACTCTTCTATCTCGCATAAGCTTTCTTACTGTTGCTACCTCTTCCCATCTACCAGCACTGGCAAACATATTTGAAAGCATGACATAGGGAGCAGCATTTGAAGGCTCCAGCTGAAGAAACTGGTTGGCTGCCTTTACTGCTAGGTCTATGTTCCCATGTGTTCGACAGGCACCAAGAAGCGCTGCCCAACCAATGGAGCCAGGGCTAAATGGCATCGTTTCAATTAGCCTCTCGGCTTCACTCAACTTGCCTGCTCGACCCAAAAGGTCAATCATGCATGAATAGTGTTCTGCTTCTGGTTCGATCCTGAATTTCTCTTTCATCATTTTGAAATAATTCCTACCTTCCTCAACTTTTCCAGTGTGTGCACATGCTGAAAGGACAGAGATGAAGGTAATACTTGTGGGGGCAATATCAGTTTCCAGCATCCGTTGGAAAAGAAGTAGTGATTCCATGCCAACCCCATGCTGTGCATACCCTGCAATCATCGAATTTAAAGAAACTGTATTATGCTCTGGCATCCTATCAAATAACCGCCTTGCATCACGAAGATTTCCGCATTTTGAATACATTGCAATCAGGGCATTATTCACTGAAATTCGATTCGATGGGATATCAGACTTGAGCGCCAAGTGAGTGAATCTGCCTTCCCTGTGATGGAGATGACAAATTGGAGCATGCACTAATCACACAGACGAAGCTGCAATCATCGGGGCGGTGACCTACACGTTGCATCTCCCGGAAACAATCAAGGGCCTCTTCAGAAAATTCCTCATTTTGGGAATACCCTGAAATCATTGTGTTCCAAAGAACCAAATCCGCTTCGAGAATCTCTTCAAACACTTTCCTACAATCTGACATCCCACCCCTACATTTTGAATATAAGTCGATCAAACCACTCCCAACATGGGAATTCTGGTGAAACCCTGTTTTAATCAACTGAGCATGAAATTGAAGCCCCCCAAGCAGATCTTCCAAGCACGTGAATGCGGTCAAAACACTTGCCAATGTAAACATATCAACACTAAACCCCCTCCGAACCATTTCCTGAAACAATCCCAGCGCTTTCACTCCTTCCCGGTGTTGCCCATATGCCACAATCATAGAATTCCAGGACACCTCATCTCTAATCTCACCCATCCCATAGAACACCCTCTTTGCCTCCTCCAAAAGCCCATTCTTGCTATAATACGTAACCAGCGAATTATTCACCGAAACATAAGAATCAAACCCACCAGAAACCGCCAACGAATGCAGTTCACTGATCAACTCCATATCATCACAAGAAGCCGTAATCGCGGCTGACAAAGTGAACCCATCCATGTCAAGGCCCATTTCTCTCATCCCATTAAACAAGCGAATCGCGGGTTCAGTCTCACTGCGTTCGGCATAAGCGGAGATGAGGGTGTTGTATGACACAAGGTCAGGTTGGGGAATTTGATCAAACAACTGGTGGGCAATGTGGGGCTGCGATTCTTTTGCATACGCATAGATGATGGCGTTGAAGGAGAAAACATTGGGGAAGGGAGTGTGGTCGAAGGCCTTGCGGGCGGCGACGAGGCGGCCGCATTTGGAGTAGAGGAGGATGAAGTGATTGGAGAGGTAGGTGGAAGGAGGGAGGAGGGACTTGACGTATAGTGTTTGAAGGGATTTGCCTGTCGAGAGGTCTCTCTCGGCTATGCATGTTCTTAAAAGGTGGCGAAAGCGTTGAAGGGTCCATGAGATTTGGTTCATCTAAGCATCAAAAGCTAACGGCATTACCCTCGCTTGGTTCCTTGTACCACAGTTGCTATGACGCAATTTTCCAATTAAGTAAGCTGTGGCCAATGACACCTTGCGTGCATTCAAGAGTCGATTGAGAGAGAGAGAGAGAGAAGAGAGCACTCTTCATATATTGAGGGCTGCCCAAATTTTCAAATTATTATGAGGCTGTCCAATCATTTGAGGTTCACTTGAATGAAAGTGTTCCTCATTTTGTATATTGTTAAAGTTAATTTTCATAACCTGAGGAGTGGACTAGTGGTGTTAGGGACTTGTGTTTCAAGAAAGCGAAAGATTTTGGCTTTGACTAGCAGAAGATCCTAAATTCGATTTATCACTCTCCCATGTGACCAGCCACCTAGTATGGATATTGTCACAGAGCTAAATTTTCAACCCAAATTTTTAGCCTAGTGCGACGCCAAGCAGCCACTGCCTAGCCAACCAACTTGAATTTCCCCACACCAACAATGAGGTTTTGATAGAATGTAAGGCAACATAGCACACACAACAAAGGCCACACGAGTTTTCGGGCACTCTGCCTAACCTTTTCTCTATTAACTCAAATAGATTACAAAGGAAAACCGACCTTGGTATAGCCCACATCCCATGGCCTACTACTGTACCAAGTATGCCCTTAAATAGGCAAAAGAATAACTAACCAGTAGTTACAACCCAACTGCATAAGCAAAACTTTGCTAGTTGACATCCCCTAACAGCCTAAAGTATACTGTTGACATCTCTAACAACCAAGGAAAACAACATCAATAAACAAAAGCCACATGGCATAGTAGTTACCAAATTGCCATGCTGAGATGTCCAACCAACTTGCCTTCAACTACCCTTGTTCCTGCCAGCAATGCTCACATGTCGGCACACATTGGCTTGTGCTTCTCACAAGACAGCCACAACTGTTGTTTAACTGCCGCATGTGTGCTTCCCATGAATTCTGACATGCCAAAGCCAACTTCCGCTTAGCTACAAGGTGATGCTTGGCCAACCCGCCAAAGCCATCTACTGCCAAGTCACAACCCTCTCTGCCAAGCCACGCCCAGATATGGCCTTGCTTTGCTACAATCCCATGTTCCCTTAACCAGCCAAGCCATGTCAATCACATGTGCCATGGCTTGCTGCCTTTCTTGAGACCATGCCATGCCTCTGCCATGACCATAGCCCTCAAGCCTAAACTCGTGCCAAGTCATGCCTACCCTATGGCCTTGGTCTTTGCTGTCACTGTTGGGACCATGCTATGCCATCGCCCAACTACAAGTCTGATGTGAAGCCAACCCTCATGGCCAAGCCTATGCCTCAATGCTACAAGGTGTCGTCCTAAGCCTTGCAATGCCAACCTATAGCCGACTGATGTCAAGCAACTTGCCATGCCTTACCCGCACATGGCCTAGGTGCCTGCCTCATGGCAGACACCTAACTTCGATCACCCCCCTCTAAAAAGTCCTTAAGACGATCGCCAGACCGATAAGGATATACTATCAATTATTATAAAGAAGCATAATGGATTAAATAAATACAACCAGCATTCTGAATTTAATCTTAACTTCACAAACATCCTTAAACATTCATAAAATACATAATATAATTTTATGAACACCACAAAGCCAATCGTGGCCTAGCCATCTGCCAAGCCTTGGCCTAGCTTGCTACCAAGGGGCCAACAGATATATACCCTATTGGCTAAAAAAATAAAAAATGCTTTCTTTTGCTAATGGAAGTTTTAACATAACGTTCTTGGTTTCTTCAAAGTAGTTTTGCGATACGCCATGGAGTAGAAATTGTGCCCTTTGGCTTCATTGACTATGACTGTCAAATATCCCTAATCGGCACATGCTTTTATGCCATGATAAATAGCTGCTATTGTTCATTAATAATCGTGGAAGCTGACAAAAAAATTATGCATTCTTTTGCTACTCTTTCTTTCAATATTAGGAGAACAATTTTAGTGCTAAGCAATAGAGTTTTCTACCACATTTCATTACATACAAAATAAACAAGAGTGGTCAATCAAACTATCAAATCCCATACATGTTCTCTTAGGTTTTGACCTCTTTTCGGACTAAATAATATCTTAGAATAGGAAGCCGAAGATATCCAATTAATGGGAGATTTCGGCATCTTGAATGGACAGACAATACCTATCCTTGCCTCTTCCATTAATCTCAAATCACACACCTCCTTTGCCTCACAACTCTGTAGCCGATACAAAACGATCTTATTTCCAATCTTCAAGAACACTACTCCAGCATCAACCGGATCGAAAGCTACTATATATGAGTAGAAATCATCATTATTCTCATCCTTTAACAAAACCATCTCCCTCGGCAACTTGTTGAATTCAATAGAGTACCTTAGACACCATTTCATTCCACTATAGTCCTCCTAAAACCCACACCCAAAACTTGTCCTCCCTCCTGATTCTAACTGTACAGAAGACACCCTTCGGATTCTTTCAACAACCCACCATCATCTTCAGGCACTTTCATTACCGAAAAATGCTCAGTTCTCACGTCGTAAGCCACCTAGCCCTATTGGTAAACATAGCCAATGGATTGACCCATTACACAAAATGCCCATCCCAGTTAACTCGATATACCACTCTTCTAAAAAGTTTGCAGCATGATTTTTCCAAGTCCACTTCTGGGTTTTCGATGAAAACTTGGAAACCACCAGCCCTTTTCGTCCAGACCTAAGAACCCTTATGACTTCAAAGAATAAGGACAAGTGCTGCTTGATGCACCGGAGACAAATCCGTGGACAAGGAAAGTTTTGGGTTCTCCTGCGAGAACTGGGGGAGGAGGAAGTCGGGATTGCTGCCAGGTGATGGGATTGCATACAATGTAGGCACTAGTACCGGCATTAGGCCCCGACAATTTGAAGAAGTGGCAGATGAGGAGGCCATTGCATGAGTCAAGCAAGGTGATGTGATGATTTGGAGGGACTATCGTGCCGCCTATACATGCGACTTGTGTAAAGAGAGTTGCAGTTCGAGAAAATGGGATGAAAGCGATTGGTGGAACGAGAGACGTTGGGTAAAAAAATCCGAACAACGATGTGTGTTTCGCTCGGTAGTTTCGGATAAAAAGAGGATCGGAGACGATATGGTACCAATATTTGCATACCAATTGAAGCATTAGGATTGATTTTCGAGGGAGGAGAAGAAAAATCATCCGAAGTATGTCGGCGCTGATGAGTGCTGCTTGGTCGACATTCTTCTCCATGATCCTACTGTGTTTTTCCTTGGATTTTTTATTTTTTTATATTTGCATAAATGAAAGATTGAATGAGTATGGACTTCTTCTTTGCTGCCTTTACGTCTCTATTGCCACAATGGAGAGGAATAGGCTCAACTTTTGTCTCTTGATGGTTACCATTTTGTTACGTTGATAAGTATGGAATAACTGAATCTCTTTCATTCTCTTACCATAATCTTGGTAAAACTAACTTTATCACAATAGAAAATTTTCATAAAAGATTTTTTGTTTATTTAAATTATTTAACAATTTAAATTTTTTATTATTAATTGTATTCTTTAATCAATAAAAATAAAACAAACCAAAATTTGAAACCACTATAACAATATCCCAAATTTGTAACATAGCCAACCACACTATTGACATGCTGAATTGCAACACAAAAACGAACACATTTCTTTAATTAGATTTCTGATACTATAATGATGCCGAAAATTCCCACAAGTAGTATTGATCAATCACAGATAATCACTCTATTTTTCAAGCCTCTACAAGACCATTTGTAAGAGCAGTGCAATCAGCTAGCCATCTCCTGTCTAATGTTATTTATTTCAAGGATGTGTGTCAAGGAAAAGAAATCTAACACAGAGAGCGAAGGCAATCTGTGTTTTCTTCCAATTCTCTTCTGTATTTTCAAATTGGTCTAATCATTTGTTTGGTAGTCAAAGAAAAATTGTAGAATAGGCCAATAGTGTGAAATATTGCAAGTCTATTGCTTGCATGGGAGACTCCTCTTTTGTGGATTAAGTGGAACTCCGACGGATCTAGGTTAAAAATGAGCGGCCTAGATTGGGAATTATGGACCTCAGACCGAAAAAATAGAAAGGGACCGGTTATTTTATTTTGACACCCCAAAAAAAAAAAAAAAAAAATCCAGCCCTAATCAGATTAGTGGGTTGCAATAACAGCCCCAAAAAGAAAAAAAGAAAAAAAAAAGGAAAAAATTACAACCACTTAACTTTATTTGCACACCCCACTCGTTTGTTTGATCAAAATCGGGAGAATCAAATAGAATTGAATGGGATTTCAATAGCAAACAGCCACAATTGCCATTGAAATCCCATTCTATTCTATTCCGATTCCAGCCAAACAAAAGTGCCCTTAGATCATATGTTTAATATCCATCACAATCAAAATTATTGTTGCCCTTTAAATATTAAGTCATGATTTCTGCATTAAATCTAGGCTTAAATATTTGTTTATCATATTCATTGCAGATTTACCTCCCAGGATGCATCCAAACATATGGGAATTTGAAACAGATGTCTTGCGAGGCTTGTAAACTATGAATATGATCGATCCATTACTCCCAGACTAGTTGAATTACATAATAGGAAAATACTTGCCTCCACCTTGGGGTGGAGGGAAGTATTGTCCTACATAATAAACCATGTACAATTAGTGCTTACCCCCACCATCCCCCCAAAAAAAAAAATACAAAAAACAAAAAACAAAAGATGATATTTAAGTTTTTGGGCCTGGATTCTCACTGTAAACGTGTTTTAATTTCACGTTATCTCCCTTGGCCAAAAATAAAATTTCATGTTATCTCTGTGGCAACACTGGTACGTGACTACGTAGCTTCACAGTTAGGATCATGCTACAACTTGAAACCCAATAAGATGATTTTTTTTTTTTTTTTTTTTTGCTTTTCAACTAGTTGTAATTGGCAGGATTGAACCTGCAAGAATGCCTCCTGAGAGGCAGCACAATGAGACATATCTACTTGGGAGTGACATATTGGGTTGTACACATTGGGTCCAGTTCCTACTGGATCTGGGCCCATTTTCAGGAGACATGATTTTCAACCCTGGCCCATCAAATTCAGAGTTTTCCCCTCAGGATTCCAACACCCAACCTGTCCATCATTGATTTTTTATTTTTTATCGTCACCTGTCGATCATTGATGAACGGCGTTTTCAATGACACTGACAATTCCTCACGTGATAGCACATGACAGAAGCTCTATGTCTACACACAATAATTTTCCCCCAAATAGGAGGGCGGGAAAAAAATTGGGAGACCAATTTTTTTTTTTTTTTTTTGGGTTAGAAGGGAAGAAGGAAGATATCCAACAGCACATGAGCTAAGGATGGATTCAATTTGATAGATACACTCCAATGGGTGTGGCTTGTCATATCTAAATTGTTGATCCTCTATGATACCATTATACCATATTAAACCCAAATTGAGCATTAGGCCTTTTACAAAGATTCCCCCTCTTTCAAATTGATACATTTGGATGCAGAGCTGGGTACAAGTCATCAAGATCAAATATGAAAACCGTAGTACATGCAGGGATGGACCACTAACAAAAAAAATCATTTTCAAGCTTGGCTGGCCAAGCCCTCCCATATTTGGAGCAACATGGCGAGAAATTTGGCATATTGGTATGGTAGGGATTGCTTTGATTTGGAACTCACTAACAAATAATTAGAAACAGTCTCATAATGAGGTCCTTTGAAGTGGAACTACAAGACACAATTAGCCCATGCTTTGATTGTTGCCCTACAATGACCCCCTTGAATATATATGAGGACAAAATTTGACCGGTTTGAAAGAAACTCGCAAGACTAAAGACTGCCTCAAATGGGTCCTCGGCCTATAAATGATTGTGGCACTGTGAGCTTTCATGCTCCTCATGTAGTTTTCGAATGTCTTAATTGAGTAGGAATAATTTTTTATTGAATCGACCAGAAAGCAAAGTTAATTTGGTATTTTGATTTTTGCTTTCAAATGTCGCTTATTAGTCATAATTAATCGTTGGAAATCTATCTCTCACGAGTGCCATGCATCTTTTTTTTTTTTTTTTTTTTTTTTTAAATTGCTAATCAGGTGCTGTTTTTAGGTGATGACAATAAATTGAGATACGGAGTATTAGATTTCATAGAGCAACATTCTTTTACGTAGTTTTTTAAATTTTTTTCTTCAGGTGCTTCTTAATTTATCAATTCTTCTTCTTGTTTTCCCTTTTTTTTTTTTTTTTTTTTTTTTTTTTTTTTTTTTTTTTGGGAAGTTTGACGGTGAATACTAAATTTTTTTCTTCAGGTGCCATTATGGACCCCGGTAGCTACCAAATCATACCATAATTTGAGGCACTTGGAGTACCACATTACACTAAATACGGAACAGATGGATTTGAGTACAAGCTAAATTGTTGATGAACTACTTCATAGGGTATTATTGCTCCACTTTATGATAATTATGAACCTCTCATGGTTGGGGAAATCAGTGATTCAATCATTCAATAATGATTGAGGTCAATATAATTGACCAATAATTGTCATTGGTTTCTCCAAATATGACAAAAAGTCAAGAAAAAAATGGTACTCATTATTTTTTACCCTCATCCTAGTCTATATATTTTATGGATTGATGTGGTAGTGGCTCTTCTAAAAATATAGGAAATTACATGATCATTTTGATTTTGGGTTGAAATCAATGTTAGGTCACATTAATCAAAAGGTTTAATCAGCTTGCATTAGCATTATTCATGCATGCATAATTTCAAACAAGCTAGAAAGATAGAAAGGACCACCATGTTCGATTAATTTTCACTAACATGTGGAGCTGCCTCCCAACTTGGGAGGTAAAGTGACCCGATGTCGACATCAGATCTGCTCACTGTGGCACTAGGACACCAGATCTGATCTTGAAGCTCACGGCGACACCAGGACATGGACGACAGTGTTGAAATCGTTCTGTTGTTGCCATTTCATAAGGAAACCATTTGATATTTCTCCAGAAAAGGGGGCTCTGTTTGGCTCGTCGTGGTTCTCTCTTGGGGTCGTGGCATCTCTAGGGCTCGTCAGGAATCCCTCTTGGTGATCCCTCGATGGGTCTCTCTTGGTGAATTAAGGGCTTTCATCGCTGGATCAATTGGAATGGTGCTCTGGAGTTTTCTGTGGGGTTTGAAATGTTCTCTGGATTTGAAGGCATCATTTTTGATCTATCCGTATAATGATTCTCATTGGTGTTTGAGGGGTTTTTCAAGGGTTCCAGAATTCTTCCTTTTTTGGGGTTCGATTGGTTCTCCCTCCTTTATGGCTAGCAAAACTAGATGGGAGAACCTAATTACAGTTTTTGTCGACAATCTTCCAGAAGAGATGGATGCTGTATGGTTGCGTAATATTTTCTCAAGGTTTGGTGTTGTGAAGGATTCCTTTATTCCAAACAAAAGAAGATCAAACTCCAACTCTAGATTTGGATTCATCAGGTATGAATTAATTAGAGAAGCTAGGGCTGCTGCTAGAGATTTGAATGGGGCTCTTTGTTTATATTCCAAATTGTTTGTCAAGCTAGCTAATTTTGGTTGGGATAGAAGTAAGGAGAAGCTAGGTGGGTTCTTTCGAGGTAATAGAGAGGCGGGAATTTTGATTGTGCTTCTAATAGGTTATTAGAGAATGCTGTTGTTAATAAACCCCTTGTTGAGGATGGCTCATTGAGGAAGACATATAACAAGACTTTTGCAGAGGTTGTGGCAACAGGGGTTATACCCACATCCGAAAGAGCAGGGAAAGGGGGTGATCAGTCTATTGAAGGTGTGGTTTCAAATGATGGTTTCATATGTGCAGATGGGGTTGATGAGAAATGGCTCAATTGCTGTCTTGTTGGCGAAGTAGAGCACTTGGAGTGCTTTCTTTTCCTAGAGGATCAACTTCTAAAAGAAGGGTGGGTGGATTTCTCCCTTAGGCCTTTAGGAGGCAAAAAGATTCTGATTATTTTCCAAGATGCTGATTCTAAGAGGTGTTTTGTTAATAAGAGGGAATCTTGGTTGCACAAATCATTTGTTACGTTGGTGGATTGGGTTCCTGGCACTGTTAACTCTGATAGATTGGTTTGGGTGAGTATTGTGGGAGTTCCTCTTCATGCATAGAATGAAGGCAATTTCAAAAAGATCGGTCAGAGTGTGGGGAATGTTATTAAAGTTGAGAGTGTGACTACTAATAGAGAATCTCTAGATAGGGGGAGGGTTTTGGTCTCTACTGGCAACTTGGATATTGCTAAATCCATCAAATTCAAAGTTAATGAGTCCTTTTTTGAAGTCTCGATTAGAGAGGAATCAAGCTTGCAGTTCTCTTTCCCTTCTATACCTGCGCCTAGGCAACTCAGTGATGAACAATTTTTCAGGGGGTGCTCCTATGCAGTTCGATGAATTAGGGTCTAAAGAGGCGCCAAAGGCTCAATCTTTTGAGGCTATTGAAGAGGTTGATCAGTCCTAAAAGCTCAGTTTCAAGGAGTATTAGAAGAGAACATCAAGGGAAGTTGAGGTAGGTGAGAATACTGATTTGGTTAACAATCCCTTGTCTACTGATGGGATTAGTGATATTTTAATCTCTATGGTCCCTGATCATTTTAGCAATCAATCTTTAGATTCTGTTGGTAGTATAGATAAGATCCCTAAGCTTGGTGGCCATGATAGGGGTTTCTTTGATGATATATTGGTTGGTGAGGAATTGGAAAGGGAGTGTAGTATACATGATCTTCATCATAGCTAGTGTAAGAAAAGGAATGTGGTGGGTTAAAGAAAAAGGTTCAAAGCTACGAAAGCTAGGAGGGGTAGGAGGAAAGCTTTGAAGGAAAAGTTGAAAGGTGATGAGTCTGCTCCCAAGGACTTGGTGGCTTTGCATGGCAGTCTCTCAATGCCAGATAGTGGGATTGCCAATAGAAATAAGATTATTCTGGAAGAAGCCAAAAAAAACTCTGGAAGTAGCCAATTTGGTAGGGCTTAGATGTTTAGGTAATGAAGATGATGTTTTGAATAGGTTTGTTGAATTGGAATCGAGGGATTGGGTCCAATTCGAGAAGCAACAAGAGGACGTTTAAGTGGACTAACTTTGTTATTGGGGTTTGCTGAGCTAGGTGCTTTTGGGGTGTGTTATTGGTGTCTTTGCGGTCTGCTAGTGTTTGCTTTAGTCACAGGTTTGTTGCTATCTATCTCAGGTTTGTTCAGTTGCTTGGGTGTTTGATTCTTTAGTTGGGTTGTGTTGGTTGCGGGGCTGGCTGGTCCCTGATTTTTTGGTGTGGTTGGAGATGTTATATATGGGTGTGCAGCAGCTGCTGTCTTCACCTCAGTTTACTCAACTGTTGCTGTCCGGGTGCTCTCTGTTGGGTTTCTTAGTTAGCTTTCTTTGTTCTCCTCAGGTGCTAGTGTGTTACTGTTATTTTGGGGTTTCTCTTTGTGGTGCTTTGTTGGGAGTTCTAGTTGTTTTTTGGGTGTTGGGGTGTGCTGTTTTTTGGGTGTTGGGGTGTTGGGGTGTACTGTTTGGTGTACTTTCTCATCTTAATATTAATAAAATTAATGTTGCTTATCAAAAAACGAAAAAAAGTGACCCGATGTCATAATAGGCTAGGGTACATAGGGACATGGTTTCAAACAATGGCGAAGCCAGGATTGTACTCTAATGGGGTCCTTTTAGTCCATTATTAAAGTTTGAATTTAATTCTATAAATTAAATATATTATTATAGCTAACATGGGATCTTTAAAAGGTTTAGTTTGACTAATCCTTAGAGCACAACTAAGATCACTACCCATTCCGTGTTAATTAACATGCAAGATATACCTAGCTAGTGGTTGGGCTCAAAGAAGAATGAGAAGGTGAACCCAAGATCATCAACTTCTTAAGTCATAAGTTTTAATAACCATACCATAGTCCATTTCTTGAGGTTAAATCAAATTAAATAAAATAAATTAGTTAATGACAATAGTTCACCAAGCACAAGATTTAATTAGCAATAATGTCAGGCTGTCAGCAAATCAAGACCATTTGGAGAGATTGTAGTTTTCAAAAACTTACACATTCATTGACAATTAATATTTCTATTGTATATAAAAATCAAGATTTATGACTTTTAGTGTATATATGTATAAATTAAAGTTAAAGAGTAAGGTGGGAGCACGTGTCCTTATAGACCCCCACATGAATCCGCCCCTGCTTTTAAATTCCTATAAGAACACTCATCTTCATTCTACTGACAACTAACTATAGAGTATATTGTGATTCTGGTCCCATCCATAGCAAGGAAGGAAAAAAAAATAATAATAAAAAAAAATAAATGAAAGAAAGAAAGAAAGAAAGAGAGAAAGAAAAAAAAAAAAGAAGAAGGAGAAAATACCAAGGCATGGGATGGAAGATGTTGAACAAAATATATACCCGACAAAAATCTACGCAAGTAATAGCACAGATGAAGATTCGAAAGATTTGATATATAATCTCCACGAAACAAATTGAAAGCGATCTGTTTGGAGTGGTAACATCTTATTCTTCCCCACCTTAATTCAACAAATCTTTTACGTGTCAAGGTTTTTATCGGATCTTGATCGGTCTATTTTGAATAGTACAATGATGACACCAGACCCACTTGGATAAGAACCAGTCAGTCACAAAAAAACGTAGAAGAAAATGAAGTTGGGTTTATCTTATTTGTCCCCTAAATTACCATGCTGATCGACAAACACACACTTACGACATGCAATTTTGTGTTGAGACTCATATATGAGTTTGTTCTACATCAGAAGAATAAAAGAAAGTAAGTGTTTTAAAATAAAAATAATAGGGGTCACCACCAATAGAGTTAGACCATTTATGTAAGTATAGATTTCAAACTTGTATATTGGGCCTATATTGTATTGAATTTTCAACATGGTTCTTGATATGATGTGGGGTTCCCTAAGCCAGTCGTTATTTTAGACTTCCTTATCCCCCCCAACATTTTATTTTAGACTTCCTTGTCTCCCCCAACATTTTGACCAACGTATTTCCCACGTACTTACATTTTTCAACCCTAGCTGCCTTTTTGTATGGATGAGAACTACCTAAGTAAGGAATTACCCAACGTGACTCCGTGAGTCATATCTGGAGATATCAGGTTTGTATCATTTTTTCTGGAGCCTGTTTTTTTCCATTTTTATTTGCGGCGTTGTTATTTGGTTGCCCAGCGTCGTGGCTGGTTTTGGCTTTGGTGTTTTTTATGGTTTGTCTTTCTGGTTTTGGGGTCTGCAATGGGTGGCTATCAGGCCTTTTGTTTGCTGGGATCCCTCTATTGATTGTTTATTTCTTCTGCTTTGCTTATCCCACAAAAAAATAAATAAAATAAAAATAAAAATGGAAGTAGTAAGAATGTTGACACTCACCTAACCATAACATCAAAGGTGTTTTTTTTTTTTTGGGAAAAGTCATAACATCAAAGGTTGAAGTTTGAATAATCTCAATTCCCTTACACGACTTTCATTCTAGTCAATGGTTGAGAACTTCATATTTTTCAGATTGAAGGAAGGAGACTTGGGCTTCACTCAGCTGGCTGTCTGACATTTACGTGTTCATCTGTTCCTACTAGAATTGCCAAGTTGGTATGTGTAGTACGTTTTCAGTTTTCGTTGACCTCTTACGGTTCTAGCCATATTACATTCTTCAAGCATTAGATATGAGAGAGACAGACAGAGAGAGAGAATTCGTGAAGCTAGGGTGGAATTGTAGGGCCTACATTATTGAAGAGAGGAAGCAAATGCTCCACGTCCATGTCTCCTAGGAAGTGTGAGAGGAATGGACTAACGTGAGCATCATGTTAGGTGTCACCATGGACTTAGCTGCAGGGTCTCTTATGGTCCCAAGCCTAATATGTCTATTGTTTTGAAGGGGTTTGGTGGGGGCATTTAAACGAGGGTTTCACATGCCCTAATAACCCTTCTTCTACTACAAACCACGTGGCCTCTTCAATTATTCAATCTTCTCCCATCCTAAGGGGGTACTCCTAAAACACCACATTAATTAAAAGGCCTAACATGAATGCAATGCAGATCAAATCGGGTGGTCCAAATTAGGATTAATGACATAATGACAAAGCTATGCGTATTCTCTTGCCCCGAGAACACGATTATCTTTTTGTAACTACACAACAATTCATATGATTTGTTTAGACTAATCCTAGGGTTCTGTGGAGGTTGGCCCGTTGCCACATTGTTTGCAATATTGGCATCATTTTTTGGGGTTGTCCCGTGCCCATGCTTGTGTTCACGAAGCCAAAGTTTCAAAAACTGCATCAATCAGACGGTTCTAGCCACATGAGAGACCCCATGTGTTGCGTTGTGTTGGGAAGGATATCGACAGCCTATTAACATAGGGGTCCGTTCATCGCGTATGCGTTAATTTGGATTAAGAAGTAATGATAAATTAAGGGGTTACTGTTGTCATTATCATATCGTTAGTCAAATCTATGCATTTGACAGGCCACTTTTGACATTTCGTTACCTTGATAAAAGGGAGATCCATCCATGCATATATATATGACTTGATTACCTCCAAAAGAAAATTACTGGCTTAAGCCTTATCAAACCCTAATTAGGTTTACTTTTGAAATTTTCAAAACTGGTTAGAGAATATAATCTGGTGAAGAATGGCATAGCAGCATGGTTTGTTTCCTGCTTTCCTTCCCTTTATTTCTAGAGTCTACAGGTCTTTACCAGAGACTCGAGAATTTGAAGGCATTACTCAATTTTAATAGGTGATGGAGCAATCTTTTTGAGCCAAAGCGATTGTCGACAAATCAGCAAATTGTACAATTATACAAAAAAGGGTGTCTCTATCCCTCTTATACCACGAGTCATGAGTTTGAAAATTCGACCAAATACAAAAAAGGGTAATTCTATGAAGCTTGGGTTCTTCCATTGCTTGACAAATAAAAATAAAAAATTGAACAAGTCAAAAGTGAAGGGGGCCTTTCATATTGTCACCTGGTTCCCGCCTAAGTGTCCCCTCTTTAAGTGTTCTAGGGTTACTTCTCAGATCTTTCTCCAAATGAGTGACCAACCGACCTCAGTCCAAAAAAGCCAGAAAAATGTAGAAGACTACGTGATTATGAGCTGTCCCTCATGTTTCTTGAATCAATTTCTCTCAAAAATGAAAGCAAAGTAAGATTACTTTGCCAAAAAGAAAAGGAATTGAAATCAGGCTAGGGAGCGGAGACACTTACCAAGATCACTACTTTACTTCCTAATAAATAACGGGCTTTCTTAACATGTGTTTTAAGGGCACAAATCACTGCATAGGAAAAAGAATTTTCAAAATCTTCTATGTATTTTCATGTGTTTTTATACAATTTACACCATTCTTGATTCATTCTTATATTTTTTTTTATGCTATTTGTATCATTTCTTATGCATTTTCATAATTCCTATATAATTATTAGTTCTTTAAAGGGAGAATTACAGATTGGTCTGGATACAAACAAATAATAACATATCAATACAAATTAGTAGTCGTTCTTAATTAAGTTAATAGTCATTTGTATAGATATGTAATTATTCATCCATAGCAGGACCAATCTACTGATTCCTCCTTTTTAAATGTATCTTAGTATGTATCTTAGGGCACACGTTAAGAAATCCCATTTTTGATAACGCATTAAACAAGAGATCACCGTCCTTTTTAATCACTTTCGCTACCTATAAAGGACTTTCTCATGACTTTAAGGGAAGTTAATTTCAAATCTTCACTTTACCACCAATCAGTTTAGTGTAGAGTGGGACATGCATAATGAAATCAGGTAGCTAAAACCAAGGGCGGACCAGTTGTTAGATGTTGTGAGCGATAACTACTTGCTAGAATATTTTCCCAATCTTCCCAGTCCATATTTTCAGAATAGGATTGATATTATGGGCTAAAAAAAAAAGACGTCCTTTTGGGGGTTACATACCACTACATATATTCTTCTCAGTCTGCCCACATTTTTCTCAGAGCACGCCCCTTGATAATTGCGTCGTTGTGCCTAATTTATGAGGACTCTCAGCCATATGGATGTTTTATCATGTCCTGTAAATATTGAGAAAGTCTACTCATGTGGTATACCCACTTATTATATGATTCACTCCCTTAGGCAAGTTTCGCCAAAGAGATGCCAACCAATCTCTGATTTCATGGGTATCTAGCTTCATGAAAATACTCCCACCGGCACCTCGCATCTAGTTTAATAATTTAATCACAATTCCTGGCTTTCCAAAGATAGATCATTCAATTGGGAAGCACTTCATTGAGAATCTTGTTAAATTTGAACAATACAATTAAAAGGCATAGTGTCCTACATGAAGGAAAAAAGGGAGGACACAAATCAAACTGTAAGAATCCGGATCGAATATCCTTAGACACTAAAGTTCGGCATATCATCAAAGTAATAATGTGATCAAATAAATGCATAAATTGGATCAGCCCAAATTGACCACATAACTGCCATTGTGATTCAAATTGACCATATAACTGTCGTCGTAATTTCAGTACTTTAAGGAACCAAACCAGTAACCCATAAATCATGGCGCAAGAGATGAAATTTAAGGAAGGATTTTTTCTAATTAACTAGTATATTAATGTTTTTTCCCCTATGTTTGGTGTATATGTATGTGGGTAAATAGGCTTTTAGTCTCTCTACATCTAGTTAATGTTGACTTCAGAAAAGATGGTTGTTTGGTGGCATTGGTTATAAGCAAAAAAGATTGACGGGAGTAGTGGAGTAGGGGTAAGATTTTTAGGGTAAGAGTGGCCGACATACGGTCAATAGAGCCGTTGTCACCGGGGAGCATAATGGACCCGAATGCACAGACTTGAAAGGCCTCTGTGGCTTTGTGGGTCACATTTAGCCACTTTTCTGTGAGATTCGCTGTCGGTAGGAATTCTTAAGACACGACAATCCCTCTGCCCTTTTCTCTTTTCATTTTTTTTTTTTTTTTTTTTTTTTTTTTTGGAGATACTATTTTTTCTTCTATAAAGTTTCTCTCTCTTTTATAATAAACAAAAAAAAAAAAATTAAATTAGACTCAAATTAAGACTCTTCAATTTTAAGAGTGGGAGAGATGCTATTAGACTATAATTAAGGGCATTGACTTGTATAACTCCTATGGGTAACACAAAAATGAAACAATATGAATGATGCCCCATAATCCTGTTTGACTTTTTAGTTAATGGTCCAGTAGAATGACACAAATATTCCTCATGAATTTTATTTTTTATTTTTATAAAAAAAATCTATCGCAAAAAAATTAGGAATGATTTTGATAAGATGTGGATTAGATCACTACAGCCATCGTCATGTATAACATATGCGTGTGTCATGAATGGACGGACAATGCGGGACATCTTCAACCTTGTTTTTACCCATGTAACGGAATGCCCTAGAATATGTGAGTTTCTGGTTTAGAGCATTGCTAGAAATTCCGTATTTTTGGGTGAGAAAAGTGATGGTATATAGGGTCAGAAAGACAGAATTCTTAATGGGGGAGTGGGAAAATATACAGGATCCTCCAGCTATTCCCGAGTGGAATATGTATAAATATGAATTGGAGTTCTGCAATTTCTTCCGGCCTGTCTTTTTGGTTGGAAAAAAGAGCATTTAAAATTTATAGAAAAATACGGATAAATACTAAGTAAAGGGAGGTCCACGGTCTCCCTAGTCAAAAATGTATTTATGCCATGTCGTCACCCACAATTTTCTATATATATTATGAGACTCTCAATTCACTACCATCAAACCCTCATAAAGGCTCTCTCTCTCTCTCTCTCTCTCTCTCTCGCTCTCTCTCTGTATCTTTCTCTGTCAAATTCTTTTTCGCCAGTTCTTCCTTTCCTTCCGTGCTTTTGCTCAGAGAAAAACCTCTCAGATTGATAACTAAAGAGACAAAACAAAAATGAATCTTCTCTCAAGGAAAGCCACGTGCAACGCCCACGGTGAAAACTCTTCCTACTTCCTAGGATGGCAGGAATACGAGAAGAACCCATTTGATGAGACTCGGAATCCAGATGGGATTATTCAGATGGGTCTTGCTGAGAATCAGGTTAATTAGACATCCAACCGGCCGTACCCCTTAAAATTTACAAAAATTTAATTAAAAAGAAAAAAAAAAAAAAAAAAAAAAAGGAAACTCTCTGTCCTCAATTACCATTTTTCTTTATTCTTTCTTCTTTTTATTACAATCAGAATTTCTCACGTAAAATTTACTATTTTCTCTTGCAGCTCTCCTTCAATCTTCTTGAGTCGTGGCTCGCAAACAACCCAGACGCCGCCGGTTTCAAGAGAGATGGTGAATCCATATTCAGGGAGCTTGCTCTCTTCCAAGATTATCATGGCCTTCCTGCTTTCAAGAAGGTAACCCCATTGCTTGATTAATTTCCTTATTTAATAAAATCCAAGACGTCCGGTATTTAAGTTTTTATATATATATATCTAAGCCCGGTTTGAATTATTTTTCGCAGGCATTGGTAGAATTCATGGCAGAAATAAGAGGATACAAAGTAAGCTTTGATCCCAACAATCTAGTCCTCACTGCCGGTGCAACTTCGGCCAACGAAACGCTCACCTTCTGCCTCGCAGAACCCGGCGAAGCCTTACTCATTCCAACCCCTTACTACCCTGGGTATGTACCTTTCTATTTAATTCCTTTCGGGTAGTACTATTTCACCCCACCCATATTCTCCACCCATCCATAAGTGGCAGTTTCTTCTCTTTCTATTCTAGCCCCATATGATATTTTTCACCTATCCACTTTTGACACATAAAGTTGGTGATAAAATATGGGTGAAGCAGCATTTTACATTCCTTTATTATTACTACATTGTTGGGTCATTTATTGCTCATGCATGTAATGTCCTTTACTGAAAAAAAATTTTAACTCTTGCAGATTTGATAGAGATCTCAAATGGAGAACCGGAGTTGAGATTGTACCGATACACTGTACTAGCTCGAACAGCTTCCAAATTACAGAATCCGCTCTTGAAAAAGCTTTCTTGGAAGCACAAAAACGCAATCTCAGAGTGAAAGGTGTCTTGGTCACCAACCCGTCAAACCCATTGGGCACAACAATGAGTCGAAATGAGCTCAACCTCCTCATAAGCTTCATTATTGAAAAGGGCATTCATCTAATAAGCGATGAAATTTATTCCGGTACTGTTTTTAACTCGCCAGGCTTCATCAGCATCATGGAGGTTCTAGCCGACAGAAAATGCGACATTGAAGTTTGGAACCGAGTTCACACCGTGTACAGTCTTTCAAAGGATCTGGGTCTACCTGGTTTCCGAGTTGGTGCAATTTACTCGAATGATAACAGAGTTGTGACTGCAGCTACCAAAATGTCAAGCTTTGGCTTGGTTTCTTCGCAAACTCAATATCTTTTGTCCGTATTGCTTTCTGATAACAAATTCACGAGTAACTACATTTTCGAGAATCAAAGAAGGATTAAAGAAAGACATGAAATGCTCGTATCAGGCCTTCGAAATGCTGGTATTCGTTGCCTTAAGAGCAATGCTGGCTTGTTTTGCTGGGTAGACATGAGACACCTCTTGAAGTCCAAAACACTTGAAGCTGAGATGGAGCTGTGGAAGAAAATTCTTTATGAAGTTCGCTTAAATATTTCTCCAGGGTCTTCCTGCCATTGCACTGAGCCTGGCTGGTTCCGCGTATGCTTTGCGAACATGTCTGAAGAAACCTTAAACCTCGCGATGAAACGAATGAAGGACTTTGTGGACACCAACACCACCAATGGTAAAAATCAAAGCCATCAAAATTTTACAAGAAACTCAAGAAGAAAGTTACTTTCCAAGTGGGTTTTCCGGCTCTCCTTCCACAACCGAGAACCCAAAGAACGATAGTCGAGTGTGAATATGCTATCCGTTTGATTATTCTTATTATTATTATAAATGTTAAGAAGTATTATTATTTTTCATTTTTGGTTAAGTTCCTTTTTCAGTTTAGAGAATGCACTCTGCCCATGTGGCCATGTGGGTTAGCAGTGGCTTCATTTTCTGGCTTGTAAAAGTTTTTTTTTCCTTTTTTTTCCTGGTGTAAAAGCTAGTTGAGTTGACTTCATGAAATATATCTTCTTGAATTATTCAAATTGTATTAGAATTTTCTTCTCTTGCTTTTTATTTAATATATTCACCTCTTCAATCTTGAAATTGACGCGTGTGTGCATACACATTTATATATATATATATATTGGTTGCACTAGCGTTTGATATGGCAGCGGCGAGATTAACGGCCAGAGAAGGTGACCCTTGTTGCCGACGTTGGCCAACTCTCTTTAATGAGGTTTTGCCCTTCTCGACCGACTTTTATCGTTACCACTGTTTTTGTGGTGACTCTTGGACGTTCTTTAAGCCGTATGAGTAGGAGACTCTTACCATGGAAAATGGGTTTTTATTTTTTATTTTTTTATTTTGGGTGGGTCATCCCCAAAAAAAGTCAGAGCTATGTGTTGGTATTAGGGTTTCATACTCATTTCTTATTTGAGTTGAGACAAAATCATGGAGACCCCAAATGTCTCTCATACTTCTTTGAATGCAACAAAAAGATAAAAGGAAAAAGGTAAGTTGTCTGGTTTTGTTCAAAGGCGTCACCAACCACGCAAGCAGCTGGTGGAGTTTCTTACAAGGAAGCTTAAAGTTTCAAAGCACTTTGCATCTTTCTATATTAGGATTAATTACTTCTTAAAAGTTTTCTTCTCTTTCAAAGATTACGCGGTTTTGCTGCCAAATGCTCGCGATTGTGAGTTACAACCAAAAGTATTAATTATTTATTAGGTTTGAAGATATTTAGGTTTTTTAATTAACCATATATATGTTTAGTAGGCAAGGGCGGAGCCACCTCAGGGCTAACTCGGGCTTTAGCCTTAGGTAAGTTGGGTTGAAATTTTTTTTTCATATGTATTACAAGTAGATTTTACCTTTTTAGTCTCGAAAAGATTTTATCTTACTCTAAGGTTTTAGTCTTAACTTTATCCTAACTCAAGTGAATTTCAATTACTGACTCAACCCTTGTTAGTAGTAGGTCATGCGTCCATACTTAATCGTTCCTCCATAGCACATAATATTATATATTCAATGGCTTTATTGTTGGGATGACCGACGTGTGGAGAATGGCAAGGCAAGGTAAACGGTGTACCCCGATTATCATTCTGCCTTTCTCGCCATTTGTTGTACGTGTTTGTCTAGTCAATTTCCTTTATGTGCAAAGGGTGTCAAGTGATTCAAAATTCTAATGAGTAGGTTCTGCCAAAAAAATAAAATAAAATAACCATTGTTTTTTCTCTATTAATTAAATTGGACGGGGTAGACCAGAAAATTGCCACCCAAGTTGACACCTCGCTACTTAAGAAAAGGAAAATAATATTTGTGAATACAATCTTCTTTAGTTACATTATAATTAAATAATATGTACATTTTTTTTCATACAATATATAGAATAATACTTGACTCCTCACAGTGGAGGACTCTTCCTCCCTCTCACTCATATTATGCCATATGTCTAACAAATAAATGAAAATTGATTATGTATATATATCCCTATATTATGTTATTATAAACATAAATCCACGTGTTCATGTATATATGTTTATGTGACCAAATAAATATAAATATGTGTCTATATATTTGTATTCATATGTCCACATGTTCATAGTTACATATTCATATTTTTTAAAATTAACTGACACGTGACATAATAAGAGTGGGATAGAAGAGGAGCTGCTCTTCCACTGTGAAGAGTCAAGTATTGTCCAAATTTATATATATGTGTGTGTGTGTATGCGCGGGCTCTTCTAGGTTTTTCCATGATATGAGCCTACTAGTTTTCGAAATGGCCCATGATCCTTGCATGTGAGGAGGCGAGGAGCTCAGAGTATAGCTCTCCAGTAATGGAGGAGAATTATATAAAATAGTATGATAGACAAAATAAATAATGGAAGTGGGAATTTTGGTCGATTTCCACGTTCTTGTTGACTAAAACCATGTGTGCACACTAAATATTACCTGGTTTTGCTCTACCTTGGTATTCGATTACTTCGTATAAACTCTCAGGTTCGAAGAAGTTCCAACACGTACTATATAGATTACCCATGTCGTACAAATACGTTGGCATTCATAATATGTTCTTTTTTCAGGTAATATCTCCATATATGACTCCAGTGCTTATACTTAATTCACATGTCAAGACGGTTTTTATTAATTAGTTACTTTGTCGCATCTGAGACTTTGGGCGGCAGACCGATTGATTTTTTTTTTTTTTTTAAGTCACAAATTTGGAGAATCCTAAACCAAATTGTTTATTTTTAATTCCATCACTCACCATAAAAGTAGTGTTAATTTATAATCGGGTAGTTTCTGAGAAGCGTACGTAAAAATGGGGATGATGATGATGTTGATGAGTTAGCAAACAACGAAAGAGAGAAAGAAATAAAGAAAGAAAGAAACATCAAAGAGGAGAAAGAATAATTTTCCAACAATGGACCTTTTATGCACCAACTTTGCAATTCTCTTATCGGAAAAACAGGCTTGACAGTTCATTAAAGCAGTGTTAACGTCACAAACAGCTATGTAATTGGCTCTTCATGCAGACATGAAAAAGGGAAAACAGACATGAATGGCTCTGATTTATGAAGCTGTTTCAAGACAATATCCTACACATCAACATCACAATTAGACAGTAATTACCCATATAGTGACAACTTTACAAATTATCTAGGGACAATGACAAGAAAGGTAGAGATGACGTATTAGCCCGAAACCACTAATATTACCTCAAGTTCTACTGTCATTTAGAGAACAAATACATGCCATCGGAATCATATTATTGACCCAAAATAAAATATTATATGACGTGGTTGTATCTTTAAAATTTAAAACACATTTGACTTTAAAATGTTAGTTTCTTAGAACATCTAATATTTGATTTGCGACATCATATGGGATTTTATTATGAATCAATATGTATAGGTCAAACAACATTTTCCGATCTGGAAATAATTAGAAACTAATTTCCCAACTAAACTAGAGGTAGTTTCAAGAATTGAAGGCGTGGAATGACAATTTTGATTTATGTGGTATGGGTGTCATGTGGGTTTCACATGAGGACATCCAAAGTTAGCACATGGAAGGGAACAAATAACATCTGCACAATTTTTTCAAAGGTGTGTGAATGGGTTCGGTATTACCGTATCCCCATCGTGCCTCACTGAAGGAGCAACCTGGTACACCCTCCCTTTGGTGATGTCCACACTGATGGGGACAAAGAAGGGCCACATTAACATGGCACCTTCTCTCACACTTAAGACCCGTATCCCACTTCCCATACCTCCACCCCCACCCCCCCACCACCCCAACCCAAAAAATAAATAAATTGAAAAAAAAAATGGAGGGTTTCTTAAGAGGGGTCCCACGTGGGCTTCAGATAGAGTGGTGTTGCGTCCAAGTTTGATGTGAATGATTGAGCAAATAGAGGATTTTCTTTGTGTTTTTTTTTTTTTTGTCTTCACTTATAGCCGTGATGGAACAACATATTGGCTTACATTTTTCTACTTGTTTACTTTCCGACATTCAAGATATCAAGTCACAACCTCTAGTTTCAAATTTCTCAACTCAAGATTGTGATATGTATCCAAATTTTTTAGAATTTGGGACTCTGGATAGGATCGATTGTGATCTTCAAGATCAAATCATTACATCGAATTGAAAATTGTAACATATATTTTACGAAATAGAAAAATAATTAATTAATAAAAATGAAATCATAATCGTATGTACACAAAAAAGTTCAAATTAGAAGTTAGATGGGATTAATTGGAGAGAATTTGCTAAGAAATCAACCACCATCCTTTACTTGATCTCCTGCAGGATCAATCGTGTTGAGTATCAATGCTATATGATCAATAATCATTGGATTTTACATCAATCCAGATTAGATGGTTTCGTGTAATCTGGATTTTACATCAATACTATATCTATACGACTATACTCAATCAATTCTTCACGGAAGTAATTGCATCATTTACTGGTTTCGTGTAACACATGGTTACGAATTCCCGCCATGTAAGTAGGTCACATGGTTACGATGTAAGTGGAATGCGGACAAAATCGATGGCCACGCATGATCTGTGCTGAATTTATATTGTTTAGCATGTGTTTGTTCTACTGAATGCTTGCCAAAAAAAAAACAGATTGATACAAGGATTTGCCCTAGTCAAGAATTACAACTTGTACTCGTCAAAAGGTGGCATGAAAATTTGATGGGTTTCACGCATGGGCACTTGAAAGTCTGTATGAAATACGTGCCTTGATTTTTTTTTTCCTTGTTTCTTATTTTCAGTCAATATAAGCTTTCATGTTATATGCTCTTCATGGATCACAATGCATTTTTTTTGTTTTTTTAAGAGTTGCTTTTCTTTCTTAACGCTCTGCTGCAAGACATGTTCCTCGAGTCCTTGACTATGGGGTACTTCGAATTCAAGGAGTGGTTGGTTTAGGTCATTATCAGAAGTGGATTAACATGGGTGGGACCAGGACAAGATTGTAAGACTTCATTAAAAGCTGGTTTAGGGTGTGCAGAGAAACGAAGACAAGGCAGAATGACTTATAATTAATTATTATTTGTGGTATAGTTATATGTCTTTCCAGTCCATAATTACCCTAAAGAAATTTCCAAAAGGTGTGTATAGAAACAAACTCAAGTTTGACACACACCAATATGTAATGAAGCATTCATAGGAAGTTTTACTGTAAATGAATAAAGATAAGTTTTTTTTTTTTTTTTTTTTTTTTATATATTGAAGGCAGAATAACTTGTAATTTAACCTATGTAATTATCATTTATGACATTACTAGTTTCTCTCTCTCCTTTTTATTTTATTTTATTATGACAAGGCAAGAAAATTGTTTTTTTGTCAAATGTTGGTTTAGTTAGCATAAAGACAAGTTTTGAATTCATGTGTCTAACGAGACATGAATAAACCTCTTGAAATGATTTTTTATTTTTTATTTTTAAATATTAGGAGGTTTTGAGATGCTTATGCATTCGACTAATTTCTTGAGCACAAACAATCTCTGTCTGACATACATTGAGACCTGCATTATTAATATAAATATATAAATTAAGATGATATATTGCTGTTTTCACTTGTTGCGCTAGTATCTGAAACCATAGTTCCATTAACCAGAAAATGAGGGATTGATTTCAACAAACCCTTTGATGGCACCAAAAAGTGTATTGATTGATTAGAATCAATGTCATTGTATGGGTCCATAATATTTCCTTGGGACTTTCTCTGAGACCTGCATTCTTTTTCTCCAACACTTTCCCTTACTTTATTGCTTCCAAAGTGGTGGGAATATCCCTAATATCCCGCTAATGGTGTCAAGGGACAATGAGATATTTTCGCACCGACCTTTTCTCTTGGGCTGACCCCATTAAATCCCACCGTTCCGTTTGTGCATGGATAAGGCTAGGGCGCATTTGCAGGCTCTCCCCCATTAATCCTATGGTTAATTCCCTAATCAAAGTATCTCAGGCTTACTTAGTCAATTCCAAAGATTGGTTTAACCAGAGCTAATTTCGGATTTAACGTGCTAATTCATGGGTTGCTGTGGAGCATGCATTTGGGTCATTGTGAAAAGTTTGGATTGAGGTATACAATATAAACACAAAAGACGCTACTTTGACAACCATGCAACGCGGGCCTTACCTCCACATGAGAAGGTAGGAATTATTAGTCAGGGTGGTATGCATGAAAGATTTATAAAGAGGAAAAAAAAAATGCTTTTCTTTTTCTATTTACCACAAATGTCAAGGTTTTTCAAAATTTTCCGGGGCCGTGGATCCCCTGGTCCCATGTACGTAGCTTTGCCTCTCAGTCGAAGTTGTAGAATGTCACATTAATTTTGCTCTTATATATAGTTTTCCTACTAATAATAGATTAAGGAATTAATTCAATTTACTTTGCATCCGACAAATACTTCTTGACCTCTCATTCAAAAATTCTTCTCAGTATCTGTACTATTATGAAAGGGATGCTTGTATGCCTCTTTCGCCTTCTTTGTCTTTGTTACCCTGACCAAAAGACCCAAAAAAAAAAAAAAAAAAAAAAAAGCCTATGTTGCAATACAAAGGTGGCAAGCAACTCTGCTGACGCAATGGTGTAGTAAGCAGATCATCGGCTATTCTCAAGAACACAAACTCCCAAATCCATGAGAAGCAAAGGGAGAATCTCCGATACTTAAAAAATAAATAAATAAATAAAAATAATTTCATTTATTGATGAAAGTTTGAATAAGAATGAGACTTAAGCACCTTTTATAGGCAGTAGATAAGCAAGATTCTACGCCTTTAAAAATCATCCAAGTTTTTGAAGTATTGTGTCCCTATGGATTTTATGTGCTATTTTATCACTTCTCTTCAACTATTTCAATGTGCAGTTTCCTGTTCTTTTTTTTTTTTTTTTTTCATCCCATCTTACCCGTACACTATTGCCAATCTTGAACCCTTCTCAACTACAGAAAAAGGCCCACCTAGGGTTTATCCCAGACTGCGTGTGATGTGAAGCCAGTCAGATATCACGTTCTAAATTAGTGATGGATCGTAGAATTGGGCCACTAATTATAATTGGATCAATAGGTGCTGTGGTCCAACCAGCACTAATAACCAATGGTGCATGGGACACTTGGTATCTGGGCCCACTATATTATGACACCAAAAGTGGAACAGCTGACCTCTGTCCCATTCAAAACCATGCCACTTCTGTAAAGGGCCCGCCGTACAAGTTGGCTTTTGTTTTGACGTGCATGCACTAATGCATGCACTATTGAACCATTTTTCACACATGACATGATTTAGTGGAAGACTAGGAGGGGCTCATGTGTGATGGGTCGTACTGCTATGGGTCTGTTTGGTTATATTCTTTGGAAATAGATTTTTATTCTGAGTCATAAAAACACATAAAATAAATAAATAAATAAACCTATTTGACGAGCTCTTCGTAATTGTGCCTCCTTAATAAAAGAAATTGAGTTTTTCTTCAATCATGGTATAGAGTGTTACACTATTTTTCACGTACGATTTGATTTAGTGGAAAACGGGGTCATGTATGTGATGGATCTTACAACTATGGGTTTGTTTGGTTACGTAGTCTGGAAATAGATTTTTATTCATAAGATATAGAAAATAAGTAGAAAACATGTTTGGTAACGTGCTCTCGAAAGTGGTTTATGAAATTTTTTTTGAAAAAAATAATTTTCAGAGAACAAAAAAATGTGTTCTCCATTTTTGTTTTTGTTTTTGGTTTAGAATTTAGATAAAATGTTTACTGTTTCCCGAGAAGGCATTTTTTAAAAACAATTTTCAGCTTGCGGAACCCTTTTGGACGGTGGACTAGGGCCAACGCTAAAGACCACTTCAAGGGGCCCTCTATTGGCACCCAAAGACTTGCTCTTCATCCTCCACTCATTTTATATTTTTAGGTTTTATGAAAAATATAGAAGGTTTTCATAAAAATTGACCACATATTTTATTAAAAAACATCATTTTGAACAACTTTTTAGAAGAAAGTTTTTCCAAAATCTATCGTTTAAGTATACTTTTTTGTCATTTCTAGTGTTCGCTTCATAAATGACTAAAAAGTCCACTTAAACGATAGATTTTGAAAAAACTTTCTCCTAAAAAGTTATTTAAAATGATGTTTTCTAATAGACAGTGCAATCAATTTTTATGAAAATCTTACATATTTTTTATAAAATCTTAAAATATAAAATAAGTGGGGGATGAAAAGCAAGTTTTTGGGTGCCAAGAGAGGCCTTCCCACTTCAATCCTACAGCAGAGATCCATGAATGACTGGAAAATGGGCCCGATCCAACCCAAATTACTACTTGAGATCACCCAACTCAATCACAGCCGAAGCTCAATTTTTTAAGCATGGGTTGGGCTTAAGTCAGCCATGGGCTAAATGGTTTGGATGGACTGGGCCCAATTTTTGCCCAGATTTTTCTCATTTCAAAACATGTTTTTTATATTCGTAGTTCCTACAAATTTTAATAATTCGCTCTTTCATAGCAACTTATAATTCAATTCGATTCGATTCAACAGTTAGATAATCAATAATTTAAGACGTCAACATTAGTACTTAGTTTAATTTAAGTTAATTTATGTCAAATTAAATAATGTTTAATGATAAATAATATTAATTTAAATATATACTGCTGCATGAATTCAAAATTCCTGGCTTGAATGGTATTTTCTTATCCATGTTACCATAAAAATAAAAAAAATTTAAAAAAAGGTAAGAAAGAAAGAAAAATTCCTAGCTTGGACAGTTTCCCAAGACATTTACCCAAATTAAATTTCAGTTGGGGGTGGTTATTGCTATCCCTTAATTTTATTTGCACTCTCACTTATTTTAATCTTTCAATGTTTTATTAAAAACATAAGAGGGTTTTATGATATGTAGTTCACTAGAAAATATCATTCTAAACAATTTTGTAAAAAAAAGTTTTTTCAAAATCTATCATTCAAGATTTTTTTTTTTTTTTGGTTTGATAATATTTGACAGGAGAGGGGGGTAAGTTTATTCATTGCACATTCTATTCTCTCTCTCATAAGAAGGAGAGAGATATCATCACTGGCTACAATGCCTTGTAGGTTGAAGGTTTTTAGAACAATTCTAATCTCTCCTCACCCTGCAAATAAACAAAAGCATGGAGAAGAAAACTCATCAAGACAATAACCCAACACATTAAAAACACAGCCAACCCCCAGCCACAAAATAAATAAATAAAAGGAAAAACATGCCATTCCCAGAGCTATCACCATCCTTTAAATTATTTTTGTTCCACAGTCAAATCAAAGGCAAGAAACAGCTAACTTCTTCTTCATGGAAACAGAATAATGGGAAAAAAATTGCATTAGCACCTTGATTCTCACAAGGAACAATCAATTGTTTATTAATCCATCTTTGCAATAAAAACAAGATTTGCTAACTTCAATGGATTAGACTTTTAAGACAAAAGGATATCATCATGTTAGTGAGTGTCGATATCATCGATTAAACAAAATCATATGAGATTAACAAATTTGTTTTGGGCTTAATTAAAAAATTAAAAAGGGGGTTGGGACTCTTGTCGTGGCTTGGATGACCCTAAGGCTTCAATCGCGGTGTATTTGGTGTTTGTTATCGTCATGGCATTGACAGAATGTGGGCACCTTTTTTAAGTAACTCCAGAGTTTTGAATTTTGTTGGTTTTTTGCTTGGAACTCTTTGTGGCCTGCTTTTTTCTCGTTGAGGATTATTCTTCCTCACTTTACAGGTACTAATTACTTAATTGTGAGCTTTGGCGTATTCTCCTTTTCTCTCACCAACCAGAGCCAACATACGTGATTCAAACCCAAATGTAAGGTTGTGATTTCAACTTCTATAGAATGCATGTGTACGGGCGTTGACACTCCCGACCCCTTACCTTCCCCCTCAAAAAGAAATAATAATAATAATACTAATAATAATAATAATAATGCACTAGCTAGAGTTGTCAGTTGTCTACCACACCAATAATGTCCCATAACGTTGTTTTCAGTCATTACATTAATGCATTAATCAATCCCCAAGTCATTTGTAGACCAAATGTATGCTCTGAAAATTATTACTTGAAACATTTTTTTCAAAATTAGTAAGAATTTTTTTTTTTTTTTTCTGGGTAAGATCGGTTAGAAATTCATTATAATATCATATAATTTTTCTTTAGACCCGAACGTAGAGCCTCCACATTTAATAGGGAGAAATGTCACTAAGTCACAAAACCATTACCAGTAAGAAATTTTGAGAATTTATTATTTTCAGCAATTTTACATTTTTCAAGAAACACGAAATAGAAATCGTGAACATCATTTTGATGTTCTTTGAAATAGGTTGATTTCACAAAGATTTCCCAGAAAATAATTTATGGGAGCACGTTCTCAAATGTCTTTTCTACTTGTTTTTTCAATTTTATTTTTTGCTTTTATTTTTTGCAACTTCGAAAACAGAAAATTGCTTTAAAAGTACTTAGCCGAACAGGCTCCTAATTTACCTCAATGTGAAATGTTTCTGTGCAGCAGTTCAAAATCATCTTATCATATATCAATTGATACCAAATTAGATTGATTGATTTTTTTTTATTTTTTTATTTTCCCTATTATCTTGCAGGCAACCCATCTTTTAGGTGCCACCCGCTTTTCCACTGTAAACTTCTCTGACCCACATTCCGGAATTCACAAACACACCATAAGGCGTGTCTGAGAGAAACTAAAATTTTATTTATGGGTCATGTCTGTCGTCTGCCCCTTGGATTAGCACTACGTAAATAATCTACATTTATGATTTTTCTCTTTTCTTTTTCTTTTTCTTTTTTTTTTATTTGGGAGGAAACTTGACAGAAGGAGGGGGATATTTTATTATTGATAAAAGGATAAAATAAAATTATCGGCGGCCACATGGATGAAGCTATATGTGTATGAGGTAGGGACAAACGCCTCCCTTCAAAATAATATATGACAGGAGAGGGGGTGAGTTTATTCATTGCCATTAAAAATAAAAAATAAAAAAAAATGGTGCAGTGTATTTCTTCGTTGCTTTGGCAATGAGGTCGAGCCAGCAGCTCCAACAGCATACCAAACATGATTCTCATATTTTCTATCTGATTCAGGCACAACTGATTACAAGCTGTGATTTCCTAAACAGCCCTTTGGAAGTATTCAATCATTCCGGCAAAAATAAATATAAGATTTTGTTTAACTAACAGGATTGCCCTTTTAATTTTTCATTATTTTATCTTTTGTCTTTTTCCCTTTCTTTCGTTTCGTGCATGCCCCCTGCAATTTCACTAGAATAGCCAACAGTACTTGTATCCAATATTCTTATGGACGCAAGAAGTCTCCTCTGAATGCCACCATTGCATGTCTTATTAATTCCAGAAACATGGTCGGTCTAACTGGATGTTTCATATTTATTCCTATTCAAACTGGATGTCTCAAAAATAAATATTGTGCCTTGGACAATTCCTGTTCAAAGTGGCCGGACAGTAAGATTTAGAATTTGATAATTTGCCCTAAATATTGAAGGCAAGCTGCAGAGACCTTGACATTATGCATTGGGATGCTAGCTAGTGCATGGTATGGAGTCCATTATTGTTCTCATTGATGTCACTGCTTACATACTTCCACTTTATTATTAGCAACTTTTTTGAATTAGAGTTTAAGTTTCTTGGTGTTGGCACTATTGTCAAGGCTAGGGTTTCTTTGAATGTACTTCTTCTCTGGTTTGGGAGTGGTCAATTTGATACAGATTTTCTCCTCTCTTTTTTTTTTGCTCTCATATCTTTATAGGGGAATGCAGCATAGAGAAACCTTGACCGGATTACAAGGTTGAACCAGCCAAAAACCGACAGTTTCTCATCACTCGATCAGTATAGTAGGACAAGTAGCTGGTTTTAGGACCTCATGGTTAATTTAATTGCCGTTTAAAATATTGTATATTTACAATTGTCCTATCTAATTCTTACCTAATTTGAGCAAGTCTTCTATCAAGATAGGTAAGCACTACGCATTATTTCATCATTTTTGTTTTTTGTTGCTCCTTCCAGTGTTCGATCCACATCCATTTAGCATAGGGGATTGGACAATTTCACTTTCTTACTTTTATTGAAAGCAACCAAATTACCAAACTTGTCATGAAATAATGACATGTAGAGGGAAGAAATTTTGGGAACTATTTACATAAATTTTTTCATCAACAAGGATATTCGAGACTTTAGTCCTGACTAATCCTTTGGGCATATGCAATCCCCCCGTCCCACACACCCCCAGTATTACCATGCTCTGAGGATAAACTCAAAAAAGATCAATGCTTTCGTGTTCGAACACTCAACCTATGTTTCCTAAAACGCTTATCAAAGCTCGACTTGTCACTAGGTTAATAATCCATTGGGCTTCTATTTACATTTTTTTTTTTTTCTTTTTTTGATATACACACACATAAGTCTCAAATGGCACTGACAGAGTTCTATTTACAACTCCCCCTCCCAATTTTTTTTGGGAGCAATAAGGTTTTCAAATTTACAACCCAATTAATATCTTAGATTCTTGAAATACGGGTAGATTACTACTTACTATGCATCAATGAATACTCATAATAAATTTAATTGATATTTGACCCTCAAAAAGAAAGAGAGTGAGATAGATGGTTAGTTGTTATATAGTACCATCGTTTTAAAACTCTCATCCAAAAAAGTGAAAAAAAAAATGCAACGTTAATTGATTCGAACTTTAGTCGGGGATTAAAAAGATATGGTAGAACAAATGGGCAGAGAACTAAATTTGCCTCGAATCCCTTGATTAAGGGGAAAATCCATGTACTCGTGGTTCATGGTGGGATTCAACTGTGCACTTTGTAGTATTTTATAGTTTTCTAGAATGAAGAAAGTTAAACATACTTATCTTTTTATATTCGTATATAGCCGTCAACTTTATTGTATTTGTTTTCTTCTTGTTTGTTAGGAATGACTGGAACATATTCTTGTTTTTGCGTCTAGTAAATTATATTTGTCCACAGCTTAAAGCCTTTAACTAAATTTATTAAGTTAGGGACCAACCATCTGCTGGAAGGATGATAACACATACGTACATACACTCTGAATCACAAATGTAAACATGATGGGTGAATGCATCTATAGGAAGATGATTGAGTGCAGATTGTCTGGCACAGATCACACAGTTTTTGTCCTAGGACAATTCACACATAATCATTCTCGTACATATATATACATATAGGATGATGATCAAGTGAGCACGGCCTGATATAAGTATATTAACACACTACAATGGCGGTTGTACCTCGTGTTTTAGTGAGTTACGAGGTATATTGGGTCAATGCACAGAGTACATGCAACCTCCAAAGTATGGTACTGATATAACTTATGTCAACACATGCTGATATGATTAGGACTATATATGTGTGTGTCTGTGTGTGAGTGAGTGCACATGCGCATGTGTGTGTATGGGATTGAATATTTTCAAGGGTAAATTACAAGAAACCCTCCTAATGTTTGATTATTTTTCATGTAACCCCCCTAAAGCAAAAATTGTTGTAATGTTTCCTAGACAGCTTATAAATTGAACAATTACCACCATAGTTAATCATTGTTTATGAAATTACACTTGAAAACGATTCCAGTAATTGATAAATTTATAACCAATCTGTGGGCACATTGCAACCATTTTTTATTTAAGGGATTACATGAAAAATGGTTAAACATTAGTAGGGCAATTTACCCTATTTTCAACTAAAGCATGCATATATGTATGGCAAAAATATATTATTAATATGAACACGTATGCATCGATTATATTTTTTTTGCTATAAGTTGCAATTAGGGGCCAAATTATTGGAATCAGGCATCCCGAATAATTTTGCTTCTCGGTAAACTCAAGATGGAAACAACTTAGGGGTACGTGTCGATAGAGAGGTTAATAAGTAATATTAAATCATAAATTAAGATGTCTAATCCTACTACCTTTATTAGATTTGATTTGAGAGTTGGTTTAATTGCTAATGGACTTTGAAGTTTCTACATATATTGACAAAATCAACCACCAGTTTCAAATCATGTCAACCAATTCTTATAAACAAATATGAGTATTAGTAATAATAAACTTGGCTAATCAAATAAAAATGAAGAGTAAAAGTCAAGATAGAAGCTAGAAGTCTGATCTGATCTGCAACAACTACATGTGAAATCTACTGTTTCAATTAATTGAGTCGGCCCCCTTTCAGAGAAAGAAAATAAAATGAAAAAAAGGATACGATATATTCCATATTATTTATGCATATCAGTATTATTTATTAGGGATTGCATCCCATAATTTACCAATGCAAAAGGTATAATTCTCAGTGTGTGGTGTCGATGTAAGTTATATTAACACGTCCTCAAGTCATAAGACCGGCTCGGTTTATATATATATATATATGTATAAATTTGTATAAGTGAAGGCATCTCAAGGATATCAACCACTTCAAAACGGCATTGATGCGCCTAACAAGAACGAATTTTGATGACATCATGAATTGGACGCCATTGATCATCGAATCAATGGTGATGAAACCCCGAATCAGAAAGTGTCGTAACCTGAGATTGACAAAATCAAAACATCAACAAAATGGATACTATGTTGACTGAGCAAATTAAACCCTCATAATAATAGTGGTAGACAGACACCCTTCTTCATTAAGTTTGGTCCCTTTCTAGCTTTAACGTATTATTAAAAACATCTTAAAGAAAAGGGTAAACTTGACCCAAGGAATTGAAATACTTGAATTCCCAGTAAGGCATTTTAATTAAAGACGCCCAAGTCAATCCTCTTCCTTTTTTTAAAGCTATTACTTTCTCACTCCTCCTTGGCTATTTCTTTCTTTTGACTTGGGAGCACAGAGACATATATATGATATATCTCCTCTTTCTCTCTCGCACGCCATATCTAAGAATGCGTCCTAAGTCCTACCTACAATCGGACATGTTTGCTTTTCTTGCATATAATGCCCTGCATTGACCTATTTGTTCTTCTTTATTTTTTCTGTTTCTTCTCTTTTTTTGATCACCTGTGATGTCACCTGCTAGTCAGCCCAAAGCCTAAAGCAACTCGATCGAAGTGCTAGGAATTTCAATTAAACCTTTTCTTAATTAATTTCTAGGAGTTTCAATCACAATATCATGGTTTAATTATAAAGACAGAATATTGGTTGATGTACATGCCATTTTTTTTTTTTTTTTTGGTACAATTGGAGTTACGTACTTATCCTAATCCTACTCTTTACCCCACCCTCCCTTACCATTAGGCCAGCCTAGTGGCTTAAGCCAAATTTATCATTAGTTACTACTCTCTTTCAGTCCAAAGGCATCCCAGCCAAATAAGATCAAAATTTCACAATATAGATAACAGATCAGAAGATGAAACATCATACCCTTTTCGATAGATTTTCGAGATCAAACAAATAGAACTCTCTCCACGCGGCTCTATCTAAAATTATCAAAATTGTTTCTGATAAGCCCATGAGACCATGAGCGATAAAGGTTCATGGCCGGTCTCCCCCACATGGGATATCTCCTTGGAAGAATTAAAAATGAAATTTCAATAAAGGGAGCTTGTAATGGCCATTATCAGGAATTCAACTTCTGCTTTAATGGGACCGTTTATCCATTTTACACGAACAAGTTGTACTTACCCGTCTAATCATGTGGGACAATTAAGCTTTGTGAACTTGAAGAATAGAGATCGAGAATCATGCAGGGAAAGAGGAAGAGGAAACGTGATTTCGTTGTGGAGTGCCGGTCATCCATTCTCAACATATAGTCAAGTCGTAAAGTGAAGAGCCAAAAGAAAAACACCTAAAGCTAATATATTTTTGGAACTAATGATTCTATCATGTTAATTATTATTTCTGTCGAAATCAAACGAATTGCACGACGTTTTTCAAGCTAACAATGTATTGAGTATAAAAACCGAAGGCAAAAAAATAAAAATAAAAATATGAAAGAGTTTTGAATCTGGAGTACTTCTTGATTTTGATTGAGATGGGAAATATATATGGATATGCTGCTTTCATATAGCAGATACTTCATCATCAAAGTAACCTAATTGAAATTCCCATAACGTAGAAAGTGCTCAGAGATGCGAATTTTTCCTTATTCTGGTTGGAACTATATAAGATGGACTGATAAGATATGCTTGCACAGCTCTCATTGTTATTGCAGACATGAAGATAACAATAAAGCAATACGGCCACTTTGGGATGCCCTACTTGCTATACAGCCATGCAAGTTGTGGCCAAAACGTCAAAGCACCTTTCCTACTTTACTATTGCCTTTTCACGGAGAATTCAAAGGAACTTTGTGACATATACAATATATTCAATCCATGTGTTTGGAGGAACGCCAAAAAAAAAAAAGACAACCACCTTTCACGTTGTAATTAAGAAATGGTAAAAAGTTCTTGAGACATTACTGATATCCAGGGTACCAGCCAGTAGAATAACATATACAAACATGACTGCTAGCTACTCAAAAGTGGGTAGAGATGGACCCAATTGCAGTGGAATTCTATCATTTATAAGATCTCTGCTAGTTCCTAAGATATGATTCCCAATTCAGCCTCAACGATGAGAAATCGAGTCCAAAAATTGTGGTAAAATAGAACCCAGTTCAAATAATTAAATTGTGGTATGTAAAATAAAGAAAATATGAGAAACCGCTAGCTAGTTTGGATGAAAGTGAAATCAAAAAACGAAAACAAATCTCTGATCGAGCGAGTTCCATTAGGCCTTTATGAAATTCTCCTACACCACCAAATTCTCTACTGGTACAAGTTTACACCACCCATGTGGCAGTAATGTTATTGCGATCTGAAGCGGCTGGAATCTACAAACGTGGAATCTTGTAGCATCACTTGTTGGCAAGCTTCATAGTTGGAAAGCATAGGAGCATAAACCAGAGAACTAACATCTCCCCAACTGGGGCTTTCAGCAGAAGTACTTGTCCCAGCTGTGCTACCATTGCCCATGTCAATCCCACAAAAACTCTCCAACCCACTAATTAGTCCTTGTGGGTTGCCGAAAAGCAATTCATCGAGGTCGATCGGGAAATTGTTAAGTTCTTCAAACATGTTTGGACCTACCCCATTGAACCCATATTGGGTATTTGGAATTTGGGAGCAAGTACTGTTTGTGGAATTCGTGGATGCGGATGAAGCAAGCATGTTGACAGAGTGATCATAAAATTGGTCTTGCGTGGAGGAAATATCGAAAGAATACTGGAAATTTGTGCTGTTGTTGTTGTTTTCTTGTTGGTGATGCGCCTCTGGCGTGGTTACAGGAAGTACTGATGATGCCCAGTATGGGATTTGGCTTGCGGCCTCTGCAGGGGCCATGAAATTCTCACTTCCTCGCTTCATCCCTTGCTTAATTAGGCAGCTAGCTCGTCGAGCCTGTTGCTCCTTGCGCTGCATGCCTACTAATTTTTTCTTCAGCCTTGTGTTCCAGTAATTCTTTATATCATTATCGGTTCGTCCTGGTAATTGCGCCGCAATGATCGACCACCTTTTCATCCAAAAAGACAAGTTTAAAATTAATTAATCATTGCGAGGATAAGTGCTTGAAAAGAAAAGGAATTGCAGGAGAAATCAATATATCATGTAGGAAGTTAAACTACCTGCTTCCAATACTTATATAGAGGCTGCAAATGATGTTATCTTCTTCCTCTGAAAATCCTCCATGCTTGATGTTCGGCCGGAGATAATTCAACCATCTAAGGCGGCAGCTCTTTCCACATCTTCTAAGGCCTGAACCATACAATGATATGTAGTTTTAATTTAAATACAATTAGAGGCATTACACAGAGAGGAAGGTGGTTTATTAGTCATTTAAGTACCTATTTTCTGCGGCAGGGCAATCCAGTTGCCGCCGGTGCCGTGTTGCTCGATATAAGCCTTGAGTTTGGCATCTTCTTCGGGTGACCATGGCCCTTTCTTGACGTTGGCTTTGTCACAGCAAGGAGCTCTGCCCATGTTTTTCTTGTGTGTTGTACTGTGTGAGGTTGGAAATTACTTCTGTTTATGATCACCCTGTCGATGATAATGTTATATATTTATAATAGAGAAAGAGAGAGAGAGAGAGATTATAATAGCTGGAGAAGGAAAGACATGGAAGGGGAACAGGATTATCAAAAAGGAATGGGAAAAAGGATGAACCTTTTATGAATATATATATAATAATAATGGAGAAATTGGAAATGCCAGAACAGGAGACCAGGTTCTTTCTCATTGTCCGTCTTAGTCCAGAATCTATCAACATATTTTCGTCACCCTCCTTTGACTCTCTCTCTCTCTCTCTCTCTCTCTCTCTCTCGATGTGTGTGTGGGGGATTGTCAGGGTCTGGTGCAAGATCGATGGATCCTGATCGTCCAATTTGTGGGTTCCATTAGAATGTATGAGATATTATCAAATTGTCGATTGAATGGTTCCTCGGTTACACAGGAAACGAACAAATTAAGCTCACAGTAATCTAGAGTTGCAAAAAACAAGAAAAAGACCAAGTGAATTCGTGTATTCATCTTAGTATTTTGACTTGGTTGTGAAGATCCAAGGGTTCCACGCCAGATGAGTGAAACATCTTTCACCTCCTCCATTCATGCTGGCTCAATATTATCGAGGACATAATCATTAACAAAAATTCAAATGTTTTGGGCTTTTTTTTAGATAATTGATAAAACCTATTTGATCTTACACTTAATTAACTCTCTTAATATCATTAAATGGGTATCAATACTTTTTTATAAACATGAACTTGAAGTCACGTTCTTGTTCAATAAGTTCGACAAATGCTATTGGACTATCATTGATTTAATAATTCAATCAAATTAAACATCACATAGACTTTTAACATCTTTAATTTAAAATAACTTTTATATATATAAATAAATAATAAAATAAATAAATAAAAACACACATTATTTCTAAAATGTTGGCAAAATAATTTAAATAGTATGATCTTTGAACAACGACCGTTGGTTCCTCATAATTTTTATGCATGGTACTAAAGTGATTCGATCGGTTATACAAAGAAGGCATTGAAGAGGGTAGAAAGGAGGCAAGATGTCCCTTCGCCTGGTAGACTCACAAGTGCAAATTTTTAAAAATCTTTATTATAATCGTTATATTAGCACAAAGAAAAATTTAGAATTACCCAATTAAATAATCTTTTATCGAAAATCGGGTGCACCAGAAATGGTAAGTCGAATGGTGTTTAAATATTGGAATTCATTAGATTCACCTGATAATTGAGGCGTACAAGAGATGCCTGTACCCACATAGCACTGAGTCAAGGCTCACTAATAACCCAACAATAAAGTAGCATCAAGTTGACCGGCAACACCTAAGACTAAGTTGATGAATCATAGGATAGGATCAAAAACAAAAGTGATTGTCGTCGCGAAATAAAAAAATAAAATAAAATAAAAAATAAACCTAGATGCGAAATTCTTTCAACCGTACACATCTATTAGAGCAAGAATTTTTTTTATTTTTATTTTTTGTAAAAAATAAAGACATGAAAATATAAATTAATTAGAGTAAATTATGAGAAATCCACTAAAGAAAAAAAAATAGTTGCAATGTTCTCTCAAATAACTTACAAATTTTTCTATTAAAACCATTGTTGATAGTTGTTCATAGAATTAGACGGAAAAACATCACGTGATCAACCATCCTTAATTCTACTCTAATTTGGATCTTACGATTAGCCTAGTAACTTAAGTGATTTCTCTTCCTCTCCTACAAAAGAAAATAGGGGCTTTGAAACTCAACACCAAGTCCTAATAAATTCACCGAATATTTTCATCAATTTCATCTTCTAGCACTCTTAGGTTCAAAATAAAAGTCTTAATAATTTTTTATATTAGTAATTTGACATTGTACGCCAACTAATAAAATAAGTAGGTAACTCTAACTGCATTTTTTTTTTTTTTGGGGTTTGACGGTCAGGGTGTCCATGCCAACTTGCTCGTGCTTCGACTAAATCCCTTCCCGAGTGATCTTAAAGGCGCACTCTCCCACATCGGCCTAGTGCATTCAGGAATTGATTTTTGAAATGCTCCCAGAAAAATCAAATCCAGGTTGATAAAATAAAGGACTCTCCTTCTACCAACTAGATTAACTCCCTTGGGTCTCTATGCCATATTTTTGACATTTTTTATATCTATACCTTGGGTGACCATCCAGTTTTTTGATAATTAACAAATATTTACTAGGGGAAATTTTGGGCTCATAGAAAAATAATTACAATTAAATGTAAAGTTTTACTAACTTCTTAGTACGTAAATGACTACTAACTTAATCATTGACTACATATTGTAATTACTTTCATAGGCCGACGAATCTAAAAATTCCCCTTATTTTATTTATTATTGTGCGAAGATAAAATATATTGACTCAACTGACCATGGGTTGTGACATGATGTGTCATTCGAAACACGATGAGGAACGTGCTAGAGAATAGAGATACAATGTACCAAGTAGCCAAAATAAGTGAGGAAGCCCCACCGTCGCGTCCAATTATGGCGTCACAAATTTGACCTTTATCGGCCGCCTGAGGTGCTTTCGCATTACCTTTATATTATTTAATTTTATATTTCACATACCGTACACGCATCATATATATTTGCACATATTATAAGTGGGCAAGTCTTTTACATGGTGCATGGATGACCTGGTTTTATACAACTTCACATGCCATTGTATATCCACTACGAGAAGATTCAAAGCAAAAAAAAAAAAAAAAAATTAATTCAAAAATGTCATGTAAGTTTATTAGGATTTGGTGTTGTAAAACTAGCACCGTGTTATGCACGTTGCTAGTTCTACAAAGGGCACAACGGGCATAAACATGGTGTGGTTATAGTACCAAATTCCAACTCCATTTATATCGAGGGTAGGGAAGTATAAAAATTTGAAGTACAAAGCTTTTAGGTCAAGATAAATCCCTAAAATTGACATTATCCTTAAGCATTAATTTGTTTGGATCTTAAAGAGAGTAAAGTTCATTTATAAGTAATTTGAGCATTTTTCTTTTCTTTTTGTTTCCTTTAACTTTCGAGATCTAGGTTGAGCATAGATAGTAGGAATTAATCTTAAACTGAAATGAAAATGAAAAAGAAAATTCTTTGAAATTTCATTGATAAATACCGATCGAATGATTCAGAACATTCAGGTGCATGGCGTCGTGTATCATGACGCCGATCTAGATTGTTCTTAACAATCATACATGATAAAAACAAGCAATTCCGATTAACATCGCATATGTGTCCTTTCAAACACCTTATCATTACTGAATTGATTATCCCATTTTCCAGCTTATGCATAAACCATAAACATAAGTGAGGACATTTCCAAATTAACCCTCACTGGCCTTAATTGGAAATTTTAGTTGCCGACAGGTCCTCCCTTCAATCTGAGTGCAACCTCGATGAAAGAATAAATTCGTGTGTGGTAGGGAATATGCCTCCCAAAGTAAAATAAAGCCTTGAGGGGAAAAGTAGGGTTGAGCTGTACTTCAAGGCGACTGTCAAGTAAGAAACTTTCAAAACAAGCAGCTAGGTCCAAGTTTACACACCCAAAAAGTGAAAATGGATGAGAAGATAGAGAGGGTGGTGGCCTACCAAGAAGACCGTTTCCTTCATTTTTGTTGAAAAAAAAGATGTGTAGTGTTTACTTTTCTAAATATTTTGCAAACTTCAACTTCTTTTTTGGTGGGACTACTCTCATTTACCAGTAAGAACTTACTTATAAATAAATTTGCAATAAATTAAGTGAAAATCAGCACCCATATCTAAGTAAACCATAAATTAAAGCCATCTTTGACTTTTACTTAGCATTTTATCTCCAGCCAACTCAGTCTTTACTTCCTTCTGGAAGCGACTTCCGAGATCACGACAAAATGTAATCGTTGGATGGCTTTTGATTATTATGTTTTTAAGATTTTATTTTATTTTTAAATTTTTGAGAGGTTGCTTTATTTTGCGATTGCAAAAAGTCAAAATTGAGTCGGAGATATATGTTGCAATTGTGACACCAAAAACGTAGAAGGAAGATATGCCCATACCAATTATGAAATATAACAAGACATATTAAATTATTGACACGTTCGTCTTGTTAGGATTGGAATAAATTAAAAATAGAACAAAATGAGATTTCGAATTAAATGTCTTGATGGTAATGATTTTTTTAAATGAAATTGTAAGCTATGGGTCAATTCTTTTGTTCAAATTTACTCATACTAATAACATGACAATTGGACTATATGATTAAATTTTTTATTAAAAATTAATTATTAATAATTAACTGACGTGCAGTCGCTGTGAATTTCTATAAAAAATTGAACTCTTTTCAACATTTTTGTTTTAAAAAATAATGATATAATAGTAAAGTGAGGGTGCAACCTTAGTTGATATATCATAGGATCGATTTCGAAACAAGTCGATCTAACTTGTTCTTAACATTCTTCAAATTGCAATCACCAAAATTCTGAGGATGGTACAATTTTGGGCAAAACGACAGTAACATTAATTTGTTTTCTTGCTAGAGAGAAAGGACAGTAACATCATTTGTATTAATCATTAGTGCAAGGGATCGTAAGGAGAAGAACCTCCACGCAATTGTAACAAGAGCCACTTGATGTCATAAGCCTGTCAGAACCAAACAAAGTGAGAATGTGCAATTGTAACAAGAGTCAATTATATTAACACTCGTATTGGGAATTGTATTTTATGCATTAGTGGGATATGAGATACATTAGACTAATATAAGGAGTACAACCCTTAATACATGGTATTGATATAACTTATATCAACACATATTGATGGGAACATAACTGTATATATATATATATATATATATATATATAGTACCATCAGCATGTGTTGATATAAGTTATATCAGCACCATGCATTAGGGGTTGTACTCTTTGTATCGGTCCAATATATCTCATATCCCACTAATGCACAAGATATAACTCTCAATGCGGGTGTTGATATAAATTATATCAGCACATGCGTACCTGATCATCATCCCATATATATATATATATATATATATATATATATATATATACACGGTTATGTTCCCATCAGCACATGTTGATGTAAGTTATATCAGTACCATGCATTAGGGGTTGTATCCCTTACATTGGTCCAATGTACCTCATAACCCACTAATGCACAAAGTACAACTCCCAATGCGGGTATTGATATAAGTTATATCAGCATGTGCTTACCTATTCATCATCCTATATATATATAAGTCCTTCTATTATCAGGTGTACCTAATATTATTTAATATATATCAAATGTACTCCAAAACTTTCTCTAGTGATTTGTTTTTTGTAAATTCAATCGTTGAATTAGATAGCCTTCTCATGTATGCGTTCCATATCAAAAATCAAATTGATTTGAGATTGATTGATATTTGATAAAAAACGTATATTTTTTAATCAACAACAATCGCTCATTTATGGACATTTCAAATGAAACAGCTCTTAGATCAACTTGATTTTTGGCATGCATGATCAACATATATATCAAATTTAATTTAACGGTTGGTTTGGCCAAATACGAGTTGTACGTAAGAGTTTTGGAGTACACCTGATACAAACTTGATGCAAAATTGCATCAGGTGCAACTGATAATAAAAGAACTGTATATATATATATATATAGAGTTAGAGAGAGAGAGAGAGAGATCAAGTATGCTGGCATTGGATCGACATGTCAAATGGGAAAAAAAGAGGTTGGAAAAAAAGAGAGTAGCATTTTCAATTGAAACCCAAATCTCATGCATCATTTAATTTATAAACTCAATTCAAAGAAATAAATTTTCTATAAGAAAACTAATTAATTGTATCATCATCTCCCCCCAAAAAAAATAAAAAGGCAAACATACCCTTATATAGAAAATATCGAATGGTTTTTGAAAATTTTTAATACATATATATATATGTGTACACATATATATGTCTGTGTGTACATGGCCAAGTCTTGATAATGAGCTGGAAGGCATAGAAACACTCTGATGGACCAAGGGGACTCACTCAAGGATGTGCCCCTGCGACTACGTGCTCTCCAAAATCTGAGTCAATGGTCTTAAATTTAGAAAGAAAGGTCACTAGCTTAAAGGAACACATGGCCATGGCCCAGTTATGTTTCCAGGTATACTAATTGAGGAGGAGAAATTTAAAAAGGAAGAACTAGTTACAATCACTGAATAAAGCTCTCTAAAGCTCTATATATTCCAATATATACTTCCATATTTCACGGCAGTAATGCATGGCACATGCTCCATTCTTGGTTGAATGCATGGTTTATTAATTTGTGCGGAATGGCTTAGCTAGATTGCGGCGACAAACGTGCAATTAGGTTCAAGTCTTCCCATGAGGGCTTGAGCTTAAATACTGTCATTCATTAGCGGAGGGAGTTTGGATTCGGATAAAACTCAACACCACGCCGAGTTCAGGGTTGGATGGTTTAAATTAAAAGTTGAAAAAATTACCCATTAAGATCATTTTTATCATTATAGTAGAAACTTTTTCAACTTTTAATCCAAATCATCTAAACCATCATCCAACGGTGTAAATGATCAAACATGGTATGATACTAATTTTATCAACCCAATAATACGCTGAATCCAAACTGATGGAGGGATGGGATAGGTCTAAGATTCAAACCATGTACAAAACTGAGTTATCCAAAAAGGAAAAATATAAACTACTAAAAGAGTAACAAGAGTAGCTTTTTAAATTAACACTACATAAATGCCGCTATCAATTGATTTTTGGACTTGTTTGTACATGTTTGATGGGAAAGACTAGTAGCTGTTTAAAGAATTCCATGATTGAAGTAATCTATGTGATATATATTGATTGGAGTCTTTTTTTTTTTTTTTTTGGGTCAAACAATAGGACTATAATAATAAAATGAACATACCCATAACAAAATGCATAGACCCACACATGCACCTACGTAGAATTAAAATCAAGATCTGTATACACCCTACACTTTTATTAGAACAGGATATGACATTATGTTGCTATTGAAGTATAAATTAATAGAGAAGACTAGCTCTTTGAATTTTGGGTGTTACACACGCAAGGCGTTGTGTACGAACCGCATTATTTCCTATATATATTTTATATTTCTGAATGTTTACACTTTACAACACCCACGTTATATTTGATGAATAAAACTATATATCAATCATGGCAATCTATTAATACAATCATTGGTAAGATGAAATAATGATTGGGAAATTGATCAGAAAACATATTGGTCCACGATTTGTATTTTATTGGGAAAATAATTTCTTTTTTATTAATTTTTATCCTTCATTGATAAACCGTAATCTTCATTTTTTTTTTTTTCTTATAGGTGATGTGATCACTCCAACAAGACCGTAATTTGGCGGGTATGGCTTCTATCGGTTTTAAAAGTGACCTGCTTATTTAAAAGATTAGGGTGTACCAATTATTGATTTCAGTCATTAAATTTTTTAAAATTTTTTCATTAATTAACCCATGCATATTTTTTTTTTTTTTTTTTTTGATAAATAACCCATGCATAATTGAAAGTCTTGAGTTTAAACAATGACAAAGTCAAGATTTTGATTCAGAGAGGCCAAACTTTGAAGGAAAAGCCGCAAAACAAATAGAGTTGAGAGTAAATGTTCATTAAACCTTAGAAATTTGTGACATGTATTTGTATATTTGGATAGAAATAATATGAGAGTAGAAAATAAAAATTTTCAAAAGGGCCAAATTTTAATTTCTCAGAAAAATGAAGTGTAAAATATAAATTTTTTTTTTTTTTTTTTTTTTGCAAAGGACTAAGTTACCCCTCTGAGCTCTACCTACTTCTGCTCATAAATCTAAATTTTCATTCTTTTACTACCGAATGCATAAATTTATAAATGAATCACACACGCATTACATGAGTTAATTTAGATTCAAATCTTAACAAGAATAGATTCGAAATAGTGAAATTCTCTTCATTTGGTCAAAAATAACAAAATCATGTTACATATCACGTGGCATGACAAAAGTTGACCAGACGTGACCTCGTGGTTCTTGACGTGAAAAAAGGAGTGAAGCATTTCCAATTTTCCATAATAGACAGCTGCCTGCTGTCCCATCCACACAAAAACCTAAAGGGAGGAATTGAATCTTCTTCTAAAGCTCACTTTTGAAACTTTTCCCTCCATGAGCAGTCCCTTTTATTTTTTTTTATTTCGATAAAAACGCATGAAAAAGGAAGTCAGCAACGCGGTTTCTCTCTCATTGGTGCGGTGTTGAGTTACAGACTCACAGCTATATCGAAAAATATATATTATTATTAAAGGTTGAAAGCGAGCAGATTGCAAAAGAAAATCTGAACACGAATTATTTCTCGAAGTTTCAATGGTAGTAGTTAGGGATGTGTAAAAAACCGTTCAATCCATCAAATTAAATTAATTTGCTTTATACCGAATTAACTCAAACGGTATAAGAGGTTAGGCAGCTCGATTTGAATGGATTAAATTATAAAATTGGCGGTTTGGTTCGGTTGATAGGTTAAATGTTGTCCAAATCGTCAAAAAATTAAATCAATCAGCCTTTAACAATATATGTATAGAATTATAAAAATCAAATATATAAATTTTTTTATAACAATTATTGATGGCTGGATAATCTTAGGTTTTAGATTCGATCCTAAGTTCGTAAACGCACATCCACTCATTAAGATATGACACAATTCACGTACCCAGGTTCTCATTCTAATCACAAAAACGTCTTTGACATTAAAATATTGTGAAAACATATATCAAACTTTACATAACCAACTAAAATTGTTAAATTTTATAGATTTATTTACAACTCATCAATTAAGGTCCAATATATATTTTAAAATGCCTAATTAAAAATGGTATGATAGAAACTACCAAACCGCTAGTGACAAACCATTTAAAAAATCAACCAATGCATTGATTTTTAGCACATACGGTTTGACGGCGCGTTAAAAATTTTGTAATCCGCCATTGGTGGATTGGTTGGTATTTTGCCTTTAAACTGTTCCAAACTAACCCGCGCACATCCTTAGTAGTAGTAGCCGTCAAGCTATGAATTAATTGTAATGATAATGATAATTAAATGCATTACATTTTTTTTTTTTTTTTTTTTTTTATACCAAACGAGGGGTATCTCAAGTCATTAAATCCAGACTAATCACATGATCGATACACAAATCACCCATAAGCCGGCCGTGCATCCGATAATGAATGAAGGAACGAAATTCAAAATCATGACCTACAATTCTTGAGTCACGATCTTCTTTTTATCTAAGCTACGCTTACAGGCTATTACATTATCTAATTAATCCATAAAATTAAATATAATAATGGTTAGAAAACATTATAATATATCATTAATTGACCGTTGCTAGTGACATTTAAGTTTCAGTATGGAAATTTGTGTTGATGGAAACACGAGGGTTGAGTGTAAACTATACGTTGAATCCACGTTTTGAACGTGTCCAAGAACCTTCTGTTGAGAAGAAAAAGGAGAGGGTCGTGGTGGACAATTAAATTGATATAAGTAGATTAAGCAAGAGATCTGATTTATAAATATTGTAGGCATCGGAATTCTAAGTGCTGCTTAAAATTTCTACTACGGGAAGTTGCTGCGAAGTTGCATGCCATTGTGACAAAACGCACAATAACGAAACGAGGGCGGAATCATGAATTAGTTCAGGAAAAGTGAAATTTAATTAGTTGTTAATACTCTCCTACAGGAAGTGGCTACATAGTTTTGGGCTCGTGTGTCAAAACAAGTCGGTGTAATCACGTACGTATAATCATAAGAAAATTTGTGTGCAACGATGTTATAATGCTAGCATTACAAGTTAATAAAAATACAATAAAAGATACATATATCAAAATTGGAGTGAAAGACAATGTATATTTAAAAATTCAGGAAAGTTAGACCATATAGCACGCTACTAGCTTATTTGTAGGATAACCTAGCTAGATGGGGTGATATAGGTTTTCAATCCATTTTCAAATCAATTAACTGGCCACTTCATAAAATTATCCAATCTCACCCTTCACCAACCATCATACTAACCAAAAAACCAAACAACTCCCAACATCTCCAATCAATCACAATACGCTTACATGCAAATAAATGGGACAGAACCCTAAACTATACAGAAATATCCTAGCATGTCACTACCCTATTTAAGGCCTAATCATGGATTTTATGCATTTAAATGCTATGCTAATCGAATATGCAAAAGAATGAATTAAACAATGTTGGACATGCCTATTACATGACATAAGGCCTATCAAAGATTTAAAAAAGACTACAATGCATTTATTGAAACAGTACTCAATGCATTAACCGATGGCATTCGCTAGAGCTACATTTGCTCATACATTTACGCTTGGGAGAATAATTAATAATTATTCTAAAATCATGGAAATGAATGTAAAAAAAGTGTTACCCTCAGGTTTGGGTGAATCCCAATGAATACATTAATTAACTCTCCTCTTCAAGCCTCCATGATCACAGTCACCGTCTCCAGATTTTGGGTTGGTGTTTCTAGGGTTTGTGTAACAAAGAAAAAATGGTGCTGAATAAGGGAAGAGGATGACGTGCAAAATAAGGTAACTGTTGCCTGTTCAAAAATTAAATACACTCCTTGGCATTTGTTAAGTCTCATTGGAATTTAAAAATATTTTTTAAAAATTGGAGAATAAAGAGAATGCCATGTGGTTTCGTAAAAAATCGCCACATGACAATTGTGAACACTATTTTTATATTTATGTATATTAGATTTTTTAATAATTCAAAAAACGAAAGATGCTTTTATTCAAAAAAAAAAAAAAAAAAATCTTTTATATTGTTATTTTGATATTGAAAAAATTGCAAAGCTTTATAATCCATTGATACTTTGTAGATCATATTTCAATTGAATACATTTACAATTGCGTTAACTTTTTATTGATTACACTTTTCAAAACTCCTAAAGGCAATTATATTGGAGAAAGTAGAAAAAACGAATGAACGAACACAAAACAAGGATAAAAATAATTTTCAGGCGAGGCAGCTCCCCACTTTCTTAATGGCTCCGCACTAGTAGCGAGAGAATAAAATCATATAATATTTCATTCCAGATGAGCCGGCTCCACAACCCCTCGCCCCCCCCCCCCCCCCCCCCCCAAACACACAAAAAAATAAAAGAAAAAAAAACCCCTCAATAACGCACCCCAAGTAGTCTTCTCGAGCCCATGCAATCGAGCAACCAAATATTTTGCGAAAGTATTTTATATATATATATATATATCAGTTCCTCTACCAAGGTTACAACTTACCAAATACCAACAAAATAACTCAAAGTTCATCGATCAAACCAAAAAATAAAAAGTAAGATCTTTAAAGACTCAACTCCTAATTCTAAATTAAGAAATTGTAAATTTTTTTTATTTTTTGAGGGGCCAAACGATCCGTACATCCGTTTGTCTGAATGATTAAAATGTATCGGCATATGCAAAAATACATTTTTGAAAATTAAAGTAGGTCTATATTCAATTTAAAACAAACAAACAAACAAAACAAAAACAAAAGAAAGTACAACCTGGCCAACTCAACCTCAGCCCAAGGAACCTGAGTCCACTTTGAGCTCACCCATATTGAACTTGGGTTGAACTTGGATTGGGCAAGCTCAACCGAATGCTCGAATTGGACTGGGCTTGAGTTGGAGTTTTTATACCTAGGGCTTCAAGTTGAGTTGGATTTGGGTTGAGATTTTTATACTAAGGTAGTTTGAATTGAACCCCCAATCCACCTGCATTGTAGTCTTAATATAGGGAGCCATTATTGCAACCCAAAACTTTGTTTGTACACTTCACCAGTTTTAATTTTTTTAAGATTTAAGAAAAATATAAAAAAAAAATTTATGAAAATTGGCCGCATTATACACTATAAAACGTCATTTTGAACAACTTTTCAGAAGAAAATTTTTCTAAAATCTGTTATTTAAGTAGATTTTTTTGCTATTTATTGTATCTATTTTATTTTTTCCAAAAAAGTCAACTTAAACTATATATTTTAGAAAAACATTTTTCTATAAAGTTATTCAAAATGATGTTTTCTAGTAGACTACGCGAAAACTTTTCAAAAAAACTTTTTATATATTTCTAAAACTTTAAAAAATCAAAATTTGTTGTATAATAAAAGAGGATAAGAATTTAACACTAAAAATTGAATAGAGAAAAACTTTTCATCCGTGTCTTATTCATGCATCAAAAGCCTCCTTTTATAGGCTTAATATGTTGAGATTCTTAAAGTGGGAAAAGCCAAACGTAAGGCTTAATTGCCTTAACAAATGAAACCGGTGAAATAAAGAGAGTGGTGGTCATCCATCATTAATTCTAACATTTACAACACTCCCCCTTGGATGTCCACCACGCTAAGATAATGTGCCTCGTTAAAACCTTACTAGAAAAACCCAGTGGGAAAAAACTAGTGAAGGAAAAAGAGTACAACATTTTTGTGAATCTTAGAGTGGCGTTGGACGCACTAAAGAAACTGCCTCATTAAAACCTTGCCAGAAAAACCCAATGGGACAAAACCTGGGTGAAGGAAAAAGAGTACAGCGTGCATATGTCCAAAAAAATGAAAACTCCCCCTGATAAGAAGATAAGTATCAACTTAACTGATAGCAAACCCGATGCATTCCAATGCCATTTACCAATTTCTTGAATGTTGACGATGGTAAGGCCTTGGTGAATAAATCCACAAGATTATCACTGGAACGTATTTGCTTCACATCAATTTCATGCCTCTGCTGGAGTTCATGAGTGTAGAAGAACTTTGGTGAAATGTGTTTGGTTCTATCACCTTTGATGTACCCTCCTTGAATTTGTGCAATACATACAGCATTATCTTCATAAATTGTTATTGGTATACTTTTAATCAGAGGTAACCCACATGTGTCTCGGATGTGATGGACTACAGATCTTAACCATACATATTCACGACTTGCTTCATGGAGTGCAAGTATCTCAGAGTAATTAGAAGATGTAGCAATTAAAGTCTACTTTGTAGATCGCTAAGAGATCGCTGTATTGCCACATGTAAATACATACCTGTCACACCCTATTTTTGTCACCTTAACTAGGGTACATCATTTCATGTAGGATTTTGAGTTCTTTTTGAGTCTAGTCTTTTGCATTGAGTTTCTATGGCATTGAATATCATGTGTATGAATTTTGAAGTGATTTGGAGTTCATTTCGATAGTCAATAAGAACTTTTACGACTTTAAGAGCATAATCGTCTTTTAAGCCGTATATTTTCCATTTGACTTTGGAATGAATCCCGAGTCATTCCCTTGAGTTCATATGGTTATATAGAGTCTATATATAGGTTCGATTTGATGAAGTAATGGTTTAAGATCAATTCGGCTCATAGTGGTTCAGGTTGGCTAAAAGACCCTTTCTTGGTTTGCTCAAATCGACTCATAAGACCCAACCAATTTTCTCTCATTTAACTTCAATTGGGCTTTATTTATGTCCTAAACATGTTTAAAAGGATCGAATTTCGATTGGGAAAGCATTTGGTTCGACCTTGTGTACAAACCCAGCTTAGCGACGGTGAAGCACCATGGTTAACCACCTTTGTAAAACCTAACCATGCACCCATGGTTAAGGATTTTTGTCCTAAAATGCTTAAAAATGTGTTCCCCTTCGAAACACGGTCGTTTTGGCTTTTATTTCGTCAAAATCGGACTTAATTTGATCCCCGAAACACTTCCGGAAGGCGAAGGAGTCTAACCAAGGAATGCTGATGGGAGCCCTCGGGTGACCATCTGGGGCCAGACGGTCAGCCGTCCAAGCCCAGACGGTTAGCCGTCCAAGCCCAGACGGTCACCCTAGGGAATCCGTCTTTAAGTCAAATTCTGACTCTTCTCTCCCTCTTTTGACGGTTTCCTCCGCCAAAACAACTTGTCTAAGCTTAGGAGTGTGTAAGTTTGAGTTGTTTGAGCACCAAGAGAGTCTCTAAGAGCCCTAGGATCATTATTTAATGAATTAATCTTAGCCATTGGTTTAGGGGGTCAGTTCTCTATATAAAGGACATGATATTCAGCACATAAGAAGAGGTTAATTGCACTTTACACATAGAGAAAGAGGGAGCTACGAGTTTAGAGAGCTAGAAGGACTTCAAGAGGAGGCTCTTCAACCCCAAGCAAGGAAGGAAACAAGAAGTTTGAAGACAAAGAAGAGTCTACAAGAGGTAAACATGTCCTCTTAATGCTGAACATGATTTTCCTGCTTCTCCTTCTTCTCTTTCTTCTTCTCCTTTTAGGATAATTATGGTGCATGAAATAGCTTCTCTTATGGATTGAATTCAATGTTTATGTGATGTTATATGAATGATTTTAGGATAGTTTATGGCTTTATATGCTTGATAATCCCTGGTTTACTAAGGATTAGATAGTATTACTTCTTCTTATCCTCTTAAATCATGCATAGTTCACATGTCTAGGTTGCTGTGATTGTTATCATGAATTGATGCTCTTGTTAGTTAATATATATGATATAAATGATATTCATGATAATTTGAGCATGTCTTAGAGTCGTTTCATATGTTTTAATGCATAGTTGTGAAATTAGGGTTTTGATAACCCTAAATTCACACAAGTTTCCTATAATATGATAGAATAGGTTTTGTTTTCTGTTTTTCTTCATGGTTATTATATATATGATATATATAGAATAACTATGATAGTTTTTGCATGCATGTGGTGGATTTTTAGGGTTTTATGCATGACATGAGATTAGGGTTGCATTAAGGTCTCTATTTATTCACTGTTTTTGTTGATAACATGATTAGTGGATGACTTTGAGCCTTAATACTATTCTGTCCAGATTGTTATGTTATCCTTTTTCATATGCTTTGAGCACGTGTAAGGGTGCGAACAGGTGCAGTAGTTGCCTTATTGCAAATAAGGTCGCTATGGCTTAAGCTTGATATTGTTTGGAGTAAATTGCACAAGGTAAGTAGGGTATGAAGTGCCCTAATTCACTTTTCTTAACCCTTCTTTTCTCTTCTCCCTCCTAGGGTTATTCTCTAATAGAGGGATATGGTCAACTCTAGGGCTTCTTTCTACCCCTTTTCAAAAGTTTATATCTTCTGTTGGATTTTTTTATCAAGAATCATTTTATCTTTGAAAATCACTATGGAAGGAAACCTAAGGTTTACCATAACTCTCTATTAGGATTTAACCCTATTCTTTTCGAATTACGTGGACTTTGATCCGTGTATTTCGCTGCATGGTACGTAGGCGCTCGTTTTGAGGCTCAAGTCCATTCTAGGATCCAAGTATCCTAGGTTTTTCTTCTCTTTTCTTTTTTCTGTTTTATTTTATTTTCTTTGTTTGATTATGCATGGATGAAATGGATGGATGGGATATATGTTATGCATGCTGTATTTTGTTGATTGATACTGTTTTGCATGTGATTAAGTTATTAAATTAGCCCAATCAAATTAAGAGACCAACTCGGGCGATGTAGGTGCCTATGGGCTTAGCCCAGAACCTTCCCACATCGTAACTTAGCCCCCGAATCCAATTTTCTGGTTTTAAAGACTTTGCCTTTCCTTTTAAAATGGAGTCATGAGGTTTTGGAAATAAAACATTTTACGGTTTTCCTCTTTTCCTTAAAAAATGAGGTGGCGACTCCTTATTGTTTGTTGTCTTTCACCTCTGTATTTTTTGCCAAACCCTTGTGGGCCGCGTTTTTTCGTGGGTTCACAGTTTGGCGACTCCACTGGGGATATCGAGGGCTAGGCTCAGTTAATTTGATTGGGCTAAATTAATTTCTTATTGTTAATTAAAATCAATCACATTGCATCCTCTTGATTGTGTGCTTTCATTTATTGCATTGTGTGCGTGATTGTTGCGTGATCACTCGATTGTCCCTCGATGTATCCTTGCCAACTGATAGCCTAGTTCGACCTTGGCACTACTACAAAAACGTTGATAGATGACTGTATTTAACAGTCATCTTTTACCAAAACAGTCATCTTTGTTTTTAGAAAAAACAGTCATCTCTTCAGGCGTCATCTTTTATCATCAAATAAGATGACCGTTTTTTACAGTCATCTTTGAGAGTAATAGATGACCGCTTTTTAAAAACAGTCATGTTTGACTCAAAGAAATAAGATCCTTTATTTATTAACACGGTCATCTTTTGTGCTATAGATGACCGTTAAAAACGATCATATATTTAACAAAACATGACTGGTTTTATCTTAAAAACAGTCATATATTAATATTTAAGATGACTGTTTTTAACAGTCATCTAATGTTCTTAAAAACAGTCATATATTACTATATAAGATGACTGTGTGACTATATAAGATGACTGTTTTTCACAGTCATCTTATGTTCTTAAAACCAGTCATCTTATGTATTAAAAGATGACTACAAAAAACAGTCATCTTATCTATGGCTCCATTTTTTTTTTTTTTTTTTTTTGGTATTCATATACTATTTACCACCCTACAAACCTGTTATTAAATTTGATGCATCAACCTGTTTATACAAATTACTCAATAATTAAATTCCCAATATGAAATGAAAAAAATTAAGAAAATAAAAAAAGAGACAAATAAAATAACAAAGGAAATTAAATCACTCATATTAATTATAAAACCATCATTTTCATTTCATTAGATTACAATAACAAGGTTTCAAAAGTCATTACCATTCCCTTGACTTAACTAATGCTACAATATTGCCAAAACCTGAAGAAAAAAAAAAAAAAACACCTTGGCAAAAATTGACACACCCACAAGACCACATCATAAAAACAAAGCCACACCCAACACCCAACAGGACCTACATAAACAAAACCACAAACATAAAGTCTTCAAAGAAGAAAACTCTAGTGCCAAGCTTGACAAAAAATACAGCACAAGTACCTATAAATGAATGACTGCACAAGAAAGACATCCACATTAGCAAAACAAAAAAAGCTTCCTCAATCCAATCAGTCAATCAAGAGGATACCACCACTGAAGACACCAATAGGCTGCCGAAACCTTGAAGGATGGACGGCATAGCTGAACCTTCAAAAGGAGGCTTTGATCTTCAATAATAACACAGCAAGTGCACCCTACAATGACCAAGAGATACAATCTCAGGTAACCTAGATGCTCAAATACATCACATGCTAGTAAACAATTAATAAACTATGTTGTAAATTATCTTAGCATGACATCCATCATAAAGAACCATTCATTCCAGATGGTCAACTCCCAAGAAAGGATAACATTTACTTCAATAATGACCCATATGGCAGAAAAATGAAATGCTAGCTACAGGGCATTCAATCTGTGTCAGCGGGTTTTTTGCCATGGATAGAACGGTTAGCACAGTGGATCTATGATTCCGCATTGGTCTTTTAACTAAAACATCACATCTCTTATGGATTCCATAAAAATCACAATGGGCATATTTGGACATACCATAGAAACTGAATGGCCCTATTGTTTTTTACCCAGCAATCCAAGAATTGCAGCCACCCCAACAATAGTGGTAAACAATTGAAATGATCTCATTTCAACATATCTCAAAATTAATTGGGCCACATCAATTGGGATAATGGCCTCATTGTCAATGATGGACTTCTACCTCCAAATGCCATGTAAAACAACACAACAGCCGTGGAAACCCCAAACATACCCTGTCTTGGAAAGAATAGCACTGATAATAAGTAGTTTGATGATCATGAACTTCCTTGTGGACTAAAAAATTTAAGAACAATATTTCGTACAACCTAACATGGGGAATTAGAAACTCATATACTCTGCAAGTATCTGTAGGAAATGAAAATCCTGCTCTCTATGGTTTGACTTGGGAGATTGTGGAAGTTTTTTAACCCCATTTCATTGCAGTAATTAGAAACAACGGTGATTCTAAGAACACGCAAGGGACAAAACTCAAAAGTACTCAAAATATGGAGTGAAATTAAGGACTAGATGCATTAAAATTGCGATCGGTTTCATAGATAATGCAGGCACACCTAAAATCCTAACCATTCACCAAGGTAATGCAAAGTAACCCAAGTATTCAAAGACAGCAGTTATTTTAAAATACAAATATACATGTGCCAATGCAAATAGGTATATTTATATTAATTTCTAGGTGTAAATCTTCAATATTTCTGCATATCAATACATTTCATTATGCTGGTATTGGGAACAAATGCTTCTAAGAACTCAAAAGGTTGTTAAAAACTAAACCTAAATTTGAAACATCATGAGAAGTTGACAATGTTGCAACCATAATTCAACATCCAACATTCATGGTTTCAATTGATTCAAAAACGCTTACCCAAAAATAATAATAATACTAAAGAGGAATCAAACAATAAAATAAAATAAATAAGTAACCAAACCGAATTAGAGCGAGACTAGTGACAGCACCTTTAATCCACACTCCAACTTTATTGAAACAATTATGAGTGTTGAGAAGAGGAGGACCAAGTAAAGAACCCAATGCTCCAATTCTCTACAGAAAATCAACAGAAGCACTAGGACTCGAGACCTTAAATCTAGCTACTGAAAACAGGGTCCAGCCCTTACCCCATCAGAACCAAGATTCAGAACTTTCTATGACACATCAAAATACTGATTTAGATTGAATTTGAATTGTAAAAATTTTTATACAGCTAGAAATCAAACAAAATGTAAACCTTTGTAGAAATTAACATTCTTGCAAAGCCACATATAATAATCAAAAGCCTGAGACGAATCAAATTTGAACAAACAACTCTGAGAATGAACTACTTTCTCCACAACTTCATAATAATTGAGTTTATTTCTTCTTCCTTGTTTCATTAGCAACTCTGAGAAAAAATAAATCGATTTTTATAAGCACTCACTTTGATTCACAAGATTTATGACTTATGAGGAAAAGGGAAGAAAAGAAGGTTTATATTTTACATTTTATACAGTTTTCGTTCCCAAAAAAAAAAATGCACAGCACACCTCATCCAATCCAATTATCCAAATAGTTGTATTGCTGCAATAAACTCATTAAATGGGATGCTTTTCTTTCCATGGTCCAACATAATGAAAGATCAAATATTTTGCCTACAAAGTAGTTCTTTCTAATTGACAGAATTATGGCGTGGCAGTTTAAAAATATAGCCAATAAAACTAATTGGTAGGTAGTCTTTTCAATCCAGTTACGCCCATAAATCAAATTAAGTGGGCCATTGATGTCTAGCCTGTTGTCCAACTATCAGAAGACATTTCAAGGAAATTCCAAAAAAAAAAAAAAAGATAAAAAAATGGAGATCAATTCCATCCAAAAGTTTTGGTAAGTGAGGAAAGGCTCTGACCTGAGTATCCACAACATTGTGCAACTTGATGCCATATTGAAAATACAATGCCTACAAATTAAGAATCAATTAAAGGATGGCCATTGTATGTAGTCGTGCATTTATACATGAACAAGTAAATGAAATCAATCATGGACCTCATTATCTCGTTGCAATCGTGAATAACTTTTGTGATGTAACTAGACTCAAGTGCAGGCTTACAGGCTTTCATAAGCATCTCTCCACCCTGCATAGCATCAACCAAATATATAGCGTCTGGAAAGGCCAGCGTTTTTTCCCTTACTTTTTTTTTCCTTACAATTTCTGCGAACGAAATAGAGCCTTAAAGAATTCGAGGAAACACAAAAATTAATCTCAAATTGCTATAGTATAAGCAAATCGTATTGTGCAAAAATGACATAGATGAAATCCTAGAAACCCTAGAAATGAAAACTAGATCTGAAGCCCTAGAACTAAAATCCTAGATCTGAAGCCTTAGAACTAAAATCCTATATTTGAAACTTGACCTTTACATACCTTACAGAGATGAGTAAAAAGAGAAATTTTGTCAAGAAAGAACAAAAGAAAAACATAAAAAACAAAACAAAACAATGAACTCACCAGACAAGGCCGCGGTAGGAGCAACGATGTTGACGGCAGCAACAATGATGTCGACGGCGGAAACAGGGGCGGCGACGATAGCATTGACGGCGTCATTTGTGGTGACTGGTGCGAAGGCTTTTGAAGAAACAGAGGAGGGGGAGAGGCAGCGTGAGAGTAGAGAGAGGGAGATAGTGTTTGCAAGGGGAATTGGCAGCGATGGTGAGGGCGGCCTTAGGCGATAGCGACGGCGACAACGACGGCGACGACGACGGCGAAGGCGACGGTGGAGAAACCGAGGGTTGGAGATTGGAGAGAGTGAGAGAGAGGGACTCAGAATGTTTGTTTTAGAAAGGGGATCGAGGAGCTCAAGATAATGATACGGGAGGAAAATGAAAAAAAAAAACCTAATTATTTGTTTTTATTATTTTGGAAAGCGAATTGATAATGGGTTTTTTAAAACCGGTCATCTAATGTTATACTAATAATGACGGTTTTTATAAACCGGTCATCTTTATTTCTTAAAAGATGACTAGTTTAAAATTGATCCTATATAGCAGTCATCTTTTTATCTAAAAAATTAAAAGATGACCGTTTTCCTAAAAACGGTCATCTTTTAATTTTTCAAAAGCGTCATCTATTGACGTTTTTCTTGTAGTGTGGTTTTCCTGATTCCATGTGTTGGGCGAAGCTATCAAACCTCTCTTGCCAAGTACCCTTGGGCTTGCCCTTGGGTATATCAAATGGATCAATCACGTACTGCTGGACCCACGCAACATTCCAGATGTCACATGTGGTTAGGTATAAAGATTGGTACAAGCAAAGTTGAGGACCCTAGCCTACCCTCTTAAAAGAAAGAATTGCATGTAATGGACCTTCTAGGACACCGTTGGATCACCTATATGCACACACTTTGTTGTAATGATATGCTGCCAAATTTTTGTGAGATGTGATGAGTGTTTGTGTTTGCTTTAAAACATGGGTAATGATCAAAACTTAACATTCTGTGGCCTCACCCGCATACCTTTAACAAGTACCTCCACCCTTCACCCAAGGAGCTCCCTAGAAGAGGGAGGGGAGTGCCTAATTAAAGGTGTGTAAGTTGAGACCATTTAATCATGGGCTTTAAAGTAAAATAATAGGGGCTTGTTTGGAATGAAAAGTTTGATCAAAGGTTAGGAAGTAGGGGCTCATTTATCTTTATGTCCTTAGTATGTCACCTCACCCTTCGTCTTAAGGGACACTTTTAAGGATGAGGTGTCCAACTAAGGAGATATCATGTTTGGACCTGGCTCCTAGTTTGCTTGCACATATTGCATTGTCATGTTTGGGGAAATGAAATTGTTAATTATTTTAAAAATGGTTAATGGCTAGAACCTAAAGATAAGTGACTCACCTTCATGCCTTTAGTATGTCGCCTTACACTTCAAGGTACCCTTGGGGATGAGATGTCTAACTAAGGGCATGCTTTATAAGACCACACTTATCAAATTTAGTGCAGTCATGGAAATCTTGTTAAAATGTTTTGGTCATGGCCTAAAAAGGCGAATTTGTTCTTGAAGGAGGGCTGGATTAAACCCGTGATAACTTATTAAGGTTAGTCAACGTGGGCTCTAACTTTGAACCCAAGATGGCCGAACAAACTAGTAATTCTACATTCAACCTCGAGGCTTGTCTTAGAATAATAATGGAGAAACTTGACCACACCATTATGGTATCCGAGACCGCGTTGAAGATGGCCCAAGAAATCCAACATAAAATTTTAAAACCTGAATTTAGGGCCCCCACTTTTGACAATCATCAAGGGTCTAAGGATTCTGAATCCACTGAGGACCCCAGAGGAGAAGGAGAGGAACCACCTAAGACTAAAGAAAGGGAGTCTAAGATTGCATTAAGAGAAGATTCGACCGTGTTGGCTAACAAGGTGGAAGCTTTGGAGCGGACCTTGAAGGGGATCCATAGATCTGATGATATGGTGGACATCCGTACTTTGTCTTTGTTCCCAAAGGCCCGTATTCCACTCCAATTCAAAATGCCTGAGCTAGAGAAGTTCGATGGTACGGGTTGTCCTAAAACTCACTTGAAGATGTATGTGCGAGCTATGCACCCCCGTGGGGCTAATAATGAATTGTTGGCCCAAATGTTTCAAGAGTCGCTGGTTAGCTCTGCATTGAAGTGGTTTTTGGCTTTAGAAGAATCTAGAACCAAGACTTGGGAGGATGTCTACAATGAATTCATAAATCATTACAAATAAAACACAGAGGTGGATGTGACTCGTAGGGATTTAGAGACTACTAAACAAGCTATGAATGAAACGTTCTCTTCTTTCATTACTAGGTGGAGGATCAAGGCTTCTCAGATGGCGAACTGACCCAAAGAAGAAGAACAAATCCAAATGGTGGTCAAGAACTTGCTTCCCATTTACCATGAGCATTTGTTTGCACATTACTTCCAAAATTTCAAGGCCTTAATTGGAGCTGGAACGCAAATAGAAGATGCTATAGCTAATGGGACCATCGAGAACGAGGGGCAGGCTTATGGGGAATTTCCTTAGGTCAATAATGTGAGTGGTAGTCCTCATTGACAACAAGATCATTTAGTGCTTGCTACTGCACCAATTTTTTCATGACTATCCATGATAAAGAGTTTAGGTTTTTTTTCTAGTTATTTGATTGTTTTCATCCTCCAAGTCAAATGTCTTTTAAGTCTTTTGAGTCCTAGTTATTGTCGAGTCAAGATTTTCAATGTGTTTTTCTTCATTCCTTTAATAAGATATTTGATTTCAAGAATTCCATTGTCTCTCTATTTCTCTTCTTATTAATCAATTGACAATAAAAGTGGCATGAAAATATTTCCTAAAAGGCTCAAAAGCTCATTCCACTAAAGGAGCAAATGATTAATGAACTGCGACTAATCGACTAGGAAACATGGGAAAGCTTAAAAATGGTAAACATAAGGGACCACCCACCCACCATACTGCATGAAGACATTGGTCAAATAATTAAAGAAGGTCTCGAAGCCCTTGCAAGAAGCAATTCAAAGATCAAGTGAAGAAATCAACTAGCGTAGCTTGAGCTTTCAGAGATGTCTACTTCCCTTTCCCTCAAAAGAAAAAAAAAATCAAAAGAAAAATTTGTGAAAAAGAAAAATTTGAAAAGTAAAAAAGGAAAGGAGAGGGAATGGATCAACATATATCTAGGAGCACTAAGAAAGAAGATCAACAACAATCAAAAGAAGACTTTGTGATTAAGAAGACTAGATCATCCGTTCGAGGAATGCAAAGAAGAGTTCAAGCTAAGGTAGGGTGGTCCCTTTGTGGTTATATGTAGAGCCTAGGCCCGCTAGGTTGAAAACTTGAAAAGGCGACCTAGGCAAAAGTTGGGGCTTTTGAAAAAAAAAATGAATGATGAAAAAAGAAAAGTGAATTTTCTTGAACTACGAGGACCTGATTCTCCACAAAAAGAAATGTTAGTTTGTTTGATTTATGTCTTGGGAAGATCAAAGTGGAGATACGTAGGCAACCCATAAAGTTACTTTGGGTGCGGTCCAATTCATTGGAAAAAAAAAAAAAAAAAAAAAAAAGAGAAAGAAAGGGGCTTTGCACATAACCAACCATTAAAGGCAATTCTTTGTGACTAAGTTAAGAAGAAGCAGTTTCATTGATTGAATTAGTGAGCTTAAAATACTACATGCCACTGAGAAAGTTAATTTGATTATTCTTCTTTTTCAATCTGTTCTTGTTTGTCTTTCTCAATTACTTCGTGTGTCCTTCCATTTTCATCCTTTGAGCCTTGTGTGTCTCCAATGGTCATCGACCTTGTCCTTTAAAAGCACTCATTCACTACAATCCATTTGTAAAGTCCATTAGATTTTGTCCTATCATATCTTAATTTAGACTTAGATTCTTGTCATGGATTTAATGATGGAAAAGGGGTAGTAGTAACTACTAAGGAACTGTAGACACCCCATTTTGTCCCTACATTTGATGATGATTTCCCGATGATGAGGTCCACAATGTTTGCCGTCTACTCGGGTCTCTTTCTACGCGCAAAGCAAGCAAATGGGGATTCAAACGATTAAATTAGACAGCCGAGGAATGTGGTGCGTACGCATATTTATAATATGCGTACGCATGGTGGTTTCATGCGTACGCATGAGTATCCATGCGTACGCATAAAAGGAATATGCGTACGCATGAGATTCTATTTTCATCATTCACTTCCCACTTCGACCGAAAGCTTTGTCGGGGAACTTGATTGGCCTTGAATTGGCCCGACCAGTGAACAAGGGGAGCGTGGGGGGGTCAAAGAGGATGGGGTTTGAGGTCATGCATGACGACCTCACCCGGGTGATTTTTCCTATAAATAGCAGGAGCTCTTGGGAGCTCAGAGGGAAGAAAGGGGGAGGGGGGAACAGACGAGAAAAAAAGGGGGAGTTCAGCGGGAGGAAATAGATAGGGAAATAATGAAAGGCAAGATTTTGGGTAACTGCTAGTTATTCTGAGGGTGAGAGAAATATGGGGAAGGTGAGAGAAATAAACTGAGAGAAAAGAGAGGAAAATATAATAGAGAGTTAGACCAGTGAAACTGGGAAAAGCTTGTTTTGCGCAACAGGGGAGACGCTGCCGGGTTGACGGTGGACCTGAGAGAAGGATTTAATTTCAATTTGCTTTATTTTTAAGAGGTACGCAGTATTTATTTATTTATATAATTATGTAGGATGTTTAGAAGTTGATTTATTGTATACACTGTCCATTTTTGGCCAATAATGTTCTTCGGGAGGTCCAAATCCGCGGAGAAGATGATTTGGTGAAACCATGAGTACTCGCGAAATATCATGCGTACGCATAATTTTATTATGCATATGCATGGTGTGTGCGTACGCATGGTAAGACCGCGAGTACTCGCGACAGTGCGTTTTCTCTTATTTTCATTCTGTTAAGGCTTCTATACTTTGTTATTAAATATTTATGCTTTGTTTATTTATTCTATGCCATTAATTCGTCATTCGTGTGTGCCATTTATTTATTGTATGATTAACAGGTGATCCGGATTTTATTAAAATATTAAATATGGTCAATGAATACAAGAATGAGGGCCGGTTTATTACCGGGCATTGTTGGGTGCCTAACACCTTCCCAACATGTACCTTAGCTACGAACCCATCTCTGGTCAATAAAATTGGTCCTGGACCCTTCCAGGTGGCGACTCTCATTTGCACGCTAATCCTAAATGGATTAGCACCATCAGAAAGCAAAAAAGCAGGTAAGTACAGGTGAACTGGGGGAACGCGCGAGCGCGCGTGGCGGCGGTGAAAAAAGGTCGGTGCAACCACAGTGGCGACTCTGCTGGGGACTGAGCTCAACCTCAAAGTATTCATTGACCATAATTAATATTTTAATTTAATACGAAAAACCACAAAAAAAAAAATGAATAAATGTTTTTTTTTTTTAAAAAAAAATATATATATAATGTTGTTTTTTACAATAAAATACTGCACACACACACCGGCTTGTGTCTAAACCCCGATGGTAGTTGGGTGAGGGTTCCCAGATTCCACTCGATTCTTGGGTAATTCTTATCTGCTCCATCAGCCCACAGCCTGTGCCACTAGCCTGTGATAAGCTTGTGAGTACGCTAACGGATTGCTCTCGGGCATCCTAGCTTGGGTAACCCATTGAAGGCGGAGGATATAAGGAGACCCTTGGTTTGAACTGCACGTTAAAAACATGGGTAAATTTACTTTTTCTGTACAATCCTATGTGAACGTGTGACATGCATCATTTTCATTTTTAGGACCAGGTATGGGGCAAGGCCCAAAATTGTATAAAGGTTTTTATCATTTCTAGGATTGGGAATGGGGCAAGGCCCAATATTGTTTAAAGTCTTTTAATTAAAACCCAAACAAAGAGTCAATCTTACAATAAGTTCACACCTATTAGAGGATTATGAGACCACTGCATGTGCCTACTGTATAGGGATTACTGTTCATAGTCGTTGGAAACCTACTAGTTATAGCCTTTGGAATGCACTCTTTCTAGCTTTTTGGGATCTGCTATTTCTAGCCGTTGTAGGTTTGTTCCTTAAGTATCCATTGTTATGCCTCTTAGATCTGCGTCTCTGCAACCATGACTTCTTCTGAGTGCCTTATAGCTGTCGTCTTGCACTTCATCCTTTTCATCTTAATGGTCAGCTTCTGTTTACGTGAGCGGGTTCCAGTGGAGGTGGCAGTTTCGTTAGTGACATTTTTTATGATGTCACTCGTGTTGATATATTCCCTTTATTCTTAGGTCTTTAGAGGTTTGTTCCATGTAAGTGTGTTTTGCCGGTTTTAGCTATGTATTCCGATCATTTTATGTGAATAAATGATAGGCTTCCTTTGTGTTCATCGGTTTGTTTTTTGTTGTGCTCCCACAAAAGAAAAAAAAGAGAGAGAATTTATACACACAAAGAAAAAAAAAAAAGAGAAGGGGGGTGTTGTACATCAAAAAGTCCAAAAATCAGAAATCAAAAAAAAAAAAAAAAAAGAGAGAGAGAATTGCTACTTGTTAGCAGCATCCTGAGGAGAATTTGAAGGCCCTGCTTCAGATTGTTTCTGAAGCCTTTCAAGTTGTTCTCGAATCTGTTCCCCGAACCCTTCTAGCTGCACAACCCTGGGCACAAGGCCTGTAGCATAGGAATCTATCATTCTTTTCAGTTTGTCGTTCTCTCCTCTTAGGGACCTCATTGTCCGGTTAGATCGATGGAGTGTTCGCTGGAGGCGTTGGATATGGTCGTTCAACCTCTGAACTTCCATGCCCCTAGCATATAGGCGTCGAGTCAGGTTAGCGGCAACTGTGGTTGCTTGAACATTTAGGGCCAATGCACTTCTCATGATATCCACATCCGACCTCGTACTCAGTAGCACCTCATCGCGAGGAGTGATAAGCTCTGCACCCACTGCAGCTGCGTTTGTAGGGTTGTACACCAAGGTGTCACTCACCATGACTGGTTGGTCACCGGTTGGGAATACCGGGCGCCAGATGTTTGTCTGTGCTTCTGGCGCCGGCAATGCTTCTGGCACAATGTTTAGGTCTAGGTGGTTTGGAGAGGAAGAGGAAGATGCCATGAGAGTGAAGAGTTTTTTGAGTGTTGGATGATTGAAGGGGAACTGTGAGTCACTGGCAATCTTTGTTTTTTAGAAAGATTAGGGGTCATAAAGAGGGTTTTTTGACAATTAATGCGCTATTAGGGAACCCAGCGCATCATCAGAGGATCCAACGGTATTAGGGTTTGAGAGTTATTTTAATCCTCTCGAGATTTGCATTTGTCGACCAGTATCGCCATTTTGATAGCAAGTGGCTAGGACTTAATATGTCAGCCACAGTGTCTGTGTCGGTAGGAATCTTGGGCAGTTGGGTGAGAGATAGGCTTCCACGTTTGGGCCCAGGGACTTGGACATACCAAGTACCCATGGGAACAAGTTGAATGTTGTTGGGCTATTAAGCCCAATACTCGTCCGTCAATGAGAATAGGAGCCCAGGTTGATTTGAATTTCTGATAGGCTTGAAAAACTTATTGCAAGATTGGAACAAGTAATTGGGCCTTTAAGGCAAAGAAATTAAACAATGATGTGGCCTACTTTGAACTAACCGACCCACTCGGCATGTGGATTTGGATTTAACTATTGAACCTGGCCTGGGTAATAACCTTGAAGCCCAATGTTATTTGAGTTTAAGCCCATTTAGTGTGAGGATTGTACAAAAATTGTGTAAGGAACTCATGCCCAACAAAAAAATATATATATATAAATAAAAAAAAAGGGGGCTGAGATCCAATTGAGAGTAGGATGAGTGCATTGTAAAGGGCTTAAATTCACAATGACATTGGATTTCTCTTGATTTATCTTATGCTAATTCTCTGAAGAATTAGTAGACATGACGAAAATTGGCATAAGATAAATGGATTCTTAAAATGTTAATTATGTTGGGGTGGAACCTAAACAATTCTCGACTGGCAGAACACAATTGGTCGCTCAACAAAATCACAAGACCTCAGTACTGCTTGGGTTAGGTCGCTGACAACAAACAGATTAAGAAAAGATAGGGCCATGGCAGACTTTGCAATGATGGAAGTGTTAACCAGAATTGAGGCAACAATGGGAAAATTGGATGGGCGTTTGTCTGGGATAGAAAATCGCCTCCAAGTCTTGGAGAAAGAAAAAGAGAACGAAAAGCCAGAAGGAGAAACAACAAGTGAAGAGATACCTTCAGCAGAAAGAAAGGAGGAAGGGGCCTCAGGGGATAAAAAAGGCAAGGGAAAAGAAGAAAAAAAGGGAGTTGAAAGTGAAATGTGGGAGGAAGATGATTATGCTGATTATTTAAAGAAGAAAAAAGAATGGGAAAAATGGGAGAAGGTATACGGCAGGGCAGGAGGAGATGAAAGAGAAGGTGGAAAAGATGCATGCAGCAATGCGAAAATCTCAAGGTATGGATGATTTCATGTTTGTTGGGGGGTCGTCCTCTGATCCTTTAGCAAATTTGCCATCCAAATTCAAAATTGCTGACACAGAAAAGTTTGATGGGGGTGGAGATCCCAAACAGCACATTCGCCAATATATGAGCATTGTAAGAATGAAAGGAATGAACGAAGCCCAAGCTGTAGCTGCCTTTCCATTATCACTTGTCGGAGAAGCCTCTAAGTGGTACTATGGTCTGGATGATGCACAAGTTTCGTCTTGGGAAACCTTAATGAAGCTTTTCAAGGACCAGTATAATTACAATACCATGCTGGACACAACCTTGCGGGATCTTGAGATGACGGTACAAAAGTCTGGGGAGACATTCTCTGACTTCCTAATCAGATGGAGGAAAAAGGCGATCAAGATGGTGAACAGGCCCACAGAAAGAGATCAAGTCAATTTGATCATAAAAAATTTACAGCCTGTGTATTTCAACCGATTGTTAGCATCTCCTGTCATGAATTTTGAGCAGCTGTATGATTGTGGGACCCGTATCGAGCAAGCCATAAGCAGCGGTCAGGTGGATAGGTATGAAGGGAAAGCGATGAAGAAAACTTACGGGGTTGGAGGAAATGGTAGCAGTCAGGGAGGGAACAGGGTTGCCAATCCGCTTCCAAACTCAAGTACAGTAGCTGTTGTGAACCAAGGGGCTAGAAGAGAATTCGATGATCTGGGAATGTCTCTATCTAAAGCTTTCGCCAATTTGATGAGGAGAGGACATCTGCAAGCCTTAGCACCACGTCCTCTGCCTAATCCTCTCCCACCACGATATAATTTGAATGAATTTTGTCATTTCCATCAAATGGCAGGGCATAAGACAGACAACTGTGCCAGGTTGAGGCATGAGATCCAGGACTTGATTGATAATAAGAAGATTCCCAAGCCGGGAGAGGGAGCCGAACCAAACATCCATCAGAACCCTTTACCAGAATACCAGAGGAATGTGGGGCTTATAGAACAAGGCACCTGAGATACGGGATCCCTCCGATCTTATAAGGGAAATAATGGTATTAGATGTTGATGCTTGGAAGGACTGCGGCGAAGTCAATGTCAAGAAAAGGGATTTCTGGGGTTCTATGGATGATGAGGATGGAATTCTGCATTTGACTCGATCTGGGAGGCATTTCAAACCTTCTTACCTGGAGGGAGATCACCCAGGAAGAGAAGCTGAGCTAGAAAGGAACAATAAGAAGTCAGATGAAGAAGATGATGAGGATCGTGTGCTGAAACAATTAAAGAAAACTCAGGCAAATATCTCTATATGGGGACTCTTGGTAGCATCCAAAAGGCATCGACAAGCTGTTTTGGAGGCCCTTGCCAGAAAAGAAGTACCTATGGAAATTTCACCAGAGCAAGTTGTAGCACTGATGGGTACAAACCCAGAAAGTGAAGCTGTATTGACGTTCTCAACAGAAGATTTGCCAGCTGAAGGAGTAGCACACGCCAAGCCCTTGTATATCACCGTGGAGTGCAGAGGAAAGAAAATACCGGTGGTCCTAGTGGACAATGGATCTGCCTTAAATGTCTGCCCAATGCGCACTGCCTCCAAGTTAGGACTCACTGAAGAGCAGCTTACGCCATCCGCCTTAACTGTGCGAGCCTATGATAATGGATGTCGCAAGATTGTGGGGACCTTCAAAGCCGCATGTATTGTGGGACCAGTCGAGTCCGAAGTAGAATTCTGCGTGATGGACATTGATACCAATTTCAACCTCCTATTGGGTAGAACATGGTTACACCCACTAGGAGCCGTACCCTCCACTGTTCATCAGAAGATTAAGCTCCCATGGAAAGAAGGGATTCTGATAATACACGGGGATGGTGAAATCACTGCTCCGGTCTGCGAGGTAAAGGAAGAAGAAGCTGAAATGGCTTGGAGGGGATTTGAGATTATACAGGTTATTGAAAAAGAAGGACCGTATGGGATAGAAATGATTCCACCAAATCTTGGGGAAGGTGTTGGTCATATTGCTGCTCACCTCATGAGAAAGATGAATTTTATGCCTGGGATGGGTTTGGGAAAGTATAATCAAGGAGTAGCTGAGTTCCCTAATTTCAAACCGCAGGATAATCGTCTTGGTGTAGGATACAATGGCGAAAATAACAGCTTACCGGTCAACAAGGGCACACTCAATGGGAACTTTGTTAAAGAAGGAGATGACTTTCCTTACTGTGGATTCCCAGAACCTTGGTTCGAATCGTATGACCGGAAAAATGGTCCCAGGATTGGAAATCTTTTTCAAGGCAGGTGCTGAAAATCGAGGAAGAAAAGGATGACCGATGCGAAGAAGGAAGAGTCTAAGACTGAAGACTGGAAGGATCTTCTGGAAGGGGAAACGATGCAAGCACTACTGGAACCCAAGCAGACTGAGAGGATTAATGCCTTGACTGATGAAGATGCTGCTGACGACTCCGCCAATCTGATCACTTCTGCTGATGGAAGTACCAGCACATGGGAATGGAAAAAGGGGGTTGAAATTGTAACTAGCATCATAACTGAGAATAAGCTCAAACCCAAAAATGTGACCACCCCTTTTGTTGGAAATAACATCTTTAATTCCGCGTATTTCGATGAGTCTTTCTATGATGAAACTGCATTATCACAGGATATTGATTACATTGAAGAATTAATTAAAAAAGATCAAGAAAGGAAAGTAATACCTATTCAAGAAGAAACTATTTTAATAGACTTAGGTATTAATGAGAATCATAAAGAAATACGAATTGGTTCCACCTTATCTGAAGAGGAGCGGGGCAAATTGACAGCTTTGTTGCATGAGTATAATGATGTGTTCGCCTGGTCTTATCAAGATATGCCTGGTATTGACCCCGAGATAGCACAGCATCACATACCAATAAAAGAAGACGCTAAGCCAGTGAAGCAGAAGTTTCGCCGCATGAAGCCTGAGTTGATGATAAAAATCAAAGATGAAGTCACTAAACTTCTCAAGGTGGGGTTCATTCAGACAATGACACGAACTGACTGGGTGGCCAATATTGTACCGGTTCCAAAGAAAGATGGGAAGATACGAATGTGTGTAGACTACAGGGATCTCAACAAGGCATGCCCGAAAGACGATTTCCCGTTGCCTCACATTGATGTCCTGGTGGATAATACGGCTAGGAAGCGCAATGATGTCATTCATGGATGGGTTCTCAGGCTACAATCAGATTAAGATGGCTCCAGAAGATATAAGCAAGACAACCTTTGTGACAGAGTGGGGAATCTATGGCTACACAGTCATGCCTTTTGGCCTGAAGAATGCAGGAGCGACTTACCAGAGGATGGCTACAACACTCTTACACGACATGATGCACAAAGAGGTGGAAGTATATGTTGATGACATGATTGTGAAGTCAGAAACTAGAGAAGAACACTGGGCCAATCTGAAGAAGTTCTTTGATAGAATCAGGAGATATAAGCTGAGGCTGAACCCGCAAAAATGCACTTTTGGGGTAACGACTGGGAAATTACTGGGTTACGTGGTGAGTAGCAGAGGTATTGAAATAGATCCGATAAAGATCAAAGCCATCCTTGAAATGGCGCCTCCAAAAACTGAGAAAGAAATCAGAGGATTCCTGGGGCGATTGCAGTATATCAGCCGTTTCATAGCCAAGATGACCACTACTTGTGAACCAATCTTCAAGTTACTGAAGAAAGGAGAAAGCAGAGAATGGAATGACCAATGCCAACGAGCTTTCGATGCAGTGAAAGAGTACCTTTTAAAACCACCAATTCTACAGCCTCCTAGGTTGGGAAGACCCTTATTGCTTTATTTATCAGTATTCGAGGAAGCATTGGGATGTATGTTGGCTCAGGATGATGGACAAGGAGGTGAGTATGCCATATACTACCTCAGCAAGAAGTTGCATGATTATGAAACACGTTATTCCCCAATTGAGAAATCGTGTTTCGCTCTTGTGTGGGCTGCGAAGAAGTTAAGACACATTCTGCTGAGTTATGAAGTTTGGGTGGTGGCTCGGATGGATCCACTGAAATACTTGTTTGAGAAGGCTGTGCTGAATGGGAGAATGTCGCGATGGGCAATAATCTTGGCAGGATATGAATTGAAATATGTCACTCGGAAGAGCATAAAAGGGCGAGCAATAGCAGAACACTGTGCAGAGCATCCAGTCGTGGGGCAAACTCTTGATGACGATTTCCCGGATGAAGATGTTTTGACGATTGAAGAAGGAAGGATGTGGAAGATGTACTTCGACGGAGCCTCAAACCAATACGGGGATGGGGTCGGGGTATTACTAATCGCTCCAGACGGCTCGCATATCCCAATGTCCGTAAAGTTGAATTTTGAGAATTCAAACAACACAGCAGAATATGAAGCGTGCATCGCGGGAATGGAGGCTCTATTGGTTTTGGGGGTACGAGAAGTGGAGGTTTATGGTGATTCTGCCTTGGTAATATCCCAAGTTCAGAAGATATGGAGAACCAGAGAAGAACATCTCAAGCCGTACCAGGGGTATTTGGAGAAATTAGCTCGGAAGTTCGATAAAGTTACTTATACTCCACTCCCTAGGTCACACAATCAGTTTGCCGATGCTCTAGCGACTCTAGCATCCATGATCAATGTGCCAGAAGGAGCCCCAATAAAGCCGTTAAGTATAAACCAGAGGTCTCGACCTGCATATGAAGAGGCTGTAATGCTAATAGATGCAGAACCTGATGATGGGAAACCTTGGTACTACGATATCAAGAATGTGATTGAGAAAGGGGAATATCCAGAAGGCGCTAATCGGAAGGATCGAAGGGCATTACGCCTTATAGCCGCTCAGTATATCTTATGTGGGGGAGATTTGTATAGAAGGTCGTATGATGGGGTCCATTTAATGTGTGTGGATGAAGAAAAGGCCCGAGTTCTTATGGGAGAGGTGCATGAAGGTGTCTGTGGGCCTCACATGAGCGGCAAGATGTTAGCCAAGAAGATAGTCAGAATGGGGTATTTCTGGACAACCATGATGAGAGATTGCGTGGAGTACGTAAAGAGGTGTCATCAATGCCAGGTATATGCCAATTTGAATTACATGCCGCCAGTGGAATTGCATCAAATGACCTCACCTTGGCCATTCTCCACCTGGGGCATCGACATAATTGGAGAAATTAAACCCAAGGCTACGGGTGGGCACAAGTATATTCTAGTTGCCATAGATTATTTCACCAAATGGGTAGAAGCTTCTGCTTACTGCGGAGTTGAAGTCGTCACATACAGCTCGATTCATTGAACAGAACATTATATGTCGATATGGAGTGCCGCATGAAATAATCACAGATAATGGGTTACATTTCCAAAATGAGGTCAAAGTGTTACTCGAAGAGTATCAGATAAAGCATCACAAGTCTTCCCCGTATAGGCCTCAGACGAATGGAGCGGTAGAAGCTGCCAACAAGAACATCAAGTCCATCCTGGAGAAGAGTACAGTCACGTACAAAGACTGGGCGGAGAAACTACCATTTGCACTATGGGGATATCGTACATCTGTAAGAACGTCAACTGGTGCAACACCATACTCTTTGGTGTATGGGATGGAAGCTGTACTGCCAGTGGAAATGGAGGTTGGTTCGCTGAGAGTCATGGTGGAGAATCGGATACCAGAAACAGAATGGGTGAAGAGCAGATATGAACAATTGGCATTGATTGACGAGAAGAGATTGCAGGCTCTGTATCACGTCCAAGGCTATCAGAAGAGAATCGCCAGAGCTTTCAACAAAAGGGTGAGGCCTAGAGGACTAAAGGAGGGAGATTTGGTGCTTAAAGCAAATGCAAGCGCAGATATTTGATCCAAGGGGCAAGTTCAGGCCCACTTGGATGGGCCCGTACATTATAAAGACGATCATGACAGGAGGCGCAGTTAAGTTGATTGATGGGGACGGTAACGAACTCATGCAACCAGTCAACATGGATCGATTACGGAAGTACTATGTATGAGGAGAAGCATATGAACTACGAGGACCTGATTTCCCAAGAAGAAGAAAAAGAGAAAGAAGTAAATCATGATATCGCAACGTTTAAGTCGGGAATACGTAGGCAGCCCTGAATGGGTGCGGTCCATATTATGGAAAGAAAATGAGATGTTATAATCTGTAAAGGCAATGGTGGAACCAATCCGTAATTATCAAGATTCTTGTTAAATACATGGGTCAATTAAAAGCGAATTCTTGAGAATGGATAACTAGTACATCCTGATCATTTTTACTTAAATTAAAAATGTAAGAAGGAAACGATGAAATGTGCAGTGAAATCTGAAGAAAGAGGCATCGGCATATGTTTCATTTTCACTTTCTTATCCTCTTTGAAGGCCCTTCTTCTCCAGTTGATTCTTTCCTTTTATGGAGAGGCTTTGGTTCCACTTTCTTGGCATTTTCTAAATCCCTAGCCAGCCAGTCATAATAGGATGATGGTGGGCTCACTAATGTCGGAGCCCGAAGGTTGCCCATCCGGGACCTATTTTCCCATGATGATCGAACTCGCTCAACGGCTCGAGAAAAGATGGGGCAGGTGTATCCAGCATGATCTTTGATAAGAGCATATTGATTCTTCCCAAATTGACGTGCAATACGGGACGCAGGACAATATGAGATATCATGCAGGCCAATCAACATTACACTCCCGGGGAATACTAACTCGGTGGTCATTTGATCGATATGCCACCACGGGCAGTGCCAAAGGATGTGGTGACAAGATAAAGAGCCCAAAAATTCTTGTAGTTTCTCATGATTGGGAAAGGGTTCAGCTAGCTTGCGATAGCGATAATGTTCTGGACGAAAAGGATATACCGTGGACGCTTCAACCAATTGGAGACGTTCATGCAGCCATATCTGATGGATGGGAAAAGTAAAAAAAAAAAAAAAAAAAAAAAAAAAAAAAAAAAAAAAAAAAAAAAAACGAAGAAAAAAAAATTTGTGTTGATTTGACAGATTAATGGTATGGGAATAACTGATTACCTATAATAGAAGAGGGCTGCCACGCAGTAAAGAAGTCCCTTTTCGCACTGCATCGTCAAGGCCATTGAGGGTTTCTGCAAGAATCATCATGCATGGATTATGGGAAGAAATGTGTTGTACCACGTGAAGGAGAGCCAGGTCAACTGAGTGGAGATCACTGATGAGAAGATACCCCGCTAATAAGCATAGGCAAAGAGCCCGGAATGCATAATTGTCTGGTAAAGGAAGAGCGATGGAAAAATGCTGCACAAGAGACTCGAGATTTATGGTAGAATTAATGCACCATGATCTGGCCTGCTCTACAGAAATGTTTAGAGCCAAGGCAAGGCCAGGAGAATAGAGCATGGCTTGAGAAGGAAACAAGGGATCATGGGAAACTGGGTAATTAAGAATTGCACTAAATTCCTCTATGGTGGGGCAAATCTCTATGTTGTTAAAACGGAACACATGACGAAGAGGGTCCCAATATTTCATAGCTGTTGAGAGGAAACCTTCATTGATCCTCACTTGGCAGTAGTGGATTAAAGAAGAAAGATGAGTTGACTCAAGTAGATGGGCTGTTTGCCGGTGGACGGACAGAAGCCACCTTTTGATATTCAGGAGAGAGAAGGAGACTGCCATGATGTTTTGAAAGGATCGGAGAGTAAATGGGAAGGATCACCTATTTATAGAAGGAAGAATGACGATGCTGGCTGAAATGGGGAGGTGCTTCATGCACCAAAAGTCGTTTTTCATGATGAAAAGGTGGGCTGTGTTGGTCAAAGCACCAAAAAATGAGGTTGACATTCTCCCATGCGTACGCACGGTTTTCTCATGCGTACGCATATTTGCAATATGCGTACGCACCATCCTTCAGTGCGTACGCACCCCTATTCATGCGTACGCATACTTTGGTTATGCATACGCACCCCAAGGCCAAATTCATCTTTTTTACTTGTTTCTTGCTTTGTGACATGTTTGGTCCTCAACCCACTCATTACCATCCACCTAATAAACTTTGTTGGGCTTATTTCTCGTTTAAAGATGCAGATACAATAAATAAAGTAAAAGGGGAGATAAAAGGGAGATATCACCACCGAAAGATGCAAACAAAAGGCAAGAACATTAATCATATGGATGGAAAGTACGAGGCACCCATGTGCCTAATTCAGTCAAAAGGGAGGATAGGTGCACCCATGTGCAGATCAAATGTGTAAAATAAGAAGTAAACAAAAGAAAAAGAAATTGTTTAAGTTACACCCCAAATAATAAATTGTTTTAAGAAAGCAAAGCTAAAAGGGCCCTCCACGACGCCCTCGCCCTCGAGTACTCCTGCTCCTAACACTAGGGGCATGAGATGAGCTCCCACCCTGCTGAGCACTCGAAGCCTCATCACCACCACCTCCAGGTGGACCCCCAAGTGGACCACCAGGTGCCATTGGACCACCATGCAGCCTCATAGAATAATCCGTCACCATAGCCTTCAGACTTCCCACTAACTGGATCATGTCTGCGGACTCAGCCATGTTGAGCTGCAATGGGGAAAAACGCGAACAGTCATACATACATGTGCACATATTTTGCAAATAAATTCATTATGCAAGAAAGAAAAAGAAGAGAAGAGCAGGTACGCACTCTGCGAGTACCAGGAGCCATGGGGTAGCCCAGAACGTTGTCCCGGCGTGGGATTTCATTCTCAATAAAATATCCAGCGGGCGACCATTCAGTCACACGCCAGCCAGGCAACACCGGATTAATCCCTTCATCCCCACCCTCATCAGCAGGAGGAGCAACCTAGGAAGAAATGCAATCAGCAAGAGTTCAAGTTGTACAGTAAATTGAGGCAATGAAATGTAAAGGAATATATACCTGGGGCCCAAGGAGCCGGGGCATGAGAAACTCAGCTGCAAACACATCATAATCTCCATCGGGAAGGAGACGAGCATCACAAGGTATACCTGCCTGCCAGACACCCAAGTCCTCCTCACTGATATTGTATGGGTAGATCATGAAGGAAGGAGGAAGCATAGGCACCCGCTGCCATGCAAGGACCTCATCAGAAAGCTGCCACATGACCCTCTCCGGCAAGTAAACAGCTCGGGAAATAGGAGAGTCGAGTATAGAGCAGGTCAGTGAAGCCCTCAATGCTGCATCATGCATGGCCTGGTCGCCAGTAAAGGGGACACCAGTCCATGGGCGGGGTCGAATCTGTAAGAAGAAAAGTCAGAAAATTGCAAGGAAATTAAGGTACTTGGTTAGAGAATTTTAAAGGATTATACCTTGTTCAAGGGCGCAGTGTCCAGGAATTCGCGTATACGGTCATACCCCGATATGGGACGACCATCATCCCCGGTGAAGTCGATGTAGCGGCGGGCCCAAAGCTGTGTTAAAAAAAAAAAAAAGAGAAAAAAAATGGAAATGATGACGGGCATCAAAATATAATATGGAAGCAAAGGACAAACAAAGCAATGAAAGAAAGCTTACCGCCCATAATCGCCAACATCCCGTGATGGAAGAGATCTGGTCCCTACTCAACGAATCCATGGAGGTATACAGATAAGACAGGACTGCCTGACCCCAAGCAAACTGACTGCAAGTCTCCAGATCCTCCAAAGCTACTAGCCAGACAGTGGTCATAGATTGGGCAGAGTTTGGGAATAGAAAAGCACCAATCAAGTACAGGATGAAACTCCGCGCCATGATCTGTTGCTCCCGGGTAGTCCCCTGAGGTCCATACTGAAAGGCCTCCGCCACATCAGTATAATGACAGTGGCCCGATGTGAAGCTCGTCCCTATCACCCGACGATGAAACTGTGCGATCTCCTCCCCGGAAGGATATGAGGATGGAATGGAGGAGCCAATCACCCTCAGCCCGGTCAATCTGAAGACGTCGTAAGGGGTGATGGTTAGCTCTCTACCAGCGATGTGCATGGTGTGGGTAGAGTCCCACCATCTCTCAGCGATGCAGTAGCAAAGGGATTTGCTCCCGTCATGTGTCAGGAGATCCACGACTGAGCCAAAGCCGGCCTGAATGACGTACCCCTTGGTGTTGTCATTCAACCGCTTCCACCAAGCCCAGGCAGTGGAAGCATTCCCTCGAGTGGAGAGATCGCGACGCGCCTGCCAAGAGCCAAACAGGTACATGACAGCACAGGTATGTGATAAGTAACAATAGGTGGTGCTTCAAAAAGTGCCAAAAGAAGGAAAACAGGAGAATAAGTCGGCACCACCCGAGTCATGCGTACGCATAATTTAATATGCGTACGCATGGTAAGACCGTGCGTACGCATGAGTCTTCATGCGTACGCATATTATTTTATGCGTACGCATGATAGGACCATGCGTACGCCTGGTTCGGTGCAGAGTTTTTTTATTATTTGTTTATCATGTCTGTAAATGAAAGGTTCGATTTTTATGCCAATCTTGGGTTCAAAAATGAGTTTTTTCTTCCTACATGCATATGTCAGATAGGGTCAAATATTATTCTCCTGGTTTCATCAAAATATGCATTCAGTTTTGAATAGGGTGGATGTACAGTGGACTTTGCACCACAAAACAATCCAAAGATTTGATTTTTAAGGTTCGTTTACAGATTAAAGGATAAAATAATGGTTTTGGTAATGCTTCCAATCCAGATTCCACAGATATTTCATGCATTATTTCAGATCCATATATTGACAAAAGCTTTATGAAAGAAAACAGGTACAAAGAGAGCGTACCTCGCCCACCCGACAACGCCGGGACAAGTGCTCCGCTGGACGGAAGGTAGGGGTGATGACCTCGCCAGAATGGATGGTAGGCAGCCACCTTTTGTTGACAGAATCATCCCCTTGGGAGTGAGAGGACCCATGCTGTCGTTGTCTCTTGGGAGCCATGAGAAGAGCACAATGGGTGCAAGAAAGAGAAGTGTTTTGGAAGAAGGAGGAGTTGTAAAGAATGGGAGTGAGAAAAGATGGCTGAAAAGAATGAGAAGGAGAAAGGGTTTCAAACCCTTTATAAGTACCGCCTCGAAAGGCGTGCGAATGCTGAGGGAATAAAACCATGCGTACGCATGGTAGTTTTGAAACTTGAAAAGGGGGCGCGACTTTTGGGATGCTGATTCCCCATAGCATGCGTACGCATGGTATTCTACGCGTACGCATATTGAGAATATGCGTACGCATGGTTTGACCGAGGTCAAAATTTTTAACTCAAGTTTGTCTGCGGAAAACTTGATTTGCCTTGAGAGGGCCCGTCCCTGATTTTTGGAAGGAATTACTGCGGAATTCCGACATTGATGCCTGAGACTTGCTGCGGGAGTCTCGCTATGCCTTGATTGGGCAGGCTTATAATTGGTTGACTGGGATGCTGCGGGACCAGTCAAACCTTGATGGAATATTTAATTAGAATTGCCGCGGGGTTCTAGCATGTCTTAGAATTTGTTGAAGAAATCTTCCCTAGGATTGATTCGACTTTGATTACACGAACTACGTGAGGGTCTGATCTCTGCGGAGTACGTAGGCAGCTGGATGCGTCTAGCACGACCTAATGCATTGCTTGATTGCATACATAAGGACGAGGTATTCGTCACACTCTGGGGATTTTCTGCGGAAATCCCACTTTGATCATTTCGAACTACGTAAGGGTCTGATCTCTACTGAGTACGTAGGCAGCTAGATGCGTCTAGCACGACCTGACACATTGCATGAGTGCATGTGATTTGCATGTGGACAAAATGTTCGTCTAGAGATTTTCTTTCGATTCCTCCCCACGAAGTGGCGAGAATTCGAAAGAGGGGCAACTGTAGACACCCCATTTTGTCCCTACATTTGATGATGATTTCCCGATGATGAGGTCCACAATGTTTGCCGTCTACTTGGGTCTCTTTCTACGCCCAAAGCAAGCAAATGGGAGTTCAAACGATTAAATTAGACAGCCAGGGAGTGTGGTGCGTACGCATATTTATAATATGCGTACGCATGGTGGTTTCATGCGTACGCATGAATAGCCATGCGTACGCATAAAATAATATGCGTACGCATGAGATTCTATATTCATCATTCACTTCCCACTTCGACCGAAAGCTTTGTCGGGGAATGATTTGGCCTTGAATTGGCCCGACCAGAATACCAAGGGGAGCGTGGGGGGGTCAAAGAAGAGGGGGTTTGAGGTCATGCATGACGACCTCGCTCGGGTGATTTCTCCTATAAATAGCAGGAGCTCTTGGGAGCTCAGGGAGGAGGACGGAGGGGGGACGGAAGGACGGTCAGTGAGAGGAAATAGATAGAGAAATAATGAGGAGCTGCATTTTGAGTAACTGCCAGTTATTCTGAGGGTGAGAGAAATATGGGAAAGGTGAGAGAAATAAACTGAGAGAAAAGAGAGGAAAATATAACAGAGAATTAGACCAGTGAGACTGGGAAAAGCTTGTTTTGCGCAACAGGGGAGACGCTGCCGGGTTGACGGTGGACCTGAGGGAAGGATTTAATTTCAATTTGCTTTATTTTTAAGAGGTACGTAGTATTTATTTATTTATATAATTATGTAGGATGTTTAGGAGTTTATTTATTGTATACACTGTCCATTTTTGACCAATAATATTCTTCGGGAGGTCCAAATCCGCGGAGAAGATGATTTGGTGAAACCATGAGTACTCGCGAAATATCATGCGTACGCATAATTTTATTATGCATATGCATGGTGTGTGCGTACGCATGGTGAAACCATGCGTACGCATGGTAAGACCGCGAGTACTCGCGACAGTGCGTTTTCTCTTATTTTCATTCTGTTAAGGCTTCCATATTTTTTATTAAATGTTTATGCTTTATTTATTTATTTTATGCCATTAATCCATCATTCGTGTGTGCCATTTATTTATTGTATGATTAACAGGTGATCCGGATTAAATTAAAATATTAAATATGGTCAATGAATACAAGAATGAGGGCCGGTTATATTACCGGGCATTGTTGGGTGCCTAACACCTTCCCAACATGTACCTTAGCAACGAACCCATCTCTGGTCAATAAAATTGGTCCTGGACCCTTCCAGGTGGCGACTCTCATTTGCACGCTAATCTTAAATGGATTAGCACCATCAGAAAGCAGAAAAGCAGGTAAATACAGGTGAACAGGGGGAACACGCGAGCGCGCGTGGCGGCGGTGAAAAAAGGTCGGTGCGACTACACATGCTGTATTTTGTTGATTGATACTGTTTTGCATGTGATTAAGTTATTAAATTAGCCCAATCAAATTAAAAGACCAACTCGGGCGATGTGGGTGCCTATGGGCTTAGCCCAGAACCTTCCCACATCGTAACTTAGCCCCCGAATCCAATTTTCTGGTTTTAAAGACTTTGCCTTTCCTTTTAAAATGGAGTCATGAGGTTTTGGAAATAAAACATTTTACGGTTTTCCTCTTTTCCTTAAAAAATGAGGTGGCGACTCCTTTTTGTTTGTTGTCTTTCACCTCTGTATTTTTTGCCAAACCCTTGTGGGCCGCGTTTTTTCGTGGGTTCACAATACCCTGTTTGTGAGAGAGCTTTGTGAGGATCAAAAAGGTATCCAGAATCTGCATATCCTTTTAAATAAGGACCATGGGCTGATTCCTTTGAGTAAAACAAACCCATATCTGTAGTTCCACGAAGGTAGCGTAAAATATGTTTAATACCATTCCAGTGTCGTCGAGTTGGGGCAGAACTGAATCTTGCTAACAAGTTGACTGAAAATGCTATATCAGGCCTAGTGCATTATGCTAAATATAACAAAGCACCTATTGCACTAAGATATGGTACTTCAGGACCAAGTAGCATTTCATTATAATCTTTGGGGCGAAATGGATCTTTCTTAATATCAAGAGATCGAACCATCATGGGAGAATTTAGTAGATGCGCTTTATCCATATTAAAACGTTTCAATACCTTTTCGGTATAAGCTGATTGATGGATAAGAATTCCGTTTGATTTATGCTCGATTTGCAGGCCGAGACAATATTTTGTTCTCCCTAAATCTTTCATCTCAAATTCTTTTTTCAAATATTCAGCAGCTTTCATAAGCTCTTCAGGAGTCCAATTAAATTTATATCATCAACATAGACTGCAATGATGGCGAATCCAGATTCTGATTTCTTTATAAATACACAAAGGCATATAGGATTGTTAACATATCCTTCTTTAACTAAGTACTCACTGAGGCAATTATACCACATTCTTCCAGATTGTTTTAATCCATACAAGGATCATCTCAGTTTAATTAAGTACATATTTCGTGGTTGTGATGTATTTGCTTCAGGCAATTTGAATCCTTCAGGGACCTTCATATATATATCTGCATCTAATATTCTATATAGATATGCAGTAACTACGTCCATAAGACGCATGTCAAGTCCTTCTGAGACTGACAGACTAATTAAATATCGAAATGTAATGGCATCCATTACAGGTGAATATGTTTCTTCATAATCAATCCCAGGTCTCTGCAGGAAACCTTGTGCTACTAAACGAGCTTTATATCTGACGATCTCATTTTTAGCATTACGCTTTCTTACAAACACCCATTTGTAACCCACCGATTTCACATCTTTGGGTGTTAGGACTACAAATCCAAATACTTTGCGTTTTTCTAGCGAATCCAATTCTGCTTGGATTGCTTCTTTCCACTTTGACCAATCAGGTCTACTGTGACATTCGTCTATAGTGCGTGGTTCGAGATCATCATCATCTTTTGAAATTTCAGTAGCTACTGCGAAAGAAAATACATCATTAACTACCACTTCTATGCGGTCCCACAATTCTCTTGTACATGTATAGTTTATGGAAATTTTTTCATTTTCATGTACATATGCCTCTTTATTGTTTTCTATCTCTTCAGGGACATTTTCCTCTTCAGGAGTTATTATATCAGAATTTGTGGGAATATTTATTTCTTGTTTAGTAGCCTCTTCTGGAGTGCTATTTTCTATATTTTGTTGCCCTTTTATTTTCCTCTTTCGGAGAACTAAATCTTTTGAATGCAAGGGTCTACCACGCTTCAGGCGTGTAGTAGATGATTCATTTGCTGCAATAATAGTAGACTTACCAATTGGTACATTGATCTTTGCTGGTATATTTGTAGCCGGTATATAAGACTTAGTTATTTTTGCTACATCTGTAAATGCATCAGGCATTTAATTAGCAATCTTCTGAAGATGAGTGATCCTTTGCACTTCAGTTTCACATTGAGCGATACGCGGATCAAGATGGGACAAAGATGATACATTCCAAGAAAGTTCACGTCGTTCTTCTATTAGTGGATTTCTTCCCCCTAACGACGAGAATTGTGTTTTATCAAAATGACAATCTACAAATCTTGCTGTAAAAACATCACCTGTCAATGGTTCAAGAAATCTGATGATGGAAGGTGAATCAAACCCAATATATATTCCCAATCGACGTTGAGGACCCATTTTAGTGCGTTGTGGGGTTGGAATCGGAACTTGTACAGCACAACCAAAAGTTCGTAGATGGGAAATATTCGGTGTTTGACCAAGTACAAGTTGTAATGGTGATTGTTGCTGATAAGCAGTAGGGCGAATACGAACCAATATTGCAGCATGTAAGATGGCATGTCCCCAGGCAGAAATAGGTAATTTGGTCTTTATAAGTAAAGGTCGAGCAATCAACTGAAGACGTTTGATAAAAGTTTCTGCTAATCCATTCGGCATTATCTAGGCGGATCTTCTTAATTGGATGATCTGGAAATTGTGCTTGTAACTTGATTATTTGGCAAGGAGCCTAACAAATGCAACATTGCGAGTAGATAGCAAACAAATATGTAACTATCGCGTTGAGGCATCTATCAAAACCATAAAATAGTGAAATGGTCCACATGGTGGAGAAATAGGTCCACATATATCTCCTTGAATTCGTTCCAAAAATTTTGGAGATTCAGTAATAACTTTTGTAGAAGATGGTCTAATAACCAATTTTCCTTGGGAGCAAGCAGTACATGGATAATCACTAGACAAGAGAATCTTCTGGCTATTTAATGGATGTCCATATGAATTGGTAAGGATTCGACGCATCATTGTTAATCCCGGGTGACCAAATCGATCGTGCTAAAGCATAAAAGTTTTTGAATCAGAGGACTTCAGGACCATCACCACATTTGATTCAATTGTTCTTATGGTTGTATAATACAACCTCGAAGAGAAAGTAGGAAGTTTCTCTAATACAAGCTTCTAGCCTGAAATAATAGAAGTAATGCAGAGATATTCTACATGACATTCACATGTAGTTTCAATATGATATCCATTACAACGTATATCTTTAAAACTTAGCAGATTTCTTCTGGATCTGATTGAATATAAAGCATTGTTGATATGTAAATTTGTTCCACCAGGTAACATTATTGTAGCTCTTCCGGAACCATCGATCAGGTTCGCAGGACCTGATATTGTATTGACATTAATTTCATCTAATATAATGTCTGAAAAATATCTTTTATCTCGAAGGATAGTGTGCGTTGTGGCACTGTCTGCTAGACAAATGTCTCCACCAGTCATCTCGAAATTGAATAATTCATTATCAAGATCCATACCTTTTCATGAAAATATATAAGTTTAAGTCTAAAGACAAATAGATAAAATATGAAAACAAAATGCATATGAAATAACATTCTTATTGATAATAAGAAAATAAAAAAAAAGGTAATAACATTAATTGATGTGGACATTTCCATCACCAATTAAATGGTCAATTTTTCTATTAGGCTCTTCAAAGAAGTCTGAAACATCTAAATGAGTTATATCTAGAGGGTCATTGTGATCAATAAAATTTGTTTCTACTTTCTTGCCCTTCTCCTTGATTGAGGCTTGGTAAAGTTTGACCAAATGATCAGGCGTACAACAGGTACGCGACCAATGCCCTTTCATAGTACAACTAAAGCAAATATCTTTATACTGCTCAGGCCTTTTATTTTTCTCTCTTTCTTGTTTGACTTCATTGGTGGACCACTTCTGGTGGTATGATGTGGTTTTATTGTGGCGACCACTTGAATAATTATTATAACCACCACGTTGTGAATAATTATTTCGCCCACGACCGCGACCATGCGCACGACTATAGCCACGTCCGCGACCTCGTCCACGACCACAAGACAATGTTGCATTCACTTCAGGGAATGCTGCAGAACCAGTTGGATGGGATTGGTGATTTTTCAGTAAAAGCTCATTGTTTTGTTCAGCAACGAGAAGACATGATATCAATTCAAAATTTTTTGAAAATCTACGCTCTCGATATTGCTGCTGCAGGAGCACATTCGAGGCGTAAAATGTAGAATACGTTTTTTCTAACATGTCTTCTTCTGTTACTTTTTCTCCACACAATTTCAATTGGGAGCTAATTTTGAATAATGCTGAGTTATACTCAGCAATTGTTTTGAAATCTTGCAACCTCAGTTGCATCCAATCATAATGAGCTTTTGGAAGAATGACAGTTTTCTGGTGGTCATATCTATCTTTTAAATCATTCCATAGGGTAAGAAAGTCCTTTACCGTGAGATATTCTATTTTTAACCCCTCATCAAGGTGATGGCGAAGAAAAATCAATGCCTTGGCGCGATCCTGCAGGGACGCTTGATTTTCTTGCTGAATTGTATTACCCAAATTCATTGCAGTAAGATGGATTTCAGCATCAAGAATCCAAGACAAATAATTATTTCCTGAGATATCAAAGGCGGCAAACTCAAGTTTCATAAGGTTTGACATTGTCGGAGTGCAATAATTATATGTCAAAATAAAATAATATATTGTTAATATATGAATAAATCAAAACATATAAGGAAGCACGTAAATTTTATAAATGCTAAATTCCTTATGATTTGTCATGAGATCATTAGTGAAATATGAAATATGCATATTTCAATACAAAGGGGTACAAAACATATTTAATTGAAAGCCGTTTGGATCATAAATTAACATACTACATTAAATTGGCATATAAATATACACATAAATAACGACAAGAAAACAATTGGATTAAATTGGGACATTATTCAAAATTTGTGTAAAAATTCAAGTTTTTAAATTTGTCTCTTACTTCAGGAAGAGAACAAATGAATAATAATTTTTCTTTTAGAAAACTTCAGGTTTTCAGATCTTTCTCTTATTTCAGGAAGAGAAGATGAATCGTTACCCTTTTTTCCTTTTTAAGTATAAAACTTCAGGTTTTATTTTTAAATCTTCTCTCGCTTCAGGAAGAGAAGATGGACATTCCTCCATTCGAGATATAGAATTTAGATTGAAAAATTAACAATAAGCAAAACTTATAACATAGCAATAAATATTAATGCAAATATAATTTCTACGTTGGATTAGTAACATGGATGCAAAAACCAACCTTGTTAAATAAAATTTATCACTATGAAAATCAGCATGCTAATAGTGCATCAAAATAAATGATCTACCATAAAAATATGGTAAGTATGGAAGATGAATATATGTGAATATAACTCACCACAACCAAATTGGTTAAGAAAGGAAATGGCAATAGTATGATATTGCTCACAAAATTCTTGAGCAATTTTTGCTAATAACGTGTTGTATAATAAAAGAGGATAAGAATTTAACACTAAAAATTGAATAGAAAAAAACTTTTCATCCATGTCTTATTCATGCATCAAAAGCCTCCTTTTATAGGCTTAATATGTTGAGATTCTTAAAGTGGGAAAAGCCAAACGAAAGGCTTAATTCCCTTAACAAATGAAACCGGTGAAATAAAGAGAGTGGTGGTCATCCACCATTAATTCTAACATTTACAACAAAATTAATAGATACAAATAAAGTTTTGGGATTGCAATAACCAGACCCCTTAATATATTTGGCGAGTAATGGCTATGGGCTATGGCTTGGGCTTGATAGTTAGGAACTTAGGCTGCATTTGGTTTGAGTAAATAGAATGGAGAAGGAATGAGAATGAGAATAAATAATAATCATTCCATTCTATTATTTAGTAAAATATGAGAATATAATGGAATGGAAAAGATTAGGTGAAACGTACCCATTTTTAATGATTTCATTCCTTAAAGCCTTAAAGGGTGGGAATTGCCAATTCATTCCTGGGCTACAAAACAACAACTTTTTTGGGGGCTAAAGAAATCAGTACTCCATTCCTTTCCTCATTCCCTCATAATAAACACAGCCTTAGGTCATAGGCGGCAGAGTTAAAGTTTCAATGACCAATCCAGGTAGATCATCTTCGCTGACCCATCTAGCGGGTCATACAGCAAGCCACAAAAAGAAGAAATCAACCAAAAAAAAAAAAAAATACAAATGGGTTTTACATGTACAGGTTAGAGCTAAAATAGGTTTCCCCCAGGGGAACAGCTATTGCACCCCCACTTTTTTATCAAACCACCCTTATTCGTTTTGGTTTTTAAGATTTCATGAAAAATATAAAAGGTTTTTACAAAAACTGGTCACCTAGTCCACTAGAAAACATCATTTTGAACAACTTTGCAAAAAAAAGTTTTTCCAAAATTTATCGTTTAGGTGGACTTTTTGGCAAAAATAAAATAAAGGCTATAAATGGCTAAAAAGTCTATTTAAATGATAGATTTGGGAAAAACTTTATTTTACAAAGTTGTTCAAAATGATATTTTCTAATAGACATCATGACCGGTTTTCATAAAAACCTTTTATATTTTATATAAAACCTTAAAAACCTAAAGAATGGGGGTGTGGTGATAAAAATGGGGGGTTGCAATAGCCATTCCCTTCCCCCAGCATGATTCTGAGACAGCTCCGACCCATTGAATTTATGGGCTCTAAGCAATAGGTCAAGGCTATCTATTAATGTCTATTCCATTTGGTTCTCCAAATGACAATTAAACAATCATAATGTATTTTACATAATATTAAAGACACAAACATATTTTTTTAAAAAAAATTAAATTCAATAGAATAATAATTAACATCACAAATAGAATTAAAATTTTAAATCAAAAAAATGCTATGAATATCTAAAATTAATTTTATAACAATAATTCTGGTGATAACTCAACCTTAAGGAGTAGGTCTAATGGTCTTAGTTGGCAAGAGGTTTTGGTTTAAAGTCTCACAATCCCCCTCCATTAGGGCCATTTTCATGACCTTATAATTTTTCGGTGCATGTAAGACATAGAAAATACAAGTGTCCAGGAAAATTAGTAAGGGTATATATATCTCAGCACATATCACCAAAAAAATATAAAAAACCTTTGGTGACATGCCGACATACTCTAATATAATATGAAATACGGTACATAATTTTAATTTTAACTAAACTGACATTAGAGTTCATTGGGCTGACTCAATGAGAGCCCTTGTCATTCGTGTGGTTTTTTTTTTTTCAAGAGAATGAGAGCCGCCCTTGTCAATTCTCAGAGATTTAATGGGCTTCTCCTCTTCAGCACAGTCCAATGGACCCAAAAGAAAAAATGAATAAAAGAAGAAGAAAGAAAGAGGTGGTTATTGTCACCTCCTAATTTTTTCTTGCATTCCTATTTATTTTAATTTTTTAACATTTTGTGAAAAATATATAAAGTTTTTTAAAAAATTAGTTATGCTGTTCATTACAAAATATCATTTTAAACAACTTAACAGAAGAAAGTTTTTTTAAATTTATCGTTTAAGTAAGTTTTTTGGTTATCTTGAGTATGTTTCATTTTTTACCAAAAAATCAATTTAAACAACTGATTTTGGAAAAAAAAAATTTATCAAAAGTAAATAATACAAATAAAATTAATGGGTAGAAAAAACTGGCCCAAAAAGAAAAAAATAGGGGAAACCGGCCCGTAATGCTGAGTCCTACAAGTATCACCTTTGGGAACAGCTATTGCAACCCCCCTATTCTTATTACCTCACTTTCCATCTTTTAGGTTTTTAAGGTTTTATGTAAAATATAAAAGGTTTTTATGAAAACCGGCCATAATGTCTACTAGAAAACATCATTTTGAACAACTTTGTAAAAAAAAAATTTCTAAATCTATCGTTTAAATATACTTTTTAGCCATTTATAGTCTTTATTTCATTCTTTGCTGAAAAGTCTACTTAAATGATGGATTTTAAAAAAACTTTTTTCTGTAAAATTGTTCAAAATGATATTTTCTAGTGGATCAAGCAACCGTTTTTTTGTAAAAACCTTTTATATTTTTCATGAAATCTAAAAAAAAAAAAAAAAAAAGGAGAAAAAAAAAAGAAAAAAAAATGAAAGAATGGGTGAAGTGATAAGAATGGGGATTGCAATAGCCGTTCCCAACACCTTTGGAGCTATTCACCCATTTCTCATCTTGTCATTTCAAGAATCGTCCTTTCTTCGACTCAAATCAATGCATATATGAAATGGTCTGTAAAACCCACGTTCGAATTTCAGTGCTGAGGCAATGTTTCCTCAGCACCGTGCCAAGCTGCCTGGGATTGCACCGCATAGCTCACCAGCTGATCCAATGATGGAGATTCGCCTCTTGAGAAAACAACCCAGTTTGCTTCGTTTTGATAACCTAAATGCACCGTTAATGGCAAGGCTTCCCTCGTTACCCCCTTTTGAACCAAAACTCCTCCCCTGTTCTCCTGCGACTTTCATTTTCCCACTCAAAAAACCCATTGTCGCTCAGCTCGCCTCTCTCTCGCTCTCATTTTCATTCACCTGGCTCAAAGAGAGAACCCATTCTCCCTCATCTCACGACTGTGACATCTGTTGCTGCCGTCGACTTCTCTCTCGCAGCTCACCTCCTTCTCTCTCTCTCATTTTCATTCTCCCGCTCAAAGGACCCAACCTACATTCTCTCTCTCTATTTCTCATCTCACGCACCCCTGGAATGTGAGATCTACCACTGTCGTTCAACATCTGCCGCCGCCATTGTCATAGAGGTCTGTCGTGGAGATCTGTCGCCGTCGTCAAGGTCTACCACCATTGAGATTTGTCGCCGGTAGTGTACGGAGCTACAGGTGAACTCCTTTACTTGCCAAATTTAGTTTTTTTTTTTTTCGAATTACTGGGAAATTGTTGAGGGATTTATTACCGAATTTCGTGTTATTTCATTTTATTTTTGCCCCCTGTTGATTGCCATCGTCGAGGTGCTGCTGCCAAAGTTAAAGTGCCCCCTGTTGATTGCCGTTGTCTACAATAAAATGCACCCAAAAAAAAAAAAGAAAAAAGAAAAACTCAAACCAAACACCCAGAAAAATGAAAATTTTAAAAAATAAGAGATAAAGAGGATCATATGTGTATGTATGTGAGATTGAAATGAAACAAGAGAGTTTGCCTATCATAGGGATGGAGAAAAATGATAATTCTAGGAAAGTAAGTAGGGGTTTTTTCCCTATTTATTTTTTCCCCCTATTTTTGCCTTAGATTGGATTGGCAGTGGCCTGCCTTGGCATGGCCGTGGCCATACATTTCTTAGCATTTTGCTTCCTGTTTCTTATAATTTAAACACACATTTCTGGGTATGGATTTGTTTAAACACACATTTATATATTAGATGATTTTGTATATAGATTTGTTTATGTGTTTTATGATTGTGTTCATTCATCAACAAATTTCTGGGTAAAGATTATGTTGATTCATCAAAGAGTTTCTTGAAACATGGGATGCATTGATTGAATTTTATGTAATATTAAGTATTGCCACTTGACCATTGTATTATCTTATATTCTTTAACCTTTGACAGAAGGAAAAAGGTTCTAGTGTTGTTGCAAATCTTAAAATGGAGTTTGCAACAAATGAAGTAATTGACCACGATGAATTGAAACCAAGGCTTGGTATGGAGTTTGATAGTGAATAGGAAGCATATGATTTTTATAATGAATTTGGGAGGCTAGTGGGCTTTAGCATCGGGAAAGATTATGCAGTTGTTAATAAGAAGAGTGGGGAGATGACTTCAAGAGTTTTTGTTTATTCAAAAGAGGGGGTTCGAATTAACAAGAACAAAGATAAGTCCCCTAAGAAGTTTAGGCCTGAGACAAGGACTACATGTGCGGCAAAAATGAGAATAAAGTTAGATAGAAGCAGTGGCAAATACACAATTAACCGTTTTGTGGATGCACATAATCATGACCTTGCACCTTCCAAAACATCATACATATTGGTCTCACAACGAAGGGTTACTGACTTGTAGGGCACTGACATTGAGTTGGCAGAACAATCTGGGATTCGCCTTGGGCCTGCCCATGAATTAATGAGTAGACAGGTTGGAGGAAGAGAATGCCTTGGGTTTACAAAAATTGATCAGAAGAATTACTTGCGAAGTAGGAGGATGAAGAATTTAGCATTTAGGGAAGTAGGGACTATGATGCGATATTTTAAACAACAACAAATGAACAATCCATCATTTTTTTATGATGTTCAATTTGACAATGAGGAACAAATTACAAATATTTTTTGGGCGGATGCGCGAATGATTATTGACTATAGCAAGTTTGGCGATGTTGTGAGTTTTGATACAACTTACAAGATTAACAAAGAACATCGCCTATTTGCTGTTTTTGTTAGATTTAATCATCACAGGGCGACTGTGGTGTTTGGTGCTGCATTAATGTATGACGAGACCGCTGAATCATTCACATGGTTGTTTGAGACATTCTTGGAGGTTATGTCCAATAAACCTCCAAAGACTATCTTAACTGATCAGGATGCTGCAATGGCAAAAGCTGTCTCTAAAGCGATGCTGTACACTTTCCACAGGCTTTGCAAATGGCACATATTGCAAAATGCTATGAAGAATGTAATCTTATTGGAGGCTATGTCCAATAAACCTCCAAAGACTATCTTAATTGATCAGGATGCTACAATGGCAAAAGCTATCTCTAAAGCGATGCCCTACACTTTCCACAGGCTTTGCAAATGGCACATATTGCAAAATGCTATAAGAATGTGAATCTTATTGGTCCAAAACCTGGGTGTATAAAAGGTGTTTTAGCATATTTTATGGAGAATGTTGATGATAAAGAAGATTTTGTAGCTGATTGGGAGAAAATGAAAGATGATTATAATGTGCGTGGGAATAAGTGGTTGAATACTATATTTGGCTTGAGGGGAAAATGGGCACACGCATATGTTAGATTGGCATGGAATGCAGGTATGAAAAGCACACAACTTATTTAAATTGGTATTAAATAAGTTAGTAAATTTTTTTTTTCATTTACTACTATTTTTTTTTTTCTATTAGTAGTGTTTATGATATATTTTCTCACCTTCTTTATCATTTGGCATGAAATATAGGTATGAAGAGCACACAGCTTAGTGAGAGTTTTAATGCATTGTTGAAAGACTATCTGAGATCATATTTTGATTTGTCTCAATTTTTAATGCACTTTGAGAGGGTGCTTGCTGAGAAGCGCCACAAGGAATTGGAAGTGGAATTTCATTTGTCTCAAACGTTGCCAAAAGTGAGATTGCCTGATAAAATGTTGGTGCAAGCAAGCAAAATATACACCAAAATAATTTTTGAGCTATTCCAATTGGAGTATATCGGTTCTACTGACTTAGTAGTTAGCTCTGATGTTGGTGTAGATAGTGATGGGCAACAAAATTTATACAGTTCATGATGATAGTAGGCATGAGGTTGTGAAGAGGTCTACATCTGACGATAGTCTATGTTGTAATTGTAGACTCCTTGAATTGTGGGGCATCATATGCAAACATGCTTTGAAGGTACTTAGAGAGATAATGAATATTAGGAAACTCCCCACCCAATATGTACTTAAGAGGTGAACAAGAGATGCAAGATCTACTAATGTGCTAGATATGCAAGGGGGCAACATTGATGTAGAACCGAAGTTGGTAAAAGCGTCACGATATAGGATCTTGATGACAGGGTGGAGGAAGCTATCAAATAGAGCTTACTCAATGTGAACCTGCATTTACATGTGCTCTCCAAACCCTAATCTATGTTGCAAAAATTACTTGAAAAGGTAATACATGGACACATGGGGAACTACAAGAATCAAATGATATTATTGACAATGCAACCACCCTTGAAGAAGAGTATAGATTAAAGAAAAAACAAGATCCCTTTCTTCGGGGGACAAAAAGAGCGAGAAGTATTGTGGAGAAAAAACGTGATGAGAAGAAAAGGTTGGAAAAAAAGTTAGCCTCCTCCAAGGTAACATTATGTGTCATTTTATTGCATTTTTTTTGTTCATATATATTTTTTTTCTGTGCATTTTTTTTTTTTGTTCATTAGTGAAAAAAGTTAGCCTCTTCCAGGAGTATTTTTTTTGTTCATTTTATTGATTTAAGCTTATATATATATATATATATATAAATTTTACAAGCTCGTAGCTCTATGGAACAGACCACCGCAACCAACTCAGCTATCACAGGTGATTTAAGCTCTTTCTCTCTTTCTGGTCCAATATAGACTTGATTTCTTAGGTGGCTCCATGATAATGAAGACAATGAACTGACAGTGATGTTCTTCATTACCTGGGGTCTCTTGTTTTTTGCACATCACAATGTTCCTCACATATTGTATCTTTCTTGGACCCTTCAAAGGTATAAATATAAAGAATCATTTACGTATAATTAATATATGCTATATATATATATATACATATATATATAGAGAGAGAGAGAGAGAGAGAAAGAGAGAGATGTTTAATTTGACAGAGGGTTGAGATTTTCTTGTTTCTTAGTTGCTATTGAAGAATGGGTTTGTTGAGGATTTTTGGGTTGCATTAAAAAATTAGTAAAAATTTAAAAAATTTCTTCTTGGTGCATGTTAGAACTTTTCCATGGGATTCCACTAGGATGCGCAAGTGGTGAACTATATGTCAAATATGGGTGGCAGTGATAATGTGGTCCATGTTAATTTATTGAGCTTATGTGGTTCATTAGATCCCCACCCAAGATAATAGCTGATTTATTAGAAGTGGGTGAGAGATTGTAATCAAACTTTGCAAATATCCATTTCACATGGTTTTAATAATATCCCTCCATACATATATACATACAACAATATATATATATATATATATTCCAAATAGTAACTGAAAAGTACTTCTATTTTGTAGTCTTGTAGTTTTGTATTTAAAATGTATTTTGATACAGGCAAGCCAATGGTCACATCGATAGAGACATGTTACTTTTTATCTTCAGCCAATTTTTTTTTTTTTTGTAACTAGTATAATGGTGACAAACCACTAGGAATTGGTGCATTTGCTTCCTAGTTATAACAGCTATGACCAGAGCTGAAGAAGAAAAGGAGGAGAAAAGGTTGAAAAAAAGAGGAAAAGCAAGTGGGGTTTGCGATTATATTTAGCACTTAATGAAGCGAGTTGCTTGTATCATAAGCTTTATTAATCTATTGTCAGCACTCATTAGAACATAACTGTATATTCAATTTTTTCTTTTATTAATCTACCATGATAGGATAACCATATATATATATATATATATATATAGATGATTTTTGTTGTATTTTCTATTTGAGATTCATATTTTTACTTTTATGTATAGATAGAGGGCGGTAGGTTAGGTCCACCGGCGAATCCAATGTCCTACAATATTCCACCATTTCATGGATTCCAAGCATTGCTAGCACAAAATTATGTTTGCTCGCCGGTTGCATTACAACACTCTCAGGGGTCAAATAACATTGCAAGTCATGTAAATATTCTTTTTATTAAAAAAATTCCATACATAATTTATTTTCACATGTTGAAGCTTATAATTGCCCCCTAAAATGTAGGCGTTTGACATGAACACACCGAGCACATGGGACACTTCTCTCTCAACCGATGGCATTGACGACGACTACCAAACACCTATATCAAGCATTGGCATGGGCTTTGATAATTAGCACTTTGGAGATCATGGATATGTAGCACATTTTGAAACTTCTGATGCTACTAGTTTTAGACATTATGTTATGTCTAGTGGGCTTTATTGATACTTTTTGTCATACTAGTTTTGAGTGTCATACTGTGTTTTGCTACTAGTTGTTTGAATGTGCTCTCCAAATTGGGATAGGATGATACTATATTGATACATTATGTGAATGAGCAACCTTGTTTTATAGAAATAAGAATGCAATTTATGAGCATGTATTGTGTATTTACCCAATTAGCTTCAATATGAGCTAGAGGCAGACAAAATCCAATTTATAATGTGTATTTTCTACAGGTTTGATAAGTCGATAACTTGAGATGTCCAGTTTACAGATGGGATCATGCCGAATTTTCAAAAATTCAATGCCAGACAGAATGCAAGGTTCTTTAGCCCATTTGAATGCAACATTACACCAAAATTATAGCATATCATATAAATGCTAAAAAATATCCCAAATTACATAATTTTACAATATTTTACAGCCAACAAAACAAACCCCAACATCATAACATATCCAATTACAACAAAACATAATGTTTTTTCCATTTTAGATTCTTTTGCTAGAGTTAACTCCTGTGCAGCTTTAACAATTGAGATTGCAATTCTTCATTTTGCTCCTTACTAGCACGTCCATCTAGAGCCAACTCCTCTTGCATCTTGACCACTTGGGGACTCAACTTCCCAATGATACATTATGTGAATGAGCAACCTCTTGCAATGGATGATTAAATTCCACAAATGCATAGGATGAGCCGACAACAGAGTGCTTCTCTACACCAACCAGCCATTCAAACTCCCGTGCACTGAGATCTTTTAAATGTGTATATCAGCATCAATTTACAGCAACAGAAACCAAGGGAGAGAACCATATATACCCTTCAGGCATCTCAGCACCTGCTAAGGGAAGCTCCTCTAACAACTGATATATATGCTCAAACAGAAGGATATTTCCTCTGCCAATGAAAGGAACTGCCAAATGAGGTAGCTTGGAGCAAAAGAAGAATTACAGGAATTCAAAAAAGCTCTTCTGAATTGAACTTGTTCCAGGCTTCCTAATTGAGCATAAGAAACATCAAATGAGAAAAAGTCTCTAAGAATATAGGTAACTATCATCACACATAAAATAAACTGGAATTTTCTACAAACAAAAGTAACAAGTCAACTTCTGAAAATGCCATGATTGTAGAACATAAATTCTAAAGAAGAAAAAGGTTAATGCAGCAATTTTAAAATTACATCACATGATTACTTGATAGGTCATACTCTTATCTCAGAATATTAAAAACCCCAATTTAGGGGATCCACACTGAAGATATTCAATTTAATTCAACAATACTCGACAACCTTGAAGCCTTTACTATATAGAAACTCATAATGCATTTCCACAAGTGATATTCGAATACGTGAAGTCATAAATTGAATAGACACTTTGATCAAGTTCTTATAATTAAAAAAAAAAAAAAAAAAATTAGACACTAATCAAGTGCTTGAGAATAAATTTTTTTTTGACACTTTGATCAAGGCAGGCCACGGCTAGAATCGAGCAGCAGTGAAAAATATATATATATATCCAATATTCACACCTTCATCCAAAAATAAATAAATAAATAAATAATAATAAATGAAATCCCTAACCTAGCAGCAGCAGCATACACAATTCAGCAAGAAATCCCTCAATAATTTCTCAATAATTTGAAAAAAAAAAAAAAAAAACAAACAAAATTGAAATCCCTAACCTAACGCAGTAGCATACACAATTCGACAAGAAATCCCCTAATAATTTCTCAATTAGTTGAAAAAAAAAAAAACAAAAAAGGAGCTCACATGTAGCACCGTCAGCAATCCCTTTCCATCAATCCGTCGATCTTCACGCCGGCTGTCCCTTTCCAGTCGATCCGTCGATCTTCACGTCGGTTTTCAAGCTTCCCTTTCCGTCAATCTTCACGCCGGCGCGAATGGCACGGGAAAGGAATGGCAGGGAAGTAGGGGAAAGAGGAGCAGGGGAAGTGGAGGAAGGAGAAGATGACGATGAGGAATGAGAAGATGACGATCGCAGGAACAGGGGAAGTGGGGGAGATCATTACCTTTTGGGAGATCAGGGGAGGCGGATCGCCGGAGAAGTTTTTAGTTCAAATGGACGATCGCAGGAACAGGGGAAGGCATCGCAGGAACATAAGGTTTTTGGTTCAAATGGGAACTGACGGGGGAGGAGTTTTGGTTCAAAAGGGGGTAACGGGGGAGCCTTGCCATTAACGGTGCATTTGGCTATCAAAACGCAGCAAACTGGGTCGTTTTCTCAAGAGGCGAATCTCCATCGTTGGATCAGCTGGTGAGCCACGCGGCGCAATCCCAGGCAGCTTGGCACGGTGCTGAGGAAACATTGCCTCAGCACTGAATCCGAACGCGTAAAACCCAGTGCCGCCAATTCTTCACTCCATCCTTCCTTCTCTCTTTGTGCACTCAAACGGCCGGTGAGGTCATTCACCCACTGACGAAAGATCACTGATCATTCCCAGTTTCCCACTCTCCTGCAGAGGAGAACTAAATGGAGCAGAGAAAGCTAATGGCTTGCACCACTACTGGCAGTAAGATTAGGACCATAATTATTAAAACTGCAGCAGCGATGGAACATGTGGAGGATATAAGGAAACGAAAATTTTCAATAGGACAAAGATCAACCAAACCCATTAACGCAAGATCTCCACCACGCTGTAACTTGCCTCTCTGCCGAGCTCTACACCAAAGACGTCCACTTCCTCGTGGAGCTTATTCAGGTTTCCTTTCTCTCTTTTAAATCTTTGTTGTTAATAAGTGTTTGTTTTTGTTGTTCAATAAAAGTGGATTGGTGGGTATGTGTATGTCTTAGAATGCAGAGGACAACGAGTACTTGCCAGAAGGAGAACCTACGCTTGAGTTTGTGCTTACGACTAAAGACATAACGGGTGTGGGTGCTCCTGCAACTCTGCTGGTATTCAACAATGAGATTGGTTTCTCTAGGAGGAACATTGATTCCCATTGCAGCATCGGTATATCTACTAAGAAGGGTCAGAGACATAAAGGCTTCATCGGAGAAAAAGGTATGCAAGAAGTTTCTTGTTTGCATCAAAGGTGTTTGGAGTTATGTCTATGAGTAGGGTTCAGTTGGTAGTGTTCCTGTTCGCAATGGTGTTGTCTTAATAGGGGGTGCTTCTACGGTACCGTACAAAAAAATTTGGGGTACCGTACAAAAAAATGGTAATTGATCACATTTTTTGGTAACTTGATCACATTTGTGGTTGATTAAGTTACCAGAAAATGTGACCAAGTTACCACAAAATCCGATGGATTACCACTAAAAATTACGCACTTTTTTTTTTGCCCCGCCCGCGGGGGGGGAGGGGGTGTGGGTTTCCATAGAATTTCCCTTTTAGGATGCGTGGGTGTGCTGATGCAATCGTTTCTATGGTGTTCTGTATCTTCTATAAATTTAATCAAATTTTCTTTGCCTGTCCAAAAGGTATAAAAAATAAAATAAAAAAGTGTTTCTTATCAATATTCCTTTCAAAGTTTAAAAGATTTGAGAGGTTTTGGGAGTTTTGATAATATAGGATTGGATTAACTCTTCTAGATAGTATATGTTCTAGACTCTGGCTCGCTTGTGCGGAGAAAAAAAAAAAACAATTAATTCGTAAAATAAAGAAAAAATTCTGATGAAAGTTTATTTAAAAATTTTGAATTTGAAAATGTGGTTATGGGGGAGAGAGAGACATGGGATTGATGCTTATAGAAGATATATTCTAAAATATTATTAAATTATAATTTTATCCACCCACATTTTTGTATTTTAAATTATTATTTTATCCAAAAAATATTAGAAATTGAATGTTATTTAAATTAGGGTAAATTGCAGATAAACCCCCCCCTTGAAGTATGGGGGGTCAGCAAATAACCCCCTTATGTTTTAATTTTATCAATGTGCCTTCCTTATGTTTTAATTTTTGTCAATGTGCCCACTGTCACTCGTCGTTGATGAAATTTAACGAAAATTAATCACATGGTTATGCACAAAATACCGTTAACGGACCCATGTTGCTCAAAATTGCCGGAATTCTTGCCGGCGTCATGGCCAATTGGGTTTCCATTGACAATTGGTTTAGTCTTCCAATTGAACTAGGGGGCACATTAATAAAATTAAAACATAAGGGGGGTTCTCTGTTGACCCCCCATACTTCGGGGGGGTTTTCTACAATTTATCCTTTAAATTATTGAGGAGTGATCTTAGTTAATTGTTATCACAGTAGGCGGTCTTGTGTTTAAATCCTTGAAAGTGTGTGTCTTCTCCCGTGTAAGTTTACATGTAGGGGACCACACGTGCGGGACACTTCTGCCTAACTCGCGTGTTTGTTTTTTGCTTCAGTGGCGGACGACATTGCCTGTTTTTACAATGTTTTCCCTTTTATGTAGTTAAACTTACAATTTATCTTTCTTATCAATCTTTTAAATCTCAAAGATCGTCCTAGCTATTTTATGAAAAGAAGGAAACCATTACATCTCAATATCTCACTGACACTTCAACAAAAGAACTTTTGGATTGGTGATTGGACTTGACACCATATCCATGGAAGGCCTTTTCATTGGCCCAAGGAGCTCATTTCAAGCCCAAACTCATTGATATGCTCTTCAAGAATGGTGCTTCAATTATCGACCTAGCATTATCAAACCCATAAAGATTTAATTTGAAAATTTTCAGGAGCTTGAGGGGGAGTAATGGAAAACATGAATAAGAGTATGGTAGTATAGTGTACATGAGACTCATTGTATCAAAGCATATGTCTTCAATATTCAGAAGACAGATTTTGAGAGGCCAATGGCCTTTGAGCCTAGTGGCACATCTCACCTTTTTGAGGGTGCAAGTTCTAGTTTTGAGTCGTGTCAGAGTAGGTTTAGACTTTAGATATATATGATGTTCTTATCCTGGTACCCTTTATATGTCTTTCAAATTTCTTATGTTTTCACTTATATATAAACCCCCAATGGTTATATTGTAATGGATCAAAAAAATTTAATATAGTTCCACTTTTATTTTCTTCACAGACTTCAAAAATCAAATGACTCTCCCATCCAAAATACGACCATCTTTAAAGATTCACCGATTCTTGAAAATAATTTATATAAGATTCTTCATTGTTTTGATGATTGACTATGCTGAAGCTCCAATCTTACAATCTGTTATTAAACAGTGTAAAAAGGACATGGTAGAAGCTTCATTTTAAAAAGTCAAGTGACATCTCTTTGTTGGCTTGAAATTGAGTCCAACTTAGACCACATCTCTTTCCGTAATTTTCACTAAATGCTCATTTTCTTGTGTTTAGTGATATATTGTCACTATCAGTGGTTTCTTTTTATACTCTCTCTCTCTCTCTCTCTCTCTCTCTCTCGCGCTATATATATATATATATATATATTTTCCCTGATTGACTATATTGGTGATCCTTTGTTACAATGCGTTACTAAACAGTGTTAAACTAATTCAAGTGGGTATATCATGAGAACGGGTATCACCTTGGATTTTTTTTTTTTTTTTTTTTAATATGTTAATAAAGCCAGTATTATTGTTCCTGAGTTTGCTGTTGGGAAAGCTAGACAGGGACATATGAGCATTGCTTTGATAGAAATATGTAAAAATAAATGACATCACAAATAAAGTCTAAACTCCACTCAAATTAAATACAAATGTGGAACTGTGGGTTTTCAATAACATTTTTAAATTGAAGTAAAAGATGAAGCTTTTAAATTGTTTAGAAATATTAAAATGAAGTGGAAAACCCACTAGATTCATGAATGTTTGAATATTGTAAAGTCTGTGTTTTTAATGTTGTCATATTCCGTGCCAAAGTATGGTTGAGTCTTGGGTTGATTGAAGATTGGTGAAGCTGTAAAGTTGAGACAAAGCGTGGATTTCAAAGCTTTGACTCACAATTGTTCTTAGGAAAGGTAAGTGACTATAGAAGCTTGGGTTTTAATGTTTAAAAATCATTTCAAATCATTTTCAATATTTCTTTATTTATAAAAATGGTTTTGAAAAAGATTTTTTTGCTTTTGAGGTTTTTCTGCCTAGGGGGATCGATTCATGGCCTAGGGGGATCGATCCGTGGTATTTTAAAAATGCAAATTTTGCTTCTACTTAGGTGGATCGATCCATGGCCTAGGTAGATCGATCCATGTTGCTCCAAAAATGCTGATTTTGCTTCTGTCAACCCGAATCGATCCGGCATGAACTCGGATCGATCCGGGCTCGTAAAAAACAGTTTTTAAAGTTTTAAAACTTGCCTTTTTAATACCAAAACGTGGTACAGCCACTTGGGGTTTTTAGACTTTATATATATAGTCTTTTATCATTGAGAGGGTGAAGCAAGCCTCTCTCTATTAGGGTTTTCATTGTTCATCTTCTTAAAACCTCTCTAGAGCACTTTAACCTAGGTTTTTCACTCATATGCTCTAGAGACCTTCAAACCACACACCATTCACAACCTTAGATGATTGTGAGACCGTTGCGACGGTGATCGAGCTTGCGAGTTCGTGATTGAAGGCATCGCTAGTGAAAGAGGTTGGTTGCAACCAAAGCCGTGATGACGAAGATCGATCGTGTGTGATCGTGGGAGTGAAGACAACTGCATGAGTCCTTGTGTGGTCTGTAAGTGTGTCTTGTACTCGTTGATTTCATAGTGGATTACCTTCAACTAGACGAGGTCCCGTGGTTTTTCCCATCAAGGGTTTTCACGTAAAAAATCTTTTGTGCCATTGTTACTTGTTTTTTATGCTTGCTGTGAGACTGATTTATTTGTGGTAAAAGAGATTAATTGTCTTGAAATCAAAATTGGGTAAGATTCATACATAATACCTATTCAACCCCCCTTCTAGGTATTGTAGGCTTGGTAAAACCGGAATTTCAAATATTAATCTAATGGGATTAGAATAGTGACTGATATGTGGTGGTGCGTAGCGGAAGAACATTAATATATGAAAACTTAGAAGGTTTGAAGATATACAGTCATAGTGGCCATAAAGAGCTCCTAAGGAAACAATATTGAACTCACGCATCACTTGATCGAAACCTTTTTTATTATGCGTGATATTATTGATTTCTTTATATCACAACACTCCCCATTTTATAAACCTTTCATCATTAATGACATCCACAAAGTCCTAAATTCTTTTCATATCTCCAAGCAACTCTTAGTTTCACTAAACGCTACTATTACGTCCTATAATTTGGATTGGAAAATTCTGGTGCAAAAAACTTTATCCAAAAAAATAATGTTGCCAAAAACCTTGGGTTGTAACTTATAAGATTTGTCCTTGAGTCTTTTTACTGTCGTGCTCTGGTTTGGTAAGTGACATTAGAGGCCTAGTTGTGAACCATAGGTGGTTAGGCTATTATTGGCTTTTATATTGTGCTAATTCGTGGAATTTTTGTTGGGTGTGAGTAACTTGTTTTTGAGCCAAAATTCTTTTATTTTATTTGGAATTTTTGAGGATCCTTCGAACAATGGTGTCCAAGACACTAGTCTGTTCTCATGCACCTTATTATTCGAATGATCCAAGGAACTGTTTGAATGATGTGCGCCTTAAATGTTATCCGAATTTGAATTCTATTGCTATTTGCAACCCTAATTATCTAAGATATTATGTGTAAATACTCTTATTCTACCCACTCAAAATTTTCTAAGCAAGAGAAGAGATATCTTAAGAGGCATGCTTACCCAAATTAATTTACTTGTTTCCTAGGGAAAATAACCACCATTGTTGAAGCTAGCTACCGTCTATAGTGTTTGTGTGAGATTCCTACTCATATACCTATCTTACCTGGGATTTGAGTGAGAGCTTGTTTGTTCATCACCCTCACTATTGAAGAAGTTGTTTGAGGAGGACTCAGAGAAGCCGCATGGACTTGCGGGCCAAGATTGGGGATAGAGGAGGTTGAAGGTTGCATCATCCAACATTGTGTCTTGGGTTATATCTATTTCTTAACCATGTCTTGTTAGTCTTAGTGGATTGTTTGTGTGTTGAGCTGTGGTTTTTACCCATTTGGGGTTTTCCATGTAAAATCTTGTGTGCAAGTTTATTTACTTCTGCCTTTATATTGTTGATAGTTATGTATTGAATGGGAGGATGATGTTACTTTGAATGTGTCTGTAGTTTGGTGGATGAGGTGGTTGGTGAATATTATTGGGCATGTTTTTTTTTTATATTTGTTCCTAAAAATTGGAAGTAGTCTATTCAACCCCACCCCCCCCTCCCCTCTTCCAGATTGGTTGCAAATCCTAAGCTAAAAAGCAACTAGACTCACTATTTTTCATGTTGAAATTGTAAATTAACATATTTTCAACATTATAGAGGTGGAAAATGTGATTCTAATCAAGGTTTAATGTTTGTGAACAAAATGGGATCTTGCTCTTCTTTACTTTGTTTACAGATGTTTTCCCTATGCAATTGTTAGATCTGGTATCTCTATTCAAGTTTCATTACTGCTTTCTCTAATTTCTATGATGAGTACCCAATAAAACAATTTCATATTTGCATTTTGTTACTTCAACTTCAATCACTACCTAACTTTTGTCTTTAACAGATTATTGTGTGGTTCGGGGGAGGACCTCGTAAGTTCTCTTTTTTTACATTTCTTGATGAAATTCATAGGTCCAAGTTTTTTTGACCGGTGGTAAGCATAATGTCACTGTTGTTGCAGTTTGGGATTGTCATGGTGATTCGTAAGGTTAGGCTTTTAGCAATGGCTTTGGATTTTGGTGGGATCCTTGTATGGTTGGTCCATGGTATTCTAGGTAGCAATTACTATTGCTGTGTTTAATTTTTAAATTTTTTTTTTTTTTATTTGGTTCAATGGGAGGGTTTGAACCCCTAACTTATCCTAATCCTACCCTTTACCCCACCCTCCCTCACCACTAGGCTAGCCCTAGTGGCTTATTGTTGTGTTGTTTTGGAATCAGGTAGAGTTGTCTAAGAGTGGTATGAAGGGTTTTCATTTAGTTGTTGGGGGAGATAAGAATAACCCGGTGCGTTATTTAATCTATATTTTAGCATATTGTATCTCTTTCTGTCCGTGGAGATAGCCCTCTTGTGGGTGAATCATTAAATTTCCTGTGTTGCGATCTTGTGTCCAAATTTCTTTTTTTTTGATATTATTCACTTAGTTGGGGGTGTTTGATCACTGGAAAAGGGATGTAACAGATTTAGGTAGAACACCTTCTTGGTTGGTGAAATCTATAATTTCTATTTAATTGACTATAAGTACTTCTATACTAGTATGTGGTGAATGACTGTAAATACGCAATGGAATTTTTAAACAGAAGTAACACTTATTACTATTTGATCCGTTGCATCATGAAGATGCCATCAGGTTTTCATGGTAAATCTCATGGATATCTTTCCAAAGACCTGGGTTCAAGTCTGCTCATGAGTTTGAACACCATCTTCATAGCGTGGGATGATATAGAGGGTAGTATGGGTGGGGTAGGATCTAGGGTTAATCCATTATTCCACTGTAACTAAAGAATGGGGGAAAAAAAAGCACTGCAAATAGACTAGACAGAACACCTTACTGTAAGATGGTTTAACTGTGATTTCTGCGCTTTTTTTTTTTTTTTTTTTTTTCCTTTTCATTCTGTAGCATCATATTTAATTTCCAGAATTCATATTTGCCTGCTATAACGATTTCATTTGCTCAACGCAATCTCTGTACATCATCAGAAAATCAAAAGTGCATTATATTAGAAAACAGTTCTTTCTAAGCTTTCCTGTTTATCCACTCCCCTTATCAATTTATTTAACATCTTGGGCTTTATCAGTTCAAGATTAGTGAGGTTTATGTGCATCATTATCATTAATGGTCCGAGATCATTGAGGATTATAGAGAACATGTAATGGGTTTGATGCATGTTATGTGGATGCTTATTTGCTAGTTGGACCCATAAACTATGAACAATAGTTATTTTATACTTGTAGTATGCCCAGAAAGCCCATCAAACTAGACTATGATACTGAGTTCAAATTTAATGCTTTTCAGGTATTGGATTTAAGAGCGTGTTTCTAGTCAGTGCATGGCCACACTTTTTTAGCCATGGATATCAAATCAAATTCAGTGAATTTCCTGACCAACACTGTGACATTGGCTATATTGTCCCAGAGTGGGTTGCGATGAAGCCAACCACTTCAGATCTTCAAAGCATTTATGGGTCTGGCAAGGTCCTGCCAACTACCACAATCATTCTTCCCTTAAAGCCTGCAAAAGTGGAAGCTGTGAAAAAACAACTTTCTAGGATCCACCCTGAAATTATGCTCTTCTTACACAAGATTAAGCCACTGTCCATACGAGAAAACAGTGGTAGTTCTTATACTACCAACTCTGTCTCTGCAATTTCTATCTCTAGTGAGATGAATCTAATTTCCTTAAGGAGTCATGGGGCAGATTCTCGAATAGTCCTTCTTTCTGTTTAGGAGGAAGCAGCCGCAACTGAGAACACATGCCGCTATTACATATGGGGACAAGTTTTCCCAGTGAAACTTGAGAATATGGTGGATGCAAGAAAGGATATAAAGGAATTGGTGATATCTTTGGCTTTCCCATTTGGTAAGAGACTAAAGAGAGGGACTTCTTCTGTAGGCATATTTGCCTTCCTGCCAACCGCAATGGTCACCAACTTTCCATTTGTTGTGCAGGCAGATTTCATCATTTCATCATCAAGAGAAAATATACTCATGGATAACAGGTGGAATATGGGAATCCTGGAAAATGTGCCTTCCTGTTTTGTTAGTGCTCTTACTACTTGTATGAAGTCCTCTGCAATAGATGAATTTTTTTCTGTTTCTCGAGTGTTTGACTTCTTGCCCATCCGTGAATCTCCTTACAAAGAGCTTAATAGGGTGAGGCAGTCCATCAAAAGCATGTTGCAGAAAGAATGTATTGTTCCTTATGAGTCATTCTTGAATGATAAAATGGTTTTCTGCGAGCCAACCAATGCAATTAGGATCTTGCCAGAGTTCAGGAAAATCCTGTTCCACATTAAAGAACATAACTTGTGTTTGAGTGATATATCTTCCCAGGGGAAGTTTGTCTTGCATAATTCAGTGGACCATAAAAAATATGACAAAATTTGGAATTTTCTTGGAGTGCCTTCTGTTGATGATTGTAATGAATGGTATGGGAAATGCATTCAAGCCTGCCGTCTTATGTTCAAAGCTTCTACCAGGGTGTATGTGAAACTTCTTTGCTTTCTTGCTGATAACTGGAAACATTTTCCACTTAGGTCTCTCAGTAGTATTCCTCTAGTCAAATACATTACTTGGAATGGAGAGACGAAATCATGTAGTGTTTTAGAAATTAAACGAGAAAAATTGAGGATCCATCTTGTCTGGGAGGCTGAACAACATGCCTGGCTGAGTAAATGGAACCTAGAGATGGGGTGTCCAGATGATATGTTTTTCATTTCAGATGCCACAGTGACTGCTCTTGTAGGGAATGAGAGACAACATATATTGAGCCAATGGCTGAAAATGAAGGTGGGAGTGGTAGCCACTAGTGTTTCTAAGTACTGTTTGAAACTCTGTTCTTTTCTCAAAACAAAGAACGACCCTAAAGTTTCAATTTTATTCTCTCATTTCATTTATCATTGTAACTTGAAAAACTACATCAGAGGGGATGAAATTTCTAAAATTTTGCTAGCCATGCCAGTTGTCACTGGATCTGGAAATGTAGTTCTGTGCACTAAAACTCTTGTGCCTGCATCTGGAAGCAAATGGATGAAATTATTTGGTTCTACTAACCTGCATACAGAGGAAGCTTGCAATAGCAACTATGTTGAACTTGGGGAGGGGTATGCTGAAGCCACTGAGTTTGCCGGAGAATGTACACCGGAAAAGGAATTATTGGGCTTTCTTATAAGGCATAGAAAAATAGTTGATTTACCTGACATATTGCCTCTAGATGCGGTGTTGAAATTAGCTTCTACTCAACTAACAAGTGATCAGGCTCTCTTGCTTCTGGACTGGATCCAAAGTCTGAGAACTATGAAGTATAAGATTCCTGTGAGATTCCTTGAAAGTATATGGAATGGGAAATGGATGAAGACTTACTCAGGCTTTAAATCTCCCACTGAATGCTTTCTTGGTGATGGAACGGAGATATCTACTCTCTTGGAGATGGGAAAAACTCTCAAGGTTTTATCAGCCATAGATGAAAAGTATTACATGGGCAGGATCAGATCATTTAAAAATGATCTTATGTTCATTGGTGTGCGAATAGGGTCTGAGGATATGTATCAGCTTATTATCAATCACTTCAAGCCTCTTGCTTCCTCTGCAATGACCAATAACTGTGCAATTTTGCTGCTGAGCTTTATAAAGTACTCAAAGGACAGTAATAAGCTTAATGAAGACTTTCTGAAAACTGTGAAAGAAGGAAAATGGCTGAAGACGAACAAGGGCTATAAGGCTCCTGCTGGGTCTGTTTATATGACTCCTGCTGCTAGTGAGTCTGTTTTTCTGGCATTTGATATTGTAGAAGCTCTTTCACAAATTTCAGATTTAAATGTTGTTGATAAAGCATACTATGGAAGCCAATTTGGTTCTTTTGTCGATGAGCTCAGGTTGCTGGGGATACGAGTAGACTTGGAAGATGTATATAAACTTATTCCAGAACATTTCAGATTTCCTAAAGATATCTCAACTTTTACTAAAGGCAGTGTTTTGATGTTACTTGGATGCATCCAGCATTTGGGCCTGGCAGCTACTGGTTTGAAACAGAAAGTCAAGTGCCAACCTTGGATTAAAACTAGTTCTGGTTTTAAATGCCCTTCTGATTCCCTTCTGTCTGATCACAAATGGGCTCCCTTATTGAATGTTGTTCCATTACCCATCATTGATGAAGCTTTCTATGGAAGCAGGATCAGGTCATACAAGGCAGAACTAGAGTCAATTGGGGTAGTTGTAGATGTCAACGGGGCATCTAAGATGCTCTGTGTTAAGTTGAAGACGCTGTTGTCTACAAGCACTTTAACAAGTACCACTGTGATTTCGGTTTTGAATTGCATGAAGTGTATACGTAAAACAATGCCTTCACAGTTGTTTGATTTGATGAGCTGCTTGACGGGGGAGAATGGCTGAAGACCTGTCATGGGTACAAATCTGCCCGACTCTATTTTGTTTGATACAGAGTGGGGAACACTTACACAATTTGTCGATCTCCCTCTCATTGACCAGCCTTTCTATGGTGATGCCATCTATTCATTCAAAGATGAACTGAAAATGCTGGGTGTCATCATTGATTTTAATGAAGGAGCTCATTTTGTGGCGGGAGGTCTAAAGTTGCCACCAGAGGAACCCGCATTAATAAAAGCAGACAGTGCTCTCTCCCTGCTGCAGTGTGTTACATCCCTTAGAAATAGTAACAAGCCATCTAACCAGTCCCTGCTGGAACCATTGCTCAAAAAATTGAGAGGAAGCAAATGGCTAAAAACCCATATGGGTTACAGATCCCCAGAAGAATCTGTCCTGTATGATGCAGAATGGGAATGTCATTTAAATCAACTTGATGCACCTTTCATTGATCAGGAGTACCATGGAACTTTTAGTTCTGTTGAAAAGGATGTTCTGAAAGCTATAGGTGTGAAGACAGATATTGAAGAGGTTTGCACTCTTATTTCCCAGATTCTTACTTCACATACTCAAACTTGTTCGATAATGAGAATCTACAGGTTCCTAGAAAAATTCAAGTGGACTCCTAAGTTCCCTGGAAATTATATTTATAATGTCTGGATTCCGGATCAACATGATACAGGTGGAGGAAAATGGGTCTATTGGTGGAACTGCATACTTCATGACAGGAGCAATCTATTTGGCTCTCATTTGCATGCTCTTGATAAATACTATGAAAAAGAATTGCTACCTTTTCTGTCAATGGCTTTTCAAGTTGCAGAAGTCCTGTCCTTCAATAAATATTTGGATCTCTGGAATGACTGGGCACGTGGTAAGCAGCAAGGGTCTCCTGCTGAGTTGACTTCCTTCTGGGGCTACATATCAGAAAATTAGGACTGCTACAAAGGGGACCCTTGGAAATAGGCTAACCATGGTACCTGTGATCACTATGTCCGGGTCTGTCCAATTTGTGGCGAAAGAAGAAGTCTTTATCCCGAATGATCTGCAGCTTAAAAAGTCATTCACTGAAGCTACTGGGGAGCCATTATTTGTGTGGTTCCCTCAGAATGGTTTGGCATCCCTTTCTACAACAAAACTGCATGAAATCTACAAAAGTCTTGGAGTTCGTAAAATATCCGAGTTTGTGCAACTTAGTTATGATTTATCTGATTGTAAATTGGAGAAGATGGATCTGAAAAATGACCTGATTGGGAAAGCTTTAATCAAAATTTTATTGGGTTTCCTTGCATTTATGCCAGTGGAAGAAAGACACAAGACTGCAAAATTTCTTCTTGAACCCTCAGTTTTGGGGACTGAAAAACCAATAGCAGTCAGCTATGGTTTACAGTTACCTTCACGGAAAAAGAGATTAAATGTGGAAATAATAAGAATGGTGCTGTGGGAGAAGAATTCCCAGAGACTTCTTGTTCATAAAAGAAGCTGGAAAGATGGACAGAAAAACATGGAGTTCGTTGCTAATTTTTCCCGGGCAATCTCAGAAGCTATTCTACCCAACAATTCTGATCTTGTTGACAACCTTTGCAAAATAATTCAGATGGGTTTCGCTTTGGGTTTAAAGAATATGCAGTGGACTACTTGCTGGTGACAGAAAATCTAGAGCTATCAGCTGAGGACAAGGAATTCCTAGATCGTGAATTCCCTCCTGTTACATCTTTTTATCCTGTTGTGGTGAAGCGCGAGTTTTGCAGCTTCAGCTTGGGATCACCTTCAACTCCTAAGGTCCCCCTTATAAGAAGAGGCCAAAGTGACGAGATGAAAACTGAAAGCTCCTTTTTGCTTATTTCTTGTATATGGCAGTTGCAAGTCCTTACTATAAGATATATATTTTCCTTCGTGATGACTTTAAACTGTTTATATATTTTGTTGATCTCATCATCCCTTCTGGTAATACCAGTCTTCTGAAGTATGAAATTGTGGTCTTGCAAAAATTATAATTATTGTGTGTATTATGAGCATGTGCACCACTAAATTTCTGGTTTATTATTTCGTCGGCTTTCTTAGGCTATCTGATATTCAAATAGCCTAATGCAGAGAAATTTCACTGAAGAGGATCTATGCCCCTCCATCCATGAGCTTAAAATTTCTGTGAGACTTGTGATCGAGCACAGGCATCTGGGTTCTGGCCATCCACAGACAACCAAGCGTTCTTCACCTCTAGGTCGAGAGACAATGGCCTGCACAGGAAGAAACGAGTCAAACCCATTTGTTTAAGATGTCATAAAATTACACCCAAAACAAGAAGAAAGTTTTGAAAGTGAAATTAGAAATTAATTTGTGATGAAGTGAGGGTGTCAAGGCCAAAAAAGAAAAGAAAAAGAAAAAAGAAGGTTAAAGTGGACCATAAGATGCATGGAGGACACTTCGAAGAGCTGCTAATGGTATGTCCTCAGGGCAAGCACGCCATGGATTCTCATCCCATAAGATGCATGAAGGACACAAGTTTGGTTCTTAATTTATAAATTTTCTCGGCAAACCATCTTTTGGCCCAAATATGAATTTACATCCAAATCCCACAGTTCACAGCCAAATTTACCCGAAAGTTTTTGAATTCTCAAATTATTCAATCTATTTGCATGAATTTCACTGAATTTTCCAAGTTTCTATGCAAGTGCCGATATTATCTTATTTTTCTCCAATTTTTAACCAGAAGATAGCCTCAAACTCATGCTTGACAACTTGTCCGAATCCAAATTGGATCGAAATCAAGCGAAATCCCAAATTTTAAAGGCATAATCATAACCATTTCTGATTGAACCTGCAAGATGTTCTGTTTAATTCCATTCAGCTAAACAAATGGGTCGGAAAACACAATTTAGTAAATCTGACAAAAAAAACACACGTATGAAAGCGTATTTACAAAACACGCTTTCCATGTAAAATAAAGTGTGTTTTGTAGAACCAGACTCCACAGAACCCAATATTGATTAGATTCCACATGGAGTTGTGTGGTGTTCCAATAATTTTTGGTGGATATGATTATAACTGCTTTGTCAATTTCGATTCGTAGATATGTTCAATTCCTTTTGGTTATATATATATGTCCTGTGGATGCGTCTTATTGGTATTTCTTTCAATTTCTTCTCATTAATTTTTCTAGTGGATGCTTCTCAATGGTACTCCTTTGAACTTTAGTCTCTGTGGCTGGCGTTATCAGATTCAATTTCTCAAACTCCTATATATGGTTTGAATTCAACAATACACCATTGGCCAAAGATATTTCATTAATTTGTGATGTAACTATTGCTACAATCAAGAATGATTTATTGAGAAATTATTTTCAGTGCCTTTTGAATGATTTGGCCCCTATGCAGACAAGTGGATCATGGCACATTGTTGGACAATACTCATGGCCCAATTCTACCATATATTATAAATCAAAATACAAACCAGGAGAGTTCACTTTATTATGCCTACTTCAGCTCGACAACCCAATTCATCTTGTCCTCTGTAAGACCCATCTCCAAGTCTACCACAATACTTATGTAACCCCGAAGTCACCTCTATAATAAAAATCCATTCCATTATATCAACCGCCAACACCATCGCCCTCTCAGAAGACCACAACCCCTCAAGATTGAAAACCCCGACCAAATCTGGCCTGACCTTTACTCCCATGGCCAACAAATTTGAAAGCCACGTTCACTGAGATCCAAACGCTGGTGGTGGTGAACTATAACTTTCTTGATGGTCTCAAAATTTTTGAAGACAGTAAGACACAAATATATTATTTAAAATTTTTTTAAAAAATAAAGTTCACTAGAATAATAATTAACATCACAAATAAAAGTAAAAAATTTTATGTAAAAAAATTCTATGCATAAATTTTATAACAATAATTTTGGTGATGCCTCAATTTTGAAGGATGCATTGAGTGGTCTTTAGATCTCTTGCAAAGTAGGAGGTTTTGATTTCAACTCTTATCATTCCTCCTTAGTGGCCACCTTCCGATCCATATTGGATGAGAAGTTATATGTGTCTGGGAGATTATTCAGATACATAAATATCTCGGAACCTCTTTTTATCAACAAAAAAAAAGAAAAAAGAAAAAAGGAAAACAGACTCTAATATCATATGACTTACATTATTCTCATAATGATAACCAAACGGACACTAGAGTTTACTGACCTGACTCAATGAGAGCCCTTGCGGATTCACGCAGATTTTCGGCACAGTCCAACGGACGGGCCCAACTAGTTACTGGCTAATTTTTGAGTGGTTGTATTACTGCTTGTACAGGCTAGAATTAAAGCCCTTCCCTTTGAATGAAGGGAACGGCTATTGCAATCCCCCAAAGCGTTAAGTTGCCCCCCAATTTTTTAAGGAGAAAAATGATGCTGCAAAATAACCAAAAAGGGCTTTATGCAACCCACCCCTCCCCATTTTACTCTCCACTCTCCGGCACCTTCTCCGGCGCCCACCCCACCGGCAATATTTTCCGGCGAACACTTTCCTCCTCTTCTTCTCTTCTTCTCTTCTTTCTTTTTTTTTTTTCTTTTCCTTCCCAGATCCCCTCTCCTGCACCCCACCCCCCTTGTCGGCAACCCACCCCTCTCCCGCACCCCCCCTCATCGGCAACCCACCCCTCTGCATACCTTCCTCCTCTTCCTTCTTCTTTTCTTCTTCTCTTCTTTTTTTTTTTTTTTTTTCTTTTCCTTCCTAGAACCCCTCTCCCGCACCGCCCCTCGTCGGCAGCCCTCCCTCCCCGTCGCCGGAAAAAATGGAGGAATATACAGATCTGACCACAGAGGGAAAAAAAAAAAAAAAAAAAGGAGAAGAAAAGGGAAGAAGAAGAACTCCATCGCCGGCACCCCACCCCACCGAAAAAAATGGAGGTTTTGAAAAAAAAAAACCTCCCCCCACAGATCTGACCAGCAGAGGAAGGAAAGAAAAAAAAAGAAGAAGAAGAAGAAAGAAGAGGAGAAGGAGAGAGAAGGGGACGGAGGTACCGTCGCCATCGTCGTCGCCGTTTTCCCGTCGCCGTTCTCCCGTCGGAGGGGGAGTGGGGTGGGTGAAGGGGTGGGTGAGTGTTTGCAAACAGAGGGGTGTTTTAGTCTTTTGAAGGGGTGGGTATATATATTTGGGGGGTAGGGATTTAAGCTGAGGGCAACTTAACCCTTTGAGGGGTTGCAATAGCCGTTCCCTTGAATGAATCTTAAACAAGTCCAGCCCAACTAGTTACTAGGCTCTAGAATTGGGTTTGGGGGTTACCATTACTATTAAGGGAATGGCTATTGCAACCCCACTTTTTTATCACCCCCTCATCCTTTAGGTTTTGAAAGTTTTATGTAAAATATAAAATGTTTTTATGAAAAACGGTTGCATTTTTTATTACAAAACATCATTTTAGAATTGGGTTTGGGGTTACCATTAGTATTAAGGGAATGGCTATTGCAACCCACTTTTTTATTACTCCCCTCATCCTTTAGGTTTTTAAAGTTTTACGCAAAATATAAAATGATTTTATGAAAATCGGTTGCATTTTTTACTAAAAAACATCATTTTGAACAACTTTGTAAAAAAAATGTTTTCTAAAGTCTATCGTTTAAGTAGACTTTTTAGTGATTAATAACTTTTATTTAATTTTTTTTTACCAAAAAGTCTACTTAAACGATAAATTTTGAAAAAACATTCTTTTGCAAAGTTGTTCAAAATGATGTTTTTTAGCGGACAGCATGACTGGTTTTCGTAAAAACCTTTTATATTTTGCATAAAGTCTTAAAAACCAAAACAAAATGGGGGGTTTGATAAAAAATTAGGGTTGCAATAGCCATACATTCCAAACTATTAATCACGTAGGACTTGTTTAGTCATCCAAATAATTACTCCATTATTTTATATATATATATATATATATATATATATATATATATATTTATGGGGGTAGTTATTGCCGCTCTTAACTTTATTTGCACTTAATATAAAATGTTTTCATGAAAATTGATTATGATATACACTAGAAAATATTATTTTGAAAAACTTTGTAGAATAATATTTTTCTATAATCTACTCCTCCTCTCTCAGGAAGATAGACCTTTTTTTTTTTTTTCCCCCAAAATATTGGTCACTTTGAAAATTCAAATTATAAATTTTGTAACTTTTTCATACTATCTTTTATTACCCAAAAAAAAAAAAAAAAAAAAAAACCCTTTAAACACACGACTAATACATTGATAATATGATAATGGTACTTTTAAAAAGAAAAAACTAGTGGATGACAAATCAATGCATTAATTGATATTTTTAATCTGCATGCTTTTTTTAAGAAGTCTATCTCTGTACGATGGAAAGAATATTATTTAAATGGATTTTTTTTATTATTTATAATTTTTATTTCATTTTTACAAAGTCATAAATGCAAAATTGAATTGAAAAACAGAAAGAGTGGATCTATTGTCATCACATAAAGCACTCAAAGTCTCCAATTAGTTAATACTTTTTGAGATTTTATGAAAAATATAAAAGGTTTTTATGAAAACTAATAGCATTATTCACTAGAAAACATCATTCTAAATAACTCTGTAGAAGAAATTTTTTCCAAAATCTATCATTTAAGTAAACTTTTTAGCCATTTACAATCTCTATTTCATTTTCTATGAAAAATTGCCAAAAAGTATACTTAAATTACAGATTTTGAAAAAACTCTATTCTACAAAGTTGTCCGGAATGATGTTTTGTAATAGACTATGTGATTAGTTTTCATAAATTTTTTTTATATCTTTCATAAAATTTTAAAAATATAAATTAAATGAAAAATTTAGAGTATTTTATATGATAATAATAACCTGACCCAAACAGAAAATTGAATCAATACTCGAGTTAAACAAATACTCTAAGATAAATTTGATTACTCCTATAGTTAATCCAAAAAGAAAAATGGAAAATTGGAATTTACAACTATTAAAAAATTGGAAGTCTAGCCACTGATCCATCCTACGGTTTGCATGTAATACAGTTATATCAGAGTCAGATGCCGGCGAGTATACCCCACAATTTTACTCTAATTATCCCATCACCTGTCATTAGTCACAGTGGTCATTTCCAAATCCTCGTTCACCTGACAAAAATCTCTATACTTAACTCCACCATCCACCACTACATGGACATGACGGTGTGAGCCTGCAAAGCTAGAAAAAAAAGAGTGATAAGGATTCGGCGCAGGGGCAACCCAGTGCCGCCGGTTCTGCAATCTCCAGCTTCCGACAATCTCCCTTTACTGAGTCTTATTTCCGTCTCTTTCACTTTTTGTTCTCAACCAGTAAAAGTAACCCGGACGAGCGGAGGAGCTCATGGCTACAACAGCAAGGCTGCATGTGGAACACATAAGGAAGCGCAAGTTCTCAATCGGACAAAATCAACCAAACCCATTAACCGAAGATCTCCATCATGCCGTCACCAGCCTCTCTGCTGAGCTCTACACCAAAGACGTCCACTTTCTCATGGAACTCATCCAGGTTTTGTTCCTCTCTGTCTTTCTTTGTTTCTGTCTCTGTCTCTGTATATATATACGGATATATAAATCTGACTATTTTTTTTTTGTGGGTGGATGGGTAGAATGCGGAAGACAACGAGTACTTTCCGGGTGTAAAACCGACACTGGAGTTTGTGCTGACGGCCATGGACATAACAGGGTGTGGTGCTCCTGCAACCCTGTTGGTGTTCAACAATGAGGTTGGCTTCTCTTCAAAGAACATGGATTCCATTTGCAGTGTTGGTCGGTCTACTAAGAAGGGCCGCAGACACCAAGGCTTTATTGGAGAGAAAGGTAATGAAATTTTGACAAACACTTCAACACCTTCTTTGATTGATATATATTATTGCTTGATAGTCAAAGAGTGTGAGTGAGAAATACATGGAAATTCTTTATTTTGTTGCTGTGAAAACGAGAGGAGGAAATTTCTGGTAAACCTGCCTTGGACTTGAACTTAAATTTAGTATATTCTATCACTTTCTAACCATTTTCTAGAAAACCTCCAAAGACAAAAAAATTGAGAGTTACAATGTTTCCTACATCCTCCTTATTTCACAATCTTTGCAAAAAATGAATTTTTTTATTATGATCAATTCTCATTTCTGAAAATTTGATATATTGGCACCTTCATGTGTGGCCTCCGGCATCGTTGCAAATTCCTCCATGAAACTTGTGTTGGATTTTTGTTGTTTTTTATTTTTTATTTATTTTGGATTAACGATAAGAGGTATCCCAGGCTGTACTCCTGCCAAGGTTATAGTCAAGAGTAATCCCCTAATGGCCCATGTGGGATTCCCCATACCTAGGGCTTGACTGCTCAACCAACTCCCAAGGGTGAAAATTTGTGTTAGATATGATATAACAGTTATATGATCTTTATTAATTTATTTTGATTGTTTGTTTATTTAATTTTAGACCGTTATGGGTGTTGTTTTTGTTGGTTTAATGGCCTTTTTCATTTCATCAAAAAAAAAAAAAAAATGGTCTTTTTCATATAGATATAGAGAAGAGTTACCCTCTTAGTATTCTATAGAAGCTCATGTTGTTTAGCCCTGGTAGCCATGTGGTATGTGAATATTTGTGGGCTTAATGGGCATTTTAATATAGGGTAAATATCAGAAAACCCCCCTGATGGGGGGTTCAGCAGATAACCCCTCTTATGTTTTAATTTTGTCAATGTGCCCCTAGTTCAATTGGGAGACAAAACCAAATGTTGATGGCCACCCAATTGGCATTCCCCGGTGATTTTGGGTAACACAGGTTCGTTAACGGTATCACGTGCGTAGCTATGTGATTAATTTTTGTCAAATTTCATCAACGGCGAGTGACGGTGGGGCACATTGACAAAATTAAAACATAAGGGGGGTTATCTACTAACCCCCCATACTTCAGGGGTCATCTTCAATTTACCCTTTAATATATAAGCCTGTGTTGTTCTATGCTCATGGGGTAAATACACATAGACAAGAATTTTGTGAGGTAAATTTTCAGTAATTTGAGTGTTCAAGCAATTTGAGGTTCATGGGAGAGTCTTATCTGCACACAAGATTTCCTGGAGCATTGTTGTATCATTGTATCTTGAGAATAGAATTTTGGTACATCCAATGCCAAAGGGGACATATTCTTTCTCAAAAGTAGGGATGTCAACGGGGTGGGTTTGGTACGGGAAGCCCTCTCCCAACCCCGACCCATTGGGATTTATCCCGTCCCCACCCCATCCCAAACCCACTTTGAATTTAACATCCAATTCCTATTCCCACCCCATTTAAATTTGAAAATCCCATTCCTGCCTCATCTCGTCCTGTTTATATTTTGTGGGACAAGACAGGATGGGAATGGACGAAATAAAAAATCGATTACGTTCCATAGCATAAATTTGTTTTTAAGAAAAAATAATTATTTTATTTTACCATATTTATAATAAGAAATTTTTAAAATTCATTCATTAAATTCATCAAACTACTTTCAATTTTCCTATATAAAAGATTAATAAAACACAACATAACAAGTAAAAAGAGTCACTTAATAACAAGAATTTATTTTAATAAAAGTGTCATAACTCGGAACAAAACAAAATAGAACAAAAGGACAAGAAAAATAAACAAGATCCTAACAGAGGCAAAAAGCAACCTAACAAATTAGAGGCATTTATATATTATAAATGGCATAAATGTATTATTCTGTATTAACAGAGGTATAACAATAAAAGTGAGTAGACAATCGGGGCGGGTTCGGGATGGGTTTTTAATGAAAATCCCGATCCCACCTCAAACCTTAACAGGTTCTTAAGAAAATCCCAAACCCGCCCTTACCCCATTAATAGTAACCCAAAACCTTCCCTACTAGAAACCGGACGGAGCGGGGCCCCAAAAAAACCCGTCCTGTTTACATCCCTACTCAAAAGAGCACTGCTATCTAGGCTTTTCTGACAACTCTATTTTGTTATAAAATTATTGTCTTTGATTATTGTTATTTGGGAGCAGCTATTTACACCACGTTTTTTTACTTTACACACACATTTGTTTTGTGTACACACATTTAAATTTTAAAAATCACACTTTTACTTTATACACACTCCATAATACCTAAACTAACCCTAATCGTAACCCCAAAAATTTCGGTACATTTGAACTAAATATATTGTATTTGTTTAGCACATTATGATTGAACAATTGCAAACAATTTAGTTGGTATGTCCCTGAACAACATTAAAATGTTCGGTAGAAACTAATCTGAACATTTTAGATTTATTTGGTATTCCAAGTCTAAACCAACTAGTGATTCACAAACAAAACTCAAGGTTTTTTTTTTTATGTGGAATAAAGTTTGGTATATTTGAAATGAACATATTGTATTTGTTTAGTACATTATGACTGAACAATTACAAAAAATTTAGTTGGTATGTCCTAAACATCTTAAAAATGTTCGGTTGAAACAATCTAAACATTTTAAGTTTGTTTGTTATACCAGGCCTGAATAAAATGTGATTTACAAACAAAACTCAACAACTTTTGATAGGAAAAAACACATCTTTTCATCACTAAAAGCATTTAAAGTGGCCATTTGCTCGTCCATTGTTCAAAAAAGCGTAAGAAACACGAACAATAGTTAATGTTAAAGAGATATTAGTGGTTAGGGTTTGTGAGAGAGTAATGATTTATAAATGGAGCAAAGGATTTTTAGTGAGGGAGTTTTCATGATTATGGCTGTGTGGTGGGTGTGTAAAACAAATTTGTGTTTTTATTTAAATCACTTTATCCTTAATAGTCATTTTAGTCGAGGATAGAATAGTAATTAAAAATTTCATTAAATGGTGCATGTAAAGCAAAAAACATGTTGTAAATAGCCACACCCTTGTTATTTTTATCATTGTGTGTTAAGTAAATTAATGGAAATTCCCGACCATTTTTCCCAGAAAGTTGAGACTTGCTTTTCCAATATTCATTTTTTTCTCTTTCCATGCTTGCCTGTGAAGTCTTTATTCTTCAATCTCCTTTCTCTCATTGATTCTTCACTTTTGTTTATAGCCCGGGTTATTGTACCATGATATTCAGAAATCCATGACGGATGTGGATTCTGAAGAGCATGCATCTGGTTTGATGCAGGTCAAGAGGGTGCCTTTTTTTAATGCAGAAACTAGAAATCATGGTTGCTATTTTGGTGATCTTCTTGAGCTAATTCATTAAGTTTATTCTTAAATTAAAATCTAATGATCTCGCAGGCATTGGATTCAAGAGTGTGTTTCTTGTCAGTGCACGGCCTCACATATTTAGCAATGGATACCAAGTCAGATTCAATGAGTTGCCCAATAAAGACTCTGGTGTTGGGTATATAGTCCCAGAGTGGATTGATAATAAGCCCTCTGTTGCAGATATAAAATATATTTATGGGACCAAGAAGATCCTGCCAACAACCTCAATCATCCTTCCTTTAAAGCCTGAGAAAGTGGAGGCTGTGAAAAAACAACTTTCAGAGGTGCACCCTGAAGTTCTGCTCTTCTTATGCAAGATCAAACGACTATCAATCCGAGAAAACAATGGTGGTTCTCTTGCTGTGGACTCTGTCACTGCAATTGCCATCTCCAGTGAGACTAGTCTTGTTTCCTTAAAAACTGAAGTGGCAGATTCCCGCATAATACAACTTTCTGTTCAAGAAGGGGCAGACTTAACTCAGGCCACAAGTCGTTATTTTATATGGAGACAAGCGTTTCCTGTGAATCCCAAAAATAGGGTGGATGGAAGGAAGGATGTGAAGGAATGGGTATTATCTTTGGCTTTTCCATTTGGGGAGAGACTGAAAAGAGGGACTTGTTCTGTGGGCATTTTTGCTTTCCTGCCAACCGCAATGGTCACCAACTTTCCATTCATTGTGCATGCGGATTTCATGCTTGCATCCTCGAGAGAAACAATACAATTAGATAACCTTTGGAATTTGGGAATATTGGATCAAGTGCCTTGCTGTTTTGTCAATGTTATTAAATCCTGTGTTAAGTCAACTGAAACTGCTCCTTGGTTTTCTGTTGCTCGAGTGCTTGAATTCTTTCCCACACAAGAATCTCCCTTCAAAGAGCTTAACAGAGTGAGGCAGTCTATCAGAACCATGGTGCAAGCAGAGTCTGTGATTCCTTGCGAGTCATTTTTGAATGAACAAATGATCTTCCGTCAGCCAAATGAAGCAATAAGGATCTTTCCCGATTTCAGGAAAATTCTACTCCTTTGTAAAGAACGGGGTGTCCCATTGACTAGTATTCCTTCAATGGGGAAGTTTGTCTTGCATACTTCAGTGGACCTCAAAGAATATGACGAAGTTTTACGTTTTGTTGGAGTGTCATCTCTGCAGGAAAATTATACTTGGTATAAGAACTGCATCGAAGCCTGCAATCTCATTTCGCGACTTCCTGTTGATGTGTACATGGAGCTTCTTTGCTTTTTGGCTGATAACTGGAGAGTTCTCCCATATAAGCATTTTAAAAGCATGCCTCTCCTCAAATATGTTACTCGGTATGGGGAGGTGCTTTCATGTAGTGTGTCCCAAATCAATCATAAGGTACTAAAGTTACATGTTGTCTTGGAGTATCAAAAACATCTTTGGCTAAAAAAATGGAATGTGGAGATGGGATGCCCGAATAATATTGTTTTCTTGCCTGATGAGATAGTAAGGGCTCTTCTAGTACACTGAGAGACAATATGTTCTAAAACAATGGTTGGTTGTTAAGGTGGGTGTGTTGGTCACTTCTATATCTCAGTATTGTTCAGTGCTTGGAAAGTTTGTTGCAGAAAGGAAGGACCTGAAACTTGCAGTTTTCCTTGCCCATCTGGTATACCATTCTAAATTGAAACATTACATAGGAGCGAATGAGATTTCAGAAATTTTTCGTTCCATGCCAATTGTTGATGGATCCAGAAAAGTACATTCATGGAGGACTAAAACTCTTGTGCCTGCTTCTGGCAGCAAATGGGCGAAGCTGTTTGGATCAAATCCATTCATAGGAGAATCTGGGAACGTGAAAGTTGAATGTGGTGGAACTGATGATGATTGTGATGAAACTGATGCTCTTGACAAGTATGTTGACTTAGGGGAGGTGTATGGTGAAGCTGCTAAGTTTGCTGGTGAATCTACAGGGGAGAAGAAACTCTTGGACTTCCTTGCAAAGCATACTCGGGCTCTAGACTTGCCAGATATACCACCTGTGAATCTGGAATTGGAAGTGGCTTATTCTCAGCTAACAGGCGAACAAGCTATCTTGCTACTGGACTGGATCCGATTTATGAGAACTAAAGGGTGTGGCATGCCTTTAAGGTTCATGGAAAGCATAAGGAATGGGATATGGATGAAAACGTACTCGGGCTTTAATTCCCCAAGCCAATGCTTTCTTTGTGATGAAAATGAGGAATCTACTCTCTTGGAGATGCGAAATGTTCTCCAGCTTTTCCCAGTTGTTGATCAAAATTTTTACATGGGTAGAATTATATCTTACAAAGATGAGATGAAGTTGGTTGGGGTACAGATTGGGTCTGAGCATATGCATCAGCTTATTATTGATCAGCTACAACGCCATGCTTCATTTACAATGGGCAGAGAATGGGCAATTTTTCTTCTATATTTTATTAGACACTTGAAGGTAAATTATATGATTAGAGAAGACTTGCTGAAAGCTGTAAAAGAGGGAGAATGGCTAAAAACGAACCGAGGTTATAGTACTCCAGTCGGATCCATTTTTCTGATGTTTGATGTGGAAGCTGTTTTACAAATGACAGACCTTCCCATCCTGGATCGAGAGTTCTATGAGGGTCAGATTGATGGTTTTGCCGCTGAACTTGAATTATTGGGAGTTGTAATTGATCTGGAAGGTGTTCTTAAATTAATACCGGACAATTTTAAATTTCCTGAAGATCTCTCTACCCTGACTAGGGACAGCATTCTGCTGGTATTGAGAAGCATCAAGCATTTGGGACCTGCAGCTACGACTTTGGTGCAAAAAATGAGAGACCAACCCTGGATGAAAACTACTTCTGGCTTTAGACAACCCTCAGAATCTATTCTTCCTGATAAAAAATGGGGCCACTTATTGAAAGTTATTCCATTACCCCTCATTAGTGAAGACTTCTATGGCGGTGGACTCAAATTATACAAGGCAGAGTTGAAAGCAATTGGGGCAGTAGTAGATCTTGATGGGGTATATGTGATGCTTTCTGATAAACTGAAGTCATTACTTTCATCAAGCAGTTTAACCAGTGCCCATGTGATCTCGATTCTAAGTTGTATGAAGTGGATGGAGAAAACAATGCCTTCAGAGTGGCCAAAGTTTAGAAACTGCTTGTTGGGGGAGAAGTGGTTGAAGACTTCGCATGGTTTCAAATCTGCCCCAGATTCTGTTTTGTTTGATTCAATATGGGGAACAGTTGCTCAGTTCGTTGATCTTCCCATCATTGATGAGGCCTTCTATGGTATTGGCATCTATTCGTATAAAGACCAACTAAAGATGCTAGGTGTCGTGGTTGATTTCAGTGAAGGAGCTCATTTTGTAGCAAGAGGCCTATGTCTGCCTAAAGAACCTGCATTCATGACTGCAGATAGCGCACTTGCACTGCTGCAGTGTGTGAAGGCTCTACGAATTAACTCATTGGACCAGTTTTTACTAGAGGAATTTCTCAACAAATTGAGGGGAAGCAAATGGTTGAAAACTCACATGGGCTATAGGTCCCCAGAAGAATCCCTATTATTTGATCCAGAATGGGAATGTTACCTTGAAAAGCATGATGCACCCTTCATAGATGAAAGCTTCTACGGAAATTTTGTTCACCTGGAAAAGGATGACCTGAAAGCTGTCAGTGTGAAAACTGATACTGAGGAAGTTTGCTCACTAGTTTCTGAGATTCTCTACTTTCATACCCAAACTTGTGTCATAATGAGAATATACAAGTTCCTAAACAGGTTCAAGTGGAGTCCAAAATTACAGGAGGGGTCTAGAACTCAAATATGGATCCCTGACCAGAATGGTACAGGGCGAGGGAAATGGGTTGATTCCCGGTTTTGTGTACTTCACGACAGAGACGATATATTCCAATTGCATTTACATGCTCTTGATAAATATTATGAGAATGAGCTGCTGCTTTTTCTGAAATTTGCTCTTGGAGTTGCAGAAGTTCCAACCATTGATGACTATGTGATGCTTTGGAACGAGTGGGTGAGTGGTAAGCACGAAGTGGCTCTGGCAGAGTGCAGCTCCTTCTGGGAGTACATGTCAAAAAATTGGAACTCGGTCACTGAGGAGATTCTGAAAAAGAACATAATCATGCTTCCTGCCACCACTACTTCTTCGAAGGGTATCCAATTGGTGGAGAAGGCAGAGTTATTTATCCCAGATGATTTACAACTTAAAAAGTTGTTTACAAGTGTAACTAAGAAGCCACTGTTTGTGTGGTATCCGCAGGACAACTTGTCATCTCTTTCTCTGACCAAACTGTCTGAAATTTACGCTAGTCTTGGAGTTCAAAAAATTTCTGAATCCATTCAATTTGACCCAAGTTGTACACTATCTGCATGTCGAGAATTTGAGGAGGTGGATTCGAGAAATGGACTTATTGGAAAAGCTCTTATCAAGATTGTTCTGGGTTTCTGTGCAAATCCTCGAATGCATATGCAAGTAGAAGAAAGGCACAAGACTGCAAAAGCCCTTCTTGATATGTCAGTAGTTTTGACTGATGACCCAATTGAAGTAAGTTATAGCTTACAGATACCGTCACTGGAAAAGATGTGTGTGAGAACAAGAAGAATGGTGTTGTGGGAAAATAATTCTGGTAGACTGATTGTTCATAAATTCAGCTGGAATAAACAAAGGAACGATATAGGGTTCGTCACTGATTTTGCCCGAGCAGTCTCAGAACGACTTCTACCCAGCAGAACTGATCTTGTGGACAATCTTTGCAAGCTTATTCAGATGGGTTTTGCATTTGGTTTTAAAGAGGATGCTGTCGACTTCTTGCTGATGACAGAAAATTTGGAGTTGTCAGTTGCAGACCAAGATTTTCTCAGTGCTGCATTTCCTCCTGCTGCTAAGCTGTCATCACCAATTTCATATAAGAGGCGCTCTGGCATGCTTGATTCGTTGACTACACAAGAAATTCCCACTCGTAAGAGGACACGGTGATTGGGATTTGAAATTGAAACATTCTGTTCTTGCTTTTACATTCTGTTCTTGCTGGTGCTATCATTGGGTTAATTTCATCTGCTGAGAAGCCAATGGAAAATCCAGGTAATGGTTTTTTGGAGTATTTTGCATAACAATGTGTTGACTGTACAAGAAACAAAAGGGCATAGCCCATGTCCATAAAATATATAAACTTGTAAATATAAACTTGTATATCACTTTTTGGCAATTTCGTTCTCTTTTCCGAGTGGTTTTTCATATTTTACTCTTGCTCATGCTGCAAACAGTACTCGCAATTGTCTTCCATGGCTGCATGTGTACCTCTTGACATCAAACTGTCCTCATAATTCAAACTGTCTTACTTTGTATAAGAGTGCCTCTAACCATCCATTCAAGTGACCCAAAATCCTGAAGGAAAATGTTGAATATCCCGAATTCGGAATTCCTGAATAGACACGAAGGTGGCGCCACAACATGTATTCAGGAATTCCAAATTCAGGATACCCGGCAGCGCCCAATCCTTATCCTTAATTCTACTTTTAAATGCCCACGGGAAATTTTCAAGCTTACATGACTAGCAGGATTTCCTGGTTTGAAGGGTCAGGGTTTCAAGAAAAAATTGGCATAGATTGTGAATCTGGTATTTATTCTCTAACCAAACATATCCACAGTTCTATGAAAAGCTTGAGCTGTCGAATCCTCTCTCCGTTCATGAAACATTAACCTCAGCTTCTGAAATGCTTGGGCTGATAAATCAGTGTGCTGAGGCTGATGGGTTATCTTGCCATTCATCAACATGGCCTAAGTTTTTTAATATCCTCTTTCATAGCCTCTGTTTAACAATGAAACGCCTGTGATTGTTGGATGGGTTATATGAAATGCTTCTGCTATTGGATCCTTTATTCATGAACATGGCCTTGGTTATATGAATTTCTCTCTCCATTCATGAATTTCAGTCTATGGATATGTAAAAGCCTAACAGTGGTAAATCTACTCACTCACACACGTCCGGAGGGAGAAAAGAGAGATGGAGAATTTCTTGTATTATTCCATAAGTCGGCATTTTTAATTTCTAACATTTTTAAGGTGAGCTTATTTTGATTTCTAATATGCTGTTCCCTTCTTTTGTTAAAATTGTGTAGAGAACAAGGCAAATCTACCAGTCTTCAAAGGGACGAACCGCCCATTTTGATGAATTTTACTAAGTTAATGAGATCATAAAATTTGTGGATTTAGGAATCCACAATTTCAAAGGTTTCCTTCAAATATTTTATCCAAAAGTGGGATTTTTTAAATTCATGAATTTCAAATCGAAATCGCATTTTGAAACGCAACCTTACATCTTTCCAAAACAATAATTAATTTTATGATTTTTTACTTTCCAAGTGCTCAGTGACATAATGGCATAAAATTTGTTTTCCCCATATTGTTTGCCAGGGTTCGAGCATTAGTACTTCTCTCTTTCAAATCTCTCCCAAGAAAAATTTTCTCACTCCACCTTGCTCGCTCATCAAATTTTTCTCGTGAAAAGATAAGAATAGCCTTAGCTACCCCCACGTAGCTATTAAAAAATAGTAGGCTCCAACATAACTAAACATGCGACCTATGCTAATGTGGTCTTGCACTATTACATAGCTAGCCACCTCCTGCTGCAACATTGGTGGTACATCTTTTCCCATCTTTGGAGGAGGAGGGTGGGAGTTAGAATCTTCAATATCTAATGTTTTACTGTAATCACATGCATATTTAGCTAGATTTCAAGGCATCTGCATTATGGAACAAACATCACGAATGGCTCACCATTTTGCTGTGGGTCAGCATTATGTATGGACTTTTAATAGCCATGCATTAACAGTACTACAGAATGCTTCCTTCAATGAAAGTAATTAAATATACTACTTACCCAAAAAAATAAATAAATATACTGCAGGATATGCTTCATGGTGGAGTTCAGAAATGCATGCAAGAGAAACATATGATCAGATTTTGCAGCCCTTGTATACATCGGAATCAGAAAATATAAAACCAAGGAAATATAACTACCACGGTTAAAAACCATCAGAAAATATAAAAAAACCAAATATTAATTACCATTGTTAAAAACTATCTACAGGTCACTGGAAGGAAAGACAATAATAAAGTCAACAATCTTCTACATCCACAGTACGCATTGACTAAGTTTACCATAGCATAAATAAAAATACAAACCAGATTTTTTCACTTTATTATGCCTACTTCAGCTCGACAACCCAATTCATCTTGTCCTCTGTAAGACCCATCTGGAGTCTAGTAAGTGCAGAATAGAGTTGTTGTGAGACAACACCGATCCCGCTATCTACGTAAGAAATTCTGCATAAATCAAAGTTACAATAAGAGGTATTTCCTTAATGTTGTTTAAAGCACTGTGAACCCTCACTTTAGCACCCATGTGAAGCAAAACACCACAGTGGAGCCTCACTTCAACAACAGGGTCCCCACCAAAAAATAAACAATAACAATAATAATACAGAGAACTAAAAATAAAGAATGCATATAAAAAGGAAGTAAATTAAAACACTCTGTTGTCATCAAATTAAGATGGAAAAGAAGAAATCATATGACTAATGTTGACTAATGGTTATACATTTATACCAGCAGAAATTATTAAAATGGAACTTTATTTACAAGTCATGATGTACCAATCATACTGAGTCCTACTCAGTTAAAAGTTACAACAAAGTTTTTTTCTTAAGCAATTAACAAGCCTAGTTTGCTCACCTTGACAAAATAAGTCGAGCTCATTCACAAGATTCATCTAAGTACAGGCATAAAGCTTATTCAGCAGAACAAGCCAGAGAGAAACATAGATGAGCATGGCTTAAGTAAACAGCCTCAACTAAAGCCAAGCTCATCGCCATTTTATCAACCACAAGAGACCAGCTTAGCTCTTTACAGCCTTAGTTTTCTCAAAATGCTTTTGTTTTGTGCATTACACAGTAAGAGCAAGCAGCTAGAAAGTTTCCTCATCAGACTCTCATAGCACCATAGCATTAACATTCAACTAGAGGCTTCCTTCTAAGGATAGTCGATCTACCTATTCCAATATCTATTTCTGAGATGGAAAAATCAACACAGCCAACCTGCATAAATACTTGGCTTGGATGATTTGAATCTCCTCAACCCCCCGCCCACAAAAAAAAAAAAAAAAAAAAAACAAAACAAAACAAAAAGGAAGAAAGTGTATAATTTTAAAGATTTTCTTTTCCTCAATTTTCAAGACATCCAAACACAAAATAAGGAATTTCTGTTTTCAGCATTTCAAGGTCAATAAATTCTAATTTGCCAGTTCATTTTATCATTGTATTATTATGCACCAAATGATTAACTGCAAATGCAATATTAATTCCAGTGTGATTCCTGATTTTAGCTTAACTTTCCACTCTCGATCACCTTAAACACACTCCATGTTAACCACTACTTCCCTCACTCACAAGTTCATATCCAGGCTAGTCGCTTGTAAATTTCCTCCAAAAGCAAGACTGCTCGATCACATGAATATCTACAATCTTTGTTCAACCATTCTCACAACATGCCTCACACTTGGTCCAATAGTTTAGGTATGCTAGAATCACCTGCAGGGTGTTGTTCAACCATCAAAACACCAAGAAAGGTCTTTTAGCCATTTGCACTCACCCTCAAAGTATAAGCTTATCCATACAGTCAAGTTTAAGCTTCCGGCTGCTTGTATCAAGTTATCAGTTAAGACTCATGTGGATGCAAAAGAAAAAAAAAAATTGTCCAACTTATTATAGACCGTGCAGAAACATCATCAGACTTCTCTTCAAACTAATGTTCTACAGATTTTTTGAAGACTGGTCCCCAATTTTAATAGCTTAAAATTAACTAGGTACGCTCAAGTGACATTTTTTTGTTTTGTTTTGGAATTCACATTCATTGTCCGTTCTCAATGGTGAAGCTTGGTCAATTAGGAATTATTTTTTATCCATTTAACAGTAAGGAAAAAAACAAATAAAAATCTAATTTTCAAAACCAGATTAAAGATATTACCTTTCACCAAGATAAGTTACACTGCCCACTGGAGATACAACAACAGCTGTTCCCGTACAAAAAACTTCATCAGCATCAAGCAATTCATCCACTGAAATAGAGCGTTCCTCAACCTACACATTACCGGATGAGCATTGGAAACATAGATGATTGATTCAAGGAATCCATTTGCAAACTCTTGGTAGTGCATACAAGCTACAAACAGTGGAACCGGAGAAACTAATGCAAAGTGCCCAAGATAAAGATGAAAGGGATCTATCAACGATGTTAGAAAGCCCTATCAAAATATGGAAACAGTAGAGAAAACTATAAACCCTAATTATCGTATCCTCTTTATACTTTAAAAATTATCCAAGTCCCTTTCGTTGTATATAGTTCATTCTTTATTATGCATAGAAATGAGAATCCCACTGTTTGTAGGAAAGCTCCTAAAATTTATTCTTGTTCCACAAACTTTCTTAAACTAAATAAAAATAAATAAATTCTCTTTCCATGAACTAACATACCGCTTGATTTTAAAATTTGATGAAGGAAAGGGGAAAATAGAGAAAAAAGAAGAACCAGTATAGTGAAAAGTAATACAACAGAATTGATAAGAATACTGAGCCACCGTAAAAAATATGACGACAGCTATACATGGGTAAGAACATGAAAAATTCATTCTTGCTATATATAAATGTACAAGCCTCCATAATTAAAAGGGACCATGTCACTCAAAGACTCAATTCAATGAGTCATACCTAGGTGATTGGGCAGAGCAAAAAAAAAAAAAAAAAAAAAACCTGATTAAATGAACTCTATACAGCTTAAATCCCTTGGAAAACTTTCAGCCCTGAACATATTCAGCATCACACAAATTGGATAGACGCATCTTCCAAATATTGTAATTGCTTATGTGACAACTTTAAACTTTCCATCATGTATAGGTACTGCCCCTGTGAACCTTCTACTGCATATACATGGGGATGTCAATTTTCCAATCCAAGCCATCCACAACACATAGAGGCCCGAGCCTGAATTTTATGCTCTTGTATAAATCCATGGCCCAAGCCTCACCTGGTTTTTCAAAAATAAGGAGTTTTAAAAATTTAGGCAACATGGACAGCTCAAACACTAAACCTCACAAACAGTATGCGTAATCTCTAGCATTTGAGCTGGTAAACATGTGTATAAAGTTCTTTCACAAGATATTAAGTAATAACAAAACCGACAACACTGAAACAGGCCACAATCATTGAACCAACTTTCAGCGCCCACATTGAATAGTTTAAAAGCACTGTGTAGTGACTTCCCTTTCTTCTACACTTTACTTTCTATTTAGATGGCTTTGATAAAAAATTCATCAACCTCCTGACTGGTTTTCACTTTGCAGGAGAAAGAACCCCATTTCATAAGTTCACCCCGCTAAGAAATACCTACTAGCATTATTTTTGGCAGAAACATTTAGTAAAGATAGAAATTCATTAAATTACAAATAATCTAAATCTTGGTTGTCTAATATCACTTATATCATAAATAGAATCGTAGGGCCTTTTTTTTTTTTGGATAAAAATCAATAAAATCATAGTTACCCAACGATACCTGAAACCCTTGGCTTCGAGCAACATCAATTATACTCTTTCGCGTAATGCCGGGTAGGATTGTCCCTTTGATTGCAGGAGTGGATATAACGTTACCCTAGGAAGCAATAGTATATGAGAACATATTAGCACTGACCACCTCTAAGAAACATAAAGCTTCATAATAGCACTTATGCAAGTACCAGATAGAAAACAATAGTCACAAAAGGACACAAAATAACCATTGACATAGATGTAGTAGAATATAGATGAACAGTAGGACCAAGTAAGAAAGCAAAGAAAATTAAAGACATTACAAAAACTTTACCACATTAAACCAAACACATCCTTGTACAATAAATCCACATTGAACTAATCATAAGTCTTCTGAGGCCACCAGAAAGATAAAAAGATTACAAGAAATTCTTATAAGCCCAATCATTGGTGGAGATTCTTTCTTATCAAGTACGTCAGACAAAATTGTAGGAACAATGAACTAAAAGCCCATAGAGTTAGTTGTCTGGAAACCAAGTCATGGAATGCAATGATGTACAAAATCCTAGTACCACAGACACCTCCACCGCAATGACAAGGAAAAGAAGAAAAAGAAAAAGAAAAAAGAGGGGGGTGTCATAGAACATAAATGAAGAATTAGAGGTAGAAATACAAATTGTCATTCTAATCTATCATGTGTCAAGCTGTTTGGAGTAGATGTTCAATGTGGTGATAATAAAATTGATTAAGATGTGATTATCATTTGAAGACCAAAAAAATACAGGCATGTGAATAAAGCATGGCTATTCCATAAAGTTCAAATGTTTCAAAGCACAATTAACAGCCTTGCAATCATTTTTTTTAAACAAAGAAAACTAATATTCAATGTTATAATTTATTCACAGTTTTGCTTTTCTATTTTTATCTCAATTATTAGCATTAAAAAAAGAAACCCCACACCATCTGGTTCAAAAGTCAGTATACCTTTACAACAAAAATATTGCAAGAAGAAACCTCCTCCAGATATCTTTTGTGAACACAATCAAGGTACAGAACATCAGAATAGCCTCGAGCTTTTGCAGCAGTTTGTGCCTTCAGAACCTACAAATGATTTAATTTAAAACAAGATATCTTAGTAACTACAATTTGTAATTCAATTTACAAAAATTAATCTTATAGATGATCTACCTTGATCAAAAGGTTAAAACGCCATCATTTCTTCTAAGTATCTTAATGTTCCAATATAATGTATGGGTGCTCCCTATTTAAGACAAATATATGGCCCTAGATAGAGCATACTGGTGAAAAATTTTCATCCAGCCAATCCCAATGAATCTTTTTTGAGTTGTTAACATTCAAGATGCACAAGAAAAATAACACTAGACTTTTCATCAGCCTATCAGTATGCACAACCAAATATCATCATCACATTAGACAATAATACGAAAACCAACGTTATGAACACTGTATCTAGTTCTTAATGGGCTAGAAATTACATCAAATTTCCGTGCAGGAAATTTTGCGCCACATAGGAAGATAAAATATTTTTAGAAAAAAACAGGAAACAACTTCAATAACAGAACTCAGCATAGAAAAAAACATATGATGGTAATTGGTCATTACACAAATGATAGAAAGAAAGACAGGGAGGACTAGAAAAGGAAGCTCTAAACTGCTTCCTTCCTTCGGCAACAGATTTGCGCAATGGTTTCCTTCACAGAAATAATGGGATAAACTCGAGGTCCCCACCTTGTTCAAGAGTCACATGAAATTGAAAATAAGAGGCCTATAGGGGTGAAAATTGAGATCATGGTTGCTTTGAAATAGGGCAATAATGTTTCGAGCATCAATCTCAACAAGAAGGTTAGTGATACCAAGGTCAAGAGCCAAGGTTAGGCCATCTCAAAGACCTCAAAGCTAAGTCATCATGCTCATAGTGGTACCTATGTTCCTTGAAAAACCTGTAACCCAATTGCCATTATGGTCCCTAATGAGAGCCCGAAGAGATAGATACATATGTATATAAAGAAAGAATTCATTGGTATCAGGATGAAACTTAAAGATATTTAATGATAATTACGAATGTATGAATATTGATCTCAATTCTCAAATTATGAATTAAAAAAAAAAAAATCCATCCAACAAACTAAAATATATTCTAGTCCTCTCTCACTTAATCAATGCCTGGGGCCAAGCACTTACTGGCTGGCGGACAAGCAGGTTCTGAAAGACGTCAACTTGTGCAAGACCATTTAATAATGCATATGGACACACTGGTAATCATATGCAAAATGACAACAAAACAAGCACTGCAACACATACTTACCGCAGCATAGTTTCCTATAGTCTTTACACCTCCAGTACCACCAGGAGTTGCACGATGCAGTTCAGACTCAACCACCAAATTTATGGGTGCCATACCTTCCTGAGAACAAATAAATAAATATAAAACACCAAACAATTCAGGAAGGGAAATGTGGCAAAAATATATGAGGGAAGTTTGAAAAATAAAGAGATGTCATAAAGGAAACCTAATGCAAATAACCATAAATCTAGACAGGAAGCAAAAATATGATAAAATTCTAACAAAATCACTAATTTATACAAGCTGTCATTTATTTTGGTTAAAAAATTCTATAGCGCGAGCCATTACTCCAAACCATTGCTATCTAGGCCGAGTTGCAGAACTAAGCATTAGTAGCTAACTAGCTATTTATGAAACTCTTCCAATAGAATTGTTTTTACTCAGAAATAAGAACGGTGCACAGCAATCATGATATTACTAACAATTTATCAAATTTCATGATGGCTCAATAGCAAAACAAAGCATCGAATTTCTTGACATTCCATCTAAATTTAAGACATCATTGATAAAATGTTAAAAACTAAGTAAGTTATCTCATGTGTACATAAGCTTTTGCTCTTCTTTATGTTAATACTACTTTTTACTTCATAAAAAAGATAAAATAAAACAAATAAGTATAGCAATGATACATAAAAATATACTTTTGAAAAGGCACATGGAAACAAGCATTAAACTATGGGAATAAAATTATTAGCTACATAATGCATCATAAAAGCAGATAACATAAATGTGCCTCCATACAGAGGGGAAAGACACTGAAATTTTTTTATTTTCAATCCACACTTGATTGCGATATGCATGCAAAGGAAGATAATTAACAAACCTTAAAATAGTTTCCAACAGGAGAAACATAAATCAGAAAGGTGTACTCAGGAGCCGGTGCAAGACCAAGAACAGCTCCACTTCCCATAAGCAATGGCCTAATATATAAGGAACCTTTGCCTGAAGGGGGAACCTGCAACAAGAAATTAAAGAGGACAACTTACAAGTCCACCATGTGTTACCAATCGCCAACAAAAATTTCTCCTGGAGAAATTAAAGTTGCACATTACCCAACGTTTGTTTGCTAAAACGGTAGTCTTTACAGCTTCCACAAACTGTTCAACTGTTGGTGAAGGCATGCACATCCGCTCTGCACCCATCCTCATCCGCAATGCATTTTCCTCTGGACGAAACAATAAGATATTACCATCTTGTTTCCTGTAGGCTTTCAGGCCTTCAAATAATCCCTAAAGACACAAGCAGTAGAAAGAAGAAATTATATTTGATAAAATAAATACAACTGATAAGGTTTTCTGTAAGAATCCAAAGCAATGATCAAAACGAGAGTGACATTGTGTAAATACAGCAGCAGATTATAGACTTATAGTAACTTCTTAAATTTTTTGTTACTTGAGAAATTTAGACACTGTTTGGATCTCGGATAACCTGAGGGAAAGGAAAGGAAAAATTTTTAATTTTTTTTTTAAAAAAAAAATGCTTTAGAAAAAAAAATGATTTTTAAGAAATTTTCATCATTTTCCCTTCTTTTCCCCCAGTCTTTCAAAAATCCAAACATAGCCTTAGATACAATAAAACAGGCACGTTGCAGATAAAGACATTATCTTACAAGTCATGTAGATATATATATATACACGTTGGGGAAGGATGAGGTAATTAATTTTTTTAAAGGTCAAAAGGAAAATGGAACAAAAATTTATATAAAATGGGATTCTAATAAACCAATTGAGAAAACCCTTAAGTCCATTCTGGATCACAGATAAAAGTGCTGCGCGTGTGCCTGGCTGCAAGTGCACGCACACACAGTCACAGATTCACACAATTAACTTACCATTGAAATTAATACCCACTAACTAACTAATGACTCTAAACAGATCCATTTGAACTAGTAAGTCATCACAAACAACCAAAGAAACAATTTTATAAACAGGTTCATTTGAAAAGGTAATTCATTTCTCCTCAAAAAAATTCTAGCCAATCACTTAAAAGAATTAAAATTAACTCCGATAAGGGGTATCGATATACATAATAAAAAAAAAAACAGGCACAAAGCCCAAGGGAAGCAAACAAAAAATTTCGCACTACTTCATCCCCACATTCAACACCTTATGCAAAATTATTCTCATATAGAATAAATAACCTAACAAAAGCGGGGGTTTAAAAATCTAACCTGCCCATAATTTAAGATTCCAGCTGATGGGTTCAATTCAATGTTTCCAAAACGCTGCAATTCACCTTTGGAGAAGTTCCCATCTCGGGTACATTTCATGATGTACATATAATCAGTTGGCGTAATCCCAAATCCAAGGTCGTCCCATTCTATGTCAGCTAATTCGAAGGTCTCATTGCTGAGTTTAACATAGACTAGTCAGTGTACAAAATCAACACATAAACACGGCATACAATCGAACAATGCAAATTTAGTGTCGCTGTTTAAAAAAGAGAGACATTGATACGCAAAAACTGTAATGTAGAAAAGGCATGACACCACTAGGTAGTAAACAAATTGCACGAGGCAACATCTGAAGCAAAGATTTTTCAGATTTCCACAGTGCTTTGCATGTACTCTCAAAATTTATTTCATGAAACCATCCAAAAGATTTTGATATTACAATAAAGAGATGCACGAACCTGTAGGTTTCAGACAATATCGCATTACACCTTACGGGAGATGCCGATTGAACATTCCAACTTGCGAAAGGAACCTCTTTTTGGAGCTGCAAATACGTGCATGTTTCGATTATTATATTAAATTAATCATTTCAACCAACAAAAAAAAAAAAAAACATTTTTTTTTAAACACCGTTTGCATGCCGAGAAATCACATGAAAATATAGAATAACTTGGAATCGTTCCGATCCGAAGACTTCTCCCATTTTCCCACATTTTCTGGGAACCGAACACTGCTATCGAATTATTCGAAATACATCGTACGATTCACGAATTCATGATGGTTAATAAGCCATAAGAGGATTAGAAGGAGATACCTTGAGAGATGGAGGGCAGAAGCGCCTTCTGTCAGAGGAGGAGGCGGCGGCGGCGGGGAGAGGGAGAAGGGTAGAAGCGTTGCGTGAGGGGCAGAGAAGGTAATTGGTCGGGTGAAGCCCTGCGAAGACGGCGCTGCTCTCCATCTCTCTCCCTCTCTCTCTCTCTCTCTCTCTCTCTCTCTCTCTCTTATTCGCTTATGGCTGATTCTTCACAGTGTGCGGTCTTGCCGGCTGAGCTATTCGCTTATGACTGATTCTTCACAGTGTACGGTCTTGCCGGCTGCGCTGAACAGAGACTATAAACAGTGGAGTACAATATACCAAACCTGATGAAGGATCCCGATCAAATTAATTTTAATTCCTTATTACCAGATTTTCCCTTTCTTTTTTTTTTGTAAGTAGATTTTCCCTTTTCATTAAAGGGAAATTCCACACAAATTGTGCCGCGTCATCGGTAAAAAGAATCGGAATCTGCTTAATCTACGAAAAATTGAAAATATTCATAACTTACTTAACTTACGGAGTATTTGTTTGGGGAACGACGACAATTTCAACTAAAGTTGATGGAAATATAATCATATGTGTATAATTATGTATACATATATATAACGATTTTTTTTTTTTTTTTTTTTTGTCAAACTATACAAATTGGGCTCAAAATAATTTTCTACCATGCATAGTCCATCTGTAAGTTTAATTTAATAATAAGAAGGTGGAGACTAAAAAGATTAATCTTAATCCTTCTTTGTAATCTGTTAAGTTTGCTAGCGTTAGTGTAGTATTAGATAGTTAAAGAATATCTAACTTGTTTGGAATCTTAGAGTTTGTTTGGAAACCTGTACTTTAAGAATTAGATTAGAATGAGTCTAATCAATAATTATTATTTGATTTTTAAACAAATCAACTTATGAAGATAATTTTTTTTCTTTAAAGTGTGTTTATATCTTTTTTGCAAAAAAAATATAAATTGTTTAGCAAGAAAATAAGACTTATTATTCAGTGTAAAATAAAAACTTGGTCAGACTTCATTTTCAATTTACCCAAATTTTCAGGTTTGCCAAATAACCCTTTAATTGGTCAAACTTTATTTTCAGTTTATTGCTTTTTTTAAGGGTCCTATTAATTCCTAAGTTTAAAAGACGTTAAGATAAATACTTTTACTAGAATTTGTTATTCCAATAAATAATGTTTTTACACGCAAGTAGGTTAAAATATATTGAGAGAGACAAGTAACGGTTGGACGACTAACACCGTTTCTCATTTATGATTCTTGAATTCAATTCAAATTGGTTTTCTTTTATTAGATTCCTATTTTTAAGAGATTACGGTTTTCAAATGATTGGTTTATTCTTCACACAATTTTACCATTTTTATGCCCCATTTTTTAGGGATCACACCCATCGCGATTTTAAGCATAACTAGTATGAAGATGTTACCGTATTCCCATGATATTGTCCAACTCAAAGAAATATTACTTTTACGTTTTGGCTCTGTATTAAGTTTTTTGAAGTCTTCCGGCATTAGAATCACAACAATTGTAATGTTCATATTTTTTTATCCATATTCAATTTATCTTGATAGCAATCGTAAAGGTTAGTTCATTTCAGTTAATTGTGTTTATATTTTTGGATCCATACTCAAGATGGCATGGCATTTTTTTTTTTTGGGAGAGAGGGGGGGGGGGGGGGGGGGAATTCCCCAATGTTATATGATAAAATACCTAATTTATCTAATTTGTCATATTTAGTGCCATATTGCATTCAGTATTGTCTTAAAAACATTACACTATTATCTGGGAAAAAAAAATCTCAATTTATCTGAATATTTATGGTACTAATACAGTAAAAACAATGCAGGGGGAAGAGGGAATTTCTATTGTTATCTTAAAAAAATATATCATAAATTATTTGAATATTTCTAAAATAGTACCTGTCTTTTTTTTTTTTGGTGGTGTGGGGGTGGGGAACTCCATTGTTATATGATAAAACTCATTCAGTATTTTCTTAAAAACATCGTACTATTATCTGAAAGAAAAAAAAAATCTCAATTTATCTAAATATTTATGGTACTAATAAGGTGAAAACAATGCAGGGGAGAGGGAATTCCTACTGTTATCTAAAAAAAAATCACAAATTATTTGAATATTTATAGTTCTAAAAACGTACTTGTCTTTTTTTTTTTTTTTTTTTTTTGTGGTAGGGGGGTGGGGAACTCCCCATTATTATACGATAAAAATCCTAATTTATCTGATTTGTCATGATAATAGTTGAGTTACTGTATTATCTTTATACATATTTTGTATGATGTGTCATAATTAATTATCTGAATATTTTGCATTTGTAATTTTGTATGATATGTCATGGTTAATTATCTAAATATTTCGTCGAACTCGAATGCGGGATGTATCTCGAAGCATTAATCGATGATTCTTTTTGAGAATTGCCAAAAGGAAGGAGAAGATTACAGCAATTTTGAAGAAACCTCCTATAATCTTGTTTATCTAAATTTTGAGAGTATTTATCTGAACTGGGAATTGAGGGCTTTTCATATTAAGTTCTTTTTTAGCTATTAATGGTGTTAATATCACTGACCAATCATATTAAACCAAGTCAATGGTCTTATGTTTTGATCCTCTAATAGTGATCCTATATACCACTACTCTCATATATATATATATATATATATATATATATATATATATATGAAAAAGCCCACATTTATAGACGTGCCATCGTTTCTAAGATATTGGCTTGTTGGCAAAGATGTCCCCATATGAAGGCTTAGATTAGGTGGTAAAATTCATAAAGCCTAAATTTTAGAATTGTCTTCATGCGAACTACCTATATCTACATCTAGCCATTGTCCAACAAAAAAATGTAAACAAAAAGAGACAAAATTATAATAAGAATAATAATCTATATCTATACTTCTATACTACCTATAAAAAGATTAATGTAAAAAAACCTTTTGATTGATTAATATACTTTTATTTTAATTTTTAAATACACAACTACCCACCCTTTTACATATATAGGAAATATAGTAATATGAAAATTATAATTCTAAAACACATACCTTAATATATTCTAAAACACATACCTTAATATATAAAATACAAATAGGAATTCAAAGGAAACGGAAACTATAATTCTTATATAATAAATAGAAATATATAGGAATATGGAAACTATAATTTTAAAACAACAGTCGGAACACATACCTTAATATATTCTAAAACACATACCTTAATATATAAAACACAAATAGGAATTCAAAAGAAATGGAAATTATAATTCCTATATAATAAATAAATAGTTGGATTGTAAATTCCACTTTCTCCATTAAGAGTAGTTTCAACCTTCTTTCCACCTTTTCCATTAATGACGATTTCTCTCTTCTCTGGTTAACGGCAATTTTTCCCTTCTCTGGTAAGTTTTGCTTTGCAAATCTATACTACCTATAAAAGGTTGAATCTCAGAAAAATTTTTGAACGACCAATATACCCTTATTTTTTAAAAAAAATACATATCTACCATTCTTTTAATTGAAACACATAATAAACATTCTTATCATTTGATAACAAATGAAAGTTAGATTTTAATTCAAACTCTTAATAAATTAAAATTAGATTTTTACTCAAATTCTTTTTTTAAAGCAACTATCAAGTTGCATGATAATATATATGAATATAAACTCTTTAAATATTCTGTTTTATGAAGAAAAAAAAATTCTAAATATATATCTAAAGAGTTTTTGATCTTTTGTTGTACTTTCGAACTTTAAACTTTATCTTTTATAAAAAAAAATATAAAATCTTTATGTATTTATTATTTTGTATAACTAATATTATTTAAAAATATTCACGTACAATGCACATGTGCTATATATAGTAATAATAATAATAATAATAATACGTAAAGAAAGGGAGGGGTGACTGCGGTCTATGAAACGAGCTCTAATTGGGTACGTCTACAACCCTCCGAAAATGACATCACTTATGAGTCTATGGCCATCGAGTGGTGGACGTTTGATGGAGGGTCACCACTCGCTATCAGACCCACGATTACCTTTGTTTGTGGTGGTTTATTTGTCATTTTCCCTAGGTGGCCCAGGATCACCTTTGTTTTGGGCTTCCAGTACATGGGTCTTCTTTCACAATCGCCACTCACTCAACTACTGTCTTGGTTTAAATTATACAAGAAAAACGAAAACAAAACTTGTTTTAAATTAAACAAATATATAAAAAAAAATTTATTCCTTCCAGCTGCTGCATACATCACAAGCTCACACTATCACACAGTTAATTTGCATGCCAATCCAGTGCTCAAAAAATTGCATGAGACCAATGAGTTTAACCCTAATCCAACCCAGTTGTTCCTGTCTTTTTCTTGGCTGATTTCAAATTTGAGATGTTTGTAGCAAAATTATATATATTATAATAATTTAATACAGAGGGAGAAGAGGTCAAAGATGATCAATTAATATCTCTCTTTGGAGTTCCATATTTCCTCCACTTAATGCGCAAATTTACTGAAAGCATTCAACGCCTACTGAGAAAATCAAAGGTACATACTTTGAGTAGATCATGGTTATGTGGAAGAAGGGGGGAAAAACCAAAAGAAAATGTTATTTTCCTAGTGGTGAAACATGGGGATGACATATGGCAATTGTACCAGACCTCAGCATTTTATATATATGTATGTATGCGAGCAGTGACCCATTCAATATGCAAAATAATAATCAATATTTTATGATTATACAGAAATATTATATATTACCTTTATATGTATATATATAAGTTAAATTTGGGATTCCATATATCAATACCTTATATATTTTTTTTTTTGAAGATTCTGAGTCAAATTGATTTTTTGTAATTATTTATTTTTGTGCCGAACGAGGAGTATCCCATGTCCTTAGGCCATGACTAATCCCTCCGCAAGCCCGTGTATTCACATTGAGGCGTGCAGCTACCTTCGCTATCTGTTTCTTGTGCAGGCACGCAGCTTCTTGTTTGACACTTGACATACTTCTCTTCAGCATATTTCCTTCAGCAAAATCAGACTGTGGCAGTCATTTTAGTTGATCTCTCTCTCGGAGAATGCAGATTGCACCACTTATGGGGCCATCTTCGAACTTGCCAGTGTGACACAAACAATAAAAGAAACAAAAACTGGCAGTGTCTCATCAAAGGATATTTACTTATGAACTCGAATACAGCTTCTCCAGCACCACTTTTTAAATTATATTCAACAATAGGCCGTTAAGAAGTAAAGTAAAAGCTTATCTCTAAAGAAATTTTCTACTCCCTTAAGAGTTAAGACCAACCATCAGTTAAATTTATCTCAACTTTAATAGATGCAGAATCGGTGAATTTATCCGAATTTTGGCATTACCCATATTTATAGATTAGTTGGACCAAAGTTCAGAATACCTGTTAGCACAAAACCAAACAAAGCAAAAAGAAAAAAAGAAAAGAGCAAATTCTGAAGAACATGTGCACCATGGGCCACCCCCACCAGAACTTAAAAATTGAGAAGAAAAAGGAATGAGAACTAAACTAGCCCAACACTTAGGAGCTAGATGATATCCATTTATGCACTGACGTGTGCCTGTGTCTTTATGAAAGTTAAAAATCCAGTCACCAGGAAAAACGACAATGCTAAAAATAATAATCAACAATCAGATAACGCAAACTAATCCTGAATCCCACCAAATTCATTATCCCAAAGTGGAATGCTTCAAGCGATTGATGCACCATGCCTAACCACGTTTTACTTTCTGATTGTTAAGACCAATGGATATGTCATTGGTTCTCAATTTTTTATTTTTTTTTAGTAATTATATATATATATATATATATATATATATTACATTACCTTCATCAACAGAGAAGCACAACCCATGGTGTGTGTATATGTATATGTAATATATTGGTGACCTGGAAATTCATTAAGAAGTTAATAACATATCATCCCAGGATAGGGAAACCCTCTAGCATCAGGATTTAAAATATTACACAGATCCATAGAAAGGTTATCTAAAACAATGAAGGGGGTACATTACGCATTCATAGTAATCAGAGATTATGGCACCATGTTTATGTTTGCAAAGATTAAATTCATCATAGGTAATGGGAGATATGGTTGATTAACCATCCAAGTCCACTCCACTGGAGTTTCCTAATTCCCTGTGTCAGAAGCCTGTTCAAGCCCATCTCTCTAGTACCCACAATTCTGTTGCCAGGTAAAAACCACATTTCTTATAAAAACCCACAAGGCCACAATCAAGCATCCATCGAGGCATGGCAATTGGGCGGGTATGGATGGGTTTGGGCGGGTCTAAATGGGTTGTGACAAAATCTTACCCGAACCCAACCCAACCCATTTATGTAGCAAACCCGTGCAACAATCACCCAAATCCGACCCAATTATGCCTAACAAACATGACCTGACCCAAATTCTTATCACATCCTCACCATTGAAGCATCAACCTATGCCATTGCATATTATTGACATTGTGAAGAAGAACAATGAAACAAAGAACCAAATAAATCATGCATCTTTTCCATCTTCGCCTGCACTCAGTGGATTTTAGATTGTTATGAATTCCTGTTACAAAAAGGAAGCATAACATCGTAGGTACACAAAGTTGAGTTCAGAACTTTATTCCAATAATAGTACAGGAAGGAGTGAGTTAGCATAGTAAAGATAGAACTTAGAATTCTTACTTTGCAAGCTTACTGGAGAAGATAGAACGATATGAATATTAAAAGAACTAGAGGAAGGCCTAGAGTTAAAATTGCTTGGAAAGGCAGGAACTAGTACTGAGGTAATAGGGTCCTTCAAATAAGGCAACAGCAGGGAAAGAGAGAAGTTCTCTCCAACTAAGAAGCACTCGCCTCCTAACAGAAGAGAGAATGTAAGGAAGAAAGACTAGCAGATGCAGACAATGTAAGCGGTCGATCAATTGAGACTTTTTATAGTCCGCTACCTAGGTACAATAGAAGAACTAGTATGAAAGCGATTCTTAAAAGAAACCCCTTTCAAAACACTAGTGCAACCGAAGGAATTATCTCTTCTGAACTGAAACAAAGAAATGGCTCATAACCAGTGCTTTTGAAAAGCTCTCCTCAACTGAAGGCGCACCTACTGTTACAAGAAGTCTAGTCTCTCTCAGGTCCAGTTTCGATCTCAAACTAACTTATTTAATAGGCCGGGAGAGAGATATCCACCAAACTTAAAACCTCAAGTATTCTCAAAGACTGCACTTCAACAAAAATTATGATTTGATACATATGTACATGACAGAATCAATGAATTTAATTCAATGCTGAATCTATTTATCATTAAAGTAATCCAGAAACCAATACATCCATTTGGATGCTTATCGACCCACGCAAGATCTATACTGATACTGTCTACTCAACTTACCAGAGAAACAGAAGCACCCAGATTGGAGTATATGCTCTTCCAGTACGTCCAATTCGATGTACATATCCTGCAGCACTTTGAGGCATTTCGAAATCAATAACCTGTCGAAAAGGCAGTACAGGTCTTGTCAGAAGGCATACTAGCTGAAGAAGGCATTTTATAAGGGTCAAGGAAAAGAAATGGATTCATCAATAGGCACAATCAGATATTTATTTTGCCTAGCGTATGCACATTTTTGAAGTCGATTCCCCTCACTACTCCAAATTGAGAGTCCCCAACTTTTGCTTGGCAAGCTTTCTAGGCTTTCTTTTTTTGGGGTCAACATGACTCTCTCCCTACCGGCTTGTTCCTTGTGTTCTGTTTGGCTGTCATCAGTTGCAATCAAATAATTAAAAAGCTCATCATTGAATTCCTGAAGAAAACCAGCATTCAATTCATCACCATGAACAACAATCATTCTCCCAAAGAGGTACACACTGGTTGGAAAACCAATCTTGTGCTGTCAGGTTGCAAAGCATTTGAAAAGGGAATTAGACAACATACCTCAAGGATATGGTCTTGTGGAGACGTGAATTCTGCGGCAACTCGGATATGCAAAGGGCTTACACAAATGGGTTCCAATTATCCAAACTAGGGTTGTAGGAGAGGAGATTATGCCTCTCACATGAATCTTTGTTTTCCAAAGGGATTTCCCATCCTGCCTTTCAAATGGAATAAACTAATTGTGAGCCACTAGTTAAGTTTATTCAATAACAAATGTGCACATTTTGTTAAGGATTCAAGTCAAAACATCACTAATTACAGAGAGAGATGAGTGTTACCTGTTGACGGCGGAGGGTGGAGACCGGCGTGCGAAACCCTAAACGCGAGGGAGAGAGAGGGCCTGATAGTATGAATCACTGCTTATTGAATTTTTCTATATTAAAAGCGGTGTTAGTAACACCGCTTTTATACTTTTTATTTATTTATTTTTTTTTGGGCGGGGATTTTAACGTCTTCAAATGCACATAGGTGCCACCATTATAAAAATATAAAAATAAAAGGTTGCGGGGAGACTTGTAACATAAAGGAAATGATAAAAACCCAATTTTTGGTCCACAGTTGATATACCTAGAATGACTGTAATAGTTCTCTTACTGCTAAAGAACCAATGAGAGGAAAGACATAAACAAGCCTATCAAGGAGTGATCCGCAAGTGTTTTCTTAAATCGGTTGAGTCATAACCTACCTTGAGTCCCACTAAGGGTTAATGGCTCCAATCTATGAATAGGACCATCATAAACAAATACACCCTTGACTACTTGGCTCATACACCTTTACCACTAGACCATCACCTTTGATGGTATCCACATAACTAATATGGTTAATAGTTATTTTGTCAATGAAATTTTTATTAATTCAAATGATCGTTATGTCAACTGTCAGTCTGTTACATCAATTGTCAGTTTTAAGGAAATTTAGGTAAATGATGCAAACAAGCACTGCTTGTGACTTGACTTATAATAGATTCCTTCCAACTATAAAAGAAATCCTTTAGCTTTCCTTCAAATATTAAGGTCGCTAGGAATGTGGAATCTTAGACTTGATGTAAATTACAAGTCAGTAATGTATTAATCAAACCCATCCATCAAATTATGATTGCATCAAAGATAACATTTACTCGCAAAAAGTGCACACCCTTCTAGTCTAAATATATACTGACGGAATTTGGGATTAAATAAAAATGAAAAAGAGGCTGAGAATGATTACTTAAAAATTAAAATGATGGGCATTATTGAAATGTTTTTGGAAATGAGAAGAGAAAAAAAGAACTGTTAAGAGTTGATTATATAATACTCGGAATATTGTCAACATATTTCAATTGAACAACTCAATTTGAAATTTGGGTTAGTTGTTGATTGTTTCACAACCAAGGGCTTGTTTGGATGTCCAATTCAAAATTAAACAGTTTAAGAAATTTTACTTAATATCAAAAACATAAACCTATCACCCTTGAATTATAATATTTTAAAAATTTTAATGTCATCATTATATTTGATGTTATAAGATCAATTTTTAGAAATTTGGTAAATGCCACTATTTTAAATTCCACTCTTATTTGGAATGAAAACCATCATTTTTTTAAATTTGTCAATTCAAGTTAATGCATATATATATGCTTTCAATACTATGGAAATTTCTTCAACTGTTTAATTTCGAATTGGACACCCAAACAAGCCCTTAATTATCTTTCTTGAAGTTTGTATCTACGCACAAAAGAAATAGAGACAATAAAACAAATACGGAAACAATTACCATATCATAAGTTCCTTAACCAAAGGAACAATACATGAGTACTTTGGTACACTACCTGTAAATAAAGGTGGACACTTCTATAGTGTCCAAACTGGTGTATGAACCCTCTCGACACACCAATTGTCACAAGGGAGATCTGTCCTACAAAACATAGAATTCACCTCCCAAGAACTACCTAGCACTAGTATCTCTTCAAACAACAATCCACAAGCCATGAATAGAGGCAAGATCCTCCATCTAACAAACGCTACACTCTCTATGAAAATGTGAATATCAACAGCAACTGCCCTAAACACCCCACTCAAGTACATATGACATATGATAGACCAAGCATTTACAGAACTCTCAAAATATCTGACTGAGATGCGCCATTTACATTTTTACGCCACAGCGGGACAAGTAACCATTCACCAGCCATAACAAAAGAACCCCTTTCAAGTTTCTATTGACGACTTCCAGTATTCTGCCTTAAACCAGAAGAAAAAAATCTAATCAGTAACTCATAATTCACAATGCTTTAATATACTGGGACAAAAGCGACTTCAAAACAAAAAAAGGGAAAGAAGAGATACTTGTGTGTGACTATTCCAATCTTCAGGCAATAAACTACAGCTGCACAGAATAAACAAACAGAAATTACAACTTCTGTTTTGACCTGGTCCGTTTTCCAATTTCCTCATCAACCTTCTCATCATTGGCTGATTCAGAAACACCATGGTCTTTAAGCTTCTGATCATTCTTCTCAGCTATGGCATCCTCTTGAGACTACAAAATGAAATCATGCATAAATTTTCAAACTAAAATATATAAATGAAGAAAGAAACAAGAAACAAAAATGCATGTCCTTTTTTTTTTTCTTTTCCTACAATTACAATATAACAGGTGGCTGACTGTAGTGGGAACAAGGACCTTGTGGTGTGCCATATATAGTCAAGGTAAATGCCTCATACAATGAAAATAAAATCAACATGCAAAAACACAAGTAGTCAAAACAAACAGACAAGCTTGTAATACTTATTTCTACATGCTTCATAAAAATAAAATAAAAAACTTATTTTTATATGCAAGAACATCAAGAAAGGCAAATTTCGAGACAAAAGAAGCTACCAGATGGTGCTCAGCAACTTGTTCGACATCCACCAAAAGTACTTCTTGCACCAATCCCTGCGCCTTGGAGCCACAAGGTGATCCTATGCACGAAGAATTAGCACTGACCGTTTGTTCCTCCACCTTGACAAATATCCTGGTCTAATTCTGCTACAGAGTTCTGAAGACAGTCTAGTTGGTCTTGAACAGCAAACTTGTCAGTCTCGATGTTTTCACAAGTCACTTCTGAAATTTTAATGATTTTATCTATCATTAAGACGTTGGTCTCTTCAGAACCTCCTTGACTTTGGTTCAATGACATCAATGAATGATGATGCTCTGGTGCATTTGATTGCGTTGAAACCACACTGGCAAAAAACAAATGAACATAGAAGGTTGTCAAAATCCAATAACACAAAAGAGGAACCAACTAAATGCATCGAGAAATCACTACAATACCAAAGGACAGAAGAAGAAATTTAATTCCAAAGAACAAGAGTTGTACCAGTTAGTAGTAACCGTTTCTGATAGTTCCATGGTGGCTTCTTTTTGTTGCTTCCTCTTCTTATTATTCTGCTGTTCCTCTACCAGTGTATCAACCACACTATGCGAAGAAGAGCTTTTAATCCTTCTTTTCCTTCCAGCCAGAAGCCCCTGTTCAGAAAATGAGTGGGCAGAGTTTTCCCTGGAATCTTTGTTACTTTCAGATTCCAGATTATGTATTCCTTTTACATCTTCACGTACTGAAGGCACTTCAAGTATCACTTTTGGTTCTCCAAGAGAATATCTCAGAGTCTGTCTCTCACTCAAAATTTGTCCATCAAATCCATTGGATGAGTCCAACTCTCTAGCTAGTGTCAAGCTTGCATCTTCATTGTCAGATATCAGAGACCTTTCTCCATGCTTAATCGGGACTTTATCAGGAGAATGTTTAAAGATCAATTTAGCACATTGTTTAATCCATGAGAAAGGAGCGGAGCTAGGAGAACCACAATCTGATTTTTGTATAGAAGGCAAATCCAATCCAATGCCATCATTGGCAACATCTATTTGTCGATGTGAATCCACATCTGCAGTTTGTATAATTGTTTGCTGCTTTAAAAAAAAATTTGCAGGACCTTTTTGCTGGCGGGTATCCACATTTGATTGTTGCATCTCAGCTGCAGCAATATTATCTGAGGCAATTTTTGTATCCTCCAATTTATTCAGGTGCTTAATCTGAGCATGAATCTCCTCTCTATCTGCATGCAGCAATTCCCTCTGTTTCTTTAACTTCTGCCTTTGCATCTTAAGCTCTTCAATGGAATTATTTAGCTCTGCCCATTCCCTGTCCCTTCGCTCGTGATCCAAATTGATCTCAATCCTTTCAGCATCGAGCCTTTTCATTTCTAAAGCAACATGTTCCAACTCTTTCGCTACTGTTTCCTTGAGAGAATTGATATACTGAAGTTCTTTCTTTTTTTCTTGCTCGAAGGCTTTCTCTCTTTCCTTGAAATAACTTTCCAATTCCTCACGCCTTTTATCAATACAGTATTCCAGCTCCCTCTTCTGCATCTCCATATCCAACAAGACATCTGCACGTTCCTTCTGAATCTTACTGAACCACTCAGAACGCTCATGCACCATATTACTCATAAAGTCTTCCCGCTCACGAGAAAGTGACTCAACATCACGTTTATACTGATCTCGCATTGCATCCCTCTCTATTTTTAGGCTCTCACGCTCATCCTTGAGAAACTTTGAAATAGCTAGTCTCTCCTCAGCAATACGTTCTGCTTCCCTTTGGAGTTCTTCTCTTTTTTCATCAATAAACTCCCACTCAGCCTCAAACTTTGCCTTCTCTAGCATCAACTCATCGGCCCCGGCCATAAGTTCGTGTTGCTGAGCTCTAACCAAATCAATCTCTTCTTTGAGTTTCGTTTCCAGAACTAGTAACTCACTTGTTTCACTTTTCATGGTCTCTAGGTTTTCCTTTGCACAATCAACTTGGTTCCTTTTGGCTTCCAGTGAATCCAAAGACCGCTGAAGGTCTAGCTTCATGTTATTGATCTCCTCCTGTTCTTTCTGCAAAAGGGTTTTCTTCAACTCAACCTCTTTCTCCAAAGCGTTGAGATTTTTCTCTTTCTCCTCAAGTGAATTTAACATCTCTGTCATATCCCTCTCCTTATCAGCCAATTCCCTCGACTGAACTTCCACGTCATGTTCCTTATCCACAATAAAGTCCTCCCGCTGCCTAAAATCGACCTCCCTCAACTCCCAAGCTCGTCTCTTGGTTTCTAATTCATCATCCACTAATTTGCGCTTCATCTCCAGCTCTGCTTCAAAGTCAGAGGTCCTTCGTTTCATAGCAGCTTCATGATCAGCCATAAGTTTTTGAACTTCGCCCTGCATGATTCATCAAGGTAGATTAATTTTTTGCTACAATAACTATTATATAATGAATAGTTTAGCACAAAGTCATCCATGAAAGAGTTATTTCCAGGATGGAGATAGTGCCTAAGGTTTAGTTCACCCTATAGTAAGCCTCATCATGGGGGAAAAAAAAAAGTCAAATCAATGACAATGATGAGGAAAGTGACTCACAGATTCCTTGCTGGCGACTTTTTCCTGTAAAATAAGTTGCTCCTGTTCTTTCTTATTCAGCATAGCTTCCCTTTTTATAGCAGCCTGGGTGCACTCAAAGGAGAAACTACATAAATAACTCTTCCAACAAATAAGTAACAACCTATATAATGATAAATTTTATTTTGGTAAAATATATATAATGAATCATTAACACCCAAAAAAAGAAGAAGAAAGATATGAACCTCCTCCCTTGCTGACAAGGAAGCCACATTCAGCTCCAGATTATATTTTTCCTCATTTAGGGCTCTAAGATCACTTTCAAGATTCGCTTTCGAGGCCTCCAACTCTTTTTCAAGGCGGTTTAATTCCTGAGATTTATTAAATATGTAATCCTCTCTCTGGTTTAGCAAAGATTGTCCATCAAGTAATCTTTTTTCTCCTTGCTGCAGATTTTTCTGCCTTTCACACAAAGCTTGTCTCTCCAGAAAGATCTCTTTCTCTTTTGCATCACAACTAGCACAAGAAGATAACACAAGTTAACAAGCCATTTAAACCAAACTAGTCACTACCAAATTTATACAGCATTAAGAAGCAGATCTTGACCAAAGTCATCACTGCTGTGTGTCTATGATATCACATACATATATATATATATATATATATATATATATGAATTTGTTAGCAAACTTCTGCACGTATTTACTCTTCTGACAGGTCCTGGCCTGATTTTATGTTATTCCTTGGGTTTCAAAGATAAGCCCAGGTCTTATTGACAGAAGGCCCAAAAACCAAACACGAATTGCACAGAGTAAGTTAAACACAAAAATAGTTTATGTTACAATGATAAAATCAAACAAAAATGAATAGAACACATACTCAGTCTTGAAGGATATGATACGCCTCCTAAGATCATCTTCGCGTGCTTCAACTTCCTGTAATTTTCTTTCTGCAGCACGGTGATACCGGCTGGCTTCTGCTTGCAAAGATTCAGCTGCATGCCGCTTTGCCTCAGCCTCAGCAAACTTTTTCTGAGCATCCTCTGCCATTTTGCGTGCTTCAGCCAATTTACTCTCAGATTCAACCTTCATTTCAGCAGATTCTGCACGCATCTCATGCAAGGCCTTCTCAATCTACAGAAACCAACAAAAATCATGAGTAAGAACTTAAATATAATGATACCAGCTTAATAGAAAGAAACATTTGCTTCCATGAAGCAAAATCCTAAATGATAAGCTTACATTTGCTATACACTCTTTTTCAACTCCTAAAGCCCTCTTCAGACTATCTTCTCGTTTCCTTACTTCAGCTAAAGCAGATAAATGCGCAGCTTGATCACGCTTATGATGTATTTCAGCTGATTCAGCAGAGGCTTTAATTTGCTCATACTTGGAAGCCCACTCCTTTTTTTCCAATAAGAGAAGACCCATATGGTGCTGGTGGTCAAAGACCTACATAAAATTAAAAATGGTCAACTTTTCATCAAAAGGAATAAGAAAGGGTAGAATATACTTGTTGGGTAATTTATGAAATTGGTATCTATTATGAATATAAAGTTCATGTTTAATAGGAACATCCAGTACTCAATCCATTAAAATATTGTTATGCCAGATACCTTATCAAAATAAATAAATATATATATATATATATATATATATATATATATATATATATATATTGTTATGCCAGCTCATCAAGTTGTGAAAAGGATAAAAATGACCACAATATAAAGCACAGTTTTGTTACTTTTGCAATACTCAGAATGCTAACCAAATGAGAAAACAAGACAAATCATGGCACCGATTCATATGCATTCTTCTAAAAATGAAGTTAGGTTGTATGGGGACTACTAGATAAAACATATGTAATTAAAGCACCAGCTGAAGCACCATTACACAAAATTCTCCAAATTTCAAGGAAGTCCAAATGATGACCAATGTTTCCCCAAATTTCAAGGGAAGTCCAAACTCCAAATAATGACCAATGTTTTCATTAATTGCTAGTAAGTCGATATCACATCTATTTCAATACTTGTGAAATATTGAAATTTTATCAAATGTTGCAAAGATTTTCCTAATTTATTTAAAACAATTCAATGATGACGACATATGTTATATCTCTCTTCCAACATGCATTGCATTTGAATCGGTGCCGTGTATACGAGTTAAACTTCAACTTTCAACTCTCAAGTACAAAACTAGAGAGAGCAAATTTTGAGATTAATTAACAAGTATTTCCATCTTAATCACACATATTCAGATCAATTAAACCCAACAATTTGATTAATACCCCTCAATAATAGCCAACACAACGTAATAATATCACTTCCATAGACAACGTAGTACTATTATCGCTCTTGACTTTTCCTTAAACTCGTAGTAATTAAAGTTGAGAGCCATAATCTTGTATCACTTAGCCTATGTGACATAAATACTCTGCTTCACCATGAAGCACCAATGTTGACACAACATTACATGGGTGAGTCGGAAGCTTCAATAGTGGAAAATCTTTGTAAACCAATACGACACCTGACACCCGTATCCAGTCCATGTAACTTAGATCATTGATAAAAATTAAAATTAGAAATTAAAAATAAAAATAAAAATGCCCTTTTTGTCAATATCTAGTTGTCTACCACAAGGGAAAGGATTCATGTACAAATCAAGAATAACGCTGCCATTATTATAATAATTATAATTATAATTATTTCTGTTCGCATTCCACATAAAACAGTGGCGTTTAACAGATTACTTAAGAGACTCAAGCGATTATCCCTTTACAATATGAGTAAAATTCTCACTGACCGCAGCAAAATGCACCCAAGACTAGCACAATATGTGGGTATATATATCGTATAAATATTTATATTTATATATGTAGACATATATACCCCAAGAAACGTATAGGTGAAATGACAAACCTCGGCTTCAAGTTTTGCAATATAAGCGATGAGGGCAGCCTTATCCCTCCGTTTAATCGATTCTTCGTTGAACCCAGCCTCCTTGAGCCGTTTCCACATGGTTTCATCGCTGAGAGGGCTTCGCAGAGCCATAGACCCAGGCGTTCGATACAACCCTACCGGAACTCCGAGTGATCGCGAATCCCTCCGATTGAGGGCTCGCCATTTTTTCGTCAAATCAAGAAACCCTAGATTCCCTCCTTTGCCTTTTGCTGATCTGATCTTGTGTTTGGGTGGAGTCTTTGCTTTATTTCTTTTTTCTTCTTCTCACTTTCTCGCCTTTTCTCTCTCTTTCCGTCGCACACACTCTCTCTCTATAGACACTGTGAGCTGTTCTGGTGGAGTTTCAATTTTGACGTTGAGAGTGCTTTACTGTGGTAAATGGAGTGAGTCGGCTGAGTTGAGAAGATACGAGACGGAGGAAGAGCCAAGAGGGGTTTGGTAGGAAAGAAAACGGCGACGTTTTACTGAGCGGTCTTAGGGTTTTGAAATAATTCGAATCGGCTTTATTTTAGCCGCCTTTTAGCTGAATTAGCGGCTCAAATCGAAATTTAGACAAGGTTAATTTAATATTATTACTATAATTTTATGAAAGGATTATATCTAGTCTTGTTGTAGAAGCTACAGTGGCTGACAGTCAACTGTCCACGTCATCTATCCAAACTAAAAGGCCAATTAAAAAAGGCTGTTTAGTTTGGCCGCGAGAAATCATTTCATGCGCCCGCCGCATTGTATAATTTTTCCTGCAATACTTGCCATGTTGGTACTTGATTTGCATGTGTGGAAATATGGGAATAATTCTTCCTTCTCATTCTTTCTTCTTTTATTTTTTTTTTCTCTTTTCTTTTTTGTTAAAAAATTGCAAGTCTTTTCCAAAAAGGAGAAATGTAATTTTGAATAGATCATTCTCCACTAAAACCACACATTTAATGGCCACTAGGGTTGTAAGATGAGTAAAATTACTCAAATTTGATTCAAGATTAGTTCTTTCTCGTGAGATCAGCAAATGAATTTCAAACATTATTTTAAGGATAAATTGTAGAAAACCCTCCTAAAGTATGAGAGTTAGCAGATAACCCTCATTTTATTTTAATTTTGTCAATGTGTTTCCCTTATGTTTTAATTTTTGGCAATATGCCTCACCATCACTCATCGTTAGTGAAAATTGACGAAAATTAGTTACGTGGCTACACACGTAATACTACTAACGAACCCGTATTGCCCAAAATCGCTAAAACCTTAATCGAAATAATGTCTAATTGAGTGACCATCGATAATTGGTTTTGTCTTTCAATTGAATTAGGGAGCATAGTGACAAATTAAAACATAAAGGAGGTTATCAACTAACCCTCCCATACTATAAGAGGATTTTCTGTAATTTACCCTTATTTTAAGCTCGCTAATTTATTGAATCAAGCTTGAATAATGTACTACTCAACTCAATAAACTCATTAATACTTTAAATAATCAAACTACTCAAACTTGACTCAACATGATGGAATCGATAAAAAATTTGTTCAATGTTATTTGTAAGTTAAATGAGTCAAACTCAAATTTTATTTTTGTGTTAGTTAATTTTTTATTTTTTATTTTCCAGGAATGGCTTTTTTTAGTTTCTAATAGGGTCTTTCTCCCATAATATTCCCCGGTGGATCATGGTTACATGTGATAAAGACAGCTTGGTTATGACACGTGGAACGAGCGCAACCAAGGCGCTCCGAATTCTTCCATACGAACTGCGTGTAATGCAAGCACTCCATACCCATCATGCAACTATTGTCACTGTAATCATAATATTCCTTCTCATCAACCCTCAATTTCACCGCTGCCGCTGCGTCCGTGAACCCCTCGCCAAAACCCCAGTATATGTTTTCGCCGTTAAGGCCCGTTCGAGTGAATCAGCTGGCAATCCTTCGTTCTCTCGTTAGCGTAATCCCTAGCGTATGCTTCCAGGGTCGAGTCCCACTTCAATGGCCTAACCACCACCTCTTTGCGAGCAGCATTGTGGAGGTCCAGGAAGTCTTGGGTGCTGTTTTGGGCTAGGGAAACAGGAGGTTGGGCTGAGCACATGGTGCATAGCAAAGCTAATTGTAACAACCTTCCCATATGTATCCCTCTTGGAAACTAGCTCTCTTTTCTTTGCACTAGATATAGCACATATGCGTTGCACGTGAATATTTTTAAATAATATTAGTTATATAAAATAATAAATATATACAGATTTTATATTTTTTCATAAAAGAGAGTTTAAAATTCAAAAGTACAACGAAAGGTTAAAAACTCTTTAGATATATATTCAGAATTTTTTTTCTTCATAAAACGGAATATTTAAAGAGTTTATATTTATATATATTATCATGCAACTTGATAGTTGCTCTAAAAAAAGAATTTAAGTAAAAATCTAACTTTAATTTGTTAAGAATTTGAATTAAAATCTAACTTTCATTTATTACCAAATGATAACAATGTTTATTATGTGTTTCAATTAAAGGAGGGTAGATGTGTATTTTTTTTAAAAAAATAAGGGTATATTGGTTGTTCAGATTCAACCTTTTATAGGTAGTATAAATTTGCACAGCAAAACTTACTAGAGAAGGGAGAAGTCGCCGTTAATGGAAAAGGTAGAGAGAAGATTGAAACTACTCTTGATAGGGAGAGTGGAATTTACAATCCAGTTTTTTATTTATTATACAGGAATTATAATTTCTGTTTCCTTTGAATTCCTATTTGTGTTTTATATATTAAGGTATATGTTTTAGAATATATTAAGATATGTGTTCCGACTGTTATTTTAGAATTATAGTTTCCATATTCCTATATGTTTCTATTTATTACATAGAAATTATAGTTTCCGTTTCTTTTGAATTCCTATTTGTGTTTTATATATTAAGGTATGTGTTTTAGAATTATAGTTTTCATATTCCTATATTTCCTATATATGCAGGAGGGTGGGTAATTATGTATTTAAAAATTAAAATAAGAGTATATTAGTCAATCAAAAGTTTTTCTTACGTTCATCTTTTTATAGGTAGTATAGAATAGATATACTTATAAACAAGTTGGCACTTGGTTGTAATAAATTTCAGTAATGGACGTAGTCGTAACAGTTTTAGGTAATTTATTTTCAATTAATCCTAGTAACGTTGGGATAGTTCATCTCAGTGAAACTGTTCTTGGCAATCCAATAATCCATACCATTGATTTAGATGGCTGTTATCAGATTGTTCTGGTCTCAAGCTCTATTTACATTCTGATCTAAAAACTGCCTCATTATATATGTTTCATCAATGTAAAATGACAGCAAATGAACTAGACCGGTACATTGATGAAAGGGATGGGGAATACACGCTAAGCAAAGAAAAAATACAATAAAATAAAATAAAAGAGAAAAAAGTAAGGTGGGTTGCAGGCATTGTATCCTGTTGGCGAATTCTACCAAATTCCCAGCAAGGTAGGCAATGAAATGCAACCCTTGTTCATTCTTTTTATGACAACTGCTAAAAAAGATTGCTGCAGCATTTTTTTTCACTTCATGGCAGTACCACAAATCTCATAGATTTCCAAGTCCTTCCAACCAAGGACAGAAACCAATCCTTTCAATTAATAATGAACCATGCTCAATATCCACCTCCCAGCTTGGGTAGAAAAGTTCCCCACGAGAAAGTGAAGACAATGTATTGAAAGGACAAGTGTTTAATGGTTTAAAAACCAGTACAACTGAAATAAGCTACCTTCTTATTTTGACCTTGTATTTACAATCTTCACCACCTTGTGATTACAATAAGAGTTCATCAGAGGCAATGATTCATGGGTTTAACCAGAGCAGATTGAAATGAGTCATTCATTTGCCAATGTAAGAGGAAAAACATAAAAAAAAAAGAGTTCTAAGAGGTATCTACATACTGCACACAAAGATGCAGCTTTCACCCTCTATATGTTAAAGCTTGCTTTCTTGGCCTGGTAGTAGTTACCTATCCAGTCTTCAATCAGCTTGATTTCAGATGCCCTCTGCTTTACCAACCAATCAGGATCCTCAGCGGTTGCAGCACGCAAATCTAAGTGATGGGCACCTAATAACAATGATAGGTATGATTTAGAAACATAACCAACCAAAATATTTACAAATAACGAACTTTTTTTTTTGATCAAGTAAAATGTGTATAGTATATAAAAAAAAGGGCAAAGCCCAAGTACATGAGACATATACATGAACCAAGCACCAAGGCACAAGAGGACCCCCTTACAACTTTAGTGAATCAAAGAAAAGAACAAAAGAAGGTTTACTAATCCTAGCATAGCTAGAATACCACAAAAAAGATCCTTGGAAAAACCAGATTTGAGATCAATAATGGACTTCTCAATCCCATCAAAAGTCCTACGGTTCCTCTCTCTCCAAAGACTCCAAAAAATAGCATGGGGAACCATCCTCAAATAACGAACTTGATGGGCATCAAATATCATTCATAAAGTCGTAGCTATTTTATCAGATAGTAGATCCTTTATGGCAAGTCATGTCACAAGCCCAACTTACAACCTCCATATTGATTTTATAGACTCGTCAGTTAGCATTGAGAAGTACACTGACACATGAGCTTCTTGCCATTTTTAAAAATCACTGACATGGAGCTGGTAGTATGTATCAAATTTTGAAAGGACTAATAGGCATTGAGATCATATGGAGTCTACTGCCCTTAAAACTTGCTAAACATTTAGAGGATTATATCCCTCCATGGATCATAATCTGAAGTCTATCAATCTATGCCATCAATGAAGTCTGTCTTGCATTTCTTGCCTCAGTGAAGAAGATGGGAAGGAATGGAAGCATCTTGGCTGAAATGTAATGCATATGTGGCACCGTCTCCGATCTTCTTCATCATATCCAAAGATGTCATATTTAAGGTGCTAAACATGTGTCTTGATCTTACCCCATGGCTGAATAATCTTGGCAATTCTTCTAATAAAGAGACAACAAAGGCGAGATCTTTGGACAAGTCAACCATGTGGCTTGGACTCTTGGCTGGAACCTTTTTCTTTTTGTCTTTTTAATAACAAGGGTGTCCAGGGATTTCACAAGGGTGTCTGATCCTTCTGCTTAGTTATGTCAACCACAAGGTTTTAATCGAGCTAAAAATTGGGCCCGAATAAACCGGGGGAGTTAGACCAATTAAATATATATCTATATATATATATACAAGCCAGTTCGTGTGTGGGATATCCTAGACTATCCCGCATGATCACAGCCATTGGTGGACAACAAGCGTGGCTCGTGGCGCCCACAAGCCGGCCGTGATCAGGATATCCTGCACATGATCAAAGCTGATATATATTTTAAAATATATCTATTAGTCCATGCTTTGACCTAGGTTGACCTACCGGTTAAAATGAGTTAAACTAAATTAACTGGCCTGGCCTCCTTTGGATTAGTGGTTAAAGCAGTTCTCATCCATCCCACTGGTCAAAACAGTTGGCATAGAAACATTGGTGGCCCATGCAGCAGTTATAACTTTCCTAACACCACTTTATACGATATTGGCTATGACTTGGGCCAATGTAATAAACAACCAAGGTGGTCGAACCAATCAATCCCATTCACTGCAACAAAAGACATATATTGCTAACTGCTAAGAATGAAAAAAATCTTTCAGTTGAAGCACTACCTTCTTCTGTGGCAAGAGCAACAATAGTTTCAGATGCATTCTGCAGAACACTGCAACATATATTATTGACATCCATCAAAACTCAGATAACGAATCTTCAACAACAAACTATCACATCAACTGAATGAAGAGGTCACCTGCCACCACTCCAGGGATCCAATAGGCCATTTGAGAATATAATGTTACTTCCAGACAATTTTAAGGCAGTCTTAAAATCCTTCATGATAAAAGGGAAAAGCATCAGAATCAAATAATTGCTTTAGAGAAGCTCAATGATCTACGTAAGAACTCGAAGTGATCCACAAGAGAAAGGGTGGTGCCACTGTGAAATGTAACTGGTGCTCAATGATCTATGTAAGAACTAAAAGGTATCCTAAGTTTCATGTATTTCTCAAATCTACAAATCTAACTACTTGGTTTTTAAAATACACCAACAAAAAGATCACTTTGATAAAGATATATCGCAGAATATCATAATAATCAAGTTCTAACTTCCCGTGTTCTTATAAAAAATGATTTTTATCTTTTTAAAACTTGAAAATGGAAGTAGAAACCAAATTAGTAATAGCCTATTTTTTCTTTAGAACTTAATTTGACTCAGATATTGTACTAGGATACATACATAGATTATGTAGGTCCCCCTCACCAAAGAGAAAATATTAAACAAAGCAAACGACGGCGTGAAAAATATCAATAAAATTATAAGATTGTCTGCGCAAAACTAGTGACTCTAAAAATGAAGGATCTCATCCTTTCAGCCAAACAAAGAGTTAAGGAATAAAGGGGAAAAAAGAAGATTACTAATTCTAAAGGAAATGTACAGCGTTGATAAAATATAATGCATCATTCTCTTACATGTCCGCCAAATTCCGTCGTTATCCATCTAGGCCTTGGTTTCACACTGAAATCATTCCAGCACTCCTCTTTAAAAGAGGAGTAATTATAATCATAAGTTGGAAACATGCTCAAGTCCTGACTACTAGACATTGGCATAACCATCTCAGTGCATGCCTAAAAAATGGAAATGGAAACATGGAAAATATTAATATTAGATATAGTACTTTGAGGAAAACTATAGCGCAATCAATTTCAGCAGATAATTATTTCAATTTGAAACAAAGAAGAAAAAAAGGATATCAGTATTGTAGCACTTCTTGACCTGCCAGTTCCAACCATCCAAGCCATGAGGATCATCATCCAGTTGAAAACAGTCAACTGCTCCAGTATAATTGTAATAAACACTTATTCCTTGAAATATGCGCTCCAAAACGCTAGTCGCATCAGGACAACTGTCAATTTTTCTGCACACCTAGGAAAAGAAATGAAATGATTGAATTAACAAGTAAGCAAATGGAAAATATTTGAAATATATCCCGTGAGATATAGAGTCCAAAGAACAATATATCGAATGTGTCTAAGGCCATAAAAGAGAATCTTTAGAGCAAAAATCCATACAGTTTCAAATCATTGAGAGGTTCTAACTTCAAAATCAATAAAATTTCTAGTCATTGACAGGTTCTAAATTTGACCGAAATTATAGGTGGAAAAAGTTTTTGCTTAGGTAACAACTGGTCATAAGAAGTTAGTAATAAATTATAATAGTAAATTATAGGAAAAGGGCAGTTCACATTGTTTATGAAAGATCTTCATAATGAAAAATTTGCTTAGACAGGATTGATAAGAGAAGTAAATGTAGCAAGCTAGCAGATTCTATGATGATCAGATCACCAGAAGTAACACAAGTAGTTTCCAATTTAACCAATACTTATCTTTGTTGCATACCTGCCTTCCTAGATTCTTAAGTTGAAAATATACACACACAATTGTACAGAAAAAGATATGCTTCCTGTAATGATATCAAATATAATAAGACTCAACCAGGGATGCTTTTGGATTATTCTTCCTCGATCTATTATTTCAATCAATCTTATTAGTCACTGACATTCTGAAGATATATTATGGAAGGTAGGGACATAGCCTCTTGGGACATGGATTGCATGAAAATATAGAGAAAATTAACAGGTTTTGAAGCAACAAAGTAACATGGATCATAAAATAACTACAATATATCTATATAAAAAATTCCAACTAACCTCTTTGACAGGGTTTCCAGGCAATGGCATCATAAAATCAGCAGGAGTTGGATAGTTAACCATTGCCAAATAACTATAAGCAGAGTCCAACCAGTTAGAAAGATCTTCTGTCCTTTTCAATTCCCTGTCATTTGTCTTTGATCAGTTCACACTCGATAAACAAGACGAGCATATCAGAACAAAATAATACAAATAAGAAGAATTCAACCTCAGTATGACATGACCAAATACAGCTATAGGGCATACATAGGTTACATAGCAACACTAAATGCACATACTGTACATACCGACAAAGGCGGAAAGTTTTAGTCAGTTGCTGAAGGCCATTCTCTTTCTGACCCTCAAGTATTAGTGCATCCCAGGACTCTTTTATAGTGTTAAAGCAGCTGGTACTTTCACGCTAAAGAGATACAATGAGGTGATGTTATAATGCAAAAAGAATAAATGATATTTATTACATCAAAAATGAAAATGAGGGATAAAGAGATACAGACTCTGAAATTGTAGGAGACGATGTCATAAAATGTTTCTGGTGGCACAATATCTTCAAATTGAAGGATTGGTGCTGAAGAAGCAAGCGCACCGATCGAAATATGAGGATACTTGAGCCTCATCCATGCTGCTAACACTGTTCCAGACTTCCAGTTACCAGACAAAGAATACTTAAATGGAACTCACAATAAACACATATGCCTATAGTGAACTGAAAGTATATAACTAATTAATTCTACTAAAAATTCATTCTAAAACATTAACATGGTCAATATTTCTTTCATTTTAAAGCAAAATGACAACCAATTCACACTAATTTTAAAGGCACCTTTGCCAAATCAGTTATGTGGGTCTTAAGTATGAATCATCAGTAAGAAAAGCATTTACCTACTCAGACAACTGGAACCACTTATAGTTCTTACTACTATTGTGCATAATAAAGACAAGAACAATTGGTGCCTTACTTCCGCCATAGGATCCACCAAATAACACGACCGGACAAGCCTCTGCGGATAAATTTCGCTTTAGGTCAGTAAGTAATACAGCAAAATCAGCAAGCGCTTGCCCGGCTGTAAGATGGGATAAGGTAGTAACATTCTTATATGCCTCATCTCTGCTTCCATATGGCACCGACTCACCATAGTATCGATGCTGCCAATCAAATTATTATCTCAGTATATTACCAAAAAAGAGAGACAGAGAGAAAAGAAAGGAGGGAAAAAACAAACACACACTAAGGACATATTTGGATGTCCCTTGGAAAGTGACTAGACAATCATGTTTTATATACAATTTTATCCTCAAATGGAGCCATTACAGAAAATGGAAACCGTCCCCACAAATGATGGTGAAAATTTGAGATGGTGGCATTTGAAGAAATTCCATAACTGAATTTATACCAATATTTGTGGAGATAGATCCATCTTTCTAAAGAGAAATGCCACATACTCCAACTCTTCCAAGCCCCAACTGTTCTAACTCTCTCACATTGAGATGGTGTCCTACCCATATGGGTGACGCCAAATGAACGTGGGTCCCATGCACATGTGAGAAAGTTGGGGCAATTTCGGCGTGAAAGAGTTGGTGTAGTTGCATTTTCCTTTTCTACACATTTTAGATGACATATTTGTAGCTAAAATGCTTTGCAAAAATTAAAGGAGCAATTTAATTTGCATGGTAGGTCCAGACACATCCAAAATTCACAATTCAACTTTGCCAATTTTTCTTTCACATCTACAAGAAAGAATCAGGGCTTGTTTTGTCCAAATTAAAATTAGATTGTTAACAGTGTGTTTCATCATCTTGAATGGGTCCATTTTGGAGTCATACACCATGGTCGAGATAATAGGTTTGGGACACTGCCTTTCAGATAAAATCGAAGTTCGAGTTCTTCAGACAGGATCCCAATTCTGAAAAGTATTCTTCAAATAAAGCCAATTTTCTTGTGGTTTAAAGATAAAAATGACGTTCAAGGGATTATTTGGTTAAAATACCAACTGAAAAAGGTTTTTCAAATAAAGCATGACTTTCTTGTAGTTTTCAGATAAAACCGAAGCTTTAAGGGAGTTTTCAACCAAAAAACAAAAACAAAAGAAAGTTTTAAAGAAGATTTTAGAAAAAAAGCCCGAATTCATTATGGTTTTCATATTACCAAAAAAAAAATATATATATCTTTTAAGGATTTAAAAGGAAAAAAAGAAAGAAAAAAAAAAAATTTCACCCCCCCCCAATTCATGAAATGCCTCTATTTCACTCACTATTGTGATGATTGCCAGCATTCTCTTGAATTTTCCTATCCAATATGATGGATTTCTACCCTCAATAGTCAATATATATTAATATGTAAATACACATTAAAACTATTTGATTTCCATTTGTTAGACCAAAGAGGCCCTTTCAAGTCCAAAAATTGCCACCAAATAAATGCAAGCAATCACAATGTTAGCATTCATGTTCAAACTACAACTATATATGTTGTTGTGGTTTGTGGAGTTTGATGATATTGGTTAGCAAAATTAGCCCGGGGGTTTGGGGGGCGGAGCCTCCCAAGCAGCATGGCCCTAGAGTACAACTTTCGCACTTTTATGAAGGGGTATTTTAAGTATTTTCCCATGGTTCTATGTTTACCCTAATTACTACGGGAGTTATATATAAGGGGGGCTCGCCGTTAGAAGGCTTTGTATCTTGTATTCTCTTTTTCGTCTCACAGCATAGTGGAATTGTGTGTGCCGTAGACGTACCTCAACTAGAGGGAACCTGTGTTCTTGTTTCTTTAATTCTTTTTTTCTTTTCGTGTTAATCGCTGTGTGTGTGGTAGAGAAAGGTTAATCTCTCCCAACATATGTAAATATATATAACCATATATCTGTATATATAACTAGAAAATTTTCTTTATAAAAAGGTTGCATTAGCATGTGCATTGGGGGTTGCACATTCTTATAAGAACATCACTAAATATAACTATATCCAAAATAGAACTATATATAACTACAGTCATTTTATGTGCACCTGATGCAACTTGCAGTAGGCGCCTCAATCTCACCATGCATTTGCTTGAATTATCAGTGCAACGGTTGGTTTTGCAAAATACAAGGGGTAGCTAAGAGTTCTGAAGTGCACTTGATATTAAAAGGACTCATACAGTCCTTTATCAATTAAAATGCTGAATCAACTCAAAAGGGGCTTATTGTTGGTTTTATTACTGATAAAAGAAAAGGAAAAGAATCAAAAATTAAAAATTTTGAAAAAAATCTCAGGCATGGTTTCGTTAGCAATTTCAAGGCACTTGGCATTGTTCGTTTGCCCGACTTGAATTATTCATTTTTCTGAACGCCTAAACACCACAAAACATAAAAGCTCAAAATTTTCTTCTTTGATTTCTTTTCCTTAATTTTCTCAGCAACCAAACAAACGGTAAAGATAAATTGCTTACTTCAGGGAAGACAACCATAGCACCGAAACGAGGAGCGATGTCCCACACAAAACCGGTGTTTACAGCGAACCACTCGATGTCACCTTCGTTGCCGCAGTAGAAGAAGATCGGACCCATTCGCTCTGGCCCGGTCCAGTGTTCAGTGTTAATGAGGTACCGTTGCTGGAATTTGGGGAGATCGGCGAAGCTGAAGTGATCGAGACGCTGCGAGAAGTATCGTGTCTCGTATCGGTACTGCGTGTTGGGTTTGCTTGGGTTCGCGAACTTGCCGAGGAAGCGTGGGGCCCATTTGGAGGAGCGGGGGTGGGATGCTTGTGATGAGAAAGAGAAGAGGAAGAAGAAGGAAGAGAGGAGGAGGAGGAGGAGGAGGAGGAGAGAGAGAGGTGTTGGTCTGGGCATTGAACGAGTTGAGGCTGAGTTGGGGTGAGTGAGGGGAGAACGAGTGACGAGCGAGTTTGCGTCCACTATGTGGGATGTGGGTTCTGTCTCCTGTGTTGACCGGTGCAGTGAGTGTTGGTGCTAACTGTTAAGCCGAGAGGATGATGTGGAGCGAAATTCTGTTGCTTTTGAGAGCAGTGAAGATAGGTGGACTCGACTGATTTTTGACACGTAGGAGAGTTTGGTTGGATGATAACTCATATGATTGGTGGTTTCAGACTGTCAGGATGACCTGCTACTCTCCAAAAACTTGTTTTTCCAAAAACTTGTTTTTCCAATATTATCCTTCACCTTCATATGTAAATCCTAACCCACGATTAGATCAAGGGTAAGGTCCCATATACTCGACCCTTGAGTGAGTAGTGACCATTGACCTCGTTGAATTTGATTGGTCAACGGTATTAAGACCCTTAGTAACTAAAAATGAATTTAATATAAACACCCTTAATTCTCGATTAAGATAAATGCTCTCAAAATTTAGATAAACAGAATTATAAGTAATTTCCTCAAAATTGCTGTGATCTTCTCATTTCTTTTAGTGATTCTCAAAAGAAATCATCGACCAATGCTTCGAAATACCTCCTACATTCGAGTTCAGCGAAATATTCAGATAATTAACCATGACACATCATACAAAATATGCATCAAGATAATATAACAACTCAACAATTATTATGACAAATTAGATAAATTAAGAGTTTTATCATTTAACAATGGGGAGTTTCCCCCCTCCCTCGCCCCGACCAAAAAAAAAAAAAAAAAAACAAAACAAAACAAAACAAGTACGTTTTTAAAACTATGAATATTCAGATAATTTGTATTTTTTTTTTTTAAGATAACAATAAGAATTCCCTCTCCCCCTGCATTGTTTTCCAATAATTAGTGCCATAAATATTCAGATAAATTGGGTTTTTTTTTTTTTCCCCAGATAACAGTGTGATGTTTTTAAGATAATACTAAATGTAATATGACACTAAATATGACAAATCAAATAAATTGAGAGTTTTATTATATAACAATGGGGAGTTTCCCAACCCACCCCCCTCAAAAAAAAAAAAAAAAAAAAATCATGCTATCTTGAATATGGATCTAGAAATATAAACACAATCAATTGAAATGAACCAACCTTTACAATCGCCATCAAGATAAATCGAATATGGATCCAAAAAACATAAACATTACAATCGCTATGATTCTAATGTCAGAAGACTTCAAAAAACTGAATATAAAGCCAAAACGTAAAAACAATATCTCTTTGAGTCGGACAATCTCACCAGAATACGGCAACATCCTTAGACCAGTTACGCTTAAAATTGCGATGGATGTGATCCCTAAAAATTAGGGCATAAAAATGGTAAAATCGTGTGAAGAATAAACCAATCGTTTGAAAACCGTAATATCTTAAAAATAGGAATCCAATAAAGGAAAAACAATTTGAATTGAATTCAAAAATCACGAATGATAAACGGTGTTAGTCGTCCCTCCGTTAGTCGCTCCCCTCATTTGGTCCCCCTTATCATTTTCCATTAAATTGCTACCCAAATATCAGTCGGTACTCAAAACTAATACATGTTGTCGGCAATTTTAGCTTTTTTCTTTATCACATAACATGTTGGCTAATTAATTAAAAATTTTCTTAAAAGGATAGTTATTAAAAATGAGTTGACATGCCGAATGCTATGTCATTTGACTAGTAAATTTGGGCACTTCCAACATTTTTATTTGCTTGGCTGTGTGTTACTAGAAAGGAGGTTGATTAAAGATTCAAATCCAATATCAATTGGGATATCAAATTTTCAAAAGTACATAGCTAGATATTTAGGGATGAAAAATATGGAAACAAAGATACCAATATCTATAATCTGTTGCATGATTCATCTGTCGATCAAGAAACCAGGATGATAATAGAGGAATTTCTTTCAATCAGAACTTTCTGATAACCTTTTTGCCTAACATGGAGAAGCCCATTAATGATGAAGAGCCATTCATTCTGCAATCAAGGTGGAAGCATTGAAAAAGTTGGAACTAGATGTGTCAAGCGAGCGGCCACAATAATCTTTAATCATGAAACCGTATGTGCCATGCGTATCACAGTTCATTAAGACTAGAGAGGATAAATGGAGAGCATTCGATGAAAGATAATAGTGCACTTGGTGACTTAGCCACACACACACACCCAAAAAAAAAAAAAAAAAAAAAAAAGGAAGAAGAAGAAGAAGAAGAAGAAGAAGAAAGAAAAGGGCACTTGGTGATATATCACAACGTCGGTTTCAATGATAAAATTACCCATACAACCATATTAACAAGTCTTCATTTAACGGGTCTTGGTGCAAAGTTAAAGATTTCGAATCCAACCTTTCCCTTTCCTCCTCCTCCTTTTCTTTTTTTTTTTTTTTTTTGGAGACCAAATATATATTAGGGTTTTTTAGGATAAGGTTTACTCGTCGCATGATGGTGGGTTATTGTTAGAAGCAATCCCCTATTAGGGATAATTGCTAATTTCTCTTTGTTTTATAATATTTTAGAATTAATTGGTTCTATAAAAGGAAGGAAAAAAGAATAGAATAAGAATGAGGTTCTTCTCGTGACCCCACTACCAATAATAGGCTATAATAGACTTGAGAGGAAGTGAAGAATCCCTCAAATTCTCCGGTATTGGAGGTATTTGTGTACCCTGAATAAGGACGTCCGTTGCATACGGTATTCCATAATGGATGCACCCTAGAGAATATATTAAAATAATATTCCTGAGAAACCCTTCCAATCATCCAACGTATCCCCCACGAATGGGTATGAGCATCTCCTCCCTTTTTTTCTTTTCAATTTTCAACTAGAAAAGCCATGGCCCATGGGGCATAATTTTTGGTTTGACTATCACATATACCTTATTATATATTGTATATATGCCAATAAAGATCTTGTCGTGTAACAAAGGGAAAATAATGGTGGACCCACCATGTTGGTGTAGGGGATCTTGTTGATTGTGATGAGAAATGGCGTGAATTCATTCATGAATTGCATCTCACACTATAGAGTGAGGGAATAAGGTTAGCTAGGTTAACTGTCTTTTCGTTTTCTTATATATTCTACCACCATGTTGTTCTACAATTTCACCAACTTGGTGTCAATAAGTCTATGGTCTAGATTCCTGTTTGGTGCTCTCATCAAATTGACCCAATTATATATTTTTCCCATTTTTTCGGCCATTCGTATTTTAGACTAGTCCATGCCTAAAGTTTAAATTCCCAACTTGTTTTAAGTTTGTTGGATTCGTGCTATTTTTTCTTTTTCGTTTTCATTTGGTCAGTTGGATTCGTGCTTGATTGTACAACAACAAACCAAGTCAGGGACGAAACTAAATTTTTACCATTCAAGGTATGAATAAATTTTTTTTTACCATTCAAGCATGAGGATCATGTTAAGATTTAAAATTAAATTAATATATCAAATGAGAGGCAAACAGCTCACCTTACTTATAGTTATCAAAAACCATGAATAAAAAAAAAGAAAAAAAAAAGGGGTTGACGGCGGCAATTAATCTGATGAAAAAGAGAGGTAAACAATTGGACCTTGTTTTGGTGACCACTTCCCAATGTAATTCCACAAAAAACACAATTGGTAGTCATTTGTAGTAAGTTGATAATCAATGTGTAATAAGTTAACAAGTAAAACCTTTTTTGGTATTAGATTGGAAAGTCGTCACAAAAATATATTTTACTAGATAATTTTGTGGAAGTTAGGGGTGGCCATGGCTCTTCCGAGCATGGCTATAGTTCTGTTTATGAACCAAGTCATTATCTCAGAAATTATGTAATGGATTAAAAAATTCCTACACACGTGACACGTGGTTATATTTGAGTGTGTTTCGTAAGCGTGTGTGAGTGTGTTTTTTTTTTTTTTTTGTTAGATAATATTTTATTTTCATTTCCCTTTTTTGGTAATTAATTATATATTATGTGTAAGAACGCAAGTATTGCAAAATATAAAAAGATACAAATATCTGACTGTGAAACTAAAGATTTCTTCTATCATAGAGAGAACAAAAAAAATGGAAAAAGAGAAAAGGTCTCTAACAGCGTCCATAATAGGCTCATTCATGTCCTCTACTGCTCTGCAAAAGACATCTCAAATCTCAATCCGCAGGATGAGGCAAGCTCATGGTGGGGCAATTAATTAATCTTATGTGCATGTAGATAGCACGTGGGTCCTAAGTCACGTTGGCAGTTTGTCTTCTCCACCTCTCCTTCAAGGTCATATCCTTCAAACTTCAAACTTCAAGGGGACAAAGACCAAAATTCAACAGCCTAACCTCAAAAGAAAAAAAAAAAAAAAAAAAGGTGGCAAGGAAACTTCATTATTAAGTGTTAAAACTGTTAAGGGGTTGTTATACGAAACACCTTTTGTATAGTATCGATACTAAGTTCATAATAGCAAAAAAGAGATTTATTAAATAAATTGAGAGAGTTTTGGTCTATACACATAGTATCACATAAGGTGTTGTATTTTAGTACTACACATAATTAGGTGCTGTATTAGTGTATTTTGTCCATATAAAGTAAAGACTTAGAAAGTTGATAATAGGACGTTATTTTTTAAACAGAGCAAGAAAACTTTCATTAGGGCATTATTAACTATTAAGTAACAATTTCAAGATTTTTTCAAGATAATATGCGCACGTTCATATAAATATGAAATATCAATACTTTGGTTCAATGGCAAGTTGGCAACTGCTTAATAATTTTATCGAGATTTTTTAGAACTTGGGAATTCATCTTTTATTCAATGCTTAAATGGGTCGTCGTTGGGTTACACAATTAGATAGCCAATCCCCTTTCCTTCTCAACACACGAAATCATAGAGATGAGAAACCATGACCTCTAAACTTCTTGAAAAATGGGAAGAAGCGCCGATTGAGGCCATTGGTTCAGTTTGACTTATTTATTGGATGATGATAATCACCCACTCTACATCTATTAATGTCTGGTTTAGAAATTAGTTGTTGATTCTGCAAGAGGGTATAAAATTAACTAATCTTTAATCTTATAAGTAAATAGTGTCACACAGCTTTCTCATTGTGTGTTGTGTGCAGTGTTCTTTGTGTTTTAGCCAAAAAATAGAAGAAAAGTAAATGGTAGGCAGCTTCACGTAATTACATTCACACTTTGTAGTTTGTATTTAGGGTATCGACAGAGGAATATGTGTGTGAAAATATTCGAATGCTGACATAGTTAGGAATATGACTGAAACTATTGGAATGATAGAATTATGCTGTAATCTCGCCTTATTATCGCTGCTTCGTTCTTCACATCTACATCAGCTGTAGGTTCGGACTTTGGAATTTCTTAGTCATTTGGTGAAAAATCACTACCTTCCAACTTTTCAGGACTGCCTCAAGCGCCTCTATATTCTTATTCTATAACGTCTTGGAGTCTTGTACCAAATAATAGCACCCAGGTCCCACTCTATAAGGCTTTTTTTTTTTGGGGTGCTAAATTCCCTACTTGATCAATTTCCATTTTGTTTATCTATTATATATATATATATATACAGTCCTCATCAGGTCAGCACGTGTTGATATAAGTTATATCAACACCAGGCATTGGAGATTGTACTCCTTGCATTGGACTAATGTACTTCATAATCCAGTAATGTACAAGGTACAACTTCCAATGCGGGTGTTGACGTAAGTTACGTTAGCACGTGCTTACTTGATCATCATCCTATATATATATATATATATATATATATATATATTTTTTTTTTTTTTCAATAATCCATTTAAAACCTTGGAATATGGTTGCATATGGCACTTTTAAAAGAAATTCAAGATCAAGGTGAAATTTTAAATTTCTTAAAGACAATTTATCTTGTTTGGAAAACCCGAAGATGAAATTTGTGAAATTCTTAAAAGAATTAATTGATAATTTTTTTTTCATTTTTTTAACAATTAAGGTATCCCAGTTTCTAATCCTTCAATTTAATTGAAGAATCTGAAGGTCCCAAATTTCACATTAAATCTTACTCAATAGGTGGCTTTTACGACAGCCACTGCGACCATAAGATTTTTCTTTTCAATCAATCAAATATATCTCTTACCATTTGGGATTGGTGTGGCCATACTTATGGCCGTGGCTTGGACATGGACGTGCACGCACAATGACAAGCATGTTGCTCCACCAACACCCCAACCCATTCGCAGCCCATGAGAAAAATAATCCACCCCAATTTGTGAAGGGAACCCTTACATGTGGATGGACCCCATGCCCTATTTGCCTCAACTTTGTGCAACAAAATAGCCGGCATGCCTTCAACTGTTTTTGCACCTTACCCCCCAACTGCCAAATCAAATTTTAGCTATGCTATGCCATATCCCCACCACCCCTTAATTATGGGTCCTCCTTGGCTCTTTCTCTCTATCTTTCTCTCTCTAAAACAAGGGGAAGTCAGTCACCATAGTGGGTGTGACATGGGGTCACCCTCCTTTGGTGACTTTTTAAACGCCAGAATTATGCTTCCATCGAAGAGCCACATCAAATGAGTCTTGGAAAGAAAAAGAGTCTTGAGTGGGGCAGGGTCAGGGTTGGCTTTATGGGAAGTCGGTGCGTTGATGATGCTCTTCCCTCCCGAAAAATCAAACCAAGATCTATTTTCTCTGACTAGACTCTTGTTGTCCAATTCCTAATGATTCTCTCTCTAAACAATCTCAACTCTCTCTCTCTCATCACATGATCAACTAGGCCACTTATCTATTTACTCAACTCTTTTTTTTTTTATGAGAACCAGGGGCACACACCTTCCTGGCACAAAGACACCATTGCCCCTTTAAGAAACTGTGTCACGTACTGTCTTTGTAGTAAAGGGCGGTTTCAACTTTTTAGGGGACCCTTCTATAAAATGATGAGATGGCGATGAGGAGGATGCTATGACATGCCTACTTATTAGAGAAATGCTTGTGGACCGTACCCCTTTATAGCCCCTAATTTTGGGGTCCATTTAGGGGTGCCGTAACATTACCAAGAAATGTGTATGTTACGCAATTATGAGTTTTACCGATTCGTGGGTGTTGGCTTCTATCCAATTTTAAGACATTTGAAATTTTGGCGAAATTTTGGCAAAATTTTGTGGAAATCATGGCAAATTAATCATGTATAAGTACTTAACTTAAACTAAGTTGTATTTATACTATCTTTTTTCTTTATAAATTATTAGGATCATTGTAAACTCTACTTTCGTTGAGATTTGAACGCAAGCTAATTTTCTAATAACCTATGTGAGACATACCTCACACAAACAATGATAACTATGAAAAATTGAATTGATTAACTTTGACGAGCACACCTAGGTATGACAGCGGGCTGGATTAATCCCTCATGGGAGTTGTGTTTATGTATACTATTATTCTGTATATCAAAAAAATAATATTCCTCCGTTTCATAATAACTATTCTACTTTTCTTTTTGAGATGTTTTCAAAATAAGTATCCCATTTCAAAAGTTAATGGACCTTTTTACTCATTTCCTAAAATACCCTTAAAAAGGTTTTCTTTCTTTTTCTAATGTTTTACAAACTTAAGGGCAAAATTGGAATTTCAAAATACATGTATTGATGTGAAAGCATTTAAAAGGGTTTCATTAAAAATAGGTATTTTTTCAAATGGGACACTTATTATGAAACGGAGGGAGTAGTTTCTTGATAATTGATATGCTTATAATTTCGTTCCAAATATATTGTTAGGCTAGCTATATTTTATTTTTTAAAACATAAAAATAATCAACAAAATAGTTCATTAAACTCATCTACCATTTCTTTTTCTTTTTTGCATGAAAACCTCTACTTACAAAACTATTAGAATCACCCAATAAATAATTGAATAGGAAAAAGATAAAAACAAGAAAAAGAAAAAGAGAAAAAAGGGTGTGCATGCAGGTATATGTAAATTAAACCATTCTCTACTTTATTAAAGGATGTATTTTAGGGTGCCGCCCTAATAATCAACTAACTGGTTTATTAAATTCAATGGCCCTAATCTAGTACCAGCACTTTGGATACCACTATATATGAGGTGTAGTACTCACTAGAGAAGCAAGTATCTTGACCAAATTGGAAGGAAAAAAAATGAGGGGAAGCAAATATGGTTGTCCAACTTGCTTTCACAGCGTGCAGGACTAGTCCAGCATCCAATGACGCCATGACATATTGATTCCCACATTGATTTCAGTACAGTTTAACCCTAGGTCTATGATATACGTACAGGTTACCCACCCCGTTAGAGGATAATGGGTCCTAGACCTCACGCAGTGGGACATTGTACATACAAAGAAAAGCCTTCATGGGTACATGGGCTTCCTTGATAAAGACGGTTAGTATGAATCCGACACTGGACAAGGTCGAAGCAAAATCATTCTCTCTCTCTCTCTCTCTCTCTCTCTCTATATATATATATTATATATTTATATAATAATGAACACAAAGCTAGCAACATGGTCGGCTGGCCGTAAAGGCAGGTAAGGCATCATGAAACCTTATCCCAAATCCTTCCCCCCTCCCCCATCATTGCCAATTTCTACGCTCCACAATCATCAAACACACCCCCAATGGGAATCGAATGCCCATTGTACCAAATCATTGGTGGGACCCACCTGTCTAAAACCCCTCCTCTCTCTCCATTCTCTTCCTTCTTCCACTTGTCACTCCACTTCACATGCCACGTTTTCATCCCAACCCCTTCATAGGTTTTTTTCCATCGCTTTGGACGGATTTGTTGCTTTGTCCACTGTTGTTGTGCTAGCACGAGAGGAAAGGGGGTGGTGGTGGTGAATTGTGATGACATATGAAGCTAAGCACCATTGGTTTTTTGTTGGTTTCTTTTTTCCACACACTGAATTGTATGGTTGAGATTTGAAAGTCTCGATTAATTAAAAGAAAGAAGAAAGATTAGTTTAAAGGATTTTTGTAATTATTCTCAATCATCCCTTTAAAGTGAAAGTTAGGGAGGATACCACAAAGATTTTTGATGTGTACATTGTTTTGATTTATCAACTGTGTCAAAGTCAATGTCTATCTACTTCTTGTTTGTATTCCATCGCCACTTGCCGACAAAACCTTTGGACATATAATCTCTTCCCAGATTCCAATATATATTGTAGTGGTAATAGTAACCATCATAACAATAATAATAATACTTGAGTTTTGATGGGTTGGATTCACTTGTGACTACTGTCCATAATATGCTACTTCTCCCTTTCCAACACCTCAATGTGGGCTGGTTTTTTGAAAATAATGATATGTTAATTGTTTGATTTTGGTAAAATGGAGCGAGTGGTATTTGGCTAATTCAATTGGCTTGCATAGCATTAATACTCGTTTCAAAAATCAAAAGGTTTGGGCTATATATCACTAGCCTTGGTATAGTCTAATAGCTGATATCTGTCCACCCACAAGATTGATTGAGGTCTTAAGTTCGATTATTCAATCTTAGATGGGTTTATAAAAAGGAGGATGGACTACTCTCGTTGTGTGCTATAATGACCTAGCCTATAGCCTCTTCCAATTAATGATCTAAAAGGCCAAAAACGGGTTTATCTACTTATTTATTTATTATGTTAGGTACTTAAGGAGTTTAGTAAATAATTAAACTCCATGAATACGCAATACCCCTAGCATTCCCTAATTTTAAAAACATTTCTTTTCCGGTCACGTAGACATGCCAGCCCAATTCTGCCCTCTTTATTTTTTCTTTACAAAAGGTCAAAAAAACACATATTTTTTTTGAGAAATCTGTAATCTCCTATTCTCTCTCCTCTTTATCTAAGTTGATCGATCAAGACCAAAAAAAAAAAAAAAAAAAGAGCGTACATGCCCAAAATTATACACTATAGAGGGTTGCTTAATAGGTTGACATCCTTTTCAAATTCCTAGTGATTACAATATTCTAACTTTTGATCAACTTTCAACCCTTTTCCTTTAGGTCGAAATCAAGTTTCAAACTTCAACAGCTAAAAATAATTAATCATATAATCGTGGCGCCATTATATCCCGTGGAAACGGGTGCACCACACCTTTCCGATCGATGAGTGGTCCGCGGGCACCATCAAATGCTACTATGTGGTATTATTCCAAATCTGATACTTAATTCTTTGTACAAATAACTATGCTATAATTGATCCTAAACCATGAATAGAACCCCATGTTTTGGTTGTTGATTTTCCACCTTAATAAAATTAGGTTTATCATGTTGTGTGGGTGACCTAACCTCTCATCGGCATAGCCGACAAAGCATTATTGGATGTGTTTATAAATGTGTGCACTGTAGTAGGTCCCAAAGGTTTCCCATCAACTTTCTAGTTAAGCAAAGATCCGGATTCTAGTTGATGAATCATATTCTGGCAGCATTATGACTCTTTGAAACTTCAATGGTGTCTTCTACCTACTTTCCTTTTCTCCCCCCCCCCCCCTCCCCTTTTATTTATTTATCTTTTTCTCTTCCTCACATTCATCATCATAAAATTCTAGATAGTGCACATCTCTTTCTCATCTATCTCCACATTCACAAGGCAAAATAAACATGCCACCATCCCCCCCCATTATTGATTGAAGATATCAAATTTGGTACATATAACCCATTTCTAGATAGTTTAAAACGACCCAGCATGGAGTGGGAGACAGTTCATGTGGTCTGCTTTAAAGTGGACAAGGAGCTTATGGGTAACCAATCATGGACCCTTTGATCAGAGTTGCAAAGTAACCCTTTAATCACCACGGTGTTTGACATGTGGCTATATCACAGTAAAATATATTGCAATAATCAAACACATATATATAAAGAACATCATATTTATGTGCTTCAATAAAATACTTGCATCAACAAAGAAAGTTTGGAGAATTCCTAAATCTTAGGCTCTACCAACACCTTAATATATCTAACCCAAGTACCCCTGGGCCATAAGGGTTGATGGTGCCAAAAAGACCGTGCATGTCACTTTATCATTTGGGACAAGTTTATTTGGTCGGAAGTAGGGAGAAACAAAATGGAATGGAATAAAATTTTAATAATGAGCAAAAATTTTAATGGTGAGCAACTATAATCATCGTTAAAATCTCATTCTATTTTATTGTGATTTTCTTGGATTATAACCAAACATGTCATTAGAATCTAATAATAAAATAACACAAAACACATCACTATAATGCATATATATCATTGTAGTAAGTGATATTTATTTCGTAATATTTATTTCAATTTATTTTATTCTAGATTGTTTTGAATATAGAATCAGATTCCATTCCAATCAAACAAATATGGTCTTAAGTGATTTTTTTGGATGATGGATTCGAAGATTTAAAAGGGAAAAAAAGAAAGTATAAAAGTATAAAAGAAAAACCATTGAGACAGAAGTTAAAAGAAAGCAAAAGTTGGGCTAATAATTGATACATGTAAAGCGAAACTAAATACCCAAAAGAGCAAAAAGAAAGTGGTAATAGTTAATTTTGGTACGTTAATGGGTGGCGAAGGAGGTGATGAATCACTCTCTTGATGTGTTTCCCACTGCCATGTGAATCCACGTATTCATTTATCTTGTACACTAATTCTAGTACTACTATAATTCATTCATAAGAGAGAGAGAGAGAGAGAGAGAGAGGGTCTGCATCTTTGTTTGTTATCATAATGGAGATAAGGGTAGTAGTGGGGTTCCAATGGTCAACCTATGTAAGAGAGAGATAGAGGGACTTTCATCATTCCCCACACCAGATTCGTTTTTTCTCTCTACTACTCATTCATTCCTTCGATTAATAATCATAGCCACCCACCCACCCAACTCCCTCTCCCCTCACAAAGTCTCCCTTCTTATTCTCCATTTCCACAACACCCTTTTCCCCCATAAACTTTCTCAACAAGTATTTACAGCCCCCCCTCGCCCTCTGCCCCTTTGTCCTCCAAAAAAACCTGTCCAAACTCTTCTTGGCATTTCATCGAACAGATGGGTTTCGATGATGCTAATTGCAATACAGGCCTTGTTCTTGGGTTAAACTTTGATACCCCATTCAAGACCGATACTCAAAGGTCGAAGAAGCCATACCTGAAATTCGATCAGTTGGCCACGGCAGCGGCGGCGGCGATGAATTTTGAGCCGTCGCTCACGCTGGGCCTTTCCGGTGATCAAGGTTATCAAGTGTCGAGGAAGATTGATGTGAATAAGGCTTGTGAGGAGTCTGCTGCGGATTTGTATCGCCAAGCTTCTCCTCACAGTGCGGTTTCGTCCTTCTCTAATGCCAGTGTCAAGAGGGAGAGAGACCCTGGCAGTGAAGAGGTAGATGTGGAGAGAGTCTCTTTAAGAGTAAATGATGAAGATGAAGATTTTAGTAATACAAGGAAGAAACTTAGACTCACCAAAGAACAATCTGCCCTTTTGGAGGAAAGCTTCAAGCAACACAGCACTCTCAATCCTGTAAGTCTCTCTCTCTCTCTCTCTCTCTCTCTCTCTATATATATATATATATATATATATGCACATGTTGATGGGTTTTTCCTTATTGTTTTGATGATTAAACATGGTGATTTTTTTCTCTTGAATTAACAGAAGCAAAAACAGGCCTTGGCAAGGCAGTTGAGTCTACGGCCTCGACAAGTAGAAGTATGGTTCCAGAACAGGAGAGCCAGGTAAAAGAATAACTTGCAAAATTACTTGGCCAAAAAAAAATAAATAAAAAAGCATAAGAATAACCTGTAAAATTTCGAATAAAACATTTTTTTGGCCCAAAGTACCAACACTTGCAGCACAAAATACAAGTACTTTACAGCGGGGGGTCGAGGGATCTGAGTTTTGGATATAAAAAGTTTTTCAGGGTGCTTTTTGATATTTTTCACCACAAGATTAATTAATTTTTATTTTTTGTTTATTTGTTTTAGACTGTTTGATGAGAGCCTGAACGAGTTTTTTATTTGGTTTTTGTTTGGTTTGTTTTACAGGACAAAGCTTAAGCAAACAGAAGTAGACTGCGAGTTCTTGAAGAAGTGTTGTGAGACACTGACTGATGAAAACAAGAGACTGCAAAAGGAGCTACAAGAACTAAAGGCTCTGAAACTAGCACAGCCCTTCTACATGCAGCTGCCGGCGGCCACCCTCACCATGTGCCCCTCATGCGAAAGGATCGGTGGCGTCGGCGTCGGCGTCGGCGACGGCGCTTCCAAGAACCCTTTTGCAATGGCTTCTAAGCCTCACTTCTATAATCCCTTCACCAACCCTTCTGCTGCTTGTTAATTAAGTTTTTTAAATTAGGATATAAGGAGAAGTTAGAAAACGATTACAACCCCTACTTTTTTTTTTGGCTGGGTTTAAGGGCTTCAGTGAAAGATTCGTGTTTATTATTTGTAGAAATTTAGGAATTACTGATCAATCTCCTCCTCTCTTTTCTATATATATCTGTTTGTAAATCATTACAAGATATAATTATGAAGGGATTACTTTATTTTATTGTTTTTCCATGTCTTGTTAATTTTTTTTTTTTGGGATGGGCGGCAGTATTTTGGGGTTCAATCGAATTGGCGACTCTCTACACTTTTTCAAACTTTTCTACTTTGCCCGTATGCATTTTTGACGAATTGACTAGTACCAAAAGCCTATAAGGTTGATGGGTATTAATAGAATTAATGAAGTAATGATATTCCATTAAAATTAAAGTTAAGGCGCCGTCTCTTGACTGAACATTTTGTATGGTGTAGTCAGAAAAGAAATGTGATGATACGAGTGCTGCGTGGAATTCCATTATCGAATACGTATTGCAATATCCCTCTTTCTTTTTTCCATTGATCTTTATAGCGAACACCCTTTGTTACATGGATTTTGTCTAAAGATTTCGTAGTTACAGCGTAAATCATAGAAAGATATCTTCAGCTCTCATGTATGGTCTAATGGGGTAAGTGAAAATTTTGAGTAATTATGGGTTTAAGGATTCATGTAGAGAGAATTGCCCTCCTCCTGTCAGGTCCTGTCAACTCAAGTGCACTAATGGAGTTAAAGAAACAAACTCATTCCGTACAAGTCACAACTAAAGAGGCTAGTTCTTTCACTTCTTTGTGACTTGTGAGTCATGCTATCTAGTTATTAGTTAGTGCCCTTACTGTGGAAGATAACTCATTTGGGGGCTATGATTATTAGAGAAAACCATGGCACATATATAAAAAAATAAAAATACATATGATTATTAGAGATAGGGGTGGTGGGGGGTTGGGTCACGTGTATGTGTCTGTAAGTTTTGTTGGTTAGAGCTTAGAGAGAAAAAGGGCGTGGTGGTGAGAGGCGTGTAAAGGAAGGAAGGCATATAGCTAGAGGGAGTCAACAGTCTGATGAAAATGTGCATAGGGGGGCTATAGCCGTGGTGAGATGCTCACCCCTTTTGGGGACCTGTGGGTCCACACACCCACGTGATGTCCCAATGTGCCTCCTCCCCCACCCCTTTTTTTCTAATTCTCTCACAATTATGGGATTTTCCATGAAGGTCACAGCAGACCCACCTGACTTGAGTGATTGTATAAACCATCCAAAAAGTCAGATATTTTACTTTTACAAATAATGGTACGTATCTTTTGGTTTAGCTGCTCTCTCGATCAGGTGGGCGGTCCAGATTATGTGCCATTAAACAAATAATGGACCGTTTCTTGGGTTTCAGCCGTGCCTCAGTAGAGGGTCAACACTAATTTTGAAGTGGCCTAGGGCATGAAAATAACACATGTACATACGTTGGAGACACGCCAACATGATTGGGTTTGGGCAACTGATGACGAATGCCGAGAAGTCTCAGAAATCTTACTAGTCCACTCCTCATTGATTGTTGCATGAAATTTTGGGGTGGTCCTGTATATGATGGAAAGGAGACTTTCTCCGAAGCTGCTCCGTCGTCCTCATAATCTCATCATTATCTTCTTCATCATTACCATCGCTGTCTCCAATTTTTTTCTAATATAATTTTTCCATCATGACCACTATTTTTATTTTTTTCGAGAAAATAAAAATAAATAAATACCAAGTGTGACCAAGTGATATTAATTTGCCTTTATTGTAAAAGAATTTTGCACTTTCTCACCATTCTTTTTTTCTTTTCTTACTTTTATAATAAGAGATAATAAGGGAAAAAGCAAGACGAAACTTCTGGGGAAGCAGAAAGGTCAAGGGGTGAAGCGTGGATAAAGGGGCCAAAGCTGCTTTTAGAAAATTAAAGGGGTTTTTTTTTATGTGCAATCTCCTTTGTTTAGGGGTCGGACAGATTGGGATAATTAGATTCGCCTTACGTGTGTGCGCACGTAAGTATATTATTATTATTATTATTATTATCATTAAAAAAAATATACCAGCCCGAAAGACACTTGTCTTCCTTTGGTACATTGTCGGCTAGACAAGAATCAGTTTGTGTATTTGTATAATATAGGTGTAATTGTTTTATCATTTAATGTTGGAACCAACTTAGGATAACTTTAATTCCAATGAAATTCCAATTCTATGATTAAGGTTTTATCATATGGATAAGGTTATGTATCATTGTATCTATCGTGGATAGCTCAACTGTAAGGAGTGAAATTAGTGGCTCTTGAGAATTACATCTCAAAGAAGTGAAAGATTAGAGTTTAACTTTCTACTTTTGTTTAGGGTTAGTTTTATCCTTGATGCCAATAGATGTAGAATCCGGGATAGTCTTATTTGTATTCATGGATTAGTCTAGCCGAAAATCTAAATATATGATTGAGAGAAGTATAATAACTCGTTGAGTGGACGATTTAGCATCTAAAATCCGCAATAAACAAATGGTTTATTTTTTTCATTCGTATTCATGTATTCAAGAGTGGGAACAGTTAGATTCAGTTGTACTCTATAGTCTATTCTATACAAAGGGAAAACCATTCCGGTGGCACTTAAGCTGTTGTAGTTTAAGGGCGTAAAAGAATATGAAAGGATTAGGTTTAGGATTTGATTCTTAATTATTATGTTCAGAAAGGGGAAAAAAGGGTTTAAGTGGCAAAGATGCATGTAAGAAATTAGGGGTTGTTTGGAAAACATAAAAAACTTGCCTAATTGAAGATTAGTCCAATTGATTTTGATTTTACCACTTTCTAATAAATCCATTCCTCCTCCAAATCTGTTTTAACTTTTTACATAAAACAAGATATAAATATAGTTTTTTTTTTTTTTTCCAAACTAATTTTGAATTAGTTTTTAAATAGAACATTAAGAGAGTAGATTCATAGTTTGATTCAATTTTTGAAATTTTCAAATAAACCTTTAGGAAAAGTTGGTAAATTATAAAATGAACTTGTTGATAGGTTTAGTTAAAGCTTAGCTAGCCTGGCATAGACTTGGGCTCAGGTTGATATCTGAGTAGGCTAGAAGTGGGATTCTTTAAATAGGTAAGCCGACCTAAAGCAGCACCAAAGCTCAAATAATTGAAGTTCGAATCACACATTAATGCTTGACTGAGACCCACTCTTTTACAGTTTACAGGTACCATGCATCATAGCATAGAAAGTCAAAAAACAATAAATCTGAGGACTGAGGTCCATGTTCCATGAACAACAGGGTCAAGGTTCCTACATAAATGATCTACGAAGTATTTAAAGCTACAAGATATCACAATCATGTGATCCATTGCCTTCTTCAATTTTCCTAAGGCTAGACGGATTGCTCTTCAAGACCTATCCACCTATCCCCTATCCCCCAGTTTTATTAGAGTAGATCTTAGGTTCTGAATTTAGGTAAGATATGAAATTTGACAAGTACAAGGATATGGAGTTGATTTTGTGGGATTTTTGGAGGTTATGGGATAACAAAATTGAAACATCACATGGGAAAGACAAGTTCCCTGCCTTAATTGGCACAGCAGGGTTGCTAGTTGTATGTACCTTTTCAGCTTTGATTTTGATGACTTCCATTGTTTGAATCAACTCATGGAAGTTCACATTGTGGAGTTAGCCTAGATTGAATAATGAAATTGATGGAGTTGACCTAGAGTTATAAGGGAGAAGAATGCTAACTAACAGTAGTGATAATAGGAATATTGTATTGTGATTGGTGTGTGTTATATATGTCTATGGGATTTACGGTGTGTGCATGACAGGCATTAATCACAACTCAACTGTTCGACTGTGGGATTATGATTCATATCCCCTTGTAAAGTCTCTCTCTCTATCTCTCTCTCTCTTGAAAATAAAGTCCTAAAAACTTGTATGTTATGATTGCATCTTTGAAATAAAATATGCATTTTTATATTTCAAACGAAAGGCTAGGCAATCCCAAAATTCAATCATGAAAAGCAAGATTTTCAATGATTGAGAAAACCAATTGCGTATGAAACGCAATTTTTAATTATTAATTTCCTTGAGGCAAAGGAGAAAGAGTTTGCCCTGATGAGGACTTATTTTTTTATTTTTTCATACACAACTTTGCCCGGCATTTAAAGTAAATATTTGCTACCTATAATTCATGTATTGGTCCAAAAGTCTAAGGTTGATTTGCCTGAGATCATGGACAAGAAGGCCGACCTATAATGTAGTGACCATCACTTTAGTTGTGTTATTTAATTAATCTCCGCCAAAACTCCATCCTTCATGGCTGCATTACTTTAAATTAAATGGCCAACAATATCTAGAATGTAGCTAGCTAGTGGGGTCATTCACAATATGGCCCCTTGAGTTGTGTTTAGACTTACGGCCTAACCCTCCCATAGGTTTTTCCAGTGGGAAAAGCTCTTTGATTTGTCCTTGCCCATGTGCTAGCTTACACAGATTGTAAGAAAATTTTGTTATTTACCTTTCTTTCCTAGTCATAAAACTCCGCCAATTTTTTAACCAAGAATGTGGTCCTCCATAGAGAGGAATTGTGAAAAATGGGATTGGTGAAGCCCTAACCTAAACAGTAGGGATTCAAGGCTTTGTTATGTTGAATTCAATTATTCAACATTATGGACTTATGGTGTATTCTTTAGTTCTCTTGCGAAGTTATTTTCTTCTTCGTTGTTTTTTTTTTTTTTTTTTTTTTTTTTGGGGGGGGTTCAATGGGAGGGGTCTAAATCCTTAACTAACCTATTCCTACTCTTTACCCCACCTTATCTCACCATCAGGCTAGCCCTTGTGGCTAGGAAGATTAGTCAAGTGAACGAGCATCTCAAGGGAATCTCTTGATACCAAAAAAAAAAAAATAAAGAAAATGTTGTTCATCCATAAATATTTTCCTAATGATATAGCTATTGATGGGTCACACATTTAAAAAACATTAATAAAAAATTTTATAAAATAAAATCATGTTGATGTGGACCCACATCATTAAAATAAAAAATTAAAGATAAAAATTAGGGATGAATAACACCAATCAAAATGTAAATTAGGATAAACACGACTAAATTATCACTGAGTCGTGCACCGGACAGATATGCTCCACGCAGAACATCGCAGAACAAAGCCTAACCTGATAAGTCATTGGCCCAAGTGGGCTAGATATTGGGTTGGGAGGGCTGGGTTTGGGCTTGCCCAATCCAATATGTAGCCTGCCGAAATGCCTTAAGCTCTGATAGCAGTGATAGGAGTTCGGACCAACATCCTTCCAAGTTCCAATGTACATGTTCCTGATTCAAGGCAGGAATAGCCACATATACCAAAACATAGTGTTTGATCCCCATAGTGATATTTATTTCAAATTATCTTCTCAAAATCAATATTCCAAGAATTAAAAGACATCTTGGTATTCGGAGCAGATTCAGTGTTGAGCTTAAAAAGCTCAGCACGGTGTCGAGGCGATCTTGACCGTCCATCTCGGTTTTGAACGGTTGAGATTGAAAAGATGAAAAAGTTACTTATAAGGGCATTATAGGTTATTTTTTCATCTTTCAATCTCAACCATCCTAAAACCGAGATGGATAGTTGAGATCGCCTCGGCACCATACTAAGCTTTTTGCACTGAATTCAAGTCCCTTGGTATTGGATCTATTTTTTTATCTTACTGACTATTCAAATTCAATTTCAATTTCAAATTTCAAATTTATGAGTAGTTATGTAATTATATCATTTGGAAAAAAAAAAATTTGACCTCACATCAAAAGAAAAGTACTAGATCCATAAATGTAGTTGATCCACGTAAAAAGAAAAAGAATTTAATGACATCTAAAAGAAAATACATCAAAATGATGCTGCAACTTAACAATCTACAAATCAAGTTAATCTAAAATTAAAAACCATTTTATTTTAAAAATATGAGATTTTTATTAATTATAAAATATAAATTTTAGATCGGATGACAACAAATCCCAGATCAATTTGATATTTAATATACGTGACCCATATAGAGCACAATTTAACCTCACGGTGAGTTTTGCAATAAAAGACAGCAAATAAGAATTCTTAAAAATAGTGTAAAAACACTTGTCCATGATATGTGGCATATCCACTTGCCACAACATCAGGTGCTTCCTTTAAAATATCTGGCATCCATCTCTTTACACATGTTTGTTAGGCAGTGGCCTAGCTGACCTTGTCAGGGTTTTCGAATGTGTTTGGCTTTGAATGAGCCCCCCACAAAAATTTTTTAAAAAAAATCAATGAATTTGCCTATAAAGAACCACCACTCCTGACTTCCAAAGAGTGCCACAGTTCTAGAGATCAGTGATACCGTTGGAGGCCAGTACAAACTGACAAGTCCGGGGAGAAGTTGGTTATAAAATGTTATCTTTAGATTGCTGCCATCCGATCCCATGTGTAATGGCTCCAAAGAGCTTGTAGACAAAGCAGTCAGACGCCCATAAAGAAAAATTCTTTTGTTTTTGTATTCTCTCATCACTTCAATTCCTCAAGGTACTATATATATGTACTCCTACTCGGTTCCTTCTGCCAAAATTTCAAAGCATTGTTTGGTCTATTGAGTTGGGCCTTTGCTGATCATGAGCTTTATATGTGCTCTCATATATGATTAATGGTTGAAAGGTTAATGTAATCCAGCAGATGGTTTCAGCACGTCGAATGGTGACCATTTGTGTGCTAACTGTACTGACCATTCTGCTGATATTGGCGGATTTGCGATGTGTTACGGTTGCTCGAGGGGTTTCCAAGTTCACTCTCCTTCATTCTTCATCTAAAACTTCTTGCAGTGCAGTCACTTTGGAGGACAAGAGAGCAGTGCCAGTAGGAGCTAATCCTCTGCATAACCGGTAGACACAGGCAGAGACAGGCACAGGATATTAGAAATTTCTCTTTCCTTTACACCCTCTAAAAGTGTACAAGAAATTTCTTTTCTTTCCTATCTAACAAATGTATGATCCCTTTTCTTTTTTTTTTTTTTTTTTTTTTTGGATTGGGGGAATGTCACCTATCTCGAATTTGGGATTTCTGAATTTACATAAGAGATGGGTTTTACTATATTTGTTTGGAAATTCTGAATTCAGATATGTAGCAAAGCCACCCCCCTCATTTTTTTTTTTTTTCCCTTTGATTTTGTTATTTCTTGGCTGCTTTGTATTTTAAATTAATATTAAACTTGTTTCCAACTTGTTATAATTGAACAAGAATTAATTTATAATGGTGCACTGACATGTTTGTGCATGAGTTGTCTCTTCCTTTGGTACCCCATAAGTCTATAACCATTTATCTTGCATGCCTATGATAAGTGTGCCTACTTAAATTTTAAAATAATTAGGGTTTTAATAATGAAACTATCATGTGCCACCATGCACTCTCACTCTCACTCTCACTCTCATATGGTTTGTGCATGACCCAGTAGTTATCCAAACATTATGTTCTTAATTTATGTTTCAAATTAAAATGATGCCATTTTAAATCCACCAGCAAATCAATTTAAAATGCGCCAATATGTGTTGGCTCGCGTTTGTGCATGTCGATAGCAAGTTGGTAAGTATCGAATTCTTCGCTTGTAAGGGTCAGGTTCGACTCTCACTGCTAGCAGTCCTTTTTGGTAGACGATCTTTCAGTCCAATGTAAATCCTCTTTGAGGCTTGTGGCTTGCCCTAGTCCTGGACTAGGATAGCCTCCTCTCACCTAAACTTTTTAATACCCAAAAAAAAGAAAAAAAAAGATAACAAGTTGTATAACTTTTGAAATTTATTATTCGAGAAACCATTTGGCTTCATCCATAATCGATCGAAACCTTGGCCAGGAATTCGATCCAAACATTAAATGGGATCAAAAACTAAAAATTAAAATTGACTAGCCACAGTCACATTTTATCATAACATGCTTTTTAATTCCATCGTACATATTTTTTTCTTGAACTAAAATATGAATATTTAAAAATTTGACCCTGTCAATTTTTATTTCACCCCTAAAATTTTTTTATTTTGACCCTTGGCTGTGTTTTTTTTTTTAATAAAAAAATTGATGAGTTTAACTCTTTTATTTATTACAATCATTTTTCTACCCGATAAAAAGTTAAAAAACAAAATCCCATTGTGATTAGATCGAATATATTTTTTTCCCAAATATTTATCATTAGTCTTGAATCTTAACCTAGCACGACTAATGTTTTGACTCCGCCACTTATACTAAATGAAAAATAAAAAAGGATTTGCCAATTGACCGAAAAAGAAATGGATGCACAATAGCATGCAAGCCAACAACCCTGATATATTTTATTGGCTTAGGAATTCATCAACTATAGCATAGAGGATAGAAGTGAATAATTTATGAGACTCTACACACCACGCGCATGATGAATATAAATATATTAAATATGTGCTTGAAGATAAGCTTTTGTTATATTCTATGGTAATGCATGAAAAAAAGAGATCGGTTCTGTTTGGATGATTGCTAGGGATGCTTCTATGCTTGTCTTGTCTCTTATTGGGACAGTGTCGATGTTTCTTTTTGATGTCTCATTGGCTTTTCAGTTTTCGTTTGTGCCTTAATCTCGTGAAGTTTGGAACAGTCGCCTGATAGAGAATATTACTACTTTTTCTTTTTCTTTAATTTCCTTTTCTTCTTCCCCTTGGAAGCCGACTGCTTAGCAACCTTTTTTATTTTTATTTTTTTTTTCCCGGGTAGCTGTATGTATATAAGATGGAAAGGGGGAAAAATCACAAATCCACGCATTGACATGACTAAAAAGAGATAATATATAAACGCCTATGTCGGACAGGGATCTTGTCTTGCATAAGATATACAAGGGACTTATGAATGATATACGAGTAGGGTTTCACAATGATGAGACTTATGTATTAAGAAGTAGTATGTCTTCAGTTCCATTCCGACACTTTCTCTTGGGGTTACTACTTACTAATTGAACTTATTTTGAGTGTTAATTGACGTGAAGTAAGTAATGAGTTAAAGATTTGGATGGCCTTTGGCAAAAAAGGAAAAGGGAAAAGAGGGAACTAATTGCAATAGGTGAAAGCCGCAACCTCAATTAATTTATTTTGCATATATTGGTGACAGATCAAAATGATGTGATACATTAAATGATAAGAATCAAGGTTAATGCTATCCAATTTGCCTCTTTTTTGCTTTTTATCCCGTTTTCTCATAAAAGATAAAGTGATGGCCTTACTCATATTTTAGAGGATTAGTTAGATCAAAGATGTATAAGTATCCCATATTGACAATTAAAAAAAATAAAAGAAAAGGAACTAATTGCAATAATTGAAACCTGTTGGCCCAATGAAGATTTTTGTGTTAGCGTTACATGAAAAATAATCTGATACAATAAACCATAATGGTTTTTAAAGTGAATAGTAATGCTATTTATCCAACCTCTTTGATTGTCTTGTACTTCGTATCTAATACAAGAGATGAGACCCATGCTTATGCGGGTTCATATGTGGATCTCATCTCTTGTCGGGGTGGTGGCAAATTGAGTAAAACATTTTTTATTTCAAAAATACTCATTGAGCCATCTTATTGATCTATATTGGTAAAAACCTACATACTAATAGGGTAAGAGGAAGTCAGTAAGGCAGGCCATGGGTCACCAATATGGCAATATGAGTCAATAAGATAGGTCAAATGGCAAGTGCCAAGTGGCATTACTCTTTACATTAATCATAGCCACCACCCACTGTTATTTGATGGAAAACAATGTGTTTTGTACCTAATTATAAACTAAAGAGTATTTAACCTACCAAGATAGCGTAGATGACAAAGAATCACGATCTAAGACCTTGTATTTTTGAGTTCAAATCTCTACTTCTTTATTATTGAAAGCATGGGTTTATAAGTGGTTAGTTACATTATAGAGGGAATACTTTGGGCCAATGAGTTGGTATAGCTTTCGCTTGGAAAAAGAAAAACGAAAAAAAGGGGAAAGTGTCAAATGTCAATTACCTTGAACGTCGCCGTTTTGAGAACTTCCTAAGCTTATAGTGGCGCCTTCTTGCTCATGTGACAATGAAGCGTAATCGTCCGACGAAATCCATTAATCTCAATCCTCAGGTTATCCCAGAAGCCTTTACTCTATTTTTTCCCTGTTATTGTGATGTTGGAATAATTTTTTTTGCTATAATTCTTCTTATAGTTATTGTGTATGTATATATATTATACTCTAAATATCTTTTCTAATTATTTTGTGAGTTTTTGAATTAGTCTTCTGGTCTTGATGGGTTATGGCAGCTATGGAACACGGCAGAACAACTAAAAATTGCAGTTGGGTCAGTGAATTTTACCATTTAATTCCATGGTATGGAAAATGTCTGTTAGGTGTTTGATGTTTGGACGCGGTTAAGCTTCCAGTATAACCCAGTTTAAGGACATTGCTTATTATTGTACTCCTCAAACCATTTCTGAGAAATTCACCCATATTTGTCGTCTTATGTCTGGTGGTAACTTATTCCGCTTTCTGTAGTTTGATACATATAGGTACATATATATAAGAGAGAGATAGGGTCAATTTTTTTTTTTTTTTTTGGGATAAGTAGGAGAGTGTCAAATTACACCAAGTGTAAAATCTTTTAGTCTTACACTTCCCAGTATCTTTCTGCAGGATCTGCATTTTGCGAAGTTTATTGTTGGATTATGTGTCTGTTCCATGCTTGTCATGCACACCAAATATCAAGTTAATTGGAGATTAAGAGGTATCCCAGCCATGGATGCCCCAAATTATAGTTTTATTTACAATAAGAAATGTGAGTTTATGACTTGGATGCTTATAGATATCTAGTCAGTGAGAAATTTTCCATGTGTGAAATGTATGAGGAGAATATCTAATCGAATGGTGGGTTTGACAAAATGTTGATTTTAAAAAAATGATATTGAAGAATGTAAAAAGATTCCAGCTAACATGCAGTTTTTGATTGCTAAAAATAATGACAAACATTCGGACATAGAGACATGTGCTCCAACATGGTTCCCCATGTATTTTTAATGAGCACATGTTTCTGTTTCCTGTGTCCATCGTTGCTTTTGCAATGAAGAGCAATGTTATAATTTGATCCCGCCTCATCAACGTTATATATAAGTCAGCTAAACTTTATGTGATGGCTTTAGATGTTTCGTTGCTTTCTGTGTGAGAATTAAAAGCTTTATATCAGGTGTAATTTGATCCCGCCTCATCAACGTTATATATAAGTCAGCTAAACTTTATGTGATGGCTTTAGATGTTTCGTTAAGCTGTATATGTCAGTGTAATATTACTTGGGATTTGAAATGAGTCAATGGTTATCTTTTGTGAAAAGAGTTGATTTATTTCCATTAGGACCTATTTAAAAAAAGGGCCCTGTAGGATTGGATAAGTGGCCTCATTCCCATATTTCTTGAGTGATTGTGGCAATGTTTCCATATTACACCACCAACTTGCGAGTGAAAATGCCAAGACACTGCTTTTATTTCCAAAGGCCATCCAATTGCCCCCTTCGTGTTTGGCTTCAAATTGCTTTCTTGCATCATTTGGCATCAGTGATTCATGGATGTTGTTCAATGAATCATCTTGCAGGTATATTACATATGCACAACATCAATTTTCTGAAAAGAAAAAAGTCTCATATATGAATCTAATCACATGCTAGGAAATATTATTGGAAGGCTTTAAAAGTCTCTTCCTCACTTTGGTGCTGATTTAAAAATAAAAAAAAAAAAAAATAAAAATAAAAACCTCAGCTGGTATTACTTATTTACTTGTGCAGTCCAAATGTAGTTAAGCTTAGAACTTAATTATAAAAGCAATTAAGTAAACTCGAGTTGATCTAATTTCAGACACTTTTCTTGGTTAATCAATACTGGGTGAATAGTTTGGACGTTTGAAAGCAAATGAGTCAGTTGATTATGTTTGACAAAGGATTTGAGGTGTGTTTATTTTGTTTCTGGTACCTCTAAGGTTCACCTGGGTGTCCCATGGAGTTTAAATGGTTCCATTATGTTTCATACCTTCTTTACCAAGCCTTTTCTGGTAAAAATCCATGGTCATGAATGGAGCTATTGAAGAAAGTGGGAGTTGTCAACACAATTAATCACATGGGATCCATTTCAGGTTTACTTGAAAAGAAATTATTCCACAATTTTTCATCACCAATTCTCAGATGATGCCATTTTTTGCAATTGCTCCTTTCAAAATGATTAGTTTCTGTGTTCATATCCTATGTAAATCATGGTGGGGCCATTCAATGTCCACACTACACGCAAACATGCCCTAAATTATTCTTTTTGCTCTTTTGAGCATCTGTTGAAAGGAGGGCATTTTGAGATCACAATAAATGAACTTATTTCCAGCAACTTGAATTCAAAGCTTATGTGAAATAAGATGGACTGGTTCAATTTCCATAAGACTTTTAAACACTATTTACTTTCATCAACTCATTATGTAGGAATTATGAAATAAAAAATAAAAAATAAATAAAAAAAAAAACCAAAGAAAAAATTGTTTGCTAAATAAATTTTAGAGGCTGAATGAAATTTTTACAGAGGACACTTGGTGGGGATGTTAGGTGTCTGAATATATATATATATATATATATATATTTATAATGTTTTTGTTCAACATACTATCTAAGCCTTCCCCAAAAATTAAAAATGGTCTTTGGACTCAGAAAAAATATCACAGCCTTAAAGTTTCAAGGATTCAGTTGAGAATTATTGGAAGTGCGGAAATTCACTCTCGTGGTTATGGATCTGACCTTTTTCTTTTCCTGTTGAAAATATTGATATTGGCATATGACCAATATTTCATTCTGGCCTACTAACTTGTCACTGTGTCCTTCTCAGCAGTGCTTTCAACCTTCATTTTGATTGTGCATGAGCGGAACTTCTAGAATAAGAATAAGTAGCAAACAATGTAGTGCTGGTTTGGTAGCCAATTAATCTCTCTCTCAACCAAAGATCAAACTGCATTTTACCTAATCGATTGCAATATCCATGCAGATTGCAGGAACATATCAAAATCCGTAATACTATTCTCAACATGAAGTTCAGCTTGGTAAGGTTCGAAATTTGAAAGTTCATTTTAACTAAAGCATGTTTGGTCTCCCTCTCTCTCTCTCAATCTTTAAATGCCATAAAAAATTAAAAATCTCATTTCATATTTAGTCTGCAGATACGGAATGACATGCAATTTGAATTTTGAAATGGATTATAGACATAAATTGAATGTTTAAAAATTTTGGGCCAATGCTGGCGCATACACTGAAATTCCACTATACGATCTTCTTTTTGGTCATTTTTTTTGATAAATTTTGAATGTGAACTCTAATCTGCTGGGTATCTAGCATTTGTTACAAAAAGACACCCTTCTTTGTGTTTATCTTTTCCTTTTGCTTAATATTCTTCAATGTTTATATTTCTAATATGCATTTTCTCCTTTAAGAGCAGGTTCAACTATGAGATGAACCCATCAGACCACAAAATTATAAAAACTTTATTAATTCTAAAGTAAAAGGTATGTAATTAAGTATTAAGTATTTGTGTGTGTCTGGATAGATGTATGTATAATGTATCCATGTCATGTAATTTTATGATTATTTATTATTATTATTTTTTTGTGTCTTTGATTGCAAGAATACAAATAAGTAGCAATATATACCTACATATACATACATGCATATGTACATATGTAATTTTATATCTTTATGCATTCATGAGTTAGTTGGGATTAAGGCTTTGTTGAGTTGGCTTGTATACGTATCTATGAGTAGGACCGCATTTCATTTGGTGTAAGAATTGCTATTCATACACCCTCAATTTTCTTTTGTTAGACCCATATTTTTCCAAGCCATTGTTGGATTCCTCCAACGCTTGTCAACCAAATATTGAACTGAAAGACAGAGAAGGCTACCACTTTATTGCCATTTGAAAGAGAGAAAATAGGGGAATGGAATTGGTACAGTAATATATATACATATATATGTACTCGTATATGCATCTCAATGAAGTTTTTCTTTTACTTGCAGGACTGTACTGAACAGACTAGATGCAGAGAGCTGGCTATGTCATCTGATTTTTATCGCTTTGTGTATTCAGAGGTGACTTGAACTTTCATAGGCAGATGAAACCACTATGTTTTCCACTTTTTAGGCATATATTTTTAAGGGTAAATCGCAGGTAACCCCCCTTGAAGTATGGGGGGGTCAGCAGATAACCCCCCTTATGTTTTAGTTTTGTCAATGTGCCTCTCTTATGTTTTAATTTGTGTCAATGTGCCCCACCATTGGTCGCCATTGATAAATTTGACACAAATTAAATACATGGCTACGCACATGATACTGTTATGTTTTAATTTGTGTCAATGTGCCCCACCATTGGTCGCCATTGATAAATTTGACAAAAATTAAATACATGGCTACGCACATGATACTGTTAACGGACCCGTGTTGCCCAAAATCACCGGAACCCTCACCGACGTCATGGCCAATTGGGTGGCTATCGACGATTGCTTTTGTCTTCCAATTGAAATAGGGGGCACATTGACAAAATTAAAACATAAGGGGGGTTATCTGCTAACCCCCCCATACTTCAGGGGGTTTTCTGCACTTTACCCTATTTTTAAAACTAATAAATATTTTTATATGCGCAATTATTTTCGATATATTATTCACAAATGAAGTGCCATGGCGCAGCATAATTTTATTGCTATTTGCATCTCGTCTTTCATTTTGCAGATGTTTTCTCTTCTTACCCCTTTTTCTTCTGTTTCTATGTTTGCTATTATCATTGAATATGTTGAGCTGTGAATCTTTTTGAGTTGTTTTGCAGTGTGCCTAATCTACCCTACCCCGCCCCTAAATGAAAATAAAACAAAAATAGAATTTTTTTTTTTTTACATAATTAGAGCTATGGCGTCAAGTGATGCCATTTGAGGAATTTATTTGCTGAAGGACTCCAATCTTTAACTACATGTCAATTTCCATCATATTAGTTGTCAATTGTAGGATTTTCCCCCTTTATTAAGGAAGACATAAATGTTATAGGCTTTTTGCTTGTTATATCACATTTGTTTTAATTCCCTTGCCATTCCTATGTACATGTGGAACCACATAGGGTTCACCTTTATGTATGTTCCAGCCAACAAAAAACTAGATCCATGAAATGATCCCAGAGAACTCTCACTACTCATGTTCTATTGGGTTGGAAACTTAACACTAATTTAAAAACATAGTGATGTATCTACCTTTTGTGGCTATTAATGCATGATATTGACTGCCATAATTTTTACCATGTATAGATTCCTTCCTTTTGCTTTTAGTAAACTTTCAGTAACTTGTTAACTTCATCTATAGGAGGTGAGGACATAAAGGTTTGGGTTCAACCAAGTTTTAGAAAACCAAACGGAGCGAGCTGATAAATTATATTCAGACATATTTTCATGAAATTTGTTTGGTTTTGTGAAAGCATATCTTGATGTTATACACTTCTACCCATACAAGTAAATGTGAAGGATACCAAGTTGTTAAAATAGCTAGATCCGTATTACTATTAAAACTATGAACCTGTGAGAAAATTTTGATCGACAATAATATCCTATTTACTTTGATAATTCCCAGGATACATACAGGCCCACAAAACGTCAAGGCCACACAAGCTCTGTCATTTTTTTCTTCTCTCTAAAACCACAATCAAGTCCCCCATTCTCCTTCGCCTTCCTGTCTTTTTTTAGGATCATAATCAAGCCCAAATCACTAATTTCTTATTGAGTTAGTGGTTTTATTTTGCAATACATCTCAACAGAGTCCAAATCCTAACAAAATGCCCATGTGTAATGCATGTGGCCTACTACTAGTACTAATAAAATTTAATATAAAAGGTCTTGAGTTTAGATGTTATATTATCCATAATATCTTCTAGATAGCTTTACGAAGAATCTAAATATTAGTGAATTCATAATTGCACGTAATGATTACTATTTTAGGATTCTTGTTTTGATGATTATAAATTGTCATTATTTCATGTACAGATAGAAGAGGTTGGATGGGAGAATTTGGTAAGGTTGGGTGAAGATCTAACGTCTCTAAGTTTTCGGGTCCTGTAAGATGCTCTTGCTTTCAATCATCATTTATTTACATACCTTGTAGGAAGAACAATCCAGATTTTCTTCTGCCTTCTTTTGTGTTCTATACACATGTCCTTTGTTTTCTAGTTCTCCCAACAATTGTTGTTTTCACTTGAATATGGTAACCGATTGTTTTTTTGAAACTTCAGATTTCAACATACTGATAGTTTAGAATATGATACTGGAAAGTCAGACTTTGAGAAAATAAAAATGGAGAAAAGATGAATTTATGAAATTTTTTTGTCTGACCCTTTCTTGGGTGGCATAGTAGATCTTGAGGCCGAGGTTCAAATCATTTCTTTTTATCCTATGCTGGACTGAAAGGAAAAGGATGGAAAATTGAGGAAGTTGGTAAAAGTTAGGAAAGATAAAAAATCAAATGTTCTTTTAAGTAGAAAGGATATATTCTAAAGTGGTTGCCTAGAAAGGCACTGGTGTGCTTATTATCTCTTCTAACCAGTTATCTCAAAGAGTTCTAAATTGTTCATTTCTATAATACTTTATGATATTTTGTTATTTATCCTCTTTATCAAGTGAAGTACACTTTCATAAATAAATAAAAGACGTTGAAGACATAGGATACTAAGAAATTTCAAGACTTAAGTCATTGGATTTTTTCTGAGCAAAAAAGATAAGTCATTGGATTTTTGAAATAGAATCATTTAGAAAGCTATGAACTATTGTTAAGATTAAATACATTTGCTACGAATTTTTGAAAAAATTTTAAATATTCATTTACTTGTAAATCAAATTCATATCAATTGACAGTTGATGGATTTTATTTCTTCATAATCTTGTAATCGACGAGGATTTTGTAAAATGTACATCAAACCCTCACTGCATATACACTCATACCATGTGATATGATTCAGTTAAATTCTTCCTTCCCTCATTACAAACTCAGCTTCTTCATGTAGTATACAGTATATTAATATGCCCCTTAGATTAGATTATGAAATACATTCACTCTGCATAGTGAACCTGCAAATGGAAGTTCTAGATTAAAAAACCTTCATGGGTAGAATACTTAGCATGAGTGCACTTGATCTTTTAATAGTCATGTAAGTGCATACAGTGGATGATGCTTTAATCTATAAAGGGGTCTATGAAGTTGCTCCCTATAAGTGAAAAAATACCAAAGCATATGCTTTGCCAACATTGTTTTTAAGGCACTGAACTAGTCTGTTAATTATCTTCACACAACTTTCTTATTATAATATCACAATATTTTGTTCATATTTTATTGACCTGTATTTTCTCTGTATTATTTTAGTGGTTTAATTAAGGTTTTTGTATTTTTGGGTGCTAGAGATAAAACAGGAGCAGTGCATATATTGGAAATTCTATTGGATAAAGCCTATCCCAAATGCCCTCCTACAATATCAGCAGTTGGTTTCCTCTAATGTTTTTGAATTTGAATGCTTTTTGTTTTTTGTTTCTTGTTTCTTTGTTTTTCATTTCAGGCATAAAAATAATTTGGATTTCTTTGTCAGGATGTACCTTATATTTTTACGTTAGAATGGTCAATAAACTCAAGATTGAAAGATGTTGTGCAGCAGTTCCTGTGAGGTATTTGGGCAAGCTTCTTAAGTTAGTCAAATGAGTTTTTTTTTTTTTTTTTTTCCTTTAGTTGCTTTTTGTCATTATATGAAGGGCATGGTCTTTCTTATGAATTGCTTGCTTTCATGAATTCTCCGTTCTACAGTTTTACTGAAGTATGTCATTCACTTATTTTTGTACCCAGCATCTGGAGAAGCTTCAGGAATTTTGGTCTACCTTGGAAATTATTGACAAATCTCTTTGGGTTGTTGATCCAAAACAGCCATCTCGTGCCATGTCATATCGCCAAATCAATACAGGTGAGCTATTTGATTGCACATATATTGTTCGTTCCTTGTTTGGTTTCTGTCTCTTGTCATTAATACATTTTAGGTTCGCTTCACCCAGGAAATGGTTGCTTTATCACATTGCATATAAATGCTGATGATCCACGATCTTTACCAGAGTAAGGATTCATCTCAAATTATTTACAGGCACTGCTACTAAAAGGGTTAAGGGTTTTAATTTTAATTTTTGTTTTTATTTTTAGAGCCAGTAATGGGATTCTGTTTTGCTAGGTGTCGTTTTATGGGCTCAAATCCGATGGCAAACTCGTTGAGAAAGATATGGAGAATGAATAGCAAAAGATGGTATACCCTCTATTCTCTTCTTTGAATTTCAAGTCTGCAATCTGATTATAGCTGTCGCTACTCTGCCTAGATTCATGAAGTTTGTGAAGTACTTGCAATGTCATTTTTTGACTTTTTCCAAATATTCTGAGTGTAAAAACTGTTTTATTAATCGTTTTTATTGTATTTTAACTAAATACTTGTAGTGATGCTGCCTAGATTGATGAAGTTTGTCATGTAATGCACTATTATAGCTATCTTAAGATCTGTAAGGGAATGTAAAAGGTTGGTGTTTTTTTTTTAATCATCTACTAGCAAGCAGACAGAATTAGCTACTGTTGCATAGGTTGTGTATATCTAATTTATTGGGTGTCTATCATTTCGTTATTAAATTTCTTTGTGGAGGTGAAAATTGTAACCAACATTGTGTCGGGACAAGTAATATATGTCTGATAGACAAAAGAACTGATTACAAAGCCCTTTCTGTACATTGACCTATCTTTTTCCTCTTCTCACCATAAACTTGATCAGAGAACTCTAATGGTATTAGAGCTTAATGATCTAGCCTAGGAATTTGTTTTTTGCAGTGGAAGAGTATAATAGTACTGGCATCGGTAGCAAAGCGGCTGAATCAGAAACAATAAGGACCTAGGGTTGCAATTGTGGATTAGATGGGGACTTTTAAAGCATTTCACTGATTTGGTTCTATTCGAGGTTCAACAATATTCGAAGATGAGACACACCTGGTTGGTTGGAGATTCTTGGCATTAGGAATGATTCTTGATCAGAAACAAACCGATATTAGTTAGGGATGATTCACTTGGCTTGTGGAGTGGCTTTTTTTGTGGTCATAAGACCATATGGCTATTGTGGGTTGCTGTATGGGCTGTTCGTGTGAAAAAACTATCTTGTTTCTCAGTGACTGTGGTCCAGTGTTTTTCTAAGCAATAGATGTCAGTAGCAATTTGGAGGAGCATTCCATTAACTCTGCTGGGGTCTGAAGTAGTTCTACAAATATTATTTGGATAATCCAAGCTTGCAAATTAAACCTCTTAAGTTAGAGAGTTTTAAGTATTAAGAATGAGCCCCCTCTGCAAAGTTATTTATTAGTGGTCGTGGACTTGTGGTACAGTGGTATTTCATGCACATTATCTGTGTGATCTCACTTACGAAAAATGGGAAGTGGTTAGTTTATTTTATGAATCCTCATATTAGTGAGGGTACTTGTTTTTGGAAACAGTCAAACAAATATGGAGACTGCATCACAAACATGTATACAACAAAGGAATATTGCTATAATGTGCTATTTAAAAGATAAAGTGGAATGTCTCTGAATGTAATCTGGAGTAGGTATCTCTTGCAGACTAATATGGCACTTGATAGCTAACAATCTAGATCATCCTTTTTTTCTTTTTCTTTTTTGCTTGATAGCAGGATAGAAATATGGGACCTGATGTTGTAATATGAGGTCCTCTTGGTGTGGATATGTTGTGATTTCTTTCCAATATTCCCAGAACATTTCTTTCTTTTGTGCCTTTATCTTTCTGACATTTTTTAAGATGATCCTCATTTATATTGTCAATGGTATAATTTTTTTGTACTCTGTCCAATTGCGTAGGATGAAGGACCAGCCACTCCCAGATAATCTTGCAAGTGTATTGGAAACTCAACTGCCAGGGCCCCCAAGTGACCGGAAGAATGATCGGCAAGTTGAATGTGGAATTTGTTATGCCCAATGTCTTCCCATAGGTAATGTTATGTAGATATTCTTAGAAGTTAGAACTCTCCAAACTCAATACTTCATTTATTTATCATTGAATTTATGGTGCTATATTAGATAACGAGCTCGGAGCTAAGAGTGGAAGTGGAACTGACTACACATGTGATAATACCAATTGCAGTAAGGCTTTCCACAGTGTTTGTCTTGGGGATTGGTTGCATTCCATCACAACAACAAGACAGTGCGTTGAGTTCCTGAAATTCTTATGGCTTATCATTTGGTTCATCTTCAGTATAGCTTTATTAGTCATTTTCTTATCATGAGTAGTTGGAAGTAAAATTAAGATATCCTTATATTTAGTGTTACGCTAACTTTGAAAAAGTTTTTAGGTAATGTTCAGGTCTAATCCCTTCATGCAATTAACCATTCATAGGACTCTGGAAGCAATTCCTATGAGTAGCTACGCTTGATTTTGTGAGTTAAAGAGAGCCATTTGGAGGTTGAAAGGAAAGTATTCAGTTAGGATGTGTTTGAATGTCCCATGTAAATCGAATGTCTCCATTGTGTTTATACATTACCTAGGAAGGTAAAATCCGTTTGTCCAGACTGTGGCCATTCAATAACATTGGGCCCACAACGACTATTGATGGTATAGGGTCAGTTTTAGGATTTAATGAATTGACAGTATTTCGAATTTGCACTAATATCAATGATTATGGCTGCCATTTGTGATATCCTTCGAAGCAGGGACATCGAGATTACAACACAATATAGACATGTCGACACAACAAATCCTCTAATTCTAGGATATGACATTGTGGGGATACAACATTAATTAAATATATATTTTTATACATATAATCATATTGTATCATACAACATCATATGCATCATTCAAAATGCATCCCTTTGCATCATTTTTTGAAATCGTAGTTCAGTTCATAGAAAAGATAGGATGGAAATATAAGGACTGTTTAAGTTTCCAATGCAACAGCCTAAGCTATTAAGTGGAGAGCCCAAGCAGGTATATGAAGCCATATCAAATTTTATATTAGATGATGTGGGATGTAGCATTTTCCAATAAGGACAAATAAAAAGAACAATAAAAAGGCGAAAAGAGAAGTGTTGTGTCGGACGAGTGTCATGTCCGATACATGTCGTACGCTACTACGGCACCTTCAGATAAGTGTCCATGCTTCTTGGGTAATATCCCATTCTTACTGATGGATTTTTACTTTCAAATGCCCTGTGGAACATATGCAGCTATTTAATTTGTATTGGATGTATAAATGTGACCTTACTAATGCTATATTTATAAATGTGACCTTACTAATGCTATATTTTCCTAATTACGTTCTTTATCAATGTTTTAAGCATATTTGTAATAGACTATCAGAAGTCCCCCCCCACCCCACCCAAAAAAAAAAAAACTCCTCCTTTCAAAGTTGCTTCCATGCCAATCAGCCGAATCTGATCATTAAAATATACAGATCCAACTCTACCCAGGCTACTTTTGATTTCTTATGCGTGTGTGTGTGGTTACTTGACTACTTGATTTCGGGTTTTTGTGCTTGTTTGTATTGTAGGTCATTCAATGTTCTGTTTGGGAATTGTCCATACTGTTCAGAGCCAGTTGCAGTCAAAATCAATGACGCAAAGAAATAAGTTAGGTCTTCATTACCTCTGCATCAAAGCGGTCCAGATGAAGGTCTCCCAGGCATGAGGCAGTGAATCCCTTAACCCACAAAGCACAAAGACTCCACCCAATGTCTTGGATTGTAAATTTGTAAGCAACTGAAGATGTGATGACCAAGAACCATTGGAGACTCACTCTTTCTTTTGACAATTTACCACATTTATTGAAGCCTTCTTTCAAATGCCATAACAGAAGTCCTTTTTCATTTATTTTATTTTATTTTTTAATCTTTCTATTAGCTGAAACTTAAGATGATGTGATGGGAATTTAAATTTCAACAGCATCCTATGTTCTGCTACGCATTCATGCGTGGTACACTGCTACCTGTGACCAACTAATGATATATAGCTTTCAATCACTTATGTCTTTGTACTAACCTTCACCATCAGCCTACTCTCCTCTTTATATATTCACACTTGATTGGGTTCTGCCAAGAGGATTCACCTTATAATTTGCCAGTACTGCAATCTCTCAGGATGTATATATGGGCATGTCTGTAAGCAGTTATGCATTAATATGGGCAGGGAGGCCATTTGGTTGAGCTATTGTGGAGGGAAGCCAACCACGTTTTCCTGCTCTACATTGGCAGCTTGATATACTCCCCACAAAGTCAGAAGATATGTGCCATCATAGGCTACACCCACCATATTTACTCCTGTTTAAATGAAATGGCATTTACTCGCACTAGTTGGTCCTTTATTGAGCTGAAGCTAGCCGGGTGGGAGGTTTCCTTATTTTAATACCTTCAAATCAATTGAGTGGGGGAAAGAGTGTTTCGTGTTGGGGTAGGGAAGATTTTATTTTAAATATTTTATTTTAAATTAATTTTTCATTTTTTTCAGGTTCATTATTTACATGGCACATGAACCTTCGACTCAATTTCTCTTACTGACTTGCTCTGAATCAGATATAGACCTGAGAAACTTTTGACAGGTAAGTGGTTTAATAGGAAAGTCGAACTTGAAACTCCTTTCAACAGGTGGCTTAATAGGAGAGTTGAACTTGAAACGTTTTGCTTTCGAATTTATATATACCAACTACACATTTTGTTTTTGAGTTGATAGATACCAACTACCAAGATAGTATGATTTAAATTGTCCATTGACTATGAGAAGTCTTGCTCTTTAAAGGATAAGGACTATCATTAAATAATTACTAATTAGAAGGAACCAAAAAAAAAGAAGAAAAAAAAGAAAAAGAAATGGACAGACCAATAAGAGAGATTCAACCCATCATTAGCTGAGCCAGTCTTCAACTATTCTTTTCTTTTCTTTTCTTTTCTTTCTTCTTTCTCCTCCTTTCTTTGATATATTTCATTTTCCGATAGAATCTCCAAACAGGAGGATAAGGACTTTTGGCACTATATGTTTGTCGGTGATTCAATACTAAAAATCCATTTTTACCGAGAAAGAAAAAAAGAACGAGGAATACCACCAAACTATAAAACCATTAAGAATCATACCTAAAACGAGTCCTCCCAGACCTAGAATGAGAATCCCTCGAATAATCCTTTTGACCCAATCTACATATTTAAATATTCTATGGATGGCGAATATTAGTCAGTCAGTCGTCACACGTGCCTATAATGATGCATCCTTGTCCGCCATGGGTCCATATGCGTGCACATGCATGCAATGTGAATGGCCCATGCAATTGATGTTTTTACGTGATAAGATGAATAAAAAACTAGCAATCAACCCTCAAAATTGATGCACAAAAAATCTCTGATTGGGGGACCATAGACTGGACGAGAGGTTTTGAGTGGCAATTTGGTAAAAATAATAGTAATAAACAGTGACATTTCAAACTCTAGTAGAGAATTTTCTGGAACCTTTTCTAAGAATAGCTTATCCTTTTAAGAATTATTTAGTAAGCATAAAGCATGTTTTCAAGAACTGTTTTAGTGGAATAAAAACAAAGCGTTTTTGACAACAACCCATTTTCATATAACATCAAAAATGATATTCTCCAATTATGTTTTCTATCCAACTCCTGAGGATAGTTTCGATGGCAAAGGAACACAGCTTAAGAATCATAGGTTTCAAGTTCGAGTGTCTGTCCTTTCATTATCAATGACATGGACTTGTGAGTGGTTTGTTCATTGGTTTGGGTCTAATGAGTTGAATACTCGTCGTTTGGCATCACCAAAAAAAAAAATAATAATAATAATTCTGTTTTCTATTCAAGAGAGACACATTCAGAGTTTTTTTTCTCTCTTTTTCTAGAAACGTGGCCAAATGGGTCCTTAACTTCCACGACATTTTTTTCCTTTAATGAGTTTTTTAATAGACCAAGCTTTTCCTTCGATTCAACAATTGAAGGTAAGAAAATTTCTTCTTTAAATTCACATTTAAAAAAAAAAAACTGAGATGAAATATAGAAAATATCCCTGTCACAATCATTCAAGAGCTTTTATTGGCACACATTATGTGCGCTGCAAATACATAAATACACATCCATATGGCCACAAAATGACACAGACTTTTGCCCACAGAAAACATAGATTAACCTCACAGACTTTAGGCTTCTTCATTCACATATGATTACAAATAGTGCTTTTATTCCCCTTATACCCCTCCCTATGCATGGCACTTACCGCACAACTTGTACATAAGGGTATGTACGTAGGTATAATCTGAATTTATGTACCAATTTTGATTATAAATTTGTGGATTTCAGATGCCGGCCATGCACTCCGGCGGTGTCACAGGGTACCGTGATTTATCGGTGCAGTAATCGTAGATCATGTGGTTGATACGAACCCACCTGTATCTTCTAGCTTCAAGGACACTCAGTTCTTGATAGGCGGCACCCTCCCACCAATTTCTGGGGTTTGAGGCACAAGGTCGAGGCTCCTGGCATAGGACATCCCTCAATGTCAAAGTCCTTGTAATAAGCATAGAAGGGGCTTTGCTCCAATCAATTTTCTCGAGCCCGCCCCTCGTGGCCCAGTCATCGGCCTCCCACAATGTGGAATACACTCCCATGGGTTGGGAGGTTGGATATGGAATTCTCCTTGCTTCATTGTTCTTGTAAACCCTGATGGGCACTTCATCCACATAGAAACTACACACCACCATTACCAACAAATTAGTACTCTAAAGTAGTAGTAGAAACAGCAGCAATAAGAAAAAAAAAAGGCACAAATAACTGACAGTGGAATAACAGATAAGAGTTAAGAAGACTTGGCTCCAAGACTTCGGAAAAACCAGAGCTCCGATATCATGTTAACCTCCAAAGCTTAAGTTTTTTCGGAATAGGTTGACAATTTATATCAAGCTAAGAACTATATCATTTAATTGCCAAAGAAAATAAAATACTTACACGACATGATGATGGTTCCATAGAATTGAGTAAGTGTGGAAGTCTGCAGCAGGATCAAACCAAAGATTGACCCTTTGTTCCCTATCACCCTTCCCATGGGCATAAACATTGGTTTGGACAGTGTAAGGCTGCCCAGTACGATTCCCCAAGAATTCAAAATCGAGCTCGTCCCTAACGGAATCCGTGTCCGAATTCATCTACCAAACAATTCAAAATTAAGCAAATGAACGAAAACCCATCAAATTAAGATTTATTCATTTAAAAGTACTCCCATTATTTTAAAACAAAGAAATTAAAATGAAGCTGTTTAAATGTATATATACATAGAAGGCAGTGACAGTTCCAGCAGAGTCCCCAGGGACGAGCTTGATCTTCATGCTAACACGCCCAAACAAGTACTGGTTCTTGGAGGCAAACCCACATCCTGAAAAAATGTACAAATCATGGCTAGCTCTTGTGATACATCATAACCCAAAATTCAATACTGAAAAGAATATATATAACTTTATATATATACAGAGGACCCCACGAAAAAAAAAATGGTACCTGAATTTTGGTCTAGAATGAGTTGGATGGCCCTCCCTCCTTCGATTTGCCTGATATGAGAATCGGACCACGTGACTCGAAAGTCCTGCAGAAAAGTTGCCGGTCGTGCAGAGACGGCAATAGAATCCACAAGGACATAGAAGCAAAAGCAAACAAAGGCATCCCTCAGAGTGGGATACATGGCCATGGTTGTGTCGTACCAAAATTTGGAATGATAATAGAGAAGGAAAATGGAGTGTGTGATTTAGGAGAAGAGGAGTGGTGGGCTTTTTATACATGTAGATGGGAGAGTAAGACGATCGGGACTGCTGCATTGAAATGGAAAACGCCATCGACAGCTTTGCCTTTCCATCCAGCTAAGCACTGGCCGACCTTGGCCCCTCCCATCTCTCTGATCCCCTTCCCAACTCTTGTTTTATTTGCTTCTGCCTCATCTTTTCATGTTCATCTTTTCATTTTCTTCTACCTTCTCACTGTTTTATATACGTTAGACATATAACAATCAGGTAAAAACGTGTTAATATATGTTATATTAGTATTTGTTTTAAGAATTGAACCATTTGAATTGATTGGTAATGAAGTACATTAAACTAATGCATATACTACAACCCTTAATGTATGATGTTCACATTACTTATATTATCCTTTTGTTTTTTTTTTTCTTTGGAATAGTAATATGTATCTCTATTATTGTGCATAAGTCAATAATAATTCCCATAAAATTTTAGAAGACTTGATCAATATAGTGCATGCCATCAATTTTCTGGGACCTAAAAGCATATAAATGGTGAGCCAGGTCATGAGCTATGCATGTGTGATCCAAATTGTTCGATGTGTATGGCTCGGATTAATGAGTGAACAAGATTTGATTAGAGTCAAGATAAATTCTACACCGCAAACTTCCCTAGCCAAATTTTAGTTTTTTGACATTATACCAAACTAAAGTATAGATTTGATTTCTTCAAGAGGGCTAGAATCACTGGAGTTGCTTGAGCAGCAGGATATAGACTAGAGCATAGACCACTCAGTGTGCCATAGACTGAATAAATCTGTGGTCAACTAGCCTGAAGTTAAGAGAGGTCGCGTCCCTTTATATCTGTGGCCAGCCAAGTGAAGATGATTGATTAATTATGTGATGGTAAATTGGCGGATACCTCCAACCCTAAATGGAACCCACTAATGGCCTATGCCTAGCTCATATTACAGACTGGGTTGAGGTTGGCACACTAGCTGGTAGGCCATTATCTCTAAGTTCCATGTATGATTTTTGGATAAACTTTGTAAACAGTGGAGGGTCATTCATTATTTAGATGTAAAGTGTACACGTGGCTAATTCACCACCAATCGATGGCATTATTGGTTAGATAATTGTATTTCAAGATAAATATTATACATTTTTGTGTGTGTGTGTGTGTGTGTGTGTGTGTGGGGTGTAAAAAATTAAAAATATAGCCATATAGGTATTATAGGTTGTACATAGAGATGGGATTTGGTTTGTGGAACCGTCCAAACAAGGCCTTGGATTTTGGGGGAAAGACTGAGAGACCATGGTCTATGGCTAAAAGACGAACAGTTTACTTTTTCGATGAATTATGGAATAGAAAGATCGAAATAGGAGTATTTTCTGGGTGACCAAACAGAAGCTCCCACGGGGTGCACGACGTTCCCACAGAGAAAACCCACCACGTTTTTCCTTGAGTTCCGTGCCCCAACAGCTGGACCACACCTTTATCCATGTCCATGTGGAAGACTCCTATTGGTTGAGGAGCATTATGGGGATGGTATGAAGTGGACTTTCGGAGAGTAATTACATGGGCCCAGTTTGTGACCCATTTGTTTGGTGGGGAAGGAATTGTCATTAGATGGGTTCAAGTCCAGTGAGTTTGAGAACATGTACTCTAAGAGGGGAAAAAGGAAAAATAAAAAAAAGAACATTATTTGGTTTAGATTGAAAGGGTGTGAGGGACAACATGAGATTGAGAATCATTCCATCATCTGTGGCTGCGAGAGAAAAGTGGATCAGTGCATGCATGTACGTGCGTAATTTGTAGTGCGTGGGTTTTGTATGTGGAGCAGGTAATTATCCGATACTTATGGGACGGGAGACTATACGTTTATAGGGTATTAATCAAAAGTGTAAAGTATTTTGATATCTCTTAATATCAAACAAGAGAGAGAGAGAGAAAGAGAGAGAGAGAGAGAAGCTTTATCTCTAAAATAATGATAATTTAATAATGATTTTATTATAAAAAAGTATTGATATTAGTTGTATATATGAAGTACAACCAGCCAATGCATGTGTTGATATAATTTATATCAACATATTATTCACTTGAAAATTTTTCAGCAATTGTATTAGAGAAATGATATCTGGTTCCAAAAGGAGCTCCAAGCACTCTTCAAGCACTCTTTCCTAGACCTACCTAAAGATGGTTCTAATGTAGCTTGCATTGCACGAAACAAGCATGGTATGGTCCTAGGAGCGTGGGCGCGCGGTAAGAAGGAAGGGTTTGATCCTAACGTTGCAGAAGCCTATGCCGTTAGGCTCACTGTTAAAGTTGCTTGTGAACATGACTGGATTTCAGTTTATCTTGAAGGTGATGCTCAAGCCATCATAAATGATGTTATTTCCTCCACTATAAATTCGTCTTGGTCCTATGATATCATCATATCGGATATAAAATCCCTTATTGGTTTCGTGAGTTCCTTATCTTTTCGTAAAATCAGCAGAAGTTCTAATGAAGATGCTCATGAGATGGCCCAATGGGCACTTGACAATGACTATCCTAGTTTTTTGGAAGCTGATAGATTTCCAGCAGCTGTGAAAAAAGTATGCTTTAGATATATTTATAGTATGTCTTAGTTTTTGCTTTTTGTTTTGTTTTGTTTGTTTCTCCTGTTTTCTTCAGCAAAAAAGAAAAAGAAAAAGAATACACTTGTCTTATGAATTTATTTATTTTTGGTAAGTAATCGGTGTATTAAAAAAATAAAAATAAAACTCCTAAAGTAGGTACTAGTCCTAGCATCATTTACAATTAATCTGAGTTTTCTTTTTTTTTTTTGGGGGAATATTATGAAAATAAAATATAAATTGCACACCTATACGCATGAGGTAGGCAGCTTTGACAAGGATAGATTGAGATATTTATTTGTGAGTTTGTGACTCTCCACAGAAAGTTAGAGGCTTAGAAAGCAAATCCATTGCATTAGTAGAATGCGTAGCCACAAGTTCACAACAACATTTCTTAAGTGAAGGGTAATTGACAATCTTAAGGCCCCAAATCATTGCCAAGAGTTCATGGAAAAGATCTAATCTTGGATTTTCACTTTTTCATCACAAGCATCGGCTGTCAATGAGAAATTGCCCATTAAATTTCCTCATCTGACTATAAAGGAAAGGCTTGTCAAAACCAAATTTGATGAGGATGGCTTACCAAACTTCCTATCGTAGTTGCACTCAGGGGCGGATGCACACAGGTGCACCTGTGTGCACGTGCAACCACTGGAATTTTATTTTTTATTTTTTAACTTTCCAGCCTTGGCCCACTTAATGGTCTGTGGCTCTATGAGATCTTGTTTGGTATAAATGGTACTTTGGTTCCTTTCCAAAACAATAAAGCTGTATAATAAATTCAAAAAAAAAAAAAAGAAAGAAAAAAGAAAAATCTCTCTCTCTCTCTCTCTCTCTCTCTCTCGCTCTCTCTCTCACAGATTCACTCATTCACAGTAGTCAGTAGTCATTGTGGAAGGAGAAAAACTTGTATGTAATTGTGGCATGACTGATGTGGTGTCCCGGGCTAATGAAAACTAAACAAAGTGAGATTGTCAGAGTACTTTTTGGCTCCACAATCCCACTTTGTTTGGTTTCTATTGGCCCAGGCCATGTCACAGTTACATAAAAGACTCACCCAGGTGGGAGACGGGGGGGGAATTCGGTGTCAAACTGATCAAAGCTTTGTTGGTCAGTCATCACTACTAGTGGTTCTTATGTGCAACCACTGAGAAAAATTCCTGGATCCGCCCCTGGTTGCACTCAAAGAAGAGGTGTTGTAGACTTTTTGCAGATCATTGTCAAAAAAATGGGTGGGCTTCTCATGATATTGTTAGCCATTAAAGCACCCCCAAGTCTGCAATTGGCCTTTAATGGCAAGCCAAAAAAATAAAGGAATGTCTTTGAATATATGGTCTTTTGAACCAAGTTATATGATGCCAAGGAGCCGACTGGAGAGGGCATGCAGACATGCAGTAATAGCAATATTTGAAGCACTGCTCACAGACAAAGTTCCAGTTTTAGTCAGCATCCATAGTTCGGAGTCCTCTTTGATTTGATCCTTATCTTTTGACCATTGCTGCATAAAATCGAAAAATACTTTAGAATGGTGCTTATATGATTCTATACCAGGGGTTGAAGTCTTGAACGCAAGTTCAAGGGCAGATTTTTTTTTTTTCGGATTGGATGTGTTCAGCCATATATCCTAGGATTGTGGATGAAATGAGTCTTTTTTTTTTTTTTTTTTTTTTTGTCGTATCCAAAAAAAAAAAGGATGAATTTTCTTTTAATATATATATATATATATATATATATATAGGTGGCCACAAAAAATGAAAGCATTTTTCATTAAAGCACACATGGAGACATATATTGGATTTTCCTTAATATGTGCCTTTAGTGCAGAACTACAGATAGGTATAGAACCCACATATATATATATAAAGCAATATTGCTGCTCTTTTATTTTTTTTATTTTTTATTTTTTTTTTGGTGGGGTTATTTCCACAGCCATTTTGACTGCATCCACAGCCCCACTGAAAAATTTGGTTAGTTTACCTAATTTGCCCCTTTTATCCTAATTTACTCAAAAGTAAAAAACGTTTCCCATCTTTCTTTGTCTCCTTCTCTAAAAGCGAGATAAAATCATGTTATCAATGGAGATGGAAGTTGTTTGCAACCCTTGTGAAGAAATTTTTTGATCTGGTTGCCCGTGAAACTCCTTGAGAGGCCATTAAAGGTAAAATATAAACTCCTTTTCTTGTGATTTCCATTAAGAACCTCTCCCTTGGAAACCTGAGAAGGCATTCTGTGACAATCTGAAGATTGATGTCCAAAAGAATCGATCAGAAGGCCAAAAAATAAAAATAAAAATACATGAAGTGCAAAGTTGATGCATGGCCTAGTCCTCCAAAGATCGAGATATAGTTCATTGTATCGACAACTGCAAATAGGTCCAAGAATAAATTGTAGTCTAGTTTAATGTTTGGAGAGTGGTTTAAAGTTGGATGGAGAGAGTGGAAAAAGAGGAGAGAATCGAGGGAGAAAGTAAATGGGACACTGGGGGCAAATTTGGTAATAAATTAATTTTTTTAGTGGGCTGTGGGGTGTGATGGGGCTAAAAGGGTTTTGGAAATAGCCTCACCTTTTCTTTCTTTCTTTTTTTTTTTTTATTTCCCTTAATGTTTTGTTTTGTTTTGTTTTGTTTTGTTTTTTTGCCTAATGTGGCAACCGACATGATATCGATATATCAATTGGTCACTTGATATGATAGTTGACGTGGAGTTATCATATCAAGACTATGTCAATCATCAAAAATATAATTTTTAAGATCACATACTAACATAACCTGTCATGCACGATAAAAAAGACGGTAAGAGAAATCTTTTAAAAGAGTAGTATTTTTCTCATATAAAATTAGGAGTGAATATAGGGATCCAAAGAATTTCTCTCTCTCTCTCTCAACATATATATATATATGTATCAGACCACTATCGAATCAAGTTTTGGGATAATTTTTTTTGCTCTCTTTAGACATATATGTATCGAATTAGGTTTTGGGGAAAATCGTTGAATCTTGTGGATCAAGTTTTGGGATAAATATTTTTGCTTTCTCTAAACACATTTTTTCGGCAAAATATAATAATTTCAAATCTATAATTAATGAGTGATATTAGTGGTTTTCCACACTCATTCTTTTAACAGGGTTGTGTTAAGTGGTGCATGTAGTTGCAATCTCACTATCATTTGTGAAAGAAACATTTCATAATTTTCCGAGGTTATCTTACTTAACCTTGAAAGGAACACATGTCCATTTAATTTAACACCTTCTTTGCCAGTGAAAAAAAAAAAAAACAAAAAAACAAAAACCTATCTTTATAAACTCTCTCTGTATAATGTCTGGGAGGTATGAGAACCATTTTGTACATCAATGATGCATATAATGGACGTGATTGCAGGAGTTTTAGAACTTTTTTTTTTTTTATAGAGGAAGCATATCTTTAAATGTTCTTTCACCATCCAAAGAAATTAATTGGCATTGAATGATTGACTTAATTTACTTAAAATTAACTTAGTATTTCTGCACACCTGATTTATTAATTTGGACCCATGCCCTGCTGTAGCAACGTGGGGAGTTGGTATTTCTGGTCATTGGATATTAATGGAGATCCATTGTTAAGTTTTTATTTTTTTTAATTTTAATTAAAGAACCTCAAACCTCATAAGATCCTCTAGCATTCCAACTATGTTGGCATCCTAAAAAACCTTTAATCATGTGCTCGAGACCTAAATTTATTAATAAAAGAAAAAAGAAGAAAAAAGATGACCAAAAAAATAAATAAATAAATAAAAATTTGGTCTTAATGACTTATAAACCTTCACGACCTTCACCGACCATTCCTAAATCCACATCATATAACACCCAAAATAAATTAAACTCGCGATTGACTCTAGGAGACAGTAAATTAAAAAGTTCAACTCAAGACCATCATTTTTTAAGGCGTTAAGTATCAGTAACCCCACATCGACCTTTTGAGATTGACTTTAATATTATGATTAGTACATATAATTTAACTTAGAGTTATATTAATTGCGTTAGAAAATTAGGTATGAGTGAGCTTTTCAATGTGCTCAACAATACAATTAGGCTGGATTGGGCAGACCGTACTTGTTATCATCAAGGCCCAACCTAATCGACACCATTGCTCTCATCGTTTCATGCGCATTTCACGTTCAAAATCAATAGTTGTGAGAGCATTTATCATAATAGATATCTACCGTTCTCAAAATCTATGAGTTGTAAATTTAGGATTGAAAGTCGTGCAACAATGTGAACTCAAACATGAACCAAAAGAAGAAAATTAGAAAAGGGACATATTGAGTCCATTTATCACCCCACCCCCACCCCCACGCCAAGGAAAAAAGGGAAAAACAACTCTCAATTTTTGAGTAAAAGTAAACCTATGTAAATACCAAAATAATTTAGGGTCTTAGGGGTAAGGGTCTTGTATCGATTGTCAAAAAGAATACCAAACAATGATCCCAAATAATTTTGGCTGCATCCACTCACTATAATCTTGGGCTAGTGGTAAATTATGATGATTAGGGGTGGAAGGCATTAGTGGAGCTCTATCTAGTGATCAATAAATAAATACCCTAAAAGACAAAAAATTTTATAAAAAAATTTCACTTCTTCCTTACAACAATTAATATCCTACCAAAATTTGATATCAGCATTAATTGACCAATACACATAGGTGCATGTAGTTTGATATATATTTTTTATTAAATTTATACTAATTTTTTTAAAAAAATTCAATATAATAAATATGATTACACGGTACATGTCATGGAACAATTACGTCTTCCAAATAGCTAAAAAAATTAAAAGAAAAAAAAAGAAAGAAAAGGTGAATGGGAAGAGAATGGACAAAGACGTGCCAACTTAAATTATTTGATAGAAGGTGAACATCATTTTAATAATTTTGATATTTTGCCGGCGATCAAGTGGGACAGATTTGACTACCCATCGATCAACTTATCAAGTCAACAATTATTCAATAAACCTAATCCAAGATAGCTACATAAATACAAAGGACATTCCCCAGCTTCCCCTTTCAATTTCAACCTTTTTTTGTACTAATAATAACTTGCAAACATCCATAGAGTACATAGGAATAAAGTGGCTGTTTGGAGAGTTCTTCACTCCCAGTCTTCACGCTTGATTTATCACTCTCTCTTACTCCTCTAAATCATGTTATCTTTCGCTATCACCACTAGAAATCTGCTTAACGTCGCAGTTTTATTTGTAATCGCAATCTTAATTAGATGTCCACGCATGAAAATTTCCTGCATTTAATTTCTCTGCATTTTAAAGATTTATTTCCATCATCCTTGTGGTGTTTTTTTTTTTTTTTTTTTTCCAACGAACGAACATAACCATGATTTATTACTGTTATTAAAATGTTGTGAAGATTAGTCTCACAACTCTAAATACCCATAATGACCCTAACAGAAAAGAATACATTCTTTCGAAATTAAGGAATAATGAATAGGTAAAACAGTGAAAATACAACGTAAAAATAAAATTCTCTCTCTCCCTCTCTTCTACATTGTTACACATCTTTAGATATATATACTCACTCGATCATCTCCTAGATTAATTATATAAATTTAGTAAGTTGTAACCCCCAATCAAAATAAAAAGGTAAAATAGAAAAAGAAAAGGACCCCTAGAAAAATATGGACTTGCGCATGGCTTGTGTTGGATGCATGTGCACCGAAAGCCAGTTATTATTATAAAGGGGTTAGGGAAGGCTTGGTCCCTCACCTTATATTCATAATTACTTATTTAAAAATTCCAAAATACCCTTTAATTGTTGGGCGAAACTAACCTTCTGATCTAGTTCCACACCCACAATGATTATCACAAAAGAAGAAATAAAAATAAAAAGCAAACACAGAAAATCTACATTGTTCGCTTTAGTTGACGCACGTCCACGACTAGTATGATTTTATTATACTCTCTGTCCAGATAGAGAAAGCTTGCACGAAGGGAAGGCTAGGTGCTATGTTACCGGGCTAGGGTCCCCCTGAGCCAGGTGCGAGTGGCCGATCTAGTAATGTATAGATGTAGACTTACAATTTATGAATTTGGATTGGTTATTGGTTATTGGTTGATGTTATGGAGCGTAGGGTACCCTCCTTAATGGCATTTGAGATGGCTCCCATCTGTTTTCCTTCTATCCTTATCCATGTACCAAACTAAATTAGAGTGACCCACTGGTGTGATTACCTTATTCATATATGCTAGGGTCATTTGGGAATGATAATGAGAAATTAATAATGCAAGTCTGATTTTTAACTAAATTGGGGTTACCCACAGGTGACTAAATTACTCATGTTTGGGAAGATTATGACAAATTAATAATCAAAATTTAGTTCTTTTTTTTTTTTTTTTTTTTCTTTTCAATTGTTTGTGTGCTCGTGCATGCACACGAAGGACATAGTCCCTATAAAATTTTGAATTTTTTTACTCTTTCATTTTTATTTTTTTATTTTTAAAAAATTGTAGAGATAGCCACCAAAATCTTCGACTTAACTTGAAATGATGGAACCGCATCTCATCAAATCACATATATCGAATCTACGATTCAGAGAAAAAAAATACACAATTTAAATAAACAACGACCTTTAATAATAAGCATTTTAATAAAATAACTAAATTGTGTTATTTGCATTCTTCATGGAAGAAGAAGACTGACTTTTGAAAATTAACCCTTCAATATTTTTCTCATGAAGCTGTAGAGACAAAGAGATAGACATGATGTGCGCATGTTTGAGAAAGACATATCAACCATTAAATTGTAGACGTCCCACGTGCGCGTGGATAAGGAAATTAAAAACCATTTATTATACATATATGGCTGAAGCATAATGTCTTATATATATATAGCTTTTTTGCAATTATCATGTTGTAGATGTGATACCTAACTGAATTATTTTGACATTTCTCATATTTGATCACTAGGTTATGGCATAAACGACCGACAATAAATGAGTGGTAGCAATGAAATTAGTAATCAACCTCAATAATTCCACTTCGAGATTTACCCTAGATAGGCAAAGCCATGTGCATGTGCTCCTTAACTACTTGTTCTAGGGCTAAATAGACTTGACAGATTTTTATTTTTTTTGTTTTTTAAGAATGATATATATTCAAACCTTTTTTTCCGATAAATTTCTTGGAACATGGGCAAAGCTATCACTCATTCCATGTTAGTTAACACTCAAAATAAAATCTGATTGGTAGTTGAACCCAAAAGAAAGTTAAAGTCTAACCTCGAATCTTTCGCTTTTGGTTCATTATATTTAATATTTTAATCCATCTACTTGAACAATTCACACGCTCAAGGTGGGGGTGCTAGCAAAAATGTTTCTGTTAACATAAAATTCAAGCACAAAGATTTGAACAAAAAAAAAAAAAAGGAAAAAAAGAAAGAAGAAAACCTAAGGATTTGAGGATCAAAGATTTTACATTATTTTAAGGTGATGAATAATATTAGGACCCAATGTGGTGGAGTCCGTCCTTAAGATTGTCCGGGGAGGGATTTAGTTGAAATGCGTACAAGTTGGTCCAAACACCCTGACTGTCAAACTAAAAAAATAAAATAAGAGCAATGCTGGCATGACCTGCCATATATGCTAGTCATGCCACATGGTCCGCCCTGTAATATAATAGGGGTGTGAGATTCACATTTTACTAATAGAAGAAGAGTTTAAAAGAATGCGAGGGCAAATATCATGACAAAATGTTGATCATTTGGATCCGGCTTAGGAAATCTCTTGAGCAAGTCCATCCACGTTTTTGCTGTTTCTGTGATTGGTTAGAAGGAAAAGAAATCGTAGGAGATTTGTCATGTGAGAATGGTCTTATAATAAAGATCTTCAAGTTGATCCACCCACAAGTTCATGTATTCCTAGCTCATTATACATGGCTTGCAGGTTGACTATGCATCTAATGGGATTAATCTGAACCCTAATAGGAGCCCAAATCTCAGTAAAAGTAAACTTGGGATATTCAAGTTTGACCCCCAAAAAAAAGAAAATTGTTTAGAGACAATGTAGTATCATATCATTAGGAGTGAGGCTCATTAGTTTTGAGCAACAGAAGCCCCAGATTCATTACTCCGTACAACTTTTCTCAAATCATTCAAATTCACTTGTCACTGTTCTACAATGTAACAGAAAAGAATGATACATGTACTCTATTTGCTAATACGATAAAACTTATGGATCGGCAAATATTGTATGTAATGCGTGCTACTTTAACAATGAGAAGCACTCAAATTGTAACGGAAATCAAACAATTTTGCTGTATTTTACAATGTTTTGAAAATTGCATGTAATGAGGTCTTGTTTAAGCCGCATATTACCTTTTTCAACCTCCCCATTGCTTTAATGAACTGGAAACAGTTGAGCACATTTTGAGAGATTGTGAGTATGCTAAGGAATTTTGGGCTATGGTCCACCCAGATACTCTATCTAACAATGGTTTGTCCGTGGATGTATGGATTCTCCATAATGTGAGTGGCAAAATTAAGGTTTTGGATAGACAAATACCTCATTCCATCATATTTCCTTTTGCATTGTTGGGTCTTGTGGCACAACAGAAACAAATTCGTGTTTCAACAGAATATTTTAGTGCCTAAGGATAATTGTGAGGCCATGCTTATCAAAGCTGCATAATACTTTTATATTTCTGGGAAATTCAAGTCCCCAAGTCAATCTAGGTGAATCATGGTGAAGTGGGAGCCTCCTACTAATCCATTTTACAAGCTTAATACAGATAGATCCTTTATAGGTAATCCAGGGAAAGCAAGTGCCGGGGGTTAATCAGATATCATTTGGGTTAGTGGATCAAAGGCTATTCTCGTAAGCTAGGGACTACTACTAGCACTGAAGTTGAAATCTGGGGACTTCGTGATGGCCTTGAACTTCCACTAAAATGTAACATCAGGAGGCTTTATGTTGATATGGATGCAAGTGCAGTTCTCACCCTTATTCAAAGTGAGATTTCTCAAGCTCACCCATGGAGTTCTGTGATTTTTTACTGCAGGTGACTCATGGATAGATTTAAGGAGTTACATCCAATCTACAACACAAGTTTCGGGAATCAGACGTGTTGACCTTCTGGCTTGTAAGGGAGCAAATTTTGATTATAACTATAATATTTCTGATGCACCACCAATATGGTTGGTTGATTAGCTTGATGCGGATTGTAGGGTTGTTGCTTACCCCAGGGATGTTGTATTTTCTATTCTTTAATGCTATTATAGTAATCAATTCACCCAAAAAAAAAAGGGGGGGGAAGGTGCAAATCCATCACCATGAATGGAAAATCTCAAGAGAATGATGACTATCATTACAAATGAAAGTGGAAAATCAAAATACTAGCATTTCATAAATTTCTAAGAATTGATCATACAACATCTACTAAAATGACGACTCCAATTCTTTTAAAATATTCTCATCCAAGGTAATGGATTTGTGGCCTTCAATCCTATGTAAAATATACAATAATTGTTTAATTTTCATTTGGATGCCCGAACGAGCCCTAATATAAATAATTTCCTTGGGAAGCCAAGGAATGTTGGGCAATTAGAATTGGGATTAAACAGAAACAGAGCTGCATCAATTATAATTAGAATACTGTGATGTGTATACAATTCCTCTAATCATGATTTTTTTTTGTCATTACATTTGAATCCAGTTCTTTCACAATTTTCAAAGTCATAACCACGAAGCTCAGACTGTACTTTAATTAGTATTCACAACGTAAAAGACAAGCAGAATGAGGTACACACTCCAAGATTGACACGAATCCAAAGAAAAGGTGCTCCAATGTTAAAGCAGGAGAATTTCGAACAAAGGTTATGAACACTCGATAGATATTCGAGCACATCGCCGCACCCTCCTGCAAGCTCACGCAGTTATGACTTATGAGTAAGTTTTACTGACTCTAATGAAAAGGAAAAAATGAGAAAAGAAGCTCAGAAGAATGTTACAAACTTGTTATAAGCCTGAATATCGTGTTGATACAGATGAGCAGCCTCAGGATTCGCAGGGCTTGCTGGATTTGGGTCAGTGAGAAGCGACTGCAGCAATTTATTTAACAGTAAAGAAATGGTTGTAGTTAATTTTAAGTTGGTAAAGAAATGCTTGTTGTAAGTAATTTCAATCACAATATAATATTGTATGGATGTGTAAGGAATATGGAGTTATGTGATTCAAATATTACCTGAACGGATGTCAAAATTGTAGAGACATTATGGCAGGGTGACCATGCTTCCTGAATGATGTCCATGCACAGTGTGCCGTCATGATAAACTGCAAAAAGCCATTATTAAAACAAAACAAACAACACAAAAAACAAAAACTACCAAGATGCTAAGTACGAAGTGTAATGCACAGAAACAACAACTGAAATCTAAAGCAGAAATATCAAAATATGTATCTAAGAATTTGAGAATTACATCTGGAACAACATAACAGAATAGCATTAAGAGTAAAGCATTGAGCATGCCATTTGAATAGGAAAATATGCACGATCACTTTCTACAGATGTCCTTTCTGTTGGTGCTCATTTAACATGCTTATTTAAGTGCATTGAAACATTTCGATTTGCAGGGCAATCCATTTTGTTCTATTTCAAAAAAGTGCCCAATATTCCTTACATTTATTAAATATCAAAATCACATGATAATCGGTCAAATCCAATCAAATTGCATGCCTAATAACCATGTGATGCCGAGTGGAAAATCCCAGCAAAATTTCAACAGTTGGAATATATCTACACACGAAAGCAGAAAAAAAAATCCAATGATAAAAGCATTGCATAATAACCTCATGTGTGCAAATTAAGGCAAAATGAGAGATGTCGGTATACAAAATTTGTTTTTTATTTCTTTAAAAAAAAAATTCTTATGGTTGGAGCGAAAGATCAAATAAAAATCAACAGGGCGGACAAAAAAATTAATGGGGACAAATTGATAAATATTACAAAATTTGAAATTATTTATTTATTTATTCATTAAAGGTGAAAAGTTGACTGGGGGCTGCTGTCCCCACTAGGACCTTGGTGGCTCCACCCATGTTCTAAAGCAATCTGTGTGAACTATAATATCCAAATGAACTACTGATGTGATTGGAGATTGATACCACTATTCTAAATCGACTTCCTCTAAGTGTATGGAAAAACAATGCCTGGATTTTAAACTTGAAGAAATTGAAGAGACAAACAAACCAAGTACAAGGTATGCTAAATAACATCCAGGCACTGATTGATACACAACCCCAACGTAAATAATGAACATTGAGCAAAATTTTGGACAGTAGATAAAAACTATAAATAACAGAGGCAATCACTGTGTATTAGGAGTCAGCTGACATATACCACTGAAATTTAAATTATCTACTTTAAATACAAACAAAAAGTTAAACTACATATGATACTGTCTTCCAAGGAATAATCTTCTTATGATGGTTAACACTTAGTACAATAAAATTAACTGCATCATCCTTTTATGCATATCACCATGTTGCATATGCAACCACAAAGAGAAATTAACTTTGTTTTACTGTTTCCTTTCTAATATCAAGGGAAAAAGTGATGGTAAAAGGAAAGGAGTACACCAAAAGAACAAAGAGGAGATTTTTATAGCATTATTTAAATTTGTCTTGGAAATACCATCACCGATTTACCGTTAAGGCGTTAATGCAAAAGTTTATTCAGGAATACAAAACAGATATGGAAAAAGCAAAAATAAATACAAGAATATAGAAGGACGAAGAACCCAAATAAATAAATTTCTAGAAAGAGAGGAATGGCAAAGGCCCTTAATATCAACAAATGAGTGTCAATGCTTCTCCATAAGCTTAACCCAAGATCTTGCATTATCATCATTTACTATTTTTGCCTCTCCTTTTTTATTTTTTTTATGTGGGGTGGGTTTTTTGGGGGGGGGGGGGTTTAAAAGACAAAGAGATCAACACCATCTAGGACTAGGCATACTAATAGCCTCTTCCCAAACAATAGCTTAAATTTTACTAGGAATATCAGCCCTAAATTTGATTGCATTTTATTCTATGGCCAAAATCAGCTAAGAAATCGTAGCTTTAATCCCTTCTCTATAAACATGGTTTATCCTTACATTCATACCATTCTCTAAAATAATCTTAATACGATCATTCAAAATACTATACACCTTCCATGGACAACTCTGAAACTTATCAAGACTATTAATCACCATTTTGCCTCCCTTATGTGGTTTTTTATTCATGTCAAACCAAAAAAATAAATAATAATGATAATAATGGAGGCAATGGTAAACCATGAAGAAACACCAATGACAAATCTTGCACACACACAAATGAAGCATTAGATATCTTTCTTTCTTCTGCAGTTGCATCATAAATTGGCACAGCAGATGGTGTTTTCATTTTGACTATTCAAAAGAGTATTCATACATCATACCACAAAAAAAATATATATATAAATAAAAGTTTTTCCTAACATCTGTTAGCACTTATGAGTACATACATATCTCAATTAAAATAATTGTGAAGCCACCCAATAATCCAAAGCACTTTTGATTCTTTCTTCAAAATATATGCATCACAAATTTTCTTCTTCGTTAAAAAATAGCAACTGCTACTTGGATTTCACCTGCTTCAGACATCAAGCAAGTAGGACTAACTGTTGGGCCATATTCCCCTGACACCCCACACCAAAAAATAATCTCTCTCTCTCTCTCTCTCTCTCTCTCTCTCTCTCTCTCTCTCTCATCACAGTATCACAGTATCACTAAATCAAATAGTGATAAATCAATGTTAGTTCTTAGAGCCTCAAGAAGCTCACCCTACATTTGTGATAACCTGTTCAAATCTTCTTGTTATTTGATCAAATATTCATATCATATTGACAATCTCATCAACTCAAACCACCTCGCTCTCATGACAATATTGAAGCTCCCAGCCAATGTTTTAACAATGACTATAACAATCAAATTGAAAATTTATGGAAATTATAACTAAAAATAAAAAGGAATTAAAAACTTATAAAGCATCAATTGCACATTCGCAATTCAATTCCAAGTGCTAGCAGATCATAATTAAAATTGGATTCCGTAAAAATCAATAAATAAACCAAAAAACTAAAAAATGCATACAAATAAAGCAAACCAACCATTGGGATGAAACGTGTCGGAGGTGAATCGAACGCGAGGGGGCTTTTCCGGATAATTATCTCCGAAGATCAACCGTAAACTGAAAACTCCGCCTGAAAATTTCCAACTCCAAAGATTCAACAAAACATTTTCAAAAAACAGAAAAGCAGAAATCTTTCAAACACAATTGGACTTGGATCTGTACCTTCCCATGGGGTCTCATCGGGACCAAATATGGTGGCGCTCCAGACGAAGAGGTTGTCATCGGACACCGGACTCGCGCTGCAACCCTATATATATATAATAAAAAAAAATGTGATGAGTAGGAATTCAATTGGTACGTAATTTGATCGTTGTGTTTGAATGGAGATTACCTCTGGAGGCTCGTTTATTATGGCTTTGAGATCGGACATGAGTCGAAGCTGAGCTGACGACGACGACGCCATGAACGGAGATCTAAAAGATATGTAAATCTCACCGGAGGGCTCCTGCAAGCCCAATCTTCTCGGAATAAATCAGAAGGCGGGCAAACTATATATATAGAGAGAGAGAGATTGGGGAATCTGAAAATTGTTTGGAGCAAGAGAAAAGGAATCGAAATTGTTCTGTTGTGTTTTGTTTGCTGTGGAGCAATGCCTTCCCTTGAAGACCAGCGGAAGCTTTGTTTATTTTCAATTTTCCTAGCGATAAGTGGAAATGGCGTTGAACGAGGCAAGCTCGAGTGGATACAACGCTAACTTCATTAAACGGCGTCGTTGGATCTGCTTGCTTGCTTTCTTCGTCGGCAGCCTGAGTTGATTTATTTTATTTTATTTTTTGGCTAAAAAGATCTGAACTTCATATCCGACCTAGTCAATTGTTTAGCTGTTTCATTAATTAGAACATAGACAGTTTTTTCAAGAGCTTTGCTTTTGTAAAACTAGTCCACTTTGGTGTAAGGTGTTTGACCATTTAGAAGGATCAATGGTTATAAAAGGTATAAGAGGACTCTTTGACAAGTTATAAAAGGGTGTTGGAGGACTGCGCATTATGTGGTGCTTAGTCTAGGTTTGGGATATGGGATACCTTCATTCGGCAACCCAAAAAATAAATAAGTAAAACCTAAACCTTCCTTTGGCATAGGTGAGAAGATGGAGTGAGGGAAAGATTTGAGTGACGAAACCAAAAAATTGTAATTGTATTTATGGTGGGTATTTAATAGAGAAGGAAGGAGGATGGGAAAAGTGATCTCACCAAGTAGGAGGGTGTCTTAAATTGAAGGTCTAAAATAGAAGCAGTGGTCTCAAGCTAGGAATGATGGGTTCAATGAGGCCAAATTCTTACCTTCAGCATTCAGCACGAATTGTGAAATTTTGGTGGGGTTAGAAGAGTGATGACCCCATGATTCATTTGCTTTGTTTTGAAAAGGTAATAAATTTGCTTGAAATTTTTTTTCTATATCTACTTGTAGAATGTAGACCAACGTTTACATTATTTTTTGTCTAGGCCACACTGGGCCCCCGTACTGGGCCAAAAGTATCACAAATCGGACCAAAGTTCTTCTTTAAGGCCCGACATTGAGACCAAACGTAGCCCAACAAGCTGGAACAGTAGGCTACCAACCAACGACAAATGTGGACTAGGCAAGGGATGATCCGTCCACTATGCGGCCTTATCAGTGAGCCATGTGTCAGAAAAACGAGGTGCTTATTTTTTGGATTTTGGTTTCCACTCTACTTCCTCCCTTTCAAGTTGCATGGCTGATGCCCCTATGCTACAGAAACATTACCAAATTAGTAGCATGTGGACAGAGTTCATCTAATAAGAACCTTCCCCAATATGATAAAAATAAGAAAGTGTACATAAAATATGCCACCGTACTCGTGCATCCATAACTGGAGTTGGGCTTGCATTATTAGGGTTCCTTATTACTTGTAGCAATGATGAACACTTGAACATAGGGCACGGGGTCAACATGTGAGTTTTACATGTTTTTTAAAGCAAAAGTTCACAATCTTCAAGAGGTGGATCAATAGTTTTTGAAACTTGTCAAAAGGTCTTAGATTCGATTTCTTACTTCCTCTTAAGGCCAGCTACCATTTAATTTATTCTGAGTGTTAATTGACATAGAATGAATCTTTTATTATAAGGGATTAGTTGAACCAAAGATTTGAATATTTAGTCGAAAACAAAAAACAAATGTCAGGGTGTCCATTATTATAAATATAACATAACGTCTTGAAAGGGTTTTTCATGTTGAGACAGACCGAAAATGTAGATAAATTTTAATGTTTATTTAAGTGATGGGCTCATGTCATTAAACAATCGTGGTACAAGAGATATGCCGATTGTCTCTATACGTTCCTTCTTTTTCTCAGATGGACATGGCGTGATGAGGTGGGACTGCTCAAACCAAGCGCCACAAGAAAACCCAAATAAGGGGCAAAATACAAGAAAAAATATGAATGGAAAGCGAAAACCCCAAATACACCAGCTGTAAAACCCATGTCTGTAAGAGAGGAACTTGTCACTCATATCTGTGTGAGCGAGGGGTTTTGTGGTTTTATGCTGTCTTGGCCCTTGTCTTCTCTCTCTCTCTCTCTCTCTCTCTACCCACTGTCATCCTCACCTTCTTGTTGCTATCTCTAATATCTCACAGCTCCTATTGTCTCTCTTTCTTCTATTATATCTCCGAGGAGCTTCTTTGGCTCATGAAACGAGGTTGAGGTTCTTCCCCTTTCGGGGGTTCCTTTCCTTCTTTTAGCCCTCTGCAATACTCCTTTGTCCTTCCACGTTCCATCATCTCAAAGAAACAGACAGAAACACAGAGAGAGAGAGAGAGAGAGAGAGAGAGACCTTGATGCGTTATATAGTGTCATTCAATCACTGACCCTCTCATTAACACTTTTGGAAATTCATTTCCCATTTCAATCTGCAAACTTTTCTCTATATACTCTCCATCGCGCTCTCTTCCATCGTTTTTTTCTCAATTTCTCATGCCACTCTGCATCCTAGCTCATTTATAAAACCTGTCTCTCTGTCTCTCTCTCAATGGGTTGTAGTCACAATGATCTCAATTGTAGCCGTAGACTTGGCTACTTCACCATCTCTTTTCTTCTACTCTTGATTTCAAGCTCCACCCAATTGAGAATTTTTGCTGAAGGTAAACGGGTCACACTTAAATTTTGGAAAGGAAAAAAAATTATATTTGTGCTTTTCAGTGAGTGTAATTTGAAGTAAAATTTTCTTGTTTTGGGGGTGTTGCAGGTAGAGCAATTTCCAAACCAATTGGCATTTCCAAGGTGAGAATTGGACTCACTCTCTCTCTCTCTCTTTTGTGTCTGTCTTTCTCTCTCTCTCTCTCTCTAATAAATGGTAACTAATGAAGAGTATGTTGGGTTTTTTGTTACTTTTGGTAGACAGTAAGTGAAGAGAAGGCAATAGTGAGAGCTCAAATCGGTTCAAGGCCACCAAGATGTGAGAGAAGGTGCTACTCGTGTGGACACTGTGAGGCCATTCAGGTGCCAGCCAACCCTCAAGCAAAAGCCAAGAGTGGGAGCAGCAACTCTTCTGCAGTGCCCAACATTGCCTATGCCAGAGGTGACGACAACTCCAATTACAAGCCCATGAGTTGGAAGTGCAAATGTGGGAATTTCATCTTCAACCCATAAAAAATTTTCTAAACAACTTATTAAGGTGAAGAGTGACCATTTTGAACCGTATATATGAATGATACTCTTTCCAAGTGAAGAAAACATTCTTTTCTCTTTTTGCTGATCCTTTTTCAAGGAGATGCTTTTTTTCTTCCTTTTTTTAAGGACATTTTCTCGTTCCCATGTTCTTCTCCTTAATCCTGTAATTTCTTGATTCACTAGCTAATGCCAACTGCGTCTTTGTGATTTTGTATTATGTTTAATACTTCTATTACATTTGGACTAATCAATACATAAGTACGGAATTATGTAATTATGAATATTTCAGTCGTCTTCCGGTCATTATATGGGACTTGGATTCAGTGCTAAGTTTGGAAAATTTAGCACGGTGCCGAGTTCATCTCGACCGTCCATCTCGGTTTTGGACGGCTGAAATTGAAAGATGAAAAAGTTATTTTATAAGGATATTTTGGTAATTTTATCATTTTTCAAAATCGAGATGGACGGCGAGATGAGCTCGGCACCGTGCTGAGTTTTGCAAACTCAACACTGAATCCTCTCCCCATTATATGTACACTTACACATGCAATATATATAATTAAGTCGTCTTTCCGTCTAGGAGCCCGGATAAGAATTATGTCTAGGTTTCTATTTCTAAGCCTTGGATTAGGTTCACTTAAATTATTAATCCATGTAAATCTCAATCTAATGACTTCAAAAAGAAGTTCGGATGGAATTTCCAAATTCCATACCAGAATGAAATCCATTATATATATGCCATGTGTCCATGCATTAGGATTATATGTGTATTAATCTCATATACCTCATAATTCATTGATGCACGCGATATAATCGTCAATCCGAATACTAATACCCATCCCATCCTATACACATATACTCAGGAATAAGAAATTAAAGAGATGAAAGATTTGATTAGAAGTAGAAAAAGATTTGGCGTATAAAGATGGACCACCCTTGGGTGTCCCTAGGATTTGTCTATTCAACGGAACAGTTTGGGCCTAGCTATCTGCACCCTTGCTCCATGCCAAATCTTTTTATGGTCTTCCCAAAATTACCATCTTTATTGTTGACGTGAAAGAAACCACAACTTCTCGAAATCTTCGAAGTGCCCTTGGAACTGACCCATTTTTCTGAATCTCTGGTACCAGTGGGAAGCTACCATAAGTGGTCCAAACGGTGGACTTAGGTTCTCTATTCAGCTCAGCGCCCACAGCTTTATTCGGTACTGTTCTGGTGTTTTGCTCATGATGGTATTGCACTATATATGACTTACATGGAAGGTTCTCTCTCTCTCGCAAACCCAGATTCAAATTCGCACAAATTTTAGAACTAGAGCAGACCCTTTTTTCTTTTTTGGCTTTTATTGTGGCCATATATAAAATTCTCAGACCATTCATCCAAATCATCAAGTGGACGATTTTTCAAATTCCGAACTTTTTCCCTCCTTCAAAATTGGGCCCCCTTTTTCTTTCTTTCCTTCTATTTTCCCATCATTTCCATTCACCTCAATGGTAAGCAGAAATGGATGAGTGAATAATTATTAAATGTACACCAGCATTCATAGTGAGCTGGGGGAATCAGAATAGTAAGCTTGAGCATATATCACTACTAGGCATTAATTTGATTTTTCTTTTTTTATAAAAATAAATAAATTAAGGTTCCTTTACATGGCAGAGAATGAAAGCATAGAAGAAAAAAAAGAATGATTACTGATAAAAGAGGTATGATCCGTTGACAGTTAACAGAAGTCTGTTTGATGATGAAATGATAGGATATTTCATGGGTATGGCCATCTCTGGTCCTATCTTTCGTCTCACAGTTACAACCTCCTAATCCATCTCTCTTCCACAGACGTGACTGAGCAAGGATAGAGTTGTTTGCGTGCAAGTACAGATTTTGCACTTTGCATCAATCAATACACCAAAAACACAGCCAATACCAGCTGTGCCTTTAACCGAGTAAGTCTTCCACGTACTGTGACACGTGGTGTCACGGTCATTAGGAGATGTGAGATTATAAAGCTAAAAATATTCTCTGACAATTTCATTTTCTTTGTCTTTTATTAACTTGGAACATCATATCAATTATGTCATAATTATGTGAAAGTATTTTCCACCTTTGAGGCCTTAATCCCTCCTCCTTCCCCAATACCCCAACTGCACACACAAAACAACATGCCATGGTAGAACAGTGGAAAGAAAAGAAAGGTGTGTACTGTGTAGAAAAATGGGATGCCCTTGAGCTTCTCCCACTTTTCAAAAGAAGTAAAACAGAAAGGAAGAATATGTGAGAAAACCACTCAATGCTACTCATATAAAAACAATTTGGAAGGTTCACAAGGCCCCCCAGGCCCTTGAGCTTCGCCCATGACTCCAAATGATGCATGTAACAATCTACATAGAGAACCTCTCTACAACTAAACAGCACTAAGTTTTCAATTCAAGACACTCCATCCGTCAATTAAAAGATTGTTTCTTTTTCTTTTCAATTTTTGTCATTGTCAAAAAGTCAATGGATCAATTTTCATAAATTTTCAAAATACCATTCCTCATGGTTTAAATTATAGAGTATGCCACAAAGATATAGTAATACTCTTTGCCATTGTATGTAAAGCTAGAATATCAAAATAAAGGGTAAATTACAATCAGACCCCCTCTAAAATCTGACTATTACAGATACACCCCCTCACGTTTTTAAAATTACATTGATACTTCTTACTTTACAAAATAAACTACAAAGAGATCCCTCCTTCTAACTTCCGTCCATTAATCCGTTAAATCATATTCAAATTTTTTCAAAATACCCTAACTACCCTTAGTAGATGATAATTTCCATGTTAAATGCGTATAACTCACCAGTCCAATAATTCATCCAATACTTTTGAATTTTTTAATTATTATTGATAAACAACTAAAAGATAATATATATATATATATAAGAAAAATGCTAAAAACAATTTAAATTTTCTGTCCAACTGATGTGACAGCTGTCAAATTTGCTGTTTAGAAACAATTATTTATTTAATTAAATTTTTAATTGATTTGCAAAATAAAAAATAAAAAAATTGATTTGCTAAGTTGCCACCTCATTTGAGTAAGTAGATTTGAGTAAAAAAAAAAGGGCTATGTAGCATTACTCATATGTAGAAATAAATAAAAAGAATTATTACAATGGAGATGCATGTATAGAGGTGGCAAATGAGGTGACAACTTGGCAAATCATTTTTTTTTAAATTTTTACACATCAATTAAATAGATAATTGTTTCTAATGAGCAAATCTGATGGCTACCACATCAGTTGGACAAAAATTTAAGCTTTTTGGTATTTTTCTTTTATATATGTATAATCTTTTAGTTGTTTATCAATAAATAAATCAAATGTACTGGATAAATGTGTTGGACTGATGAGTTATATGCATTTAACATGGAAGTTGTCATCCAATAAGGGTAATTAGGGTATTTTGAAAAAAATTGGAAGTAATTTAACGGATTATGAACGGAAGTTAAAGAAAGAGGGTCTTAATGTAATTTCAGAAACGTGAGGGGGTCTATTTGTAATTGTTAGATTTTAGAGGGGGTCTTAATGTAATTTATCCCAAAATAAATTAGTAGACATGAATGCATTAAATGCACTTTTCTAAAAAAATAAAAAAAACAAAAAAAAAAAGGTTCTTTTCTTTCTTTAAGGGGATCGCTGAAGGGAGTAATAATTTTTTTTTTTTTTTTTTTTTTTTTGGGTTTGGGGGCGCCGGGGGAAGGGGGTGGTGGTGGTTATTCACACTCCCATTAAAAAAAATGTTTTTTTCTTTCTTTAAGGGGATCGCTGAAGGGAGTAATAATTTTTTTTTTTCTTTTGGTTTTGAGGGTGGTGGGGGGTGGTTATTCACACTCCCAACTCTCAAAGAAGCCTTTGGCTGTCCTCAAGTGAGAGAGTGAAGAGGAACGTAGGAGGTTTCTTTTAGAGTGCAAATATATCTCCTTACAAATACTCTAATTAAATGGTTTGGAACTTCAAACCAACCATAAACAAAGACAACATGACCATGTTTGACTACAAAATGAAATTATGATATTACTAATTTAGTCTTTATAACTTAAGCATATATAAACATAGAAAAATTATCAAGTCAAAACATGTTTATTTTGTTGGAATCAACACCATGCACAATGAGTTAATCTAAGAATCATTATATAAAAATATGTACATGTATATGAAAATTTTGGATGAGGATGTCGTGACATAAGTTACATCAATACAACTAGGCCCTTTTATTAAAAAAGAAATGAAAAAAAAAAAAATCTAGAAACCAGTCATCTTGTGTTAAGACATATCAATTAATCAACTGAATAACAATTTATCTAGGATGGTACGTAGTCTAGTGGTAAAGGTGGAGGAGATTAGTTAGACAAGTGTTAAAGAATCTCAGAAGTAGTAGCGTGACGTGTATTTATCCTTTATAGTCATTTTCATGCATTGGAACCACTAATTTTCGATAGAGCTAATTTCAAATTATGCCTCAAGCAACTTGAGAGAGTGCCTATAATTCTCCTTAGGAAACTCCTTCGTGTCATTAGTTTCTCAACATGTATGAGAACTACTATGATCATACCCAGATAGGAATCGCTACGGTTGATTCACTCTCTTCTACCCTTTTTATCATATACTTCTATCTCGTTCCTAAATAAGTGTCCTATTTTTTTTTTTTAGGATGTTTCAAAATAATTGTCTCATTTCAAAACTCATTGAATTTTTTTTTATTTATTTCTTAAAATACCCTTACAAAGGTATTCTATCTTTTTTTTAATGTCTTACACACTTAAGATCAAAATTAGAATCTCAAAATATATGCATTAATGTGAAAACATTGAATAAGGTTTTTTTAGAAAGCGTGTCTTTTCAAAGAGGACACTTACTTTAAAACGAAGGGAGTAAAAAGGAAGAAAAAAAAAAAAATGAAATCAAAAATAACGGAAGGTAAGGACCCTCGTGAATCCCAGTGACTCCGATTATCCATGGGGAAGAATAATATGGTACATTAGGTACAGCAATCACGTGTGGTCTTGGACACCCTTACACCAAGTCCAAGAGTCCAAACAGAAGGGAATGTTTATCAAGACAAAGACAACTGAAAAAGCTGAGGACCATAGTGAAAACGGATTCTGATTCCCACGCCTTCCCAGTTCCCCCTCCCCCCCCCCCCCCCACCCAAAGGTTTTTTGCGTTGTGTCACAGCAGTCAGCATCGAGATTTCACCATCCTTCAGCCATGGACAAAAATATACTATGCCATACAGTATTACTCCAAACACACCACAGCCACATATCATCCCTACGATTCCCAGATGCAAATGGGTAACAAGAATCCCAATGCTGAAAATCAGATGAATGTGTAACATCCTATGTCAGGGCATTTTTATGGGCCATTTGGCCCTTGTGGAAGGAAAGGGACGCTCAGCCTTGCACAAAACTGTTCTGATATATCAGATAAAATCAAACTGTTAAGAGCAACATCATCACAAATTCACAATCTTTCTCAATCGGAAAATTCTAAGGTACCTTTGGGGTACCATACCTCAAGTGATAATTAATCACATTTGTTGACAACCTACTAAAATGTGAATAGTGGATAACCACAAATGAGATCGAAAAATGTGACCATTTAGTACCAACAGATTATCGCTTTGGGTACGACACCCAACGGGTTCCCCTCTCAATAATGCACTGGTCTCTGCACAAATATTGGGTTTCAGGGTTGTTCATCTTTTAATGCAACCTCTTACTTTATTCCGTAAAAGGACACATTATATTCCCCTAGAACGAATATAAATGGCTGTGTTTGTATGGGCCAAATAAGGAAATGCATTCATGCCAGTGGATGAGGCTGACTAATAATGCCCATCATTGGGATTTGTAAGATTACTACTAAGCCATATGCTATTTGTTGTAAAACCAAGAATTTAGAACAAGTTGTGAGGAAAATAAATTTCTTATTCATCTTCTTTGATTTCCATCTGAATGTATAAACATTATATAAGGATCAGCAAAACTCTTTGAGACACACTGTCTCAGTCTCCTCCCTTCATTCTCTCCTAACTCTCCGAATACTTCTCTACATCCTCTTCTTTCTCTCGAAATACATATTCTCCTCATTTCTCTTCTTTCTCCCCTTCCCCTTTTATCTTTGTTTATATTTGGTCCTCATGATGGGATTACCTAACCCACTTATGAAGTGGTGTTCCCATTATCACAAAGTGGAGGGGGTGTGGACATCCACTCAATGTCCACTCAAGGTTTAATATTTATAACACTCCCCCTTGGATATCCACCACACTAAGATAATGTGTCTCGTTAAAAACCTTCCTAGAAAAACCCAGTGGGAAAAAACTAGTGAAGGAAAAAAAGTACAACATTTTTGTAAATCTTAGAGTGGTGTTGGACGCACTAAAGAAACTGCCTCATTAAAACCTTGCCAGGAAAACCCAATGGGACAAAACCTAGGCGAAGGAAAAAGAGTACAGCGTGCATATGTCCAAATATGAATACTCCCCCTGATAAGAAGATAAGTATCAACTTAACTGATCGCAAACCCGACGCATTCCAATGCCATATACCAATTTCTTGAATGTTGACGATGGTAAGGCCTTGGTTAATAAATCCGCAAGATTATCAGTGGAACGTATTTGCTTCACATCAATTTCATGCTTCTGCTGGAGTTCATGAGTGTAGAAGAACTTTGGTGAAATGTGTTTGGTTTTATCACCTTTGATGTACCCTCCTTGAATTTGTACAATACATGCAGCATTATTTTCATAAATTGTTGTTGGCATACTTTTAATCAGAGGTAACCCACATGTGTCTCGAATGTGATGGACTACAGATCTTAACCATACACATTCACGACTTGATTCATGGAGTGCAAGTATCTCAGAGTGATTAGAAGATGTAGCAATTAAAGTCTGCTTTGTAGATCGCCAAGAGATCGCTGTATTGCCACATGTAAATACATACCCTGTTTGTGAGCGAGCTTTGTGAGGATCAGAAAGGTATCCAGAATCTGCATATCCTTCTAAACAAGGACCACGGGCTAATTCCTTTGAGTAAAACAAACCCATATCTGTAGTTCCACGAAGATAGCGTAAAATATATTTAATACCATTCCAGTGTCGTCGAGTTGGAGCAGAACTGAATCTTGCTAATAAGTTGACTGAAAATGCTATATCAGGTCTAGTGCATTGTGCTAAATATAACAAAGCACCTATTGCACTAAGATATGGTACTTCAGGACCAAGTAGTATTTCATTATCTTCTTTGGGGCGAAATGGATCTTTCTTAATATCAAGAGATCGAACCACTATGGGAGAACTTAGTGGATGCGCTTTATCCATATTAAAACGTTTCAATACCTTTTCGGTATAAGCTGATTGATGGATAAGAATTCCATTTGATTTATGCTCGATCTGCAGGCCGAGACAATATTTTGTTCTCCCTAAATCTTTCATCTCAAATTCTTTTTTCAAATATTCAGCAGCTTTCATGAGCTCTTCAGGAGTCCCAATTAAATTTATATCATCAACATAGACTGCAATGATGGCGAATCCAGATTCTGATTTCTTTATAAATACACAAGGGCATATAGGATTATTAATATATCCTTCTTTAACTAAGTACTCACTGAGACGATTATACCACATTCTTCTAGATTGTTTTAATCCATACAAGGATCGTCTTAGTTTAATTAAGTACATATTTTGTGGTTGTGATGTATTTGCTTCAGGCAATTTGAATCCTTCAGGGATCTTCATATATATATCTGCATCTAACTTTCCATATAAATATGCAGTAACTACGTCCATAAGACGCATGTCAAGTCCTTCTGAGACTGACAGACTAATTAAATATCGAAATGTAATGGCATCCATTACAGGTGAATATGTTTCTTCATAATCAATCCCAGGTCTCTGCAGGAAACCTTGTGCTACTAAACGAGCTTTATATCTGACGATCTCATTTTTATCACCCATTTGTAACCCACGGGTTTCACATCATTGGGTGTTAGGACTACAGGTCCAAATACTTTACGTTTTTCTAGCGAATCCAATTCTGCTTGGATTGCTTCTTTCCACTTTAACCAATCAGGTCTACTGTGACATTCATCTACAGTGCGTGGTTCGAGATCATCATCATCTTTCGAAATTTCAGTAGCTACTGCGAAAGAAAATACATCATTAATAACCACTTCTGAGCGATCCCACAATTCTTTTGTACATGTATAGTTTATGGAAATTTCTTCATTTCCATGTACATATGCCTCTTTATTGTTTTCTGTCTCTTCAGGGACATTTTCTTCTTCAGGAGTTATTAAATCAGAATTTGTGGGAATATTTATTTCTTGTTCAATAGCCTCTTCCGGAGTACTATTTTCTATATTTTGTTGCCCTTTTATTTTCCTCTTCCGGGGAACTAAATCTTTTGAACCAAAGGGTCTACCACGCTTCAAGCGTGTAGTAGATGATTCATTTGCTGCAATAATAGTAGACTTACCAATTGGTACATTGATCTTTGCTGGTGTACCAATAGATGATTCATTAATAACCACTTCTGAGCGATCACACAACTCTTTTGTACATGTATAGTTTATGGAAATTTTTTCATTTCCATATACATATGCCTCTTTATTGTTTTCTGTCTCTTCAGGGACATTTTCCTCTTCAGGAGTTATTAAATCAGAATTTGTGAGAATATTTATTTCTTATTCAATAGCCTCTTCCGGAGTACTATTTTCGATATTTTGTTGCCCTTTTATTTTCCTCTTCCGGGGAACTAAATCTTTTGAACCCAAGGGTCTACTACGCTTCAGGCGTGTAGTAGATGATTCATTTGCTGCAATAATAGTAGACTTACCAATTGGTACATTGATCTTTGATGGTGTGTTTGCAGCCGGTATATAAGACTTAGTTATTTTTGCTGCGTCTGTAAATGCATCAGACATTTGATTAGCAATCTTCTGAAGATGAGTGATCCTCTGTACTTCAGTTTCACATTGAGCAGTACGTGGATCAAGATGGGACAAAGATGGTACATTCCAAGAAAGTTCACGTCGTTCTTCTATCAGTGGATTTCCTCCTCCTAACGACGGGAACTGTGTTTCATCAAAATAACAATCTGCAAATCTTGCTGTAAAAACATCACTTTGTGAGTTTGGGTGTGTGAATTCTTACCATACTGTGATTACCATCCCTTACCATTATTGTGATTATGTTAAAGTATAAAGATCTTTATGTTAGAGCACTTCTGGTGCGCTACTACATGTGTTTCAATTGTGCTTATAATCGTATAGAAGAGAAAATATTTAATATAAGCTTCTACCTCAAAATCATAGAGGTAATATAAAGATATTCCTCATTTCCATTGTTAATGGTTTCAATATGATAACTATTTACGATGTAAATTTTAAAAACTCAATAAATTTCTTCTACTTCTGGTAGAATATAAAGAATTGTCAACATAAATTTTTGTTCTTTTTGGCAATATTATATTTGCTCTTCTGGAACCTTCAATTAGGTTAGATGAACCTCATATGGTATTGACAATAGTTTTGAATAATGATAAATATTGGAAATTTAATGATTGTGTGAGTTATAGCATTGTCTTCCAGACATATATTTTTAACAATCATTTTGAAATTAGATCTGTAATATCATATTGCAATTCATATTTGATTTCCCGTATACTAGTTTATAAATTATGCTTGTTTTCAGGTGAGTATAAAGGGGAACATATATTCACTAGATATGGATGTGAAGTAATTAGTACACCTACAATAGTACTTACAAGGCAAGAATTATTAAAATATTTTCATAATCTTGCCACTCTGTTCAGTGTATTGTCACATTTTGGTATCTTAAAAATATTTATCTATATAAGATTTTGCAATAAATCGATCATTTTCAAAAGAATCAAATATCAAAAGAATTATGGTCACAAATATTTAATTTCAATGGTCATCAAATTTAATGATGAAATGGTTTTGATAATAATCAAAAAATTGGCCAACAAATAATTTCAAACTCATAAATCAAAATTGATTGTTATCACATAGTAAGTAAAACTAATTTTCTTGTTTTATAAAGCTTCATGACCATTTTTTTTTTTTTTAAAAAAATATGATAGAGAAAATAATTCCATATTGATACATATGCCAAGGTATCTTTATCACGGTTAGAGTAACTTACCCAAAGCACTAGTACTTCTCCAATGGCAGAATAGAATTAATAGATAGCCTTTCATCAATTCTTCAAGGTTTGCTTAGGCAATTGGCACTATTGGAAGTGCCTTTAATTAAACTAACGCATGCCAAAATGGGGCTAGGATTCTTAATGGGCTGTAGAGACAATCTCCAGTTGGTCTCTCTAGTTCTCAAAATGCTACTAATAAGTAGCAAAAAATCTGTAATCTGCTCCAAGTACAATGACCAAATCTGAAATTTAGTGAAAACAATTTGTGATGCGTATAAATGAATTTTTATATGTTCAATTCAAAAAGAAATGGGCTTTGGGGTTTATATCACTTAAAAGTATATCAAATGTACTTTGTAACCTCAAAATTTGGTAGAGAAATACGTAGCAAAACCCATTCAAAAATATTTTTCAATATTGAGTTAGTGCTGTCTAGCAGAAATCCCAGATTCAGGTGTACTACGAAATAATTACGCAAAAAATATCAAATGGTCACCCAATGACACGAAAATTGGTAGGATGTTAGCCCAACAAGTCAGTGACAAAATCCAATTCGTTTCATCTCAAAATCATAACTAGAACTAAAGTTCTGAATTAAATGGTAAAATGGGTTCGTGCTGTCAACACAGTATAACACACAAAACCTCAACCAAGTATTTACTTAAAACACTTATCTCGTAGGTTTATTCTATAAACCGATGCTTATTTCTTCAGTGTCATTCCACTTCTAGTGGTTTGGTATCTTATTTTTCCACACCAAATATATTCATTCCACTTCTGGTGGTTTGATATTTCATTGCTCGACTTCTAGCTTGTGGTTTGATATGTCATTAATCCACTTCTAGTGGTTTAGTATTCCACTTTTAGTGGTTTAGTATTTCATTGCTTCACTTCTAATGGTTTGATATGTCATTAATCCACTTCTGGTGGTTTGGTATTCCATTATTCCACTTCTGGTGGTTTTTATCATAAAATGACATACTTTAAGCTGACACAGTGAAGTTACCAATAAATCTGAGAGAAGTTGACTGACAACAGAGGTGACGTTGACAGTCAATTCGTAGTAAAACAAGAGCAGATTTTTGTGTGTTCTTCTATGCTAACTAAAGCAAAAGTTAAGGTGCACCCACGAATTTTCATCAAAATTTTATAAGCATCTAAAGAAGTTGCATAACACAGAATAGAGAAATATATTACTCAATTTAATTTGGTCATCATTGACCATCACTTTATTCAATTAAATTGAGACTTTATTCATTATTTCTAAAACTTCAGGTTTTGAAATTTGTCTCTTACTTCAAGAAGAGAAATATGAATAATAACCCCTTTCTTATAATAGAAAACTTCAGGTTTTTATATTTATCTAATGACATATTTTAAGCAGACACAGTGAAGTTACTAGTCAATCTGAGAGAAGTTGACTGACAACATAGGTGACGTTGACAGTCAATTTGTAGTAAAACAAGAGCAGATTTTTGTGTGTTCTTCTATGCTAACTAAAGCAAAAGTTAAGGTGCACCCACGAATTTTCACCAAAATTTTACAAGCATCTAAAGAAGTTGCATAACACATAATAGAGAAATATATTACTCAATTTAATTTGGTCATCATTGACCATCACTTTATTCAATTAAATTGAGACTTTATTCATTATTTCTAAAACTTCAGGTTTTGAAATTTGTCCCTTACTTCAGGAAGAGAACAGATGAATAATAACTTTTTTTTTTTGTTTATAGAAAACTTCTGGTTTTCAGATCTTTCTCTTACTTCAGGAAGAGAAGATGAATTATCACTCCTTTTATTTATTTATAAAACTTCAAGTTTTATTTTTAAATCTTATCTTGCTTCAGGAAGAGAAGATGGATTCATCCATTCAAGTATATAATTTAGAGTAAAAACCAATCCACAACCAAATTGGTTAAGAGCATACCAACTTACCACAATCAAATTGGTTTAGAACGTACCAACTTACCAACTTACCACAACCAAATTGGTTAAGAAAGAAGATGGTGGTAATATGATATTGCTCCCAAATTCCTTCAGCAATTCAGTGCTGATAACGTGTTGTAAAACCAAGAATTTAGAACAAGTTGTGAGGAGAATAAATTTCTCATTCATCTTCTTTGATTTCCATCTGAATGTATAAACATTATACAAGGATCAGCAAAACTCTTTGAGACACACTGTCTCAGTCTCCTCCCTTCATTCTCTCCTAACTCTCCGAATACTTCTCTACATCCTCTTCTTTCTCTCGAAATACATATTCTCCTCATTTCTCTTCTTTCTCCCCTTCCCCTTTTATCTTTGTTTGTATTTGGTCTCATGATGGGATTACCTAACCCACTTATGAAGTGGTGTTCCCATTATCACAAAGTGGAGGGGGTGTAGGACATCCACTCAATGTCCACTCAAGGTTTAATATTTATAACACTATTGACAAATTTGCATGTCACGAACTAGATGAAGCCCCCCAACCTTCCACCACCCAAAAAAATTACATAAATAATAATAATAATAAAAAGAATCTGGTGAGACCAGCCTAGCTATGTCCCGCATAATGCAACCCGAGTGTACTAAAGAAGGCCATTTCCATCATTTTAAAGATATGCACACACCTTACTTTGTGCTGCAAGAGCGGTAGTGATTGGAATTTTCCCCCATCAATCCGGATCCTCTGCCATAGTATGGGAGAAAGGATCCCATATGATTAAACCAAATCCACAAAAGTCCGTAACTGTTATTTGGTTTTTAAATAAACCAACTTACAATTGGTTTGAAAAAAACCTATATTATGCCTTATTTTTAGAACAAAACTGAACTAATTAGTAAGACAAAGAGATTTACCAAACAATCGAAATCAAAACTTATTAGACTTATCTTTAGTTGACCAGGTTTTCAAGTTTGCCAAACAAACCCTTAATGCAACATGGTTATATAAAGTTTTAATAAACCATGCTAGGTTCGCTAAAGCTAAAAAAAATTAAAAATTAAAAATTAAATGAAAAAATAAAAAGTCTCTACAAAACCGAAGTCGCTGCTCTGTAGACTCTATTCAATGCTCTTCATCCAGACCAACCCAACCTCTTCAGATAATCAATTAACAAAAAGGAAAAAAAAAAAAATCCCCGCGCACCCTAATCTGGGTAGAAGACGAAAACACTATCAAATCAATAGTTTAATTCTTCACTTAATTATGAATACGGAGTTGATACATCTCAAGAATGAGCATAATACATCTCTATTCAAATAGAGCAGGGAAGCAAGGCACAAGTACTCGGATATGGGTTTCGTGTGAAAAATGAATTATCGGAGCAGGTTCGGTCTCCACCTTCGTTTAACTCCTCGCTTTATATGTGACGCCAAAGCATGCCTTTATCCCTTACAACAGGCTGGCTCAACATTTTGCTGTTACTCATCTATCGACTGATCCAACATCTTTGTATTTCTTCAGCCTAACTGAAATGCAGCAGTGATGGCCATAGTTGAAGTTAAAAGATCTTTTGAAGGGTGGCAAAACTAGCTATCTTAGCTGAGATCTAATAGAATTTATAGATGTAATCCAGGTAGGCGCATACTAATGCTGTTTTTGCTAGGCATTCATGCCTTCGTAAAAACACACAAGTCCAAGAGCTGTGTTTCGGACAAAAGTCGAGGGGTAAATCAAATTAATAGAAGTGGGTTGGGGGGGGGGGGGCCTTTGGAATGACAAACTACGGCTTTGTTTGGGACTTCGAAGATCAAAACACCTCCACATGCCTAGCACAACTATTTCATTGGGCTGAGGTGAATTTATCTTTGGTGACCAACAACGACATACAATTCACAATTTCATTTCATTTTTTACCTCAGTAAAATATATAGGAAGCTCTATGATCCGTCAAGTGCTGAGAGAACATGGGAAAGGAAATGAAACTCGGAATTTACAAAGGATTACTTTCAAAGTTTCAAGGGATAGTTGTATGGTTCCAAGTTTTCTTTTTTCCTTGTGACTTCTTGGCAACCTGTTAGAAATCAAACTGGAAACTTTTTTTTTATCAGCAAATCAAACTGGAAACTCTGTACTCAATTCTGAGAAAATGTAGGAAAAGAACACATGAAATCCTACTGTTGACACTCCAACCCAAACCAGTTACAAGATTCCAAGCTCTCATTTCCCTTTTTGTGTTTGTTTTTTGTTCTTTTCTTTGTCTCTGTCTTTGTTTTGGCCGGCAGTTCATTGGAGCATTAGGATAAAAACTTAAGAAATGTCCGAGAATTGTTTAAACTCAGTATAAAAAGGGTTTGGAGAACATCTCAGAAAAGAGAGAGAGAGAGAGAGATATGGAAAACATGGTTCTCGTGAGTTTCATACAGAGCTGCACAAAAAAAATTTCCTAAATTCGTAAGTGTTTCAAAATGTAGACAACAAAATTTCCTGGTAGATTCCTTCAAATGCATTTCTCACCGGTTTCCAATAATTACACCTTTCCACCAAAAAAAACATAATAATTACACCGAAGACATTGAAAAAGCTTGATCTTAAAGCTAAAGGTTGAATAAGAACTCAACATTGAAAAGAAACAATAATTAGGATGCCTCTGTCACAACTCACAACATATCCAATTCAGAATGTAGTCTATTCCATGCTTACCAATCAAGGGTAAAAGATGAAAGCATACTAGAGTCACTAACGGCCCTTATTTTACACATTGAACATAGACAATTTGTATCAAATTATGCACTAAAAAGGTCCCTAGACTCCCCTAGAGTAGGAGCCCGGCAAAGGCAGACATTCACAGATTCTTCCATATGGGGCTGTGAATTTACCTACACAAGCATAAGATAGGTCTTGTGCGGCATGCCTATCAGTCTTATGTGCTACCCCCCATCAGCTCTATTCAGTCAAGCCGATAGGTGGTCGTGAGACATTTTTCCCTCCCCATTTTACCCATAGTAAAAAATGGGGAAAAAAAAAAAACAAATGTTTTGACAAATAGATTGTACTAAGTTGTCGCAGAGATAGTGAGATACAACTAAAAATTTTATGGGAGGAAAAATTAGAGCATATCCATAAACCCTATATGCAGGGCTGATCTAGTTAAATGTTCCATGTGCCTTTGCAAATCAAAATATGAGCAGATTAGCAAGAGTATGATAGTAATAAATCAGTGTGCAGAATAGGGAAGGAAATGAAGTGGTTCCCACTCACAAGCCCTCAACAAAAAACCCATTAAATAAGAAATTACCAGAGTTTATCAAACACAATGAATGCCTGTTCCCATATGAAAGATCAAGATCCAACTAAGGGAAAAAGAACATTCAGATAAAAATGGCCAAGGACTGGGATTTTAAAGAAATTTAAATGGGAATTTTGGCCATAGCCTCCTAGTATAAGATACATTTTAGAATAGAACCCAAAACAAATTTGATTCTCTCAAAACCCCTTTTGAGCATGAATGGTCGAAACTATCCCCATTTTACACAACTAACACTAATTACACCTGTGCCACCGTAATAGCTTTTTACTATTCAAACGGTAATATTAGTGATTTCCGTTTTATCGCTGGAGATATTGTCGGCAAGAATCTCACCAGAAAATTCAAGGAAGACGGAATAGATTGATCGAAGACATCTTCCTTCATTTGGGTGGTTCCATTTTGGGTGATTGTGCTAGGGTTTTCACCAGATAAGACAAAAAAGGGTAAACGCTACATCTCTACAGAAAGAGGAAAAAAAAGAAAGAAAGGAGGATTGCATCCACTGTTGCTGACCAGCCCTATTGTTATTTCACTGTCGTCGACTAAGAAAATTGCTTAATTTGTATATAAAATAGGACCAGTTTACTATCGTGTGCTTTGTAAAATTTATACAGACTAATAGTAACAGTTTACTATTGTGTTCTTTGAAAAAACTATACACCAAATAGTAACAGTTTACTATTGTCTTTGAAAAATTATATAACAATATAGTCACAACTTGCTATTTATGTTCTAAAAAAACATTACAACGAATTGAACTCAAACACTAAGTAGCAACCCCCCAAAAATGGACAGATCTGGAGTTGCAAACAAGGATACACACAAAGGCAAAAAAAAAGAAAAAACATAGATCTAGACTTTGGATGAAAAGAAGAAGAAGAAGAAGAAGAAGAAGAAACAGAGGACAGCCATGACGAGGCTATAGAAGAGAGAAGGAGTTCGGAGAAGGCCGTCGTTGGAGAAGGTCTGGTCATGGCCTTAATGAAGAGCCACCGAATAAGAAGCTACTATCAACATTGTTTCCATGGAAACCAAAACCGCCGCTGGTGGCCGGCGTTGGAGATGAAGCTACCGGAGAAGGTGCTCACAATGACGACTTCTCTCCCTCTCTCTCTCTCTCCCCTGCCCCCCCTCCCTCTTCATGATGTTATCACTAGATCTGGTTCCGTAGTCAAAGGTTCCCCTTTCCAGTTAAAAAATCTATGGTATAAATATAAAAGGCTAAAACAAGAATTTTTTAAAAATTGTTTCCCTTGCGTTGAAAAAATCTCTAAAAAATGGGGTTATAGAGTTAAAATTCTTATGATGGGTTTATTGTTAAAAGCAATCTCCTATTAGGGGTAATTGCTAATTTCCTCAATTTAAATCCTACATTCTATATGAATATAAAGGTCATCCTTGAACTTACAGCCAAGGATAAATTCCCAAACTTTCCTCATGAATTTTAGGTCACGTATTTCAATCATGTTGCTTACATGATCAAAGCTTGTGCAAAGGTTAAAAATACAACACTGAATACCCCCACACTCCTTTGATCATTAGAAGCTAGTTTTCTGAATAAAGCCTAAGCAATTGTTGGTGAATTCATATATGTTGGTAAACAACGAATACCTAGATGCCTCTTAATCTTAAAGATAAGACAAGAATATTATGCCACATATTCATTTTCTCTGCTTCATCTTAGTTTGCACAACAGAATACGGAGGAAGACGAGAAATAAGAGTACAACAGTGCTCATTTGGAGGCTTTAGAGCCCTGTCAATGATTTGATATATATGTTCTAGTCTGGAATGACATCTCCACTATGCGAGTCTCCACTAGCATTCGTCTCCTAAATTCAACTTTTGTCATGGAAGGACTTCAAGGGCTCTTCCCAGACCAACTCTTTGAGGTAGCCAACACTTACCCAGGCAACCAAACAACACCCTCCATCCATAAAGTTATAGTTGGGGGAAGTATTTAGCCAACACCACAGACAGAAAGGAGCAATATCTGATGACTTCGAAGATGTACAAATGAAGTGTGTTTGTGTGTTTATATAAATATGTGTGACAGGGCTAAACCATCAAGCATTGGAAACCCAAGAAATCTGAGTGCATCCATACTATAAAAGCTCATATAGTCAGATCCCAAGAGCTGGGGTTTCATGAGAACCAAAGAGAAGAAATTCAGAATTACTTGCTGCATGTCTCATATAGAGCAAGGATCAATAAGGACAAACATTAAAGACTGAAGGACCATTTAGGACAAATATAAAAAGAATGAAGCTCCATAGAGTTTTTTTGATGAAGTGAATGAAGCTCCATAGAGTTCCAACACAATTTTACCTTAATTTTTTATAGGAGATATTCCTATAAAAATCTTTTGTGATAATCAAGCATGTATTCACATTGCCATGAAAGTAATAATCACATTTAAGTAGATTGCCATCTCACTCGTGACAAGTTGATAAATAATAAGTAATTACTCCATAAGTATGAAGTTTGAAGATTAGTTAGTGGATCTATTTAACAAAGCATTGGGCTGTGATAGGGTTGAATTTATTTGTAACAAGTTGGGGTTATATGATATATTCTCCAGCTTGACTGCTTAAGGATGAGTGTTTGACAAATCTATGTTTAAGGTATTTTCATAACTTTCTATTGCTTGTCTACAATATATGCCCTTAATAGAGCTGGATTGCATAAAAAAATTCATGTAGGCATTTTTTAGCATTTTTCCACTTTTCCGGAACCCATGTAATTGGATTAAGGCTTGGTTAAGTTGGGTTGAGTCAACTATAACTACAATATATATAATGAAAACACGGCTGATAGGATATTATTCTTTTCATCCCCCAATTCCTAAAACTTTGTTCACTACCTTACACAAATAATCTTTCACAATTTTAAAAACAAAATCAATACAATCAGGCGACGAATTTGATAGGTCACTCTTAGGTTGGCCATCAATAGTATATAAAACAAAACGCCTTTTTTTTTTTACCTTGAACTTTTAAATAATTTCAATCAATATAGGTTATTTCACATACGTTACTAATTCCATCCATTGTCATGTGGCATGGAGTTTATGGGCGCTTGATTTTAATCTCTTTGGGTTACAATGGGTCTTGCCTTCTTCTCCTCGCAACCTTCTTATGTGTTGGTGGACTAAGCGGGTGAACAAGAAGACAAAGGTGGTTTGGAATACAGTTCCACACACCCTCTTTTGGTGTCTTTGGAAGGAAAGGAATCATAGAATGTTCATGGAGATGGAAGCTTCAACTTTAGAGCTTAAGTTCTCGTATTTGAGAACCCTCTCTTGGTGGTATCATAGTTATACAAATGACCACAAACCCTATTTTGTATCTTTTGTAGACTTCCTTAAACTCTAATTAGGGGTGTTATATATATTTGTTTTGGCTAGTGCTTGTATATGCATTGTATACTTGGGCTATACCTTTTTCCTAATACAAATCTTCATCCAAAAGAAAAAAAAAGTTTCAGAGTCTAGGCTGCACTTTGCAAGTTTCTGTTAAGCCATGTAGTTACGGGAATAACATTTTAGTTGGGTAAAGAGAAACAACACATTTCAAGCTTTCAATTGAACCATTTAACTATTTTAACCTATGCTCAACAATACTTGAAAACGGTAGCTTAAAGGGCCCACAAGACCAAGATATTGTTAAAAACCTCAAACTCGCAAAACATTTTAAAACCCACGGTGAAAACTAGTTGATAATGGTAGCCCACACAACAAGCATTTTCTTTACAAATTTTCCACAATCTCCTAACGACGATCTTTCCTTTAAGAAACTCTAGGGACATCCCCTTTCCTTCTTTTTTTTTTTTTTTTTTTTTTTTTTCTGATAAGAAACAAGTTGTACTAATCAAGAAAAAAAAAATACACATTGGACAAGAAGTCCAATAAAGGGAAACAAAAACCCAGCAAAGCTCAAACCCCAGCCAAAGAGGCGAAGCAAAACAGAAGAGCAGAAGCTAAAATACAAAAGGCCTAACAAAAAGCAAAATGGCCAGAACCGAATACCAAAAAAGCCAAAGCTCAAGGAGGGTAGAAGTGGCTTCCAACCACCATACTCTTAACAGTCTTCGAAGCACAATAAGAGCAGTATATTAAGAAACTAAGAAATTAGGCTCAAGCCAGAATAATGGGTTGAAAAGGATTGAACTCTTACAAGTAAACATTGTTTGTTCTACCAAAAATATCAAATAAGTTTATTTTTATTATTATTTTGCATTTTTTCTTGTATGCTGGTGATAGGTCCAATAAGAAGCAGTTTCCTACTACATTGGCTTGAATGCAATTAGTTGACAAATCACTTCCCAGCATTTGAGTTAATCCAACAAAATGTGATTGGTGGAATATACATGGATATAAAACTATCCAAGATTATTTATATAAGGATCATCCACTCAAAAAAAGGGAAAAATAAATGTAGCAAGCATGTTTGCAGCTATACATAGTTATATATATACATATATCTAAGTGAGCAAGGTACAAATCCAACAAAGCAAAATGACTTTTATTACAAAAGTGAAACATAATCTTAACATTCCTATAGTAACATATCATATGCCCATCTCTGAACCCATCTCTGACCCAAGAGGATGCTTATAGTTTACTTCAAGAACAGTGCACATCCTAAAAAAGCATTCATCCATTTGCGAAATTAAAAACAGAATAATAAACGACAGAAAGTTCACAAAGGCACGTACAAGGATAACTTTGAAGAAAACCGCCGTGAAACCACGTGAATATTTCATGTAATTGAGAAGCTCTAGCTTACAGACTTGTCTTCATCATCATATATTTGCACATCCCCTAGTGCCTCACTACTGCGTATACAAGTGTCATCTAATCAATCAGTGTTGTGCCCATTGTATGTTCTTAATGTCAATCCCTTCCTTCACCATTTCATAAAGCGGGCTCATTTCTCTCAACTTCTCCACCTGTTGCACTGTCAGGTCAACCGCCCTATCAATCTCCGCCTCCGTCGTAAACCTCCCTATTCCAAACCGAATCGAAGTATGAGCCATGTCCTCATCCACTCCCAAAGCCCTTAAAACATACGAGGGTTCCAAACTTGCGCTCGTGCAAGCACTGCCACTCGAAACAGCGACCTCCTTCAACCCCATAAGCAAACTCTCCCCTTCAACATAAGCAAACGATATATTCAAATTCCCAGCATACCTCCTCTCTGTGCTCCCATTCACCACAACTCCATCGAGTTTTTCCCTAATCCCATTGAGCATTCGCTCCTGCAACGCCGTGATTCGCTTATCGTCGTACTCCATCTCCTTCTTCGCCAATTCGCACGCGGCGCCCATCCCAACGACCAACGGAGTTGGGACAGTCCCGCTTCGAATCCCTCTCTCTTGCCCGCCCCCATTCATTTGGGGCTCAACCCTAATTCTCGGCCTTCGCCGCATATACAACGCGCCAACTCCCTTGGGCCCGTAAATCTTGTGCCCGCTCAACGACATCAGACTCACATTCATCTTCTCCACATCGATGGGAATCTTCCCCAAAGCCTGCGCTGCATCGGTATGGAACGGAATATTGAATTCCTTGCAAATTTTCCCAATTTCCTCCATCGGCTGAATCACCCCAATCTCGTTATTCACCGCCATAACCGAAACCAACCCCGTATCGGGCCGAATCGCAGCACGCAATTTCTCCAAATCGATAATCCCATCGGTCCCAACCGGAAGGTACGTCACCTCGAAACCCTCTTGCTGGAGATGCCGGCAGGAATCGAGAACGCACTTGTGCTCAGTCTGCGTGGTGATAACGTGGCGCTTCTTGTCTCTATAGAAGTGCATGACGCCCTTGACGGAGATGTTGTTGGACTCGGTGGCCCCGGAGGTGAAGACGATCTCTTTCGGGGAGGCGTTGATAAGGGCGGCGACTTGGGACCGGGCGGTCTCGACGGCGAGGTCGGATTCCCAGCCGTAGAGGTGAGTACGCGAGTGGGGGTTGCCGTAGCGGGAGAGATAGAAAGGAAGCATCGCATCGAGAACCCTAGGGTCGACTGGTGAGGTTGCTTGCATATCGAGGTAAAGGGGTCTTCCGGAGATTTTGACGCCTTTCATAGTGATTCCGGATGGGTCCTCATATGTTTCTGTTGGTGGTGGTGGAGGCGGAGCTACGGCGGCGGCCGCCGTGGAGAGGGGGCGGAGATGGGAGGAGGTGAGGGAGTAGGTTTGCCGGAGCTTGGAGGCTAGAAGCTTGGAGGCCATGGTTCGATGTGCTTGCGACTAGAGTGTGGTGTGGCAAAGGCGGATTAGGAAGATGATGGCCTGATGGGAGAAGGGATGGGAAAGGCTAGAGAGACCGTGGTGGAAATGAAAGTGGCTTGGAAATGTGGCTGAGGAGTGACCGACTAACCTACGGAGAGGGTTACGTGCGGAATCTCACAGTGGGACACGTGGTACGCTTGGAGCGTTTCGAGAAATAAAGACGACGCGCTGAGAAACTAATGACGAAGGGGTTGAGGGTTTACTTTACAATAGTTTAAACGACGCCGTTGTAACTAATGAAATCCTGTTTTGTTGTGCATGACCTATGATTATTTATCTCTAAGAGTTTTTTTTCCTTTTCCTTTTTGGCCGCATTAACATAAACTCAATTGCGACTCATATAACAAATAAATAAATAAAGTGAGAAGTCAAATACAGAGATAAAGATCTTGTACCTTCTTTTTTCTATAGGATAAGATTGATTAGTTAATGTTTCAAAATTTAAAGTTGGTTCATTGAATTTATATATACTCATACTCATAACTTTCAGTTAATAGAAAAACGAAACCTGTTTTTATTGTAAAATTATGTCATATTAGCATCGTAACAATTATTATTCTTATTAGTATTATTATTATTATTATTATTGCTAGTGGATATAGAGTAAAAGAATATACATTCTTATATATATTCACATGGAATCAAAACAAAGGTTTCGTGAATCTACATCCTTATTAGAATGGCATATATCATTAGATATAAAAACTACTAACATATTATAACAATTATTTAAAAATTGCTAAAAAAATAGGTTCATTAAATGTTTCTTAATTTTAGATGTACTGGTACAACTTAAAAAATCAACTCATTTGTCATTTAGCATAAACCGATTTTCTCTCGAAAGATGACGTCAAATTTTTCGTGCACAATTTAATAGTATGATTAAAATTAAATACGGATTACAATGCAACTAAGATCATTTAACTGAACTGATTTTTAAAAGATATAACATACTCAACAGGGCAAAATATTTGACTGAATCTCACTAATTTTTTGATCATGATGGAACCAATTAGATAAAAGATTAAGAAAATGTCAATTCCAAATACAAATACAGTGCCATAAGTCTTTAATAAAAAAAAACATACTCGTAAATTTTTGAAATAAATAAAGAATTGGAGGCTAATATTACACACAACTGGCTACATGCTGACGCCTCTCTCACTTTCTGTCTCTCTCACCCTCTAAGACCACACAATGTAGTTGGTTTTATAAAACAATTTCCTCATTCCAGATCCAATCCAAGACGAGAAAACGAGAGTGACGCACGAACACACTGGTTCATATCTCCTTCACATTTTCTCCTCTCTAAGCTTCTTCATATCCAAGGCACTGCTTCTTCGAAGCTATATATATAAACTTTTGCCAATCACCATATCTTTACTGGTTGGTAAACTCTTCTCCAAAGTCTTTTTAGAAAGGCTACTTTTCATCGCTACAGGATCTGCGTGATCAAAATTGTAGGGGTAAGTCTTCTTCTTCTTCCAAAGCTCTTTCGGATCTTTTGCTATTCATATTTCCAATATGGGTTCGATCAGATCTTTGATGTTTTCATGATGGGTATACGTATTTAACCAATAAGGGGGTAAGAAAGTTCAGATCTGTGTGGGGTTCGTCAAGGTGTTTGAATGTGACTATGGTTCTGCAATTTTATTTTTCTCGCTTTATGGTTAATTTCGTTGACTTCTCATGATGGGTTGGCTTCAGAATCGAAGAAACTTGTGACTTCGATTGTTCTTTTTTTTTTTTTTTTTTGGTTGTACTTTCCTTCTATGCAAATTTGTAAATTGCCTTTGCCATGGAAAGCGTGTGATGTTGAATTCGGGGTTGGAGTGTCGATTGAGACTGGGTTTTGGTTCAGGTGAGGGGTAAAAGCTTTATCCTTAGGATGCTTGTAATACTTGATCTCTAGAAGCTTAGTGGGCATTGTTTGTTTTCGTATTTTTATGTTTTCTGTTCCTTTTGCTAATCATATCTTTCCTATAGATCAGCTTGAGCGAATATGTATAACTATTGAATCTGTATATTGATTGAAGGATATTCAGGAGACTTGTTTGTGATTTTTGGTAGTCCTCAAGACAATGTTGAGTAAATTGCATTGATGCTTTTTACCCCATTCTCTTTCATGTACTGTTTTTATTACTCATGTCTCTTATTTTATACGGAGTATCAATTTTTTTGGTGTTCGTATTTTTAGGTAGCTAGTGTGAATTGTTTCATTGTATTTTACATATAATCTGTGTACAAATCCATCTTTGCGAATGATGAAATTCAAGAAATTGCCATTTTTTAGTCACAAATCAGAGTACAAATCAAAAGTATTGGCATCTTAAGAATTTCTAAAAATTGATCCTATAACATTAATTGTGGTGGTGATTCTACCTTTTTAAAATAGTTTCTCCTTACCACATAAATTGCAATGGTTCCATTAGGACAACCAAATAGGCCTTTAGAGGTTTGCTTCACTTCGGGAGTTTTTCAATAACACCATCTAGTAGAGAGTAGCGACGATAATTATCACCACTCACTCATGCCAAGGAGGTGGCAATTGACATTGAATTCTTCTTTATTTCCCATGATGTTTACTCCTCTTCAATGAGACTTTCAACATTGGAGTTGCTTGATATTTTTTGCTCTTTTGAACAGACGTTTAAGCCACGATAAATTTTGGGTTTTTGTACAGGTGTTTGGAGGTGACATAAGTTGAGATTTAAAAATCCATCATGTTCAGGTCATCACCTCGTAGGAACCAGAGATCCAAAGGTTTCAAGGTAAAGCACGCTCTGCAGATATGTGTGTTGCTTGGTGTATGCATCTGGCTGCTTTACCAAGTCAAGCATTCCCATGATAAGAAGGGAGCATATGATGTCTCAGAGAAGGTACAAAATGGGAATGATATTGTAAAGTTCGGAAGGAAGGATCCTCCATCCTCAAGTGGAGGAAGCGAACATTAAAGATGAGAGACACAAGGAAGAAGAAGAAGAGGAAGAAATCAAGAATCAAGAAGAACAAAGCAAGCCAGAAGAGAGTGATAGTGTAGGAAAAGGGGGTGAAGATGATGGGAGACATGAAAATGATCAAGAGAAGGCTGAAGAGGACACTGAACATCGAGGGGACTTCGTAGGTGGAGAGAAGGAAAAGGAAGAGAGCAAAGAGAATGAGGGTGAAGTGAACGAAGAGAAAGAAAGTGAGGAGAAAGGGAAGTGAAGAGGGCAAAGAGACGCAGAATGAAGAGAAGGGGAGTGAAGAGAGTGAAGAGGAGAAGGAAGAGAACAAAGAGAGTGAGAAGAATGAGAGTGAAGTGAGCAAAGAGACACAGAATGAAGAGAAGGGGAGTGAACAGAGTGAATATAAGGAGAAGAAAGAGAGCAAGGAGAACAAAGAGAATGAAGGTCAGCTCATGGAAATCAAAGAGGAAGAGAAGGAAGAGAGCAAAGAGGAGAAGAATGAAGAGAAGGAGAGTGAACAGAATGAAGCGAAGGCAAGCGAAGAGAGCAAACAGGAGGAAAGTGAGGTGAAGGAGAGCGAAGATAAGGAAATTAACAACAATGGGAGGGAAGAGAACAGTGAGGGGAAAAGTGAAGAGAAAGATAGAGAAGAGAAGGAAGGTCAGATTGAAAGTATGGGTTCATCAGAGGATCGGGTTCATGATGGAAATGACAGGAATAATGAGAGCGCTAGAGAGGAGCAATACAAGGGGGATGATGCATCCAGTGCAGTCGTCCACGAAACTCAAAATATAAATTTAACTGAGAGAGAAGGTTCAGAAAATTCGAATGATGAACAGTTAGAGAGCAAAGAAAAGAATGAGTCAGAGCAGGAGAACAAAACTAATGACACTGAGAGCAACAATGTTGATCAAAATGAGTCAGCCCTAAATGTGAGAGAAACTGAAACAGTTGAAAAGAATGATTCTTCAATCAGTGGAGAGAAAGGTAATGAGAGTAATCTGCCAGACTCACAGAATGGTTCTCATCCTAATTCAGCAACAACAATGGAATCCAATGAACAGCAGCAAGTGGACACTAACTCTTCGGTTAATGCAGAAATTCTTGGTTACATCCCCGCAAATGGGATGCATACAACATCCGGTTCAACTCAAAATCAGAATGAAATGGTGGATAATACATTCTCTAAAGATGACTCTACCATGCAAACTGAGAAATCTGACACAGTTGCTAGCGGCGAGCAATCAGCTTCGAATGTAACACTTCTCACAACAAATGCAAATGCAGATGCTGCTAATGGAGCTGAAAATGACTCTACACCTTCAAGCAAAAATGAGAATGATAGGTACTGCAGAGGGCCAAAAATCCGATACTGGTTCTGGAGTGGAGGGGACAGAGGAAGGTGCTGCATTCATCAAACACAAATGACAAAGCAGACACAGACCAGAATTCTTCTACTACCCCAAGAAGATAAACAGGCATTCTCAGACACAAATAACAATGCTGATGCAGGCCAAAATGAGAATGACAGCACTGTTCAGAGCAAGGGGAATGAGAATGCAGATGCAGGCCAGCATGATCCAGTTGATTCTTCTGACTCAACGATCCCTCAAGAAGAGAAAGATGCTCGCACAGGATTTGGGAACTTTGCCAGATACCACAAATGGAGGAAATACCAGTGAAGAAGTAGCCGCTGAGTGACGTTTCTGTTGAAATTTTTCTCAAGGATTGGGTTTTTTTGGTCTCTTTTCTTTAATTGCCAAGGTGAACTAGCAAATTTGTACGGTTCTTTGTTTGTTGGTTTGTGCTTCATTAAGCAAGGCCAGTGTAGAAAGTAAATGAATAAGGAGTTGATTTGTTAGGTTATACTATTAATAATTTGTTTGAACTTTTGAAGTTCCACCAACAGATCATGGCTCCATGTAATTTAGGTTGTGTTATGCTGACAAGCAGAGAAATGCAAACGAATGCAGATTGTCATTACGTGCCCTATATTCGGCTTGCTTGTGAAGGCCATGGTGCTTGGCAAAGGGTTGTCCTACTGAAAATATAAAATGGGCTGAAATACCTCTTTGCTGAGTATCAATAATTTTTACAACATGATAGTTGTAGCCATTTTCCCGGGACATGAAGCCATGGCAAGACACAAATTGGCAAGAGTATGACCAGTCGCCCCAAATCAACTAAATATACTTTGAGTTCAACCCCACAATATTCCAGTTATGCTGTTCCAACACCATCCTTAGTAGTGACGGGACAAGGCAGATTACTGATTACTTGTTAGCTAATAGCCTAATACGTGCTTGTAGAGTACATGCTTGACCCAAAGAAGTGTAGCCTACATTTTCTGGCATAAAGTCTGTTTTTCTTCTTATTTTCTCCCTTTTTGGGAAATTCCCGCACTGGTGGGACAGATTATTTGATTATTACCTTTTTTTTTACTTTTTTGCCTTCCGTTTCTTGCTACATGTATGAACATCAAATACATTGCATCACACCTAACATGAAGTCTTGCCTTTCTTCTTCTTCCCTCCTTTTTTTTTTTTTCTTACACTGTTTTAAAATTTTCAACAAGCTGTAGCAACTGAAGCATCGACGTAAACAATAAAAGAATGCTTAGGCTGAATTAACCTCCATCCACCACGAGCGGAGCACCACCCTCCTGACCGGAGTCATCATGCCCTAAGAAGTTTTGGACTCTCGTCACTGTAACCCAAAGGCAGTTAGCACCCGATGCTTGTACCATAAAATTAGATCAACTGGTTGCTGGAGTGCCAATTTGCACTCACTACATATTTACTACTCTCATTAGCTGCCAAATCCCCGTAACAGATACTGTTTCAATCCTGTGGATGGACATGATCGGTTGCGTGCCTGACAATTTATTTTTTCTTTTCCTTGATTAGGATGCATGCCCTAACAATTGATTGGGGACCAATTACTTTGATTTCTGAGGATAACCCGAGCTCATCCTCTAATGATCTTCAAATACAATCCATTATGCATTTCATCAAGCAGCAATGTAATCATTCGTACATAATGTCTCACCTTTATCAGGTCCTGGCTCACTGCATCCACAAATTTGTCTCTCCAAAACAGGTGATGGTGAAAAAGAAACGCCTTGGTCTCATTGAAAAGAATTCGACACAAAATGGCCAATAAATTGAAATCATACAATTGCTTTATAACTTTCAAAAGAGACAATCCAACAGAAAAATGGCATCTTAAATGCACACAAGTATAGAGGATATGTGCACTATTTGATTGTTGAGAGAAAAGCTTCCAACAAAAAAATCAGCATCTTGTAAATGCACAATGCAAATCTAAAGGGCAGCTTCGAGACGATTTCCCTTGCCAGAGAATTTTCCTTGCTCAATGCTTTGAAAAATATAGTGCTGGAACAACTTTCTGGCAAGGCTGATCCCCAGAGTGACAGGATAAGTAATACTTCCCAACTATACCAAACGAGCACGGAGCACAATGAAGGACAATGCTAGTTTTGTAACAACCTATACCTGCAAATAACTCTACAAATTGCTAGCTACTAGCTCACAAATAAACTCGACCAAACATATAAAGCTAGTCACCGACCAAAAACCTAATCAAAGTATTTGAATCAACAACTCTTCTTATTAACAGCAAGTAGAGAGTATAAGAAACAGACACATAAACCAAAAGAACAACCTGCAAGATGCTGTCCCAAAAGCATCAATCCATAAGGCATGATGAATTGCAAACATCAACATCAAAAGAAATTCCAAAGATCATTTTAGGAGTATTGTTTGATGACAAAGGAGGAATATGCTAAACAATCATTATTCCTAGAAAACTCCCAATAATTGCCGCCAATGGTCAGTGGTGGTGCTTTTTCTCAAATAGCCCATCTGGACCTGGATATTGCAAAAAATATATCAAAGAAAACATCAATGCATCATAGTGTTGTATCATTTTTTTTCTCAAATGATTTGACTATGGATAAAACAAGGAAACAATAGTATACAAACATCTGATGTCATCCATTAAAAGGAAAAGAAAAGTCTGCACATGCACAAATCCATGTAGAAAGGGGGTAGGGGAGCTAAAGGTATCACATATTTAAAGCTTATATTTGAACTTATGTGATGGTACAACAGCACAATTCTAGCTAAATCAATTTGAATCAGCGCTGCCCTTGAATGACTTTCTAGAACCATGTAACAAACTAGGTCTGTTTAAAGTTTTCCATTCTATTAAGTTTTAGTTTAAAAAGAAATTCCCAATAGTCCTGCTAAAAGCCTAAAATAGATCAATTCCAGAGGTTTTCTTTTCAACCACAAAAAAAGATTCCTTTTTTTTCTCCCTAAAAAAAGACCAAGTATATAAAAAATTTATTAGTAAAAGGACAAAGCCCCTGTATACAGGATGTATATATCTGAAGAAAAAAAGAAACTAAAAAAGAATGGGGAAAAAGGACTTTGCAGCATATTCGACCCTATTTACAAAGAAGTGTGTTCACATCCATGCTACCATTATTTTTTTCTTGGTCACTGTTTTGGACCAGCAGTTGATGGGTGAAGTAAATTTTGGTGGTATTTGCAGCAACAGTGATTATACACACACAGACACAAAAACACACACAAAACATAAAGCAGCAACATAAATGGTGGTCTGATGTGTGTTAGGCAGCAAAAGGATACACAGAGTTATTGGGAATGGATTGATCTCCTTGTAAGATGTTTGATCTATAGAAATTAGGAAGAGGAATCACAAGATACACTACAAGGAATGCTGTTCAAAATCGAGTTGACCCTAAATTCTCATCATTATTGCTAGAAATACCAGCTACTCTGATCTGTCCTAAATTCCAAAAAAGGGCACTCATCAAAGTTCAGCTTGACTATACCTCATAAAAAATATTTCTCATGGGAAAAGAACTGAACTTGTTGACACTGGAAGGGAGAAACTACAATCAATTGGGCTGCCTTTGGAAGCTTCCACAAGCATTTGAACTATTAAAGTGTGTTGACACCTTGTATAAAGTCTAGGTCACGCAATAGAAGGGGGCTTGGGCTTGAACTGAAGATAGCCTTTACCCTTTGGAATGTGATTGGAGCTCCAATGTTCTATGTTACATGGACACTTCAAAATGTGTGAAGTACCTGTGTCGGACACTTGTGACATGGGTGTAGGTACTCCTACTCGATACTTCAAAATAGTGAAAAATCTTTGAAAAGTAGACGAATCCGACACTTGGACACATACCCGCACCTGACACTTGTATCCGAGTCCATATAACATAGAGCAAAGCCACCTAACCCGAACTCAATTTGGGTATGAGGTTGACTTCTTGTGTTATAGGATGTATGTTTAACACTATCCGCTTCCACCCCAACTCAACCTGCTTGAGTTGCAGCCTAGCCCAATCCCAACCATTTGTGGTTGGCTAAATAAATATATTTTTCCTTGCCACCCAAGCTAGAGCCATATTTCCTATAAGATTATAAGACATTAAATCATTCTCACAACCCTGCCTTGTAATTGCCTTTTACAACCTTTACAGCATAGTCAACTTCGATCACATCACTCCTAACAGAGTCAAAGGTGCTGTCATTGCTCTTGGTTAACATGCCAAGATATGTCCAAGGTAATTTAATTTCATTATAAAGATACTCCCACCAGTTTCCTATAACACTTCTTGATAACGTTTCAAGACCGAGTGGGAAGAATGTTGCTATAGGCTATCCTGTAAATTATTAAAGAAAAAATTTTCTAAACAGCATATTTTGTTTTAAAATAAGTGTAAAATGCAGAAAACTACCCCAAGTTTGGGGTAGGTTTTAGTTTGGTACCCCCAAGTTGAAAAGACGTCAATTAGGTAACCAGAATTTCAAATGTATTCCAATTTGAGGCTTACCGTAACACACCGTTTGGTCAACAAACGTTATTCAGCCATGTGACCAACAATTCTTAAAATATGCCAACTTTGCCCTTATTTTGTACATAAATGTCCTATTTTGCCCCTGTCAAGATCCAAAGTCTATATTATGCTTTTTGACCTAGATCTAAAGCTCACTTTTTATCATCTCTCCCTCTCTCTCTCTCTTCCTACGTAGATTCCTCATCAGACCTCAACACTCATCCAGATTGAGATCGAGCTGAATATTCTTGAATAATGGATTTTTGATAAAATGACATCCTTTTAGTTAAGGGCAATAATGTCATTTCACGGCCGACCGTTAACAGTGTTATCTATTTTGAGTCAACAAACTGTCTTTTCTGCATTTTACCCTTAAATAATTGCTAAATTTTTCATCTTTCATCAAACAGTTAATTACAAACAGTTCAAAACAATAAAATATATACATATATATAAACTCAGCAAGAATAAGAGTAACCACCAGATGGGGTCATCCAGTATAAAATGAAACCAAATGCAGGATGTAATAATTAGATAAAAAAAATAAAAATAAAAGAAACCAATAATAGAAAAGATAAACAGAGATCACATTCAGTGCCTCTATAATGCAAAGCACTTACCCCATGGAAACTCCTTGTTGCGAATGTGCAAATATGGGTACGGCTACATACAAAAATCCAAAACAAAAATGAGAAACACAATGGACATTTTTGGGAGGTGAAATACTGATAAGAAAGAGAATTCAGTGAAATGGTTAAGTGATAGGTGCTCTATTTTCAACTAGCCACATTGCTTTCATGCGTAATAGAAAGAAAAATGAGAGGACATCATAACGAAAATATATCGAAAGATGATACAGAAGGGTAAAAAACAGAGCTTACAGGAGAATCTTCGAAGTGGGGATGACCCTTTGATAGGTTATAAATTGCTAATATAGTGCATGCAGCAATGCCTGCGTAAGTTATCTTCTCCCATTTTCCCGCCTCGTCTGACAAGAGAAGTTCATATGACTTCAATTCCGATCAGCAAATATAAAACAAATAATAAAAATAAAAGGGCCACGTTTTGACCATCCAGCCACATCTAGAAGTCTAGATTTAGGGCAATAGCTGTGACGACTTGAAACGAAGTTGCTTTAGGTTCTTTGCATCAAATTATAGTCCGTCCTCGTTTCCTCACGTTGATTTACCTCTTTTACTATCAGACAAATTCAATAAGGTCCCATATATTATTTTTTTAGATCTTTGCTTTCAAAAGCAAGAAAAGTACTTTCCTAATGCTAACAAAACAGTAGGGGGGAAAAAATATTCAACCCATCAATAGTGTCTATAAGCATAAGCACACCACGATAGATGCAAATCCAATATAAGGATTCGGAGATATGAGAAAGGGAAACCCCTCACAATCACATTCGCACACATATGTAGCTATAAGAAACGCTAATTTTAACCATAACTCAGATAAACAGTCCTGATCGAAAACGAATCTGATTCATCAAGCAATACTGGGAACATGTGTTGATAAATCAAAATCACATATGGCAGAATAAGTTGAATTGAAATGACAAGAGATTTGGATCTGAACAACACAGGTAGATATATTATATAGATATATGTATAGATAGAAGAAATTGGTGGAAGACAAATACAGGCGTCGTCGTGATGAGCAGAGGAAGCAAAGGTCCTCTTGGGAGGAGCACTTCGATTGCCTCCGCGAAGGGCTGTCCGAAGACCACATCTCGCCATCGCCATCGCCATTTCTTCCCTACTCTCTCTCTCTCTTCGTTCAAGGGCTTCTAAGTTCTAACGCTTGTATTCCTCTTCCCAGTCAAGCGATGATTTGAAAAACCGTAGGGTTTGCTGCAAACAGTTTTGGCCTGTACGGTTTGTTACGTTTCCACCTATATGAGTCGAATTACCACCGCATAAAGTATTTTAATCATCCAACTAAATTTACATTTTTTGAGGTTTTATGACAAATATAAAAGGTTCCAACTTAAGTTCATTAAAAAAAACCTTATTTTCAATAACTTTGTAGTAGATAACATATATGATTAGTGCTTAAACAGTAGAGTAATCATTCATAAAACATTTTATAAAAATGAAATAAAAATTATAAATTATCAAAAAATCCACTTAAATGATATATTTTGAAAAAATAATATTTTACAAAGTTATTGAGAATAATTTTTTTTTCCTAGTAGATAACATGATTAGTTTTCGTAAAATCATTAACAAGGGTATCCTAAGGTGAACCTAGACTTGTTTCTGTGAAGGCTTTTGTGAGATGCTCGGACCATTGATTACTTTGCCTCTTAAATTTTTTTTTTTTCAATTTTTGATAAAAATGAACAATTTTAAAATTGAGTTAATTTGAGCGCAGTAATCGTCGGTTTTGGGTACCAAATAAATGATGGATCCTTCTCTTTTTCCTTAGAAGCTGTGATAGCATCATTTTATAATACCTAACCTATGGGCCGTGGTGTAGTGAAAAGAACTTTAAACAAAATACTTAATAGCATGGCCTCACGTCTACTATTCCCTCTGTCTTATAAAGACTAGATATAGTACACGTGCGTTGCATGTGAATATTTTTAAATGATATTAGTTATACAAAATAATAAATACATAAGGATTTTATATTTTTTTTTCATAAAAGAGAAAGTCTAAAATTCAAGAGTACATATTTTTTCCTATTTGGGTTTGGTTTTATTTAATTATTATATGAATTATAGTTTTCTTAGAATTTTTATTAAGGTATATATTTTATATATATTAAGGTATGTATTTTAGAATTATAGTTTCCTTAAAATTCTTATTAAGGTATGTGTTTTATATTGATATATTTCCTATATATGCAGAAGGGTAATTGTGTATTTAAAAATTAAAATAAGAGTATATTAGTCAATCAAAAGTTTTTCTTACATTCATCTTTTTATAGGTAGTATAGATATAGATAAGCGTTTATTTATTTATTTATTTATTTTGATATCCCAAAATGTTTGCACTTTGAAAAGTCAAATTATAATTTCTTTTAGGGTGGGTCTATTTTCACACCTTTTTTTCCTTATCCACACCTCTTTATAGTTATTTAAGTCATTTAATTTCCTTGATCTTCTCCTCACCTTTTTAAATATTTTCTCTCTCCTCCCTCTTTTTCCTCTTCCCTCCTCCCTTCTTGTTTCTCCAGCAGCCCCTTTTCTATACTGCAACAGTAACTCTATTTTTTGGGGGGGCAAAGTTTTATAGAACTTTAAAAAGGAAAATCATAAGAGAATGGGGTAAGGGAAAGGGAAAAGCATGACATTTATCTATTGGTATAAATTTAAAAAAATAAAAATAAAAAACAATAAGAAAAATAAAAATAAATAAAGAAGTGGAAACAATGAAATTTAGCATAACATTCACTTATACTGTTTCTTTCTATACTCTCAATCTTGCTCTCCCTCATTCTCCTTCTCACTTCTGATTCTTATGGATCTCTCTTAAATTGATGTATCATTTGTTAGTTCTACGGCTTTAAGAAGAAGAAGAAGAAAGAAAGAGAGAAAAGAAGAAAAAAAAAAGCCATCACCTATTTTTCTTTCGATTTCCCTTCTAAATAGAATACAAAAATAGATGTCGAGACCAAAGAAATCCCAAGATTTTATCCCAGATTGTCAAATTGGGTTTGATATAAGGGGTGAAGCTTCTTTCTTTTAATTAGAATTAGGAATTTGACAAGGAAGGGAGGAAATGACCAAATTAGCCATAAAAGGGTGTGGATAAGCAAAAAAGGGTGTGGAAATAGGCCCACGCTTTTTTTTAAACTTTCTCATATTATCCTTTTATAATACCAAGAATCACTTTAAATACATAACCGATGCCCTGATAGTATAAATATGTATTTTTGAAGAGAAAAAACTAAATGGATAATAAATCAATGCATTTATTGTTTTTCTTCGTCTACGTGCTTTTCAAAGAGACCAATCTTTTGAGATGGAAGGACCAAGGGAGTATTAAAAATTAGTAGTTCTATTTTTTGGGAGGCTAAACACACCGCACGACACGACAATAGTGAAGAAGCCCACACAACATGAATACAAGTAAATGAGCCCAAGAGGGCAAGAGCCCATGAGTTAATCCACTCTTTCTCTCACATCAAGATATAGGACTCACACACAGCATTTACAATTGGGAACGTCTATCGCAACCCCCCAAAGCTATAAGTTGCCCCCACCTGATATCCCTATCCCCCAAATTTACATACCCACCCCTCTTAAAGACTAAAACACCCCTCATTCTCACCCACCCCACACCCCCATAGCAGTGACGACTGGCGAGAAGAAGAAGAAAAGACGGATACGGCGACGGCGACGATGTCGGCCTGCCTTCTCTTCCTTTTCTTCTCTCTGTCCTTCTTCATCTTTTCTCTTCTTCTCCTCTTCCTTCTTTCTTTCTTTCCTTTTTTTTTTTTTCCTCTGCTAGTTAGGTCTGTGTGTTTTCCAGCATCCATTTTTTCCGGCGACGGTGCTTCTTCTTCTTCTCTTTGTCCTCCTTTTTCTTCTTTCTTCTTCTCCTCTTCTTTCTTTCTTTCTTTCTTTTTTTTTTTTCTCCCTCTGCTGGTCAGATCTATGTGTTTTCTAGCAAGGGCCTCCATTTTTTTCGGCGACGCCTCCATTTTTTCAACTAACAGGAGGGAAGAGGAGAAGAAAAGGAAAGAAAAAAAAAAAAAAGAAGAAGAAGAAGAAGAAGAGGGAAGAGGAGGAACAAAGAAGAGGGGTGTGGTGCTTGTCATTGACGAGAGAGGGGTGCCGGGAGAGGGTTCTGCGAAGGAAAGGAAAAAAAAAAAAAAAAAAAGGGAGAAGAAGAGGGAAGAGGAGGAAAGAAGAAGAGGGGTGTGGTGCTCGCCGTCACTATTGCCTTGTCGTTGCCGATGGGGTGGGGTGCTAGAGAGAGTTGCCTGTAGGGAGGGGTGCGGGAAAGGGGATGGGTGGGGGTACTTAAGCCTTTTTTGGTAATTTTATATAATAATTTTTTTAATTAAAAAAATATGGAGGGACCAACTTATAATTTTGGGGGGTTGCAATAGCCATTCCCTTTACAATTATGTTTCCATGTCAACAAATCCTAGCCAAAGGGTCTCTTCAAAGACATCCTAAATTTTTTGAAGATACGGAGAATCCTACTCAAATGACCTCTGAAACCCACAATGTCTCGAACTAGAGGTGTGCTAAGTGAAAATGACAGAAATTCGCACCAAAAAATGAAAAGAAAAGAAAATGACAGAAATATGGGGAAAACCCTGAGAAAATATAAAGCAACAGAAAACAATACGATTAAAATAGCAGAGTTCTACAACTTAAACACTTCACCGAAAAATCAATCCGTTACAATCCAATCAGTCAAAATTAACACCATAGCAACTCAAATTTGACTTCCTTATTAATAGCTATGCCCCTTTGGACACCAAGACATTCTCCCACAGTCATCAAAACATGATTGGTGATTAAATGCATGCAGGGGCGGAACTAGAATTTTTGGTTTGGGGTTGCCACTAAAGCACTAGTACATATACAAACACATACATACATACATACAATGTATGTGTGCAAATATAAAAATAAATTATTTGCATATAGGTAATTAAATTCAGGGTGCCACTTTATCAAATTAAACACATTTTAAAGAGGTGTCACATTATGTCCAAACATAAAAATGTATTATTTGGATGTAAATAATCAAATTTGGGGTGCCACTTTATCAAATTTAAAGGTGCTACTTCATGGAATTGATCACTTTTCAAAGGATTCAAAAAAATTTTGGGGGTGCCACAGCCCCCCAAGCTTACATGTAGGTCCGCCCCTAAATGCATGCATAAAAAGGATGAAGTCACACAACTGAGTATGCCAAACTCACATTAAAGAGCCTTTCATGTCTGAAAGTCTAATCCATTTTACTTTTGTAATTCAAAACTAAACAATATATAGATTTCAAAATTCCTCTATTTCCAATCCACAATCGTCCACCTGTTTGAGCAAGAGAGTATTCATACCACACATGTAAGAACTCTTACTGGTAAAAAATAAAAACAGCTAAGCCAAACCCTGTGACTGATTCAGAAAAATTAAAATTATCATCCATATGAAAAACTGCAATGATCAACAGAAGCATTTCTCCGAACTGGGTTAGTGACAGAGGAATCAATAGCTCCAATAGAGATCACAGGTGACAACGGTATTGGAGTTGAAGCCTGGAACCAAAGCTCATCACTCACTTGGCTATATTCTTCCAACGTTTTCCCATCAAGGCCTTTTAACTTCTCCAGCTTTTTAACCTTGAGGTCATCGATGGTGCTTCCCACATGCACTGCCTCTGGCTCTCCATTCTCATCTGTCTCCTGACTTCTTGGCTTCATTCTTGAATAAACTACTTTTTGCATTTTTCTCTTCAAATTGTAGTTGTTTTCCGTTGGCCTCCAAACTTCTAAAACATAGCCTAACCTGCTGCAACCCACTTTGCCATAGGACTCTTGTTCGAAGTACAAGACAGACAACATGAATCATTAGTCGAGATCAGAGAAATGATGCGCACTACAAGCACCAACAATGGAATGTGAAAAAAAAAATTACAGTAACGTCTCTGTTTTATTTTATTTTTTCAGTAACGAATCTATTCATCACAAAAGAAGGATTGCACTTGCTGAAGCGATAAAGAGACTATCCTTCTTTTGAAGATGCTAAAAACTACCAAAGCCTTTTCTAAGACCTCAAGCTTGTAGATCTCAATCATCATTCCATCGATCTAATATAACCAAAAGGAACAAGATGTGGCACATTCAGATGAAGTTCGCCCAAATGGTCAGCCTTACCTGTTTCCTCGTAATTGTGGATACCAGAGAGAGAACGTTTGATTTGCATGATGTAGGTAAAATACCACAGCTCAAGAAGTGGAGGTCTTGAATTCGACTCTTGCTAAATCTCTTGTGGCTACCCACAGAAGATTTCATAGTTCTCATGGGCTTTAAACTTACCTGATCCATATAGGTTGTGGGATTTTATATGGATCTAGGATTGCCCAAAAAGTTTCCTCATCATAAAAAAATAAATAAAAATAAATACCACAGCTCCATCAAAACCAAGTTGCACCACATAAGCCAAAGAAAAGTACTTGGGTTGACACAAGACCCGCAAAATAATCATGACTACAGATACAAATGCATCCCAGTGAGAAATCATAGTACTGGAAAAGATTTGAATAATTGCCCCCCCTTGTTGATTGCAATATTGTCATGGCTATCTACAGAGGGAAGAAAAAAGATAGAGAAACAAAATTTCACAACTTCTTCACTATTTTCTCATCGATCAATAGCATCTATTCCACATATTCTGCATATGGAGTGGAAGCCACTCCCACAAGACACACACTAAGCCACTTATGTAGTGCAGTGCCTCATAAGAAAAAATCCCTCATGATCAGATGTGCAGCGCAAAAAATTAACATTATAAAAAGGCAATCTGGCAATGGCTTCTATACCAAATGCAGACCCATGCATAATTATCAAGTAATCACAAAGATGCTAACCATATCATTCTCCATTAAAGGGAGAAAAACAAACTTACTTCAGTATTATTAATTACAAAAATCATAAGGAATGACTGCATCATCAATAGGAGCTCGGTCATCCGAGACACATGATTGGACTATACTGCCAGAGCAGCTATTTACTTTTCTTAAAAGAAGGATAAAAAAAATTACTTTCATCGCAGAAGTCCACCTGCAAATTCATTTACATGGAGCATACCTGCATCACCCATTGGTGAGAGTCATTTTTCATAATCCTAAGAAGACACAGGACACAGAATATGTGAGCAGCACAGCACACTGACAAAATAAACCAAATCACTTGGAAAATAAATAAAAAAAAATTACGTCAATTTTGTTTTCAAAAGAATTATATAAGACTTAGACAAGATGGTTCCCCATCACCACTTCGAAAAGCCAAGATAATTCTAAGGTACACTGGTACAGTGACAAGTCAATGGACATGATTAAAAAGGCCTACAACTAGTGGCCCTATTTTAGGATTTGGTCTGGAAATGGGGATGAGTAAAAGCTAAATAGATATAGAAATGCTGAAAAAGAGACTGAGAATTTAATGGGTGGTCCAAACATAATGTACGCGATGAAGTTTAGAATGAACTGGAAACCTAAATTAAGTTAGATGCATCAAAGGGAGACAATGAGAGTGTCTTGGTAAGGGATGAAGAAATTAGGGAGAGATGGAGGCATACTAAAAAAATGGATAAATGAAGATAATGCATGAGGCCCTGGATGAAGGAAAAACATTAACTTGAAGAACATATACAGGTATTCTTGAATCAACAACTTGCTCAATACTAGGCTCACTAGTTCCCAAGACTAATTAAGGGTAAATGAGAAACTAAAATTATAAAGGGAAGTCTCAGCATCTAGTTACTTTGAATTAAATCTTACAAGGACAATGTACACCATATCCAATTACAGTAAGATTGCAGATCAAGGTGGGCAGATTAAGTTTGATTTCCACTAGCTACTTGAAGCTCTCAATATGAAAATTTCCGATTTGCCAGCATGATTATTCATAAGGAGGGAAAATAAGGTCAGCCATAGGATTAGCAGGCTGACGAAAGATATGCTTTCTGATTATTTTTGTGGCCACTGCATTCTGGACAAACATTAATTACCCAGTCTTGGTTCGGCTAAACCAAATGAAAAAACAAATTATGCATTCTGGACAAACCGAGGGAAAAAATTTATGAAGTACATAACAGTTAAACCAAATACGCATTATAGAGCAAAATGTTGTGAAGTGAAGAAATGTAGGCAAGTGTAGTTAAGATGATGATGGGATTAGCACCAAAAAAAAATAAAAATAAAAATAAAAAACAGATGATGATGGGAAAGAAAATAAAAGATCAGTACATGTGGGCATAGCTGAGGAACCCTGAGTAGCCCCAATAGTCAATAGATGCATGTAAAATTGATGCATTTGCATAATGAAATAGTAAATGCGTGTTCATCACTCTATCCACACTATTTCCTAAAGCCTCATTCCAAATAAATAAATAATAGAGATCCTTTACCCCATTTCATAGAATTCCTCAATGCAATGGTAGTTTTCATATACCATTTCTTGATCAAATTCTCTGCAGCACCAGATGGAACCAAAAAATTGCCGAAGTTTCTCCACAAGTCTGCATGATTTCCCATTTGAGTTTTGACCGTCTATTAAAATAATTAAATTGCTCTCATACTCCTCAAAAATGAGAGTTGACTTGACTTTCATTCACCAATATGACCTGAGCTCCGAATACAGTAGGTTCATTTTTTGAGCTTCAGTGCTGATCATGCCTTGATTGAGTTTTATATCTCTAGAAGACATTCCCACATCAGAAAAGCATATTTTGGTAATTCAAGTCAAGAGGATAAAATCACATTTCTAGGTTTTCCATGCTGCGCCAAAGAGCATTTGATGACGGAAAGATTAATTAATTTAGTACAATAACTGAAATTAAAAATTAAAAAAAATGTAGATCTTCAACTTCCTCCAAGTTTCCAATCCACAGAGAGAGAGAGAGAGAGAGAGAGAGAGAGAGCAGACAGACAGAAAGAGAGACAGAGAGACAGAAAGAAATCATATCATATAAAACTGAACATCAATGGCAGCAAAACCAAGTCCAAAACATATCATATAAAAACCGGCCACCAATTATTAAAAACAGTTAAGCAAAGCAGACTCCAACTGACAAATTCAGGACACCTATGTCACCATAGCCATAGGGATTAATGTAAGCATTATGCAATGGAATCAGCTGAGAATGCTGTCGGAGTAGAAGCCCTGCTTGCAAGCTCATCGGTTATATTCTTCTTCAATTCTTCAAGCTTCAAACGTAACTCCTGTAGCTCATTCCTGTTAAGGTCACCAATGGGCACTTCCCACCAGCCCAGGCCCTCCTGGCTCTGCCTCTCCATTGTCATTTTCTTAATTTCCTCTCCTCGCTTCTTCACAGCTTCGCATTGGTCACGCACTTCTTTGTATTTTTGGCAGGAGCTCGCACATCCTTGCTTGATGGTAAGCCTGATGAAGCTGCATCATACCAGCATCCAGCACAAAGCTTTGGTTGAGGACGCTACAGCACTTTGAGAAGGCAAGTTGCCGAGCATTTGCTCCCTGGAATGATCATGACTTTGATCTTTTTGCCACCCATTCTCATCATTCTTCCCATTGCAAAGATATTAGAAGAACAATGGTAAGCTAATTTTCTTAGGATTGGATTGAGAAATTCTGAGGAGAATTATGACTATTTATAGGGGGTTCAAGCTCTCTTTTTATGGTAGGTGAGTTCCATTTCTTTACACATAATACCTTTTACAGTTCAGGCAATAATGAGTAAATCTATCATCATAGTCTACAGATATGAAAATGAATATCTTATTTTTCTTAAATGGCACATTTAAACCACAGTTGACTGTCATAATTTGAATACAAAAAGAACTCTAAAGTCCAGTCAATGAGGACTAATAAAGTATCCTACAGAGTAAAACATAAGTTTGGCTAGATGATTCTTAGCCGTTAGATATTATTCTATTCATTTGGATGATAAATATGTTTACTAAGACAATCAGTTCTTGAAACAATAAATTAACCCTGACCATGCTGATTTTCAGCCCAGAGACTCTCCTGAAAGGCCGGATGGTCTCAACTAGTCCTAGGATGTGATACACCAGCATGATACAATGTTCCAATACTCCCATGTTTCTCGGTCTAAGCAATCATACTCAAGAAACTCCCTAATAAAAAAAGATATCTTAACACGACATTCAGAATAGGTAAGAAAATAAAAACTGGTAAATAAATTATTATTCTATCCTCCATTAATTACTGTCCAATGTTGTGATATTTATTAGTTCAGGGTAACAACAAGCAGACATAAGTAACAACGGATATCTTCGCTGTCAAATTGTGATATAAGAGTTATGAGGCACATAAGTGCAGGGCTGAGACCTCATTCCTGATGGCCAAAAAATCACATAAAACTATTCACAAAATAATGAATAACTTTCCTTCCATAGAGAAAATCACCTTTCACGGAGGAGCGGGGTAGGTGAAAAGAGGTTGAGTTAAAATAATTCTTTTGGAAACTTATAATTAACAACATAAAATCAATTAATTTTAATGCTACATTTACAATACTACTAACTATAAAATATCTGTCAATCCATGCTTCATGCTCATAAACACTTGCAGTTGAGTCAATAGTAAGAGCCTTCCGCAAGCGCAATTCTAATTTTTATATATATATATATATATATATATATATATATTTTAAACAGCAATATTATTTTTTTAAATTCAACCAAGACAAGAATCTGCTACTCAGCCTCTGCTATGATTGTCTACCAAGCTCAATCTAACTATCCAAAAAATTTAATAGCAGAAATCAATATGCTGCCCTACCTCCCAAGGGAAGAAAAGAAGTCGGGGAGGGGGGAGATAATGACTTTCTCATATACAAATTCTTTAATTGTAAGAACTTCTGATATGGCTGCATTTATTTTAGCTAATGACAATTTGTAAACAACTTCCCTTTTAAGATAGCTTTTGCACATTGTGTGCTTTGAAGAACACAAAAAATATAAAGGCTCAACCAAACTAATGGTGGCTTGGGTTGGAGATTCAAGACTTAAGGTTGTTTTGGGTTGAAATATCTCAACCCATCTTAGATTGTGTTGAGCTTTTATTTGAGGCTTCACTCAGAGGACCCAACATAAACCTGAACTAATGTACACTTATTGAATGTATACTAGACATAGTATAACTACGTTTAATAATTTTATTTTATTTTTTGATTAAGTACAACTATGTTTAATACTTGATGCCAAAGATATACTTCATGTGCATGACAAATTTGATAGGTCAGTTACCTTCATAGTTTCCATCACCATGACATGCTTTGTTAACATGTGTGGCACATGCGATAGGCCACTAGCAATGTACTACAATAATAGCTATAAACTTAAGATTAGTTTTTCAAAAATTTAAAATATGCTACTTTTTTTACAACATTCATAAGTCGTAACACAAATGAAGATAGGAAGCTCTAACCCTGATTGGATAAAAATGTTCCATTTTATGTATTATTGTTGTAACATTTTCTCTTAAAACATACATACATACATACATACATACATATATATATATATATATATATATATATATATATATATATATATATATATATATATATATATATATATATATATATATATATAATATATATATATATATATATATATTTTCTCCTGATATATATCCTTGAATGAAATTTTTTGTTCTTGTTTTCCCTAATCTTGTGGTTGTTTTCCATGGACTCCACAATTGTAAGACGAAGCCCAACATGCTCCAATCCCATTTGCCACCAGACTCTCATTCAACGTACAAATTACTCTGCAAAGCCTTAAACGCAACTACATGGGGTCCACTACATGAATCCCTTTTTTCCATCCAACTCTATCTAAATCCATAAACTCCCTTAAAATCTAAGCAATCATGATTTTTTTAACTACCTTGACCCATGTTCTTCAAGGTCTTCCTCTTGCCTTTTTCTAGCAACTTTAACTTAAATTAAATCAGCAGGGGGTTTTTTGGGCTTCACTGCTCATGATCTAACTATCTTAAATAACATTTCCACCATCTTGCCCTCAATTGATCGGACCTTTAACTTCTTGCACCTGCATTCATATTCTGTTCTATTGTTTGCTACATTGCCTTTCATACATCTCAACAACACACATCCCTAAAAATGTTGTTTCCTGCATAGCATTTTGTACCATAAAGTATAGTTGCCATTAAATTTCTCTTATATATTTCCTTTTGTTAGGTATTCTATGATCAGTCAACAGTCAACACTATAGGCATACTTCTCTTCATCCATCCAACTCTATTTTTATGGGAGACATCCTCTTTATTCTCTCCTTATGGTAATTAAATTCAAGATAACAAGAAGGGTCACTTTTGGGTATCTCCTAGCATCGATTTTATTTTTCCTTTCTTTTTTCTTCCTCATTTTTTCTTTTTTTTTTTTTTTTTTGGTGCAAAGGATATTATTCAATTAGTCCTGATGGTGGAAACACTAGTCAAGTCTGCCAAAAGCAAGTTACAAAGCCCAGCTGGGGGCAAATCTAAAATCTGAAAATTAGAAGTAGCCCTGTGGCCTTCCCTAGCAAGAAAATCAGCAAAACTATTAGCTTCTCTAAGGGTGTGCTGAAGTTGACATAACCAATTTCTAGAAAGTAAAGCACTACAATCATTAATAAGAACTCCATCTGGATGAAGGGTAGTTGAGGCTGAGTTAATCAACTCGATAGAGACCTAAGAATCTGTTTCAATTATCAATTTTCTGATATTAAGGTTCCATGCCAGGATCATTGGGCCTGATATAGTGATATTCCATAATTCTGCAGTTGTATTAGTGCAGATACCTAAATTTCCCAAGAAACCCTTTCTCCAATTCCCTGAATCATCTCTAATCAGCCCTCCAATAGCAGCTTGGCCTGGGTTCTCCAGCACACTTCCATCCATGTTTAACTTGTCCCAACCAGAGGGGTGGAAAGACCAAGATACCAACCAGTGCTGAGAACTAACTGGGGCTTGTGGTTGAGGATAAAAACAATGGTACTACTCTGAGCCAGTGAGCCATGATGATGGTTCCCTACAAATTTCATAAGTACATTGCAGCCGATTCTGAATAACCTCTATATTCCTTGCTTTCCAGATTGACCATGATATGGCCATAAAAGGTGTAGCCCAAGAGAAATTCATACCTAGCATCAATTTTCACCATACCTGCAATTCTACTCCTAATTTTGGAAAAGCTACAATGCACATATATATTGTTAAGTTTCCAACCTAAAAAGCCTAAGCTATTAGGCGGAGGGCCCAAATAGGTATATTAAGCCATATCAACTTTTTATATTTAAACGATGTGGGATGTAGGACTTCCCAACACTCCCCTTCACATGCAAGCCTAACAAGACAACAACAACAGGCTTACGAACAAAATATGACCAACAACAACAATAACGGGCTCACGAACAAAATTGGCCCAGGAACAACATGCTCTGATACCATGTTAAGTTTTCAACCTAAAAGCCTAAGCTACTAGGTGGAGGGCCGAAACAGGTTTATTAAGCCATATCAACTTTTTATATTTAAACGATGTGGGATGTGGGATTTCCCAACATATATATATATTTCAATGCTACTTATCTTAAAATCTTTAAATTCTAAAATATGTGCAAAAATCTAACTTATAGTTAATCCCTACAATATTTTGGCAATCAAAACTCTGTTTCGATATAATTAAATGAGACTTGACTTCTTAATAGGTCAAAAACTGGTGACATCAAAAGCAATGATTATCCAATCTATGATGAATTTAAATCAACATGTTCAATAAAATATTCTTAACATAATAAGTACTTGATCTATTTAAATCTTCTTCTTTTTTTCATACTTTATTCTTTCGAACAATTAAAATCGCCAAAATCAAATCCCCCATTCAACTAAGAATGGAAAATAGCCAATCTATATCACTATGCTGACTTTCACTTCAATTTTTAAAATAATAATTGAACAAATAAAGTTAGCAGCTAAACAATGAACCCAATTTAAACAGAAATAACGATTCGACTAAAAACACTCCGACCAACATATGTGTATTACCCCACTAATATATTAGAATAACAATCTATCAACAATGACTCCATGAGATGTAGCTCCTCTCTTTCACCCTCTTTCCAAAACTTTTGTTTCTGGTGATGAATTGAGAATTTAAGATAAATTCAATTCTATATCTTATCCCATTAACTTTGTACTCTCGTATTACCATAATTTAAAGTCGTTAGTCATCAATTTTTTTTCTTAAACTCCTTACTCAAATAATTTGGACCATATAAGGTGCTTAGCTTTTGTTTATGCATTTTATAAATTAAAAATATGAAAAATAAAATTTTTGATTGTAGCCTAATAGTTAAAAAAAAAGAAAAAAAAAAAGGGGGGGAAATGTTAATTAGGTCTATTAAATGCCATGAAAATTCTCATGAATCATGAATCGTAATTAGTGCGAAGATCAAAGATTTCGAATATAGTGCAACACGAATGTACAGTATAGATCAGATTATATGTAAAAAAAAACAATACATGGGCAACTTTATATGGTCTCTGCTATTGTAAGAGTAAAGCTTGAATGAATTCTAGTGTGACTCACCATCCGTTAAGCAAGAAATCGACCCACAAAATGTCCAAGAAACCACAGCTTTGCTGGGCCATTTCACGCTTCTGGGATAAATAAATACGGAGTAAATAAAAAAAAACTGGGGGGTTTTTTTGTTCACGAGAAAAAAGGGAGATGAAGAGGAAGTTTAATATAATGGAGAGCAGAGTAGTGATATTTCGGAGCAGAAAACTTGCCATGCTATTGTGAGGAACAGAGAACAACCGGCGGTGACGATTCCTACTCTCTACTGGTGTTGTAAAACCGAACCGGATGTTGAACCGTATGTTGACCATTCGATTGGGCGGTTCAACCCACAGCATGCGCCCCAGCACAAGGTTCAGCATTGGGAACTGCTATTGCAACCCCCCATTCTTATCACCCTACCTCCCATCTTTTATGTTTTTAAGGTTTTATACAAAATATAAAAGGTTTCTATGAAAACCGGCCGTGATGTCCATTAGAAAACATCATTTTGAACAATTTTGTAAAATAAAGTTTTTCCTAAATCTATCGTTTAAATATACTTTTTAGCCATTTATACATTTTATTTCATTTTTTGCCAAAAAATCCACCTAAACAATAGATTTTGGAAAAACTTTCTTATGCAAAGTTGTTCAAAATGATGTTTTCTAGTGGACCAAGAATCCGATTTTTGCAAAAACCTTTTATATTTTTTCATGAAATCTTAAAAACTAAAAAGAAAAGGGTGAGGTTATAAGAATGGGGGGTTGCAATAGCCGTTCCCTTCAGCATTTTCTAAAACGAAATGCATAGTGGCCCATGGAGTATGGGCCATTGGGTTCTACTTGATCCTATTAAGTGAAAAAAAAAAAAAAAGGGGCTTTATTGGCACCCAAAGACTTGTTTTTTATCTTCCATTTATTTTATATTTTAAGATTTTATGAAAAATATATAAAGTTTTTATAAAAACTTATCGCACCGTCTATTAAAAAACATCATTTTGAACAACATTTTGGAAGAAAGTTTTTCCACAATCAATCGTTTAAGTGGACTTTTTAGTCATTTATTAAGCAAAGACTGTAAATGGCAAAAAAATCTATTTAAACAATAGATTTTGCAAAAACTTTCTCCTAAAAAATTATTTAAAATAATGTTTTCTAATAGAATACGTAATCGGTTTTTATGAAAACTTTATATATTTTTCATAAAACCTTAAAATGTAAAATAAGTAGGGAATGAAAAACAAGTCTTGGGATGCCAATAGAGACCCCCCCAAAAAAAAAAAAAAAAAAAAAAAAACCTTCTACTTAGAAGCCCTAGGTTGGGGAAAATGCAAAAGATGGTCCGAGTGACAAGGAATACCAAACTTCTAATTTCAAAGATCCTAAGTTTGGATTGTCGGGAAGATGATTTAGTAGTAAAGGTGTAGGACGTCTGGTAATTTAGGGTTCATGTCTTGGGGCAATAGTATGACATGTGCTTTTACCTTAATGGTCATACTCATGCTTAGAAATCAATAGCCTTGGACACGCTTGAGTCAAATTATGATTCGATGGACTTGAGAAAGCGCTTATGATTCCTTTCTTTGTACGCTCATCTAAGTCCCCTATCATTGGTCCCTCAATACATAGAGAGACATTAGGTAAAGTTACCACGATTAATTACCCATTCAATTCCTTTCATATCTTATAGGATGATGATCAGGTGAGTACATACTGATATAACTTATATCAATACCCATATTAGGAATTATATCTCGTGTATTAGTTGGTTATGAGACACATTGGGTCAATGCACTAAGTACAACTTTCAATGCATGGTGCTGAGCTGATCAAGACTAATTTCTTAAAAAGCAGAAGAGAATAAAAAATATTTCTTCCAACTGACATGACATGTCTAGTATGAAGGGAGATGCATGAACCATTGTCACTGTGATTAACAAAATATTTCGTGACGTTTGATCGCTTTGTGATTGGTATGTGACATGCACACGCTTGTAAAACCGACGACAAGTGATCAATCACAGCGTCGAATCATTTGCAACTATGATTAAGATTCTTCTCATCCCAAAATATCTTTAACAAAAAGCCTATCTCTAGGTCTTGTCCCTTAAATTAGACCATGTCAACAACACCGCGACGATAATTCTTTCTTAAAATAGTAAATTTGGGCTGATTAATAGAAAATCACCCAACGAGGATCTAGTTGAAAGCAAGCTAGTCGGTCTTTTAACACACAATTTGAACTGTTTGTGGAACCCACATTGAACCCCAGATATTGATCGATCACTTGGATTTTCTAGCTTTTGTCAAACAACCCTTGGATTGTTTTTCTTCACATGCTTAGTGAAAGTCCCAATATTTTTTTTTTCTTTCTTTTCACGAAGATAAAGGACTTGTATTATGTCTGCATTATTAAAGCATCGCAGCAGTTAAGCTATGTTGATTGATGCCTAGTTCCCTACGCGGATCAAGCGGGTGTTGGAAGAAAACGTACGCTGTGTTTGGTCGGTTTTGTTGATATGATTCACACCACACATGAGTCTACGGTCTTCAACTAGTTGACACAGACCTTGAACTACCGTGGCTAAGGGATTTCAGATTTGTGTGGTAGACCAAAATGACCGCCAAGCCACACCTCCCATGGCACGTGTCAGACCAATGTATTTGATCAAAGGTAGAAAAAAAAAAGGGTTAAAAAATAGAAAATAGGAATGTGTTGTTAGTGCATCTCCAAGAGATTAGCTGTTTTAATTTTTCTAATTAAAGTGGAAAGTAGGAGTATTTCCATGTGACCAATTATTAGGGTTTGTTTGATAGAGAGGATAATTGGAAGGAATGGAAGAGGATGGAAATGTGAAAGGATTGAAAAAATAAAGGAGTAACCTTTTATCGAGCCTACCAAAATTAATAAGCCTAAAAATAGGCGAATAAGTCGCTTCAAATTTTTTTATTTTAATTTATAAAAAAGTGAAAAAGTGGAAGGAAAGGCTAAGTGTTACTTGCTTGGACAAAAAATACCACTTTCTTTTTTATTTAATTATTTTTTCTTTGTCAAAGTAATTTGAAAAAAATCATGATACCGTTTGGTTGCAGCTTAGTTTAAGATATTTTTTACTTTTAAAAAGCAAAAAATTATAAAAGCAAAAAGCATTGTTTGGTTAGAGGAACTAAAAAGGACTTCTAAAAAGCAAAAGGTAAAATATTTGATTTTAAGCAAAAGTAATGAAGATTTGTTTTTAAAAGTCATTTTTATCCTTCGGAAAAGCTTGACCTTAACTTAAAAAATTTGTGAACAAGAGAGGTTGTACCTATCTTAAACTTCTATTTGGATTACAACAATTCGGTAGAGGTTTCCATTACATCCAAAAAATTACCGGCGAAATCAATTTTACCAAAGGTGCTTTTACTTTTGTTGTTTCTACTTAAAAGCAAAAAGCAATAAAATAAAAAATAACTTTTTTTACTTAAAAAATATCTTTTATAAAGTACAACCAAACAGTGCCATGCATAAAATAATGTAATTATTGATTTTCCTTCATTTTCAACTTCATTGCTTATCAAACAAAGAAATAAGAAAGAAATTCATTCTCCATACATTTCTTCTTTTCCAATTTTCCATCTATTGAACGAAACATAAAGTAGCTACTTAGGCCTGCAATTGGATGGGTTTAGTCATAATATCACCCAAACCCAACCCAACCCAACCCATTTACATGAAGAATCTATTTAAACAAAACCCAAACTCACTCATTTATTACAAGTAGAAACTCAACCCAACCCGCATACCTCTACTCACCTGTTTAAGACGTTAATTAGGCTCGTAGTTTTACTTTTGACGTTGGGTGACTTTGCATTATAATTTTTCTTGTTTTTTTACCCCCAAAAAAAAAAAAAAAAAACATTTGTTCATTATTTTTGCTACTTTTATCCACAACAACTCATTTTTAAATCTCTAAAATATAAAATCTTTAAAATATAAAATCTCAAGGTTGACCCAAACCCATTTTAATCGGGTCATGACCCGGATTTGAAAAAAAAAAAAAAAAAAACTTCCAACTACTATAGCATTTCATTTTCAAATCTACCAAAAATACCAAATTCAAAAAATAAAAAAGAGAAACATTGAAAACTTGAAGGGTATTTTCAGATCCCTTCAAGTAAATGTGCTCATTTCATTATTAAATGTTTATTAAAGGGCATTTTCTTTTCATTTACAACCCAATTAATAAAATTGGGTTGTAAATGTGCTCATTTCATTTTCAGCTAAACATTTCATTTTTAGATCCTATCAAGTTTGTTTCTCACCCAACAATTTTTAAGTAAACCCAATTAGACCTAAGTTCCTTATGGATACCCATTTACAACTCAATTAATAAAATTATCCGTGCACACCCATTAAACTTGGGCGGGTTTGGGTGGATTCATGGGTTTGGGCACAAATTGCCAGCCTTATAGCCGCCCTTACGCGGTTATTTGAAGTATAGAAAAAATAGCTAATCCTTCTAGAATCCTCGATTGAAATAGAGGTTATCTAATTTATTTATTTATTTATATTATTTTTTCATGTATCTGTGAAGGGGCTTCTCTATTTTAGCAAGCCTTCTAGAAAGTTCTCTTGGCTTTCTTAGCTAATCACATGAGTGAGAGCTGTTATCACTTTTTGGAGTAGAGAAAAAATATAACTAGTTTTCTTTGAAAATGATCCTAATTAACTTTTTTGTTTGTCTGTGGATGTCAATCCAATTTTTAATCGTCATTTGGCACATGGAAAGAGAATGAAATCTTTGAGGTTTAGACGGCTAAAGATGTAATATGAAAACAGCTTAAGCAAGTCCGCCTTAATTGGTCTTTGGTGTTTGTCAATTCCTAGAATGAGAGAGAAATCAACATGGCATTTTAATCCTATACACTTATGCCATGTTTGTTTGATTGGAATGGAATGGATGGAATGGAATCTCATTCCAATTCATTCCAAGTAACATATTTGGATAAAGTAATTAAATGGGAATGGAATCAAACAATAGTAGTAAATTATAATGATATCCATTCCGCAATGTTTATTTCAATTTCATTTTCATTCCAAACTATTTTGAGCATGGAATCACATTCCATTCCCATCCATTCCATTCCAACCAAACAAACATGGCCTTACAGATAATCTCAGTTTTTTTTTTTTTTTTTGGATGGGTATTTTAGATGGGAATGCTTTGCTGATTGTTTTGCCTATTCTTGACACTTTGAGGGAATGTGAGTTGGGTTATCCGGCCTATTATTAAAGACTCTAATGTTTTAGATTTATTTTCTATCTGGATGCTGATTGTTTTGCCTATTCTTGGCCCCTTGAGGGAATGTGAGTTGGGTTATCCGACCTATTATTGAAGACTCAAGTGTTTTAGATTTATTTTCTATCTGGAATATAAAGGAAAATGCCTTGCCAGACTAATTTTGGCTCAATGACTTGTGATGTCTTTGGTTGCCGCTAAGGGTACTGGATACTCTTAAAATTTTTCTTAGCCCAAAAATAAAAAAATAAAAGAAAGAAAGATTTAATTAATACCAACTTACCAATCAAATGTTTTGAAAGAGTGGATAACACGAAAAAATGTTTCAAATGATATTTAAGCCGCACAATGTAATCACGGGAGGCAATATGGCATCTATCTTATTATATAAAAACAAAATTAATCAAATGTTATGTACATCTCGTATGGATAATTTAGGTGGAAAAAAAAAAGGGGAAATTTATATTGGCCATAAAAATAAAGATTTGTGTACCTATTTTTGGATAGATATGAAGATGGTATGGCACCCTAATTTGCAGCATGACGAAAAATTGCAGGCGCACCAAAGAGTTATCTTACCCCTCCTCCTTTTACTATCTCTTTGGAATATTGAAAGTCCAGCAAGTTTTCCTCTGTTGGAACAGCAGCACCACCATTTTGATCACCTAGGTAACCAAGCGAGTACACCACATCTTCCGTGCTCCACCCACCACGAAGCAATTTCAGAGACAAAACCCTCACGTGCCACACCACACCCTCTTTATCTCTCTTCCCTCCACCTTTCCTCTCACGATCACCGCCGTCCATCATCATCATCTCCCTCACCTCCTCTTCCTTCCACCCTCCATCCCTCAACATCCAAAACACCTCCCCCAAACACCTCCCCAACTCCCCGCTCCACCACCCGCGCGTGCACCTACGCGCCACCTCCGCCATGTCCGACCAGAACTTGACCCTCCTCGCCGACGTCGCCGCCCATGCCGGCGTGTTAACTTGCCTTGCCATTTTCACACTCCCCGGAGAAAACTCGACCTTTTTAAAGAACCCGGCGAGGTCGAAGCTCCATAGTCTGATATCACACCCGTTGATGTAGAAAACCGGGTTTCCCGCCAAATTCGGCGACGACGGAATGTAACAGTGCCGGTATATAGGAACGAGAACCGGCGCTTTTTTCAAAAACCGTTTCGCCAGAGCTAGAGCCTTGTCAGGGTCAGCAGGTTGATCGCCCCAGGTTTCACACCAGAAATTTCTCCTAAAAACCTCCTTGCGGATTCCTAAAATGGGCAAGTTGGTTAGAATTTCGAGCTGCTGATGAGAGGCCGATCGCCAATTGGGGAAGCCGGGGCCGACGGGGAGGCCTTCGCAGAGAACGGAACGGAGGTCGGGAGGGAAGGTGAAGCCGACGGCGGACTCGATGGAGGAGAATTCGGAGTCGGTGAGGCCTTCGAGGACGGGTATGTTGCAGGCCTTGAGGTGTTCGATGACGGTCTTGGCGTAGGCGGCGAAGGAGAAGCAGACCTTCATTGGTTTTGGGTTGGAGGGGGTTGTAGAGTTTAATGTTTTCGTTTCCATTGGAGATTTATTTAGAGCTCATATATATATATATATATATATAGAGAGAGAGAGAGAGAGAGAGAGGGAGGGAGAGGGGGCCAGAGGGTATCAGATCATATGATGGGATCTGGTGAGGTTTGTTTTCATGTCTTGCAGTTTTGAAGGAGAAGAGTCATATCGTCCCAAACTGCTTGGACCGAAGAAGACGTAGGAGAGAGAGAGAGAGTGGGTTTTGACCAATGAGGATACGTTAACGTCGTATGTGTGAGAGGAGAGCTCGTTTTTCTCCGTACGGATGGGGTTTTTTCTTGTGGGAGAAAGGAGCGCATGTGTTGTACAGCATGAGAAGGGGTGATAATGTATTACGGAGTACCTTATTTTATTTATTTTATTTATTTTTATTTAAATTCTGAAAAGAAATGGTTTGACACGATAAATCTTGTGAAATGTGCATGTTTGATACTTAATTGGATGCATATGATTGGAACTAAGGTTGTTGGTTTTTGCATCTTTAATCTCTCGCAACCATATGAGTTGCAGTCATTATGAAAATGGGTGAGCCCCCTTTTCACACTTTTTTTTTTTTTTTTTTTTTGGGGGGGGGGGGGGTTGTGTAGGTGTTTTAATCCACACCTTTCTAATATATACCTCTCAATCCCTCTCTAAGTTTTATTCATATAGTTGTGTTTGTTACGAGGGAATGGGAGAGAAATGTTTCATTCTCCAAAAAAAAGGGAGTGTTTGGTTGCACAAGGGAATGGATCGACTATTTTCTTGTGGGGTCTATTAGAGGGAATAGTCAGCCATTCCTTCTTAAATGAATAACTATTCGCACCTTTCAATGAGTAAAAATCATTAAAAATGAGTTCCACCTATGTTTTTTCATTCCATTCCCACATTTTACCAAATATAGGGATGGAATGTTCATTCCCCTTCTCATTCTCATTCTATTTCATTCCTACTCTCATTTCATTCCATTCCCTCAAACCAAACGCAACATAGTAGAATGTGGTGGATTGGCCAAAAAAAAACACTCTTGAATGGTATGGATCAGTCAAAAAAGGTATAGAAATAAGAATTTGGATTCGCTGCTTGGTTGGGCACAGTGTTTGACACTTTGGATGCATGACTTATCATTGAGAGAGATTTGAGTATTACAGATCTATGGTGTTTAACATCTAGATCAAATCTCACTAGATGATTTGTTCAAATATCATTAGATGATATGCCATGCATTCAAGTAATGCCAAACACCGTGTTTAGTCAAGTAGCGAATTCAAATCCATAGAAATAATTTCATCCATGAAAAAGTTATCCTTGTGAACAAAGATGTTTTTTAAAATTTCTTTTATTATTATTATTAACTTATAAAAGGTGGTTAAAGCCATTGAACCAATGTGGTGCGAGTAACACATCTGAAAGGAAAAGCGCGAAATTTAGACGTTGAATATTTTAACCGTCCAACAAAACAAATGATATGACATTGAAGGCAATTTTGTTAGGAAATCACATCCATTTCGAGTAGACTTCCAACATGGTTCATATGAATATGAATTGCCACCAAACGTTTTGTGGGCCCCACATCTTGACATGGCGGAACATCATGGGTTTTAGTGTTGTGGGGAGGCTCTCCAATACCAATTAGCCTTTGTGAATGAAAAATGCTAAAGATATATTAAATAAATTTATCATTCTTTTTACGGTTTTACACCACAGCATCAGATAAAACGTTTAGGGCTCTTGAATTGTTTAGTTTCGAATTAGACGTCAACATTCAAATACTCTTAATAAAAAATCCAAATCTCTTTCAATTTTTTTTTTTTTTTTTTTTTTAAGAATTAAAAATTAACATCAACAAATGGATGAATCTATTAAATTTATCTAGCATACTTAGTCAGAGTTAGGCCCAAAATCTAGCTAGAAAACATAGATGGGGCAAGGATTTGTAATCTATTAATGTGTTAACAATTCGAATTCGATTCCCTTAGTTAACAAATGAAACAAGGGCATTGGCTAATTGAACAAGTCAAATATGTTAGTAGAAATCTTGAAGCTCAGTCAATGAGAATCCTTGAACCCTTCTACACTATTTAAAGCATGACAGTACTATTTTCGATGTCACTTGTGACTTCTCATATGAAATTTCTCTTCCTTTTTCTTCTACCAAAATGATTATAACTCAGTCGGCTTAAGAGCACGTTTACGATTTCCTCTTTTATGGGTCCGTCTAAACTCTAAAGTCTACACCCTCTTTAGAGGATGAAAAGGCATACGGCATGGCCTTCTGGTTTTGCTTCTTGATGCCAACAACCCAGCCATCAGTTTCTTACCTGGCTGCGTCCACGCGTGTAAAACGACACAAGACCAGGCGCTGTGGTGCATCAAATTCTGTAAATGGATGCTACGAAGGTTCATATACCCACCAAGCCTGATCTTTTTTGAATCCCAATTAAATCTACCATCCAATCACAAAATGGGTTGTTTGTTTTTGTGACACACACCTTTATTTCATTTTTTTTTATAATGTTTTTGGGCTGGAAAATGACATGAAATATGCTGGCTGGGGACACTAAATTCTGTATGAAATGTGAAAACAAAAGTTTCAAGCATTGGAGCCGGAATTAATGGGTTGCTTTTGGACCCATTGTCTTACTTGCCCACACTGAAGACAAAGTCATAAGATTCTAGAATGTTGGACTATGGAAACCACATTGTATGCCATGTGGCGACAAGTGGTGGTCCGTGTGGGCTCCGTGGGCTCCGTTAGTTTCGTGACGTATTGCCACTTGGCCGCATCACCAACCATTAGCGTTTTCTTTGTGCTTAAGATTGATTTAATCATTATCTTAGTCCGTAGTTTTATTTTTATTATTATTATTTTTTTATGGTGTGTAGCTTAGTTGATAAGTTAGACCGTTATCGAAGTTTTGAGAAGGGACCATCATATTCCTTGGAGAATCTCGAGTTTTATTATGGAACTCCATAAGTTAGCTCAAATTTTGCCGTCTCAAAAAATAGGCTAATCGCACAAGTAATTTTATGGTTCATAATTATAATGAATCTTGCATTTGGTTCTGTAAGCTCTCTTTTTGGATTTTATTTTCTTAAAATTTAAAATTTGTATTTAGTTAAATGATTTTTAAAAGGAATTTTAGTCTGTGTTTATGGAAGATGCTTATGGGGTTGCTTTTAATCACTGTATTAAAAATTTTAAGGGAATTTATCTCTTTCCCTTACCCCAAAAAATAAAAAATAAAAAATAAAAAAGTTAGGCTATTGCCACCACATAAAATACTTTAAGCCTCCCACTTAATTTATATTTTTTAAGTTTTATGAAAAATATTTAAAAAAATTACGAAAACTAATTACATAGTTTACTAAAAAACATCATTCTTGACAACTTTGTAATAGAATTTGCTTCCAAAATTTGTCATTTAAGTACATTTTTTAACTATTTTTCATTGAAAATGAAATAAATATTGTAAATGGCCAAAAAGTCTGCTTAAATTATAGATTTTGGAAAAACTTCCTTCTACAAAGTCGTTCAAAACAATGTTTTCTAATGAATAGTGTGACTAGTTTTCGTAGAAATCTTTTATATTTTTCTTAAAATCTTAAAAAATGTAAACTAATAAGGGGTTTAGAATACTTTATGTGGTGGCAATAGCTCCCTCAAAAAAAAAAAAGAAAAAAAAAAAAAGGAAAGAATAAAATCCCACAACCAGAGTGGCATCCAATACCTCCTTAATTGAGATTGGACAAGGACAAATGCCCAACACATTCTTATGGCAAGACCATTGGTGTATGTGTGATGTGTTATTTTCCCTGGGTGGTTATGTCCCTCCGTTCAAGGGTTGTTAATTTTCTTAGGAGTAGGCTTATAGGCACAATTAAAACAGCATCTTGGGCCCATCAGGTATCACTATCACAAAGGCATCCATTTTCTCAAAAATGCATGTGAATTTATATAAATGTTTTTCATACTTTCATTAACTCTTTTCTAAAGTTATCTCCCCAAGTTTTTCCAGATCCAAATGCAACAGTTGGATTATTGGGAATTAAATGTCCCCATTTGGTCTAAATAGAAAACCCCAATTTAAAAAAGCAGAATCAAAGGCCCACAAGGGACCTTATCCTGAAGAGTTACTATCATTTGTTCCCAAAAGGCAAGGCCTAAATTTATTTATTTATTTATTAATGATAAGAGGTATTTTAAGCCTTATTTTCACCGAGGTTTTTATTCAGACTAATCTTTTAACAGCTTGTGTGAGACACCTCATACCAATACAAGGGATGATAATTTTTTTTATCAGACAAGGGACGATAGTTGTAAGGAGTTAAAACGATGATCTTTAAAAGAGCACACTCAAGACTTAACCGTTTGACTAATTCCTTATAACGATTGGGTGTAACGTGAATTGCGTTGCTGATGGGCTAAGCACAAATTAGGACTGCAAAAAGGGAGTAGGCAACGGGCGTGGAGGGCAAGGGGAACACAAAATCTAGACTCAACCCTCTATTACAGCTTGCTTCCATTAATATCTCTTCACCAAATACGGCGCACAAACTTTCATCTTAAGCCTGCTTCATGTGGCCCAATAATTCCACTGAATTTGAATGTTAGGCTTGGGCATGGAATTTATGTCAACTGGCACAAATATTACAAGTCCCAGCTTTGTTTAAGCTAGGCTTAATGAATGACTCTGGTAGTATGGTTTAATTGCAATTGCAATAATGGGGTCATCTTGATTCTTCAGCATAAATGATAAAGTGGATGTTAGCGTCGTACATCACTTGTGGACAATACTTAAGATGGGATTATAAGAAGACGTTGGACACCGTCTTAGGATAGTGCTTTTTGGGCTCAAAACCCAGAATGACAAACCCATGAGACTAGCTAAGGCCAAATTGTGATGAGTCAAAGTGGACAATACCTTAAGGCGGAAGCTGGGCTCCGGTGTAACCCAATCTCTGTTTTTGTAATGCTTAAGTCCTCCATTCCTAAGAATTTTCCGAGGCCTCACTGCCATCTTTTCCATTTTTTCTCTTTTGCTTCAGGGGCTAAGGGTTTTTGTTTTGCGGCCTATTGTCCATTCTCTCTTTGATCCGAGGTAAAGGGTTTTTGTCCATTGTTCTAGTATTTCATTTAAGCAAGCAACATTGATTGGCGATCAACCTTCAGAGTACTTCAACTCAATTCTCGAACGTGGAATATGTTCCAAAGAAAGATGGTGAAGGAAAATGAGAAGTGTATATAGTGGTTATTGGGAAAAATATATATATATACGGAGGAAGCTGTCAATCCTTTGCAGTAAATCAAAATTGGAATTCAACTGCAGTAGTATTGCAATGGAACACAGAAAGAGAGAAGGGAAAAAGAGGGTAAAACCCTTGTAATTGATGTGTCTCTTTCATGTACATGAGGGACCTATATATAGAGTTTAGGCTAGGAATAATCCTAGGTATAGCTGTACAATATAGGGGAAATCCTACGCTATACATTATACAGTACACGGTAACACCCCCCCTCAAACTCAAGTAGGGTTTGTAGAAACCAACTTGAGTTTGGAAACTAAATCGAGATGGCGTCCTGGGGGATGAGCTTTGGTGAAGATGTCTGCAGGCTGATCTGTGGAAGAGACGGAGAGGAGACGCACAGTGCCATTGGTAATGTGCTGACTAATGAAATGACAATCAATTTCGATATGTTTAGTGCGTTCGTGGAATACATCATTATGAGCAATCTGAAGAGCACTACGATTGTCACAGTAAAGAACAGTAGCTGTCGGAAGAGGAACCCTCATAGTAGTAAGAAGCCAACGAAGCCAAAGAAGTTCTTGGGTAGTATCGGCGAGAGCACGATATTCAGCCTCAGTGCTAGAGCGGGCGGTGACAGTTTGCTTCTTGATACGCCAGGAAATAAGGGAGGTGCCAAGAAAGAAACAGTAGCCAGTGGTAGAACGTCGGTCAGTCGGATCACCGGCCCAATCAGCGTCGAAGTAGGCACGCAACTCAAGGGAAGAGGCGGCAGAAAAATGAAGACCATGATATAGGGTACCTTTAATATATCGAAGGATCTGGAGAACAGCTGCATAATGAGAAGAGCGAGGAGCAGACATAAACTGACTGACAAGATGCACTGCATAGGCAAGATCGGGCCGAGTAACAGTGAGATAAACAAGTGTTGGCCCAAATGGTTTCACAACCATTGATTTTGATGATAACAATGCATAAGAAGGTCTTAAGTTCTAATGGTTTTAAGATTAAGCTTAAGACAGGTAAAATCCAGCAACAGCAAATCAATTGAATCAATCAAAGGCATAACGCGAGAATGAACACCAAAAAGAATCCACGTCAAAGCCAAATGAAGATCAAGTATAGACAAATAGGATTCAATGTAAGATTGATCTCAAGAAATGTTCATTTGTGATTAAAGGGCTTAGGGTTCATGCATTAACCTGGTAATAACTAAAAAGAACCCATTTGATCATGTTTAGAGTCTCTTGACTCGTTGGAATGATCCCTTAAAATTCAGGTCTTAAACTCTTTGTATCAATTTTCTGATGCAGAGCTTTGAGACGTCTTAAATATATTTAAGACGTCTGAAACCTGATTAAGACGTCTGAAATTTTATTTAAGACGTCTGAATCAAGTTTAAGACGTCTGAAATAGGCTTAAGACGTCTGAGGTATGAAGTCCTAAAATACACCTTCACTGATTTTTTAAGACGTCTCAATAAGACGTCTGAAATGGACTTTAAGACGTCTGAAAATGGTTTAAGACGTCTGAAATGGATAGACCTCAATTTACATCATCTCTGGTTTTTTAAGACGTGAGAATAAGACGTTTTAAAGAGGTTTAAGACGTCTGAAAAATGTTTAAGACGTCTGAATCCTCGTGAACAGTGACCTTGAAAAACCTCTATAAAAATCAGTCCTCTGGTTTTTTAAGACGCCTGATTAAGACGTCTTAAACAGAATCAGACGTCTTAAATCGATTTCAGACGTCTGAATCCTTCGAGACTGACCAATAACGGCTAGTTTTTCAAACGGTCTTTTGAGCATTAAATGCCCACCAAACCATCTTTCCCGGCATTTATTGCTACAGAACGGTCATTTGGACCCCTTGGGCTATATATACATGAGTTAAACTCATTTATGGGCATTCATTGAGCTTCAAACAAGATCATTCATTTACAAGCCCTAATTTCACTAGTGAGCATTTATTGAGATACAATCAATAGTTGAGTGAGCCTTTAATTTCTGTGTATCCACTCTTTTGAGAGAGTTTTCTGAGCACAAAAACATACTCAAATCTTCTTGTATTCAAGGGTTGAGAGAAACCCCATTTGTAAGCACTTGAAGAGTGTGTCTTGAGCAAGTGTTGGTGAAGAACACTTGGTGTTGTAAAGGTTTGCTGCTCCACCTTGAAGGAGAGTGATAGTGGATTGGTGAATCCTCAAGCGAGCTCTTGAGGCGAGGACGTAGGCGAGAAGGCCGAACCTCGTTAACATCGTTTGCATTCTCTTTCTCTTTATCTCCTTATTATTGCTTGCTCTTGTATTTATTTTTACTTGCAATAATCTGATTTTTGAGTTTGCAATTAACTTTTTAATTGGCCAATAACCCTATTCACCCCCCCTCTAGGGTTATATTTTTGGGACAACAACAAGGCTGCCAACTAACTGTCGGTACAAGGTAGCATCATGGAGAGGTGTACCATCTAGAGGAGTGAGGCGAACATTAGGCTAGAGAGGAGTTGAAGCAATCTTACTATCAGTAAGACCAGCACGGGTGAGGAGATCAGAAACATACTTGGCCTGAGAAAGATAGTATCCCCGAGAATCAGAAGAAATCTCAAGACCCAAAAAATAGCTAAGGGAACCAAGATCCTTCATCTCAAAGTGCTGGCTAAGAAACTGTTTCAGAGTAGAAATGCCAGTAGAATCATCACCAGTTATAATCATATCATCAACATAGAGAAGCAAAAGAATGGTGCCATGATCAGTCTAACGAACAAAAAGAGCGGAGTCATAGGGACTAGATGTAAAGCCGAAATCTCCAATAACAGAACTGAATTTGGCAAACCAGGCTCGAGGAGCTTGCTTGAGTCCATACAAGGCGCGACGGAGGTGACAGACCTGGTTAAGCAAATGATCATACCCAGGAGGTGGTTGCATGTAGACTTCTTCATGAAGATCACCGTTAAGAAATGCATTCTTAACATCCATCTGAAATAATCCCCATTGGCGGACAGCGGCCACAGCTAAGAGACTCCTGACAGAAGTAAGATGGGCGACAAGAGCAAAGGTCTCTTCATAGTCAATCCCATACTCTTGAGTAAAGCCTTTGGCAACGAGGCGAGCCTTATAGCGTTCAATAGCTCCATCAGAGCGAGTCTTGATCTTGTAAACCCATTTACATCCAATGGCATGTTTGCCCAAAGGGAAAATCAACCAAGTCCCAAATATGAGTTTTGTGTAAAGCCTGTAATTCATCATCTATTGCTTGCTGCCAAAGAGGGTTAGTACAAGCCTCGCGATAAGATTGAGGCTCATGTTGAGAAAGAATAGTGGAGAAACAATGAAAGTCACGAAGATGGACTGGCAATTCTCTTACCCGAGTAGAACGGCGAAGAGATGGAGGAGGAGTGGGAACGGGATCGTCAGGATCGTCAGGCGGGACGGGCACTGCAGGAGGGGCCGTAGTTGGTGTGTCTGAACCTGTGTCAACATCATCAGAAAATAAAGAAATAGAGGGGTTAGTGAATAGAGAAAGGGTAGATGAGGGAGGGAGATGAAATTTGGAGAGAGAGGAGAACAGTTTGTGTTCCCAAAAGACCACATGACGGGAAATACGAAGACGTTTGGAAATAGGATCCCAACACCTATAGCCTTTGTGTTCTATCCCATAACCCAAGAAGCAGCAGAGACGGGCACGAGGTTGAAGCTTGGTACGTTCATGTGGTTGAAGTAACACAAAACAAGCACAGCCAAAAACACGAAGAGTACTGTAGTTAGGAGGTGTACCATAAAGCCGTTCATGGGGAGATTGATTATTAATGACAGGAGAGGGAATGTGGTTGATGGTGTAAACGGCGGTGAGAGCAGCTTCTCCCCAAAAATGCTCAGGACAGGAGGAAGAGAGAAGAAGAGAATGAACAGTGTCCAAAATGTGACGATGTTTGCGTTCGGCGCGACCATTTTGCTGAGAGGTGCCTGGGCAAGAACGATGAGGAAGGGTGCCTTGTTGTTGAAGAAATTGAAGGAAGTCAGTGTCGCGGTACTCCATAGCATTATCTGCACGAAAGATTTTAATAGGACGCGAAAACTGAGTGGTAATCATGCGGGCAAAGTTATAGTAAATCTGTTTCAGTTCAGAGGGATGCTGCATAAGATAAATCCAAGTAAAGCGAGAATAATCATCAATGAAGATAACAAAATACTTGGATCCACCCATGGTGGTGGTAGGAGAGGGACCCCAAATATCAGAATGAACTAAGTCAAATGGGGCATCAAAAACAGAATCACTATTTGAAAAAGGTAAAGCAGGTTGTTTACCGAGCTGACAAGATAAACAATCATCATGTTTATTTATTACAGGGCCCAAAATACCGCTAGAAGCCAATTTTTGTAAACGACTGAAGGAAACATGTCCTAAGCGAGCATGCCAAAGAGTTAAAGAGGGAGGAGTTGAGGCAGCAGCGGAGTGAGCGGGAGAGGTAAGGTGGGATGGAGTGTGGAAGTTGACCAGTTCAAATAAACGTCCAACTTTACGGCCGGTCCCAAGCGTCTATCCCGTCTTTGGATCCTGTATAATACAACCAGTAGAAGAAAAGGTAACATTAAGACCAAGTTCACAAAGTTGTCCCACAGAAATAAGATTTAAAGTGAGTTGAGGAATGAAATAAGTATCAGGGAGAGACACTTTTGAGTTAGAGACTTGTCCAATGTGATTAACATGCATGTGAGAGCCATCAGCAGTATGAATAGTAGGAAGATGGGAGGTATGAACTTGAGTAGTGAAAAGAGAGTGATCAGATGTCATATGATTACAACTGGCGGAGTCAAAATACCAAGAGGAAGTACCTGGTGTGACGGAGAGAGCAGTAGGAGGAGGGTTACCAGAAGTAGAGAGGACCTGTTTGAGAAGAGCAGTGAGATCGGCATTAGAGAGAGATGAAGTGGGAGAGGTAGGTGGAGAAATGTCCTCAGTAGCAACAGCAGTAGCAGCAGCAGTAGTGGAACGATGGTGAGGCTTGAACCTGTTAGACCTGGATGAATTTCCTCTGGAATGATCATGTCGAGGTTGTGGGTTTGGATTGCGTGGACAGTCATTTAAGAAATGACCTGGACCGCGCTTGTGACAGTGCTTGCAGACTTGAATAGGACAGTGAAGCAGAGTATGGTTCGGCTCATGACAAAACTTGCAACCTGATAGAGATGGACGCCCAGAAAGAGGAGTAGCCATAGCAGTGTGGGCCGGTGCTGAGAAGGGAGTTGCAAGAGCAGATTCAGTAGAATGAGGAAGGCGAGTACAGCGTCGAGTCTCATATGCAACAAGTTCAGAAACAGCACTTTCCAAGGTCGGTAATGGAGTGCGATGAAGCAAAATGGCACGTGTAGGTTCGAATACATCATCCAAGGCCATCAGAAAATGGATTAGACGCTGCTGATTTCGGTAACTGAGAAACTTCGTCGCATCCTGAGAACAGGTCCAAGTAGGTTCTGAAGCGGCCAATTGATCCCAAAAGGCCTGCATGCGGGAGTGGAAACTGTCGATTGCTTCTCCAGGTTCTTGACGCATGCGGTGAAGTTGATCTAAAAGTTGGTACTGATGAGAGAGACCAGCAGTGGTGTAGCGGTCGGCAAGAAAATCCCAAGCAGCTTTGGCAGTTTCAAAACGGCCAAACTGCATACCAATGGATGGAATAGAGGTACTGCGAAAAGCAGAGATGATCTTCTGATTCTTACTGTCCCACTCTTCAAGACGATCCACAAATTTTTCTTCAAGCTCTTCTGTCCCTTTCTTTGGTTCAGTGATATCACCAGTGACAATTCGCCAGAGTTTGTGACCACGAAGGTAGCCAGACATGGCTTGAGCCCAGAGAACATAATTCTGGCCATTTAAGACCAGAGGGATGTTGATAGCAAGCTCTGGGTTACTCATAACTGCACACTCGGAGTAGAATTAGCCAAAAAGGAGCTCAAAAATGAGATCAGAGGGCTAAAAATACCTAAGAATGACTGTCTGTTTGCTGAAAATAGCGCAGAAATGGAGAAAATGAAGGAAAAACAGTAAACGGATGCAGTAGGGCTGACGTGGCAGCAGTGCTGACGTGGCAGTGCTGACGTGGCGTTGACGTGGCAGTGACGTGGCGCTGACATGGCGCTAACGGAGTGAGGATGCTATGCCGGCGCGTGATGGCGCGTGAGATCTACAGCGCGAGTAGATCTCACTCGCGTTTCTTCAGGCGGCGCGTGAAGGCGCGTGAGGCGGTTTCTGGCGACGCGGCTTTCGCCGTTCTACGGATCGCGGTGAGGCGAAGGTTTTTGGAGGTGTTTTAGGTGGTGGAGGTTTACGGAAGGCTTTCAACTGTGATGGACAGAGGCGAGGTGAAGGACGACGATGGCGTTGGTTGTCTTCGCCGGAAATGAAAGGCAGTGGGCGGAGAAGGACGATGATGGCGTTGGATCTTTTCGCCGGAAATGGAAGGCAGTGGGCGGTGATCAGCGGCGCGGTGAACAGCGGCTGTGGAAGAAGGCACTTAGCTCTGATACCATATTGCAATGGAACACAGAAAGAGAGAAGGGAAAAAGAGGGTAAAACCCTTGTAATTGATGTGTCTCTTTCATGTACATGAGGGACCTATATATAGAGTTTAGGCTAGGAATAATCCTAGGTATAGCTGTACAATACAGGGGAAATCCTACGCTATACATTATACAGTACACGGTAACAAGTAGGAAAGACAATCGTATGATAGGAGATGAAACTAATAGAGGAATTTGTGGTGTCGAATTCAAATTGTTGTGAGAACCAACCTCCGCTATTTGAATTATACAATAATGCTATACTTAAAAAAAATGGTACTAGGATAAATGTTCAGAACTCAAATAAAATTCAAATTCCAAATATATATATATATATACTCAGAATGTTCCCATATTTAATTGCCTACATATTGCATAGTTGAATACCCCCCACCCTCATCCAACGAGTCAATTAGTCCTGCTTTGTCTATCATCCAAGTATCCAACATTCCTTAACCAAGAGAAGCATTAAGGAATTGCATACTTGCACCTTTGATGAGGTCTATTGCTTGCAGGTTGTTCTGATTGACAAAATTACATTGATAATGCATCTATATTTTGTTTATCACTGTATGCATTACACTGCCTATCAAGGGGAAGACAAAATCACATGGTTCTGTGCAATATAACTGGGCACAAAAGTCGACTGTAACATCGATAGAACTTCTAGACATATAGGATGCTCTGCAACAAATAATAAACGTAGTAGATATGCACTATTCGGACCAAAAACCAAAAAAAAAAAAAAAAAAAACAACAACAGAACCAGGAGAAATCCATTTCCTGAAGTAGATGTTTGTGGTAGAGTTACTGTCTTTATCTATAATTTCCATGAAATTTTGCAATGGCTCAGTCTGCTATCCTACAAAATTTTGAGCATCACTCTCTTCTACGTATGGGAAGAGGTCAAACCCAAGTGAGCAGAAATTTACATTGTCAACTACAACTAATGTCAAACAAACAAACAAACCTTTCATGACATTTCAGTGGAAGTAAGTTCCATCACCAGCTCTTCAGCTGAGGGAGGCCACTGGGGCTAGTGCCTCCCGGAGCATCCATGTTGTAGGCATTCTGATCTTCACTTTGAGCAATTTCTTCAGCACCTGAGCTAACATCATCTTCCATCTCCTCCTCATCTTCATCTTTAGCTGATCCTACCATAGCATCTTCAAGCTCTCCCGAAGCATCCTCTTCATTCATGAAACTCCATCCGGAAAAGAACTTCCCTCCTTGTCTAACAACACTGCCATTATGGTAGAAACCCTGAGACCTTATGTGCAAAACATTTCCCCTTTGGTCTTCAGAGGTGATGTTTGAAGGCCACCCAAGACCTCCATTATTTATACCTCCTATATTAGTGGCTGAAGAACTCTTACTTTTGTTCCCTTTAACATGTTGTGACAAAATTGAGAAGGCAGTCTTCGAGTCCTCAGCCTTATCATCATTAGTTTTCATTTCTGGAGAGGAATTAAGGCCAACTCCACTTGCTTGGACTCCGGGAATTTCCTGATGAACTTGATTGTGAAATGCAGGAATCATTGAATTGCTTCCATGAATCTCAAAGTTGCCGCTACTGTTTGTGAAGATATTTGAGATCTTTTGATCATTTTCCTGCTGAAAAGTAGTAGTGGGGTGGCATGTTTTTTCTTTATCTTCCACCTTGTTTAGGCTTTCTTTTTCAAAATTGAGTGCTTTTGTCTCAGATTGAACCTTACGTGCTGCAGGCTTTCTACCACGAGCTCGGGGATGAGACTCATCAGGAGAAGGTAATACACCAACTGAAGCAATTGGTCTCTTTGGTCTGCCTCTCTTTGGCATCTGTCCATGTAAAGAAGTCCCAGTACCTTGAGTAGCAGCCTCTTCCACAGTTGCTTTTAGTGATGAAACCTCTGCTTCAAGATTCGTTATGCGATTCTTGTAGTCCACCAACTCTGATTGCAAGTGACCAATTATAGTCCACACCTGAACATTCTCTGAGGACTGCATTCTCAGCCCCAGAATGAAGTAAATAACTTGTCAATTTCAACAATCACAAGACATACAGAATCCTCTTCAACATAACAGGAGCTGAATAAAAAGAACACATACTTGAGCTTCCCAAAGTTTCTGGTGCTTCTGAGAAAGTTTTTCTGGTGGCCGGATAATTCCTCTTGGAAAGGATTGACCAGAGGTTGCTGAGTGACTAGGCATTGGCAGGGTTGGTGGCGAAATGTAGCCATATGCTCCAGGGATATTGTAAGTACAAGGAGGCTGTGATTGTTGTCCTTGAGCCCACCAAGATGAGGGATCCCATAGGCCTGCTAACAAGAACCGACCCAACTTCATATAAATCAAATTAAGAACACTTAGCAGACACAATGACAAAATTTTCATACTTGGAGATTTTAAAAAATATATGCAATATCCATTATGGTCGTGATAAAATCATCATGTACCTTGACCATACTGTTCGTTATAATTTGTGATGTTTTGAAAAATTTCGAAGAAGTTCATTACAATGGTTATTCTAATGTCACACATTTACCTGGAAAGCCTGGATATGGGTACCCAACATGGTAACAAAAATTGGGAACCTGTGGTTGGTGTCTTGATGAAGTCCCTCCTCCAGCTATGGCAGAAGCTTGCAAGCTAGCATCAGTTGTTCCCATGGGACTGAATGGGTGATAAGTAGCAGGAGTATTAACTCCAACAAAATGGTGACCAGGCCTCTGGGGCAGCCAAAAGGGGGGAGCCGGTTGTGCTAACTGCAATGGTGGCTGGCCCTGTTGAACCTGACAATTAGTGGGATTCGGTTGCTGATTGGGTAATTGCTGCCAACGGCTCAGGACAACGGGCGAGGGTGATACATTGGGAATACTAGATTTGGAAATCAACGGGGACTGCTCTATAGCTGGTAGTTGTGGTGTGTAAGGCCACTGAATAATTGGTGGGTATTGCTGATTTTGGGAAGGTGCATTGTCATTTGAAGGGCTACCAGTTTTGGCATTCTTTCCAGGCGAGTTGCGAACCTTGGTTTTGATCTTCCTTACTCTGTTAATGATCAGAATCACCTTATAGAAATTATACTAATCGATTTCAACTATTGCTGTTAATTATAGATCATCAATTTTTGTGTCTCAGAAATTCTTTCAAATAAGATAAAATCATAAGAATAAAATCATAGAGCACACATTTTTTGTGTGTCCAACTGTTAATATGAGACTAATGTGTTTTCATCATGCAAAAGGAAACAGCTACCTGTATCATCAAAATACAAACAAAAAGGGGTAATGCCACTTGATATGAGATGGTTTTTATGAGGGCATTTTTTTCGAAAGTCAGAGTCTCATAGATACCTTTCCATATATGATATGCCATTCCAACAAGAGAAAATGATAGAACCCAATAATACAATATTTCTCTACATTTGTTTGTTTACTTCAGAGAAAAATCAAAGAAGCAAAGCTGGAATGGGTTCAAAAAAGATTCACACTTAAAGGAGGGAAAAATTAGAAAGAAAAAGAAATGCCCAGCAAAGGAACTTTGTATTGGTTTGTAAGGATTTAGTTGTAGCAATGATATAGCAGAAGCCAGAATTAATAAGAAGAATGAGAGAACTCAGTGTTGCAGAAAAGCAGGAAAGAAGCAGTAAAGGGGTTCATACCAAGAGGTCACTTGTCTCAGCTTCTTGAATCGTGGTGGAGGCATGCTTGTTGTCCTTCTTCTTATTCTCCATGGCTTGAGAGAGAGAGAGAGAGAGAGGGAGGGAGGGAGGGAGGTAGGGAAAGGGGGAGGGGTCTATGCCATTAAAGAGCAGAACAAGAGCTCGAATGTCTTAAGCTTCAGAGAATGTGAAGGAATTTACAGCTTTTCTTTGTCCTTCTGTCTCTTGCAATAAATTTTATTTTATTTATTTACATTTTTTTTTTTTTCATTTAAAAAATGAAGCTGGTGGGAGTAGAAGGCACTGGAGGATTAGGCCTAGAGCACATGTCCCCGTCGTTAAAAGGGATGGTAAGGTCAAAAATTGGATTGGGTTGGGACTTAACATATGGTGGTATACAAAAGGAAAAAAAAAAAATGTTATTTGTCATTAAAATTTTTTTATTAAATTAAACATCTCAAATGATGTGACAATGTAACGAGTATAAATTCAAAATTTGAAATTTGGCTTCGAATAGTCTAATCTAATACCAAGATGCGTCATCATTTGAGAATTGAGATCTTGAATTTAAAAAATAACTATAGGATAAATAACGTTGCACAAAAAAAATTTATGTTTATGGTAAGGGCACCATTGAAATTTCCTATGAACTCTCTTCTTTTGGCATTTTAATATATGATAACTAAAGTTCACAACTGCTATCATATTTATCGTGCATGCAGCTAGTCTATCTCATTGGTAAAAGTTTAGTAACAAACACATTAAATAAGATCGCACATGCCAATCATTTGCAATAGAGAACTTTGATCGTGTGATTAAATCACGTGATGGTTTTAAAAAAAAAAAAATTTGAATGTGAGATCTTTGCAAGGTCCTCAAATATGATTGCAATGAACATAGCTTGGAATTCATACAATATCCCCTATAACAAAAGGAGCTCATGAATACACGCATGAGAACATTTTCACTGTTGATTTTTCTAAATAAAAGTTCAATTCTGGTGGGACACTTATAAGGCACATCCCATGCTGCTACAAAAGTAGCCGGCGTGATTGAAGGGTTCGATTCAAATCCAATTGTCATGAAGGAGACTATTGGTTTCCACTTTCCATTGTACAAGAGAAGATAATTTACAATAGAGTAAAAATTTTGAAGGAAAAAAAAAAATTTTTTTTAAAAAAAAAAGGAAAAAAGAGGGTAGGAATAGAGTGTGAAACATGATGCATACTCAAATTGACTTAAACGTGAGGCAATGGTTTTTCCTTTTTTTATTTATTTATTTTTTTTTTTGGCTCCTATACGAGGTATGCACCATTTTCTAACAGAGTAATTGAATTTCTTTTTGTTACATCTCTAACCTCAGTCTTCAGTGTTCTAGATAGACATCACAACGGGTTTAAACAATACTGAGTTGAAGCCAAAATCTTGAAGTGTCTCATTCATTGTCTAAATTTTTTGGGAAAGAAAACGTTTCCAAAGTGATGATGAGAGTCTATGGGTGAGCCACCAGGCAATGGCACCCTATATCTTTGTTTGTGAAAAATTATAGCTCCACAAGCCCAAAGGGATAATATACTCCTGCGGAGACATAGTTTTATATTAATTCAGCAATTATTATGGGAACAAGACCATGGAAAATAGCGTTTTGTGCGTGGAAGACCACCCCCTCTCTCTCTCTTTCTGTGGTCAAAATCCATTTTGTTTACTTGATGCACAAAACAGGTAAGGTCCTTTTTCCAATGGCTTCTCTAATTAAGTACCCGCACGTGTACCTAGCAAAATAAATCAGCTGGTTGGTGGATTTAACCAAGCCCATTGCCCCATTGAGCATGGTTGGTTGTGCAACGAAACCAAGAATCTCATGCCTAGCTAATCTCTGGTAAGGCTGGAAACTAGTTGGGGCAACTCAAGGTTAACTCAACAAAATTTGAGTTTCAAGACTCATTTATCTTTCAATTGAACTTGAAGGAAAAACATCTTATCGACCCCAGTTCAAGCTATTTGGTCAATTAAAGATTTAAAGTAGTAATGAACTTATCTAGATGAAGTATTATTCTAGTTAAAGTTGGCTTGATAGATTGAAGAATTCTAAAAAATTGTTGAACTTTAACTCATTTGTCGAAAGAACCAACTGAAATGAACTTTCTATCAAAGGTGGTCTCGAGTCAATCCCAAGTAATACAACCGCTCTTCCAGCCCGATCTCATTAACTGTGTGACAACAAATTGGCAAAAACGTTCACAAGCTTCCCTCTAGGAGTCCCACCGAAAATTTCATCAAAAATTGAATTGTAATTTGCTCACACGCACCCATCTATGTTTTATCATCCCCACCCCAAAGTGTTGTAGAAACAAAATTCTCTGTTAACCTTGCGCAGAGCATGTGCATCCACAAAACCATACTTCAGGCTAAGTTTATAGCAACATGACAGATTCAGCCTGACAAATTGGAATACTGAATTACATAGTGGGTGTTTTAATTTACGACACTATATGCCAAGGCCCGGGTGGGGGGGTGGAGGTTAAGGAATTAGAAAACTAATGAGTAATGACCGGGATGAGAACGCCCTCTTACCAGCCCTACCCTTCATTGAATGCCAAAGACATATAACTTGATCTTTAAACAAGCATTATCCATTATGAGTTAGTGGAAAATTGAGAACCAGCTTGTCGGAAACCAGGTGTGGGGGGGTAATATGACAGAGGTGAAGGCAATTAGGGTCTAGTTTAAAATGGTACAAAAGGAAACACTCACAATCATGCAATGTAGCAATTCGCCTGATAATTTTAACCAATGGGGTTCAGGATTTTTGAGTGAGTATTTTCCCTAGATTCACATGACCAAGATTGGATGACACTGTATAACTTGTCACAAAAAAGAGAAAGGGAAAAAAAAATTTAAAAATTTGAGGGGCCGATGACTTGGGTGGATGGTTTCATTTAACCATTCATCAAGTAGAATATTAAATTAGTAATGGAACGGGCAACGAGCCTCGTATCAATTGCTATCAGGATAGAAACCCCATCCACTATGATGGAAATTAAAAACCAAAAATGTGAAATGTTGAACACGTAAAACTCGACCCAAAGAAGTTAGTACAGTTAGTAGAAGAAGAACTCCTCTATTCTATCAATCTGAATTCGATTTCTCTAGGAAGCACTCCTAAGAATTAATTTCTAAATACACCAGGTCGATGTGGGAGAAGTGCGCTCTTAAGATCGCTCGAGAAAAGATTCAATCGAGGTGTGCACAAGTTGACCCGGACATTCTAACTAGTCAAACCAAAAAAAAAATACACATAAAACTCGTGGTTTATTTTTCCCGTCAGTCACTGCTGCACTCAAATGTAGCAAAAGGAAATGCTGAATATATAAATTTTCCAGAGGAATTTTATTTTTTGGATAAGTGAAAAAAATATATATAAAGACTGGGAATAGTTGTGACCAAATTCTACATACAAATAAATATAAGACTGGGCCGAGACATTGTGAAATCATTTCCCTAAGACGGCATTTTGGCTAAAATGAGTACTACTAAAAATTGCACGGCGGCAGCAGATATGAATCCCATGCAGAGAAACAAAAGACCTAAACCAGAAACAATCGTGAACCGATCCCATAAAACAGGTCCTCCTGTCTTCCTGCTTTAAAACTAGGATCAGAAACAAGTTGACGAGTGCAATCCCAATAAAAAAGTGGCAATGTGCAAATATGCAAGCTCCCTCAAAGGACTCTTTAAGTTTCCCCATTTCAAACAATGTAATCCATGGGGCCATTTGGCAAACCTAAGAACCTAACCAACTAAGGATATGTCCGGCCAATTTTGATTTCATATTATTTGGTAAATCTCTTTTTCTTGCTAAATAATTTGTCTTTGTTCTAAAAATAAGGCATAAACACAATTTTTTTCAAACCAATTGTAAGTTGGTTTATTTAAAAACTAGATAACAATTATAGACTGAACCTAGTATGATCCAATTTTTTAAGTTCCCAAACAGGCCCAATATCCAACTTTTTAATCCTGCATACCAAACATAACCTAAGTAATTCTCTAAATCCAACTTCATTCAATTTCCCACCAAAATCTCACTCAGGTTATCTATATCCTAGAAACTAAAATAGCCCTCAAGAAGTTCCACAAACATAGACATATCACCTATAAGGGAAAAATCACGCCCTCACATTCACAAGAATAGCAGCCGTATATTTAAAACAAAACGCCACAACCATATCATTGAGTAAGTTTTAGAACAAGAACGATGCAGAGACATCTAAAGTGGCCCAAACAAAGTAAAACAGCAAATATGATCCACAGCAACAGCCAGAAAGATATTAACTATGCAGAAAAGATAAACCACAGTAACATCACAGGACAGAAGCAATAGAAAATATGCTGAATGGATGAGAACGCACATTCTATTCTCAGTACTCATCGCCTTCATCACCATCTTCACCCTCAGCAGACTCAGCACCCACCTCCTCATAATCCTTCTCCAGGGCAGCAAGATCCTCACGAGCTTCTGAGAACTCACCTTCCTCCATACCCTCACCAACATACCAGTGCACAAATGCCCTCTTAGCATACATGAGGTCAAACTTGTGGTCAATTCGTGAGAAGACCTCGGCAACACTGGTGGAATTTGAGATCATGCACACAGCCCTCTGCACCTTGGCAAGATCACCACCTGGAACAACAGTAGGAGGCTGGTAGTTGATACCACACTTGAATCCAGTAGGGCACCAGTCAACAAACTGGATCGTGCGCTTCGTCTTGATGGTTGCCACAGCAGCATTGACATCCTTGGGCACTACATCACCCCGGTACATCAGGCAGCAAGCCATGTACTTGCCATGGCGTGGGTCACACTTGGCCATCATGGATGAAGGCTCAAATGCACTATTTGTTATCTCTGCAACAGATAGCTGCTCATGGTAGGCCTTCTCAGCCGAAATAACAGGGGCATAAGATGAGAGCATAAAGTGGATCCTGGGGTAAGGGACCAAGTTTGTCTGAAACTCAGTCACATCCACATTCAAGGCACCATCAAACCTTAGGGAGGCAGTCAGTGATGATATCACCTGAATCATACATTAAAAGAAAGTAAGAATACTAATTCAACTGACAAGAATAAAATCCAAAAATCATAAGGAACAATGCCAATACCTGAGAAACCAAGCGGTTAAGGTTTGTGTAGGTGGGGCGTTCAATGTCAAGGGAACGCCTGCAGATATCGTAGATGGCTTCATTATCAAGCAGCACAGCAACATCAGTGTGTTCCAGAAGAGAGTGGGTAGAGAGAACACTGTTGTAGGGCTCAACAACAGATGTTGAGACCTGTGGTGAGGGATAGACAGTAAACCCAAGCTTGGATTTTTTGCCATAGTCCACAGACAGACGTTCCAGCAGAAGAGAGCCAAGACCTGAACCAGTTCCACCACCCACAGCATTGAAAACCAGGAAACCTTGGAGACCAGTGCAGTTGTCGGAAAGCTTTCGAATGCGATCCAAGCATAGATCAACAATCTCCTTGCCAACTGATACAGAACACAGGTGTCAGCACTTAAACAACACAGGTAGAACTAAAAGGACAAGCAAAAAGGAAGCCAGATAATTACTGGTGTAGTGGCCGCGTGCAAAGTTGTTAGCTGCATCTTCCTTGCCACTGATAAGCTGTTCTGGGTGGAAGAGTTGGCGGTATGTTCCAGTCCTAACTTCATCAATGACAGTGGGCTCAAGATCTACAAAAACTGCACGGGGAACATGCTTCCCAGCACCAGTTTCACTGAAAAAGGTGTTAAAAGCATCATCTCCTCCTCCAACGGTCTTGTCACCAGGCATCTGGCCATCAGGCTACAAAGGGGAAAATAGACAATCTTAGAAGTCTTACAAAAGTACAAGGAATACAGAAACAAATACTCAAATCAAAAGGGAACAATTTAAAAAAAGTGATCAAAATGGAAAATATTCAGTATATGTAGATTCTAATAATCTCCTAACATTATAGTTCAATGCAAATATGTCTAAAATAAAAATATTAGTTATACTAGAAATCACAAATACATAAGTTTTCTCAAATCATGGGATACATTGAGTCATAGAAGCAGTATTTTTAATATATAAAAAAAAAAGGTAAGCAGTATTTAAACTGCATGATTTCACCAGAATTTCACCATGTTATTAATATTTAATATAGAAAGTTTATAACCAAATCCATTAAAATCATTTTAATAGGTATGATTTCACCAGAATCTCTCAAATTTTCAAAACTTTGGCCAAATTTCACTATATACAAGCATCTTTCCCCCTAAATTTTACAACAATTAAATCCAAGCCAGCCCAGAGATCCAGTTGTCCATGATCATTAGAGAGAAGAAACAATAGAGAAGCTTAGCATCCATAAACAAGCAACCGAACAAGTTAAAACCACTGCACACAAAAGGGCTCTAACAGGTTCAGAAGTACATTCTATTTAGTTGCACACTATTAAAGCATATAGTAATATATTTCTTCTCAAATCCGTAAAATTCTGATGGGAAAAACCTATATGTGATGGATATGTCAAAAAAATATTATGAATAACTTACATTTTGCACGAGAGGAAAAACTTCCGTGTCTAACAGTAGAAGAAATCCTAGATCAAAAAACTAGGATGATATGATCCACTCACAATAGCAATTATGCTATTAAAATGATCATACTAGTGACCATTCAATGGTGTACATCAACGAAAGAAGAGTGACCCTAGAGCTGGTCGTTCTGGTGAAATGTAAACATAATGCTAAATTGCAAATGAAAGATTACACGTAATTGACAAATAAATAGTTCCATTTCTTCACAGATCAGTGACATTGTTGATATAAAATGCTAGATCTGAACAAAATATCAGGACAAAAACAATAAATCAAAGAAAAACTAACTCATGCCATGAAGTTCTGATGAACACCTAGATCTGAAAGACTAGAACATGATATCAGCTAATCGCAAACCTATGCAAGCGGGAAAAACTCTGGATCTGGCGAAACCGGAGAAAATGCCAAACCGAAGGGGAAAAATTAAACACACATTTACATATTTTCAATTTTCAGGAACTCTACAGAATGATATATGATCACGATCGCGTATAAGCAGCAAAAATCCTAGATTGTAGAGAGATGCGAACAAGATGCAAGTAAAAAAAACATACACAGAAGCATTTGAATCAGCCAAAAACCCTAGATCTGAAGAAATGCGAACAAAATGCAAGGAATATGTATACAAGCGTTCAAATCAACCACAGAGATGAAGCAAAAACCAAACAAATCTACGCAGGAAACAGCAAATCTGAGATATTAAAAAAAAAAAAAAAAAAAAAAAAAAGGGCTGAAACGGAGATGTGAATCACCTGGATGCCATGCTCGAGACAGTAAAGCTCCCAGCATGCATTGCCGACCTGGATACCTGCCTGACCGATGTGAATGGAAATGCACTCCCTCATTTTCGCAACTACAAAGAAAACCTAAGGATCGATGAAACAAAGAAATGGAGAAGAGGAGAAGAAAGGTTAGAGAGAGAATTCGGCGTTTATTAAGACGCCTGATAATGCAGAGACTGCAATGAAATGTGTCTCAGGCCTGTAGTTTGGGGTTTTATACTTTTATAGTGGGAAGATGATGAGCGGAAAAAGATCTGGTTGGGTTTTAACCGCAGTTAGTTGAGTGTGGTTATGAACGCTGGCTGGCAGGTAAAGGAATCTGATTGGCCACCTTCAACCACCTCTGTTTTTAACCGTGGTTTATCCCGTTCTTTTCGGGAGATGTAAACCGTGGGGTGCGAGAACGACACCGTTGTGTGGGATTTTTCTCCGCTTAGTTTGCCGCCTGAATTTGATTTTGTTTTATTTGGTATTGACATCGATGCCATTACTCTAGTTTTTTTTTTTTTTTTGGGAAATATGCATTTTGAGCCGCCCAGTTAACTATTACTATAGTGGGCCACTTCTTTGTAAGTAATTTAAAAAAGGCCAGTCTATTACCACATAAAATATTCTAAACCCCTACTTAATTTATATTTTTTGGGGATTTCGACCATAAATTCATAAAATAAAACTTATACAGGCATAAGTACACTAAATAATCTTATGGAATCATAAATCCGCCAAACAATATTCTGGGCCAAAAAACCATTCCATACATCATATTCATGCCCTCATTGAATACTGTTCGCTCTCTTTATCTCCTTCCCTCTCTTTATCTCTCCTTCAAAGTTCCTTCTTTTCATGGCTCCAACCTCTTCACTACTGGTGTTAGAAAAGATCAACTAAGGGGGGTATATTTCTCCAAAATCTAGCCACTGCCAACAAGAAAACAAGTGGTGAACGAATAGAATATTATCCTAGGTTGATGCTCGATCAACTGGATGCCGCCATGATTGTAGCACAAAAATGGCCTTAAAAGCGGCCGTTTGTGGACTGATTACATGTGGTTTTCAAACCACTTTCCAACGGATTAGAGGACAAAGATGATTCCTAGACCCATGTTCACCCAAATTTAGATATTTTCTCAATCCATGTCCTAATTGGTTCTCAAATGGATCTCTTCTTTACCTTAATATATTTTCTTAACACTTCAAATCATCTCTTGAACATGGAAAACACATAAACAGATAGAAGGTTTTGGGCCATCATAAATAAAAAATTAGCATTGATATTTTGGATTTTCTAAACAATTTCTTGTAACTATTTTAAAGGCACTCTATTTTCTCAAATCTACAAATTTCCAAACCACTAAAACCAAATCTAATTATTTTATTCATAATTTAATTGTTAAACTTACACACAGAACCATTAATTTAAATTAAACTCTACTAAAAACAATTTAATTTTATACTGATATGTAACTATTGTGAAGTAGTGACATACAATGTTCAATGTAACTGTGTTTTTTCTTTAATAATTTCATATTCAACATGAGTCTTGCTTTGAAGATCTCTAACAAATATATTCTAAAAATATAAATTCTATAAAAAACCAATGTGTATAGTGAGAGTTATACCATTTTGAAGTTTGCAAACAAAAAATAATACTTGAGGGTAATTATGACATTATGTATTTACCACTCTTATAAAAATACTCACGTTTCACTTAAAAGTAGACTTATGGCAGTATAAGTTTCCCTCATAGACTTATGCCTCCATAAGTCTCTATAAAATGGACTTCTTGCTAATATCCCATATTTTTTTTTTAAGGTTTTATGAAAATATAAAAGGTTTTTACGAAAAATAATCACATAGCGTAATAGAAAACATCATTCCGGGCAACTTTATAGAAGAAAATTTTTTCAAAACCTATCATTCAAGTAGACTTTTTGGCCATTTTTCATAGAAAATATAATATAGATTATAACTGACCAAAAGTCTACTTAAATGACAGATTTTCATAAAACTTTCTTCTACAAATTTGTTCAGAATAATGTTTTTAGTGGATAAAGTGGCTATTTTTCGTAAAACCCTCTCATATTTTTCATAAAACCTTAAAAAATAAACTAATAAGGGGCTTAAAGTACTTTATGTGATGGTAATAACCTCCCTCTTTAATTAAATAACAAGCCAGCCAACAAATCCGAGATAAACGAAAATAAAACCAAAGTAGAGATGAAATGGCAAAACTGCTCTCACCAAGTCGCCAACAGGGCAGTAGAAGACCAAAATACCTTCTCTGCTCCAATGTGCTCTCATTCTCATAACTTTAACAAAACCCTTGGCCACTCACAAAATGCAATTTTAGGAAAAATAGTAAACCAAATTAAACTTAAAGTGATTGAACTGTAATTTTCTTCTTCTTTGGATTTGTATAATTTACCAGACTGAGCTATTGGTATATCTGTATGCCATGATCCCTTCAATTAAATTAAAATCAACCAAAAAAAAAATTAGAATCATGGTAACAATTTTTTGGATTTCCGTTAGAGGCACACATGATTAATTGTGAGGGTGGTCTAGACCAATATAGAAGCTTGATCGATTAAAAATATAGGGCATGACTCTTAACATAGAAGCATGCACTAGCCACTTAGAGACCAAAGAATTTGAATCATTGTATTTTTTTCAGGTTGGTTGTCTCTAAATATGATTTATAATGGACAGTGACCCTTTCACTCCATAGCGACTCTGAAATGTGCCACCCACTATCGATGGCCCATTCACCCTTAGCTTACAAGCCAAGCAATATCTTAATGGCATGGGAAGAAAAAAAAAATTGTTTTTAAAGTTATTATATGGTTTGTGAGGTTGATAATTGATCCCGAATTTTAGGTCGGGATGTTTTCGATCCACATTCAAATGTCAGGTTAAATCCTTGGCAACAGTTTGGCAAAATCGTTTGATTTTTTATTATATTATTTATGGGTGATTTTATTCCCAGAATTTTCTTTAATGTTATTCTCAAATTTCAATATATTTTTTCAGTGGTATTCTTCCTAGATTTCTTAACCCTCTATTTGATTAATGGATTCTACTAAGGAAAAAAAAAGGAAGGGAAAAAAAATGAGGATGAAAGAAAATGAAAGGAAAAGATAAAATTATATTAAACCAAAATTATTTCAATTCTTCTTTTTCTTCTAATTTTTCATTGCGACCAAATAAAGAAAATTAGAATTCCTTATATTATATTTTTTTTTCCTTGATAAAATTCACAAACCAAATAGAGCCTAAATAAATTGGTTTTGGGAAAAGAAATGACAGGATTTTATCTTTCTTTTTTATATTTTTTTATTTTTAACTAAATTACATTTATATTGTGATTAATACAGCCATGTATATGGTACCCAATTTAACCTGACCCCCCTTTATTGTGCAAGTTTAGTGGACTTTTAACCAGATCACGACTTGTGTAAATGCAGTTTCAAATGTTTTGTGTTTGAATTCATCAAGCAATTTTGTTTCTAGGCATTATCCCATTTTTTCGGGGTCAATCAATAGAATTTACTCATACCCCTAACCCTTAATATTAATAAATGGGTATTAATACCTTCTCATAAATTTAAACTTGAGAGCGTTTACTCAACATGTGAGGAGAATACCACTATTCTCTTATGCATTGGGCATTATCCCATTTACACAATATGGAGATATGACATAACACCTAGTATACTTGACCATACTTAGAACTAATTAAAGAAGGGGGGAAAATGTTTCTACTACAAACACCCCCTACCAAAATATGATTTTTAGCTAAGAAGCATAGGATACTTCATTAGAGGTGCCATGTAAATACGACATTCTTCCAACACACTTTCGGACACCAACACCTCTTTTTTTTTTCTTTTTTTCCTTCTATTTTTTGTTTTGTTTTATCAATGAACTACTCCTCTGAAGTTTTCAAAAGCAATACAAATTAAAAGATGCATTTTGCATGGTGGATGTAATGTTAGATGATATTTCGGAATGGTTATGTTTAATCATGGATATTTTAGGGTCTCAATGCTCACACGTCAAGTCTAATTGAAAAAACCTTGGGCTTTTTCAACTTGACATTTGTTCATCGGTTTTTTACTATCCTCGAGTCTTTAAGCTCATCAATCATGCATCTAGCTAGGCTGCAAAGTCATCATTTGGTACTCGGTAGATATGAATTTGAGCAACTCCCCCAACAACCCACTATCACCAATTTGTTGGGTTTCTCTCAAAGTGGTAAAACAAGATTCATAGCCACCCGGGGCCTTGAAAACGGGTTTTTTTCTCACCATCACTCCCCCCTTTTGTGAGGGACAAGTTAGGGATTTGAAACCGGAAAAAATGGGTTTGGAAGACTTATCCCATGAGGTAGGGTGCAGGCTTGTGACCCAAAAGAGAAAAATAGAAATAGAAATAAATAAATAAGCACATATATGCACTTCATGACCAAACCAACAGACCTTTGCCACTTTTTCACATTGAAGGCAACCACTCTGGCACAAATGTATTACACAAAAAGAGTGCCACAAAAAAAGATAACAAGGAAAAAAAGGTCCTACAGATCTACCAATTGTTACTACAATCTGCTGGTGCATCATTTTGGAGGAGCCAATTTATGGTCCTTCAGCAATTCAACAACCCTTCTCATGGAGGGTCTGCTCATGGGAAATGTTGAAGTACAAAGAAGAGCTACATTCAAAACCTTCTCAATCTCTTCATAATCACATGTAGATGAGTCCATCCTGGGGTCTACAAGCTGTCCCAGATCCTGGCAACAATTGCAGTCATCATCACTAGTTGGTTCTGGAGATGACAATGCAGCCTCTGTTACCCACTTCACTATGTCCTTGTTCTCACCAAAGGAAGAGTCATTTGGCCTCTTTCCGGTTATCAATTCCATCAACACCACACCATAGCTATAAACATCACTCTTTTCAGTCACTTTCAATGTATAAGCATACTCTGCGAGCATTAAACCATATAACATAAATGAAATACTCTTTCCACAAGACCAATTTAGGGCTATTCAATCGGCTAAATAGAAATTAAATATTTATCATGTATTTTACATAATTGAAGCCTCGAATCCATCACTTCAAATGTAACTACTCAAACAAATTGAAATCATCGTCATAATTGATATCATAGGATCAATTTTTAAAGATTCACAAAATACCACGATTTTAAACTTTCACTCTTCATCGTGGTGATGGAAATGATGTGTACCGGCTATTATTACCGATTGTGCATACCAAGTGATGTGTTGTTGTCATTTTTATAATTAAATATATATACAAAAGTCTCTTTTATTTTTAAAAAACAACTGTCACATGTGTTAATAACCCAAACTAGTAAGAATAGTGGATGGTTCTAGTACTACTCTTCTACTGACAATCATCATCTTTTAAGATTTTATGGACTCCAAATGATGGATTTGTGCACTTAATATTATGTAAAATATATACTAATTATTTAATTTCCATTTAGATTTGTGGACAATGAAACTCACCAGGCGCAATGTAGCCATAGGAACCGGCCACGCGGGACATGACACTATCAGCTTCGCCGTCGCCACGGCGCAACGTCTTGGCCAGCCCAAAATCAGCCACCCGCGGACAGAACTCCTCGTCCAACAGTATGTTGTTAGACTTGACATCGCGGTGGAGGATAGGCGGCACGCAGTCATGGTGCAAATACGCCAGCCCCTGAGCCGCCCCAATTGCTATCTTGAACCGCTTGGGCCAATCCAGCAAACCTCCACCCTTCTCCCCATGCAAAACATCACCTAAACTCCCATTCTCCATGTACTCGTACACTAAAACTCTATACTCCTCACCACTGCAACTAGACAGCAATTTTACGATGTTGCCATGCCGGATTCTCCCCAATGTCTCCACCTCCGACCTGAAAACTGCCTCTGTGTCCGATTTCCGGTAACCGCCCCACAGCTTCTTGACCGCCACTGTTTGTCCGGTTTTGAGTTTCACTCTGTGAACCCGACCCGACCCGCCTGTTCCAATAAGATTTTCGTCTGTTAGCGATGAAAGTACGTCTTCTTCACTGAATCCGACCTGTTGGAATTTCATTACCTTCCACGCTCGTCTCGGGTTGGACCCGAATGAGTGAGATTTGGTCTTGAAGAACCAGAGAAGGGACATGAGGAGGAGTATAGCGGCGGTGGCTAGAACTGCTATGACGTATATGGTGGCGGGTCTCGATTTCGGGCATGGAGGGAGGGGTTTCAAGTCCGGACTGCAGAGATTCGGGTTACCCATCAAGCTCGAGAGGAAAAACTTTTGATTGAACCCAGAAGGCACTTTTCCTTCGAGTTTGTTGTCGGAAAGGTTGAACTTGTTGAGCTTCAGCTTCGTCAACTCCGCCGGAATTTCGCCGGAAAGTAAGTTTCCAGAGAGATCTAGATACGTTAGCACCGGTAAATTCCCTAGTTCTGCCGGGATTTTTCCGGAGAAACGGTTACTCGATAGGTTCAACTCGGTTAGTTCGGTCCACGAGCTCACTCGGCTAGGAATCTCGCCGGAGAAAATGTTCTCTTGAAGATCCAGCTTCTGTAACTTCAATTCGGTTATACACGACGGTATCTCACTGGAAAATTGATTTCTGCTCGCATCGATGACTACTAGCTGTTGCAACCTGCAAATTTCCTCCGGCACCTGGCCGGAAAAGTTGTTACCGGATATCAAAAGCTCTGTGAGCCCTCGAGCACCAGAGATTGAAGGAGGAATCGAACCTCCGAATCTGTTGTTTCGAAGCTCGAGAAATTCAAGTTCTGGAAGACTCCAGAAAGGAATTGGCACTTCTCCAGAGAGCTCATTGTTGAAGATCCGAACATAAGAGAGGGAATTGCAGCCACCGTAGGAGTCTGGGAGATCATCTAAGAACCGGTTGTTGAAAGCGACAAGACGTTGAAGCTTCTTCCTGAAACACAAATCCCGAGGCAATCCACCTGTAAGTTCGTTACCAGAGACATCAAAATCTTCCAGATCGGAGTACCGGCCCAATTCCGCCGGTAACACGCCGGAGAACTTGTTGTTGAAGAGCTTCAACTGTATCAGATTTGGGTTCCAAGCTAGGGTTTGCGGTATATCTCCTTCTAGATAGTTGTCGTTCAGATTGAGCGACAGGAGAGGCATACCAGCGACCTTTTCCGGCAACGTTCCGGTGAGATTGTTCTGCGAGGCGTCGAACTTAAGTAAAGCGGTTAGGTTCGACAAACTTTCCGGCAACTCCCCGGACAGATGGTTCAGATAGAGCTCGATTTGTACAGCGCTTCTTAATCCTCCAATACTATTAGGAATCTCACCGGACAAGTTGTTGTTGGAGAGATCAAGATTATTGAGCCTTGCGAGGTTTCCGATTGAATGCGGAATTTCTCCGATGAGATTCGAGTATGGCAGCCAGAGATTCTCGAGCTTTGTGAGGTTTCCGATATCGGAAGGCAAAGGACCAGGCTTGAACGGATTGTAAGCTAGTTCGAAGCGAGTTAACTCAGTGAGGTTCGTCAAGAACGAAGGGATTGTACCGTTGAGAAAGTTGTCAAAAAGGCAGAGAACTCTCAGAGCCGGAAACCGCCCAAAACTCGCCGGAATCTCCCCGGAGAAATTGTTTAAAGAGAGATCCAATGACTGCAGATTCACAAAATCCGGCACGAACTCCGGCAGCTCTCCAACAAATACGTTCGCAGAGAGGTTTAAATTACGAAGGTGAGAACAGAGTGAAATGGACTCCGAAGAGATAGTCCCGTTGAGAGAATTACCCGGAAGAGAGAGGTTCTGGAGGGTCCGGATCCGACAGAATCCGGACGGAAACCCGCCGGAAATACCAATACCGGTGATGTCGATAGATAAAACGGTGAGCATCATAGAATCACAGGCAATGCCGGTCCAATTGCATAGAGCATTGTTAAGAGTCCAATCTTTGAGCCCACCATTCGGGTCATCGAGTTGGGCATTCTTGACCCGAAGCAAAATCTGGGCGTCACGGGTTCCACAATTCGCCGGAGAAACACAAAAGGAAAAGAGGAAGAAGACAGGAGAGTATCAGAAGGGATAAAAATGTCCCGTGCTCCATGTTAGATGGAGGAGAGAGAAGAGAGATTTCTCAGTGAGAATGTGTACACAGGAATAAGCATTTTGGGGTTTTGGATTGGAATGAGAGAGAGAGAGAGAAACGGATAGGTAGTGCGTGCATGGAAAAGGTGACAAAGAACGAGGCAAAACTGGTATTTTCCGGGAATTGCAGGTTTTTTTCCTCGAAAGTAAGTGTGTGTTCACATCGAAAGAGCTGCTTTGAGGGGGGGGATGGAAGAAACACAGCCTTTTTACTGATTGTGCAATTTACTCGCGGAAGATGTCGTGATTGGAGGGATGCTTCGTGCTTGTAAACGTGATTCGTCTGGTTTCTAGAGGAAAATGACAAAAACCAGAGGTGTCATTTGGTGCTCCTGAAACTGGAAAGTACATAAATGTCCAAGATGCTCTAATAAATGCATTTTTTTCCCCACAGGGCCGGGGGAAAGTGAAGGTTGTTAGTATTATGATAATGATAATCTTTTGTATAGAAGATGAAGAAAAAATAATAATAATTAGGCATGGGGAATCCATGGAAGATTTCTTAGTGATGGTGGCCATGGTGGGTGTTTGAAAATGATTTCACCATGCAGAATCTAAGCCTACATTATGATTTCATGAAAGGGCGAATCGTGTAGTTTAATGATGTGTCGCTGGCGAAATCAGTGCCAAACCGGGTGAATGAGGGTGGAAAACAGGCAAAGGTTGGCTCTTGTCAATTTGAGAATCTGCATAACTCGTATTTGTTGTATTGCCATATTTGTTTAGCCGAACTACTGATTTCCAAATCCATCTAAGCCCATAGTTCTAGTTGGGAATTTTTCAAATTTGTATTTACGCCTCTTAATATTTTTAATGCAATTAGGTTATTGGCTTGGAAAAACTTTTGGACTTGAAAGCCTGAATTTGTTTGATTTTAGTTGAAGTAGTTGAAACCTCTGTATGTGATAGCTCTACAGCTATAGCTTTATGGAAACAGGGGATACCCACTGGGAGATACTGCAGATATCTTCCTTCAATTCCAGATTTATGGAGGTTGGGGTTTACTATGATTTTGAACTTTGAGCGTTGAAGAAATGTAGTAATTAAAAATGGGCTGCTGCTTGGGAAGTAGCAGCAGGCAAATTAGCAAGGCTGCGTTGCCGTAAAGACTGGGTAGTTTGAATTGGAAGCTGTCCTTGTTAGGAACCCCTAGGTGGTGGATGACACACATAGTGGGAGCCTGCTTGCCTCCCAATGCCGAGAAAATGCCGCTAGTCAAACATGCTGGCTGCACTTGTGAGGATAATGTCCCTTTCGCCATTAATATAGATTGGACTCTGGTGACATCCACCACACTGGGTTTCAAATTTTTTTTGAAATGTTATTGGCTCTTTTTTAGATGAGTTTGGTTAACATAGGGATACACAGACATATGACATCTGTCCCGACATCTAGATCGGCACCCATGTTAGTTTCATATATATATATATATATATATATATATATATATATATATCTTTCAGACGCGTGTCATGCATCTAGGTATATCAAAACACGCGTCGTGTATCCGATGCTTATCGTTGTGAACTATTATAAAGTCATTTTCCATTTCAAATTAACTAGATAGGGATGGACCCAGCTATGTTTTTTTCATAATTCATGCTCATTTAATTCAATTTATATTAAAAATTCTAACCACGTCACCATTGGCCCTTGTGTCCTAACCGTAGTTATTTTGGTAGGTTGGGGTTTGGATAGTCCTAGATTTAGGGTTGATTCCTCTTTAATGTAATTACCATATCTCCCCCTTGTGGGTCCCTCCCAAAAAAAAAAGATTAAGTGAGAATTGATATGGTTGGGGTTTGGATAGTGATTCCTCTTTAATGTAATTACCTTACCTCTCCCCCCGCGCCCGTCCCTCCTAAAAAAAAAGATTAATTGAGAATTGATATAACTGAAAAGTAAGAACACAGACCTCATATCCTATCACCCTTAAGTAAAAATAAATAAATAAATAGGAAAATTACACTAACCTCCCTGAGGTTTTGAAAAAAGACACAACTTCTCCTGCAATTTCAAAAATACCACTCATCTTCCTTAAGGTTTAATAAAACTTAACACCATGCTAAGGTAATTCACTACCCTTAAATGAGATATTAGATAGGTTGGATTGAAAGTTAAAAAAGTTGTCAATGAGGTCATTTTAATCATTTCAGTAGTACCTTTTCAACTTTCAATCCAAACCATCCAATCTTTCATTCAAGGGTATGGATTACCTTAGCTTGCAACTCAACACTGAATCCAAACCCGGATCGGAGTCCCACCTTGAATTCTGGCTGCAAGAGCAGGAAACACAATATGCTGCAAAAATTAGCCAAATTTTATCAACACATTGTGCCAGAAGAATATAGGACATATTTTTGTTCTCTGTTTGCTTGTTTTTGGTTTTGGATGCCTAACCAAGAGAATCAGCACATGGTTGAAAGTTGAAACTTGGTACTTGATTTACTAAGTTGAACCTTTTACCATGCCGACACATGAAAACATTAGTCAGGAATTCAGTGCAGATGAGCCAAACCCCTTTTGTGAAACATATAAAGTGGCCAAGGTCATTGCCCCATCCTCTTTGTCAAGAGAACTTTTCAAGTACTGGCAAATTAAAGAAGGTTAATGATCTAATCATTAAGAAGACTTTCATACAGTTTGAGCATGGACCAGTGCTTTTAGTGGGGGGGTTATCATACTCTCATATCCTATCACCCTTAAATAAAATTAAATAAATAAATAAATAAATAGGAAAATTCCACTAAGCTCCTATGAGACTTTAAAAAAAGACATAGACCTCCCTTTAGATTTTAAAAATATCACTCATTTCTCTTGAGATTTGATGAAAATCATATAGACTACCCCTTCATCCATTGACCGTTAGTTGACTAACGAAAATTATTGATGTCAGGCAAAAAAACTTAAAAAAATATCAAAATTGCCCTTATTAAATGTGATAATGTATGGAATGACTAAATAAACCTTAAAATCACTATGCTATATAAATGGATGAAATCATTTTATAACAGGTTGAAATTACTTTATATTATTTTGGACAAATCAGATAACAAGTTGTTTAATTTGTACATTTGCTTATTTATTTTGTTACTTTTACGTGTGGTGACTGGACAAGTGTCTAAAAATTTCAAGTAGTATTGTATTACACTATGATTACCCAAGATACGTGTATCAAATAAGCATATTTAAGGATATTTTCGTCTTTTAAAATAAGTAGATTTGGAGGCACTTTCATCTTTAAATTGACTTTAGGGTTAATTTAGTCATTCCATGCATTCCTTCAATAAAGGCAATCTTGGCATTTTTGAAAGTTTTTTACATGACGTCAACGATTTCCGTTAGTCAACTAACAGTCAATGGATGGAGGGGTGGTCTATGTGATTTTCATCAAACCTCAGGAGAGGTGAGTGGCATTTTTGAAACCTCAGAGGAGGTCTGTGTCTTTTTTTAAAACCTTAGGCAAGGTTAGTGTAATTTTCCCTAAATAAATCATAATGTCATTTCGCTATGTGCATTTGTCGAGGAGTTACTATCGATGTAAATCATTAGATGACAAAGCTAAGTTAGTTGAGCCAATTAGAACACCTTATTTGGCCCCCCAATCCCTTTCATAGTTACAATTCATGTTTGCCTCTGCCACATCATGAAGAAACTAAACTGAAAATTAACAAAACAACCATCCAATGATTCATATGACCCTCTGTTGGTGCCCGTAAATCTTATTTGATATTTCATCACCTATATTTAGTCATACCGATGTGTAGTCTTAACTTTTTCCTTCCCTTTCTTTCCCGTCATACTCATAGCGAGGTAAAAAAAAAAAAAAAAAAAAACAAACAAACAAACAAACAAACCTGGCTCATTTCCCTAAATGGTAGGTTTTTTAGACTTTATTCCAACTTTGGTGTGATTTGATTTTGAACTTAATTCCCACACAGCGATAAATCGTGGTTGCTAACCACGATTTTATTACGTAGCTGTATACCCAAAGCTAAAATCGTGGTTGGCAACCACAATTTATCGCTGTTTGAGAATAAAGTTTAAAATCACACTAAAATTGAAATAAAGTTTAAAAAACCTACCATTTAGAGAAAAGAGCCAAACAAACCCAATGAAGAACATTTGACATCAGTGTGAGTCACGAGAGGTGGACTCCTAAGTCATGCGGTCAAATCTAATGTATCTGATTGAGTTTCGTGACTTTTAATTTGCTAAGAATCAGCAACACCTTTTGATCACTTTCGGTGCTTCTGTCGTGGGATGCTTGGCTGAGAGAAAATTTCAAAATCTTGATTTTTATTAATTAATTAATTGTAATGATTTGTCATCACATGCACCCAAGAAAATCCATGTGTGTGTGAGAGACGTACTTGTACCCGTAACAGGGTTAATTAGCTGACAGTAATGAGGCTAATTATATCCGCCAATCCACATGCACACCCATAATCAATGGCAAAGAAAATCCCATTTCAATGTCTAAAATCAAGGCCTATAAAAGGAAAATCCAATCACAATCAAGCAAACATTGATTCAAGTTTCATCCGTTTCTTAAAGATCCAATCAGAATCAAGCAAACATTGATTTAAGTTCCATCTGTTTCTTAAAGTTGGTATTGAAAAAAGGGAAGTAGACATCAAAATATAGAAAGACTTTTTCCAGAAGGAAACACACTTGATGAAACAATATTTCTTTCATCGCATCATTTCATTCTCAAGAATCAGTGTCACTACCTGTCCCCTTGCTACTCTCTAGAAACATTAGAATTCCAGCTCTTTGGAATTGACCACTCGTTTCCCCACTATGGCATGGTACTATCACAACATCCCTGTGGTGATGCAACTACCATTGTTGTTCTTGACTGATGCTGGGATCAGAGGTGAAGCATTGTTTTGCTTCTTGAGGGAAATAAATATGTTCTAAAGTAGCTAAAACTGCATGCAGATGGTGTCTGCTACCATGAAAAGGTAAATTTTGTAAATGGTGTTCGAAAATTCCCACAACAGCATTTAGACTTGAGTACAAGAGCTACTGGTAATCTGTTCAAAAAAATTTCAACAATCCTACCAGGAGAGAAAAAGAAATGACTTCCTTTGTTTTTTCTTTCGTTTTTTATCTTTTGGGCTGGGGAAGGGAGCTGGCTAAACAGTCCTAAAAGTGTGGAAGTTCTAATGAAAACAATTTCAGGAAAATATAACTTCGTACTGTCCAGTGTCTGGATGATGGTCACAAATGGTTACTAGGCTGCTAACCGAGGCATATGCAAATTAGGACACACCTTGTGTTTAAGTGTAAAGGATCATCAATTAATAAGATAGACCCAATTCTCTAGCAGCGTGATCATTTGGGGGCAGAATCATTTGATCAGTCAGTGTGGAAAAATTTTGCCTGTGCCCAAAATAGTTCATGCAATGATTTCTTGGAAGGAATTATTATAGAAGGAAAATTCGCAATCTTTATTTCTTTTTATTTTTGAAGAAACAATATGAAGGAAAAGAAACTAGCACGCTCATATGTAAGATAAATACAGAGACAGTTCATTCAGGTTTGGGAGAAATAGCTTGTGTGTGTGCTAATTCTTCTTTTTCTAGCACACTTCTTATTGTCTACAGAAATAGAGAAATGGTTTCATGGGTTAACTCCTAAATATCTTGGATTATCTTATCCAGTGGAGGGGGAGTGTGGGGTAAAGTCCAGGTAGGATTAGGATAGGTTCAAACCCCTCCAATTTTACCAAAAAAGGAAAAACTAAATGTAACCTTGCAATGTGCTTTCCAGGTGCCCCAGTGAGATCATAGTTTCTGTGTGTATGCAGTAATAGCTGTGAGATCATAGGTTCAAAACCCTCCAATTTTACCAAAAAAAGAAAAACTAAATGGAACCTTTCAATGTGCTTTCCAGGTGCTCCTGTGAGATCATAGTTTCTGTGTGTATGCAGTAATAGCATGACTAAACCACAATTTAGTGGACTCTCTTTTAAATTTTAACAAATTGCAGAAATATGCTTAATTTAAGAGTGTATTGCAACCATCATAATGGGAAGGCATTAGCTTGCCCATGTGGCATCTTTTAAACACAAAATGGCAGTACAACTATGAAATTGCAACCATCATGATGGGCAAACAAATGGAACAGGGAATATTACCACAACTCTGCAACTTTCCAGTGTACTGCCTTTATCAAACATCGAGGGTATATAGCCATATTTCTCCATCTATCTTGCAGCTCTGTTAATATCCATGCTCTGGATTTCCTCAAATGCACAAAACAAACAACATGGGAGTGCTTGGAGATGAAGATCATTATCTGCATTATAAAAGGCTTACTCAAACTGGGCAAAGATAGCCTCGGATTGTAAATGCTTTTCAAGCCTTTGAATGACATGTTTCTTAAAAGTACTCTGAAAGTGAGCTTGCTGCATTTTTTTTCCCCTGCAAGCAAGCATCGATTGATGGGCATCTCTATACTCTTTTATAGACAGAGTAGCGAATTTCTCCTGCATGTTGAAAGGGATAAAATATATCCTTGCCAAGATCAAAAGATCCATGACCAGATTTCTGCCATTCAACAGATATAACAAATGGATAACATTTAGCAATTTTAAGTGTTTACATCGTATGAATCAACAAATTATATTCATTCTTATTTTCTTTCCTGACCCCGGGCGGGGGAGGGGGGGGGGGGTTGTTTATATGAGACTGGAAACAACAGGAGGCAACTCACAGGGCTGCTGGTTCAAAAGAAGCTATTTTTCTGAGGAAGGAGAGGGAGAAACTGCAAAACCCCACACTTGATGCTAAAAATCTAACATAATATGTGTTTACAAACAGAGAAGCAAATACCTTCTGAGATCATGAATGCAGCATGACAAAACAGCTGATCGGTCGTATCATAAAAATTAGATAATTATCACTAGTCTAATTAGGCAAACAAGTAAAATTCAACCAAAAGAACAAACCATGAAATGACTACAAACAAACAGCATGGTCACAAATATCAATACTCATCTACCATGCTAGCTTCCCGCAGATAAAAGTTTTTACAGAGGTGAAAAGTATCCATTTTGGCCATTCCATAGGACTATGAGTCGCCATCGTCTCTCCATATCCCAATACCTCCATACCATCAAGAACAGATAATGAAAACTGAAAAAGTACAAAAAGGGAAAAAACCAACAAGATAAAAAAATGCAAAATTAAACATAGACCACATCTTAATTTAATTTTATATAGTAAAACTGGGAAGAACACGTATCGTCATTATCTTCATAAAACATCATGAAGATTCAAGATCCCATGTGTAGCATACATAAACAGTCAGATTCTTCATGCACGTACTGTATAATACACTTGCCCTCCGATGAGACCGATGACCCATGAGTCTTTATGATCAATCATCTATGATGAAACTGCTTCTCCTTGATCTTCCTTCTGTTTTTTAGAACCTTACAAAGGAAGATATACAAATATAACAATTTACCAAAATAATTATAAATAGCAAAAAATATATATAGATATAAAAACAAAAGGGGTTATATGAAAAATCTTAGTAAAGAAATATACATAACTATATAAGTATATAGGTATAACTATATTTGCCTGGCTCCATCCTGTCTGCCCTTTTCCTATGCTATATGAGAGATGGGTTTTGTATAGAGTCGGTGAGAGAGAGATCTACATTGTATTCTTCACCTTACAAAATGCACAGACAGTGACCTTTGATTTACGAAGGAATGTCTGAACGGTATCTCATAGTGACCAATGGCACTTTGGTCATTGCAGCTAGATGTTGTGAAATGAATGGTCGAGAGTTCTGATACTTAGCCAAGTGCTCTTCCTCTTGAGCCATTTTGTGCCACCAAACCAACCCTCCTCTAGTTTTTTGTTTGCCTTCTCTTTCTCTCTCCTCTCTCTTTGGAGAGAGAAATTGAGTAAGAGAAATGAGAGAGATAAATGGGGTTATATAAGGGGTGGCCCAGTGAGGAAAGGATAAAGCGGCTTACTCTGGCACGCTTTGTGCTTTGGCTTTGGGTTGGCTTAGTTTTGCTTTACGTACACGCTGACGTATATAAAACCAAATACTCGCTATGCAGGATGAACATCTGTATCTTGTTGGGAAATGGGTACTGTGATTCATGTAAACTTACGGTAAAGTCCAGGGAGGGGTTAGATGTCTACGGGAGGGAGCGAGTCTGTGACTGTTGTATACGCGAGAGTATACGGAGGACAATCGTTTGGGTGGCCGGTGAAAAGGCCCTTTCGACTTTCCCTTTGGTCCGTTTTCTGGTAAGACACAAACGCTCCCTTTCGTGGTCTCATTCAACCTATTCATTATACACACAACGAGTGTTCTACTATCATTACCCTTAAATGCATTAACGTTCCATGCAATTCTCATCCTAGTGCTTGCTTGGTTGCTCTTTTGGCCTCCAGCACCAAGTTCTAGACTTCTAATGTAAGTCTACTATGCCAATTATTTCAACCAAAAAAAAAAAAAAAAAAAGGGGTTAAAGACTGAAAAGTTACACGCTAAAGAAAATGATTTTGAATGAACTTTGGTTATGTATTTATTTAAAGTATGGTGGTATATCCCGTGCAACACTTAACCCACAAAAAAAAAAAAGGAGATCTATTAAATAAATTAAAAGAGATTTGATTCATACTTGTCACATAAGATATTGTAATTTGGTGACGTGTATAACATTTTCCATATTTAAATTTTCTTAATTGTTATTTATATTCCCTGGGTAAAAGAGGTGCTTTGTTTCACAGGCTTGGATCCCCTCTAGTCCCATATTAACCAGTTTAGTCCAGTTGACGACTATCAAACAACCCAACAAAATCTAAGGGTTCTCAATGTGCCATATCATCTAACCATTTCGTTCTCATGCTTTAATTTCAGCAATACTAACTGTCTCGCATTAATGCCAAGTTAATAGGGAAAGACCCTTCCAGAAAATCAGGTTCTTTCCTTTTTAGTTCTCCTATCAATTTGTCTATTGATTCTTATCATCTTGAATTTCTATCTACCCATATTTGCAAAAAGAAATTAGACCTATATATGGAGGCTTTTCCCTCAATTGGATTTTGACATATTTGGCGACTAAAATTCGTTCGAATCTCTTGAAAGTTGAAACAAAACTCGAATGCCTTCCCATAATCATGTATGTGAAGATTTGCAGTACAAATAATTTGACACTTTACACACAATGTACACTAAGTTTGCAACAAATTTATTTTTAAAAAAGAAAAAAGAAAATCCATTCAAATTTGATCAAATGCAGGGGAAAGAAGGACAACCCATAAACCTGATCATGGAAAAGAATCAAGTTAATTCGATTTGACTAGATGTGAATGAATGTTCGTTACCAAATACTCTCAAATCCAGTTGAGTGTAAAATCTTAAATCAATACGTAAATAGAAGTGATTTACAGAGCTCCAAGGACCAAGAATGGAAGAGATTTGCAAACAGTAAGAAAAGATTTGCCGAGCTCCAGGAATGGAAGAGACTTTTGCAGAGAATAAGGGAAGAAGGGTCCTCAAAATGCAAGTGGGATTTTCCTTATTTCATTGTTGTTAAGGTGAAGTTACTATTGTTGAGAGTAAAAGGTGACGTGGTGCATTGAGAACCCTTAGATTTTGCAGGGTTGTTGAGAACAGTCAACTGGACTGAACCGGCTAAGTATGAGATTGGAGGGAGATCCGAGCCCTTGTTTCATCTCTTACTTTTTTTCAGAGGACTATTTGGCAAACCTAAAAACCTAGTTAACTGAAGATAAATCTAATCAGTTCTAATTTCACATTGTTTAAGGAAGTCTCTTTTTCCTACTAATCATTTCGATTTTCTTCTAAGAACAAAATATGAACACAGTTGTTTTCAAATCAACTATAAGTTGGTTAATTTGAAAACCAGATAATAGTTATGAACTAAACATAGTTTAATTTAGTTTTTAAATTCCAAACATATATAGTTTGATCTAGTTTTTAAAATTTCAAAACAGTAATCTGATCCAGTTTTTAAAATTTTCAAGTAGATCCTTAGAATTAGTCACCGATCAATTTCATGCTGAGTACGTGGTATGTGTTCATTAACATCGGTCCCATGCAATTTCAAGAAATTAGTAGAACTAAAAGTTTAGATATTTCTATTTGGCCAAAACAATTAAAATACAGAATAATAATAAGGAATAAAAAAATAAATAAGAGAAGTGGCTGCCTAATAGTCTATGCAATATGCATGCTCCTTACGTTATTGTCCCTCTGCTTTCAGTGCTTAAGGTGACTAGTGTGGGGTGTTGACGGTGGAGAACTTGGTGGGCTGTTGATACGCGCGAAAAGGAGTAAAGATGTGCAAAAGTCAAATGAAATGGCTGGCCACGTGCATAGAAGAGGTTTGCTTGTTTAACCAGCATGTTATGATGATTTCGAGATAATTTGGCAAGCAATTTATAATGGGAGACAATATGGTAATTATGATACGTGTTAAAATGTCATTTCTTAAGTAAAAGAAAAATGATGGATTCGAGATCTCATCCCTATTTTAGCTATGATGCACAGATTGCCAAGCCAAATTGGCAATCTTTTCTTTTCAATTTCTCAGTTCTTGTGTTCATATGAAAACCAGAAGCTGGTGTGATCGATGCAGATTGTACGGTGTAATCTTCTATGGCAGATTTTGCAGGCAGCTTACGCGAAATTCATCCTGCAGGATGGGCGTATTTGCCCTTCAAGACAAGACGTAGACCAACCCTCACATGATAGCACATAAAAGATAGTGGGTCTAGTGATTTGGAGATGTACACACTTTACACGCACCAGATAATCTCTTGCAAATTGAAACTTACGCCCGTCAGGAGGATTAAAATTTTTATCGTATTATTAGGATTTGTATCTCAATGTATAATGTTAATATAACTTATATCACATCCTTACTTGATTGACCAAGACCGATTGAAGTAATCTCACAAAAATTATAAATTCCAAAATGTTTATAACACATTATAGTGCAATGCATATATATAACTATCATAAATATAATATGGAGTATCACTTAATTTAGATTTTAAATATGTTACTTATTGAGCTGCGCGCACTTTTTGTACCTTACATACCACATTAAATGCCCTAAAGTCTCTCTGTTTTTTTTTTTTTGGTTGAATTTAAAGCATCCCAAGAAAGATTATTCCGAAAATAGTAAAGGTGCTTGGCTAGCTAAAACAAGTTTGGAAGGCGATTAGTGACTGATAACCTATGTTCATCGTACATTGTGGTCTCTGACATGATAATTAAAACTTCATTAAAAGAAAGAATATTTATTTAAAAAATTAACATTAACCACACAATCTTATATTTATAATATAATTTAAAATAGTGGGCTCATATAATTGACTAGTTACACACTTTAATCATGATTTTTAATCTACTTCCACAAGCGGAATGGAGATCGAGATATGGATAGAGTAACTCATAATTATTTATTCAATTAATTTGTTTTTTTTTGTATATTTATTTATTGGCAATTGAGACATGCCACCCTGAATAAAATATTGGTGTTGTGCCTTAAACGTCAGTGATTCTCAACGTTTCAAAGACACCATGAAAGGCCTCTCCATTTCACACCAAAAGCGATGTTTCCCCTTATCTGGAACCTCATTTTAGTGGCAAAGAATGCCGACCTCATGGGGTTACATTTGGACAGCCCTTACTCTTTCTTCTTCTCTTTTTTCCTTTTTCTTTTGGTTTTTTTTTTTTTTTGGTTCGACGGTCAAAATGTCCAAACCAGACCGGCTTAATTAGAGAATCCTCACAGAATTTTATTATTTGAATTGGAGTGGCATTAGCGAATTTGAGGACCATCATCATCAATATATCATTGTCGTGATTATCATCTATATTTATACAGGTTTGGCATTAGAGACAAGCATGGTTTTAAAGTTCTGCCAACTTGACTACAAATTTGGACTAATTCCAAGCACAGTCCAAAAACCTGCGAACTTGTTCATAAATTTGGACTATTGGAAAGGTATTGTTTAAAAATGAATCGAGCCCCTTCTGTTGGGTTTTGTCATGAATTTCAACCGGATCCATGATAACCTGTTTGCGACCCTTTTTTTTTTTTTTTTTTTTTGGGATACGAGGATGAATCCCCTCAACCTGTCCTCCACAACTCCGGAATCGATACCTAATATCGTTAACCGGAGTAGGACAGAGAGGCAAACCTCGGATGTGTGCACCGGCTCACAACACACACACTAGTAAGTCATGGACTTGCACAGCGGCAGGATTCCTGTTTGCGACTTGACAAATGGAAAAATATGTAGGGTACCCGTTTTGTTATTCGAGTAATTTTGATCCGATTCAATTTCTTTGTAATAATCAACATATATAAGGGTTTTGTTTTTTGGGGTTTCTTTCTTATATGAGAGACGTCAACTTTGAGAGCCATCATTGGGGTGTAAAGGAGATCTAGGGTTTTGTGAGTGCTTTTTTCACTCTTATAATATTTTGCATATAGTGTATTGATCATTGCCATCTGTGAATGTAGTTATCTTATCGAACCACGTAAATCTTGTATCTTCTTTTTGTATGTATGGTTGATTTATTTTCTATAATTGATCTAATTGTTTCACCAAATATAATTTGATGTTCCTCTTCACTCTCTCCTATGGACTAATCATATGCAAAAGTTTAGACTGGTTTTTACGATGGGCCTGAACCTAATACTCTTTCTGCTGGTTCCCATCCAATGTTGTTTTGGCACTGCAGACCTTTAGGCTCGAATATTAACGAAAAAAAGGCCCAGATGCTTCTGTGGTTTTACCGTCTAAACTCTAAAACAAACCAATTAATTGTGGAAAACACACACGCACACGCACACACATGTGGTCCATCTTTGTTCTTTATTATTATTATTATTATTTTTTTACCAAATTGTAGGAAAAGGCATACACTCACATGAAGTAGAAATCAAAACTTCCGCAATCCCCACATCCTATTAGAACGGCACATGTCATTACTCACTAGACCTAAGAACCATTGGTCCACCTTTGTTCCACACATTGGGGAATTGGGACTGGAGGTCAAAATCCAACACGCAAACCAGCGAAGTAAACGTCTCTGTGCCGATTAGGTTCAGACGTGGGCTTGTAAGTCTTGGAGCAATCCCCACTGGTGTGGCCCAATTACTCTGAAATGATTTGGCCCGTGTTACTTGCTCATGCTGCTTGTGGTGTGTAGTTTTTGGGCTTTACCCCCTTGAAAACCCAAAATATTGTTTGAATAAAAAATGGATTATCCAATTATGGAAGTGGGTGACTTCAACTAATGATTGGGCCATGTAATAATACTAAGGGCATGTTTGGAAACTTAAAAAACTGGATTAAACTGCATTTGATTCATAACTATTATTTGGTTTCTAAATAAATCAAATCACAGTTGGTTTGAAAAAAACTGTGTTTCCACCTTGTTTTAAGGACAAAGTTAAACTAATAAACAGAAAAAAAAGATTATCAAACAATGTAAAATTAAAATTGGCCAAACTTATCATCTATATTGGTCAGGTTTTTAGGTTTGCCAAACATGCCCTAATAATCTTTCTTCGATGGGCATAAAATACATCATAATTTGAGAAAATATTTCTAGCCAAGAAGTCCAAGTTGCAACGATACTCTCATTAGAAATTCCCAGCTCACCATATGATGAAGCCTACCCAGAATGGTTGGAGTTGAAATAGGTTAGCATATGCGTCAGATTTCAAAGGTCAAGATTCATTTTAAATTGGAGGATCACGGCCATCTTTGCCTGCTACAATTCAATTAAATTAAATTATTTATCCATTTAAGACTACTCACCACTCTCGTTATCACAAATTAATTTTCAAGATGTTTACTCAATTATTTTTTAGAAGGAAAATAATTAATTTTTAATATGAGTCTAAGGGCTTGTTTGGTCATGTAATTGAGTAAAAAAAAAGGTGCTCTCTCTCAATGCGATATCTTATGTCCAACTAATCCTTAGACACGAGTAAAGTCACAGCGAAGGATTGCTTACCCAAAAAAAGAAAAAGTAAAAAAGTCACCGAGAAGGATTAGTTAATAAACACTTTTTTCTTTTTGGTACACATTTTTCACTTATGGGCAAATAATCACACTTAGTAGTCCATCTTAGTTGAGTTAGTAGTCATATATTAATATATGTAATTATTTATCCATAGCAAGACTAATCTGTAATTCCCCTTTTTTTTTTTCGGTTGGCTAGGAAGTAGGAACAAGACACGCTCTCAAGAGTCAAGTCTCCCTGAGAAAATTTCAGGCTAAAAATTTACCAAAGAAAAAAATGCTAAAAAAAAGGTGATGAAAGCCTTATCAGATGAGGAGAAAGACAGAAGGATGCATCGAAGTCCGCCATAGATTTATGAAAACCACAAGTCCACAACCTTCTTTTTGGGAGCATCCCTTTGGGATAAGATAGAGCGATACAACACAGTTTCCAGTTTCCACACTTCCCAATTCTAACAACCCTCTATTAGCGCCTTCACGTCATCCATACAACCTCTTTTGTTTTGTATTTATTCATACCAAGGGGCACCTATTCTCTCTCTCTCTCTCTCTCTCTCTCACACACAGTTCTCTCTCTTCCAATTGTAGTTTGTTTCAGCGGCCGAGAAATAAAGATGCATCCGACTTCAGAAGCCAATCAACGCATTGCAAGACTCGCAGCTCATCTTCACCCTCCTAATCTCCAGGTTTTCTTATATATATATATAATTGGGCTGGGGGCGGGGGGCGGGGGGCGGGGGCGTGGGCGTGGGCGTCTTTTGCCCTCCGTTTGGTTGCTGGGAAAACTGAGGAAAGGAAAACAAATTTAAGCTTTGGGTCTTTATCGAAACTCAGCTCAACTAAGCCTAAATTGTTGTTCCAGGGTTCATTTGGGTAATTGGGCGGAGGGTTTTGTTTCCCCGGGTCTCCAATAATGACAAATATCCGAGACTTCTATAGTTTTTAATCTCCATTTTTCTTTTATTTTCCGTCATTTTTTCTCGGCAAACAAACGGAGTATTATTTGTCTCAGTTATTATGACAGAAATAAATTTGAATATAGTTCTAATTGGAGTATGAATTTTCTGGGTTGAAAATGTTTTCTGAATTTGGAGTGACAGATGGAGGAAAGTTCTGGATTGAGACGAGCCAATTGCCGGGCGAAAGGGGCAGCACCGGGATTCAAAGTCGCAATCTTGGGTGCTGCGGGAGGCATAGGGCAGCCTCTGGCCATGTTGATGAAGATGAATCCGCTTGTTTCGGTTCTTCATCTTTACGATGTCGTCAATACTCCCGGTGTAACGGCGGATATCAGTCACATGGACACGGGTGCTGTGGTAATTGTGGTCTTTAATTTCTTTTTGTACTGATTTGAAAGATGAATTTGAACTGTTGGTTTAATTTTGGGGTTACTATTGGTCTCTGCACTTTAGCTTATTTTTCTTATTGTTTGACATTTGGGCATGAAGCTAGACTCTTTAAGCAGAATCTAGGGTTTGGATTTTCGGAATTAGGAACAGTTATTTGTTTTGTTTATCAAATTAGGGCTGTGATTTAGATGATGGTTGACAAACTAAACCAGGAGATCAAATTAAAGAACTGTTATATAAATGATGTGAACAAAGACACAGAGCAACATTTATGTGGTTGGGCAAATGCTTACATCCACAGAGGAGTAAAGAAAATAAGTTCTATATTTTGAGAATCAGGGTTTGAAAACTTTGGTGGCCTCACGTTTCTCAACCTGTAATTGGATGTTATAGTTATAATTCCATGATCCAAACTCACACCTCTAGTGAATATATACATGTACACTCACAGACACACTCAAATATGTGCACTCACATACCCACACAAAAACAAATCAATAAATAAAGAGAAAAAGAATGTGAAATTCTGGCAGCGTCTGGATACAAGACATCTATTACCCTAAATTTCTATTTAAAGCTCCAATCTGGATTGGGTAGTTCTTTGAGTGTGGTCAATTGAACTGAATAATTGCTTTGGATTTTTAGGTACGTGGTTTTCTAGGGCAACAGCAGTTGGAGGATGCCCTTACAGGCATGGACCTTGTTGTTATTCCTGCTGGTGTTCCTAGGAAACCCGGAATGACAAGGGATGATTTGTTCAACATCAATGCTGGAATCGTTAGGACCCTCTGTGAAGGAATTGCAAAGTGCTGCCCAAATGCTATTGTCAACTTGATCAGTAATCCTGTGAACTCTACTGTACCAATTGCAGCAGAGGTGTTCAAGAAAGCTGGCACCTATGACCCGAAGCGACTTTTGGGAGTCACAATGCTTGACGTTGTCAGAGCTAATACTTTTGTGGTGCGTACTACTAACTTAGCTGGCTGTTAGTGTTTTATGTTGGGAGTGTGGAGTGAGTTTTTTTTTTTTTGTATTCATTCTTGATGTTAAATGGCTGGCTTGTGCTATTTGATGGCCCAACTAGAGATTATTGTTTCCTGAATCTCTGTCCATCTCAAAGTAATTTGTTGACATAAAATCAGTGTTTCAGTTGTTTATCTTTTTAAACTAGTAATAGAATAAGGTTATCTGATTGGATTCAAGGCTTTGTTGAGTCAAGTATTGGTTGGAAGTTGTTTCCTCAACTTCTGTCCAGTGTAAAAGGAATAATTTAGAGAGTTCTGCAAGCTATTAAGTTATGAACTGCGGATCTGTATTTCATGCTATTTAGTGATGCAAGATAGCAAAAGGTTTTTTTGCCTAGTTTGCACAGTTCTGATGCCATTGATTGCAGGATACACTATTTTATGATCCGAGAAGTGATGTAAGATAGTTGTTTTCACTCCTCCTAATAGGGCTTCAATGTGTTATATGCTTCACTGTCTTTTATTTTCAATTCTAGCATTAACTTTTCTTTTGTTTTTCCTTTTGGTTTCTTTGCAGGCAGAAGTTTTGGGCCTTGATCCCAGAGAAGTTGCTGTTCCAGTTGTAGGGGGTCATGCAGGGGTTACGATTTTACCTCTTTTGTCTCAGGTTCAAGAGAAATTATTTTGAAAATTTTAATTGTTTATATGTTTGTGTTTAAATGCCTTTTGAGTTATTTGTTGTAATGTAGAAGACCTTCTGTCTTATCAACCTATTGTTCTTATTTCTTACAGGTGAAACCTCCATGCTCTTTCACCCCAGAAGAAATTTCCTTCCTAACAGATCGCATTCAAAATGGTGGAACAGAAGTTGTTGAGGTAAGAAAAACTTGTCCACTTTGTGGATTCTTTTGTAATGCCTACTCTAATAGCTCCAATCTCCATCAGTCCTACATCAAAGCGTGCTTGAATTTTTCTTATTTGCATGGACTTAATATGATGTCTTGGATTGTCGACATCCATGGATTTGATTCTTTCAGTAGGCCAAGCATACTATCTTGATTCATGGCATGATTTTTGGTCTCATTAGAGATGACGTGATGCAGACCGTGCAATGATGGCTACTGACATGGATGATTAGCATACCCATTTGTTTTATTTCTGCCAGTACCATATGATGTTTGGAGAAGATTTCTTCTTGATTTAAATGGAGATTATTTAACATTAGTCACAGAACATGTGGTAGGACTAAATATATGTATTAGATCATATTCTGAGCTTGGGCTAAATTATTATTTTTGACGCTTATTTTCTCTGAATTCATTTATGCGAGATATATGGTTTAATTTAGCTCTTCATGGGTAATGCTCTTTTCTGGTGTGGTGTTGTACTCCTAAAATAGGTTTGTTGCATAATTTACTCGTGTTGTTATTTGATTTCATCCTTTTAAAGAATTCATGCACAAGTTTCCATAAGAAGTTTTACCTTTTTCAATTTTCATTTATTTGTCTTTTTATTTTGATTTAGTTTTTAATTTTAATTTTAATTTTAATTTTAATGTATTCTTATATTTCTTAAAGGTGTTGTTCCAAATTTCTCATTTCTAATTAGGGATGGAAAACTGATCCCAAAAAAAAAAAAAGAAGAAGAAAAAGGACAACCACCATGTATTGATTATTCTTGATGGCATATCTATGTTTCTGTTTACTAGCAATGCAGTTTCTTGATTTCCATATCCATACTTGTTATTTGTTGCAATTTACCTGATTTCTTTCTTGTAGTTGTATGGATCTTGCTCAACCTTAAGTTCGGTTATCTTATTTTTTAATAATGAGTAAATAATATTGTTACTCCTGCTCTAGCAGTCCAAGTTAGTAGAGAAAATGTTTAGTACATACTTTATAGCTTGAAGTCGTGTGCGTTCCTTAGAAAATTAGGTGATTTTTATCTGTTTCAGCAAAACTGGGTCTTAAATCAACCCTCAGAATATTGTTATGACTCATGAGGTAGGAGCATAATGTTCTCCTCTTGCAAAATTCTTTTCATTCATTTTGAGCATCCACCACGTAATTCATATTGTGCTCAATCGGGCTAAAACAAAACCTCCTTGACTATCTCAGTCGCTCCAATATAATCTAGTGCAATAGTACTCTGACCACTACTTTATGAATTCGTCTTTGTCATTCATAAAGAGTTCATTGGAGATAGTGGTACTATTGGAAATTGTTCCTTGCTCATGAAGAGAAGTTATATTTAACGTCTCTATCTGCTATTAAGTACTTGTGTGATTTGATGGAAAATGAAATTAATAACGCAAGTTAATCAATGCTGATGAACTAGGCTGGTTATGATGTGATATTGCCAAGCTTTATTATTGAAGGATTTGAATCCTATGAGAGAAAGTGATGATTGTGTTGTGTTGCATGGGAAAATGCTAAAGAATTAATTGAATAAAAAATTACATGGAGTAAAATTATGTCATGGCAGCTCCCATCGCAATTGCTTGTTCTTCATCCTTTTATATTGTAGAATTTACTAGACATCATGTTAGATAGGCTAATCCTTTACATAGTTTCCAGAGGCGAGAATGAATGAATCTAGTTTCTCAATTATTGCTTTCTTGTTGTTTCCCCAGCCGAGGCCCTGTGTGGGAGGGGTCGAGCTTGGAGACTTCTTATTTGTGGGGAATCTTCAACTTGCATTCTAGGTCTACATATTGAATTAGGGAACTCTGGTTTTCTGAGGACTCCCTATTCCTGGCATAGCGACACTGCATTGATTGGGAAATTTATAGGAGCAAAGAATATTTTAGGTGTCTTGAGTAGTACTTTCTTATGAGTCATAAAAAGAATTATAAGGGGTGGGTTTCAATATTGGTGGTACAGTTAATTCATTAGGGCATGTGGTACAATTCCTATAATGCTAAGTGGTTACTCTGAAATTAACCCTTGAATAGCTCCCAAATCTGCCTATCCTCATGGCACACCGAGTGATCCTTCAGAGTGAGCCAAGCAGAGGCTCCACAGAGTCTCTTACCTAGTGAATTGTGGATTCCATTGAGCCCCATTGTTGGTCAACTGAGGTTTGTTGAAGCTTCCTTGGTCAACTGTAACCAGGAAGATGCTTGTAGTCCTTGGTCATGCTCTCACCTCTCCCTGTCTAATTCCATTTTAATCTAGTTCTCATACCTTCCAGATTTACCATTGCCATTAGGATTTGGGTGCCTATTTCCTCTCTCAAGAAGCCTATAAGATGTGTAATATGGGGCCATCAACAATTAACTGTCAACCACAAGTTTGAAATGTTCACAGGACTACTGCAGGAGAAGCCATTAATTGGATTGAAAGCTATATGGAAACTTAAGCTATTAAATGTTGTGTGTGAAGAATGAAGCAAATATATGGAGGCTTACGTGAGTTAATGAGGTTTCTTTGTGAGATTCGGTGCTACAATCCTCACACACGAGGTTCAATCTTGCTTTGCGCTTCCCACCTCCTTGGCCTTATTTGTTTGTCTGTTGGTGAATGTACTCTTTTATGTCCAAAGAGCTTCCCTGCAAGGTCGTCCCTGTTAGATATGCGCAACCTGGCACTGCAGTCCCTTTGGTATACTGTTCTTGTTAACCACCCACACCCCCTATCCTCCCCTATTACTTTCTTCCTTGACTTTTGAGGAGCTGAGTCCCGTTATTTGGGTTGACCTCATTGGGGCTGTTCCAGAAGTATTGGTTCATAGTTTGGGCGTTTGTACCCACTTAAACCGAAAAAATAAAAATGCACAATGACTAGCTGCATTATCTGACCAGTACAGGGATGAAGACATGAAGTATGCTGGATGAAAGCAATATATAGTGTTTCATGATATAATGTGTTGCATTTTGATGTGACATGGCTTTCTCTGCGGTGTCTGTTGCAAACTGCTTTCATGCATGAGAGAGATATTAGACCTGCGGAACTAATTGACTGTGTTAATGATAACAACTGCAATGTTTTCTTCTTTACGATGAGGAAGATATCCTCTATGCAATGTTACTACTTACCTGTTCCCTTGAGAAAGGAGTCCAATGACAGAAAGCTTTGACTCCTGTAAGGCTGTACTTTGTTTATTGCACAGGGAAGGTGTCATCCTTGCATTATGCATGCTACTGTAGAATATCCTCGAGTTTACAACTCTTGCACTGGATTTTTATTGATTCCTTTTCACAGAGGCTTCCATATTTTTTACCATTTAATCAAGAGCGTTTCTGTCTACATCAGATTCATTACATTCTTAAATTGCAGTTGAATAAGAAAGTTGAAATTTTTTGCAGGCGAAAGCTGGGGCTGGATCTGCAACACTGTCAATGGTTCGTCATTCTTTATAATTATATATTTTTTAAAAATTGTACTATTTTTATTTGTTATTTCCACATTAATTCCATGGATTTTAACCGGTTGAGCTCACATGAAAGTTAACAAATTATTGTAAATGAAAAATGCAGGCATATGCTGCTGTTAAATTTGCAGATGCATGCTTGCGGGGTTTAAGAGGGGATGCAGGCATTGTTGAATGCGCTTTTGTGGCTTCTCAGGTATGTTATATAGGTCTCACTTCATGGGAGACATATGTTGTATTTCTCTTCCCTCATCAATCAGGGTCCTTTTAGTTCTCAGAAAGACACAGGAAATAAAGGCAAATGCTTAAAAATCGCTTCCTTTCCTAAGCCTTTTTATGCATCTCCTTTCCTTTAGTTTTTTTTGAACACCAAACAAGGGTAAATTCACAGTTTTACCTGCTTTCTCAAAAGAACTGATGTGCTGCTTTATACAGGTGACTGAACTTCCTTTCTTCGCATCCAAGGTCAGACTGGGCCGGAATGGAGCTGAGGAGATTTTCCCACTTGGCCCTCTGAATGAGTATGAGAGGTCTGTCATAACCGTAACTTCACATTTTTTTCACGTCTCTATTCCCATATTCTTGTCAAAAATAAAGATGAGAATCCATGTTTTACCCTTACCTTGTGATTCACTACAGGGTTGGCTTGGAGAAGGCAAAGAAAGAGTTAGCAGGAAGTATCCAGAAGGGGGTTGCCTTTATAAGGAAATGAGCAGATGCCAGTTATATAGATTTATTGGAGATGACCCACCTCTTCTCTCTCCCTTTACACTCCCGTTTTCACAAGACCACAGTTTTCCGAAATAAGTGGTGAAATCTGTTGTACCAAAACCAGATAAAAGTGAGTTCCCTAACATGTAGTTGATGTAGCAATGCACAAAGAGGTTTTGAATGTATGTGGTGTGGGGTTGCTTCTATGGAGCTCTGGTGAAATTCATGTAATAAATCAACAGGATGGATTCTGTAATGTAGGAATTGATTTCCGTTTCGTATTTTTTTATTAGTCAAAATTGAATACAATCTTACTGGTTGATGCCATGGTTAGTTGGATACGTATATTGCAGCATGTAGCAATATGGGTCATGGGTCTTTTCCTGGCTTTTCTCTTGGCCAAGTGATGGAAGAATCTTAATCTATTCCCAAATTTTACCCTATCTGTTGAGCAGGTACCGTCTAGGTTAGTGTCATTAAAGTGTGACAGCGAGGCGCTTGTTAAGCTGGGCTCGCTTAAACTAGCAGGATTTTGGTCTCCCAAATTTTGTTACGGAGTAGAAGAAATCTCCAACTTTCCTGGATAAGCGAAATGGTGATGGTGCCTCGCCTGGGCATACTTGTAATGCGCCGCATAGGGGGTTTTTTCGTGACCCTTTTGGGACCATAGCACTTGCAGCATATTGGTCATACCTTCAAATAATATTTGCCAATTAATGGGATGTTCTCAAGTGAGGTATCAGATGTACTTATTAATTACGTCTTATGTGGAAACTAATTCATTGGTTGTTTTTAGTTTGTTGCCTAAGAAGACCTTGGACAATCATTTCCAGTGGCCGATCTTGGATTGTTTGAATCTACTGGTTGAGTTCTCGTGCATTCGCCTCCAATTCTACTATTGGGAGGCAATGTTTTTTGGGAAATATTTTGCCCAATTATGCAGCAGCTCATAATGTTTCTAACTTCTATATTTTGTCCGACCTGTTTTGTTCTGGAATCTTGATTAATTCTCTAAAAGCCTCTATGGGCTGTCTTCTTTTAGACTTGAAGATCAGTCCTCTCTATGTGTTGCACTTTGTAAAATCTATTAGTATAGTTTTTCTTTTTTGATAGAAAAAAATAATAATAAAAACTAAGAAGAAGAAGAAAGATGAACAACTCTGGGCTTCAAGCTGCATGAACTGAACTTAGTTTCAGGAACGGATTTCACAACCCTCCATTCTTATCACCCCACTCCCCATCCTTTAGGTTTTTAAGGTTTTATGCAAAATATAAAAGATTTTTATGAAAATCAATCGTGATGTCCACTAGAAAATATCATTTTGAATAACTTTGTAAAGAAAGTTTTTCCTAAATCCATCTTTTAAATATACTTTTTAGCCATTTATAGCATTTATTTCATTTTTTGTCAAAAAATCTACCTAAACGATAGATTTTGGAAAAGTTTTCTTCTGCAAAGTTGTTCAAAATGATGTTTTCTAGTGGACTAATGGCCGGTTTTTGTAAAAACCTTTTATATTTTTCATTAATTCTTAAAAACCAAAAAGAAAGGGGTGTGGTGATAAAAATGGAGGGTTTAGTTTCTATGATAGGGCCTGTACTATGATGACTGAGCTTAAACTGGGCCCAGTGTGTTCTGGTCCAGGTTTACCGAAAGCCTGGGAACTAACTTCTAGCCTAAGATTTGCCAAAAGCCTGTCAGCCTGCTGAAAGCTTTTCATCCTGCTTTGGGCTGGGCTGGGCTGGATTATTTTGGGCCAGCACGACGAAAGGTGCGTTTTGTTTTTTTCTTTTCTTTTCTTTGTTTTTTTTTGGGAGGCTGCCCCTCAGTGAGTTTTGGCCTTTTGGGTTCAAAAGGGTGCCATTGGTATGTGAAACCAATATCCTCAATTTGAATCAAATTAAACAACAATTTTTGTTTCTTTGTTTCTTTCTTTTTTCTTTTTTTTTTTTTTTTTTCTTGTGTGGGGTTTGCAATGCTCAGATATTGGTAGATGATGAGTTTCAAACCCAAACCTCAAGATGAAGGTTTATGTAGGGAAATTGTACGTTTTGGAACAAAATTAAATCTGGTTTCTCAAAATTCATATCCCTGTAAATTGTAAAGTATATGCCACCATCCAAACATGTACGCACGTGTGAGAGAAAAGTTAGACTTATTTCTTATGGTAGGTGGGTGGGTGTACGTACATGATAACAACACATGATTGAAAAACGTGTAGTTGAGTTTGCATAGTTCTCGACTCATGATTCATGGGCAGTAACTGTGGATTTGAACTTTTGAACAATGATAAAGGAGAATAGCTCGTGACACCGCAACATGATTAAAGGAGGATGGAGCTTCCTTCTTTGACTCCCCCCCTCTCATTTCCTATCCCACACCTTTTTTCTTTTTCATTCTTTTCTTACCCCACAAATTCTGTACGCGTCTCTCTACGTACGTAACATAAATTCCATTCATCAAGCACAAACCCCTCTCTCTCTCTCTCTCTCTCTCTCTCTCTCTATATATATATATATATATATATATATATAAGATACAGACGATTTTGAATAGATCACAAGATTGGAAAACGGTATGTGCAAGTACGCGTGTGCACATGAAAACTATGCATGACTCTCAAATCTTATCTAGACCATTTAGGATGGTCCGCACTCAATCTTCCTGTGTATATATATATATGTGTGTATGTATAGAAGATAATTGATATATTTATTAATTTAATTTTCTATGGATGTGTCGGGATTTCAAGATATTCAGATAGTGGGGTAAGTTTGAAGGTGATATGATGTTGGAGGCCACGTTCATTACATTACATTTCATCTATCTATATATATATATATATATATTATGTCCTAGTCCCCACCTTTTCTTCTCATTGCACATGTTCTACTTTACGTTGGAGTTACTAAAATTTAACTTAGTGCTAAAGTATTTTTTTTTTTCCCTAGCTCTTTCCCCTTACAGACTATTATCTTTGTCTCTCTTTCATTCCTATGTGTCCTACCACTTTCGTGTATATGTATTCAATTTTCAAAAGGTCCGAACATTGAATATGAAAGGTAGAGTCACTTCTCCTTTTTCTTTTTGGCTTTTCCAACATCACCTCATTGTCTCCTTTCCTCTAAACAATTTGATTTAACATTTTGTGTTTCAATCACCACCAAGAAAGTGGGATAATTAACTGACTTTTGATATTTCATGTTTCAGTGCATGAAGTTTTCCTGCAATAATGCAACCTAACTAGGCATGGCATCCGTGGGATAGGTCAGGGGCTGCCTTGGATTTGCCAATGACCTAAAAAAACATGGATAGAGGGGGGAGTTGAAATTAATAAAACCTAGAAAGGATGTGCTTATGTGGCCATGCTATCAGAAAACGATACTTGGAAAATGACAGAAATTTTGAGAATATATCATTTTCAGTGATTCTTTATTCTTGAAGGGAAAACGGAATTGAGAACATCATTTTGATGTGGGAAATGATTTGTATATACCCACAATTCTTACTAATTGTGTATATCGGGATGATGTGTTTGTGGCAATCTTGTAAATAAATAAAAATGCAAGCCTCACTTATCTTAAAAAAGTGTCGCAAAATCAGCCTGATATACATAACCGATAAGAATTATAGGTATATTTAATACTGCCTTTTTGTGAAAAAGGGTTATTTTCAAAAAAAATTTGAAAGAAATAATATATGTTTCTATTTTTCTCATTTCTGCAATTCTATGAGTAGAAAATGCTTTAATTTTGAGCACTTGGATAAATAGGCTCAATGTTTAGGGCCAAAACCTGGACCATAAATGGGATTAGCTCAATGGGAATGGACGTGTTAATATATGACACACTTGGCATGAAAAAACTTGATGCAGCTATGGGTGAGGGAAGCATTCCCGCAATCATAGAATATATACTGCCCTACAAAGTATAGTGCCTTTTTCTTAACCCATGTTATGTTGAATTTTTGGACCATTCTGTTTCTCATCTTTATCCTTCATCCTTTTATCTCAGTATCTTTTTCTGCAGCAAAACTTTCATATTTTTATGTCAAAACGCTTTCGAGGAATAGAAATTATTTGGTTTGACTATAAGGTAGCTTAATAATATTTTTCTTATTTATTAAGTAAGTAATTTTCAATTATAATTTATGGAATATCGTCTAAAAATTATAATAGATTTTATGGAATGTCAAAAAAAAAAAAAAAAAAAAAAACAACCAACCATAGTCTCTGTACGTGGCCATATCATTGTCTTTCGTTGTTTTTTATTTTTATTTTTGGTAATTAAGAAATATCACTGTCCTTTTCAAATTGAACAAGGTGTGTTACAGAAAATCAATTCGGTTGACTCACAACCACACTAAATTAAGATGGTTTCATGTGGGGTGCCACATTGGCAGTATCCTATGTGGACTTGTGTTCCCTCCGCAAATCGAGGGAGAGGGAGAGAGAGAGATATATATATATATATATAAACATTAAACACAAAGTGGATCTCATGCTTTAAGCACGTGGAAGATGTAATAATGTAATTGTAATTATTTTTTTATTTTTTGAAGCTTTTTATTTTTAATTTTTTTTTAAAATCAAGATGTTTTGATAGATTTACTATTCAACCCTTTATTTATTTATTTATTTATGGTTAGGTTGTCTAGGTCAACTTGCATACACCTCGATCAAATCCCTCCCGAAACGATTTTAAGGGCGCACTCCCCCATATCGGTTTAGTGCATTCAGAAATTAATTCCTAAAGTGTTCCCCAAAAGAATCGAACATCAGTTGATAAAATAGAAGGACTCTTCTCCTACCAACTAAACTACTCTCTCATGTACAATTAATCCTTTTGGATAGATGCATAAAATCCTTCATCCTACACACACTAAAGATGTAATGATAATTATTATTATTATTATTATTATTATTTTTAAATCAAGAATATCCCTAAACCAAGGGTTTAACACTATTTGTCGGCGTGAATGCCATCCCAATTTTCTAACCGAACAGTAAAAGTAAGAGAAATTCTTGACACATTGGGGCCCTGTCATAATTAATTGGTCTTCACTCTCAAGCATGTACAGTAATAGGTGGGTACTTATTTAGACTAATCCATAGATTTAGACTAATCTAGGATTCCAGGATGCACAAGACCCCACATTTCATAAATATGGGTACACCAAAATATTATATAATTGAATGATTAATACGATCATATCATGCCTAGCTTATTAATTGCATGCAAATGATCATCAAATTCAGCGCTGCCAAGTGATTAGAATTGAAAGTCCAATGGCAATGAAAAGCTTATAATTTAAAACCAAGATCAATTCTATATTAATAGGTTCATTCAACGAGAACACGAATTCCATGACCCAGGATATAATACCTGGGAAATAGTTATTTCCCAAGGGTATTGGTCTATTCTTAAATATGAACAAGGACCTCGCATACAAAGCAAGCAAGCAAGCAAGCATGTTTCTTTATCTCCTCTCCATATGATGAAGAAAAAAAAAGGTTCCTGAATCACCATTGATATTGGGCATTTCTCAATCAAGTGAAAAGAGTAGAGAGATGGAGAAAAGGACCAGCCTTTTGCGTAGGGAGTGGTTAAGCCTTTTTGTCTTATCATAAATTTGTCCTTTAATTCAAAGCTAAAACAAAGCACCATCAATTCTAATAAATTAAAGTAGTGATGATGGGATTTTTCATGAAAAGCATAGTGGACTCTTAGCTTATCTTTTTAACACTGGCTTAATTAGATGAGACTGCAGGATGTTGCATAGATTTGTTGGGATGGGAAATGGGGAAAATAAAAAGGTTGGTGGGGTTCCATGGTCCAAAGTAGAGACAAAGGGAAGGGTGACTTCGTGGGGAGGATTGCTATTTCCACATTCATCTCCTATGCTTTTTACTATATATATATATATATATAGTTTTTTGTCCTTTTCCATTAAAGCTGTAATACGACAAATAGATTTAGTGGAAGCTTTCACCAGAGGGGGAAAAAAAAATTCAGTGGGAGCAGTAGAAACCTGCAATGAGATCATTTCTCTATCTCTCACACTCACACACATACACACAAGTGAGTCATTCTATCATCAGGTGCACCGATATTAGTTGTACTGTAAAATTTTATCTAATAATTTGTATTTTATGAATCCAGTTGTTGGATTAGATAGTTTTCTCTTGTAGGTATTCTGTGCAAAAAATCAAGCTAATCTAAGATTGATTGTTATTTGATCCAAAATATGCATTTTTTAATCAATAACAATCGCTCATTTATGCATATTTCAAATAAAACATTTCTTAATTTTAGATCAACTTGATTTTTAACATGCACGACCAATATACGAATCAAATTTAATCCAACGGTTGATTTGACCAAATACAAATTGCATGTAAGAATTTTAGAGTGCACTTCATGCAAAATTGCATCAGGTGCACCTGATAATAAAATGACTCTCTCTGTATATATATATATATATATATAATCCTATGATAGGTTTTTTTTTATTTTTTATTTTTTTGGGGAAGTTTTAGATTGATCAGGCTAAAGAAAATTAACCAGATAGGCCTCATAAGATTCCTATGTTTTATATATCTTTGTCATGTTGGGTGTTTGTCATGTTGGGACCTTTATGTCCCTCTTACTTTGACTTTTAACTTGTACATTGTCCTGTTTAATTATTAAAGATAACTAAAAAAAATGTGAAAAAAAAATTCTTTATCCAAAGATTCATACATAATCATTTTATATATATATATAGCTAATTACTTAACAAGTTTTTTTTATGAAAACATGAGTTGCTTTTTTTTTTTTTTTTTTTTTTTTTTTTTATGGGCATGAAAACAAATGTTGTTGCTAGAAGAAAGTGTGAGTACCCTACACATTTTATCATTGGATCTGGATGACATTTTGATGAGAATTAACATAGACTTTCTCACAAGAAAATCTTTAAATTGTTATTTCAAATAATTTCCTCAATTTTTTTTCTTCATTTTAATTTTGGCTTTTCTGGTATTGTGAGGGTTCTAAACTAAATTCTACATCCAAGTTCATCATCAATCATTGAGCAATGATCTTTGTTTCTCTTACCTTTTTTTCAAGTTAGACTTTGAAACCAATCCATAATTAGTACCATTTGGCAGTTGATTAGTGATGTCGCAGACTGCCTTGTGAATTTGGCTTGCTTCGGATGGAAGTCTTATCCATTTCTTAATCCAATTTCATTTCCCCAAAAAGAAGAAACAAAACAAAATAAAATTCCTGTCTCCATGCAATTTTTTATTTTTTTTATTTTTCTTTAGATAGTGTGGGTGTGGTTGAGTGGGTTAGGTTTCAATCATTTAACTCCACTGTTTTAACTGACCAATCACTTACTGATTACCTAGGGTTAGCGGCTGGCTAAACCAGATCCCTTGTATTATTCACCTAACCATATCTAAGGAGGACCCTACATAATTTAGGAAGGAAGCTTCCTGCCCTTAATGTTTATAGTTTTCTTTTCTCCCACTGGTTTGAGCTTCATCCCTTTCCTTTTTTGTATCAATTTTTTAGTCCGACGGAAGCACTAGGCATGTCCACAAACTGGGGGGACATTTATCTTTTATATTTCAAATAAAAGACTAAACCATTCACTTTTGTATTAAAAAAATTATTATTTTCCTCATCACATTTGGTCCATTAACTAAGTAGTAAGTAAAATCATGAAAGGCAAGGATTCTTGCGTTTCAAGCACTCAATTGGAGAAAATATGAGGTTAACATGTACGAGTGTCTTGTCATATAAAGTCGATTGAATACCAAAACCAAAGTGTTATAAAGAAAAAAAATATGAAGTTGGCAGTTTGTTATTATTTTTACAATAATAGAAGATGTCTCAACTAACAGACGTGCATGTGGACATGAGTTTATATATGGAACATGTATTACATGCGTAGGAGATCATGTCCGCATGTTTAGAAAAGTGAATCTTTTTTTTATAATTTTTTTCCCTAAAAATAGTGAGTCGCTATATCATTAAAAAAAAAAAAAATGTGTAATGTTATTGGACCCTTAATGGCCCCAAAAGAACTCCTATGATGTAACATGAAAATCGAAGTGGAGTCCAGTAGCGCACACTAATAATGACAGTGCATCGCTTGACTTCTAGGCCCAAAAAATGAGAAAAGATGAGAGAGTTCATAGGTAGAGCCACCAGGGAATGCACTTATCAAACACAGAATCAAATTTTTTTTTTTTTTTTTGAAAAGGAAAAAAAGGTATAAACTGAGGTCTTTGTAGTGGAAAAAATGGAGATAGAAAGACGAGAAGCATGTGAGGTGCCTTTATCCAAAAGAAGCCCAATTCAAAAGACTCAAAACATGTCTGTGTCTTGAAAGATATATGCATGATAGGATCTTGCCTTCCCTTGTGGCTTCTGCCTCTGGTACAGGTGGCTCCTATCTTTCACGCGTAAAACTGTAAAGGTAACAAACAAATTGACGTGAACCCCTGGTAAAGAAATCACATCCACTCACATGTAGAAAGAGAGGATCGAGGCCTCGATGGGGGGGAAAAAAACACTCTGCTTTTTCTTACTTTTCAGTTTTCATGCCATATAAAGGCCAAAAAGTAGGGATGAGACTTGGGTGTGCACACTCATATTCAGATTTCAGACCATTAATTGTCAATCCCATAAATCCTAATTGTCTTAATTTTTCATTGAAATTATTTTACCCAATTCACGTGTGAGTCTCTACAAAAATCCCCTATAAATAGTTTTTTTTTTTATATTTAAAATATGATTTTTCTATTAGGTCCATTATGAATAATTATTTTTTTATCAGTTAATCTAATTAGCACGTCATTCAGATAAAAGGATTTGAACAATAAATTTGAACCATATCGCATACTCACTGTCAAGTAATCTAAATGCTTGCGTCAATTTCATTGGTGGGAATTTAGAAGATGAATTGCAAAATCTCTAGCACCCCACCCCAACCCCCCCCCCCCCCCCAAAAAAAAAGTGGTAATTGCTTATTTAGGTGTCCCTTCCCTCCCCCCCGCCCCCCTCTCCTCAAATCAAGCTTAGATCTTATTAATATCTTTTGTCCTCCCTTCTTTAATTTTAGGAGAAATTAGTGAAAAGTCTATTTTTATAGGACTTATAGAACAATAAGTCTATACAGCAAACTTATGCAGCCATAAGTTCACTTTTAAGTAAAATGAATTTAGTTTTGTAACCAGTGGTAAATGCATAAAGTCAAGTTCATTTTTAAGTGTTATTTTTTGTTTTTAAATTTTAAAATGACATAACTTTTGATCTAGATATCGATTTCTAATAAAATTTATATATTTGAAATCTATTCGTCGAGCTTTTCGAAACAAGACCCATTATGAATTTTGTACAATTTCCCATACATGTAACTATTTTAATGGGGGTTCAATTTTGTACAATTTCCCATACAAAATTATTACATTTATTAGATGTAACTATTGAATCAGTTAAATTGATGTGTTTGAAACTAAAAATTTGTAAGATTTAAATATTTTGAGACTAAAATTCAGTCACAATTGACCTAAAAGTAATTGTTTTCATATAATTATTTTTCCGTGGGTTCAGTATATCTTCAGTTACAAGTAGATGTTTGCTCAGATTTAATTGATTATTTATTTTTTTTTTTTTTGGGAAAAATTAGGAAAAAGACTCATGATGAATATAAAATTATGTATAAAAAAATATTAAAAAAACCAGTTACATTGATTATATGTAACTTTCTAAGAGGAACCTTTTGCTACATAATATAAAGGGGTAATATCGTCTGAAAATATTTAAGAAGGACCTTTGGCTGCATAAGATTTTATAATAGACTTATGGCTGCACAAGTCTAACTTTATAGACTTGTGGCCAAAGTCTCCTTAATTTTACTCAGATATTTGAATTATACAAGAAGGGAAATGATTATTAGTGAGATGTTCGATCTGCACGGATTAAACAGTGTGAAACCGTACATGATATTTATGTGTGCATGCGACCCTTATACAAGGCTTTGCACCATCCAATCCATATAAGACGACAATGATATCTTGTATGTGATCAAATTCATATAAAAAAATATTTCATGTATGAGGATGTTGCGAGAATCCAACCATCGTGCTATGGTTAGATTGCTGCGACTGTAGATAGTATCTCCCTTCCACATAGTTAAACATGATCATTAACATGTAATAAGTCATATGGTTACCATAGAATGTATAATTTTCCCTATAAGGTACATTTTATAAAGGGATTTTGAACACAAAAAAATCCCCATAAATTATACTATCGTAGGAGATTACTAAGGCCATTGGCTAAACACAACAGAAATTGATGGTGTGTTGGTACAGAGTGAATGAAAGAGACCATTGGTGTTGGAGGCCTTGAGAGTTGAAACTCTCTCAGAATTTGCGCAAACTTAAAACAATAGGAGCTTATCATCTAGGTGATATTTTTGTTTGGTGTTGTCTTGAATTCGTTGAGATCTTTGACACCAATTATTATGCAATAACCCTAAAATATTTGGGGTCTAAATGGTGTGATAAAATAGAAGATAGACTTGGCCCAAAAAATAAAAAATGAAGAATACCACACAAAAAGCAAACGACGACATACTTGATTCGGCTAAAAATCTACATCAATGGACAAGGAAATGAAGAAATTTGACCACAAATGAAGAGGTTTCATTATACACGGCTCTTTGTTCTAATAAAAAAAAAAAAAAAAAAAAGGAGAAAAACTATTTACCTGAGTGGGTCGGGTTGGATGATACCTTTTATATCGACCCGGATTAGTTGAAAAACAGGTTGCTGGGTTTCACATCAAATTAAATTTGAGACTCAACTATCAGAACATGATAAAATTAAAGGGTGAATTGACAAAATGAAAAAGTTTTGATGTGTACTATTTAACAAGGAAGGGGCAGATTTTTGTAAATTAAATTCACTTCAATGTTTATGTGCGTTTAAGAGAGTAGTGTTTTGGACCACTGAAGCATGTGGGTTCCCAGAGTCTGATCAGAATGAAGCACAGTGCCCTTGTCTGCAGGACTCATATAGCACCAAAGGGAACGAACCCATTAATTTTGTGGTCTTTTGACCACCCACTTACTAAATGCATCAACCCAAACATAAGTAAATTGGGTGGGTTCGTGGGTCCAAGTTTGATTTTGGAAGCTCCACAGCATTAATTCGAAGCCACATGCGAATTTGGTATGGTTATTAATGTATGTTACATATTTGCTACAACTATATGCCTTGATGTGGAGGCTGCATCTACTTGGCGCGAGGGGACCAACACATTTAAAATGCCAACATCCCTATGTGCTCTGTGTCAAACTCCTGTAGCAAATCATGTGAGCTGTGCAGTGTGTTCCTAGTCTGGTTAACAAAGCAGCCCACTTTTCTACCTAATGAGTTGCTCGTCGTTTGTATTTTGGTTCCTAACCAATCACCTCTTTATCGGTTTGCGGATAAGGATGGAGAGGATGAAAATAGCTTGCAATCTTTTTTTTTTTAGTCAATGAATTGCTTATCAAAAAAGAAAAAAAGAGAGAGAGAGAGAGATTAAGGTCATATCTTTTTCGCCCTTTTTTTACCAAATGATAAGAGAATCCATACATCCACACGGAATTGAAACCAACATGTTGCAAATCCGACATTCATATTAGGATGTGACATGCCATTAGACTCAAAAGTCGATCATTCATTAATTTAATACTCTCTTCATCATACAAAGATAGGTCATATTTGACAAAATACGCATGCATTTTAAGAAAAATTATAATTGCATTGATTTATTATTACTTATAAAACTATTTTTTTCAAAAGTACCCTATCTTACTTTATATTGGGTTTTGTATTGAAAGTAATTATTAAAATAATAATAGGGTAGTATAGAAAAGTTAAAATAATTTGTGATTTGAATTTTCAAAGAGGACAAATATTTTAGGACAAATTTTTTTTTTTTAAATTTACCAACTTGTATGAAACAAAAGGAGTAACAGTTTAGAATATGTCACACTTGATATATAAGAGGAGTCAGATTGGAAAAATTTGAGAGAGAAATTGTCCAATATGTAAGAATGAATAGGAGGGGATGTGAAATGTGATAGTATAAGTACTAAAATGTAATGGATGACCCCACGGGTAGGCAATGTCTCATAAAGCAAATGTCCTACATTCAACTTTTCATTGTAGGGGCCGATCCCATGATATATTTTTTCGGGTTTATTTGACATTTGTGGGTGGGTAAATTAGTTTCACCCTTGGGTAAGGAAATTGCTCATCAGAATTATTATTATTTTTTAAAAATGAAAAATATGAACAGATGCAATACCCCAAGAAAATATCAATTACAGTAAGAAACTAATACACTCCCTATAATATTCTAGAAACATGTTTTCTAGAAAAATGCTTTTTTTTTATATTTTTATATTTTATATTTATATTTTTTACTTCAAAGTACTGGTGCCAGCTTGGGCTGGCTTTCCCTAAAACAAAACCACCCAGGGAAAGGGAAAAAAATAAAAAAAAGGATGGCAAGCATTTATCAAAATATTTGTACAAAATTGGATGAATTTCTACAAAATTGCTTACTTTTTTCTAAAAATATTTTCTAAATAATTTTATCCCCATCAAAGCATTTGATTAAAAAAAATTAAGGCAACATCATATCACATGGCTAATCATATAGCACTGACTTATTAAAAATAATGATAATTCATCTCACACCTGTCTCATTTGAATTGATATAGAGAGTTCATGCAAATAATTGATACATGTAACATGATACTTTAGTGAGCAAGGTTTATTTTATTATTGGGTGGTTTTTTAACCTATGCTTGGTTACGTGGAGAGATGTGGTTGGTTACTTGGATACTAATGGAAACATACTCCTAGAGTGGAGTGAAGCCTGTGGTATGATCCCAAATTTTCTACCACGGTCATTGGGTTGGCCCAAGCAAGGACGAGTAACACTAGGAAGGCACAATGCCTCTGAAAATACCTGAATTATTGTGTACCCCTAGGTGGTACTTAGAGGATTTATTAATATTAAAACATAGGCAAAGACGTATTCATTGTAAACGGGATATTTTAGATTGGTCGGATTACGGGAAAATAATTACCGTTAGTAGTCATTCTTAGTTAAGTTAGTAGTCATTTACTAAGAAGTAATTTGTATTGAATCATAATTATTTTCCTATTGCCTGACCAATCTAAAATTCCCCCTTGCTATAGTCCTCGTGTAAGCCATCTCAAATTGAGAGGTGGTTAGTTTGTGTTTGGGTATAATTTTGAACATGCATAAGGTTATTTGAGTGGCAATTCAACGAGGACTTACTGTTGCTCTGTTAGTAGGTTGGTATGGCATGTTGTCTTGACTGTCTTGGTTTAGAAAACTTTGGTGGCAAACTATAAGAGCCTTTCTAATATTTTTCTAATAATTTTATTTAATCTTAGAAAAAATAAAAATAAAAATTTGATTTAAAATCCAAAAAGAGAAATGACATTATGAGGGTTCCCTCAAGAGAGTATTGATGGGCACTCTCTCTCTCTCTCTCTCTCTCTCTCTCTTGAGAGGATATTGTATGAATCTTAAAACATGCAACAAGAAGAGAAGGAGAGGATATTGTACAAAAAATTATCCTTTTATAAATTTGACCATATCACAGAAATCAATATTTAATCCCTTTTTTTTTCTTTTTTTCTTTTTTTAAACTTTTAGTTTTAATTTTTTTAGGGTAAATTACAAAAAGCTATAGGCAAAAGCCATTAAAGATCAAAAGTTAAAAGCATTTTGTTTTCTAAAATTTAGTCATAAATTTTTTACGGTAAATTACATGCAACTATTGGAGTAAACCCAACTACTGGAGTAAACCCAATTTTTTAGTTGGAGTAAGTACGTTAATGGCTTGACACTTCAAGATTAATTTTTTTTCCACTCATCTCTTGAAATGCATCTCATCTTTCTATTTCAGAAGATATTGCATAATTCTTGAGGCATACACCTATTGTTGAATTAAAGATTCTTTAATGGTCTTTTAAAAAATAAAGAATTTGACTATCAAAGAGGAGTCTAATTAACATTCCACCTATGTTGACCCATTTTATTGAAAAAAAGTTACGTTGTTTTCCGTGCCAACTCTTATCTAATAGTGTTTGAGTATAACCTTTTTTTAATTAAAAAAAAAAATCAATTTTGATCTATGGTCCATTCTAATATATTTTTGACTTAATGTTTTTCACTAGTGAAATTGATTCAATCATCGTGCATATATGTTTTGAGCTTCATGCTTAAATTGGTTAAAAAATGAGAAAGGTCATGCGAAGGCAAGGATGTTTAAGAATGGTTAGAGGATGAACACATGCCTAACGCGTTTCTTGTCTTCGAGAGAGTGAATTATTTATTATCGTAAAGAGTAACGATCGACGAAGTCATCTTACCTATCCAAAAAGGAAAAAATAAAAAAAATAGGTAGCCTAATCCCGCGCCTGCAATTTGTTTCAAACTTTAACGTTGGAAGGCAGTGAAAACTGCCGAGCAGGTAGCACCAAAGTCACCCTTCAACACTGAAACACATAGATTCGCGGAATAATCCATCAATCAAATGCCAACGCAGCCCAATTGCATGCCACGTACCATCCTCCTGTAAAGGGCCATGCCATGTCAGCAAAGGGTTGATCAAAAACTATTGGATTGTCCTATCAGAATCTAGCACCGACGTGGCATCTTAGTCACACGGCCCACACACATGTCATGACAACAGAAACAACAAACACTACCACCAGCACCGACGTAGGCTTTTGTCACGGCCTTTTCTGGCAAAAGCACTGGGGCAATTACTGACCAGAGTGATGGATCAACAAATGGGACCAAGCTAGGTTACAAAAACAAATGTTTTTATTCCAGATACGTCCTTTTCTACTTACTTAAATACCCACCAACCCAGAGAGAATTGGGTGTACCCTAAAAAGTGACTAAATGACCAAAATATTCTCATATGACTACTTTGGTGAAGCAGTCTCTGAAGGGTGGGATGGTCATTATGGGGGGCCATATGGAATCTCCAGTTCAGGATTTTGAGGTTGAACAACCCAAAAGGACAATCTCACTTACTCTGTAACAACTCATATCCTTTCCTTTGCATGTGAATCACGTACTTGGGGAAAAGTGGCAACCATCATTTGTAGGGTCCACAACCTAATCAAGGCTATGAGAAACCCTCATTTAATTTGCCTCCAAAATTCACAAAACAAAAACGAACCCATGGTCCAACCGATACCCACCAGAGTTATGATGGCAGGTCTAGCTAAAACAAATTGGGGTTATTGCCCTTTGGTGGACTAATGGAATATAATAAATGGTTGTATTTGTATTTTACATTACATTTAAGATATAGACATTCACTTCGAAGTTTGAATGATGCTACTAGAAGATTCAAGCCATGGCCACATATAAAGATAAGAAAAATGATATCCGCATCAATTTGAGTAGTAAATAAAATGGTGTCAAATGATTTGTTATTTATTTAATAAGCCAACATCGACTGTTAGGTTGATGCAAATAAGCAGGTGCATATAACACTATTCGTAAAGACATAAAATTTAGAAATATAAAATCATAAATACATTGGATAATTTTTTATTGTCATTTAGGATGGCTCCTACTCTATTGAATTATCCCATTTAGAATGGTGGATTTGCGCACAAATTCCATAAGAAAACCAATCCCTGCTTATGTGATGGTTTTTCAATGATAGACACTTCGAACACACAAACATAAAAACACATAGAACCTACATGTCCCTGTCTCCATTGCCCTGTCATTGTAAGCCAGCCTCAGAATTTAAATGACTAACAGGGTTGTTTGCTTCTTTGGAAGGCAAAGTAGCACTCATTGACCCCTACAGTTTCGTTTCAATTCAATTCAAAAACAGAGTTGACCCCTACAGTTTCAATTCAATTCAATTCAAAAACAGAGTATTCACTCTCTATCAGAGAACCCCCAGAGTCTCGGAAATTTAAAGGCACTGCTTCTGTGCCTATTCACTCCAAGGACTACCATTTGGGTATGCCTTACAATGGAGAAATTACAAAATTGGTCCCGGCTATTGGCAAATAACCACACATCAATACAAAAGACTACTAACTTCATAGTAAATGACTACTAACGATAATTATTTGCCCTAGCCAAACCAATCTATAATTCCTCCCGTTATACTTTATATCCCTAATTCCTCCCATTATACTTTATACGGAGTAATAAGCTAGGAGAAGAACTTCCATAGAACTGCATGGCCATGTGATGCAACCAGCCAATCACAGTCAAGCAAAGTGAAATTGTGAGGTTAAAAAGTACATTAAAAATCCCACTTTACTTAACTGTGATTAGTTGGTTGCACCATTCCATGAAAGTTTTTCTCATAAACCAGAGACACTTCTATAGCCAACCGGTATGTGTCTCTCTCACATCCTTCTCACAAGTCATAATACAAATAACTCCGTCCTTTCAAGAACAGACTCTGTTTTCTTGATGTTTACACTGAACTTCCAAGTTTTTTGCAGAGCTAGAACAGTAACAGCAGTGCCATAAACAGAAAACAGAAGCTGAGCTGAAGCAGCAGCAGCCAGCACAAAATGAAGAAAAAAGTTATAATAAAACCCCCCCCACCAATCCTACTGTACAAAATAAAAATAAAAAAAACTGCAAAACATTAAAAGCTTAAACAGTTAGAGCAAACCCTTTCCCCCCAAAGAAAATAAAAGAACACTTAAAATATAAAGCTAACACAATTCGTGGAATTTAGAACAAGCACTTCCACCCCAACTTAATATCTCAAATGCTAAGAAGATCTGGTGGTGGTGATTGTGGTGGTGGCTGTTGATGGTCTTTTGTTTCTTTGGTCACGATGGTTGGAGACTCTACAGCAGTGGCCGGTGGTGGGGAAGACTCTGTGATTGCTGAGTCTCCTCCCTGTTTTGAGTTTGGTGGCTTTGGAAGCTCTGTCAGTATTTGGACCACTTCTCGCATTGTTGGGCGCTCTACTGCTTGTTCTTCAACGCAGAGCATTGCAACATAGAAAACGTGCATCACCTCATGGAGGGGAACTGTTGGGAGTCTTGGGTCGAGGATTTTTAGAACTCCTTCCTTGTTTGAGTCTGTCATTTTTCTTACCCACTGGACTATGTCCACGCCATCACCGAATTCCCCAACTGGTTTTCTGCCACTTACCAATTCTAAGAGAACTACGCCAAAGCTGTAGACATCACTCTTCTCATCAACCTTCAATGTGTAGGCATACTCTGCATAAATCATATACGATTTCAATTAAACGATCTTATTATGAAGTTAAACTTATATAAAGAGAAGTGCCCATGATATTTTGATCTCTTTTTTCATACTTGAGGAAATTGAACCCACCTTGTCCGCTTCATTGCGGCCACTTACACTTCATTAAATTTTTGAAACTCTTGTAATTAATTTCAAATATGAGGCCATTTGTGAAAAAGGGGGTCTAATAATTTGGTGGATAATCGGTCAAAAACTACAAGATCCATCTCTTTCCTAGGTTTGTTAATTATCATTTGACTTTCAATGATTTGAAGAGATCATATATTTCAAAGACAAGTACAGAGCAATATCATGGAAATAGAAACCCCAAAGTCAAATTAGACAATAGTAGCAAGAAAATTAAGAAAGACATTAATGCAAGATTTCAAGTCACAACCTAAATCATAATATGAATCAAAAGTCAGTGACAAAAATTCAAATTCTTGGACGAAATTAAGACTGGGAAAAGAAATTGAGTAAATCTTTACAGGAACATAAAAGTACATATTTTCTATAGTACATAGTTTTTAAGCTTGAATCATACCTGGGGCTATATATCCATAAGAACCAGCAATGGCAGACATGCACTCCGAGGTGCCTGAATCTTGCAGGAACTTGGCAAGGCCAAAATCGGCGACATGGGCTTCAAAGTTGGAGTCAAGAAGGATGTTATTTGATTTCACATCGCGATGGAGGATCAACGGAGAGCAGTCATGATGAAGATAGCAAAGCCCCTTTGCGGCCTCAATGGCAATCTTGTATCGTGTATCCCAGTGTAAATGGCCCCCTTTCTTGCCATGAAGAACTTCCCCCAAGCTCCCATTAGGCATGTACTCATAAACCAAAAGATTTGTCTCATGATTTGAACAGAACCCCAGTAATCTAACAATGTGTCGGTGTCGAATCCTCCCCAGAGTCTGTATCTCCGCATTGAACCCATGATCATGGGAAGATCCCCGGCTCATTGCCGGCAGCCTTTTGACAGCAACCTGATCACCATTTGACATAACCCCTTTGTATACAATACCAGCACCTCCTTTCCCTATAATGTTGTCCTCCTTCAAGCAATCCAAAACATCATCACAAGTGAAGTCCAACCGTTGGAAAGCCGTGAGCTTCCATGAGCGAGACTCGCTTGCCTTCTTCAATGACCGGGCCTTAATGATCGCTGCGACCGCGAATGCGATCGAGCAAACAAGCAATCCAATGACAAGGAGGAGCTTCAAAGAAGCAGATAGTGGCCCCTTAACATGTGGTTGGTGGGTGCCATTGGCAACCCCATCTTTGCAAGGACCCAAATAGGGACCGCAAAGTTCAGGGTTGCCGAGGAAGGAGGTGTAATTGAAGTAACTAAATTGACCAGTACCCGGAACCAAACCAGAGAGATTGTTATATGAAAAATCAACAGAAGTTAAGCTTTGCATAGCGGATATAGACGAAGGAATGCTTCCAACTAGATGATTCCTCGACAAATTTAGGTAATTCAATATCCGCATACCTGTGATCTGGGTAGGTATCTCACCAGACAACTGATTCCGACTGAGATCGACAAATGTCAACAGCTTGCATTGGCTGATCTCGGGGGCGATCGTACCCGAGATATTATTGTTGCTGAAATCCATCTTCGATAACTGCTGCAACCGGCCGATTTCGGGTGGGATTTGGCCGGAAAACTTGTTTCCGTCGAGAAGAAGCTTCTGCACGCCGGAGAAGTTCCGATGGTAGGCGGTAATGACCCGGTTAGCTTATTGTTGGAGAGGCTAATCTGACCAAGGTTAACACTGATTGAATCAGTTTCTGGGAATTCTCCAGTAAGATCGTTGTCCTGCAACTCGACCTGGGTAAGCATCGGCAATCCGAAAAGCCCTTTAGGAATCGACCCATTGAGGAAGTTTTCACCCATACGAATTCGGTTCAGCGATTCGCACCGCCCCAGCGATTCTGGGATCGGGCCAAACAAGAAATTCCCAAGTGTGATCAACGTCTGAAGGTTATTACCGGAGCACATATTCGGAGGCAGAGTACCCGTCAGCTTGTTTGACGAAAGGTCGAGGAGTTGAAGCTTACCATTCTTACCCAAACCCTGAGGAATAATTCCAGTGAAGTTATTCTCCCATAGCTGCAACACTTCTAGCTCCGGCATGTCACCGATGAACTCGGGTATCGCGCCGTGGAGCTTGTTCCTGAAGAGATTCAACAGCGTCAAGTTACCCAACTTTGCAAACTCCGGTGGTATCTCACCGGAAAGCATATTGTTCGACAGATCCATTGATTTCAAGCTCTTCAAGTCCCCAAGCTGAGGTGTCAACGGCCCTGAAAGAGCATTTACCTGTAAGAACAGGGTATCGAGTTTCTGAAGCTTTCCGATTTCGGGAGGTATTTCGCCGGATAATAAACAGTTCGCCATATCCAGCCGGACTAGCTCGGTTAAGTTTCCGATCTCGGCCGGTATACCACCTTCGTAGCTATTGTAGTAACCCACATAGAGTTGCTGAAGCTTCGTTAGGTTTCCTATCTCCGGTGGGATTACGCCGACAAGCTCGTTACCGGAGACAGCCAAGTACTCGAGAAACTCCCACCGGCCGAACTCCGGCGGGATTTTGCCGGAGAAGAAGTTCCCGCCCAGGTGAAGGTGGCGGAGATTCGGCATTTCGGAGACTACTACGGGCAAGTCTCCGGTCATGTTGTTGTTGTACAAATCGAGGACTTGCAAGGATTTGAGGCGGGACAGTAGTGGTGGGAAGGTACTATTGAAGACGTTGTTGGAGAGGTTGAGATGGCGGAGGCCAGAGATGAGGGAGATCTCTGGCGGGATAGGGCCAGAGAGCTGGTTGGCTGCGACGGTGAGGTTGAGGAGGAAGCGGAGGCTACCGACGTCAGATGAGAGGACACCGGAAAGGTTGAGTCCAGAGAGGTCGAGGGCGATGACGTGGCGGCGGCGGGCGGGGTCACAGGTGACGCCGGCCCACGTGCAGTGACTGGTGGAGACGTTCCAGGTGGCGAGGGACGATTGGGGGTCGTCTGTGATGGCGGTTTTTATGGAGAGGAGTGCGCGGTATTCCGGCAGGCGCGGTGGCGCTGCGGCGGAGAGTGTGCGGTGGATGTGTAAGTAGTGGAGGAGAAGGAGGAGGAGGAGTCTCATTTTTGTCATTTTCTTCTCGCTCTGCTGCTGCAATTTTTTAGAGAGAGAGGGGAGAGAGGAAGGGGAGAAGAAGTGGGTAGCTTGGGAGTAGAGTGAGAGTTCAGTAAGCAGAGAGCTACTGATGGTGGATGAGAAGGCGTGATTTTATTCTCTCACATTTTTCCCCCCTTGTTTTTGTTTTTCATTTTTTGTTTTTTGAAAATGTTTTTTTTTTCTTTGGGAAGTACATTTGAATATTATTTGTAGCTTCCTGGTGTTTTAATTGCAGGGAGACTTTCATTATTACCTAAAAGTTTCATTTATTTTTATTTGGATTGGATTCTTCATGTTTTTCTGTTTTCCCAATTATGCCCCTTTTTTATGGAGCTTAGATTAAACTATGTTTCTAGAGTGGGCCAACATGTTACCAAGGCCAACAACCTGCCAGGTAATTGGTTCGGCTCCAATGATATGGTAAACGGGTCATGTTCAACCCAATTGTAAATGCATGCGTTGGCGGTGTAGGACTGTAGGTTGGATTGTATTTTTAGGGGTTGTTTGCTAAATTTGAAAATCTAACAAGAATAAGATTGATAAGTTTTAATTTCATATTATTTTCTAAGTTTTTTTTTTCTATTAATTCATTTAAATTTTTTAAAAATAAAATTAATTTTTTTTTTTCAAATTAACTCTAAGTTGGTCTATTTAAAAACCATATAAAAATTAGGGACTAAACTTAAACTAATCCAATTTTTAAAGTTCTCAAACGCACTCCTAATTTCAAATGGTACCCAATAAAATGGATTGGGGTAAACCTAAATATAATGGGGGAATTACAATTTCATTTGTATAATTTACCATACTATCATGGCATGTTTGGATGAAAAATAAAGGTTAGGAAAAATTACCACTTTCCATTAGGAGTATTCGTGGTTCGGTTTAGTTCGGTTTTAGGATAAATTTCAAACCAAATCATTATATTTCGGTTTTGTTCTTATCAAACCAAAACCATAGCATACTATAAAAAAACCAAACCAAAAAAATTCAGTTCGGTTTAGTTCGATTTCGATTTTAACCTATCAAGTAGCAACAAATCATCATGATTAATTGTTTACACCTAACAAAATGGAAAAAATGACAATCCAAACTTCAAATAAAAACAGTTTTAATAAAAGCATTACATTAGCAACTAAAAAAAACATTAAACATTGTATCAAAACAGAAACAAAGAGTGAGAGGCAAGGGGAGCAAAGAGCAAGAGGTTAAGCGCAAAGTAGCAAATTTTAGTTTGATTATTAACTTAGTAGGTTTTGTATTCCTACTATGGTATTTTACCTATTTTACCTTTATTTGAATAGGAAATTTGCAAACCAAACTTTAATATATATATATATATATATATATTATATTATTATATTATTATATTTTTTGGTTTTTCGGTTTGGTTTGGTTTTTTAAAAATAAAAACCAAAACCAAACCAATTTAATTCGATTTTCTAAAATTAGAACCAAAACCAAACCTAAGGAAAGAAAAATAAAACCAAACCAGCCGATTTGGTTTCATTTGATTCGATTTGGTTCTCAGTTTTAACTTAAACCATGAACACCCCTACTTTCCATGTATAGAAAAATAGTTCAACTTTATGAAATTTAACTATTTAACGTGCACATTGAGTTTGTAAAGGATCTTGAGATATTTTACATCACGTCATCACCCATAGAACTTGATAAATTCTTCTCTATCCCTCTTTTATTTTTATTTTTTTCCCAACTCATCATCAAATTTAACTTACTTTGAATTTCCATACCTAGGTTTTTTTTTAAAGAAGAAATTTACCTTATGCAAACTAGAAAGAATGCATCAAACTTGACATTTATGTTTTTTCTATGCCAACTTGCCTTAAATTTGAATTCTCTCTAGCAATTCCATCTCAATCTCTCAATTATGAGTAACGTTTACATCTATGTGATATCATCAACAAGGAGATGGCCTTAACTTTATGTGAGAGAATCGAGACAAGTAAAATATTTTAAAAATGAGATGCATAGCACTGATAATATTGCAGCTTTGTAGGCAAGAGTAGGGCATTATTGGAGAGCAAGCATTGGATGCTCACTATCTAAAATTTTCCTTTTCCCTTCTCATTTACAATTATTTTGGTATACATTTTGTGTTTATATTAACTTAAGGGTACCCTTAAAAAAAAAAAAAACAAAAAAAAAACCCTTATGGGGAAAGGGCGTATTGGAGTTTCCACCTACACAAAGATCATATGGCATGCTACTAATGAAGGAGACTAATCACTATGCTACTAGCTAGGGATCACTTGAAAATGATTCACCCCAACCCCACACTAATGCACATTGCTTATCTAGCATCAATTAATAGCTCCTTAAACTTTCTTGATTAAGGATATTAAACGGCTGCATCTGATCCTGGGTCCCACTCATACACAATGTTCCATTTTTAATTTTTGAAAGATTTTCTGTGCTACAACAAAGTGGAATTTTCCCTATGCTGTACTCATGAATCGTGTAGGGCATATGGAATGGATGATGGTAAAGGTGGGTCCCCTACCACACTATCGGTGTGACCCTATGGGCATCATCACCGAATTGTCCCTCACTTGGGATGCGGGTGTTTCACCCTTTGTGTTAAGTGTCCCATAGAGAATCTTAGATATGGTCTCAATAGCTGTATGAGTAATTTTTCAGACCTAAGGCCTCAAAATGAAAGATTTTAAGTGCTTCAACGGCTATAGTCCAAGGAAAGAAGAAAGGAATTATGGAAAAGGGGATGTCCTATCCTTTCATTGTGTGACCTAATGATCCATTAATTAGGACTCTCATTTGAGCAAAACGAAGAATTTTTTTTTTTTTTTTTTTTTTTTTTTATAAAAGAAAGATGGGTAAATCGTAGAAAATCTCCTTGAAGTATGGGAGGTAAGCAGATAACCTCTTATGTTTTAATTTTGTTAATATGCCCTCTAATTTAATTAGAAGACAAAATCAATTATCAATGACCACTTAATTGGCTATGGCGTTGGCAAGGGTTCTGACAATTTTGGGTAACATGGATCCATTAAAAGTATCATGGGCGTAGTAACATAACTAATTTTTGTTAATTTTCATTAACAGCGAGTAACGGTAGGACACATTAGCAAAAATTAAATCATAAGAGAGACATCTCGACAAAATTAAAACATAAGAGAGCTTATTTGTTGACTCCTGTATTTTAAGGGTTATCTCTAATTTATCCAAAAAAAAGAAAAAAAGATTATTGCTCCGTAAGATACTTAAATACCTTTATTGGCAAAAGAGCATATATTAATAATTTTATATAGAATCTTAGACATAGTATTAAGGTAAGTGGTGAGTTAATGAAGAAAAGGAGAAAGGAAAAATGGTAATAATTAAACAGTAATAATTTTGCTGGCAGATAAAGCTGGTCAAATGAGGTTGACTGACATGGAGGGACACGAGAAGTGGTGTTTTCGTTGAACCCTATCCTTCTGTCGCTCTGCCCTTTACAACTAGCATAATTACCCCATCCACTATTTTTATCCAACCCAAATTTACAATACTAACCTCCAAACCTCAAATAATCACATTTCCTATTGTGAGGACTCACCGTACATTCCATGGCAGGTGACAGCGAGTCATGGAACCCACATTTTAATGGTCCCCCCCAAAATTGGCGTAGGAGAGAGGCAGACGGCAGACGGCAGACGGCAGAAGCAGAAACTGCTTTGCATTCTGGAAAGTGCAAAATGACCAACAACTCCTTCAATCCACGCCAGTGAAAGCGACACGATAATGTGGTGGAAGGTGTTTCAAGGAGAAGAAACTCTCTGTGTAAACTGGGTTCATTTTTTTTTGTACATGATGACTAAAATGTCCTTTACACTCTGGTTATATAATGGCTTTAATGGAAGTGTCACTTTCTTCTGGGTAGCAAACAGGTCTTGTGGTTCAAGGGTTATTATGGTAAATTAATGAAGGTTCACCAATCAAGGTAATCTGTATCGTTTTCTACCTACTGCATCACCTACGTTCGGTCAGAAGATTCAAAGGCAATGATTTAGGCACCCCTTCGGCTTGATTAGCTAGGGCTTAGTCTTTATTATGTGCAGTTGGGACTTACGAAGTAGAACCTTCTTCTTTTCTTTTCTTTTTTTCTTTTTTTTTTTGTTGGGGACACGATGTATCCCAAAACTCACAACTAAGGATTAATCACTGTCGCGATGGGTAGACAACAATAAATCGTTGATGACTCGAATTCAGGATCTTTCACCTTTACTCGAGACAGTCACTTTGGAGTCAAGTGCCCAACCACTAGACCAATCCACTGGGTTAGGAAGTAGAACCTTAATATCACTTAAGAATAGTATTATATGCACCAATTTTTTACTCAAATTATTTACATTAATCCAGGCACTGGTGTAAAGCATCGTTTAAATTTAATTAATTAATTATTAATTATTATTTTTTTTTTATAGAGAACGTAAAAGAATCATATCATATACCATGTGAGTTGGGACAAAAAATTGATACAGCTATTCATTTTTCATCACGTAATTAGAGTGAAAAAGCCTATCATGTATTGGTCGCTAAAATAGGGTTTTGGAAGGGTGAGCTAGATAGAATATTCATAATGTTTTTTTTATTTTGAGATACAGAGTGGTTGTTCTCAAGACTTGAACTTTGCTTTCACACTCGAAAACCCAAGACTTATATCATTGTACAGAGAGTTTGATAAATCTCTCTAAAGATTAAAGACATTGTCCAGGACAACATCCACTTACTCACTCTTAAGGATCGAAGTTTGGAAACAGATTATTAATTCTCCCATTGTTTGGCTTCCTAGGTGTTACAATGCTCAATAACAATGCCTCAATCATAGCCGTTGATCTATCATCAAAAAGACTAAAGACCATACCAAATGGGGGCATCTCAATGACCTTACTATAAATGGGTCACTAATTGTGCTTGTTAGGCCATTACCATGAGAAGTAGTATAGTGTCGAGACCATTGAATCCCACCCCTAAAAGATTGCAGAAGTTTGTCGTTCAAGAAAAGAGTGGGTTGAAAGAGATTCGCTGATTCTCCATTTTTTTATTTTTATTTTCTTCATTCAAAGTTCAAACCCTTCACGTAGAATTAGAAACCTTGGGCTGAGTTAAAATCCCCAGAGCCCAAAGCTCTTTCGTCCCAGGAAAACACGTTGTCTCATATCTTATTTTATGTCTTGAAGGGTGCTCCTTTTGTCCCCCACACCTTTGGCTTCTTCTACTTCTTTCATCTCTCTCAATGGCTTCTTCTGCTTCTTTCATTGCTTCACCTTCTCGTCATTAGAAACCTCCATCATAATGACCATAATTAACTATTTTAATACTAGTGGTGCATGTGCATGATCTAGTATTATAAAGTCATTAAGTTCCTATGCATAAATTATCTCGTGCGCCGTTCGTCCTACGCCGAACATGTTGTATTATGCGCGTTTGTCACTCGTGCATGCCAAATGCGAGTAATCATATTCTAAATAACCAGCTAAAAATTTACTAAAATTTCGGTGATCTTTTCTGATGGATTCGATTTATGGGGGGCTACGTGCGGGGCCTCAATGAGCGTCTAGAAGTCATTTGGCAACGGATAATTAAGGGGGCAGAGGATGATTACAAGCACTAGGCATCACAGCTTGCAATGCCCATTTTCCCTTTGTCTGGTCTTTACCTTGTTCATGCGAATAAAAAAAAAAGGGGTTACTTTGGAACTTTATGGCAACACACTGCATTTTTTGGCTAATAATGTGTACGTTTTTATATATATATTTTTCAATCCTTAGACCCTCTCCAATGATATCTGCTTATCCATTGGTAAGCCATGATAGGGAACACCATCATTTCAATGAAAATATAATATATGGATTATTAATATGGCAGTACTCCTGTGTAATAAACCTTCCTACCACAGTTTGATTGATGTAAAGGGATTGGTCAATTGGTATTTTGAGTTTCTTTTGCGTGTAGAATGGTGTTTGACAGACTAGAAAAATGGGGTTTTGGCTCTATGTTTAGTGGAATAGAATAATTATAGGTGTACTTGTTACTATAACAAACCTAGATAATGACCCATACAGCCATACAGGGACGTATATTAAAGATAAGAAAACGAAAGTTTCTAGAACATTTTTTTTTTTAATAATAAAAAATGCCCTATGCTAAAGCATTTGATAAATTTTGGTTTCGGGTGGAGGAAGGGTTTTGGATTTCCTACTGTGCACAGTAGAGTCCAAAAACTGGGATGTGCACAGCACCAAATCTGGACACGAAGTAGGTATAGTCTAAAGAAGCGAAAACACATTTGCCAATTGCCATGATTTGCACTCTCTTTTTCTTTTTTCCCTTCCTTTTATTTTGGTTGTCAAGTAATATAAGCTACAACATCACTTCATGGTTGCCAAAGTTACGATATTTTTTTTTTTTCAATGATAGGAGTGAAAATACATCCAAGCGGAATCCTAATCTAAGACCACCCAAATCCCATGTATTTATTGGGACGAGACATGTCATTTGACCAAAAAATCATTGAGCCAAAACAATTGGGTGTATACCTTTTGTTCCATTTTTCTTTGGGGACAATATAATTTCACCTCCTCAACTTTCACTCATATATACTTTGTACCTTTTTAGTTTATTTTAAAATACTTTGATCTCCTTATGTTTTAAAAAATGACACTTTACACCATTTTGTTATTTAATTATTATTATTTTTTTTAATGAAAAATGATTGCACATGACACATTACTAATATTTTTTAGACAAAAATGCCCTGATAATGGTAGATTTGCAAATGGATCAGGTTGTGCTAAATCCTAATCCAATCCGTTATGCAAACATCTGATCGTGCAAAGTGCTTGTAAGTAAAAGTTGAGGGGGTGAAATTATATTTTCCCTTCTTTCTTTTTGTTGGGTAATTTATTTGGACCGGGACATTTGGTACAACGTAAGTAAGGCATTTATCACCTAATCTAAGAAACTCTTTGTGGGCTACGACTAAAATCTGAATTCAAATTATTTCCACCGAAATGCTCGGTAAGATAAAGTATTAACAGGCCAAGGCCAGCTTGGGCAGCCCTCGTTGTGAAATGGACTTGTCAACCATTCTCTAATTGTAACTTCATTTTCATATGACCCATTTGTTTGTTTGCTATTTTTATTTTTATTTTTTTGATGACTCATATGACCCATTAATAGTATCAACTTATAACATAATATCAAATTACTAATATTAAAGTATTTTAGTTACCATTCGAGAAGCGAATCTTCTAGCATTCTAGAAACTGAAATGAAAACGATGTGATTCCATTTTGTTTTTCAGAAGCTTAGGAGCGAAACGTCATTTTCTGATGTAGAATGATTTGATTCCATCATCATATGATCTAATAAATTTGTGCAATAATACGGGTTTAGGTGAGAAAACCAGGCCCAAATAAGTAATCTTGGCTCATTAATACAGATCTATTTTCATAGCCCATATCGAGTTTAGGAACCAAAATATAGGCAGGACCAAAGATCATTGCCTTCATTTGGCCCCAGACAGTGTCCTTGGCGCCTTGGACCCATATTCAAAAGTACCTACTGTGCAAGCTTAGCCTAGAAAATTCATATATTTGTGATATCCACCATAAACCGAGCACAAGCAATCATGCCCAATTTCAAGCTACAATTTGAAAGGCTACCCTCAATTCTCATGAATGTGATGCAATGAAGATGATATGGTGGTCCATCAACAAATGGAGAGAGATAAGGGGGGACCAGACACAGATTTTCCACTATGGCGATGGGGCATAGGCTTGCATATGGTCCTGTCCCGTCTTTTAGAACAGATTTTCAGAAGCTGCAAAGGAAAAATTGAAATGGAATTGGAGCCATTAGAGGGTGCAAATATTCAGTTATATCATTTCAGGGTTTATTGAGAGGCAAAGTCTGTCGGTATGCATGTTTTCATTTATGGGAGCTTCTACGGAGAAGGCTTAGTGAAAGCTCCTTCTTGTCTCTATGTAACAGCAATTAGCTTATTGTAGGGGTAATAGACAACGAGCAAGACAGTGTGCCATTGCTTGAGTCCTTTTCAAGTTGTCTGTCTTGGTGATTGTTTGATTCAAATGGGGACTGAGCCTTGTCATTGCTCCACAATTCCTTGCTGTAAATTGGAATAATACCATTTGTTCCAATAGAGAAAAACAGTTCTAAAAGTACATTGAATAGGCTCCCATCATTTGAAAACTCACATACAAGAAGGTTTATTTTTTGGCTCCTTTCATCTCGATGTACAATTGATGAAATCAGAAATGGAGATACGCTGTTTTGTTATATGAGAGTGTGGGATATTGAGATTGCAATGTCGGTAAGCCATAGCATTGAAGAATTCGCATAACACGAGATGAGTTGGGATGGATTGGGCACTCTTTTCTTTCAGAAAGTGGCAGCTGTAAGAGAGGGAACCACTGTCCATCATTTCAAAAAATTGTAGAAACGTAGAATTGTCATAAACAAAATAACTACATAAATGGGGTTTTGGACACAAAAATCCAAGGGATTTTCCTGTCTTCTGTCTATGGAAAAAACACATTTCATGGTCATGGCAAAGAGACTTGTTCACAACTTGACAGGGTGGAGCTTCATGATTTATATCTAAATGATTTCATCTTAGCTCTTGGAAAGGACGCTAAAATCATGACTATTAATTTGCTTGGACCAGATAATTTCTGCTGATTTCTTTTGGATAATCCGACCACCAGATTTAAAGAGCTAGAGGTTTACAGCGTGTTTGAAAGGAAACTCAAGAAATAATTTAGTGGCCTATTTGATGTGTCATACATCAGGGAAACCAATTGAAGGCGATTGAAAAATACAAGGCTTGGGCAGGCAACTGCCATAACTTCTAGGAGTCATTCCACACTGTTGGCCCCATCAAGATTCCAAATAATCTATAAATCTAGTCATTTCACAATTAGAGAGAACAAATTGCCTGACTTATTGCAAATTATGTAAAGAAAACTGCATTTTCCTATTATCCAACATAAAAGGAAAATGACAAATGTTGGCTGTAGTTGTTACCTTTGTAAAAATCTACTAGGAAACTGCTAAAATGTTTCCTTTGGAAGTGAACAAGAGCCAACCCAGCAAATGAATCAAATTCAAGAGAAAAGAAGGAAACGCTATTAAAAATGAAGCTGCTTCTCATCTGTTCAACAATAATGTGTATCCAGAAAGTACGAGGGTATCAGGAATCAGAATTCTGTGTTTGCGAAGCAGCGAGGAAGATGGCTTCCAGCTCCAGATCCACCTATGAGAATGCTCAATGACCACATTGTCAGAGAGGTCATTCCCAAGCATCTCCCAAACACTGCTGTGCAGATAGTTTCTGAACACTCGGTAGTGCTCATATAGACCTCCTTCAATTGTAACTACACTTCTCTTGTTCTCAATTCTTCCAAGCTTCTTTATAATCCCTACTATGCCAGCTCCAGCTAGACGTGCCCCTCGTTCTGCAACAATGTCACAGACCTTCGGCAACGATTTCTCTCGCCATTGGAGAGGAATTGGTGATCTGAAATTGATCGAAAATAATAATTATAAAAAAACTATCACTTTGTGAGTGTCAGAGGCCGGGATTAAGGATTTCTTCGAACTATGGAAGCTACCAACATTCCTGTTCTATGCACCGTAATGAAATCTTACCCCGAAAACTTCCTGTAATTTCGCATCAACAACGTCACGGTCCTCTGATGTATCTTGATGCATGGCAGCCATGTCAGGGTGACCTATTAGAAACAATAAATTGGACGTTTATAAGCAACTGAATATGTTTCTTTCGGAACTAAAAAAACCACTGGATTCCAAACAATTTTGGATTCCTTGCTTCCAGCCATGAATTACAAGTTTCTTTCTCAAATATATGGCCAAAAACATATAAATCAGCTTGCAATTTTTTGGTGTCGTCTCATTTCATGTTTCAAGATTTAAAAATGCTTTTGTACCTTAACGAGTCCGGAGTCCTAAGTTTTGGAGTCCTAAGTTTTGGTGTCACATCATCACCAAATAGAGCAGTTTCCTGGGCCATCTTCTGTATGGCCCTTCTCACAATTCTCCCAAATACATCCCCGAAATGAGCTTTTCGAATATCTGAGGTAAAAAGAAGATTCAGAAACAAATGCAGCAAGCTCACATTTGTCAATGGAAAGACGCATGAATTACATAAGTTGACTTACCCGGCTACCAGGATTTGAGCTCTCGGCATCTAAACGGGCATCGAACTCTGTTATTGGGAAATGGGAGGAACTGAAGTTTCCCCATTCCGTGTTAATAACCTGCAAAACTAAGAACTCATGTCAAGTGTTTGTCCACTGTCTCTATGCAGATTTACTACTGTGATGGTAACTAACCATCTCGCCTGAATCGGGTGATGAGCCATGCCATCTGGGAACTGCTTGTGCTGGTTCATTTGTTCCCATTCCTAGAGTAATTGCAGCTACACTCTCCCTGCTGTAGTATCTACCTCCAGCCAAGTCTCCAATAGTATCATCAACCTGCTTAAGGACCCTGATAAATGAACTTGGGAGAAATTCTCTTTTGTAACTTGGAATAGTATTATTATACAGTAACTGCACATATTTTTCTACCCTGTAATATTGGAGCAGAGCAACATGCAGGGAAAAAAATCATATGGACTAAGACAGCTGCTTACCAATGCAAAAACGCTCATGTTGACTCCATTTTTCTCCAGAGCTTGATTGATTTCATTCACCAGCTCTTTTCCAACCTGATTTCCTCTAAATATGTTAAAATGCAGGAATGGAGGTGACACTCATCAGTCTAATGACGGTTCAATATATCAGATTTGGAATTGAGTGAAGGCCATTGATGATTAATCGGATATGGTGTGCTGGTGCAGAGAGGATTAATTAATTCTATGTAGTAGGATGTGTGAAGGTGCAGATAAGTGCGAAAGCCTTCCTAGTAATCATGAACCTTGGTGGCCAATCAAAGAAACATACACATGCATAAGAGACATGAACTTTCGGTTCAAAAACAAATCCACCAATGGTATAGGAGGGTTTAGGCACTTAATGTGATCTACCACATTGATTTAACACATCATATCCTATGTTAATCACCAATGGCCTTCACCTACAATTATGAAATGGTTACTAAACTCTCCAGTTCTATTGGTTTGACCACGGAAAGTTCAATTTCCTTTTGCCACAGGGTTGGGAGTTGCTTCTAATCTATTGCAGCATGAAAAGAGTAACGCTATTACATTGCCCAAATATTTTTCCCAAATCATCTTACCCAGTTAGGCACCTCAGTTAGGCAGGCGAATTTGGGCAATTTAGAATTGTCTTTATACGTAATGGCACTTCAGCTATGCGGAAACAAGTAAACCCATCATGTCTCCAACCATTTTTCAGAATAAATTGCATCTATCAAACTGTAAAAACTGGCATTTTAATATTAAAAAAAAAAAAAATGGGAAGCAAACTCAACTGCATCATCAACGGCGAAACTCTTCCATTTAATGCCGCTGCCAGAGGAGGCTGCCGCTTGGTCCACAGGATACAATAAGGTAAAACCCAGTTTCTTTTGTGTTGCTAGTGCATCATGAATATTCTCAGTATGTGTTGATACAAATTTTGCTAGCTCCAGATCAATATAGTCGAATAATTTCTGAAATAGAGATGTGTTTTTGTGATTCATTCTTTACTAATCCAATAAGTTATATGGGTGCACAAGCAACTTCAAGGAAGAAGTACTTCTTTAATAATGTGTATATGAAAAAAAATGCTTAGTGCTGCTACATTCATGGGTTATGTTTATTGGATTTATGGCATTTGGCATTTGTTATCATTGGTAAATTATAAAAAAGTAAAATTGTCTTTACTTTAAAAACAATTAGAAGTATTTTTTTTATCAATGCCATGCTATTAAAAATTTAGATGAGTTAAGGGGTTAATATGAAGAAAAATAAAAAAAAGTTAATTCTTTTTTATTTTAGGGTAAATTATAAAAAAATAAAATTGTGAAAACCACCTTACCCAGTAGATGCTGTAAAATTATCTGGAATACTTATTGGTATTCATTTTTAATAGCATGGCATTGCTGCCCCACCTGATTATTATTTTTTTTTGTTTAACCTTTTGACCTTTACTTCTGTGAAATTCTAGATCTACCTCACCTGATTTTTCTTTTAACCCCTTTAATTTTCCATCCTTATTAACCCCTTAACTCATCTAAATTAACTAAGCTAATTAATTAGTTGAATGATCAGGTTGGTATCATTTAATATGGATAATACATTTTTTTTTTAAAATTTTTTCTATCTCAAAATCACAATATAAAAGAAAATTTTTGACTTAAAGCTTCTTCGATTTTTTGAATTAGAATAAGGTACTTCAACTAAATTCTTGGCATCATCCCTATTCCCATTAGAAGTATTTTTTTCTTTGAAGTTAGCTTACAGACCATTTATAGTGAGAAATGGTGAAAGTTGATTGCGTAGTTCATTAGAAAAAATCATTTTGAATAACTTTGTAATAGAAAGGTTTTTCAAAATCTATTGTTTAAATGGGCTTTTTGGCCATTTAAAGTCTATATTTCATTTTCAGAGAATGTTTTATGAAAAATGATTAAAAAATCCACTTAAACGACAGATTTTGGAAAAGCTTTATTCTTTAAAGTTATTCATGATGATGTTTTCCAATGGACAGTGCTGTCATTTTTCATAAAAACTTTTTAAATTTTTCATAAAATCTTTGAGAAACTACAAAGAAATTGGGGGATACAAATTAAGTTGAGGGTAACATGAACCACCCCTACAAAGGCTGCCTTGCTGACTCGACCCATTATACCAAGGTCCAAATCCTCTTCTAGTTCTGCAATGGATACTCAATTATGAGTTTAGGCTTGGCCCGAAATATGGCTTTTGAATATTACACTCTGTTCAGATTTTTCAGAAAAAAAAAAAGAAAAAAAAAAGGAGGAAGAAAATAATAAAAATGTTTAAACTCTTAATTCTTATCTGGAAATGATATTTTGAGTTACGCATGAGGAAGAAGTAATTTATATATTTTACATTTTTGACACATACAACATGTTTTATTAAAAAATATACATATAGATGACATTAAAGATGGGCCCTGCTGGGTCTATGGTACTGGAAAGGTAAAGAAACTGTTTCTGGAATGGGCCTATTTTAATTGGGGTTACGCTTGCCCGCCCATAAACAGAAACTATTGTTGTACTTTTTGAAGGGACATGAAAAGCCCTTGTCTTATAATTTTTTTTTGGTTAAACATGAAAAACCCTTGTCATCATTATAAAGAGGAAACGTTTTTTTTCTTCCAGCATTCTTTTTTTGACCTGGAACCATATATTATAATTTCAGACATCTTTTAGTCATACCCAAAAGCCAAAAAGGTCGAAGGTGGCTTCTGAACTTTTGGCTTTTGGGTGGGTGCTTTACGTGGAACAACAAAGTTCATGTTTTTTTTATTTTATTATTTTTTATGGCAATGAACAAGATTCATTTTAATATTAAAAGTTCTTCATTAGTCAAACTTTGGTGAGAAAATCAACTAATATTAGTGCTTGGATATTTTTGTCTGTTGGTTGGATCTTAAAAAAGAAAAAATATTCTGCCTTTACAGTTCACACAAATACACAATCAAACAGCCAAATATACTCTTTCTTCCCCTATCAAGGAGATAAATGTCTTTTGCTGTGTACCATCCAGAAGGTGAACCACCACCAACAGGCCAGCCCAATGATAGGATGGGTCGGCCTTATTTGTTATAGGGCTCTAGATATTGCAACCCCTTCAAATGATCTTTCTACTTCACTAATTTTAATTTTTTTAAGGTTTTAGAAAATATAAAAGGTTTTTATGAAAAGTAGCCATGTAATCTACTAGAAAACATCATTTTGAATAATTTTGTAGAAGAAAGTTTTTCTAAAATCTGTCATTTAAGTAGACTTCTTGGCTATTTATAGTCTCTATTTTATTTTTGGCTAAAAAGTCCACTTCAACTATAGTTTTTGGAAAAACTTTCTTTTACAAAATTGTTCAAAATAATGTTTGCTAGTAGATTACGTGATCACTTTTCATAAAAACCTTTTATATTTTCTTAAATCTTAAAAAAATTAAAATTAGTAGGGTGGGGATATCACTTGAAAGGTTTCAATATTGGGACCCATTTGTTATATGCAACGAAGGCTCTAAAACTATAATGGGCCTGCTGCTTGAGGTAGGATGATTGCCAGAGAATTTGGAATATTTACTATGTTGCTGCAGCTAGGGTTGCAAAAGAACCATGCCCTTCGTTAATAGCTCGCTAACTAGCTCAATAAGATTCATTTAAAGTTTTTTTTTTTTTTTTGTTTTTTTGGATGCAATTGGAGAGGTTTGAATCCCTAACTTGTTCTGATCTTATCATTTACCTTACCTTCTCTCACCACTAGACTAGCCTCAGTAGCTTGATTCATTCAAGTTTGATTGTTTGTTAAACCAACCAATTAAGCTCAGGCTTGAGTTTAAACTCGTTAATTTTATAAACAAGTCAAGTTGGTTTTCAGCATGAGCATTCATTGGGGAAAGCAGAGCCAACTTCTACCAAGCTCCTAGCAAGAAAGAAAACAAAATACGGCTTTATATTCTTTCATTGTCGCTCAAATGTCCATCTCTACATGTTGGTTCAATGTGACTGAAATATTATCTATATAGTAATATAGCTATCAAAATAATTATTTATTATACAGTCTAATCTAGGAAATTGTAAATAAAAGCAAAAGCAAAAGCAAATTTATGTCCATCTAATTGTTATTCAAATGTCCATGTCAGTTCATTACGGGTGGAAAATTACCCCTACATTTACCTATAGCATTATGCTGTCTAATCTATCAAATCTCAATCAAACTTTTACACACTAGAGAATAAGACAGAGACCAATTAAACTTTTAAAAAATATGTGTCATTGGGGTCAGATGTTAATGCGTATGGAAATATACCATGTGTTTGGGTTTGAATATTTAAAGAGATATTTATTTTCATCTTACTAATTTATTAACAACGGGCCAAGTGATTGTTCATTGTACTCTTTTATTGCCCTTTGTCATTGTTTATTGTACTCTTTTATTGCCCTTTGTCGTATTTTCTTTTCTAATGCAAATCAAATTAGACCAACCTCGTGGAAGTTTGTAGATTATACACACTTTTATTTAAGCAAACAAAAATACAATAATAGTGTGTATACATATATCGTAATAAAAAGGAACGTGCATGCATTGTAATTTGAATGTACTCTTCGTGTTTTTGATCTTTTAAATCCGATTAATCCTTGGAACGCAACTAAGATCATCATTCACTTACTTTGCATTAATTAATGATTTAGGATAGACTTGACTAATGGCTAAGTGTTCTCTCAATAAGTGAGAAGTCGAATCCATAACTTTCACTTTAGGCGAGGCAAAGCAATTAAGAGAAGAAAATAGGTGAGCAAGAAAAAACAGCTTAAATAAGCGGTGGGAGGTAGAGAAAAGTGAGTTCTTTCTTAACAGGAGTAATCATATAGCAAGGATAGATTTTCATGGGAGGCTAGAACTTCTTGTTTTTATTTTTGTGATGTCTTGGAGTTTCTTGGTGGTGTTATCTTTTGCAAGCTCGGATTTGATTTTTTCATTGGGGTTGTGATAATTTGTTGGGAGATATGGTGATTTTGTTTAGCGGGGTTTTGAGTTTTTATGACTAGACGGTTTGGGGTGGTCTTTTTCTTAACAGGAGTAATCATCTAGCAAGGATTGATTTGGAGGCGGATTAGGCTTTAGTCCTTCCTTTTTTTTTTTTTTTTTTTTTTTTTTTAAATGTATCCATTCTATTTTGATCCAATGGGGCTTTTATACTTTAAGTCATATATAATTGTAACATTTTAATTATTATATATATTGTTTTGCTCAGAACAAACCATACAAAATAAGAATTAATTTGGAAAAAAAAAAAAAAACAAGCATAAATTTAGAAATAAAAAAATAAAAGATTGAACAATGCAAAAAAGTGATACAATATGATTACTTGATCACACCTAATTATACAGTATATACTGCTTAACATTATGAATAGAGAAGTAGAAGAGTCATAATCTTAATATTACTCAAAAAACTGATTTTGTCATATACTTCAAAGTCATTTTGAAATACCGTCACATGTATAATCTAATCAAGTATGGAAATATATGCGGGCGGGTGGGTTGGATTTGGTTTTTCTCTTTTAGAATTGCCAACCACCCACAAAATCGTAAAAAAATTAAATTTTAAACCACTATCCACCCATCCTATCCATTGAATCTACTTAAAAGAGTCAATACTAAATAGGTTATGTATCAATTTGGAAAAACTGGTTAAGGGGTCATTATCAAATCGTACTAAAGCTCCAGCGCTCGTAGAAAGAGGTAGGAAAGAGGTAGGAGAGTGTGCTACTCCTTCGTAAGCCCTTTTGGAGTGAAGCTACAGTGGGTTGCGTTCTGGCTTCGTGTGCTTTTATTGCTGACAAGTCCTTTCCTACCAAGGCAAGGGGCGGCCTGATTCGACATTGTTGAGCACTCTACTCAACAGTTTGAAAACAATCACAACTCACAATATTGGCAAACCTGCCAAATAATAAATCTAAGGGTAGATATCTGTTATTTTCAACTTTAGATTTAATGTATTATTAAATGTAATTAAAAGATTAGTGGTTTTATGGGTAAACTACTTCAACCTCCCTGAAGTTCGGCTTAATTGCATGTACTTCCTTTTAATTTTCTTTTTCTAGTAAATTATAATTACAAAGTGGGTTGTTTTTAAACTTATATAAATAGTAGACAGACCAGCAGATTTTAATTACAAAGACATGCAATTTACTAACGATTACTTACTTGCACTGATGTGTAATTACTTGGTGAAAATGGGGGAATTATAATTTAGTCTGGTTACTGGCAAATAGTTAATTACTAAGTAATTATTAGTCGTAGCACGGTCAATCCGTAATTCCCTCTTCATTTTTTATTTATCATTTTTTTTAATTGGTAAATGGATTTTTTAAGAAAGTAGGCAGACGGCAATCCGTAGTGGGGACGAAAATGATATGATTCCCATTCTTGCTAATAATTTCTCTTGATCAAATCACACGTGGACCGAAAGCGTGGCCTCCAACTGTAACAATCATGCCATCATTAGAAGTTAGAACCCTCTTAGGGTTCATTTTCACATATTCAATAATAGCCTTGACGTGTCACTTCCAAATAGAAGAAACAATGACTTTCAATATGTTTCATATAAAAAAATGTTATAAGGTACAATATTGTTGTTGCACGAAGCTGCCCTGGGGGAGAAAGAAATCCAAGTATCCTACTGGTCGCAACCAAAAAAACAAAAGTCGGAAAAATAAAATTAATATTTCAAGATCCAACAAGATCATGTTTATTGAATTATAATAACACCCACAGATGAAAGCACAAAGAAACCTAGTACAAAGGCCCAAGATGGTAATTTGCCAAAAGGCCACATAGGAAATTAGCCAGCCCCATGCCAATAATATCAGATACAATAACAAACAAAAGCCTGTCTGTCGCTCCCACCTGGTTGGAGGGAGGAAAGAGGTGTCATTGAGAGAGAGAGAGAGAGAGAGAGAGATTTACGGGCAATTGTTTCTCTCAGAAGGATTGAAGAGGGGACTGTAACCAACGGAAACGTAACTATATATACATATTATTATTCATAGATATATTTGATGTACAACGAAGTTTACTTGGCTTAAAAAACAAACGCAAGCAATCTACGATGAACAAAGTGAAACTTGGTTTTGCATTTCACATGGACTTTAGAAAAGCCTGTCTAAGGTTCCTCACGAGATCCATCAGTGTCATGCAGAATTCAACGTCCATCTGCAAGAAATGACTAAGTTTTTTGTTATGGGTCAGAATGAAATCCAAGGAAGAGTTTTGGCTAGCATAAAAAAAAAAAAGAGGGGGGGGGGGGGGGGTGGTGGAAGAGAGAGCATTTTTTTTTTTTTTTGCATTTTCACAATATTGTTGATTTGTGATGGGTTAGAATCAAATTTGTGAAAGTGTCCGTCAAGCATGATAAACTGTCATGAAAGAATTTTTCTTCTAAAAATAAGCTAGGAGAAAAGAAAAAGATCTTAAGATTATCTAACTGCCACTAATGGTGAAAATATATAAAAGGGTGTTTAATAGATTTATTGTGATGCAATAATTTTGTTTGAAGTAATGAGGAAAGTCAAGTTTGATTGGCATATTCTGAGTCTCCTTAATCATTCTAGGGAGCATTTTATGGCATACATTGTTTTATATTTTGACTTTTTTTTTTTTTTTTTTTTTTTCAATTTTACTGATTGATAAGTTATAAGTTTGTGTACGGGGAACCTACATATTACATTTTATTAAAGGAAGCAAGTAAAATGAACACTCCCGGAGGGGTCATGATTGAGAGATTTTACTGTGAACTTTACAAATGGCACATTCACGGAGGGGTGCAAATTATCAGTCACAAACAATTTAGGGATTATTCTGTCTACTTTTAAAGTGTGGGGGTAATAAAGTGAAGTCTCACTTAAAATCCAAGGATAGCTTTTTTAAAATTTTATTTTATTTTTTTATTTTTTAAGTGTGTGTGTGTGTGTGTTTTTTTTTTTTTTTTTGGTAATGTACTTTGTCAGTTATATTGATATTAAAAAAAAAAAAAAAAATTGTATGGGCGATTAGAGATCTGCAGGGAAAGCCTCAATTGCGCACACATTACATTCGAATTAATATATATATTGAGAATAAAACATACATAACCAAGTGTAGAAGAGGACATATCTTCTCTAAAAAGAGTCTAATTTTGCATGCTTCAATTAATCCGTAAAACAAGCTATTTTAAGTCCTATATTTCTTTCTAATCATTGTTATTAAGTATCAACATGTTAACTATATTAATATATATTAATTCCAATAAAAATCTCCCTCCATTTTTATGTCACCCTATTTTCAAAATTTTCCATACATTGTCAAATATATATTTTCTTAGTTTATCTAATTAGTTTGCATATATGTTGCATGTTACATGTTTTCATATCATAATTAAATTATGTTTCTGTTCATATTACATGTATCTGCTGCACCCCTTAGAATTTGAATTTTTGTTATCAAGTCGGTTTTTCTTTGATCTCTTTCATATCTTTCAGTGCGATCGATCTACTGGCATACCATTATCTTTTATAAAATTAGTTTCACCTGTAAACTAAAATAAAATCAAGGTTAAATTAAATAAGTAAGGAGATAGAAATAATTACCTGAGCAACAACAGTAATAACCATAGTGTAATTCCCAAATGGCAAGACACTGCTATGGGTGATAGTTAGATGAAGCTTCTCTATTTTGCTTAGTATTTTCACTATAAATCCTTCGTGTTTCTCACAGTGGATTCTAATGAGTACATCTTTGTTTGAAACTCTTGCTTCGATTTCGGGAAGTGGTTTTCCAGAGCGGTTAACAAAATTCTCATCTGATGAGGAGGCATCATTATCAGCATAGAGCCAAGACCTCTTCACAGAGATCACTGATTCCATTGTTTTCTTCGCTACCTGCTCCTCAAGCATCTTTACATGTTCTTGGAGATGTTTCAAGTACTTGACAGCATCTCCAAGAACAGAAGCTTTGTCCATCTGTGAACAAACATTGATATGATTTACATAAAGACTTAACTAAGAAAGAAATCAATTCATAAAAATAAAATTTGATTTAGTCTATCTTTACAACCAAATTAAGGATTACATATTCCCATAGTCAAAGTCCTGTACTAATTAATGAGATCAATTCAATTACGGTTTTTTAACAGAACCAGTCGACCCAAGTTTCCAATATATCTGAAATAAAATTAAACTATAGAGGGGATCGAGTCTCCTTTTCCTGCACGTACTAAATAATTAAGTAGGACATCCTCAAAAGAGCATACTCAAAAATCCCGACATAGACTGAAATAGTTTTGCCATATTTTCAAGGCACACGGTTGCTCTGATTTTTTTTTCTCTAGGTGATCCATTCAAATAATTAATTCTGCCATGTAGTCTACATTTATGGAAGATGTTAAAGTCGTCCAAGGGTTGGTACTTGAATCAACTCTTATAGTCCCTTTGCATTGAGGGACAGAAGTTTGTTTTTTTGTTTGTTTGTTTGTTTGTTTTTTTTTTTTGGCCACATTGATTTTACAAAAATACATATTCCACAGACAAACACAAGTATAGACTCAAAAAGAAACAATGAGTACTAAAACCACAATAAGTGAAATTTTAACAGGTTAACCTTTCGGAGCGAGTAGTGGATTTCCTTCCCTACTATAAAAACCCCAAAACAAGAAAAACAAAAAAATAAAAAAAATAAAGAAAAAGGAGTGAGTAGTAGAAACTGGTAGTACCTTCTTTAGGCCAGGAAGAAGGGCCGAAAGAGCTATGAACCGCAGGCTGACCTTTTCTCGGCGCTTTCTCTCGGCTAGCGCATGATCTATAGAATGTAAAGGATTCCTAGTCCTGGTACCAATCCTCCGGGTTTCCTGGCCAGAATTTGGTGAATAGTTTTCATTGTCACGAAAACCCTGAGGAAATGAATATGAGAAATCCATATTTCCTTGAGACACCAGTCTTGTCTTTAGGCTTCATGGTGCAGTCCAAGTTGTCTGATGCTGAATTCATGTTTCCGAAGGAAATTATGTGGGTGCAAGTAGACGAAGAAGGTCTAGGAGCTTTCTGTTGGGTGGTGCAAGAATTCCAAGTGCCTGGCGTCTGCAGGAATTGTTTTGCAGGTTTCTCGACACTTTGGATTGATGAGCCGCGCGCGCGCGCGCTGAGGATAGGCGTGGCCTTGGGATAAAAATTTGGGTCGGATGAGAAGGTCTCAGAAGAAAAAGACTGGAAGTTGAACTCATCAAGAGGGTTCATCGGACACTGATCAACGAAGATGGTGTCCTCCATTCCCTATATATATTTATTGAAACAACCTTTACATAAGTTTACAAACCGTATTCATACCCAACAACTCTATAGAACATAAAAATTGATGCCATTTTTATTTTTTTCCTTTATTTATTTATTTATTTTTTTGAGAAGCAACCATTGTTATAGCTTAGGTACACAACAGTCTTACCAGTTCGGATAACCATTTGGCCGATGTAATATCCATTGAAGCAGCTACTTTCGTTCTGTAGGGATGAATCAATGGATGCTGTAAGGATTAATATATATATTAAGCAACAAAATCTTATTTATAAAGGCTTTAAGACAGTAATAAATAGGATTTTCAGATTTTTTTTATTTTTTTTTTATTTTGGATACTCAGGTTTCCAGATTTCAAGTATTGATAATTTTTTTATTTTTTGGGTAGGCAAAGTAAATATTATTGAAGTTAAATAAGGAGAAAAGTACACGCATGAAGGGGGAGACGTACACCCCCACTAATCAAGTATTGATAAATGATTCATAATATAAATAAATAAAGAAAAAAAAATGCCAGTATTGATCATTGCCTGTTACAGAAAATAATAAGAAAAGTATAGAGAATTAAGGCCTGGAATTGAAATAAACAAATAATTTTGAAAAAGTCTTCACTGTATTATCAGAATAAGAAGAAGAAGAAGAAGAAGATGATGATAGAAAGTCAAGAACCCGTATTGATGGAAACTCAATCTCTCATGCAGGAAAAAAAGTTTCACATATCAGAGCCTAAAAGAGCTGATGGTTTCTTTTATATATAAGCGGGTCAAAGAAGAAGGCTCAAAAAATCAAGAAGCTAGAGAGTCTCTCATCATTGGAGGAATTTTTGGATCTGTACACACAATACTATTACATTAGAGTTGAAAACTTACCTTCAAAGAAAGACCTAAAAGCTTTCCTTCTTCCAATTCAACGGGAGAAGAACCTACCTCCTCTTGTAGTTATACGTACGTACTGTGGATGATCAATACCTATCCACTCACACGTGTGGAAAAGTTTGTACTTTTTCTCATCCTGTTCCTATGATGGCATCTCTCTCTCTCACACGCGCGTATTTTTGGCCACTCTCCCTTGGATGATACGCCCCATTATTGTCAAATGTTAACCTACCAATACAAAAATTTAATTTAATTACTCCCTTCGTTTCATAATAAGTGTTCTACTTTTTTTTTTAGGATGTTTCAAAATAAGTGTTCCATTTCAAAAGTCAATGGACCTTTTTTACTCATTTCCTAAAATACCCTCAAAGAGGTTTTCCTTCTTTTTCTAATGCTTTACAAAATTGAGAGTAAAATTGGAATTTCAAAATATATGCTTCTATATGAAAGCATTTAAAAGGGTTTCATTAAAAAGCGTGTTTTTTTAAAGGAGACACTTATTATGAAACAGAGGGAGTAGATTATTTAAATCCACCATTTTCTTGTACAAACGTTTGCAAATTCAACTGAACAGAAATTCTAAAAGAATTTGAATATAATCAAAATGACTGTAATTAAACTGAAATCATATGACTGAAAGTGATCCACAAAGTTAAGAAAATAATGCTAATTAAAACAAATTTTTTTCTTCTTCTTCTGCTGCATCGTAACAATGTTGCAGCGAGAATGGGTCATATCTAGATCTCAACAGACTTTAATTTCACTCTTTCGTTCCCTGATCTAGTGATGTTTACCAAGCAATTGTGCGAGAAAAGAATTCGGACCAGCTACAAAATTTTAATTAGATTATTTTGATCATTACCCACATTTGTTTGTTTAACTGCATGGCATGTCTTATGTGGATAGTTACTTTTCTAATGAAACTTATTAATTGATTAATTCAACTGTCACGTCAGTTGGCAAATAAATTTGAACAAATGAGTTGAGATATATATAGCATCACTCTTTAAAATTTATACATTCGTTGCACATGTTGACCTGTTTTTAGTTTTTGATGGTAATAGCATGATACCATAGGTACATGTGCACCCTCTGGCTGATCACGAGTTTCACGGATAAGCATTTTTAATGGTTACCTCTGGATTATAAAACACTATTACCAATCTATATGTCCGTAAATTGAGTAATTACCAGTTTTAGTAAATTTTTTTTTTTATTTTTTTTTTTTGATAAGAAGACGACTGGTTTAATAATTACACAATAGACTATTTCTTCTCTTTTTCCTTTTTTTGGGGGGAAATACCATAGACGATTTATTTACCCTAATCAACAAAAATGTTTTGAAAACTGTTTGGATATTCACCGAGTCAAGTGGCTTCTAACTTGATTCAATTGGTCAGGTCAATTAGCTAACTGGTTATGATATATAAAACTATAAATAATCAAATTAATATTATAAAATTCACCATTATCTTTAATAAGAAATCTAACATAAGAGTCAAAATGAGATCCTCCGATGTAATTTCTCATACAAATATATTAAAAGCTTTAACGCTCACATTTAGATTTGAGGATCATAAATCATAAGTCATATTCAAAACAAAAATAATAATTCATGTCATAACCAAAACTACAAATTAAAGGAAACAATATAAATAATAGTAATTGTAATGGGTCTCAAAAAAATTTAAAAAAAAAAAATAATGGGCAAAATAAAGTCATTAGAATCTAGATGTTACCATTCTCTTTCTGTTCAAATTTTTAATAAGCATTTTTTTGGCTTTTTATTATTTTTTATATTGTCAGACCAAAAAAATTTTTATTTTATTTTTATTTTTATTGAGCCACTTGACGGAGCCATTAACGGGTCAATGGTTCAACCTCGTCCCACTGGTTTTTCCGCTTTTATATATTTTTGGGTTGTTTGATGGGTAAGTGTGTGGGGTCCGGTTTAACCAGCCGGACCCAACCGGTTTTTTAAACACTGGTTGTAGCTTGCTATGGCTGTTATTTTGTAAGTGAAAGGCTGTATAATTTATACTTTAATTAGTCAAAGTTTACCCTCTTTTTTTGTTTTTTTTTTTTTTCAAAGAGGTATTTAACATAGTGTTGAATGCACAAAATCCATTGCCTTGAATTGACAAATTCAAGAAACTGGTGAGATCTTCATCATAAATAAAAGTAAAAATTTATAAATAGTGGCATTTCGATTATGAATTTTTAAGAATTGATCTTATAACTTCAACATTAATAAGGATAAATCTAACTTTTAAAAATATTTTAAAACAATTCTCTCTTGAATTAAAATACCTTGAATTCTGCTTTAATTTCAATACTACTTAAAATACCTTGAATTGTATAATTTTAAATTTAAACCCAAACAGGCCCTAAAAAATTAAAAAAAAAAAAAAAAAAAACTATGCATCGAATGTGCTTTTTCCAATTGGTGTTCAATAGAAGCCAATGGGAAGAGACACCATCATCGTATGATACACGTGGTTAGTTAATTAACTTAGATATTAATTACTACACGTGTAAATCTCACATATATTAATTAAACACTCTTTGTTTTATCTCAAGAGTTACAGTCTTGTTCTTCCCCCACAATCGCGAAAGCTTTGAAAGCAACAATATCTGACGGTTTCTCTCTTGTTTTCCTTTTATCAATTTGATACTTATCACATGTTTTAAGTCAAGTTTGCATGTCACAAAGGGGTCCAAAAGCTTTATTTTTTATTTTATTTTTTATAACAAGGACTAATCTCCCTCACACATGTAACCTCTCTATCTCGCATGCACCAAAGATAGCCTTTAAGGGAATCAAATGTTTTGTGCATGGGATTTCAAACATCTGACTTATTCTTCTTGAAGTGCTTATCAAGACTTAGCTTGCTACTAGGGTAACCCGACCTCGGGGTTTAAAGAGCCCAAATGCTTACTGAAGAAGAAGCTTAATTACTTCATACGAAGTTGAAACTTTATGGTCGTAGATTACCGGTACCAATGCATGATTCATACAACTCAACTCAACTTAATTAAGCCTTATTTCCAACAATATATATGGGGTTGGTTACATCATTCAGTTTTATTACGAATGTCTGTTAAATCATTAACACACATGTCTTTTCTCACCATCTTTAATTAACCACATTATTTTGAACCTTCCTTTAATTCTTTCGAGACGAATTACTTGAATCAAGTCACAGGTACATTTCTAAGTTTATGTTGCACCAGTGCATGATTCATGAGTTGCTTCAATATTTTTCTCCTGAGCTTTGTTTTGTCATTGTGATAATAGAAGAATTCTAGCTAGCATCTCACAATGATTTGCGTACTGTAGCGGTGGGGTAATTCAAGGTTCCAAGTTGTCACCTTTTCCTCTCTCTCTCTCTTTTCCCTTTTTTTTTTTTTTTTTTTTTTGGTTTTCGTCAGTGTGCTCTTGCAATCAAGAGGAATAATAAATTGTATTTCTATTATTAGATTAGTTTATCGCTTGCATGAAAGATTCCTAAACTCCTAAGCCATGTCAGATTTCTTAATTTAATGATAATCCACGGGTAATATTGAGCTGGGCCGAATTCTAGACTCTTCATTTGTAAAACTTTTGGAAGGAGTAGGAACAATTTTTATTTAAATAGAAAGCTAACTACAGACAAATACGTACTACAAAATCTTTGGAATAGATTTTAACTAATCATGGGCATCTTTCACAGCCTATATAATTAAATCCTCTGAAAGGACAAGCTCAGCTCATCATCACTGCCATCATATTTTACTAAAAAAAAACAAAGAAAAAAAAGAAAGGAAAAGGGACTCGTCGTCTAAGAATGGATGTCACTAGGGAAAACAATATAGATTTTCATTTGTCTTGTAATGCACAATAGGAACCACCTCGATCAATAGGTGCATGTGACATCATTAAGAAAGAGCTAGTGTGAAGATTACGTTACAGTTGGCCTGCATTTTTTTTTTGGGGGGAGGGGGGGGGGGGGGGGGTTGGTTGTTACAGTACGTTGAGAGTAGTCGGCTTGACTCGTAACTTTGCTCCCTACTGATGAACTTACTTGATCCCCTTATCCCCCACCAAAAGGTGCATTTTGAAATTACTTGTCCCTTGAATTATAATATTTTAAAGTCTCTCACAAATTAATTTTTCTACATTGAACACCCTCTCGGTGGCTCCACTATATATGTATGTATATAATACCTTAAAAGACCTAATGGCGGACATCTCCAATGACATGCTATTTGCCTTATGCATGCCAAAGACAAAATATAGCATGTAGTGAAAAAAAAAAAGAAAAAAAAGAAGAAGCTCCAATTGCATGCCATTTGCCAAGCCAAAGTAGATATAAGATCTACTTTGTGTCAAATGTGGCGCCAAGTACGTATAGCATATGATATATATATTGCCAAGTATAGCATATGGTATATATATATATATACATATGTATATGTATATATATACATATGTATATATTTTAACCTCAAGGGTTAGTCTAGTAGCAATTAAGTTGAGCCTTGATAAATTTTTTAGGAAGTGTACATCGAGTATTTGAAATCCTACGAAAGTGTTGATCTCCTTTGGGAGTACCTCATAACATGAAGGACTTATTAATTACCAGATACATGTGGGATGAAAGGATTGTTATTTGCCTTATGCATGCCAAAGCCAAAATATAGCATGGAGTGGAAAAGGAAAAGGAAAAAAAAGAAGAAACTCCAAGTATAGCATATGGTATATTGACAAGTACAACATATGGTATTTGTATATATTTTAACCCCAAGGGTTAGTTTAGTAGTAAGTTAAGCTTTGATAAATTTCTTAGGAAGTACAACATATGGTATTTGTACGACGAGTGTTTGAAACCCTACGAAAGTGTTGATTTCCTTTACGACTACCTTATAGCTTGAAGGGTTTGGTAATTACCCAATACGTGTGGGATGAAGGGACTACACGTGCTCATGGGATTTGTCAAGGCCAAAGTCTTGGACACACACCCTTGTTATAAATTCTTTTAAAGACATTTTATATTACCATTTTGCCCTCATAAAAATATGTATTTTTATAACTTTGAATTAAATTGATGAATTGAAGCTTTCAAAATACGAATTATGCCGATTAAGAATTCTTATCTATATATATATATATATATATATTAATGACGATTAGCAAGAAGAGGAATGATATTTAAGAAGAGGTATGATAGTTGCAGATATAGCTAGCATTACCAACGAAGGTTGGCCTGAGTGGAAGGGGCTCTGGTCGCTTAAGCAAGGGCTCTCGGGTTCGAGCCCTTGTCGATGCAGCAAGTTTTCTTGGGAGAGGTCCTCACTTCGGCGCTCGACAGTATCTCAGAAGATTAGTCTTGGGCGAAACTTAAGGACACCTTAGAAACCAAAAAAGAAGAAGAAGAAAAAAGAAGATCTAGCTAGCATTGGTATTGCAAATATAGAACAAAAAATTGAGGCAGGTATTCCAAAATATAGTCCATTTTGACGTTTTTATGATGCAAAATATAATTATTTTTTTATCAGCAAACCGATAATTTATAGAAAGGAAAGAGAAAGCACCCACATGCAAAATATAATATTGACATTGCAAAGATTGCACAAACCAATAGAGAGACTTAAGTTGTCTTCATTTTAGCCCTTTTTCATGCGTATATATCATCAAAATATGTCACAGGGAGCATATTCTCTTTTTTTTTTTTTTTTAATTGTTACTGGGCAAAAGATCTTAAGACCACTCGGTCAACCCCTCAAAATTGGAAGCACCTAATTCTTATTACCCTTAAAAGTTCGTCATAAATCATACTTATGATGCTAAAATCAACCACGGTATAATTGTTCATTGTTTGGACTTCTGATCTCAAAAGGGGCAATTCGTGAGCCCTCAACGACTGGCCAACCCGGATAGGGTCCAGCCACATTGTTTGATCAAAGCTCTAAAACTATAATGGGCCGGCCTGCTTATTGCTTTAGGATAATTATTGGAGAATGGGAGAATAAATGTAAGGATGATGAAGATGGAATGATGGAAGGGCATTACTCCTCGACAATATATTTTTGCCATTTTCATTCACTACCTTACCCTCAAACCATGAGAAGAACTTGTGTACCATTGTGATGCAATGTGTCTGTGCTGGTATAGTGTTGCAAACAAATAAAAATATTGTAGAATGACAAATACGTTATAACAAAAGAGGTTAATTTTATGAATGAAATTTTATCAAAGTTTGACTTATAATTTGTCATATATATATATATATATATACACACTTTCTTTGACCCATGCTTTAATACATGTGTTATTTTTACTGTACATTTATTAGCTTGTACTACTACATTAATGTGATGACGTGGTGTCACTATTTCACCCAATTTTTTGCTCTACAATCATGGTGCACCAGCATCACATTATGTTACTGTGAGAGAGAGAGAGAGAGAGAGAGAGAGAGAGGTAGGTACAATCCTCTCCAGCACATGCATCAAATATATATGATTTTCCATGTTCATCCAAAGCTCGAATTGGGTGGGTTAAGGCCCACCCAAGTTGCATCCCCCCCCCCCCCCCCGCGGGGGCTAAAAACTTATAGTGACTTGCTTGGGGGCATTAGTGGCTACAGGAATTCAAATGACAGCTAGTAGGGAGGGTCTTGCATGCCATTTGAATGGCATGGGAGAAAAAAAAATGAGAGAGAGAGAGAGAGAGAGAGAGAGAGAGAGAGAGAGAGAGAATGGAAATGGTTGAGATTTGAGAAAGCTTGCAGAATTGGTCACTATACTACCAACAAACTAGAAAGAAAATTATCACATCGAAAGGGAGAAAAATTGTTACAAAACAAGCTGCACCACTGGAATAAGGGGATCCAACGGCCGCAATTTGGTCTTCAACATGGGGCAGTTAATTATTTATTGGAAGGCAGAACCCACCTAAGCTTACACCAACTTATCTCCGAGCAAGAAAATGACAAAAGCAGCTTTGTATTCTTTCCCTAGCTAGCCTGTTGTTCAAATGTCCACGTCGGTTGGTTCATTATGGCTGAAAAATTGTGTGTTATCAAAATCATTTTGCTTATACTGTCTAAAAAAGCAGTTCTTGAACAAAAGCAGCTTTATGTTTTTTCATTGTTGTTCAAAGGTCCTTGTCGGTCCCTATTACCAGTGGAAAATTGCATGTGTTGTTTGTATTTATCTTTAGCATTACCTGTCTAATCTAGAAATCTTAATCAAACTTCTACTTACTTAGAAATTTTAACTTTTTTTCTTCCTTTCTTGGGTTAAGAGGTAAGGTTTTAGGTCTGTTTGGTCATTTAATTGAAAATTAAATGATTATAATATATTTTAGAAAACACAAATTTGTCATGAACTTTCAATTTGCCACTCATAATGAGGTGAGAATTTTTTTTTCCTTTAGATCTTAGTTTTGACATAACAGACTTATTTAAAGTCAACTAGATGAAGTCGATTAGTGACCTTTGATTGTTTAAATGAAAATTAAACGATTATAATGTATTTCAAAAAACAGTAAACAAATTTGTCATATTAAATTTTGACTTAGGCACTGGTAACGAGACAAGCTTTATTTTTCTTTTTCTTTCTTTAGGAGATTATCCAATCATCTTAGTGACCCTAACTGAGTTCGTGGCGTGTCGTGTTTAGGAGATAATCATGTCATAGATATAAATACATTGTTGGTATTAATGATTTATTCCAACCATAAGTTCATTGGTTGCGTTTTCAGCAGGTAATTAATGTGCAAAGGTGGGAAACAAAGAAAATAGCATTGAATCATATAAGCCTCCAAACAAGCATACACAGTCACCGACCATTATTCGGACTATTTGGTCTAAAGTCCGAAAAAGTCTAACAAACCAGTTGAAAACTTAAATTTCATCTGTCCTCGGCCGTCACCCTTTCGACACGTGTTTATTTGAGATGGCCGTAATTGTTTTTGGTGTAATAGCCACCTTCGAATGCCGTCCATTTTGGTCGGTTTTTTGTTGTTTTTTGGTACAACATTCTGGTCGGTTTTGGGATAGTTCTATTTCATCTACTGCGATTAACTCATCAAGGACGGTTTTTACCACACATTTTTGGGGCTTTATCAGTCCAACCATACCCAAAATTGGAATTGCTTCCGAATTTCGGTAAATGAGTTGAAATTGTTCTCAACTTTGTGTCAAGGGTGAGTTATACTTAGGCCGGAGTTTGTATCATTCGATAATTTAGTATTAGAGTTAGTCATTATGTTGAGTATGTGATCGTACTCGGGACGTAGTATGAATTGCGACTCTCAGTGGTTGGTTGTCGCAGAAGAGACTAGATATAGGCTAGATTAAAATTACTTAATTGGTATTATTTATGGGCACGATATTTTAATTGGTAAGTGAAACCACCAAAAGGAAAAAGCTATCCTTGGGTCACTGTTGATAGAGTGGACCATTGTGGACATTGGCTGCGAAAACGTAATAGTATGGCACGATCCTAATGTCTCATATCGGTTAAGTATGGGTTTCACCATGTGTTCTTGGACACTCTCCCCTTATAAGCTGGTTTTCAATGGTGATTGGTGAGTTCTATCTAAGGGTTCATATCATAACACTTGAGTTCCATCTATCTCATCTCATCCGTGCCATGTCTGATGGCTGTATCACGAGACTTTTGTTATATTACAAACGTATGATGGGCAAACCGTTGTAATTTTATTTATTTATTTAATAAAAGAATTATAAGTATCAAAGAGCAACCCAGAATCTCAACTAAGTTAGTAGTCAAAGCACATGCGTACTTTTGCCGTTCACAAAAATACATTTACTCAAAAACCAAAACCGCATAGATCTGTTCCCTGTATTCTTTTTTCTTTTCCTTTTTATTCTTTTTTTCTGTTGGGTGGGGTCCTAATATGGTGTTCAAAATGAATGATTTAACTGCTCCTTCTAAGATGTTAGTGAGAACCCAGTGGAGAGGTGCTAGAGACAAATGGGTTCCGCTATGCTCCTAGGTCGTCGTAAATTAAATGTGCTACTACGTTCACATATATGCGGTCGGTCCATCACACAAGGGGATTAATATTTAGAAAAGAAAAAAAGAAAAAAAGTGTAGCTTCATTCTTTTTATAACATCCTTAGTACAAAATTAGATAGAATACATCACAGAATCATATAGATCAAGATTCGGCATAATGCCTAGCTACCAACAATATATGCGCTAATGACCAACTTGGAACAGTCACAATTACATACTAAATAAAGTACTTGAGGGATCCATGTCTGACATTTTAACCTTATAAATTTCTTGTACTAATTTTTAAAATAATTAGAATACTTGTAAGCGAATGAGAGAGAGAGAGAGAGAGAGAGTCAAAATGTTTAGGAACTAAGTGGATCCATCGCAATCTTGTGTGGGGACGAAAATTGTCCCCATCCTAAATAATAAATAATAATTTCTATTCACACAGACCGGAAGATGTGGTTCTCCTACTGGAAGTCTGGAACGATCCATCCGTCATAATTAAGAACCCTCTTAGTAGTGTCACATGTTCACTGAAAGCTAATTAAGGTATGACTTCCAAATAGAATAATAATTAATTAATAATGCGTATTAATATGTCCATATAATTAATGTTGTTTGCATTGTTGGATGAAGCTGTGGATAGGGAAGAAAAAATATCCACATGGGTGCGACTCAAAACAAAAAGGAAAATCTCTTAAATGAATAATTCAAGACATATCTAACAAGATCATTTTTATTATTATTAAAAGAAAAAAAAAATCCCCCACAAATGGAAGCACAATAAAATTTGGTACAAATGTCCAAGAGGTAATTCCTAGTTAAAGACACCTATATAAGAAATCAGACCCATTTAACATCTTGAAAAAGAAACACCTATGCATCACTCCATCTAACAGTAGGAAAAAACAGAAGACCATTTACAAAGAGAGTGAGGAAAGAGTCTCATTGAAATGTCAAACCTCTCAAACACCCTCTACAAGAAAAGCTGCGGCTTCTTTTACAACACGTGGGGTAATTGAACGTGGTCAACGCTTCAACCACGCAAAAAACACAGCAAAAACCCTCCTGCAGAATCAAACCTCGCAGCAAAACAAGGCCATTGTAATGGCAGGGTGGTCTAAGATTGAGGGAGAGAATCACAGGCTATTGTGACTCTCAATCACAAGGTTTGAAAAAGTTACTGTAACCAATTGTAACTACACATAGTGTTTTGGGGGGGAGGGGGGGTGGGGTGGGTGGTGTGTAGGAAAAACAGATGCAATTAATCTTCGACGAACAGTGTGAACTTGGTGCAGCATTTCACATGAACTTTAGGAAAGCCTGTCTTAGGTTTCTCACGAGATCCTTCACTGTCATGCAGAATTCAACGTCCATCTGCAAGAGATGACAAAGTTTTTGTGATGGCCCAGAAAGATTATGGAGAAATAAGCCTTTACATTAAAACATAAGAATAAAAGGGTTCCCAATGATTTTATTGGCGTTGGAAAATATTGTCATTCACAATTTTTAGAATTCTGGGTGTTCTAGAAAACGTCTAGAAAGTGGTATTTTCTATTGAGAGTTGTCAACGTTCTTGATGCAGCAAAAAACAGAAAAGAAAAGGAAGATCCTAAAATTGTATGAGTACAGATATATATAAATGGAAGAATCTCAAGTTTGACTGGCATTTTGAAAGTCTCCTTAATCATTCTAGTCAGCTCTCTTCGGCCCATGGCTGAACATCTCCATCCGTATTTTCGTCTCCATATTTTCTGATATCTACATTCATTCTCATATATATTTTTGGTTAGGTTAGTTTATCTATCTACTTTGCATATTGCATTACATATTTTTCATATCATAAATTATAGTATATATTTTGTTCATATCACATCTCCTGCACCCAAACAAATTTTTTTTGGGTAAATACCCCCCCCCCCCCAAATAAATTTATAAAAAAAAAAAAAAAAAAAACAATTTGAATGGATGCAGGTATTGGTTTTTCTTCTCTTTTCATCTCTTTCAACAAGATCCAATGGTAACTAATATATATGAGAATAAAAGGGACAGAAATTACCTGAGCAACGACAGTTATATCCATCGCGTAATTCCCAAATGGCAAGACACTGCTATTGGTGACAGTTAAATCAAGCTTCTCTATTTCGCTTAGTATTTTGACAATAAATCCTTTGTGTTTCTCACAGTGGATTCTTATAAGCACATCTTTCTCTGAAACTCTAGCTTCAATTTCGGGAAGTGGTTGGTTGGAGCAACTAACAAAGTTCTCATCTGATGAGGAGGTGTCATCCTCAGCAGAAAGCCGAGTCCTCTTCACAAAAACCACTGATTCCATTGTTTTCTTTGCTGTCTGCTCCTCGAGCTTCTTCACATGTTCTTCAAGATGTTGCAAGTGCTTGATAGCATCTCCAAGTACAGAAGCTTTATCCATCTGCAAAAGAAAAAGAGAAAAAAACAGTAATAATGCTATGAAATATATTATCATAGTCTTTCACATTTTAAGGCAAAATTTGAAGATACCATACCAACTTGCTAGATTATGCTGATAAAAGAAAAAAATCTTGCTAGAATTTATCAGGAATTTATAAAGTATGCAGGATTACACCTGTACATATATATATACACACACAATCAAAGGATTAAGTATTTCTACAATCAAGGTTCTGTACTAATTTAATGAACCCAATTGAGGCCTTTTACTTGACATGTTAGCGTCTTAATATATTTACTTGAACAAAGTCTTCTAGTCCCTTAAAATTGTGTGTGAGTTTTTTGGGCCTGATTGATTATGGATGTTGGAATTCCAAAGTGATTTTACCACAGAAACTTCAACCAAATTAAAAGGCAAATAAAACAAAACCGCTCATATAGTTTTGAATTTCAGATCTCAAAGTAACAATTACAAAAATTCATCTTCCACAGAAGCTAGTGGGGAAAAACCCAAAAAAAAAAAAAAAAAAAAAATGGAAAAAGAATAAGATGAGTACTAGAACCATTGTAATTGAAATTTTAACAACGGGTAGTACCTTTTTTAGGCCAGGAAGGAGGGCCGAAAGAGCTACAAACCGCTGGGTGAGCTTTTCTCGGCGTTTTCTCTCAGCTAGCACATGATCTTGGGCATGTAAAGGAGTTCTAGTGAATGTAGTCCTCTGGGTTCCCTGGCCAGAATTTGGTGAATGGTAGTTTTGGTTTTCATAGGAACCCTGAGAAATCAAAGATGGGAGATTCATGTTTCCTTGAGTTACAGTCTTATCTTTAGGCTTCATGGTGCAGTCTAAGTTTCCATACAATTTCTGAGAACCAATACCCGGAGAATTGTTCTCGAACGAAATAAGTTGGGAGGAAGAAGAAGAAGCAGCTTTAGGAGTCATGTGTACAGCGGTGCAAGAGTTCCATCTGTCCATCTTGAGTTGCTTTGGAGGTTTCTCGCCATCGATAAGAGATGTTTTGATTGATGAACTACTGATGTTAGGGGGGGTGCCCTTGGTATCGAAATTCAGATAAGATGTGTAGCTATTAGAGGAGAAAGAATTGAACTCATCAAATGACTGATCATCTAGAGAGTTCATCTGGCATTGATTGATGAAGGTGTGATCCTCCATTCCCTGCAAATTTGGAGGAAAAAAAAAAAAGAAAAAAGAAAAAAAAAAAAAAAGAGACCTTCAGAAAATCTTAAAAAACCAATCCGTAGCCAAGAACTCATTCGGAGCTAGATAACAAATCTTACCAGCTCGGATAACCATTTGGCCGACGTGATATCCATTGAAGCAGCTACGTAGTTTCCAGCGAGATGGATTGGTGAATACTGTAAGGATTTGTTACGCAAAAGAAAAAAAAAAAGGAAAGATGTGAATTCTTTGATGCAGTTATAAAAAGGGTTTTCAGATTTCGATCAAGATACTGATAATTGATAATTGAAGATAGGAAAATGTAAAAAGGCCTAGAAATAGAAGATTTTAGATTATGAGTTCATCACTGCATCAGAATATGAAGAAGAAGACAGAAAGTCAAGGATCTACCAAGAAGAAACCCATTTATCAAAAGAAGAAAACCCATTGAAACCCTCAAGAAAAAGCTTCATTTGTTACATCCCTAATTTAAAGCATATATTTTGCTGAGACAAAAGGGGGTCAACAAAGCTCAAAATCAAGAACAAGACTCTGATCACTAGAGAATTTTATGGATCCAAAACGCAGTACACACGAGCTACATGAGAGTAGAAAAGCTTACCCACAATGAGAGACCCAAGGGTTGCCTTTTTGCCTTTTCTGACACGAGGAATTTTCCTCCTCTCCCTCTTTGTAGTTTCGTGCAGGATAATACCTCCTCTCTCGCACATGGGAAAAGTTTGTCTTCTTAATGATTCACTGTTCAAATGAAGGCTCTCTCTCTCTCTCCGTTGAGCCGCTCCATTATTGACAACACATTCATATTTGTCTTCTGTGGAGTCGCTCTATTATTGTCAAATGTCAACCTTTCAACCATATGAGTACACGAAATTAATTTGAATAGATGATTTTAGCCCACCATATGCCCCGTTCAAAATTTTCAAAATTTACTGCTCAAAGGAACATGTAATCCCTAGGGTTAGCCTAAGAAGATTAGTTTAAACCTAATGACTTGAAATATTTCTCGTTTGACAATATCCATTAAAAAAAAATAAAAAAATAAAAAAATAAAATCATAGTAATCAAATGGTTTAAATTTCAACTTATCAAGGCAGCTAACATGGTCCAAGACCACCGTTCATGAACTTGAGGTTTTAAGATTAAATCTTTGCACCTTGATTATCAGAAGAATGGAATTTATGGGTGATCTTATACATCGTTAAGATTAGTCTGGACTTAAAACGTTGATGGGAGTAGAACTAGGATATTTAATGTTGTTAAAAAAAAAAAAAAATTATTATATATATATTATTTACTTTTTGGACAAATGTATAAGAAGTCAAATAATCAAAGGTTCAAGCCTTAGGGGCATTGGCTGGTGTGTCATGTCCTTGTCTTTTGATGGTCCTTCTCATACATTGGAACAACTAATGTTTGGTAGGAGTGAAATCAAGCTATATATGACTCATTAATCTTTTGTGGAACGCTTGTAGTAGTACTTTTCCTTCTTAGTTGATTCATCTAAACCGTACCTCTCGTCTTTGGTTTATCAACGGATAAGAAAACTATTGTGGTCATGGTCATGAAGAGTCACTACGACTGACCATCTCTTTTATACTTGACAAGAGCCAAATGCTTTGATTTGTGATTAGGATAACCATCTTGTCTTTTGTATGTCCTAACGATAATTTTGCCATGACCGTGGATCCGGATCTTCTCAAGCAACTTCTCAAGCCCGCCCACCCCACCCTACCCCACCCCAGACCCCCAAAAAAAAAAGAAAAAAAGAAAAAGAAAAACCCAATCTCACTACTAGCTGGTCTCCTACTTCATGCATTAAAAAGAAACTAGTAAAATACAAACTATAGGAAACAAAAAAGCTTGTCTCTAAATACTAGTTGGAGTGCCCAAGTGGGCTAAATTAATATGGGATGAAAATTAACAACTGAATTATGAAAGAAACGCACACACAGCCCTATACCCCAATGCAGCAAGACACACTACAACCACCCCAAAAAAACTAAAACCGGAACTCTATAATGAAACTTCCCCAAAACACACTGAAAAAGCCATCCCCAAAACAGACACTGAAAAGCAAAACTCACAACACGAGATGACTACAAAACATATTCTAAAAGCATCCCACACAAATGTCATGCCTAAGCGAGAACGGATTAGGGATTGAACAAGGATTTGTTGATGGCTTGAAAAAAAACCATCACCCTGATGGTGTGATTCGTTTATATATAAAGGTAATGAACAATTCGAATTAAAAGCCCAAAAAAATCTGACCTGATCTGATCTCAGCAACTTTTTGAACTTTTGATCCGAACTATCCATTGTTTTTATGCACGGCTTTCACCGAATCTAGATCCATTAGGGACCCGTTACAATATGCGCCTAGTTTGATTACTGCAGCATACAGGCACTTGATTCTAGTAAACCATTTTTTAGAGGATAAGGAATTTTTTGAAAATGCTAGGTCTATGCGAATCACCTGGTTAAAATTGAAATTAATTTAACTAATCGATCAAACTGATTTTATGGGGGGTTGTTTTGTTGTCATTGTATTCTTTCTTTATCATTAATAAATTTTCATATATTTCGCTGATAAAAAAATATGTCGCATTTATACCTTCACTTGAGTTTTCAAATTTTTTTTTCCCCTTATGATAATAGCTTGAAAAATGATATTATAGTTATGGGTGTTGTCGCTGGCTCTCCCTCAAAAATTTCATGGAGAAGCATTTTAATGGTGAACTATAGATCATAGAACACTTTCCTCCTTAATCAAATTCACCAATCTATTTCCAAAACACAACGCTCTCTATTTCCTTAATCGATCTAAGGGATTGATTTTAAGTACAAGCTAGGATGATTACAATTTTTATTTTTTTATTTTTTTATTTTTAAGTATATATCAGGATGCATGAGTTCTGTTAATAATAATAATAATAATAATACCATAGACGATGTATTACCCCTATCACTAAAAATTGAGTCTTGTGCAGTAGCCATGTAAGCCATATGACTCATACTTGGGCCTTTTGAGTCATGAAGTTTGAGCCATATAAAATGGAATTGGTTCGAGATGAGATTCTCAGTGGTGACTGGTGGTGGTCATAAGCCGAAAGGAATATTTATGTAGCACCACAAAATAATAATAATAAAAAAAAGTGCTGAAAGGAATATTCAAATACAATTCCGACCAAGTGGGAAGGTTGGAGATATTTTTCTTTTTTTTTGCCCCCTAAAAAAAATAAAATGAGGTAACATATATTCTGCTAACGTGTTGGGTATATTTGACACGGGAGCATGCCCTACTTGATGATACGCGACACTAGTTGGAGTCGAAGGTGTCTTATGGTCAAAACATGGCTTCTTTCTCAACGCGGATGGTCAAATATGCTATAACCCACATGCTGCGGCCATTTGCTACCCACCGACCGCGTTATTTATTTATTTATATATGTTATTAAGAGAATTCATTTTATCGTTAGATTGCATTTAAAATTACTAAAAAAACTTTAAAATTTCATTAGACTAATAGATAATTTAGTAATTTTAAAACTTGAAAATAGTTACCATCCAACATTTTCTCCTATTTCTTCTACTCTCCAACTCTCTCTCTCTCTCTCTCTCACGTTTATCTCCTAATTTTTTTATTTAAAAAAAAAGAAATAACTCCCTCTCTCTCACATTCCTATATCTCTTCTACAAACTACATAACCCTCCAAAATTCTCTCACTTATTCATTTTGTTGCACACGCATCGCGTGTGCCTGATAACTAGTTTTACTATGGATAGATAGAATATATTCTCATCTTTAATATTTCTATAATCTTGACTCTGAAGTTACTTACTTTGTAAATAAGGATAATACCACTAAGTTATTATGTCATCGATTAACACTTTGTTCTATTTATCTTACAATTATTTTTATAAAAAAAATAGTAATTGATTTGTGGTAGAAATTAAATTTGCGATCATTCGCTAGCTTGTACCATGATCCAAGTGTTTTATCCCATTATAGTTCACTTAGCAGAAAAAAAGGGTGTTTTATCCTATGAAGTTATCCAATGTGGCAATATTAGTTTGAGACAACATGGCGTTAAATTTATCTGACTCTTCAAAAACATTGACAAAAACAAGAGGTAAATTTCGAATCGTCCCCACGTTATAGTGTTTGGGGCGCACAAACAGAGTATTAGTCCTGTTTTTATAAGAATACTCTGACATAAGTTGGCGTCAAAGCACCCTTGATAACTTTGTCAACTTCACACGAAAGTATAAAAATAAAATTACACTTGCGGTCGCCTACAAAACAGTAATTACAAAGTGCACGTTTTTTTTGTACTTTAATTAATTTGTGGGCCGCCGGCCAGTAGGTTTTAATTACACGAACATGCAAATTCATTGTTCATCTCAGGCGAAATGGCAAGATACTCGTTTTGTTCAAGCTCCACCGTCCTTGACCACAATCCCCATTCTCTTTCGCCAAACCCAGAATTGGATCAAAACCCAAAATCAGATGGATGTTTACCTTAGAAAGAGATTAAAAACCCATGTTTCCCTTACGCAGTAAATCTATGGAGTATGGTTTCTCTCCCCCTCTCATTCATTCTTCGATAGACTCCGATGCTTGTCTCCTCATATTTGAAATGAAACTTTATTTTTCCATTGGGTGTTGACTGTCGATGATAATGATGGTGATGATCTAGGTTGCAGGCAGCTTAGTAGCCCGATTGAGATCCACACAAATGCCGCAGCTTCGCTGGTTATGGAAGATAAGGATGGCGACCAGGGGCGAAGCTAGAAATTTAGTCCAGGGGAGGCGAACTTTGCCTACGTGTCTATACTTCATCCTAATTCAAAAAAATTGAAGAAGTTTTGTTTCAAAAATTTTCTTTTATCTTATGATTTTGAAATAGAAAAAAATACAAAAATTTATTATTTATTGATAAACCATATTTCAATGGGAGATGTTTGCGAGAGTATAGAGTTTCTCTTTAGTGAAATGAGAATTGAGGGGAATTGAGACTTTTATAGGGATAAAAAAATAAAAAATAAGAGAGGTGGTAAAGGAAAATAACGGGAGAAGAAAAAATCTAAGAGAGGAAAATCTAGAATTTCTTAAAAGTTTTAGATTAAAATATAAATAAAAGGAAAATGAGATGAGGCAGCTGCCCCACCTCACTATAAGCTAGCTTCACCCTTGATGGCAACGATGGTGATGGCAATGGTATTGGATCTACAACTCTACAATGGTGTGGGGGGTGTGGTAGTGAAGGAGGGTTTCTTCGATCGCTATCACTGTATTTAGGTCTTCTTTTTCTTGTGTCAGGGATGGTTGGGATAGTGAAAATGGAATTCGCAAGGAAAAATTGAAGTTCAACAGAAATGAATTGCTTCTGCAGGGAAATGCTTAGAAGAAGAGAAATGGGTTTTTTGATTGATTGGTTGTAAGGGTATTTTAGACAAATAGGTACGAAGCAAAAATGATAGGGTAAAAAACAGTGATTTGTCCGTGTTGCCTTCGTAATTAAAATCTATCGCCTGGGTCACTATTTGATAAATTTGCAAAGATGGACCACTTTGTAGTTACTATTTTCTAGGTGGACCACTTTAAATTGTAGATTTTGAAATTTTGTTTTTATTATATCCTTATATATTATGCTGTAAACCCAATACTTTAACGTGGCAGGCCTTTCAAATTTTCCATTTTTGAATATCTTCTATCATTCATCATTTTCTTTTATTATATGCTTTGCCCTACTATTAAAATAATACTAACTTTAAAACCCCTGCGATGCACGGATTAATTTATAAAAAATAATATTATTAGCAAATTAAAATTTTAACAGAACACTTATTCTCTAAAATAGTAAAATATATTTGTTAATATAATATGTCAATTAAATTGAAAAGATATAGACAAAAATAAATAAAATAGTTCAATCAAAATAATTTTTGGTGTGATGTTAGCATAATGTATCACACAAAATTTAATTATACTCCCGAAAAAGATAAATTATTTTGAAAAACAATTAATTTAATAGTAGAAACTTATAAAAAAGAACTGATACATTATGATATTTAGTGGAAAAAGATTAAAATTCTCTAGAACTTAGCCCATCCTACAATTATGGTTTTTACATGTTGGTATATACCAAAGCAAGTATAGTTGTTGAAGGTGTCTCAAAATCCGACAGTGGAGATTGTAAAATACATGACAATGATGAATCTTGGTCTTTCATGAGGTTTCGAGTGGATTTCACAAAGAGTGAAAAACCATAGGGAAAATATCATAAATGTGTTTGAGATTAGAGCATAAAAAGATGAGAAAAAAGTCTAGACTGAGAAAGAGAATAGGAGAAAAGCCAAAAGGAGAAGAAAATAAGAGAAAGTATAAATGTTTTCAACTTTATATAATTAACCATTTGGAAAAATTTTGATTAAAATAGATTTTTTTTTTTTTTTTTTTTACCCGTGTCAGAAGCAAATCGGGAGAATTTGAAGATTCTGGCGGATTGTGATTTCTTTTTTAATCATCTTTTCCTCTGTTTGTCTCTTTTTTTAATTATGACTATTTATAATTTCATACGTTTAATTTTTAGGAGGGGAAATGAATAGGCATAAAAAAAACATAAAAATATAGTACAGTCTATTAAGTTTGAGTTGAACATTGCATAGTATGGGTTTTTTAATCTTCCCATATAAAAACAAAGAAATATGTAGCGAACACCAAGCGTCAACTTACCTCCATCGCATGAGAAAGAGCAAGTAATACCAACAAAAAAAAAAAAAAAAAAAGTGAGGAATTTATCTTTTGGTGACCACTTCCCAGCTTCATACCAAACAAAGAAAGTTAGTAGTCTTTTTGAAGTACTTATTAAGTCAATTTGTAGCAAGTTGATAGAGAATATCCTTTGTTTGGTATTAAGTTGGAAAGTGATCACTAAAATAGTTTTCCCAGAATTCACCAAAAGTAACTTTTGGAAAAATTACATTTTAGTAATTGCTTCCTAACTTAATACGAAACAATGAAAGTTAGTTGTCATTTTGGCCCACATTGGTAGTCACTTTGTAGTAAGTTGATAGATAATATCCTTTTCTTGGTATTAGGTTGGAAAAGCGTTACAAAAATGTAATTTTACTAAAAAACTTTCTCCTACTGCCACTGTTTCCGCATGTGAAAGGAAAAAAAAAAACAGAAAAAAAATTCTATGTTGACACATGGCACAAACAGGTGACCTTTCCTCCGTTTTAGATATATATAATAGAATATTGCACGAATGACGTTGGTAGGGTGATCAGTTTAAATTAAGACTTTAAAGATTATGTAAAGATAAATTTCAATCTTTTCCCTTTCCCACCTATAATTCAAAATAAGCGAGTCCCACCTAAGTTCTTCCCTTGCTGTAACTTTTTGACTTTTTTCCATTTTTATTTAAATTAAAGATCCCACATGCATGATTCTTCTGTTAGGAAAATCAATCCAAAAGCTGAATCAAACCCAATATTTAGAGTTTTAGACGAGATGAGATGTGGGATTTTCTAGCACTCCTCATTTGCAGGCATAGTTATCAAAAACAGGCCAGTCTTACCTGTCCAATTAGATTGATTCTCTATTGCCTTGTGTCATATAAAAAACACATTTTTGTGTGCAAGGAGGGGTAACCCTAATGTAAAGCCATCCTCCCACTACTCAAAGCGTATGCCTTAAGTTATATGGTAAAGTAAATATTATATAAGGTTTGCACCCTACATAAAAGTAAATTGTGTTTAAATTAAAATAATTTAAAATTAGTGATAAACAGTTCAATTAAGTGACATGCGGTTGAACTGGTGACCCAATGACCCATGCATCATTCTTATGGGGTTGATTTTCGACTTAGGTTTGATAATTATGCATCTATACCAACAAGATAAGAACGAATTTGTCATGAGGAGAACAAATAGGGGCTCATGAATGGGTCAATAAGAACAGTCATCTCTAATTTTCGTGTGCAAAGAGGCGTAACCCTAATGTAAAGCCATCCTCCCACTACTCAAAGCGTATGCCTTAAGTTATATAGTAAAGCAAATATTATACAAGGTTTGCACCCTACATAAAAGTAAATTGTATTTAAATTAAAATAATTTAAAATTAGTGATAAACAATTCAATTGAGTGACATGTGGTTGAACTAGTGACCCAATGACCCATCATTCTTATGGGGTTGATTTTCGACTTAGGTTTGATAATTATGCATTTATACCAACAAGATAAGAATGAATTTGTCACGAGGAGAGCAAATACGGGCTCATGAATGGGTCAATAAGAACAATCATCTCTAATTTTCGTATGCAAGGAGGTGTAACCCTAATGTAAAACCATCTTCCCACTACTCAAAGCGTACGCCTTAAGTTATATAGTAAAGCAAATATTATATAAGGTTTGCACCCTACATAAAAGTAAATTGTATTTAAATTAAAATAATTTAAAATTAGTGATAAACAGTTCAATTGAGTGACATGCGGTTGAACTGGTGATCCAATGATCTATCATTCTTATGGGGTTGATTTTCGACTTAGGTTTGATAATTATGCATTTATACCAACAAGATAAAAACGAATCTGTCACGACGAGAACAAAGACGGGCTCATGAATGGGTCAATAAGAACCATCTCTAATTCCATGTTAGAAGAATCTAACTCAAAAACATAAACTCTATGTAGAGGGCCAAATAGCTAGGCATATATATATATATGAAATCATAACAATATAGAATGTGGGACTTATCAACATCCTCTCGCTATCATTTCGAGCATTTCCCCTTCTTTCTCTATCTAGCATTTGAATTTTTTTTTTTTTAATATTTAAATAATAGGCCTTACCTGACTGTTTTTTTCCTTTGTTTTTTCTTCTCAAACACTTCTAGCCATTTTCACTTTCAAGTATATCCCCTTGACAGACCTACCCCTTATATATTTATATTTATCTGCAGGTTAGAATTGTGAAAAGAAAAATGGGGGAAATTTTAATGTGACAGGGATGGGTTCTTATTTGCAGTTATATGGGCATAGTTGGAGTTGTGGAGATGAAGGAAGAAAGGGAAGGTCTTCTGTTTGGACTAATTTCCATTGATCTGATGCCTCACTCCCATAGATTTAACGGAGATTGAGTGGTCAAGATTATGCACTCAAAATGATTTATTTGTTTATTTATGCATAATTAATCTATTAGATAATAATTTATATTATAAATACCGCTCATTTGGCCTGCGCAGGTCTCAACTAGTCTATTTTAAAGAAACCCATGAAGACACTACATTCTAAGAAGGCCATTTTCAGTAATGCAGGATAATCACAGCACTGCATATGGGATGACCTGTGACTTCGTAAGCATGATGTAATTTTTCAAACATTTCCATATTTCTAGTTAGGTTTCGATTAGCCGTAGCTGTTGATTAGAAACAAAGCAAATGATTAAAACAAGGATTATGATGATCCATGTAATTTTTATAATATAATTCTCCTTAATTAATCGCCGGACAAGGCAACAATGCGCCGTGGAGAAAGGAATTAAAAAAGAAATATATATATATATATATATATATCCTGAAAGGGAAAGTTAATGGGTTTTGGTTGTGCTTATTTATTTAATTAGTTCCTTCTACAATTAATTAAACATCAAAAGGTGGAAATTTCAGAGAGGCTTCGGGAAGTATATTTGTTTGTTGGAGTTCGATAATGACCGATGGAAAAAGATACTGTCACATGATAAACGTGGTTGGTTACTAAACTCATATTAATAACTACACGTGTAAATCTTTATTATATGCTACGCCGTATTTGTTTTGAAAGGGGAGTTGAAATCTTGCCCTTCCTCTTGTTTCTATTCAATAATATCATTCTGCTGAAGATTATTTATTGAAAAATGAGTCCTTGATAGTCCTACGCTGGTATATCTATCCCAGTATTTCTTCATTTCTCATAAAGGAGAGGTTTAATTTGGAGTTCAAAAGTTGACCTAGTTACTTGAAAATTGGGTGGAGAGAAACAGTGGTGGAGCTAGGAATTTACTTTAACTAGGTCAATTTATTTATTTATTTATTTTTTTCATCATCTTATGAATTAGAGAATCATTTGAAGTAGTCTTGTAACAATGTTCTTTTTCTTTTCCCCCCCATAATAAACAATAACAAGAATAAAGAAAATTTTTTAAACTTAATAATTAAAATAAAAACTTATTTATTTTTTATTATTATTTTTTTTTAATGATGTGCAATTCTTGACGGTTTGACTCCACCTTGATCATAAGCCTTTTGTACGTGAAACTGAGGTAAAGTGATTTCGAATATATACAACTTCCTGCAAAGATTGATTAAGACTGGGTCTCAAAACCAAGACTTTGAGATATTACACTTCTATGGCTTGGCAACTGAGTTACCCGTGCGAGTAAGACTTAAATATCCATTGATAATAAAAAGGATACAATTAGAAAAATCAAACTTTTGTGAAATAAAAGGGGTAAGAGTTATCTATATGAGGAGAAAAAGAAAAAAGAGGATACTACAATTAAAAAATGTGAGGGACCAAAGAAAAATTTAGTATGGTCAAATTTAGAATATCAAAATATATGTAAAGTAAAGAAAAAATTAATGGATGAGGAGGGCCAGGTGCCCCTTTGGCACCCGTTGATCCATCCCTGGAGGGAACCTACCTATGGATAGAATGGGGGTTTTGCATCCCTAGCAAAGAATAAAAAAAGGGCTTATGGGCGTCGGGGAGCGGAACGGGGATGCTACATGTCCTAATAATGGCATAATAATGACAATTTTGTCTGGAGTTTGGCTAGCTAGTATGACAATATGTTGTTGCAAATTCAAACCGAGGAAAAATATTATGACAATTTTGTTTAGTCATTATTTTATGTTTTTTCACAACCTTAGTTTGTCTGCTATTGTATTTTTCAATGATAGACTATCACATTGGAATTCAATCTAAAAGCTACGCTGTTGCTTGTAATGCAATTAATTATTCATTAAACACCCAGATGTGAAAGCTGTGGAAGTGTCAAATAGCCATCAAGCAATGACAAAATATTAGTATTTCTCAAAAACAAACTCATATGTCCTAAGCAATGAGTCAGCTATTGTTAATTACATCAAATAGAAGTTGAAACTCTATGCTTCTACAATATTGGCCGGTGGTATACGCTTTTGGTTGCATTTTAGTTCAATGCATGATTCATGACTTGCTTAATTAAATTTTCCTTCAAGTTTGTTTAGTCATTGAGATAAATAAAACGCTAGAATCTTACAATGATTAGCAGCAAAAAAAAAAAAAGGATTAGCTTTTTTTTTTTTTTTTTTCCTGAGCCTTAACATATCAGGTTGAAAGGTTTTTTTCCCCCCTTGCCCTCTTGTAACCAAGTGGAATAATAAATTATATTACTTCTATAAGATTAGCTTATCTTGGAAGGTTCAAACAAATGTTAATTTTTTTAATCCATAGCTTCTCGAACTGGGTCTAGCCGTCCAGCCTCTCGATATATGAAATGTAAATTTACATGGAATTTTAATTAAATATACTACATATCAAGTCTTGATATGGCCTAGCTACCCCCCTTTTTTTCGTTTACCAAAGAAAATAAAAAATACTACATATAATATCAAATTTCAATTAGTTTTGTAACTACTTAATCTTCGGCTTTGATCTTCCTAGCCTAATTAGGTCACGAAAAAGACAAACTCAACCTATCACTGTATTGTGTGGGAACAAAATCTTAGAACTGATATCATTAGGGAAAGCAATTGAAATACGCTACAGGAACATCCCCAACAAAAAAAAAAAATTATCCCGATGACTTACCCAAAAGAATTTTAAAAAATAAAAAATAAAAAATTCATCTTCACTAGGTAAAATGATGGAAATTAGTCAGAGCAAATTAGGTTCAGATATCTCATTAGGGGGAAAAAAAATGATGAAATCATTAAAAAAGAGCTTCTGTAAGGATTACGTAAGGTGCCAAAAAATAAAAAAAGTCGCATGACGTATACATTATCATACTGTATTATTCATATGACCTCGGATTTAGTGCTGCTCATAGTCATATGTAACTTATGAACTTATAGGCATTCTAATTATGGCCCTAAAAGGGACAAGTATATTTATCCTCTGACACTTGATTGTTGCATGGGTTCAAATTGAAATACTATCATAAAGTCAGAACCTGTATCCTATCCCATATCATGATAGGTCCTCCAGTCCATTTTTCTAACTGGGTTTGATACTCAGAACTCGATCAAGACCTCCTTGTAATTAATTGTCATAGGGAAATTAGATGCCAGTTAAGCTTCAAGCCCATTGGCATAGATTTCTTTGAGCTTCTATACATAATGAAAATAAATTTGTAATGGTGATCGAATAGTGGCAAATAGTCAAATTCTATTCATGTGGGCAAAGCAGCTTGTTTCCTCTGGGGAAAGAAGAATAACTTTTTCTATACTCCCAAGTCGTGGATCTTGGGAAGTCTCATATCTCACATCGATTAAATATCAAGTTTAATATGGTTTCATATACTTGTTTAGACCCTCTACTAATAGCTTAGTTTATTGGGTAGGAAAACTTAGCATGGTATCAGAATATGTTGTTTTTAGTCCCATTTCGCTTGTGATTGAACCGTCTTTGTTGTCCTCATGATTATCCATTCTTGTTATGTTAAGGTTCTACATTGCTTAAATATCGTGTTTGATATGACTTTGTCAATAATTTATACGGCCAGTGATTCTCAAGCCTTCAAGAACGTTAATTTATGTAGAGTGGGCGCCGGTCTTACCTGAATTTCAAGGGATTACCCCTGTTGGCCCCCAAAAATAAAAAAGGTTACAAATTGGTGGTATGTCACCTGTGTTAAACTACTCGATCTTTTAGCCCCCAAATAGTTAGATCTAGTAATCTGGTCTGGTTTGGATTGGTATATATATATATATGGATCCCGACTTGGGTGCAAAACCAAAATCCAAATCCAAACCCAAATCCAGCTCTATTACACATATCTAAAACATGTTAGCTTGATGTTAAGAATATATTCAAAATAATTATTAAATCAATTTACACCTTTTTTTTTTCCCTTTGTTTTTTTTGTTTTTTTGGATTGGGAAATTTACATAATTACTAATTAGTTACTGCTATTTGAGTCGCTTATGGGTTGGCAGGTGAGTGTCCTGAGTCCTGACCCAGACTCCACTCTTCTATCATTTTCTGGGATTTAGTTTAATACAAAACCAATCACAACTAGCAAAAAATTTCAGACCAAAACCCATTTATTTTTGTGTAGGGTGGTGGGTGCACTCTGAATTCCGCTCAACTCCAGGTAACGGATCTGGCTCCCGACCCAATGTACCAAGCCCATCCTCAAAACGGGCCTTTTTCTGCACAAAACTTACCACCTTCCAAACCCAAGTATTTATACCACGAGCTTTGTAGCTTCCGGCCAGTAGTATCTCTTCCTTCATTGTATACTAGGGAGGTAAGGATTCAAATCTCGAGTATGCAACCATTTGATTATTTGACCCATTCGAGTAAAAGATTACAACAATGATATTGTCCAAATACATGAAATGGCTTTGAGAGAGAGTTATGAAGAGTTGAACCCAGGACGTACCTCTTGGTTGGCAAGAGATTCTAGGAACACTCGATCCATCCCTCAAAACTTATCTGCTTTGAGTAAGTTGCAAGTTAAGGACGTAATCCCACATATATATAGTTCAAAAATCCTTTCTAATGAGACGACGTGAGACAAAGTACATGGATTTATCAATTCAGCTTCACCTCATAGATGACCTCTTTGCCTTGCGAGTTTTGGCTATTGACTCTTGGTCACTACATGTTCAAATAGTGTATTGTTCAATTCTTACATGTTTTTTTGGATTTAAATCCAATTAAATTTATGTAACCCAACACCTCATTATAACCATAGATGGAAAACCATACATCCTTGGGTCTGCAATCTTATTTGAAATACTACGTGTATTTACGTGCAGGCCAGGTGCATATTGCATGTTGCTTAATAAGAACTTCTCCAAGTTGGACTTTTCCACTTAAATTTATAACCGTAATCTCATTCGCGTATCCTTCTCGAATTTGAGTTTGATCAACATTATGTACCGTACCAGCTGACACCACATAAATACGACGACGTACTAAAAGACTATACAACGTTGGATCTTCAGTAATATTCACCACCACTTATGTGTGTGAGTGGGCTGATATGTTTAGTCCCCTCTTTTTAATTGATTGTCCTATTGAAAAAACCACTCATTTTTAAGAAATCCAGTTGTTACCTTCATATCAAAGTATATGTCTTAACATTCCAATTTTACCTTCAAGTACACAAAACGTTGGAAAAAAATAAAATAGCCATGGGAAAGGGTTTTTTTGGGAAGCAAATAATTTTCTTTTTTAATTTTTAATTTTTTTTACTTTTCAAATGTGATAATAATTTAATTTGAAACATTTCAAAAAGGAAATGAGGCCAATAAAATAGGAATGGAGGGAGTATATAAAAATTGTGCCCCTAGCTAGATCATGATCCTATTCATAAAGAGTTTCGGGGAAATTAGCAATTATCCCTAATAGGAAACTAGTTTTAACAATAACCTCATTATAAGAATTTTCAACTCCCTAATCCTTTTTTTTTAGTATTTCTATTAGTCATAAGGAAATCATTTTAAAAAAATTCTCACATTAGCCTTAGTTATTTCTAACTTTTTGAACAAATTTCCTACTTTTTTGAACAGATTTTTACTCTTTACCATTTGAAAATTTAACCGTAGTTTTTGAGTTTCATGTGAACAGAAAATTCATCCTTAATGTGAAGTTTGTTGCCATCAATGGAAGATTGAGGAGGTTTGTAGGGTAAGGTCAACGATGAGCTTTGATCTAACCTCTAAGTAGATTTGCACTTTGCAACGATTGTTGAAGAAACCTCAAATCTACAGAAGGAATTTTAGATCTAGTGATGAAAACCAGGCCATGGTTTGAAGAAAATGGTCCTTCCTCAGATTTGCTTTCTCCCTTTATTCTTTGTCTTCTTCATTGGTTTTTTATTTTATTACCATTATGTGATCCAAACAGTTTTTTCAGTTTTGAATTTTTTAAGATCAATTGTTTTTTTTTGGGTAAATTCAATGGTTTTAAAAACATATAAATTTTTAGAAAAACCATTGCAGTTAATAACACTGCACTCCAACCAGTTACAATAGTCATATGCACAAATACATAGCACAAAGAACAATAAATGTAACAATTTACTACTTGAAGAAATGTTTTTTTTTTTTTTTTTTTTTTTAATCAGCAAAAGAAATCTAGTTTTATTAATCCAAAAACCAGACAATACAAATTGAACCCCCAATGATATACCAAGCCACTCTTACTTGAAGAAATGTTATTTTGAACCATTTTTACACTTTTTTTTAAAAAAAAAATTCATGATAGATGTGTACTTAAAATTTATGTGTTATGCAGTAACACTATACTGTTTACTATGTAAAACAAGTTGTACAACTTTTTTTTTTTTTTTTAATCTATTAGTTTCATTTTATTTCTTTTTTTTTTTTATGAGCAGATGTTATACTGTCAGTGGTTTCAATCAATTGAGGACGTACGTATCCTTTTTTATGATAGTTGTGTACTTAAATTCTTATGTGTCAACTAATAACACTTCATTGTTTAATTTGTAAAACAAACTGTTGTTGCTTCTCGAATCAGCAATGGATGAGCACGGGTTGTAAATAGTAATTCCTAAATTCATGTCAACCTTAATCCCTAAATTTATGATAGGAATAATAAGACTTGATTAAGAGTGGCATGGGTTGTAAATATTATGAAAGTTAAAATGAAGTATTTTTGTCAGTTTGGTGTGAAAATGGGTTATAGGGAAAACAATTTTGTTTGTAATTCAATTGTAAGAGGAATCTTATTCTATGGGGCTATGATAAAAAATCCCAGTAGTTTCTCCCTCGAAATTTTGAGCACAAAGCAATATACATGTTGGAAAATTTTAGACTTTTGCTATCTTTTTTTTTTTTTTTTTTTTGGTTGAAAATATATAATGGAAAAACATTTTATACTAAGACGTACTTCACATTCTAAGAACACTAGTAGAAAAATTTTAGTTTGCTATGTCCCTATTCCAACCCCCCATGAGATTTCATCATTGCTTAACCTATGCAAGTTGGTTGAAGTGCATCATGAGCCAAGGGAGATGAATTGCATAGCTGATTGGATGGCGAAGGGGGGTGTGTGTAGATCTGTCCCATTCTTGGTTTGGTTGTAAATGAGTTTTTTTGGCATATTTTCTCTTTCTGCTGGCTGTTTTTTTTTTTTTTTTTTTCCTGGGCTTTCCTCTACTGTCCTCTACCTTCCATTATTTCTGCTGCTCTTCTCTGCTGCTCTGTTTTATTTAGCTTGATGTTTCCTTTCTAGGCTGGTTTTGGGGGTTTTTCTGGAGTGGTCTTCGAGTGGCAGTGTTCTTCTTTTTTCTTTTTTCTTGTTTGGGTGCTGATGTTCTTAGCTTGCGGGAGAGTTATGTTCCTCTGTATTGGGTGTTGCATGTATTCAATCTCATCACTTTTATAATATACATTTTCCGTTGATCAAAAAAAAAAAAAAAACCCCATGAAAAGAATCCTTTCTCCGGGAGGTCTTTGAGTGACTGTGGAAGCAATAGTAATGTTTCCCTGTCCTCAAGATGCCAAATAATCCTACTGCATGAATTATCTTCTCATGGAAGTCTTTCTCACTTCTCAGCTTGTTGCTACAGTGTACATCTCAAATTTTCCTAACACAACTGAGGTATGCTCCAAATAAGATTAAGGCATTAATCATGGCAATAATAGAGTAATAATTCCAATTAAATATCTAATTATATATATATATACTCACACGCAGACTCTATAATGAACCATCCAATTACTATAATATTTATCCCAACTACTAATTAAGGGGAAGTGCTCACATGTACTTCGATTAATATCTCACCCTGTCATACGATTCATATATGTATATCAATTAGAGCATATATGTAACAATAATATGTGCATACAATATATGAGGGTAATTTTATTGATAATTCAATCAGGGGTGACAATTACACACAAAATATTTAACACAAAGGCCCAGGAGATCGATAATTCACCACTGAGGCCCCTAAAAACACTGATCCAACTTCTGAAAGAAAGTGCCTGTTTGTCCCTCCACTAGCAGAAAATAGACCAATTTTTTGCTGCCCTTAATAAGCACCCGGTGCAAACAAAAGAAAGAAGAAAGAGATTTCGTTGAAAGGATACCAAAAACTCAAACCTCTCAAAAACCCTAGTAAACTACTGCCCGATGGGTTCCTTTACCAGTGTGTGGGTATTTAAACGTGGAGAACCACGCAAAAACATGAACAAAAAACCCCCCACTGCAAATGGAACCTTACGGTAAAATAAGATTTTGATGATGGTAGATGGTAGATGGTCTAAAAAAGAGAGGGATTTACAGGACTAGGTTTCTCTCAGAAGTTTTCACATTGAATGTTGCTTGAGATTGTTTCTAAATTTTCACAGCTTATGTTCTAGTTTTTTTCCCAGCTTATGTTGTCATCACATAAATTTGAGAAAAGCCGCACGTAGGCCTTTCACTAGATCCTTCACTGTCATGCAGAAATCAGTATCCATCTGCAGGAAATGGAGATTATTAATAATGGGAACGAATTGAATACAAGAAAATGAACTTTCTCATCTACTTCATTACATTCAAGAAACAATGTAAAGGGGCTTAATCTAAGTATATACGTTCTTTAAATGATTGTATATTATTGCCATTTTTAAACAAGTAAAATGTTTTTAGTCATAATCGAGGAAATGCACTGATGTTTCCAAAAACTTTTTCTTGGGAAACAAATACAAAAGACTTCCAATTCTAAGAACTTTTCTTGGAAAACATATACGAAAGAGTTTGAAATTTTGAATCATTAGGTTCATTCCCAAATCCCAAGGGTACCACTTTTGACACTTCACTTGTATCTTCCCATACCGCATATTTTGATCAAATGCATGAGCAATTTATGAGTACATAAAAAGATCCTCTCAAATGCACTTGACCTTCAATTACACATTAGCTAACCATTCAAATAGTAGCATGAGAAATTTATGAGTACAAGAAAAGATCCTGTCGGGTGCACCTAACCGTCTAGACAATAGATGATGAATGGTTAAGATGTGTGGACGGTCAAGTCCACTTGAGGGGATCATTTCCCAAGGGAACATGCATCAAGAAGTACGGTGGAGCAAGAAAGCACTATGCACAATCTAAATATCAGTAAAGAAAATAGATAAAAAGGACTACTATAGTTACCTGAGCAACAATAGTTATATCCATGGCGTAATCCCCAAATGGCAAGACACTGCTATTGACGACAGTTAAATGAAGTTTCTCTAATTCGCTTAGTAGTTTCACTACAAATCCTTTGTGTTTCTCGCAGTGGATTCGAATGAGTACATTATTTTCTGAAACTCTTGCCTCAATTTCTGGAAGTGCATCCTCAGAGCGGCCATCAAAGTTCTCATCGGATGAAGAGGTGTCGTCATCAGCAGAAAGCTGAGACTTCTTCACAAGAACCACTGATTCTACTGTCCTCTCCTTCGTCTGTTCCTCAAGCAACTTTACGCGTTCTTGAAGCTGTTTCAAATACTTGATGGCGTCTCCAAGGACAGAAGCTTTGTCCATCTAAATATAAATTAAACATCGATGAATTAAAAACTAAAACACAATGATGAAAAGATTCTAATAGTCGATCCGATCTCTTCACAAGGGAAATGATCTAAGATATACATTGCACTAGCTAATGTTTTGTTTTTTAAGAAACATAGGGGAAGCGAGATTTATTGGATATCTGAGAGAAGGAAAATAGAAACCACCATGAATCCTAAAAATTGCATTAATGAAATTTCATGAAGAGAGAAAATATTTAGTACCTTCTTTAGGCCCGGGACAAGGGCTGAAAGAGCTATGAACCGCTGGCTGAGCTTTTCTCGCCGCTTCCTCTCTGCCATTATGTGATCTTGAGCGTGTGAAGGCGCTCTAGTCATTGTGCTCAATACCCTCTTAGTCCCCTGGCTGGCTTTTGGTGCATAGGGCTGGTTCTCATAACAATCTTTCGAAATCATAGATTGGAAGTTCATATTTCCATGAGACACCGCCTCGTCTTTTGGCTTCACCGTGCCATTTAAATTTCCATAAAACTGCTGAGTAGTGGTGGGCGGTGAACTAGGATTCGCAAAAGAAAGGAGCTGGGATGAGGAGGAAGAAGCAGCTCTTGGAGTTACGTGCTCGGTGGTCTTGAGCTGCTTGGTAGGCCTCTCAATAGACGAACCGCTCAAGGTGGTGGTGGTGCTGTTGTTTTTGGTATTGAAATTAGCAGTGTAGGAGGAATAGCTCTCGGACGAGAGAGAGTCTGGGAAATTCTTTCCTCCCAGGGCAGTTGCTATGTCTTGTGTGGCGAAATCATCGAGAGAGTTCATGTGGCATTGATGGATGAAGTTGTAATCATCCATTCCCTATAAATTGAAATCGATCACCCACAAGTTAAAGGACCTATTCACACACAATATATAAGGTGTCGAGTACAACACATATATGGTACTATATATCTTTCTTCTCATAACATTGTTACAATAATACTAAAATTGGCTTACCAGGTCAGATAGCCATCTGGCTGATGAGATATCCATTAACGCAGCTTCTTATATTTACACAGATATTGAGTACTGGAAAGATGGACCCTGGAAAGATGGACCCTGAAAAGATTAAAGAAAACACCGACATCTTAGAGATGAAGACACTAGCTACATCCGCAAAAGGAAAAAGTATTCCATATATAATTCAAGATCTTGATATTTGAAATAAATAAATAAATGAATCTCAAGGTCCTCTAAAAGATATAGGTATTGGTTTTGAAATTCACATATGGAATTTATTCCCTAGATGGGAAAAGATTCTTTCCACTGATAAAAGTATTAGACATGATCTATATCATTTAAATGATGAGTACGTTCCATCAGTAATGAATGGAAAAATCCATGTCTAGTACAAAATGGTACTAGAGAGGATTTGTGTGCCCTGGATACTATGGACAATGGAGAATTGAAGGCCCTAAACCAACCGACCCATCCCCCACCATCACCCCAAGCACACACACCCAAAAAAAAAGGGTATATATTCGGAGAGATATATTCGGAGAGAGGAGGAACGAGGGGGGTGGTTCATGTCTTTTTTTGAGGTAAAGATCAGAAGGACAAAAGCTATAAAAGGCACAAGAAAAGGAGAACAGCTCCCAAAGAAAGCAAAGCAGAATATCAAGAAACCCAAAAAAAATTTAAAAAATAAAAATAAAAACTATCAATAATTTGGATCTTTGAGGGTTTCACAGACATAAAGGGCTCAGAAAAGTGTTCATAAAACCCTAAGAATTTTAAGAAAGAGAGAAAGAGAGAGAGAGATGAAAGCTTACCGTTCTCAGGAGAAGACTAGAGCTTTCCTTGTCCAAGTAGCCAGAACAGACTTCCCCCTCTCCTCTCTTATAGGAGAAAAATAGTTGTAGTGACCCATCAATTCCTCTCAATCCCACGTGTGAAAAAGTTGCCCTCTTCTGTATTCGATCACTGTTCATTTGGAGGCTCTCTCTCTCTCTCTCTCTCTCTCTGTGACTTGTTTGTTGACGTGAGGTGGAATCATGGGTGGTAGACCTTAAAATAATACCAACTTGATATGGGTAGAGATATCGTATCTACAGGAATGAAAAAATAACCATTATTAGTAGGTATTATAATATTTTCTTTCTTAATCTGTCAACTTGAAACCCTAATGTGAAATTATTGAATATATTAGTGTCATTTTGGTCCCCATCATTTGTTAAGAAATTTAAGATGCTTCTTCCACTAGCCAATTAGGTAATCTTAATTTTCGTGACCATGTGTTTCCAATTTCAATTTCCCCCCCCCCCCCCCCCCCCCCCCTTCCTGTTATGTTTATGTCTCAGGTTGTTCTAGCATGCAGGCATTGTGAATGTGGAAAAGGCTACATATCCCATGTAACTGTAATAATTTTGGACCTTTTAATTCAGTAAATGAGGCCATGGTGACAAATTATACAAGATACCAAGATTCTTAACCTTCATTTGAATTCAAATTGAACCATATATTCATGTGTTTGGATGCAAGGATTGCCCATTGTGAGTAAACCTTCCCCAGTAGCAGCAGGGGAACACTGGATATATGCCTGGATTTTGATTTAGGATTTGAATATCTAAATCCAAGGTGGTACGGATTTCGAATTAATAACGCCTTCCGGGCTGTTTTTTTTTTACATGGTTTTATGGGTTTAAACTACTCAAAGATGTTTTTCGAAATTCAAACCTTCAGTGTTTAAAGCGTTGTAAACATTGAACATTGGATTTCAATGAGAAGCCCATCAGTCGTTAGACCTTGTAAATCCAACTAGTGAAGGAAAAATACGTTACTGCTGTGCTTGGATTGAGGAAGTTGATCCTCAAAAGGCTGGAAATGACAGCCTTAAATGTCATTTAGCTTTGCCTTTATGAGGACATTGTGGAGGGTTAATTTATTGCCAAAAGCCAAATATCATTGGACAGTCACAATGTAAAATCCTCGGAAGCAGCACACTTTTTTTCCTGATTTTGTTGTCCATTGAGGTGACAGTGGATTACTTTATGTGCCCGCGCCGTGGGTCAAAGTTGTATTACCACTTTCACACCATTTAATAGGGAAATTTTGATATATTATGTGAAAGAAAAATACTATTTTATCTATCTTTTGCTACCTTATGTGTTAAAAATGTATAAATGAAAGTAATCATATATGCGTGGTCTAACATAAAATAAAGAAAAAATTATCACATATGGATGGATAGAAAATATGAGTGAAATAGCTAGCATAGTCTATGCGAAATTGTTATTGTATCATATGCATGGGATTTGTAACCACATTAAAAGATAACCAATCAGTAATTGGATAATCTACTTGCTTGCATGTAAATTTAAAACTTGTCACATACTGCCGTAATCTGATATGTACCCACCCATATACAAGCAAATTTGGAACCGGTCATATCATATGGTAACTTTTATTCTATATGAAAAAATTAGTGTGAACTGAAATTTCAATAAAAGTAAGGTCTAAAATATCCTCAATTATTAATCCAAAAAAAAAAATAGATAATAAATAGAGCTCTTATGTGTGCGTGACGTTGAAGTAATAGGTCTAACCATCAATTCAAAGAAAACAGCGTAACGATGTGAAATCTGTAAAGTTTAAGCATATGGTGATAATCAACAGCTATGAGGTTTTAATTTAGTATTTTCCTGCGTCAACATGTGATGATATAGAAGGCTACTACCTACAAATTAGGAGTACGAATTGAAGATGAAAGTCGCAACAAATCCCATGTATTCCTTCACATTTACACATAAGCCCTAAGAGGCTCCTGGAAGCACATTGTTTATTAGGGTTTACTATCGGAGATGATGCCATCCCAAGATTATTGGGTGATTTTACAACTTATATATATATGATGCCCTTTCTTAGCACATAACGACAAGGAATATGACTCCAATTGTGCTTTAACAATAAGTTGCGACTAGGGGGTTATGACATCGATATCACTACACTAGATATGAAAGCTCCAAAATTGGATTTATTTTTAAAACCGCCCCCCAAAAAAAATGCACGTGGTCTTACAAATTACAATAATCTCAAGGTCATTATGAACCTAGATTAAATTGTCTCACAAATCATAGTTGTTTTGTTGTTTTTTTATTTAATTTTAAAGGGTTTTATTTGTTTTTTCGTGGAGATTTTTTTTTTTTTTTTTTTTTTTTTTTTTTTTGGTCTATTCTCTGTTGTGTTGGGCAGGTTAGCGGCGAGTGCTAATTAATGCCGTCTAGGGATGAAAATTTTGGATAGAGCGGCAGTGTATATATGTTGGTCTGGTGCTTGTTGGGTGGTGGGTTTGAAAGGGAAGTCAATGTCTTATCTTTGTAATTAACTTCTTTTTTTTTTTTTTTTTTTTTTTACTTAATAAAATTTCATTTTTGAAGATTAAAAAAAAAAAAAAAATGTTATACTCATCTCTTGCTGAAATAAATCTGTCTTAAGCGCCCTGTTTAATTAGTTGCTGAGATGATATATAGATGATAAGACTCGGGAACAAACCTCTAAAATATAAAAATTCTCTCTTGCCTTCGCACAGACGTATATGTATATACTATATTTATTTTCTTCAAAAATTATATATGGAGCATCCATCGATCACCTTGGAGACATCTGATAAAAAGAAAAAATATAAAAAATAAAAATGCAGCACTGAGGAATAAATTAACTTGTTTTGGATTAGGTAGCTCAGATTTTCCAAATCTAGTATTCATATGAAATTGGTCTGGCTACATTTAACAAAGCATCTCATAAGCACCAAAGTAGCGGAAACTTTCTATGATTCCCACAGATAAATAGGACAAACAACCACGGATTGTTATACTCCATGATCTGTGGACTAATCTCATATTTTAATATGATGCAATCCATTGCTTTGATCTTCACAGCTAATCAATTCACAGAAAGAAACTTACCCAAAAATACAAAACAAAAAATCTCACAGAAAGGACAACCAAAGCTACGGTCAGACTCGCATCTTTAGAATCATTTTCCATGGCCAAATATGTGTGTGTGTGTGGGCGCATGAGAGAGAGGGAGTCAGACGGAAGTAGAACCAAACATAAGGCCATTCACATTAAACTAGTCAACTTAGCGAGGGAGCTTCAATTAAGATTAAAATTTACTAAAAATCACAAATTACACGACAATCAAGTAAATTAATTATATTGCTCTATCTTGCGCCTTTTGAGCTAGATTTACGAGAGAACATTGTTGTTCTCAAGATCAACTTCATTTAATGTTGAACGATATTGCACGCGGTGAAATATCCTCAATTCAATCTTGGGTAACAAAAAGGTTAAGCCATCCTAGCTACCATAATGTTATTGGTGATAAATAATCATGAGGTTCTATAATTAATTAATGACAGTTCTTCCAAACAGACACGTAAACACGTATTTGAAGTATAAGTTTCTCATTTACTATAAATACGTGTCACACTTGTCCTGTCTGTCTTTTTTAATATATAAGCAATTTTTTCTTCCTTGGCGACGATCATTAATTTTGAGGTTTATCCTGTGGAGGCCATATGTGTGAAAGAGATACCGCGGCCAGGGTCCCATTGACCAAGTCATTGGAAACACGATCTATTGGAGATTGTTTAAGATTAAATGATTTAGATCCATATCTCTTTCAAATAAGGTGGGGGAGCCATATCTTTTTTATATATATGTTATATAAATAAACTAATTCCTAGTTGTAGGTACCTTGGGAGTGTCGCATTGGGCAATTTTATCCCCCACGAATGGGGCACGTTTGCAGGCCAACCTGGCACCTTTCATAAAGATAAAATATATATGTATATATATATGGCATGAAGCAAGTACCATTTTGTCTTGGAGGGGAGACACCTTAAGGTTTGTTTTGTATTAGACTTTTCCTCTTCTCTATTGGGTGACTACTTTGCTGTGTTGTGGGAGACCTTAAGGTGTATTGGATTCTTCTTTATCCATCGTACCTATCGTTCATTTATTTTGTTTTAATGGTAACGCCAGAGAAAACCACACCTGCCGTGGTCCAGTCCGTTGCACAGGCCAAGCTAGCTAGATCTAACACATGCAATAGCTTCAGATAATGCATGTGTTCACAGGAGTTACCCATCTTCCTGAATTCTCCTTAAATCACAATGTGATGCATGGGTTGTGCATTAATTCTTGTGCATTCACGAATTATTTATGCAATTGATGGCTGACTAGCAATTGAAAATCAAGCATTTTGAAAAACCAATCTCATATAGTCATATGATTTTTGCAACACAGTTGCCAGACAGGGCTCGGCTGCCTTTTTCTACCTTTTTGCTATAAATAAATAAATGAAAGATTTTGGATTTACTTGATTCATATGGACTGTGGGGTCTTATATAGATTCGAGATTTGTCTGAATGCACGGCTTCTTTGTTATTTTTTTTTTTAAAGAAAAAAAGAAAAAAGAAAAGTGAGGGTTTGTATATATATTTTGATAAAAGTTTGTATATATATATGTGAATCCAACTTCAACTTTTCGATTAGTGTATTTTCTCTAGAGGGAGGGGTTAGTTTTACCCTAAAGTAGCTAGGGTCAGCTCAATTTTGAGGTCGGTATGGAAATACAAACCACCTTCCAAAATAAAAAAAAAAAATGGAGGGTAAGGAAAGAGAGTCCTTAAGTTTAGTAGGATCTCCTAGATTTTTTTCCATATTATAAGTTTTTTTGTTGGCCTCTATCCAGCCTGTCCGAATGGATGAAGTTATGGGCAACAACGGACAAAGCCAAATTATTGAGTTTATACCTATCTGTATTCGCCTTGGACCGTCTGAATTTTTCCGCATCCTGCAAGTTTGCAACATTATTGAATAAATTTTATTCTTTCATTTATAACTTTATGCAGAATTATTTAAAATTTTTCATTTTATTAGATCTCATAATTGGTGAGGCTCCACACCTCTGCATTGACGAAACAAATAGAAGAAACTGTGACCTACATCAATGCATACATACAAACCTATATACATATGAGATGATGATCAGGTGAGTGTATATGTTGATATAACTTATATCAATATTTGTATTGGGAATTGTATTTCATGCATTAGTAGGTTACGAGGTATATTAGGTTAATGCATAAGATATAACTCTCAATGTATGATACTAATGTTACTTATATCAATATTTGATCGAGACTATATACATATGGTTTCATAAGAGCGTGTTGTATGTAAGTTACATTTACATAATGCATTAAAGGTTGTACCTCATGCATATATGGGTTATATGGTATGACCCACCTATGCATAGGATACAATCTCCAAATACATGGTGCTGATATATATAAGAAAATAAGCATGTATGTATTGATGAGACCAGATCCATGTATTTTATATATCTATAGGAAGGGATCCGTTAACACCCAGTGTAAAACTTTTTATTCTTACACCGCTTAATAACTTTTTGTGGGAATAATATTTTGACAATCCAACCATTAAATTAAGTTTTCTATTCATGCATGCCAAATTTCAAGTATTCATAAAGTGCCTCAAATTATGGTTCTACTTTTTTTTTTTTTTTTAAATACAAATTTATAGATCAAACAATTCCTGATATCCGATTTACTTAAAATTAAGCATTTATGTTGTGCGTAAATAGAGAATCTAATATATATATATATATATATATATATATATATATGTGTGTGTTAATAAAAATATGAATGAGAATAGGTGAGATGCATGTACTATATATATTGAACCGTCCCATCAATAATCAAAGAAAATAATGAGGGTTTTATTGATAACAGGGTTGGACATATATCAAGAGATCTATACTAGGGTTTGAATAAGGGAGTAAAATATTTTAAGTTCGAAAGATAAACATTATTTGGCAACTTAATTATATCTTATCAGATCTCTCCAAACTACCAAATCCTATCCTTGGACATTGATGAGATATGCCTCTTTTGTTTTTCCTTTTTTTTTTTTTTTTTTCTCAAAGAAGACTCCAATAAGGGTCTGTTCGTTTCGCAGGAAACAAAACTCTCGAGACTTTGAAATTCTCGAGAGTTAAAACTCTCGAGAGTTAAATCTCTCAAGAGTTATAATCCTGAGAGTTAGAATTTTGGTTGTTCGGTTTACAAAAGGATTTTTCAAAGGAATTTATGATTATTTTTTTCTTTTTTATTAAAAAAAACTTTTAAAAAAAATGAAATCAGATCCAAAGAGTTATAGTCGTGAAGCAATATGACCTAAATTTAATTGAAATTTGTCGAAGAAGAAGAAAGTGGGTGATGTGGGTAATCGCCGGCGAAACATTGCTTGGGTATTAAAAAAAAAAAAAATCTGAATTCAAAATCAAAGACCGTGACATGATTTTATAAAAACATACAAAACACATATATTGCTTTGCTAATATTCTTACACACTCTGTTTTGTAAAGAAAAAAATAAGGATGCGGAGTTAAGTTTTAAAAAATGAGTTTGGGTTGCAGAGAATAACATGTGTGAGTTTCTAATTCCTGCGTATTTTGACAGGATTTTCATTTCCCATGAATTACAAGAATTGAGATTTTACGGGAAATTAAAATCCCATGATTTAAACGAAACGAACAACCCACTTTTTATTAATTCCTGAGAATCTACAACTCCCACCCCCAATTCCCGTCAAACAAACAGACCCTAAGGCACCGTTTGGTTCGGGGGTATGATTCCCGGGAAAGGGGTTTCATTCCCCTTTCCCCCGTTTGGCAGGCCCACATTCCCAGCGAAGTATCATTCCCGCTACCCCTCAGATTCCCAACGAAAGGCTAAAAGCATTCCTGATGAGAACGTGGGTTTGATTCCCGACTCCTGGGAATCTGTTTTACAATAATTTTAAATTCCAAGCGTGCCCTTGCCTTCTTCAAGGAAGAAAATCTTATTCCAGCCATGTCCCTTCCCTCACCATTACACATCCATGCAATATAGCCAACTAAAAGTGGGTGTAATTGGCTAAATTTTTTTTTGTGTCATATGAGAAAACCATCTGCTATGCAAAATAGCCAACTACAAGTGGGTATAATTGGCTTTTTTTTTTTTTCCCACATGAGATAACCCACTGCCATGCAATATAGCCAACTAAAAGTGGATGTAGTTGGCTATAATAATTTTTTTTTTCACATTACATACCCACTGCCTTGCAAATTAGCCAACTAAAAGTGGATATAGTTGGCTAATTTTTTTTTTCACACATGACATATCCCACTGCCATGCAATATAGCCAACTAAAAGTGGGTGTAGTTGGCTAAATTTTTTTTTTTTTTTTTAACATGACACACCCACTGCCTTGCAATATAGTCACCTAAAAGTTCGTATAGTTGGCTATTTTTAGGGCAATAAGAAATTAAAAGCTATAAGTCAGATTCGTACCTCCAACACAATAAATCGAAGCAGATCAAGGAAAGAATGGACGCTTCTACAGAACAGGAGTCGATCTTCTTCTATAACAATTATTTCGCCCAGGTTCGGTTGTGGATCTGTTCGACAAGATTCCCTCCGATATTAAATTTCAGCTTCAACACACCTCCAAATGCTCATGTATGCAAGAAATTCAAGATACTCTACTCGATCCATTCGTGTAGATCTACCAGTAGGAAGAAGCTTGGTTTATGGTTTTCGATCTCTTCGTGAGGTTTGGGTGGACGACGTGCAAGATTGAGGAGATGGGGGGAAATGGTGTTGGTGGATTTCGAAATTTGATTTTGGTAAAGTAAGGGTATTGTGGGAATTTACTATATTTGGGAATCACATTCCTACCCAACCAAACGTGGTAATGGGAATATTATGTGGGAATCACACTTTCTATTACCACGAACCAAACGCGGGGATGGGTAGCATTCCCTTACATTCCCATTCCCAAGTAATGGGTCATTCCCAGTAATCACATTCCCATTCTCCGAACCAAACACACCCTAAGTCAATACGCTAAAGAACAAGAGTACGTCATGTGAGTGATCCCCTTCTTATAATCGATCCTTGTTTCGCCTACACAAAAGTTTAAAAGGAATTGAAATTATAACCTTTCCCAAACTCCCACCTTAAAGGGAGATGTGTCATCGTCAATATAGTGCAAGTGTATCTCATGTTATTATCATTCTCTTTCCATCCATGTTCTCCATTAATTATCTTTATTCCATATTATTATATTAATATAAAACCGTTGAGTTTTTGGTCGGATGTATACAATGAAATACAAAACAACAAGTACCTTATCAGATTCTAACACACGAACATAAGTTGGGGTTAAAGTAGTCATTTTAACAAATAATTCACAAGTAACTACCAACATCTTATGATTTTCTATTGCATTAAAGGCAACTCGATCTAATGGCCAAACTATTTTTTAGTTTATCTAGCAAAATGGCGATTTTCAAATTATTATTGTTTTCACATAAATAGCACAACAAATTAAAGCACAATACAACGTAACACAAGATTATAGTACATGTCTTAACCCAATAATATTAGTTAAGAAATGGTATGTATATTAAACATGCTGAAGTCTAATTTTAAACTGATATTAGCTAGCAATGGACCCTAGGATTGTTGTGGCCTTTATGGTTCGGTTCCCCTGTTCTAGCTTCCTTTTGTCATGATGGGTTTGTCTTCGTGTGAGTTTGGTACTGTTCCAGGTTGTGTTTCTGCTCTTGTTGTTGCTATTCGGAGCTTGTGGTAATTTTAAAAAAAATTAATGAAAAAGAGCATTTAAAAACCCACAAGTTTCTATATGGTAGCAGTTGAAGCCTTTAATTAGGTTAATTAGAGCATCTCCAATGGACTAACTATCCAACTCCACTTAACTATTTTAGCTAGTCAAAGCATTTTTTTCCTTCTCCAATAGGCTAGCTATTTTAACTATCTTCATTTCGGCTAGCTACATTTAGTTAACAAACATTCGCTAATTAAATTATTTTTAGTTAAAAAAGTAACATTTGTCCTCTTTTGTTAACTAAAGTAACAAAAAAATAGCTAATACCCTCGAAGATGCTCTTAGAGAGGCCCAAGATCAGCCAATGCCATTTTAATCAAGACTTAAAAGGTGCATAATTGATTGAGGCTACCCAGGAAAGGTAGCCTGCAGTCAGGCTGGGTTGGTTCCCTTAATTACCTTGAAAAGGACCCTAATTGAAGTCTAATTCGTATGTACCCAAAAATAAAAAATAAAAAAATAAAAAAATAAAAAGAGAAAATGAGAGAGATTTCACCTGGAATACAAGGCCAGTAATCAAAATTGAAATCAAAAGAATGATGACCTTACAAAATAATTAGATCGAGTCTAGAGCTTGTCACACGGAACTATAGACCCCTAAAATAATTAGAGTCTAGAGTTTGTCACAAGGAACTATAGACCCCTAAAATAAAACACGTATTAGCACGTGGCCAAGTGATGTCCAATACCGATCTTATAACCCAATGTTTTCAGGTATTAATTCCGAGTGAATGAGATCATCAGCCAAATACGATGAAAAAACAACGTAATAAGCTCATTAGAAGTTGGTACGTACTCACGGGCCTAGGACAAGGAGCTCTTTGCCCTTTTCCTTCCGACCATATTAAGAGCCTGCACTCTACGTACAGACTTAGTTTGGATTCACATGAACTCTCCAAAAGCTGATCGAAGACTTCTCACGAGATCCTCTGCTGTCATGCAGAATCCATTTTCCATCTGCCAAAAAATGAACTGGTCTAACATACGCGTGTGACACTATGTGGTCACCTACCTGGTCACGTTAAGAAGTAATTCGTCACACATTGAGTAACCCAATCACATGCAGAGTCATAGAGTATTCAACAAAAGGCCACGGATCCAATTATCATGCTTTTCACACTCCTAGGTGGAGATTGTTGAATGAAAAGAATTCACCTGAGCCACAATGGTTATATGGAGAGCTAAAATGCCAAATGGCACGGCACTTGTATTGACTACCGTCAGATTGAGCTTCTCTATCATATTGAGTGTTTTCACTATAAAGACGTTCTTGTCAGAGACCCTAGCTTCAATCTCCGGGAGCTGCTCATCGGAGCTGCTGGTGAAGACTTCATTGGAAGTTGTCTCTCTATCTTCAACCAAGAGTTGTGACTTCCTGGCAATGCCCACTGATTCAGCAACTTTGTCCATGTTGATTGTGTAAACTTGTTTTACATGTGGATTGGTCGGTGAATATGTGGTTGGGTGAGTATGTAGTCAAAAGCTTGATATCGGCAATGGAGGCTAGCCAAACACAAAGGAAAATTCAAACACGGAAGTTAGGCAGATTTGATCTTTGATTGCTGCTAGGGTTGTGTGCGGGTCAACTTGGAGCGGTTTAAAGAAAAACTATCAACCAACTCACTTATAGCGGGTTGTAAATTTTCCAACCCGCTGCCAAATCGTAAGTAATAAAAACCGGTGGGTTGGTTATTTTTTTGGACTGTTTGTCACTAATGATTTAGGCGGGTTTGGCGGATTGTATCATACCTTTTTTAACTGGGGCATTTCTAACATATTAGGTCTTAACTAATTAGTGTGCTGTAAATAAATTAATAAATCAAAAAAATATAATTATTTAAGGTGATTAAGTGAAGCTTGATATACACATACTTATATAGTTTTTAATTCCAAAGATAAAATTATGATTTCATGAGAAAAAACACTTGATCAATGTTGATGAAAATGATAATAGTTAATGTTATTAAAGGTTGAAAACCCAAAACCTAACATCCTAGCAAAGTACTAATAAGATAATACATTGTTATAAAATTAGAGATATTTTGTTTTTTATAATTTTATATATATATTATTAAAGGCGGGGCGGATTGGTTTATTAATGGTTTGACAAGGTTCAACCCATTAAGCAAACCAAACCGTGAATTTTATTATTCAATCTGTCCAAACCACATCACCTAACCTCTCAAATCGCTTGGGTTAGTGCGCAATGGAGCGAATTGGTTTGGTTTGATGGATTAGGCAGTTTTTTGCACATCCCTAATTGCTGCCTTCACCTATAAATATAGAGTTTCATTGTATTGTAAGAGTATAGAGTGAAGAATAAAAATAGAGAGAAAGAGAGAGTGAGAGACAGAGAGTCCTGTGTGTAATTGTTTGTGTTGAGAATTTGTTTCAATACAATTTGAGTTATTTGTTTGTGAGTTATAAATCTCTCTCTGAGGTGCACCACCAGTGGCCTCAACACCCCACTCCACCAACAGTCCATAGTCTCTTCTTCAAGCGTCTTCACTCGTTCTTGCAGTTGTTTCATGTGATTGGTAACCTCTCCTGGAACTGAAGCTTTGTCCATCTGCAATGATTGATAACAACAAAAAGCTCTTCCCAATAGTGCATTTTGTGGCAAATATATCAAAAGATGAAAACAAATAAGATCGTAGAAGGAAACACAGTGTTATTTATATGGGTTTCCTTTAATTTTTGCCAAGTATAGCCTTCGGTTTTCAATTTCCCAGAAGAAATACCTTCTATGTAAAATAATTAAATAATGATATATTGTCCAAAAAGCTTGTTCAAAGGAACATACCACTTACACTAATTTACATTACAGAAGATATAAGCATACTTTTTTTAATTGAGTTGATACGACGGAGTCCCATCATTTGTCACATGAGTTTGTACAGAGAGTTAATGTGGGAAGTTTGCACAAAGAGTTGGTGCATGATATTTGTGCCCTATCGAAGTAAGGAACCATGGATGACTATTTATTGTGGACCAACACGTGATTTGGGTAAGAGAATTTGGGAAAAACTTTTGAGTAATTTAGGATTTCTAGTATAATAAATACCGGAAAAGGAGTGAGCACAAAAATAAGCTGCCCTCTTGAGGCCAGGAACAATGGCTGACTAAAGCTATGAAATGCTGGCTGAGCCTCTCTCGCTGCTTTCTCTCTGCTATATATAGTGCGATCCCGATCACGAGAATGAGATGGCAACTTGGTAGTTGTGCTATTTCTCCTAGTTCCTTGGCCAGATTTGGTTGCGTGATCTTCTTATCTCACATATGGTGAACCTTGAGATACTAACACATCTGATGACAAGAAGCTCAAGTCTCCTGAAGACTCTGCATCATCCTCGTGATCATGGTGTCTAGTAAATTTTGATGAGGTTTTTTTAGGGTTAGTTGACAAATTCGATTTGGTGAAAGAAAGCAGTATAACGAAGTCTCAGGGTTTGATATACTAAGTGGTGAAAGCTAGTATAGCAGGGCCTCTGCTGGTTCAATTCATATGGTTCTCATAGCAATAGATTATTTTTCACGAATGCAAGTGAAGTTTATGGTGGAGTTGACATCCCTAGAGGCGTAGACCACGGTGTAAGATCCTTTAATTAGCATTATTAATTGTAAGCAATAGTCCAAAAAAGCAAGACAATAATCACAGTAGCAAATCAATAATTAATGAAACATACACATGCAGGCCTCAAGATAATAATAAGAATCTCCTTTCCTTACCACTTTGAATTTTTCATTTTGTAAAACTAATTCAATGAATTAATGTCAACCTAAAGGGGTTATTGATTTGGCAATACATTCACCAATATCATTGCCATGCCATTACATCGATAGCAGATCATGCGTTGAAGAATCGAACTTGAGCCCTCCATTTTTAAAGACACTAGTGGCACGCATGAAAGAGTAGAACTTGAGCCCTCCAATATTTCTAAAGGCGCAAGTATCAAGACCAACTATTCGATCCATGAATTATTTAAGTCTAGCATGATTAGAGTAAATATGGTGATTTAAGTCATCAAATAAATCAGATTTTACAGCCCAATGGTGATTGACCAAGATCCCAAATACATGGGTCACGTGGCTTACACTCCTGTTTCATTAATAGAATATTTGGATAGGGATGTGGCCTAGGGATTTTTAGGCTCCTGTTTATTTCCATATACCACCAGAAAAATAAACTAATAAACAAACATAATTGCGTGACAAAAGTCATGCACATGTTGGTCAACAGTATCATGATTCTAATCAAAATGAATGGCACAAAGCCCCAACTCGGTTCACCAAAAATGGGCACATGATTGTACTCAAGTTCCCTTATTATGAAATTAAAAAAAAAAAAAAATTAAATAAGCGAGACTAGTCAAAATTGTCCTTACGATACAATGGTCAAATGTCAACCCACGTGAATTTTCTGACATGGCAATCACCAATTGGTTTACTGCATGCAGAGTCGACTCTTTATCCTGAACAAGCCTGCTAGTCTGCTACAGTGTGGCTGCTGGAACATCTGTGTGTCGGGTAGCAATTGTCCTGATTTTCTAACAAGAAACTGTCTGATACAAGCTGCCACATTAAACTCTCTAGGTGACGAACCGCATAACAACATTTGTTATGACAAAAAAAAAAAAAAACGTGAATGTGTCTTTCTGCATCAATTTCCTTGTGGAGCCAAGTTTGTAGCTATCTGATGATCTAGCACTTGCATTGTAAAATAATGACACTGGTGGGGATAGAGCTGAGGTGACGCATTAGATGAAGGAAAGGATGGGGTTCATGGGTAGGTTAGGCTTACTATATATCAACTACAAGTAGAGCCACCAACCATTCCTCGTTTGGGAAGCCCAAAAACACTATGCTGGTGGCCAGCCTCATGGGAGAAGTAGAACTTTAAACCTTTCAATTCCTGAGGCTGTTCTAATTCATGGGGTTCAGTACTCTGTACTTTCTAGAGAGATTTATCTTCTAGCATAAATTTATGCATAAATCTTTGCAGTTAACAACACTCCAAAATTGTCAATTGAGCCTCGATTTGGAACCCAATTAATCAAAGCATTACTATCCATGTACATTAAGCACCTTGTCTTCATCTTGTGGTGGTGAACACATTCCTCCTCAAGGAGCTCAGAACACAGCCCAATATTTGATTATGAATCAACTTGGATAGATCCTAATACAACTAAGATGATTTCAAATGTCTTAATCTAACCTAGCAAAGACATGACCTTATCATGTATTTTTGTATAATTGTCATCCATATAATATACAAGTTAAACAATCCAAATCCTAGCTATCCTTCTCTACATCACTTGAGCAGAGCAAATACTAACGAAAAAAGTATCTCGTCTACATTTTTCCAATAATAAAGATTGATGGTATTTATGTTTCTTGTTGACATTTCATCCATTGGTGTAGGTGGAAGATGTGTGTGCGCGGAATTTTTTTTTTTTTTTGAGAGAGAGAGGGGGAGGGGGGGGGTATGGAAGGTGGCTATGTTTAATTGCCAAAGATTTCTATTTTATCATGTTAATAAACCGTCAACTCAGTTATCGCCGAAACTGATTCGTAAAGCATAAATATTTCAAACCTAGGAAATGGAAAAGCAATAATCATCATTCAGCCCACACACTTGTATATGCACTTCAAGGTATAAGCTTAGATATCCTGTTGTTTCAATAAATTGCAACCAACCATTTAACTGAAAATCAAGTACTTTATCATTAATTATAAAAAGAAAATTGCTGAAAAAAATTCTCAAGAAGGCACGAGCAACAATTTCAAATCCAAATAGTTTAGACAAGTAATAATTACGAATATATATATATATATATATATATATGCTACTTATCAGATAAGTTCCCCCCCCCCCCCCCCCCCCCACCACCCGGGTTAGGAAAAAAGAAAGCAATATTTATGAATATTGTTTGAATTCAAAATAGATGGGATAAGCAGTACATATAAATAACTTACAGTCAGGGCCATCAGCAATCAAGTTTTCTTTCTTCCATTATCTACCAATCAATATAGCTCCAAATTTTTATCCTCTGTTCATCACAATTGTTAAACATCAATATTATCTAATTCATGTATCTGTTTGGGCATATATCCAGCCTCTTTCATTTCTAAGGTCAATTTTTCCAACTCCACAAATATATCTTGGGATTGAGGGTGAGATTCATCACCCACTGAGAAAACATGAACCTTCTTATCTACCTCGACCCAACTCCATCCCGCACTCTTCCTAATTCCCTTTTGCTTCATCAATTTCCTAATTTCAGCAACTTCACCCCATAAACCAGCTTTCGCATAAATATTTGCCAGCGTCACGTATGGAACAGCACTGCACGGTTCCATTTTGAAAATATGATCTGCAGCCTCCCTCCCAAGCTCTACTTCACCATAATCTTTGCAAGAACTCAAGAAGGAACTCCACATTACAGAATTTGGATCATAAGGCATTTCCTCCATCAACTCCTTTGCCTTTCTTAGATGCCCATTTCTGGAGTAGAGGTCAACTAAGCAAGCATACTGATCCAGTTCAGGAACCAGCCCATACTCTCTCCTCATTTTGTCAAAATATTCTATCCCTCTATCAAGTAATCCTGCGTGATTGCACGCAGACAATACAGCGGTAAAGCAAATATGATCTGGTATGAACCTTCCTTCCGTCACCAAACACTCAAACAGTTTTAACCCATCTGACACTCTTCCATTCTGAGCGTAACCCGTTATCATTGAAGTCCACAAAACACTATTCTTCTCTACCGTCTGATCCAAAACTTGACGAGCTTCATCAATGCTGCCACACTTTGAGTACATATCTATCAAAGTGCTGATCACAAATACGTTGCTTTCTGAACCCATTTTGATTACCAGAGAGTGCACCTGTCTTCCTTGTCGGAGTACGGTTAGGCTCCCACAAGCATTCAAAATGCTGGTTAGAGTATGATTAGTTGGACCCAATTCATGATTCCTCATTTCCACAAATAATTTCAATGCCTCTTCACCATATAGGTTCTGAGAATACCCAGAAATCATAGAATTAAGTAAAATACTATCCCTTTCTATAGCCAAATCACATAGTGACTTAGCTAGATCTATTCTCCCACATTTTGAATAACAATCAATCAGAGAGCTGACCACAAAACTGTTAGTCTCAAACCCAAGACTAATAACATGAGCGTGAAGTGACATACTTTGTTCAAGCGGTTCTTCTACCCCTGTACATGCACTAATTACACTAACATAGGTGAAACAATTAGGCTTAATCTGGGTACCCAGCATCCCTTTAAACAACAAAATGGCTTCGGTTCCATGCCCACTTTGGGAAAACCCAGATATAATCGAGGTCCACGATACTTGGTCGTGCCTTTGCATGCCGTCAAATACTCTCCTTGCATCCATGATTGCATCACACTTCGAATATAAATCGACAAGGGCACTATTTAAAAACAGATTGTCACTGTACCCAGTTTGAATTATCTGGGCGTGAATTTGCACACCCAAGTGCCAATTTAGTGTCTTCGCGCAATAGTTAAGAGAAGAGCAAAGCCTGTACTTGGTGGTTTGTGTTCTGAAGCCTTTCATTTGGTGAAAATACTCTGATGCTTCATGGGAATTGCCACGCTTACCATGTTCTCTAACAGAAACATTTTCCCATTCTTGGCCTTTAACTTTCCTCACGAAATCACAAGCTATATACCCTTTGGACAATGACTGGAGCCACTGAAGCTCACCTCTCCTAGAAATTCCGTCAAATAATTGGCGTGCAGCAGATGAGAAACACTTGTTAGTACAACTTGGAGACAAGAACTTACAAATGCCCGCACCATGCAGCCAAGGAGTTGGAGTAAGAACAAGCATCTGGGGATGAATTTTCTCCCAGGCATTCCCGCGCCTTTTACGCACAAGTGCCAAGTGGGGCGGTGCAGAAGATCATGACCACCACAAGCAATGTTACATGTTATCCTTCTTACATCTACTGCTATATCCTTTACCAACTGAGTCTTTCAATTTTCTCTCAATATACCCAAAAATAAATAATAAAAAAAAAAAAACTTCTATTTTCTGTTATTTTCCCAGCAACCAAACAGAGAATAAATGTCAACCAAGTCCAAACTTTTGAACAAACACATCCATACCTTGATGGAAGGAATCGAAGGGCCAGGATAATTCGCCACGATACCGCTGGCTTCCGATTCCGCCCCAGACAAAGTCGGAGCAGGGCTTGACGTAGAAGTAGTCCTTGCAGGGAGGGATTGGAGGCGAGACGAGCGGCTTGGGATCAAAGACGTGCTTGTATGAAGTCGAGGAGTAGAAACGAGCTTCGATGGCCTTCTGGATGCATAAGATGATGAAGATGAACAAGAGCTAGGAGAAGAGTTGGAGGAAGGTGGCTCACTTGTCTCGCCATGGGAGTCGGAGAGAACAAAAGCCCTGAACCCTCTGTGTTTGGACGAGCAGGAAATTTTGAAGTAGTAATGAGGTTGCACATAGTTGAGATTGTAAATAACCAAAAGTCCACTGTAGATAGCCAAAAATCCACTTAAATTGGTCATATGAGTCAACACATGATCATTAATACTTTCATCCCACATGATGTAACTCATCAGTTATTAGTGATGCAAATGGTTGAGATTGCAAAGTTGCTAGAGAAGAAATGGATTTGTGCAGTATATGACAACAAAATGGCATTCGACGATACTGTGATGCCTGAGATGTCCAGCAATTTCTCAAGAAACCAAAGAGACCCCTTTCGTTGGATATAGGGCGTACCCAAAACACTGGTATAACAAAAATTGCGTCTATGGAGCAGTTAAAGATCCACACTGTGTGAGTCAAAGTTGCTCACTCCTTTAACCAAAAAATAAAAAAATGTTGCTCACTCCATTTGCTACAAATCAGAAACATTCTCTGTCCATAATTCAAGGCACACAAGCTAATAAACTGCTGTGTGTGTGGAGAGAGAGAGAGAGAGAGAGAGAGAGAGATGCACTAGTCTCTTAATAAAAGATTAAATAGCAATTTGAACAGAGAGTTTACATCAGTCTCGAAATAGTACATTGATAGTGAGAGCACAGCTGCTAAGTCGAGCTAGAAGGTTAGAATTTTCATGCAGCAATGGCCTGGATCCGCAAAGAAACAAGAGCTTTTACCAGAGAAACAAATCAGTCTTCCTCCAGAGTCCAAATTTTTACTGTGTCATTGCCAAGCCCACCAGATGCAATCATGTTACAAAAATAATACAGAGAAACAAATCATTCTTTCTCCTGAGTCCAGATCTTCACCGTCTTGTCATTACCAAGCGCACCAGATGCAATCATATTTTCTGAGGCATGACACGATACTGATACGACAGTATCAGTGTGACCTTCCAATTTCTGGACTATCTTCCTGGTTTGGAGTTCCCACAAGTATACACAATTATCCTCAGAACCACTGACAATGTACTTCCCATTTGTTACAGAAAATGTGGATGAAATGCAGTACTTTGAATTAGCATGGCCAGTGTAAGTCTTTAAAAATTTCCCAGTTGAAAAGTTCCAAAGCCTCTGCAAACACAACAAAACAAATCAAGATTAGAACGTAGCATCACAAAGAGCAAAAAGCACAGATAAAAGACTTGATGCTGAAGACATTACACCAACTCATTTCTGTTGCAGTTCAAACTATAATACTGGACTTTATATGCAGGTTGTTCTTTTGCCGTATATGAGGTTTGCGGCCATCTGCAGAACATGGACGCCACATGCAATGATGCAAAGGGGTATTTGTTGTGCTTGGCATTCAGCTCTAAGAAAAATCACTTCTAAAATAGATAGAAAATTGCTACAGGAAAGCTTGGGCTTTCAAAAGAAAATAAGAACGTAAACATCAGATGATATCTTAGGAAGAGTAATAGTATGTGTAGGCCAAAAATTTCAAACCGGAGACCACCCACAGCATTAAGAATTACAGCCTTACAGGATACCCCTGCATGCCGTAAAAGCAAAAAGTTTTAGGTTTCCCAGATGCACTGTGTCGGCCTCATAGCACCTTCAGTTTGAGACGATTTTGTGTAAGTAGGTGGAGTCGTAGATTCATAGACAGTCTAACTAAAAACATAAAAATGATAACGTGAAGATGCATGCCACAGCATATACGCTTCTTCTTTTACCTTTTTTCTGGCACGTGCTAGTGCTTTCAATGTCATAAAAAATCGTTTATAAAAATACTTTAACTTCTTCCACTTTTTGTACACGAACACAAGAACCCAAGTTACTAAAAATTGAGTAAATCTCCCTTCAAGAATCAAGAATGACATGGAATATATAGTCACTAAAGAGTACAAGAATGAACTTGCTTAAAACTGCACATACTAGTAATTCTAACTTTTGGATGATGATGGGAAAAGGACTAAGCAAAGTTTGTCCATATTAATAGTCCACAGGGACGAATGAGGTTCGTATACAATTCCGTAATTTATTGTCTGTATTTGATACATCATATACCAGTCATAACTCATGTAGCCCTGAATTTCTGCTTGTACCCAACATTATTCATCTTCTCTTCACCATAGCCTTTCTATGTAATAATCATAAGTTACTTTGCAAGTTTGTGTATATCCAAAGTAGAAGTCCAAATCTCCTTCTCCCTGACTCACCTCCATTAAACCCCCCCCCCCCCCCAAAAAAAAAAAAAAGGAGGAATCAATTGGTAAAATATACAGAACAACAAGAAGAAGAAACATCCCACGTGCTCCAACTAAAAATATATGTTAGCAGTATAACTCACACTAGACACCCTATGCCCCTTGTCATTACAATGTACACTTAACATGTAGTTTTTTGGTAAAGCATATACTTTCCTAATTCCCTAAAAATAAATTCTTCCGCTTGTATATAAATGGTTTGTTGAATTATAGAATAAATCAATTGACTATGAAATAGCATTTCAAAAGACTGATTTGTAAAGGCAAACAAGATGATAAATACCAAATTGTTTTATGTTTGTTTCCTTTTCTTCTTGGACATGCTAAGAGGAAAAATCAGATACAGGGATCCTTCTACATATTACTCAACCATTATCGAGACAAATAACTAGACCCCTTCAAAGACACTACTAAAGCCATGAAACTTCATGTCTGGTGATCAAGACCCAAAAAAATAAAGAAAATAAAATTCATAAGAAATTTAAAAAACAACTACTAATCTCAAGAAGCCTAAATCAATAACACAAAAACTATTCCAAATGCGCATAACATTCACAGCTCCTATGCAGGCAATGGCCACAAAGGCACTAAGTCTCTAACATGAAAAAATAAGTACACCCCTTAAACTATTGCTTCTGAGGGGGGCATCTGTATGAAATCTCAAGCATTATAATGAAAAAAAATGCCTCTTTTCTGGGTATTTCTTTTTCAACATAGTACAGCCATTAGTTTCATATAGTACTGGGTTCATTTGGGTGTTAATTTGAGATCCACCTGAGAATTTTTAGGGAACACAACTTCTCTTAAGTTCAATTGACCAGTCTTATACATTTAGTAAGTAAACAAAATACAAAATAAATTACACCAACCAAAGCAAACAAGCATTATCCAGTGAGCAGCAGCAACACTTACCAAAGTATTATCCAAAGTCCCAACAAGGATAAACTTCCCATTTGGCGAAAACTTGACAAACGAAACCGGTGGATTCTCATCATCAATCAAAGTTTTCATACAATGGCCGGTCGAAGCATCCCAAATCCTACACAACCCATCGTAGCTACTCGACACGATCAACGACCCGTCGCGATTGAAATTCACGGCCGTGACGGGGTCGGAATGCGCCGGGAGCACCTTCAGGCACTTGCCGGTCTTGACATCCCAAACCCTGACGGTCTCGTCAAAGGAACCGGAGACGATCATGTTGGACTGGGGGTTGAAATTGACACAGAAGACATAGTTTGTGTGGCCATGGAGGGTCTTGACGAGTGAGCCGGTGGAGACGTCCCAGAGGCGGATGGTCTTGTCGTCAGAGGCGGAGGCGACAAAACGGGAATCGGAGGAGAAGGCGAGGTCGGATATGCCTTGGTCGTGGCCTTGGAATTCTTGGAAGAGAGAGAAAGAGGAGGAGGTGGTGGAGTAGGTGCGGATGGTCTTGTCGGCGGAGGAAGAGCCCAGGAGGCGGCCATCGGAGGAGAATTTCACGGCGGAGATGGCGCGTTTGTGGCCCGTTAGGGTTTGTTTGAGTTTGTACGCGGGATTGGGTTCCACTGGATCTGAAGCCATTCTGGCTGACAAATTTGGGGTTTAGAGAGAGATATGGGGTTTCACAAAGGGGTTTGAGATGGAAACTAAGCAGGGTTTTAGAAGGCTTACTCAAAATCAGAGAGATAAAGAGAAAGCACGAGCCACTGAACGAGCCAGCCAGACTGGGAAGCGAGATAACGCAGTAACGCTCGAGGTTTGTACTTGAGAGTTTAAGGTACCCCGCTGCCGTTGAACGCGCCGTTACTACTAACGCTTTCATGTTTTTTTTCTCTTTCTCCAAGAAAATTAGCACTTCCTAATACAAGCTTAACCCACTAAATCTTCCCATAGAATAATCAAATTGGTCAAACAAAAAAGGGTAAATTACAATAAACCCCACAATGTTTAATCTTATTTCATATAACCTCTTTTTAAAAAAATTTGATGCATTATCTCTATCTGTTAGGTTTTGGAGTAAAAATCAAATAAAAAATGAGTGGATATATTCTTCTCATGTACTCAATATTCACCCTTCTTATGATATTTTTTTTCACGATGTTTCGACTCAATTTTTCACTTGTTACCTAACCAATGGGAAAATTGCATCAATTTTCCTTTAAGATGTTATATGAAATGGCTAAACATTAGGAGGTTTCATATAATATATTCCAAAAAAAATTTATATTGAAAGCGTGGTTACTAATAACGCTTTTAACGAATAGCACTTTCACTTACATTGAAAGCATTAATGAGACTAACCTAATAATAAAGAAGGGTAAAGTAAAAGATAGGAGTAGGATAAATAGGATTCGAACCCCTTCCATTATAACCACTAAAAATTAAGCGTCTTGTAGAGAAAGCACTATTTCTAAACAGACTGCTGATTGACTTTTACCCGGCAGCGAATGGAATTTTTGTTAGTAGGTTTTGTAATGACGTACGTGATGGAACTCAATCAATTGAGTTGTAGCCTTCTGTTCCCCAAGTATAGATAGCAGCATTACTACAATTTCTCAATTTAAAAGCACAAAAGAAAATCATCTGCAACACAGGTGAGAAAACCAGTCCAACTTTCTTCAAACGAAATATTTTTTGAATGGTATGTGTTACTTTAGAGTATTTAACTTTGTCCAGCATAGAAGCAACTGTATTATCACAATTGTGACTGCTGCTGCATTGTGCCGGAAATGATTTCCATTGGAACAAGAAACTAGAGTCTTGTTTTCGACAGAAATCAATTCCAAAACCACTCAAGAGTTTCTAACATTGAAGTTTTCCCTAACACAGGTAACAGCTAAATTTAAGATGTCAGAAACTGTGTAGGCAAGACAAGCCCTATTACCTTCACTGAAATACCTAAGGCTGTATTTGTGTTCTATCTGGGGAGTTCCAAAACAATGTTCCCACAAAAATCACAATAACATGGAAATAGGGAGAAGCGGCCAATGCTTTACAAAAAACCAGAGAGCTGTTTGCATTTTCATTGAAATTTCTGATTTGATTGTAACTTTCACAAAGCATATATACAGCCACTTATCGCTACTACATTCTGAAAGTTGGCATTTTGAATGTGCATCCAACTAGCTCCGGACTACATCTTGAACCCTGGGTAGAGAAAAGGAAGATAATCACCTCACTCTGACTACACGTACTGAAGAGGGCACCTAAACACTACTTCACATATATACATTCGAACAAAAGTTTTACAGGAGGAAAAAACAGAGAAAGGAGGAAAAACGGATACAAAGCTACAAGGGGACTACACAAAATTGGAGGGGTGAACTTCAAAATTTGGGCCGAGTACTAGGAGAAATTGGTCCTGTTCTAGCATATGAAGGGCGTATTTGGGACAAATCTGGGTAGTTTGAGGGTTCAGTGTCTTGAAAAATATGGTTTGAGCTGAGCGTGCCAGAACCTTGCTCCAGAGCGTTGTATCCAAATAGACCTCGGCTTGTCCGACAATGACGCATCATTATTCCCTTGCATAAGTCTGGACAGCTACTCATTCCACCAAGTGGACCCTCAAGTAGATGCTGCCTCGTTGATTATCCTGTGTAGAAGGTTAACCACAAGGTTCAAAGCTACAGTATATCTAACAATAAGCATTAAAAAGAATCTAAATAAATTATCCCACGAAAAAAAAAGCGTTGATCACATGGTGCTGATGACAAAGAAATCACAAGTGCAAGAGTACAAGCTATATTTGCATGCCTACCTTCTTAGGCTCACCAAAATCAGCCCTGAAAGATGTAGTTGACATGCAGCTTTCACCACAAGGCAGCGACCGAGTTCTCATTTCCGGATAAGAATTGTGCACATTTCGAGGATGTTTACCAGGAGTTCCAAACCATGAATTCGGGCTCTTACCAACCCAATGCTCGCTACTCTTCCTCAGCCTCAAATATGCTGAAGGTGAGTGATCATGAGAAAGTAAATAGTAGGAGCTATGGTGCTCCTCCCTGCAAAGAGTACGAGCCAAGTCCTGCTGTCCCTTGGCAAACGATCCAGAACCAAAGCCTTGGTGTTGTTGGAAGATGCTAGATGATCTAGAATAGGACTGCGCAATACAAGGACGATTCCAGAAAGGACTTAATTTGTCATAACCTGGATTTGGAGACTGCTTCCTATCTGACAGCCCCATATAGGATGTTGTCGCCCAGTCTTCTATTGTTATTCCTTGCTTTGCAGCAAGCTCTGTTATCTGTAACTCGTCAAGTCCTAACCCCATAAGCAAGTTCCATAGGTTTCTCTGGGCTTCCCTTTGGTTGTAAATGACTTGATCTCTCATTGCAATTTCAAACTGAAGCTCGGTATTAGCCATTCCCTACATTTATTGCAGTATAACTGTTACAGAAGGCGAACCATGAGAAATAGTTATGTCATGACCAGAGTGAACATGTTTATATGGTTCCTGAATCTTGTTTGAGGTAACCAATACAATCAAGGAATATTCTTTTAATTAAGTTGAGATCACTTTCCCAATTTTGATTGGTAACAGTCAGTTCCTTACTAATCTATTTATATAACATGTAATCACTGGATACGGAAATTTAGATACCAAATCATATCTTCTATAGTCAGATAAGTAGATCCCAAGAAATTAATGGTCATTGATAAATAGATGGGATACTGCCAAGAATCTACTTACCAAAAGCCTGTACTGACCGAGAATGCGCAAGTAGGTTTTGTTACCATTATTACTAATTGCTCCGTCAATCATATCTTGAAGTTGGCAGCGCTGTTTCTCATTTGCTTCAATTTCCTACAAGAAATAGAATTGGTAAAATGGTTAAATTCCAACTGAGTTTATGATCCTCTATGAGCCCCAGCATTAGCAGGACATCACCTTTTGGTAACTCAGACCAGCCTCATCATTGTCACGAATGTTATCGAGAATGACTTGCCGCCTTGCTCTCAAAGCCTCTACAACTGCTGCATCCTTTTCAATGGCCTGTAATATGAGAAAAATATAAACCATCATTAAAATACATTATCCACAAATTGTTTCCAAGTATTTTCTAATATGGTAACAAGTTCCGCAAAATATGGTGAAGTGATCATATCTACAAAAGGTTTTTTTCCAAAAAGAACAAAAAATGAAGTAGAAGAAGAAAAACAAGCCAGGCTTTTCTCCTATTCTACTCAAAATCCAAGCAGTATATGCGGTAGAAGCAAGAAAAATTAAATTCCCACAAATGCCGAGAGTACCAGAGCTGAGAAGGAAAAAGGATTTAGACTTGCAATGGACTTGAGTGCAAATTTAAGTGCAAAAGAATAAGTGGAGGCAAAATGTAAAAGAATTGCCAACATAATGGGAACATAACCGTATACGTGTATACACATACACACACACGCACACACACACATACACACAAAGGTGCATAGTATATCTGGCGCTATCTGACCTGTTGTTTTGCAATAGCATCGTCAAGATGTTGGAGTTCAGTGCGGTTACTATGATTAGTTTCCTCAAGCTCAAATAAAGCCTTCTGTAAGTTTATTCGTTCCTGAACATTTTCACTGGTTTCATGGCTCAAAATATTCAACCAAGACATTTCATCATCCACTGGTTTTTCAGCAGGTTTAACACTAAGCTGTGATTCCTTTTCAGTTAACTCTTTTTTCAACTGGCAAACCTCTATCTGCACAATCAAATATGTTCAGTTCCCATACATAGGGACAGCCACCTGATATAAGTATAACACATACATGAATCCATTAAACAGCACACCTGAAGACTGTCAATCATCCGTTGGTAGTCCGATACATGGGTATCAATTGTGCCAATGTTTTTCTGAAGAGGGAGCAAAAGCATATTAAAAATTAATGCGACCACCTATAAGATAATTGCAACCATTGGGCGCACAGTATTACAGCTGTGTGCTTCTTAATATTTTGTGAATTTCATATATTTTACTCATTTTTTTAAGGACTTTTTTTTTTGGATGAAGTAACTGTTGTTTTTAAAGGATACTTTTATACATTTAATACAGAAATAATCAATATACATTTGGTTTTCAATATATATATATATATAAACCCTCATAACAAAATAAGCTCATATCCAATACTCAACTCAACCAAGCCTTTATCCCAAATTCCCAACTACGTGGGGTTGGCTACATGAATCCTCTTAGGGAATTGAGTTCTACCATGGGTTGTATCTTCTGTTAAATCTTTAGCACACATGTCCTTTTTTCACCGCTCTAACCAAGTTATTTTGGGCCTTCCTCTTGTCCTATTAAGGCCTTCAACTTGAAAATATTCAAACTCATATCCAATATTTTGCAAAATAAGAAAAAGGACTACCCCAATTCTCAACTTTTGATATCTTATTGGCTGAATGCAATTAAAGATTATCTTAACGAGAAAGATTGAGGATGATCAAAGGAAAGGCATAGGGTAAAATATGTCTTTATGAGAATTTTTATTCGTGCAAAAGGAGTTCCACTTATAACACATGAAGCCATGAATAACTCTACGCTACACCCCTGTGTTCTCATTCTGAAAATGCTTAATCAAACATTATCTCAAATAAATATGAGTATGACCTGGATGTGTGTCTTAATTTCCTTAGCTCGGTCAGCATATTTCAAGGTATTAACAGTATGAGGATACTGACTATCCGCAGGTGATATTGTAGCCACCATGACTGTTTGAGAATTACCACTCAAACCATCTTTAAGAATCCTTGTCAGTTTGCTGCAAAAATCCTCACATTAGCTACTTACATAGAGGATCTGATGCTATTGAATCATCATTAAATACCTATTTCGGTAAGGGACATAAGCAAGACCCTTCTTCTGTTGTTTCCCCAGCGCATTAATGCAGTTCGCCAAGGCAAGAAGTGAGCGATTAATATTGGCTCCATCTCTTAGCTTCTGGCCTCCACTATTTGTTTCTGAAGCTCGTTCACTGCACCATAACTTTTTAAGATAGTACCTTTGTATCTAATTCTTAAAACAGGACTCAACCTGTGGGTGAAACTGACAGAAAAAAGGTGCTTTTAATGACGAACTTACCTGCCAGCAAGATCAACAAGTGCAAGTTTTCCCTGCATGACTTGATTCCGGTATTTGTTTCTCTGTTTTCTTTTCACAGTAATCTCCAAAACTGCATGTGAGCTGTTTACATGAAGTCAACTTTGTATCAGATTAAAAAGGGTTACACTATACATAGAAAAGGCTCAATCTAACACCCTTACTCATAGTGACAATAGGAACTGACAACCACCCTTTCTTTTGTGATTTTTTCATTTTCATCTCTAGACATTGCAATCTTTTGCAAAGACAATCTTGATATGAAAAATTTACCACTAGTTGATAGTTAATCACTTGTTACTTATAAAGCTATAATATTCAAAATGAGGAAGAAATCAAAGGTTTATAAATCTAACTTCCAACTACAATGGATTTTCATGCAAAACCTAGAGAATATAACAACTACCTTTCTTCCTGAGGGAGGAAAAAAAAAATCTTAGTATATAAGTGGCAAATAGCCAAAAAAAGAGCAGATGTATTACAAAACATTTCATCATTATCATGATTCCATAGAAAGTGCAGAAATTCGAGTATTGCTTATTCACCGTGAGGATGTTGCATTAGCCTCGGTGCTTTCTGTCTTCCGTCTACTGTTCCCCAAATTTAGAAGTTCAAGAATCTTATCAGCTGAGTGAACCTGAATTAAGCAAATGTCATTGAGGACTCATAAGTATCCTGATCACAGTCCACAGTTGATCAATCCAATACCAGAATGCAAATTGATAAAGAAAAGTAAGATAGTTACAAAAAAATTAAAATTTAGTAATAAAAAGATACAAACAAACAAACAAACAAAGATCAAATAGCAACAAAAAAATAATCAGAACTCGGGAGTAATTCATGGGTAGTCAAACCATATGTGATTGTTAGGTCAGGGTCGTACTTTGCAATATACAAGAAAAAGAAAACCAAAAGAGAAATTGGTTCAGATCACTAGAGACACTGATTTCAAGAATGCATATGCAGTGCATTTAAGAAAAGGAGAAATTACAGATTGATCCCTTCAATTATAACCCCTTTTCACTTTGCACCCCTCTATTTTTTTTTCAAACACTTTGATCTTCACAGTTTGGGGAATCATCAAGTTGAAGTTTGAAATGTGCGCTATATCCTTAAGTTGCTGTTATATGCATTTAAAACTCATGTGAAGTTCCTTTTGAAATGTCAACATGTCTGTATGCCAGCTCTTTTTTCTTTTTATTTTGGGACTGTACACCAGCTCTACGCACAAGTATGCATCCACATCCACATCCACAAAACTTGAGCAACTTTCAATTGAAACATAGATCAGATACACCTTTACTCTTTCATCACACCCTCATCTTAGCTCAATAGGCAATTACTATTTTAGTTTATAGGTGTAGGATTTACTGACTCAACCATTGCACAATGATAATATCAACTTAAACTTGGTGAAAAGGGCTAATAAGCCGTATATTCAGCTACACCTGAAAAGAGTCTTTGACTTTGCATGTCAAGCAACACTCAATAAAGATATATCAAATACAGTGAGTACAGGTATTACAGAAGGGAGAGGATGAACCTTGATACATCTCAGCCCAGCAACAATTATTCCTTTCTCTGGATCCTCTCTCAGTTCCAAATGACCCGATGATCTTTCAAGCAAATCATAGATAACCTGAACTAATCAAATATCAGAAGTAAAAAACTTAAATCTAAATAACATGAGATTCCTAACTGTTAAAATATAACCTTCCTAATCAGAATGCACAACCTACTTCATTGTAGACTTCAAGGTATGAACAAGTAACTTCGAAGTCATCAGAGCCATTATCCCTTTTGATAAGATCAAAAATTGCATGCAAACTGAGAACCATGAGTCCAGGGTCATCTTGGGTCCCGGCCATTGTATATGTTTTCCCACTGCAAATGTACTATGAGTTAGATTTTACTTTGAAAGGAATTAACAAATGGACACTGAAATCACATCAAATAAGGGTAACATCAAGATCTCAACTAAATGTGAACTGATACATCAATTTTTGTTTCCTCCTTTTGCATTGTTTGATTGGCATTAGAAAATAGCAGTTTAATGATCCCTGACCGTGCCTCATCCCACCAGTTTGGGGTCAGCAGCACAAATCCTAGCCCACCTAGCCAGTCTATAATGAATTAATGATCCATGCCTTCAATTAAAGCATAAGAATGTAAGCCACCTCAGTAGCTCACAGATAAGGATGCACATGAGCAAAGCCAATACAATGGAAGCCTGTTACCAGAGAAAAAGTCCAGTTTCAACCAGAACTTAGTTTAATGAAAGCATGGGGCAGATTTGGCTTGAATTTTAACCCCTCAGATTTGGCTCAATTTGGCAGTAGAGCTTTCACAAATGTCATCTTATTTCCAAATTTAGATGATTTTTGAAATTTCAAAGGTTTTGAACAGGGCCAAGAAATAAGACATAAAATAGACATGTTAGAATGTCAACAAAATTTTGAATCCTGTCTTGGAAAATGAAGGTGACAACTCATGATCGCAATCCTTACTACGAATGTGTCACTGATGTCTAGGCATATACAGCAGTATCATGGGGTAGCGAGTCTAACACAAACCTATGAAGTAACAGTTGCCCCTGTCAAGGCAATAAGGGGAGAAACTGGAGCCTACCTGTGAATCTTTCTATATGAGCTGTGGGAGAATGGATGAAAAAAGAAGGATAAAAAGTGACAGATTTTTGGAAATATATGCATAATTTCTGAGCAACACCTTACACCTATTGGAAATTAGGTAGAACCTCCTCTTTCAAATGCAGGTCAATGTAAGTAATCTTTGAAGAAAACTACCAATATACTCCAAGAATTAATTTTCGAAGCAAAGCTATGAAGAATTTTCATGCCTGTTCTAGCACCTGAACACAGCTCTTGAATCACATATAATAGACTTCAGCTGTCACTAGTGAAGAAGTTATAACTCTTACAGGTGATCTTAAACAAGTCATATACTCCTTAACAGGTGGGTATCACATGCAAAATTTGTCTATAAGTTTTTTTTTTTTTTTTTTTTTTGGGCAAATGTCAAAGTTCATTATCCATGTTTTTTCCTGTTATAATTTCAAAATAAACATGGTACTCATTATGGTTTTCAAATTTATAATGATTAGCATGGAGCAAATTCAAACTCCAAATGAGTTCATATACGCTCTCTTGAAAGTAGTGATAGCAAATGCAGAGTTAAAAGGAAAAAGAAATAGCAGCATACAAATAATTTCCTTCACTAGTACAAAACCAAAAAGTCATACTCAACCTTGAGAATACCCCAGTTATAAGCAGTCAAGAACAGTAACAGATTTCTCAAGTACCTTCCAGTTGAACCATATGCAAAAACAGTTGCATTGAGACCTTGAATGACACCAGAGATTGTGGAAGATATACTTCTCTTGTAGACATCCTAGATACAAGAAGCCTTGTGTTAAAGCAATAATCATTATATAAACAACCTCAGAATAGCAACTATATCTTTCAAGGGCAGTTTTTGTGTTTGATAGCTTTGGGAAAACACAGAGTAGTGTTCTCACACCCATAGCCAATGTACAACGCATGTGAGCTGAATGCAGCTTCTAAAGCTTATAAGAACTATTTTTATTTATGTGGGTAGCCAAGCAGCTAAAAGATTATTTGAACCAAAGGGATTAATCATCAAATTGAACAGACCACCCCCGCAGTTCTTCTAATCATAATTAAGGTATATCATTTATTCAATTGTAAGAAGGTGCCATAGGCAGACACAAATTTTCAGAGACCTGTCCTTCATTTTAATTGTGGGGGGGGGGGGGGGGGGGGGGGGGGGGGGGAGAGAATTTGTTTATATATCTTCTTCTCTGAAATTTGGACACCTAACATGGTACTTTTGTTTTTAGCTCCTGTATTTGGTCAGATATAGAGGAACTCTAAGATGTTCCAGTGTCCAGACTATAATATGAAGTGAAATCTCGGTGCATAACTACAAGCCAATCAGAAGAAAGTTTCAGCCAAAAGTAACAACACAGAGAGGATCAATGGATGGAGAATAAGAATTTGAAACAGCAAGAGTATAACGTTCAAGAAAGATGATAGATGTTACATACCAAATTTGTACAATCAGGACCAAATGCATGATCAAAACAATATGTCTTCTCTTTTGTTCTATTTTGTATGCGATCAAGGTAATCCTTTGAGAGGTCAGGATCCAACACAAGGACTTCCTACAAAATTGCAAACAAAGTTATGCAAATATTCCCCTTTTGCAATAACACTAATATAATCATCTATTGAAGTCCAGACAAGGGTAAAAGAAGAAAAGAAAAATCACCACACCTTATTGTCAATCACTCGAACAATATCACGACCTCTTTCTCTCTTCGTTAATGGCCTGCATTTGACGGCAACCTGTTGCGAAGGAGAAGTAAGCAGATACTATCGAAACATCACCTGAAAACAACACAACTCTGCATCACACAAACCAAAAGACTAACCGTAAGAGTAGTGGTTTTCTTCGTAGCCGGAGCTCTGATGCTCGGCATGTTTGATCAACATCAGCCACCGCAAATCACCTCAGTTCACTCTAAACTGAATCCAAATTTCCAATGTAGAGCTCGATTATATCCCTTTATCGTCCCAACAACCTACAGCTAAAAAATTCTAAAAAATGATTCTTCACCACAAGCCCGAAACCCTAACCCTCTGTTTGGTTGCTGAGAAAAACTGAGGAAAAGACAAGAAATCAAAATATTCAATCTTGTCTTTTACAAGGCCCCAAGTACTGACAAAATCTAAAGATTCCATTTTTTTTTCTCCCCTTTCCTACATTTCCTCGGAAACCAAACAGATCATAATTTATTCCAGACTCGCATTCCGATACAGAATTTCGCAAGATCGTACCTCTTACTTCCCAGATTGCCTTTGAACAACGACCTACATTTCATGAACAAAGCACGACGAAACAATGCAGCACCAAAATCTTCTCTTTCTCGATTCAAACCAACACAGACTACCAAAACCCTGCCCCCTAAACCTAATCCTTCGAATCAAAGACCTTTCCCGGCCGACTATTTGCTTCCAAGCATCACAAACAGCAAAATGAAACACGCATTTCTCAGCGCAGTACAGCACATTGCCCTCACATTCCTCATCAAACAAAGAACTTTCCCGGGAAAACGTTTTCAGCTTCACACGGATATCTTCCGGGAAAAGAGAAAACACCAACCCGAGCAAGTTCGAGGAAACAAACAAAGAAAACAGGAATCAGGTATTAAAAGAATACTATCTGAGAAATTAATATGTTTGGTGAGATGGGGAGGGGGAAGATTCGGTGGTTGACGGCGTACCGTAATCGTTAAAACGATTTCACGCGGGTAAATAATCAAAGAAGAAGACGACGAAGTACGGAGAGTTTGTGAAGGGTGGAAGGTCGGTGATGATCGTGACCGTTGGCTTGTGTTGGGAGGGGAAAGAGAGAGACTTTGGACTTTTGTGAGCTTTTGAGAGGAACTTTTGGTCTGGCAAGTTTCTTAAGGGGCACTAGCTTTTTGACGAGTGGATGTGGATCATGACAGCTGCCTTTTCAACCAATCATGGCTCTACTAGTGGAGCCACCAAGTAGTAGTCGGTTATCGCAACCCGTGTTCGTCACGAGGATTAGTGGCATGTCTCATTCTGATGGCAGTATAGGTTTGTGGGTACTGATTTTAATTTTTTTTTTTTTTTAAAAAAAAATTTATGAGGCGAAAGAAGCAGTTTAATGTATACATATTTCCCCTTTCATTGGTTATAACTTAATTGGTTTAATAAGATTCACGAGAAACCCACCCAACTTTTGTGCTGACAAAATGGTGTTTTCTTTTCTGGTTGACGGTCGTGGGATGAGAGACCACAGCATCGCAATGATATCTGGTGGAGCCACAGTTAATGCACCAAACGCTGTCGACGTGCATGGGGGTGAGGCTGGGCCAAACTGATTTAATACCACCATTCATTGTAATACGCCATCACTTTGGTGGAGAGTGGAGGACATCAATGATTAGCGGACACACACCACCGTTGACCTCAAATTGTTCAGATGCAAAGTTGTACCACCTCTGCCAAACCCACGTGGCACCAAGCTCCAATCACTGCATGACAACTCAGCGTTGCGGCATAAAAGGTGCCACCCCTCCTGCTCAAACCCATTGCCGACAGCCAGCCCAGAAGCATTTGGTTAGAGTAAGCTAACAGTAATTTTAAACACTAATTGCTCACAATCAATCTCAGAAATTGGCAACTTACTGTGCGGACAGCAATTTGATTAGAGTAATCTAACAGTAATTTGATTGAAGTAATCTAACGCTTGTCATCCCAAATTCAATGTGCATGGATCACCTCCTGTGATGATACGATCAGTTCACATCTAAACAATATTTAAAACAGCTCCAGAGTCCCTCTTAACTACACAATTATAGCAACCATGGTGGAATTATTCTCCCTACAGTCGCAAAATTTCCATCATTAAATCATCACTTGAGGAGATTTGGGCTTCCAGAACTATAAAGCTGGGACAGCGGAGCATCTGCTAAATATGATTAAAGCACACTCCTAACCTTTTTTTTTTGAGGAAATTGATTACCAAAAAAAAATGTTTAAACAGGTTTCTCAACTTTTAAGGCTAGTAAAAAAACTTGTAAATAGGATTATAATATATTATATTCCAATTGGAACAAATTATTAACAATACATATATATACACACATAAGCATTATGTGAAATGTTTGTTGATGCCCAGCCCCCCTAGTAATAACAAAGTCCCGTGTTAATTTAAGGTTCAGCAGAGGTATCTGGCATCTCATCACTGTTCTCATCGAGCAATGGCTTCATATTGGCTTTTTTACTTATGGAGTCTCGATTTTCACCATCTTCATTAAATCTGTCCTCACTGTTTAGAAAGACACCTGCCAAAGCATACAAATAAACACAATCTTTGTCAACCATTTTCACGCTGTTATAGAAGACCCATCAAATCTTTGAAGTGACAGTCTCATAATATTGGAGGAGTTGAGTATTTGTTACAACTACAGCTTAAGAAGCACTTAAGGTGGCAAATAATCAGGCTTGAGTTGGGTAGAGGTAATCCAATTAGAGGCATTACATCGATTAGCCATACCTAGATCCTGTGCGAACCCAGCTTACACATTGAATTTTCTATCTGAACCGGTTTTCCAAAGTTGGACAAAAAATTGCCACCCTTGGGCATATTCGTGATAATTTAAAATAAATAAACAAATGGCCACAGATACGGTGCACAAACTCCTAAACAAGTTATTATATCAATATACAATCTTGGTTGAGCTGAGCTGGCACACCACACAGGCTTTGTCTTCTTTAGTCAATATACATTTTATCCTCCCAATTTCAGGTGTCTTGATATTAAGATGGAGCCAAAACATGATTCCAAAAAGCCAACGATGCAGATGATATCTATTTGACTAATAGTTATAGATTTTGAAAGATGTACGGTGTACCTAACAGATATTGGGAAGGGATCCAATGTATGCATGGGTATCTATTGAAAGTAAAGGGATTGATTTGCTTGCTAATAGAATCCACTTGTAAAGAATTTCAAATGTTGAAATCAGTTGCAGTGCTTTTCAAGTACAAATCATGGGCGATTGTGCTAATTCTACAGTGAAAGGAGATAAATATCAAGGATCAGAATAGTAAGGAAGACACTACTTATAACTTGTTGTCTGTACTCACCTACAAACCATATTCCAGCAGCAAGAAACAGAACTGAAGTCAAAATAAGCGTCGACTCCCTCCAATTCTTAACATGATCCTGCACATGACATGACATTCATTGAATTAAATATGATATCAGTTTTTAAAATTTTTTTTAAAAAAAATCAAAGAACAAAAACTATAGATGATTAGCAATTTAGCAGGTACAAGAATCATATTAGGAGCTTAATAACTCGCAAGGGTGAATCTTTATCAAAAAATAAAAATTTATAAAATAAAATAAAATAACCCACAAGGGTGAACAGAGAAATCCAAGTGTAAATTCTAAAAATTCACAAAAGAGAATGAAGTACATAAACAAAAAAAAAAATTTTAAAAATGGAGTTACTAATCATGTTATTAGGTGACATTAGAACAGGCCAGTGTCAAATTAAAACTGAGTAATAAAGACAAACACTACTTTCAGCATTTAGCAAAAACAAGGTGTTTGAGACAGCCGGTGGTAGGGTCAGGCAAAAATATAGAAAAAAAGTACTAAATTGAGTGCCAGTATCAACATCCACAATCCACCTTGTCAGTGTGTTAAACACTTAAAACTAACACCTGTCATCGTAAAGGAAGTTCCCATGGTTGTACCCAACACACACACACACACACACACACACACACACAAACGCACACATTGTGGGAAAGAAGAAAAGTTATTAGACGAGGTAGTCATCTAATTCGAGGTTAACCAGGCCGCTAAACACCAAGTATTCAAGAAACACACAGATCCCTGTGTCACATGCCTGCCAAAGATTATAATGCTGTCACAAAGCTACGGAGCATGATGGGCAAAACTTCAAACAGTTAAGAGTCTGCCTCATACCTACTCATTTTTCTGTTCTTATAGTAGTTCTTAAACACAGAGTAAGATCCAAAATTTCTACTCCTATTTAAATTATTAGCTATGAAGTCACATCACTGCACCTTACAGTATATAAAATATTAATAACGAAATTTGTGTAAATACAAGTGAGGAGAAACATCAAAATAAACCTGGAGGACCCCAAAAAGTGGTGAGGAAGGCACATCACCAAAGATGTGGATTGAAACAGTTGACATAGCCATTGATAATGCTCTTAAACTGGGTTTGACACAATGAAGACACACATAATTAACTGGAGCCTGCAAAAGCAAATTTGTGTGTTAGTAAAAGTAGCGAGTTTTCCAAGTTCCTGGTTTATAAATGCTTAAATGACACTAATCAAAGCAGCTGGCAGAATTCCAAGTAATTCAATAAACATTCTCAGCAGGTCAACAGTATGATAAGTAGACAATCTAACCGAAGGAACAGAAAAGGAAAATGGGGTAAGGGTGGGAAGGGTGAAGCAATATGAAATGACACAACTACATTCTCATCCCAACTCATTCAATAATAAAATTACCTGTGTGGCAAAGACAAGAAGCTCACCCACTGAGAAAAGAGCTATAAAACCATACAGGTTTCCTAGACAGAAGGCACTGAAGCAAAATATTGCACCCAGAAATGTTGCCCCAGAAAGAAGCTGCAAAGGAAGCAACCAGAGAAATATTATAATGATAGTGGCAAACAAATCACAAAAGCAAAAGTTACAAAGAAGAAATACACTGCAAATACAATACTCCTGACAATTAAAAAAAAAAAATGCTTTGGGGGTAGATTATAGCCTTTTTGTTGTCTTGAACACATCCTCTAGACTGGCCTAAGACCCTTGTCATTACTATAAATTATTTTTTGATGAAGTTCATCAATAAAAATTTATTACCTATAAAAATAAAAATAAATAAATAAATAAATAAAAGTGAATAAAAATCAATCCCCACTCTTTAGTCGGGCAAAAAAGGAAAAAAAATATATTTAAATTAGGAAATGTCAAATGCACTAGCATAAAAAAATTAAAAAAAGAAAACAGAAAAAAAGAGGTGATCCATTATAGAATATTAAAAATGAAGATATGATTTCGGAAAAATCAATAAATCTGGTCATACATATATATGATACCAAGTACAAAAATATGTTCCTTTAATGCAACAGAAACCTTCTTTTTTTTTACCTTTAATAAAAAAATAATAATAATAAGGCAGAAAGCTAGTCCAGTAAGATATTTTCCAGAAGCAACAAAATTCACCTTAAAAGCATTAGAGATTGTGGCACCCATGCAATCAAGAATGAAGCCTCCAGCTAATGTTCCCAAAATTCCACACACAATTGTAATTCCTCCAAACATCATATCTGCATTACTCTGTCAAAAGCATTGATTTAACTATAATAACTGAGGCAAATTAAACTTCATAAGCAAAAATGTTAAATGAAAAAGTAAAAGCATCAACATTTAGCAAATATTTTTACCATATGATATATGTTATAACCAGCCTTTGGCCCCCAATATGAATAAGCACCTAAGACAAAGTTGTATGATATGTAACCTGCCAAACAATTGGACAATAAACAAATCACTAAAAATAGACAAGTTGACTTGACTATATATGGTAACTGGAAAAAAACTTGATCACGACATTTCATTAAAAAATTTCAACAAGGATTGTTAAGATACCTAGAACATTTACAACATAAACTTTGTCAAGCAAAAGCAACCTCAGATCTTTCAAAAATCCCGAGAGATTCAAGAGTTTGAATGCACCCTTCAATCTTCCATATGTAAGAGAGGGGAGAGAAAAGGAAAAGAAAAGAAAAAAAAAAAAAAGAGCCAATAATCAGATATTTATTACAATAAGCCAGTAAGTTTACGAAACATATTAGGACAATTTTCTGCAATGTAACTGTGCAAACAGGACAAATGCATGTACAGCCAGATGCAAACATAAAAAAATATGGATGCAAAAGCCACCCACCTGCAGGCCTTATTTGAGGCTTGATTACTGATACCTTCATTTCTGACCAACATACAGCCTTTAACATTTGAAGCCTCTGAATCTGCAATAAGGATATATAGTAATTACTTAAAAAGTAACATCATTTGGACTATCAAATAAATCAACAAGATAAAAACCTATGTTGCTCAGGTATAATCAACTGTTTCCAATGATAGTGAGAAATCAAGATTTTCAATCATTCAACAAAGTAAGGAAAAGAATTAAGTGTATGACACCACAACTCATTTGGGAAAGGCTGGACAAGGCAGTGAAAAAAAAGGTCTTTATATCCAACTCTAAATAGCTGGGATGATGCTTTGTAGAGTTTAGTTGAGAATAACTTATAAAGTGCATGAAGCTAGGTCCTAACTACTATAAAGACGATTCCAAATTTACTGTGTGAAAGTAGCTTGACATTGCATATACATTTTAAATTAATTCTATGGGTCCTATACTTAATAATCGTTGGACTTTTTAACAATTACTAAAAAGATATGTTTTACTAGAAAGTGAACTTCTCACAGGAAACAAGCTCATAAAGAAAGGAATTTAGTATTTTGGAATGAACTTCTTAGGGATTATTGACTGCTCATATCCAAATTTTTTGATGAAGGAAAAAACATCTCTCGTCAAATAGCGTTCCTTTGCATACATTATTCACAGATGAGATGGTTTTGGCAAGTGAAATCAATTAGGTGGGGGTAAGAGCAAGACTAGATTGGTAAGGGCATGCCCAGGTCTAAAGTAAGTAGGAACAAAATTTACTAATGAGAGGCAACCTAGCAAGACCAGAAATAAAGTTGATCTGATGATGCCTATTCAATACCTCAAAGAGACCAAAATCCAAGGTATCATCATTTCAAAAAAGAAGTCATCCTGAAGAGATTAATGAAATTTGGAAGTTGTTTGGACCATTTTGTGCATGATTCCAAGAAGCACAGCCATTCACCATGTTGTTGCTGTTTATAGACATTTGACTAGCTATTAATTCACACAATCAGAAGGATTTTTAAAATCTCCTCTGATGTGAGAGGAAAGAAAAAAAAAAGAACCCAAGTTAAAAGAATCAACTTTTTATGACTAAAGTTAAGATTTCCTATTCTAAATGATTATCGTGTCATAATCATATTAAATCATGAATTTTCTAACATTAACATTAGCTACGCACCTATGCGTTATAGATCAAGATGTTGGGCAACCAAAAAACATTACATCCACTAGGAACAAGAAACAAAGTTCTAAGGATTTCAGATAGATGAGTAGAAAGATCAGTACATGTCCATTTGAAAAGATTTAAGAGTACCTTGAGCATGTAATAAAATAGGGGAGCAATAAGCAAGATGGTTCAGACATGTTCAAAGAAGACCAGGAACAGAACAGTTAGTCAGAGAAGATGTGAGTTATCTTAAAAGGAGGAAAGAGGGGAAAGGTAAAATGAAATGGATAGTAAAAAGAATGTTATGCTTTAACTAGAAACTTTGCTTCTAACAGGGAATCACAGAGGAGTGCGGGTTGCAGACACCAAACAATTGCAGAAAGATAACATATAATACTAGTGTATTCAATCATGCATGTTCTTATTTGTCCCAAAACAGTGCATAAAGAAGCAAAGGAAAATGGTGTAATTTATGGAAACCTTGTTTTCTGGCTTATGTTGCATATGCATAGATTGCAAAAGTATTTCTCACCCAAACAGTAATGTAAGTGCAGATTATTAAAGTACTCATCAATTTTGGGAGCCTCATCCCTTGGTCTGAACAGCACAGAAGCTATTCCAGCACCCACCATTCAAAGCCAGTCTTTAGTTAAAAGGACGAGCAAAACTATACTTATTTTCAAATGTATCAGTATTGCAGAAATTAAATCATAATAGGAGCACAAGCAATGATAACAAAGTAACAACAATATTAACTTCTTCTTCTTCTTTTTTTGGGAGAGGAAACTGTAATAATATTAACAATTTTAGAACAAGTAGTACCTTCAGTTTCTGGAGCAGCCGTTTCTACAGATGTAAATGCCTTTTTTGATCCAGCAGGAGCAAAACCTGTGGACACCAGTTGGAGAATTCCAAGTGAAAATGATCATGGGATCATAAAACCTCAGTAATTTTAGATGAACTGAATAATTCACACCTTTCAACTGCAAAGGTTTCATCACAAAACCTAGAACAGCAAATGGAAGCATCAAAAGTGCTTCTCCCCAGAATGCATAACGCCAGTTAAAATGGCCTCCAACCTAAAAGAAATAGAGCAAGCATAAAATACAATAAGCAATACAGTTAAGAGCAAACGAACTAAACCTTAGGCATGCCACAAAGCAAGCCCCGTACAGCAGCCACAAGTCATTTTAAATGGTCAACATGTTCAACATGCGTGCACACACAGAGGGAAAGACACTGTAGAAACATTTCCAATCTTGGTAAACAAAAAATTGAAAACAAAACAATTCCATAATTAATTCATGGTAGTGCCCTTTTTGAAGTAAGCCATAATATATAAGCACGATAACTGACAGGTTCCCAGCAACTATCAAACTTCGGGGCTAAGGGTGGGGTGGGGTGGGGCCGCACGGGCGGGGGGGAGGGGGGGTTCTTATGCCTCTCCCAAGGCAACGTTGGAATATAGCCTCTGTTTCCATTTTTATTTACAACCGAAATTACATTCTAAGATTCTTGTTATAACTTTAGTTTTCACATTTCTCATTTAAACCTCTGTGCAAACTCCACAAAACAAGTTATATTTCAAAAGCCAAAAGAAAATAATATAGATAGCATTGCACCTTTGAACCATTAATAGACTATACCTGACAAAATACTCAGGATAACTACTTAAGTATGTAAACTTACATATCCACCATAAACATAACCCAGGGCGATCCCAGTTGGTATGCACATATAAAACATTGCAAGCCATGCAGTTTTCTGGAACCACAACAGAGAATCAGTGAGCATTATTACAAAAGCAGCAGAAAAGAAAAATACAATCTCAGCCAACAGAAAGATATAAACAGAGGATTGATAACACCAGAGGAAAAAAATTATCAAAAAGGAAAGCCAACCTTGAATTCAGCATCTAAATGATGTCCTGAAAGACACAGCTTTGCTCATAATGAGAATTGCTTGAGATAACATGCCACTTTAAAAACATTTCAGAAATCGCCAAGTTTGAGACTCAGAGTAAATATGAGTATCATAGCTTGCTTTCTTAGTGCTAGGTTTATGCTTCAAAAGAATTTTATGCATACATATTTGCATATGTGCATACGTAATTATAACTGTCTGCTTCTTAAAATATGGTTGAGAATATAATAATAGTATTCTAAGGATTGCCATGTTTATGCAAGTATTACAACACAAAAAGAATAAGAAGAAAAGAAAAGAAAAGAGCCCCAGCAGCAGTGACATCAAAATCCCTTTAGGAGAAAGTTAAGAGTGCATTTAAGCAACCAAGCTAACTTTCAAGGCTGGGTGATTGCCTATTCAGTGTTCCAGATCTGTATCTAGCATGCACTTAAGCTCACTTCTCTACTCATCCAAATTTTTAAACGTTAAAAACACAAATTGCACTTATTCAACTTCTACCACAAATCAATTAGATAATTCATATTATTAATAAATTCACACCTGGTATAAAATCGAGAAAGGGAATTAAGAAGGTTGTGACCAATTAATATTCTTTATAGAGCAAATTTCTTTTCTTTTTTTTTTGATGAAGTAAATTATGTATTAATAACAAAAAAGATATCCCAAGTATATGAGACATATACAAGCACCAATGGGAAGACCCCTCTAACATTTGAGAAGGTCAACAAAGTGAACAAAAGTGAGGTTGTTACAATTAGCATAACTAGTATACCACAAGAAAAGAGATTTAACAAAAAAGGATTGAATGTCTATTAGCGACTTCTCAATTTCATCAAAAGTTCTTTGGTTCCTCTCCCTCCAAATACACCAAAATATAGCATGAGGAGACCATTCTCCAAATCACCTTAGACTCCTTTCTCCCCCCTTTAAACCACCACCCACTTAGAAGGTCATGAGTAGAAGAAGGAGAACCCAATGAATGTCGAACATGTTAAAAGTAAGCATCCAAAGATCTCTAGCAACCATACAATGGATGAAAAGATGATCAGCCGTCTCCGCCTCCTCTTTGCATAAGATACACCTATTCGGCATAAGCCACCTTCTCTCAATGAGATGATTCAAAGTCAAGCACTTATCACTCCCCACTAACCAACAAAAGAAGGCCACTTTTATAGAGCAAATTTTAAAATGCATTGTTTATTCTATATTGATAAAGTTAGAATGTGGAAAAGTTCAACAAAGAAAATACAGAAGTTAAATACTAAAAGATTAAACAAAAAAAACCTTAGCAACAGGGGCATTGTCGTCTATAAACGGAGCTGCAAGACTTATGAATGAAGCCTCACCAACACCAACCAGCCTAGAAGGACAACATCCACAATATAGCTCACAGTCTAGTACATGAAACACATAAAGTAGTAATTGAGAGAATTCAAATTTTTGATAGCATGGACATTTTCAGACTTACATGCGGCATATTGCAATAGACCAAAAATCAAACGAACTACCACAACCAGCTGTTGCAAATGTCCAAACAGATAATCCAACGCCAATAAGCCTAAAAGGATTATGGCTGCAAAGGTAATAAAGCATAAGAACTTGTACCCAAAACAGGTAGAGTAGAGTTGTCACATTTATAGAAATACCTACAATATGCAGAAAGGCAAAACAATCAAAATCAAGCAAATTTATTCATTTCAACATTAATTAATTGAAAATTGCCATTTTCAGGTATAGGTACATGAGTTTGCCCTCTCTTTTTTTTTTTTTTTTTTTTGTGATAATGGGGGAACTATCCCATAGCAGGGCCCTTTGGACCCACTCATGGAACCTAAACCCCCGGTGAGACTAGCACAACAACCCACTACCACAGCAAACGCTTGCCTTTTGAAATGATTTTGCCAAAAGGCAAACGCTTGCCTACCACTATATTTTTAAATCCTCTTTGAGACTCTACCAATGCAAGACTTCCAAGACTTCCAAATTTCAATCCATGATGAAGAATTGATGATATATATATATATATATATATATTATATATATATTTTGGATCACCAACAAAGGGAATATATTGAAAATCAAAGAAGATACAAAAAAGGACGAGGTGTCCTATAAAACTGAAAATAATAAATAATTATGAATTAGGATCATTTCTGAAAATCAAATTTAGAATAAGCCAGTGATGCTGATGATGTTTGACAACAAAAAACATGGCTCTTCTATAGAATGGACCACAAAAGGTTAGCATCACCAATCTCAATAAGGTAAGGGCGTAAGGCACTGACATACCATTGCCCCTAAGGCATGGCATGAAATATCAGCAAGGTAAATGGATTTAAACCTTGAAATTATTACAAATACAAGGTAGTTGGTTATCACAAGGTTTTTATTTAATCATTACTTCATCAGTTAGAAAATGTTATCTCCATAACATATAAGAAGTATAAAAATGGGGGAATTACAGATCGTCCTGGCTACAGACAAATAATTACACATCAATACAAATAACTACTAACTTAACTAAAAATGACTATTAACTGTAATTATTTGCCCATAGCCGGAAGAATCTGTGATTCCCCATATAAAAATCATTAGACCAGAGGACTTGCAACATCATAGTTCATGCATTATAGATGTTACAACTTGGAGTCAATTCATGCATGGTCAGTTGTGCTCTTTATTCTTTTCTTTTCTTTTTTTCCCCTTTTTTTTCTGAAAAAATATTAAATTAATCAAAACATCAAAAGTACATCAAAGAAGGAAGAGATTGCCTCCTTGAAGGACAAAGCATACAAAAACCTATACCAAACAAAATCAGGTATACCAAGAGTTATATCAAAAACTATACTAGCCAATCCGGTATAAAGAAACAAAAGTATGACCAGCCTCATAGAGCAAGAAAAGGCCCTCTAAAAGACTATAGTGTAGATGCACCCCTTATAGCCAAATCTCCTGCCTTCCCATTAATTACCCTAGGCACCCAATTGGCCTGAATAGCTAAAACACCTGCCAAGTCCAAGGACTTCTTTGATGAATCTAGCAAATCTCCAAGCAACAACTTTATTTGCTCTAAAAAATCCCATAACATTGGAAATATCTCCTTCCACTATAAGCTGAAGCAAACCCATACAAGAAGCATCCCTCAACCCTTCTAAAAGAGCAAGCAACTTCGCCTTCAATGCTATACCTTCAACAGCTGGACATCAAGACACAAAAATAGTCTCCCCTCTGAAGTATCAAAAAATGCCCCCAATACTCAACTACCCCAAGTTCCTAAGCATGCAACCATCAAAATTAGATTTGATGGTTATGCCCTCTTGCTTCTAATATAATATCTACTTCATCAAAAATAATAATAATAATAATAATTTGATAGACCCGATATGCCTTTTTTTTTTTTTTCTTTTTATAACAAAATGTCCAAGGCTTTGGCCCCAACTAATCCCTTGTACCTGCTATGCTCATTATCAACCATTAATAATCCTTACTGGCTTTAAAGAAGACTCAAAAATGGGCCAGCAAGCCTGTACTCAATCTCATCTGGCCTTCTAAGCATAATTGATTTCAAGTTATTGGGAAAAATACTATAAGTTCCACCAATATTTGAACCACCTAACACACAGACTGTGACAGCCACACACCTTTTTTATCCCAATTAGCCTCAGATGAACCAATTCCTATGCTTTCTAAATAGCCCTTATCTCAATTACGTGTACTTCAACTATAATTTATGTAAACCATTTAATTTTTGCATTCATTTAGTTGTATTTCTTAAAAATTATCTTTACCAAAGTTCTTTATGCAATTATGTTCAAACCCACTACAATCAAAAACTTTAAATGCATACTACTAGAATGGGTACCTCTTTGCCAAAGATGCAAATATTGGAGAAGCCACAAGAAGGCCAACCATGAATGCAGATGATAAAACACCATCTTCAAAATTGTTCAAGTTAAAATCCCCCCTGCAAGAAACAATAACATGTTAAGATGGAGGGAAAAAAAAAAAGAAAGCAAATTTATGGGGAAAAAAAAAAAACATCATCTTATTTATGCTTTGACCACAAGCCAAACTTCATGAATGAAGATGAAAATTTATGAATATCAGCCAAGGCATATAAAAGAGCCCTTGGCATTTCAGTTTCTGCAGGACATACAGGCATGGAGAACGAAGCAAGATAAGTATATGATCTTTGGGTGTAGAGTTGAGGGTGAGGGAGGAGTTCGTATGTTTGTCTCAAAGAAATTGACTTGGCCTTGTGCACATCTTGTTTTACTGGCAGTAATGTAAACATATGCTCCCCATCTTGTTTTACTGGTCGGTAATGTAAATATACATCAACTATGTATATAAATACATGTAAATTTGTGTGTGTATAAACATAGACAGGAAGTATACAAATTTAGGAGCAGAAAATCAGCTAGTATCAGAACAGTGATTTTAATATATGATAAGATTCCATTTGGCCACATCTCATTCATGAATCATGATACAAGAAAGTGTCAAAATTTGAATATGGTTTTTAGATGAGCCCTACAATAAATCAACAAATGGTTTACCAACAATTCATAAAAAAAATAAAATAAAATAAAAAACTATTCACATACACCGCAGAACAGGGATATTTCACATCCAAATATCAGAGTCATGGAAACAAAAATTATATGGCGCAGTCAAACAAAAATAAAATTCCTTTGGTAAATCTTACTGAATTCCACTACCCGAAGTGCATATTCCACTATCTGTGCAAGTCCCAAGACTCCCATTTACACCATTGCTTGCTATTGCTCCTCGATCCACGTAGTTTAACATGTTAATCACACAAAAGATCATGAGTAACCTGCAAAACAAAATTAAAATATTTAATATACACCACAACTACTAACTATAAAAAATAAATAAATAAATTATTTTCGTTAGCAAAATTGGACACGAGAATGAGAAATCATAAGTGCCCAACTTCAGGAGACCATAACATTTCGAGTCAAAAGCTTGCCTCATTTATGTTGGTGACTATTTTCAAACAATTTAAGTGGTCACCAGCAATGAAAATCCCTCGTATTAATAGTCTTGAAATATGCGGAACCCATCGCAGGACAGGCCGATGTAATCCCACAAATCATGCAGAACTAATTATACTACACTCATTTCTCAATTATTCACCAAAATAACCAACGCAGCGATTTGGTCCAGCTGCCGTGAATACATGCAAACCTAAATACCTACCTAGAGAGGGGCATTCCCAACTCAAGCAAGCGATAGAATCAAAATAGAAGGACACGAAATAAGCCAACTCGACCAACAGGTTCGGATTAGGGTTTCAAATTCTTCAAAATACAGTAGAATTCACATAAATCATGTGTGAATATATATATACATACAGAGAGAGAGAGAGAGAGAGAGAGAGAAGGGGGAGGGGGGGAGGAATACCTCTTGGGGGTGAACCATGAAGGATTGGGAGCTGAGTCTTTGATCGGACTCTTGGCCATCTCTGTGACGATAGGTATGGCTACCGAAAGCTTTGGGTCCTCCGAGGGCTTTGGTAGTCCTTCTGCCATAACTTTCTTGTAACTCTAATTTTAAGCAAAGCTTTCAAAGTCCAGACTCGTTCTCTTTCTTCCTTTTCACCCTTTTTCCCTCAAACTCTAACTAAGGGGTAAAATGACAACCAAATAATAAAAACTAGTGATCCAACACACACGATGTGTGTAACATAATTTTTGAAGTATTTTAAACTGTATGTATGTATGTAGGATATAATTAAGGAGAAATAAATTATGATGCGATAAGGGTATTTTAGTATTTTCAAGTACAATCCAACCACAAAAAGAATTGATTTTATATAGTACTAGTTGTCGGGTATATGCAATGCGTGTGCAATAAAATGAAAAAGTGAGAATTTTTGGGGGTTATGTAGTTTGTAAAAAAGATATAGGAACATAGGGAGAGAGGGAGTTTAAAAATATTAGGAGATAAACGTGAAAAAGAGAGAGAGAGAGAGAGAGTTAGAGAGTGAAGAAAAGTATGAGAAAATGTTGGGTAGTAATTGTTTTCAAGTTTTGAAATTACTAAATTATTTATTAGCCTAATAAAATTTTAAATATTTTTTAGTAATTCTAAGTACAATCCAACAACAAAGTGAATTATCTTAATAGTATAGATAGATAGATAAGATTCTAGATAATATATAAGTTGTTATTTACCTTTAGTTTCTTTATCTAATGATGTGGTTGCGATATTATCAATAAATGTTTATTTCTTTCTTCTTCTTCTTGTGTATTTCTGTTTTATCCTTTCAGTTTCATGTCAAATCAATAACCATATTATTATTTAAAAATTGTTTATAAATGTTAAAGGAAAATTAAAAATACAATAGGACTAGATAGCATTTTTCTAATAATATAATAAATTAGTTACACACACCAATATAATCAACGAGCCATTGTTTATCTCCAAATATGATTTTTTTTTTTTTTTTTTTTTGGGTGTAATTGAGCTTCTAGTTTTTTGATAGAATAATTTGAACTAATTAATCAGTCATTTTTCTCAAATTGTATGAATCTTTCGTTACAATTTGTTTTTGGGCAAATAATTTGCAAAATATAAAAATGTCTACAGGTGCCAACACAATTTAGATATGGAAATTTTTGAAAATTATGTTCACCATTTTTTATCGGCTAACATGATAGTAACAAATTTTAAGTTAATAAAGGATCCTCCCCCACCCCTCCCATTTTTTATTTATTTTTTTAATTTTTTAAAGCTGTGCTTTCATGACGCTACTTAATCATTAAGCCAACACTTAGACATGGGCCCTTTTTGCGAAGTTGCTTAAACAAACTGTACGTGCCATGGAAAAATGCTTTCTTTACAGTCATGTAATGGATTTTGGAATTATTTTTTTTTTTTTCTTTTTTACCCTTTTAGAAAACTTCACATCAATGTCATGCTTGTATCCCAAGATAAAAGCTGGTAACAATGATAGTGAATTCAACAATCTTCTAATATGAAAGAATAGCAGCTTTCACTTCTTATTTTTTTTTTTTTCTTTTACCAACTTTTTTTATAAGTTGGTAACTCTCGTGGTCTTGCCTCGTTCATCCCAAGACCTTCACTTCATAAGAGGAAAGAACGCTATGGCAATACATGCAAACGATGCATGGCGCCGCGGTGGCTCTGGTGGGACGCGCAGATAGAATCTCCAATTCATCTAGTCATCAGAAAAACAACTCCTCTATGGTAAAGTCATCCGCCAAAGCCAAAAAAATAAAAATAAAAATAAAACTTTATATATGGACCAAAAATCCTAACCTTTACAATATGCATGCAGACAATAATATATAACATATATTTATATTTACAAGTGCATTTACATCTGCTTCACAAGTTCCTTATGGATGTGTATGCGGAGATATGTACGTCTGAGCACTCTGCATCCCATGAGAAGTCCTTTGCCATTGCGTCTACTATCTTTCGATTCCACTGCAATGGGTTGTTCTTCTGCAAATGGACAAAACAAAAAGCATTTGGAAAATCAAGTTCCGTACTATCAATGAAAAATATATTCCTCCAAAAAGGAGTGTAAAGTTCAATAAGGAAAGGGAAAATTTATGACCACACAGGGGAATACGCACAATTTCATCAAGGGCTTGACTAAGGGACATGTTTTCAAAGGTAGTGCTGATATACTGCGAAAATTTGGTGCTCTCAAAGTCATGATCAGCAACATGCCTGTTATGACATTGGAAAAAAAAAAAAACGTGAATTTTTCTTCTTGCCAAGGAGCTTAGAGAAAAGATTTAACAGCTATCAAGTAACTTCAAAATCTCTACAATCAACTGTTACCTGAATCGGATATCATCCAAGGTTAATGCAATTGGAGCAGCTCCGTATTTTAAAGCCTTGAGCTACATTTTTCAAACACAAACATAAATAAATAAATAAAGTTTCAACTGAAAAAACATGAGGAAACAACCCTTTATAGCATCATATCTGCAAAGTGGCAAATAAGAGAGGACAGAATAAGAAATAGATAAATCGAGAAAGAGCTTTAAGGCAGCCCAATACAATAGACAAGAAGGGAAAGTCTTGTTTAGATCGTTTGGTCATGTGCAATGAAGAGGAATGACTACACCAGTATCTAGAAGTTTTTTATTTTTTTAATAAAACAAAACTTTCTCAAATCCATTACAAAACCCCCTTAGAATGCACGAACAAGGAAGAACCCTTCCCTGTGTGTTCCCTCTTCCAGCCACTCAACCATTCCCAAACCTAACAGTGGCAACCTCGTTGATAACCTTACCCTCCCTTCTTCCTGTAGGTTATTCACCTAGTACACAGAATATAATTCTAATCATAACGACGACATTTGAGTTCAAGTGACATTTTTTTTATCAGCTTTTGAGTTCAAGTGACCTGTACAAGTACAACTATAACTTGCATGCCAAAGTGATTGTCAGCCTTCAAAATGACTTCCTATTATGGATTGCCACTTTTTAATAGTTACAGGGAAAAAAAGAATTGGTTCTGTTTCCTGAGAAATCCCTAAAATTATTATCTGGTACAAGGTCACATGGCCACTGATTATAGCAATTTTACAAGGTAGCTCTGAGAGAGAGAGAGAGCGAGATAGGCAGCTAGTCTGGTTAGTTTCCCGGCAAGTGAGGAAGTGACAATCAGACAGAGAATCATGAGTTAGAAAGGGATTCTAAGATAAATGTAATATGACAAAAACATCCCAAATATTATATGCTCATAAAGGAATTAAATGAGGGACAGCACCAGATGCCTCCAGTGAGTGGGGAGGTAGCTTGAATTTGTTTGACACTTCAGATACGAAATTACTACCAAATGAAAATTTCATATATTTGAATACTCCATGAGCTGTTAATTTAAGTTTGAATCTTGTTGTGCTTAACATACCGGTACTTGGAGAATTGGATCATGAAAAGATTGGCACAAGATAATGTCTGATCCTGCAAAGATTAGATGAGATAAAGCCTCATCATAGTTGTTTATAAATTTCACGTTCCCATCCTGCAGACATAAGAGAATCCCAAATATAGCACATCAGTTGCATGTAGCTGAAACAAGCATCATGAAAAAAGGTTTTTTCTGACATCAAAAAATACATGCATGGCCCAACAACCTAAAAACTTGAACAAACCCTCCCCTTTAATAAATTGGCTCTAGTGCATTTCCATTATGAAGAATCATATAGGTGTGTCTTGACCATGCACAAGGCCTGACAATTACCAAATTTATTAATCAGAATACTAAAAGCTTGTTTATTTCTAGAATTCTAGGTTCATTTGTGCAAATATTTTGTCTAGATGATAATTGGCCTATCAGTCTTCTACAACTACTTAGCAGAATGCAACCTTTGGCAACAGGATAAATACTAGGCAGTAGGGACATGCTTAGGCTAAACTGGATGGGTATGTCAATCTTTGAATACACGGGCATCATTTAATGCTTCACCATTTCGTCCTGAATTGATGGTAAATATTAATAATTTGTTACAGAACACCAAAAAACATGACAAAATATAAGCAGCGATGCTTGTACCTTGAGTTCTTCCTGTAAAGTTTCCACTGCCCTGTTTACAGTTGGTTTTTTGCCAACCCGCATGACAATAAACTGTAAGGAATCAATGTACAAATCACATTCATGGAAAATTCTCAGGAGGAAGAACACCATGCAGTCCAGATAGCTTTACTTAGTTTTAACTGGCTGATGTGGCTTCTCTGCTTACTTTTATAACAAAGTGACCATCATTGCCTAATTAATTTTAAAAGTACCATTACCACATCAGCCAACTTGGCTTTTCCAAATGAGTAGTGTTATTCATCCCTAAATTTTTTCCCTAATGATATGGCTGTTGTTACATCACCACATGGATTTTTGGGTAGTTTTTAGACGAGTGCCACATCAATTGCCACATCATTAGGGAAAAATATAAGGGAAATATTTAGGGATCTTAAGCATTTCCTTTCAGAATTTATCCAGTAAGCCAACCATTTTCGAATATTTAGAAGGGAGGAAAAATAAAAAAGGCATTCCAGAAGTAAAACCTGCACATCTCTCCTGGAAGCAATCCGAACAACTGCCTTCAAATTCTCCAGATCAACATCTGAACCTTCTGAGAAGATGCATCCAACCTAATCATGCATCATTTCTTTAGAATCTGCTGGTACCATTTCAATAGAGAGCAGAAAGAAAACACTGAACAGCATGTATAGAATTTTAAATGAGAAATAAAATAAAAAATAAACTGAATGAGGTAAAAATTAGTCATCGGTAGCTGCAGGCCTCACATAATCTTGCAGGTCATTGTCAATAATATTACTCCCAAATTAGTTTCACAAATATAATTAGTTTCAAGACCTTTTTCCTCGTTAAGTAGTCAATTTTGACTTATTTCAGAAAGATATATGCTTCCAGGACATTTAAGTAGTTTTGGACATCTTTTCCACATGTAAAAAAAAAAAAACATAACACTTGAACATATGCTAAGAAGCATGGACACTGCCCACGAGGTTCCATGGCAGTGTCAAACACGCATTAGACATGACACATCTCTCTTTGCCCCCCCCCCCCTTTTTTCATCTTCTTTGTATTCTTTTTTGTCCTATCTTCTCTTCTCCATATGAACAAGCCAACAAGGGTTTCAAAAAACAATGCAAAGGGGTGTGTTTGAATGACATATATGATGCCACATGAAATAATATAATTATGTGTCTAAAGATATATATTTTATTAATGCCATGTCCTTGCTGTGTCATGTCCAAGATTTTTTAAGATTTTCTGTGTCAACATGTCCATATCATGTCGTAACTCGTAATCATCTCGTGTCTTAGTGTCAAACTGTCAATGCTTCTTGGAAGATATGTATAAGCAAGATATGTATAACGATAAAGTATGAAATGATCGATGGAGAAGAAACAATATGCATATCCAAATTCCATAAAGTGACAGGCTGCATTTTGCATGCTGAGTGGAATATCTCACCTATGCCAACCTATATGTCAATGCAAAATATGTTAATCCTTCAGCTTTCTTACAACATAAAAACAAACAGAAGAATTCATTGAATGAAAACAAACACTATATCCAGTTTAGGCAAAAACTTTGCTTCTCAGTCCACAGCAGTACAATAGCCATATTGCAGAAGATACTGCAGAGCCCCATAGGTTGAGGCCCAGTAGCAATACAAGAATTATATAATTTTCCTGCATTAAATGTTGTAGATTCTACAGAAATCTCGAGTTGCGCCAATGTATAAGCAGCTGATCTAGCGACAGAATGGAATGTCCAACACCTCCCAAAAGGAAATGCCAGATTTACACATGCACGCATACAAACATATACCATCAAATTAGCAAACCTCAGGTCACAGATTCTTTAAAAAATAATAACACATTGTTATCTAAGTGATACCATAATACAGTTAGACATTTAAATATATAATAGCACAGTGAAGCATTCAACAAGCCATATCACTTATTGCATGTACAACTCTCGTACAAATAGATATAGATGTCCTGAAGTTGCTTCATATGCTAGTTCATATACAAAAGAATCAGTTTTCCTGATAAAAATGTTGCATGTAAATATGTAATAACGCATTTTCATCAGTATGTGGTCCCATGCGGCTAAATGACAATTACTATATTAGAATTATGATTCAGATAAGTACAAACGAATAATGAAGCACATTTAAAATAAATAAAAAAAAAGGTTATCCCATATGCACCACCTACAGTAACAGTTGAAGCATGCTCAGATAGCCCCAGGTGCTGCTGCAATGCAACTTTGCAAACAGCTTTCCCTTTTATATCATTTGCAGTATAGTTTTCCGAAATAAATTTGTCCTTGGAAGGATCCCAGGTGGAGTTATCGAATCCACAAGGAGCAATTAGTAACTTGTCCCTACCAAAAAAAAAAAAAGAAAAAAAAAAGAAGAGAAATAAAATGTTCATTTAAAAGTTAAAATTAAACTGCATGAGATAGTGATGGAAAAATATGCTACTAAACTAATCAGTTTATCGAATATTCAAATCAAAAGATTCCTGTTTCCTTTCGGTTTGCTTGGAGAAAAGACAAAACCATAAAACACTATATGGTCCAAATCCATGAATGGCATGAAAGCATAACTTACTTGTGAATTGCTAAGGTGGATTCCAACCCGTTACTCAAACTACGAATAATGCTGCTTTTTGAATCCATGGATGACATTATTACAACTTTATTAGAATAAACAATTCCACCCTGCAAATTTTAGAAGAAAAGGATATTTAGGTGATGCAAGACAGCCAAAAGAAGCTAGAGCTTTTAATAATGAAGGAATTTGAATGTGGAAATAAGTCTCAATAAATGAATGAACAAGGTAGGGATATTGGGGCATAAAAGAATGCTTTCAACAAAATAGAGGATGGGATTCGGGCCAAACAAGTGAAGATAAGGCAAAGATGCGAGAAAGGGAGCTGGTTGTGATTGCCAATTTATGGATAAACCATTAAGTTGTTAAAACCATGCAACTCGACCTTTACTTCTACTATTCATGATAAATCATAACCTAAAAAATTTCAATCTTACTTTAAATCCCCTTTAGATGAATCTAATGATTTTCATTTGAGAACAAGGATTTACAACGGGAATTTCAATATCTGTGTAAGTAATCACACACTTCAAGTTGAAGCCAAGCACCATTGAAGTGGCAAAGATTTACATGTTTCTTTCCTCAAAGGAAGATGGTGGCAAGGTAGGTATCATATGTGAGCAATTAACTTATGCACATTTCAACCATAATAAAATCTACACAAGAACTAATTACAAAAGATGATATCGTGAATTCAAATAGGACCACCTTACTGCATGGTGAAAAAATCTGATATGTAGAGTGAAGGAATTAAAATGGGAAAATGATGATCATAACAAACTGATTATGGTCAAGGTCATTGATGACTGGAATAAAAAATATTTTGCATTTATTTGAGAAGTTAAAAATCTTAACCAAGTAGGATTGCTTTAATATTGCCAAGTCTCAATCATTGTAATCGAGAACAAAACACGAAAGTTGGGAAAAGAAAAGGAATGAAGAAGACGAAGAAGAAAAGAACAAACAATACTCTCAAAGGATAAAGGATGTTCAGTCAGGCATCTCCATAGCACAAATCTGGATCTTCCCATGAACAACTCTGATGAAAGGGCTTATGAAGAGATGAACTTCTTGATAAAGATATAAGCAGGCCCAAGCTAAATTGATTAAGAATATCCAATCAAGCCTATCCACTTTAAACTCCTAAATTACCAGTTTCAACAAAGGTTTAAGACCCAAACCATATATTTAACAAGCATTTTAAGATATTTAAGGTCCTAAGACCAAAACCTCCTGTTTTATTAGTTTCAACAAAGATAACTCAGAAAGTATCAAATTGGCAATGATTTTTCACCAGATACATCGCTATCAAACATTGCTGAGTTTCTCAGTCTAATAGTTCAGTTAACTCAAGGTTGTGAGTTAAATTTTAAAAAACAAATCTAAGTCCCGAGCTTTCCAAAAGTGTTAAATGGAGGAGTGAAAGATATAACCCAATGCTAGCAATAGATAAACATGGCAAATTTTGTGGATTTCTAAAAAATTCCCAATAGTTAATAGGCAGATATGTATACCTTCAAAATGTTGACAAGATGCATCTTAATGTTATCTTGCAATCGATCAGGGCGATGAAGTCTAGAAGGATCAAGTCCACATAGTGCTAATTTATCAGGTTCCGCAAGACACTAAAATATTAAATGATAAAAAAAAAAAAAAAAATTCATAAAAATATTAAAAATGTCAAGCTCGAAAGGACCCATTTAGGAAAAAGAAAAAAGAAAAAAAAAGGGGGGGGGGGGGGGGGGGGGGGGGGGGGGGGGGGGTGGAGGGGTGTTAAAGACAGAATGGAAAAAATAATAGTAACTTGCCTGAGAATCGAAGCCATGGCATGTTAACAATATTCTAGTATCTCCAAGTCCCTAAACATAAGAACAATAACATTTCTATCATGAAACTGTTATCCACAAAATAACATTTGTTTCCCATCTAAGTGACATCATATTTGGCCAGGAAGCATCTTGGGCATTTATTAATTACTACCAAATTTTTTATATTCTTTCATTGCTCGTAGTTTTTCAATTCTCTTTTTAAAAGAATTCAAAAAGTATGATACCCACAACTGAAGCTTTAAGGCATACAGCTCACATCACAGGTGGCCAAAGGCTCCACCTTTGCTTGGCCTCTAACCAAATTGAGCTATATTTCAAAAATCCAGTGCACTACAGGAGTAGGTGAACTGAATATGATGAGGTTTCCTAAAGAATTTTCCTTTAGTGGTTTGTAATTTCATTGCCCATGGACCTAAAATAGAAGGCAAATTCTTACCTCCACATGCTACAAATTAAATAGACAACATTTTGAATCATGTTAAAGCTGTGGAACATTAACAGTTGAAACATTTGCCATACCCTAGTCATGTAGATGAGAAAAGTAGTGCTGGACATCAACTGCTTGTGCAGTTATGTCACATTCTGGGAGTTACATTGCATGACACCTGTCTCATGCAATGTAACAACCCTACATGCTTATGTTAAGCATGTGTCTTGGCAATAGAAGAGAGGATTCTATAGAAAAAAGAGAGACTGTGGTGGCAGAGTAAAAAATATAAAAAAAAGGTTTCTACATGAATACAACCATCAAAGAGGAGAAAGTGAAGAGAATATCTACAGAACAGAAGATCAATGGAAACTTCAGGTATACCTTCCCATGCAATTATTGGTTCATTAAATGTATTGTAGGCCACACATTAAGAAATTTCTTCTTTTATTATATTATTATCTAATAAGGTTTTATTAGCTGTGGTTGAGATTACATGAAATATCATGCTCCTTCTCTCTTTTTACCAATCATCACCATCCAATTTCGAAAATTATCATCTCTACACAATTCCTCCGTCATCCATTTTACTAAAATAAGTCTTTTTTCTTGTGGCTAGTGCCCCCAAGATGTAAAGGAGAAGCAACGCTTGCTCTGACGGACGCCTCCAACTTAGTGATACCCTCCAAAAATAGGGCGTGCAACCAAGACCTCCTCCTCCGAGGAAACAGAATTGTAAAACCTCCACTTAAAGGCTAGTGTTCCTTTACAATTTATATATTTTTTAATCAGGAATTACAATAGCTACTTAAATATTCTATTCTTAAGTAACAATAGAGAATGTGCGTCACATAGCACAGCACCTGAACGACACATTAAATGTTTCAATATGATGAAAAGAAAAAGTAATTCCAAGTTGCACCTGTTTAACAAAAATATCCCAGAAAAGTGGCCCAACAATAGCAGTCTCCCAGTTGTGTATATGTAACACATCAGGCTGTTTTCCTGATTTTACAATATAATCCAGCGATGCACGAGAGAAATAGGAAAATCTGAAAGCATCAAATAAATAACCTGTTAGGAAATGAATATTGTTTTTTTGTTTTTATTTTTTGGTTGAATATTTTAGCAACATAAATGGGTAGAACATAAACTAAGACAAGGACAAACAGAGTCAATTTTAAACTTCACTCTAGTCTAAACTTCACTCATCTTTTCTTCTCTTTTCTTTTCAGTTCCCTCACACCAGAACCAGACCAAAACATAAAGTCATATAATGTTTTAGAATGTGACATGAGAAATTTGTGGTCACTAGAAAGTTGGAACTAATTTGTAGAAGTCCGGAAAAATTTATTTGTCACTTGAATAGGATATATGATAACAAAAATGAACCTTCAATGTCAATAATCCTAAAAATTTGTGCAATGTGTAAGAACACCGTGCAGTACTATGCCTATCAGAGTTGATCATGCCTGAGTCTAGTTCAAGGCCAAAATGAATTTTAGAACCAATTCAGAGTCATAAAATTGTCGATTTTAAATGAATTATATATCAGTTAATTACTAAGCCTTTTTTTCATATTATAATTAATAGAATTGGTATTCAACTATCCTGCAGATGATAAGCCACCATTTGATTTAACGAACAATACACTGCTGGTTGGTTTAAGCTTCTGTTGGTCCACCACAAGCTAAAATAAATTCCAAGCCAGAGTGGACTAGATTAATAGCATATATGTGATGGACATACATTTACTGACCTTTCAAAGTCATCTGAGTAGCCATATACCCTCTCGCGGCTAAAAAATGATGAATAGTACAGAGGTTGAATAAAAGTAACTCCAATGCCATAGACAACACTGTAACAATAATAAAAAGTGAAATAAGCACAAAGAGGCGCAAATAGATTCTAATTGACTGCTTGTTTCTTTTCCCTTTATTATTAATCATTGAAACTTAAAATCCATCTTGCACAAGAACCCAAGGAAAATTTTCATTATAAAAACAACCAAATCTCACCCAGTCCAAATTCTGTTTCCATAAAGTTGACCATTAAAATACGAATAAAAGTCAGCCTTAATTTCTCGTAACCCTTGAACTTCATCTAGGTCCAGGTTTGCATACCTGTTGGCAAGGTGAATTCCTTTAAGTCAATAAGTCGCAAACTTAATGATTTTATGAATATTGATAGTCAGTTCAGGAAGTAACAAGGTCATCACAATAATTTGGAGTGTAGTAAAAAACATCTAGACTAAGATAAGGCAATTTAATCTCCTAAGGTTAGGCGTGGCCTATATGATACCGTAACAGTGCCTATGCAACCAAAAATGCATAGCATTTACCTCCACTGAGCTCCACTTGCTTACCTAAAGTATCAATACATGCAAGTGTACATGTGTTATAAGTATCATACCTAAAACATTTCAAAATTTTAAATATCATCTTGCATGTTTGACAAATTATATATCATGGCCTACACAATCTCCCTAGTAAAGACCATCTAGATGCGGGTCGAAACCACTTTAAGAGTAGGGGTAATCATCCCTAATTTTTTTTCCCTAATGAATCTAATGGTGTGGCTGCCGCCACAGCAACACATAGTTTTCTTTATGGCTCAATGTATTGAAAGTCTCCACACACACAAATAAATAAATAAATAAAATATATATATATATATATATATATATGAGGTCGTGATCTGCATTTGTAAAATTTTGTTGGCAATAATTTGAGAGAGAATGAATATGAAAGGTGAGGACCCTTGATTACTTCGGTAAAATGACCTCCACCTAAGTTTCCCTTTCCTTGTAGTGCATGGGATAAGCCTCTCACAAATGATGCCAAAGATCCAACAGAGACCACTGGTTCCATTTCAGTACAAATGTGGACAATGTGAAAACCATTCCTGATTTGAAGATGGCAGAAAACAAAATTGTTAGGACAGAGAAGATAAGATAATAGTAGAAAAGAAATAAGAAATAAAAATGAATGCGTTACATTATTTTGGTACCAAAGTTAGCAATTCAAAATGAGAAGCAAAACTGAACTACTCCAAAAGAATGCAGAAACCCTATTCATGAAATCTTATTCTGTATATGAAGATGATTCATAATTTTAAGTATGTCAAAGTTGCCACAACTTTACTCTGTTTCAGTACGTATGATAGTCTAAGTCTATGTAAGGTTCAAATGCCTCCCCACAGTTTTGGCTAAAGTTCTACTATACACCAAATAAATTTTATGTGAAGGTTGTAGCAAATTTTATGGTATAGAATGGTAGTCTAAGTCTATGAAAAACTGAAGTTTAGAATATCTTCACTAATATTCAAATGCCTCAAACAGTTTTGGTCACAGATTTACAATACTCCGCAGTCCACACAGAGGCTATTACTCAGGAAATACTGCCCTGTGCATGCAAGGAGAATATTCAATATATAAGGGATGCTTTCTAAGTCCGAACATAATTCCCAGAACATTATCCTTTTTAACTGTTCAAAATAAAATTAGTTGCCAGTTATAATAGATGATTTTACTTCTTGCTTTTGGCTGAGAAGTGGCGAAGTTCTGCTAGAAGCTCAGAATCTCTTTTATGCAGGATGTCGGAGATAACATCAGCTACACTAACTTTGAAATCCATGACCAGCCTTCTCAAATCCGATGCCTCCCCAGTGCCAATCATGCCCATCAAGACCATTGAGTCTATCCGAAGCAGCAATTCCCAGCAATATGATAGCTTATCTGATTTAGGTACCAATGAAGAAAGATCATTTAACATGAACCCTCACAAGCTTCAGATACATGCTTATTTTCTTGGAAAATATGTGACATCAAGTATTGAAGCAAAATCAACAAGAAAATGAGCACAGAACATGTCCCTTGGATTTCACAACTTAAGTGAAAATAAGAAAACTATTGTTACATCTGCAAGAGATTACAATAGTACACACTCACAATAGTTAAGAGGTTGCATAGACCACATAGTCAATTGTAATATTTAAGAATATACATGAAATCCTTTCACAAATGAATTCAGCATTATTTTGAAGAGGCACAATCATCTCAAACTCGCTCATTTAAAGATATTCACACACCAGGCATGTTTGCAAGTACTGTCTCATGCCAACCCTCCAAATTCACTACAGATAGTTCTATGCCACATTCAAGGATACTTTTACCTGCTTATATTAATGTAGCATGTAGAATAGATGATAATGATGATGATGATAAATCTTACATATGGCATTCAAATCTGGCACACTCATAGATTAATTTAAATGAATCATAAAGTTTATTGCTAAACTTTGACATCCAGTTCAAAGTATGTGAACCATACCTTAGCAGAAAATGTGTAGGAACCTGTTGGACAAGGCTGAGAGCTGTGAACAATTGTTAAACATAATTTCCTCACATATATGGTCCCAATGTCCAATAAACATTTTCTCTCCTACCTATGGAGGCACAGAAGTACATTATAAAATTTATTAACAACCGCTCCAGATATGATCACATAGATTTAATTTATAGGGCATTTCTATTCTCACCACCAGGCTGTAATTCATAGGGCATTTCTATTCTCAACCCCAGGTGGTAGCGGTATAGCGCCTGGCAGTGAGACAACGATTTTCCTAAATCATAACAAGCCTGAAGCTCTAGAAAATTAGAAAGAGTATGATTTTAAATTTGGAAATAAATAAGAATGAATACTTCAATATTACGAACATCTAGGTAGAGTGAATATAACCCTGACCTATTTTACAAACATTATACAAGTCAAGATATATAACATCATAAAACAATAGTTAGCACTGCATAGGCAAAACAGTGCAGCACAAAAACACAATAGAACACTGTTAGATATGGTTAGATCAATGTTAATTGATTCTAAGTTAGATGCCCAAATCGGGAAGAACTGGAGAAGCAATGTTGTCTACCATAGTTTACATACTAACTATGTTACATGGACACCTTTAAAATGTGTTAAATACCCATGTTAGACACATGTGACATGGGAGTAGGTACTTCAACCAACCAGACACTTCAAAATTGTGAAAAATCTTGGGTAAGTAAACAAATCTAACAACTTGACACTAAGAAGGACAGATAGTTCCCTAGAGGTGTCGTGGTAGTGTCAGACAAGTATTGGACACGACACTCCTCTGACACACCTCCAAGACGACACCTCTCTAGCTCTCTCTTCTCATCTGTATTCTTCTTGTTCTTGCTTCTTCCTTTTCCTTTTTGTCCTATCTTATCAATGAAAAACTCCACTAGGGTTTCAAAAAACAATACAAAGGATGCATTTTAAATGGTGGATGTGGCATCACATGATATTATCTAGTTAGTAGTTACATATATAAAATATATGTTTTATTAATATTGTGTCTTCACCGTGTCATATCCTAGATTTTAAGAATTTTTTGCGTCGGCATATTCATGTGGTAATAGTGTTGCATGTCGGTGTCTGTGCTTCTTAGACTAGACACATAGCCACACCTCACACCTATACCTGAGTCCATGTAACCAAGGTTCAAAGTCTCGGTTGTGTCAGACGAAATCTTGCGAACACAAATCAGTCTCGCCACTCATCTAAACGAGAAATCCCGACGTTACAAAAATATTTGGGGATGTACCCTTCTCAGACGATCCGTGATGAGATGCACGAGATCTTGAAGGTTCGTTTAGATTCGAACGATTTCTCGTTTGAATCGTACGAGAAATTGCCAACCTCTATGTCTCTAAACTCGACTTGAGCAACCTTCTGCCATAGATCAAATGTCTTTCTACCATAGATCAAGCTCCTCTCTCAACTCGTGACTCTCGACCAATCGACCATCTCCCTCTCACGAACAGTTGGTTCATCTTGGACCCATTTCTTACTCACCTTCAAGATCAACAAGCTTGAGAGTATATCTTTCGGGGAGAGAGAGAGCCTGCCTGCTACTGTCGCTGCCGCCCCTGCCCCAAAGGTGGATGTTCATCTTTTCTTTCTTTCCTTTCTTTTCTCACACTGTTTTAACTAAAGGAGGGGTAAGGTTTTAACTTGTTTTGGTGGCTGAGATTTGATCTCACAGTGGGTCAAAATAAATAACTTAAAGGGTAAGGTTTGACCTTTATAAATTTTTTTTTTTGATAAGGTAAATTTGTATTAATGAACAAAAAGGGCTTAGGCCATGTACATAAGCCATATACAACGACTAACCAAAAGGACCTTTACAGCTTAAAGGATTCAACAAATTCAACAAAAGAAAGGTTGCGAGTATTAGAGTAACTAGAATACCATAAAAATAAAGACTTAACAAAAGAGGATTTAAGATCAATGGTAGACTTCTCAACTCCATCAAAGGTACGAGCATTTCTCTCTTTCCAAATACACCACAAAATAGCATGTGGAGCCATAAACCATATCACTTTAGCCTTTTTACTCCCCCCTTATAAAATTACTAGTTAGTCCATTTTGTTTTACTTATTTCTAAAAAAGCTCCCTTTTAAAACTAATTTGTTTTATTTATGAAAGCAACCTAATAAATTTTAATATATATATATATATATACACTCCATCCATCCCACAAAGATAGGCCATGTTTGACAAAACATGCTATTTAAAAAAAAAAAAATTCATTGTATTGACTTATTATTTATTAAACTCCATCTTTTTAAAAATACCCTCAACTACTTGGTGTTGGGTTTTGTGTTGAAAGTAACTATTGAAATCACAAAGGACAGTATGGGAAAGTTGAAAAAATTTATGATTTGACTTTTCAAAGTGGACAAATAATTTGGGACAAAAAAAGTAGCAAAATGGCCTATCTTTGTGGGATGGGTGGAGTTTAAAAATGATTTATCTTTAGTTAACAATTAAGTCCTTTTAAAAGGAAAAGTGGTAGTTTGTAATTTATAATCTATTTGTATAAGTTGTCTTAAATATGTTTTTCTCTTTTTAGTAACTTCTTTCCAATATAGTAATAGAAAATAACCATGCCTCTTATTTCAAAAAAAATATACTTATTAAACACTGTGTATATTTATATTATATTATACCAACATCAGCAACTGTTTTAATGGTTTTTTTTACTATAATACGTGTCTTAAGTTATTTTTTTTGCTTATTTGATGTTTCCAATGTGATTGTCCTATTTTTTCTAATTTTTCTATGACTTTTTTGAATTTTTTTAAACATTATTTCATGGATAAAGTTGTGTCTCGCCCGAAACGCGATGAGATGACCAAAACCGAGATGACCAAGACCAAAATGCGACGATGATCAAGACTGAGACTTTGAACAATGCATGTAACATATCATACTAAAAGGGTTGTATCAAAACCAATTAACATCATCCCTTTAATATTTGGACTAGTAGGAAGCTATGTTTAGATCATCTCAAAGTTTGGGTACAATTATGAATTATCCCATGTTTGCATAAAGATGTCAAGAATGAGGAAAAAAGGATGCCAAAATCTTATAATGGACATTTATAGGCATTGGGATGTCAATGAGTCTTGAGAAAGAAAACTAAATCGGATAAAATCATAGACAGATTAAAAGGCAAAGGCTTTACCCAAAAGAAAGAGATCAGACTGAAGCATAAGCTCCTCTACAGCTTAATTTACCTCTCTAAGAATTTTACTGTCTATATCATCACACTTAAATTCAGGGTTTACTTAACATCTATGTAATAGCTTTTCTAAACACGGGGAAAAAAACAAAAACAAAAACAAAAACAAAAACAAAAGACAAAAGACAAAAGACAAGAAACCTAAACTGATAAAATTATTAGAAAATAGTGAGAAAAAGGAGAAATATACAGAGGTGGAGTAGATGTCCTAAAAATGATTAAGGGGAAAAAAGGGCCGACCACAATACCAAAAGTGTAGTGACAAAGCGAAATAATGGCATATAATGAATCAAGATTTCATTCAAACTACAATTTATAAGAATTCATTACTTCAGCCTTATAAGAGACTAAGAGATCAAGGTTCAGGCCTTCAAGGTAATATCACCTTTTCCCGTGTTTGCCCGAGTTGCCACTTCCAATTGTTCTAGCCTATCAAGCAACAATTGTTTCTCTCTCTTCATTTTCTTCAGCTCCTCTAAGGCCATGAGACGTTGTTTGTTTAAGTACAGAATGTCTGAATGATCATCATAATATGTATATAAATACATAGCAGAACATTTGAATATAATGTTAAATCACATAAAGCACATAAAATGTCAGAACCAGAGTACTGATTGGGTGGAAACACAAGGCGGAGAGAGAGAGAGAACAAAAGACTCACTCTGCTGAGCTTCTCTGAAAAGTCGCCAAATGTCATTGTGTTTCATTTCTGGTCCAATATTCGATGACTGAAACTGTTCCTAGTAAACAACAAAATCCTCCATGTGAAGGAGATATGATAGATGGAAAGTCTTTATGAAGTCAGGTAAGAGGCAAAAAATACATACATGAGACATGCCAATATTATCATGACCTTGTAACCTACAATGGAAATTGATAAAATGTATCACTAGGGGTTAACATATGTTATGCATAATTTGAAACACACACACAAACACAATACTCACTCCATTTGTGAAGGTGCTCTAGATAAGCCACTGACCTCCTCGTTCATCCTGAAAAATAGAATCGATCTACTTAAACAGAAAAATAAATAAATAACGAGAGCAGTGAAGTGGAAGAGTTATAAGTAATGGTGGCATCCACCACAATAAAAAAAATTGAGAGTTCAAGCATCTTGCTTTTTCTTCTATCTCTAAACTTTTTCTCAAAAAATGTAGCGGAAAGTTCAAATTTATTTCTAAGAGGCACTTGCTTGGTAAAGAGATGGATGTTGGTCAATCCAAATAAGTAAAGCTGTTCTAGCCAAGGTGGATAATCTTCATTCTGTTTTTGTTTGTTGATTTACACAATAGGTATACAACAAGAAGAAGAATCGTGACAAACTTATACAATAGTTTATTTTTAGGCGAACAGAAGATTCTAGCAAAACGTGTGGACGACATAAAGGATTCTTGTTTTCGATTGAAGAAGGCAAATGTTTTGGTGTACAAGTACCCTCATGGTAGCAATTAAGAAACGATAATAAATGATTAAATACACTAAGAAAATGGGGAGTTTCAGGATCTTGAGGATAAAATGCTAACCATTGAGAACACAAGGTAGTCTATTAGGAATTAAAATTTTCAGAGTCTCGGTTTGATCAATATCAATAATAAACCATATAGCACGTGCAACACAGACGAGAACTAATATGGGACGAAATTCCAATAACCAGTCCTACAAAGTTAAATGTACGAGTCTATCCTCCAATACCCTAATTCTACAAGGTGGCAACTATGTACTAATTTCACATCAAAAGAGTTAGACCCAAGTGCCAATCACTAGCCAGTGACACAGTAACAACTAAGCAAACCCAAAAGTAGTATAGGTTCCAACCCAACTGCCCCCAGAACAGTAAATATGATCAAGAGAGCAACGAAAAAGGAAAAAAAAATAATAAAAAAGATAAAGTGGGTAGGCTAATGCCTTGTTTAAAAATAAAGGCAGGGGAACAATACATAATCCCCATATATATACACATAAAAGCAAAACAGTAAATGCATATGAATCATCACCATATAAAACATTGCAGATTTGCAGGGAGTCTAATTGTGTAAAGTTCCACAAAACACTTAGTAATAAAGTCAAGATTTGTGCAACCAAAAGCACCCCAAAAAAATTCAGGGCTCGCACTTGTTTTATCAATTCACTGAAATTTGGGCATTTTCAGAACTCTAGACCATGTCACATGTCTGGGTTCCAATGGGAATCGTTTATAGGTGACTGAAAGGAATGTGTCGCTTGTGAGACATAATCAGCAGCAATTCACACCCCATAGCTACTGTTAATCTAATCTCGCGTGTATGTGTCTATATATATAAGCATGCTGTGATAGTACGTAATTGCAAGAACATAAAACACATCAAACATATAGTGGGAGAGAGAGAGAAGTGGAATTCAGTACACGGAGGTTACCTGGAGCAACAAACTGCTCGAGCTCTAACAGGTTTCTGCTTTGCTCTATTGATTCTTGAGAAACGAGGATGCGAAGGGATCGCAGCGTTTATCAAAAGCTCCATTAACGTCCCTCTCAACTTCTGGAATCGAGTACAGGGAGAGAGAGAGAGAGAGGGGGGGTGGTGATCGACGATAATAAGATGAAATGATAGGCACAAATGCAGTAGTCAGTGACATTTTCTAGTTTCACAGTGGCCTTTTAGAAGTCCCACGAGAGAACAGAAACAGCTCTTCTTCTAACACAACGCCCAACGCAACGATCACGGGATCTGCAACTTTTTAGTGGACCTATCCGCTTATCGGATTTGGATCGGGTTGAGGTACCATTTGACTAATCCATTAAGAATAACAATGATCCAATTATCTGGCATGGCTCGTCCCAATAAAGATGATACACCGTTAGGTTTATCGAAAATCTTAAGGTTTACATAAGGTTTTAATTTTAATTCCACATGTATGCGTGTGTAAACTGTATAGTTTTCACAAAAAATTCAAATGAATAATCTTAAAAAATTTAAATTTTTTGAGTCCTTGAAATTAGAAGACCCTAATATAGAAATACATGTACAAAAATAAAATTAAAAATAAGAAATAAAATAAGAAAAGGGTGAGGCCAGTTTGGCACTCCCTAAAGAGCTTCCAAACTCACCGAACAATGAGAATGAGGGGATGTGGGAGGCCCCCACACTCATCCAAAAAAGGACAATGGGTCAAGTCCATCTAATTGTAAGTTTGGAGGTAAAGAGAAAAAAAACAATTGAAGAAAAAATTGGGAGGAAGGAGAAGAAGATAGTGTTTAATGTGAGAAAATGCTATGAACTCAACTCTTAAGTTCCCAACCCACCTACCTCACACCCAACCCATATAAGAGTTTGGATTCGAGGAGTTGAGTTGCATAGCATTACTCATTTATATATGTCAAAGTTAAAAAGCAGCTAGCCTCTACGTCTTTGCCCCCATTAGTCCAATGCACTGGGCATTTGTCAATTAAACACCCGATTAAAAGGCAAAATAGAAAAAGATTTTAAGTAAATATACATAATTAACGTAGTTATAAACCTATAACAAAAGCCCCTATGGGGGTTGGTCTGAACAATCATATTCTAGGTGTGTTTCCCAAAGATTATTATTTCAACTTCTCATAGTTATCATTGTATATATTGATACGAGACATTTTACACGAGCCATTAATGAATTAGTTTAGACTAAAATTTCAGTGGGAGTAAAATATGAAATACCCTGATTGTTAATATAAAAAATAAAATAAAATAAGCCTATAATCTATCTATATCTATGCTACTTAAAAAGGCTGAATCTCAAAAAAACTTTTGAACAATCAATATACCCTTATTTTTTTAAAAAAAAATACATATCTACATTTCCTTTAATTAAAACACATAGTAAACATTCTTATCATGTGGTAACAAATGAACGTTAGATTTTAACTCAAACTTTTAACAAATTAAAGTTAAATTCTTACTCAAATTCATTTTCCTAGAGCAACTATCAAGTTGCATGATAATATATATGAATATAAACTCTTTAAATATTATGTTTTATGAATAAGAAAAAAAAATCTTAAATGTATATTTAAAGAGTTTTTAATCTTTCGTTGACAATTTTGATTATATATATATATACGGTAATGATCTTATCAGCACATGTTGATATAAGTTATATCAACATCATGCATTGGGGGTTGTACCTCTTGCATTGGTCCAGTATATTTCATATCCCACTAATACACAAGGTACAACTCCCAATGCGGGTGTTAATATAAGTTATATCAACACGTGCTTACCTGATCATCATCCTATATATGTGTGTATATGTATATATATATATATATATATATATATATATACTTTTGAATTTTAAACTTTATCTTGTATGAAAAAATATAAAATCTTTATGTATTTATTGTTTTGTATAACTAATATTATTTCAAAATATTCACGTGCAACACGCGTGTGCTATATTTAGTGAATATAAACGATTAGATCCATAACGCCTAAAGATGAATATAAATTATTAAATATCTTAATCACTACTTGTAAGGGGGTTAAGTGAATCTTCAATTGGATAAAACCCATACGAACACAAAAGGTGGAACACCAGATAGTAGATAGTAACGTTGGGTCCACGCACCGGAGACTCCGGATTCTCAACGCTTAACCCACTAGTAGTCAGCAGCTAACCCAATTTCACGGCTGATTCAATCTGTCCAATCTGTTTTTTTTTGCTTTTGGTTTTGCCAAGACAAATCTGTCAAATCTGGAGGCAAAGGAAGAATCTTTCAATTTAGGAGCAATAAATTTACCTGCTAGGGTTTTACAGCCAAGTCGAGCATCCAACAGACCTCAAGTAGTTGGGATTTAGACTACGTTTTGTTACATTGTGTTGAGTAACTCAGGAATTAAAAAAAAAATGATAATTGAGTCCAGTCGAGTCAACTTTCTTTTGCTTTACTTTCCTGCACTTTCTTTTCCCACATCCAATCCCAACCCACCTTGGGTTGGGTTATGTCTGGTATGCTGATTAAAAAGTTAGATTTGTTATATGAGGAAATCTTTGATTGCTTTATTTGAAATGAGAGATGATCTCTTCAACATTTTTCAATCTTTTTGTGTCTTTAAAATGGAATGGCATCTTAGGATAAAAATATACCACCTCCCTCGTGGGTTCATCATCTCTCGCATATGGATGATATGACCATCCTACGAATCGTATATCCCTTATTTGAAAAGAGACACCAACACATGAAAATGATATATTCATCCACTCCGACCCATCCGACATACCCAACATAACCTTAAAACAGAAGAAATCTAAAATTCACAATACATTCCCCTCTAATGTAACCACGAGCAAAGTGCTGGCTCTAGGGTGGATGACAATTTGGATTGGAGTAGGTGTAAAATGCCGATTCCCTTCCAACGTAGCCAAAACAAGAGAAAAAAAATAAAAAATAAAAAATAAAATACATTCCTACAATTGAAGAGAATAATGAAGTCCAGTAATTCAGCAGCATCAGCCACAATAAAAACTCAAAAAACCCACAACAGAGATACAAAGAAAAAACTACAAAGGGGCGTCAACTTAATTAACCCAAAAACAGAATACTCCTAAGAAGAAAAAATGGTTTCTATGGTCATCATCGCTGGCTGAGCTTACGCTTCTTTGCCTCTTTTCTCAACCGCTCCCTTCTCTCTTCTTCCTCTATCAAACGAAGTTCTCTTTCATCCTCCTCCCTCGCAATTCTTGCACTGTAACATGAGGAATCACAAAGATTAAGTCCCATAAACATGCCCTAAGACATAAAATCAGATGATAGAACCTATGCAAATGGTCATTATTATTAACATGGTCACTGATAAATAAATAAATAAAACTGCACAAAATATGGCTACATATTCCATCAAATGACTGCCGCCTAACTATCTAAAACTACATTAAAAAAAAAAAATTAAAAAAAAAAAAACATATTTATTAAACAATCATACATACCAAGCGATCCAAAACTATATGTTGATTTGATAATTTTAAAAAAAAAAAAAACAAAAAAAAAACACACACACACACACTTAGCAGAGACCAATTCATACAAAAAACTCATCAATCATAACATAAAGTTTGATTTGAGAAAGATGGGAGAAAAACCACAAGAAGTATGGAGGGAAAGATATGGAAGGAAGGTAGGGAAACAATAAAACACAAATAACTGCAAAAGTTTTTCCATGAGTGGAGAGAAACTTGGAGTGAGTTTTTCTCAAAACATTCTGAAAGAGAGTATATATCCCTTTAAATTTCCCCAAATTTCAAAACAAATGATTTTGTAAAAAACTAAAAATTAAGAACAATTTTTATAACAAAATTCCTTTCCAATATTTTTTCACAATTCCCTTCAACAAACAACACCTCCACACCCACAACCCCCCCCCCTCTTTTTGCACAATTTTATACAGGTATAAAATTGTTTTCTTTATATGTTATACCTGTATCGCTGTATGAGCATTCATCTACCAGATGATTATTTAAAGAATATGAAAGAGGGTAAATTAGAAAGTAAAAATAAAAACATAAGAACAAAAACCAATCCATAACTGCCCTTTTATTCGGAAAAAAAAATTAAATTTTAAATTTTAAAAAGAAAAAAAAAAAACAGATCTTTGAAGTATACACAGACCTCATGAAAGCTAACTAAACCAAATAATATAATTTTCAGGGTTGAGTTATTGATATGATGAAGAAAACACGTATTCAAGCCAAAATGGATAAGGAAATTCTTCAAATCATACAAACCTTCTTTTCTCCTCCCTCAAGATGTCATCAAAATTTGCCTCCATGTCACTAACATCCCCATCATCAGCATACCTGTTTGGATTATACCTGAATGGGAGAAAAAAAAAAAAAAGGACCATTTTAATTATTACATGAAACAACCTTCCACCACAATTCATATAAAATTACCAACAGCACCAAATTAAAATTGGGATGTCTCCATAATGCATCTAAGTTAACATCATATTTCTAGTATTGGCCAAGACATGAACAACTCATCTGATGACTGAAAAGATGGCAATTTAAGTACAAATCAAATTTTTTTACTCTATAGATTTTCACCCCAAAAAAAACAAAAAAACAAAAAACAAAACATCCTACCTTTCATCATGTTTCAAATTATAGATAAGATCCCTCAAATAGCAACTTGTGAAGCAGGCTCACCTAGGTGGCTTTCAACTGCACTGCCTACTTCACAGTTGTTATTGCAGAGGTGTTCCATCTCTATAAACAACCCAAATTTTTGTACCAACAAAAAATAAATACCACTTACTGCATATGACCATTTACAGTTAAAAGATAACTACAATAAAAACATAAAACTAAAAATACATTTTTGAAATTAAAATTTATAAAAAAAAAAAAAAAGGGAAAATAATAATTGGTTGATTTTGAGTTGGCAGGTCTTGCTGCCGAACCCAACCCAAACCCATCCAGATAGATTTAGGTCACCCAAACCCAAACACTACCAGCAGAACAGCCAACCCAAACCCCTAAACTTGGCATGTTAACAGTTCTGGGTAACGAGTTTAAGATGAGCAATAAATTACATTAAAGAAAAATATCAACTCCAGGATAACAAAAATTGCATTAGGCAGGAAAATATGCTGTTCAATCACAAACTCCACCCTCCCATAGTCCCACCAAATGCAACAAAATTAAAAACATGCCTGAATTCTATGCAGACTAAGTTTATAGCTTAAATCATACATCCACTCATGGATTGTTTAAAACCAGCTTTACGTTTGTTATGACCATTACTAAACCACCCCCACCCCCACCCCCAAAAAAAAAAGAAAAAAAAAAAAAGACAAGAAGTAAGGAGAGAGTGACAAAATAAAAAAAAAAATAAATAAATTATGGCAAAAAGCTTTACCCAAACATTTGTCTAATCATATTAATAGCTTGTCCACCCTCATCATCCTCATCATCAGAGTACCGTCTCATAGGCTTTTTCTTGGGACGGTGATCTAGCATAGAAGAGACTGATGAAACTCTCTTAACAGGTTTGTTTATCTGTTGATATTTCATGAAAACAAATAAACATTAGGCAATCTCTCTCAAGAGTTACAAGATATTCACCAGAAAATGACTGGATGCAGAAGCATATATGTAGGCAAAGAATAGGGTGAAACCTGTGGTTTTGAAGATGCCATTGGCTGTTTCACTGGCTGTTTCGGAATCATTTTAGCCTTACTAGGTTCTTGAGATACCCTTTTTTGTTGCAAGTGTTGCTTTGGAATAGATGAGTTTAACTTTGAAGGGAGTGGTTTGTGCACAACAGCCATGGAATTCTTTGCAGTAGGTGCGGAAGCCTTCTTCTCCAGAGTCGCAACTGGCATCTTAGAAGGCAAGCCTTTTTGCCCCACTGGCCGGCCAGGGCCATTTGCACTATTGCTTCCAAGCTGTTTTCTAGAATCCATTGATGTCAGATTGGGTTTAGCAGCAGAATTTATCTTGTGGGAACCTGCTTTAGGTTGCATGTGGCCATTCATCGAAACTGGTTTCCTTTCTTCACGACCACTGAGAACTTGTCTGCCAGTATTGCCCAATGACTGTTTACTTCTATGTGGCACTTGTGCTGACCGTGCATCTTTAACATCAGCAAAAAAAAAAAAAAAAAAAAAAAAAAAACCCATATAAGATTTTTTAATGAAAATAGTATTGTTTTACACCTTGAAAAACAACAAAGAAATTCAATATGGTACAGCAGAAACACACCAGAGTTCGGAACAGAGACATTTCTAAGTCCAGGCTCTTTCGTCAAAACCGGAAGCTCTGCATCATCAGATAATAGAAAAGAGTAATCTCTTGTATCCTTAATTTTCTGTACTTTCCTTTTTACCTGCACAATTCAAGAAATCTGCGACATTCATTTAAACAGATCACAGGCCTTTTTTGAAGGTACAAAACAAGACCACAACATATTAATCACCTCATTTGTGACTTTAGGTGGGTGCGCATGTACTCCATGCTTTGATCCTGCAGTGGTTGAACCAGAGCTCTTTTTGTTCTGCAGAGGCAGGTGAGATCACGAGATATAAACATCTCAAAAGGGGTTATAAGACAAACAATAATTTTATCGAATCTGCATCCTCACAACTTCCTAGTGTCACAATCTAACTCCACAACTCCACATGTAAATCGTCATACAAAAGGACCAATGAACCACCAAAAATCACAATCCAAATCAATCCCTTTTTTTTTTTTTTTGGGGGGGGGGGGGGGGGTGTGGGGCTGAAATCACGACTTCTCTATAATAAACAAGATGGAATTTTAGAAGGAAAAAACAAAAAAGGTTAGGAACCTGTGATTGGTTAAAGTTATATATCAAGCTAGCCTCTAGGTGAGACATATCAGGCATGCCTAAAAGGAGACATTTTAGAGAACTTGACTTCTAGACTGTGTCTTGAGAAATTCTCATTTAGCTCTTCAGAGTCTGTTTAACAGGAAAAAAGAGAAGATGAGGGAAAACCTTGAAATTTCCCTTGATTCCTCTGTTTGAATTTTTTTTTTTTTTTTTTTTTTTTTTTTTTGCGACGAGAAGAAAAGAAGTTGGATGGTAAAAAAAGAAACACTTGTTCTCCGGGCCCCACAAACATTTTCACCTCACAAGTGAGGTGATTTGAAGATAAAACTTAAAAGCGTAGCATTTTAGCACAAAGAACAAGTACTTCAAAAAATAACGTGGGCGAAGCCTAATCCTTTCCGTTTTCATCCCCTTCTTTCTCTCCCCTTTCTCTCCATAATCCAACAAAAAAAAGAAGAAAAAGGAAGCACTCTTTTATCTTCCCTTCTCTATTTTCTTTTCTGATCTTCTTTCAAGTGGTGAACCAAATGGACTGTTAAGGTCAACCATCAACCTTAAGAGACCCTCTTTAGAAACATTGATCACAAACAATCGGGGTTGCAATCCAAAAACTAATCCTAATGTATCAGTCTATCAAAAGCAATACCTACAACTAAAGCATGACAATTCAATCCCTCCTTACTAACCAGATTTCTCCTCTCTCTCCCCTCCCTTTTTTCTGGATGGCTCAAAATGGTATAGTTTAAATGATGGAAACATGATCACTTCGGGACATGAGACTTTCCTAGGTAGGCCAATCTAATGACGGGTCAAAATCACCATTAGAGCATAGTTAGCAAGTTGTACTAGTCAGATATGCAGCATGCAGGCCATGGGCAATAGCCCAAAACCGAAGGTTTATGATACATACCCCATGATGGGAGTTCGAAACCCTAGATGCCAAATGCTGGGTTTCCAATAACGACTTGCTTTCTTGGATTACTCTTTGAGCAATAACCGGCTGCGAAGGTCCAAAGAAGGATCCATAGCTGCAAAATATGAGGCAATGGATATAAGCGATCAGATCATCTATCAGCAATTGCAGACTTCATATTTACGTCCGCAATATCTTTAAGAAATGAAAGTATGGTGCAAAGCATTGTCCATCATAAAGCACAAAACATCAATTGCTAATCTTATTTTAACGCCATTTTTGACAAAGAAAAAGAAAGCAAAATAGAGAAAAACATACTAACTCAATCTATTACATGCAATCATAAGATTCTGACACACCCAATGCAATTAAGATTTAAAGGGTTGAAAATGTGTAAGAGATATATCCCTGTTAGTGAGGTCAATCTATCTAGGCAATGCCTAGCAAACCAACCCCAAAAAGTGATGCAAGGCCCAAGCAATGATAGGTCATGCCAAAACAATGTAAACATATTTTATAATTTACCTTCATTTCACACAAATTATTCATACATGCTATGTTATATGGACACTTCAAAATGTGTGAAGTACCCGTGTCATACAAATGTGATGGGTGTGGGTACTCCTGCCGGACACTTCAAAATAGTGAAAAATCTTTGTAAAGTAAACAAATCCGACACCTGGACACATACCCACACCCAACACCCAAACCTGAGTCCATGTAACATAGCATACATGTGAAAGAAAAGGTCAAAGAAATTAGGTAGAGAGGTTCATGTATATAAAATAGTGGAATGACAATATTGCATCTCCAATTAATGTCTCAATTAGAGGGACAACATGAAGGGAAAAAGTATCTTTAACATCCCCTCCCAAGTCCCAACCACCCCCCAAAAGATTTTTTTTTTCTTTTTTAAAAGAAAAAACTTTTGATCTTTAGTTTCCCTTAAATCACCAATACACCTAGTTTAGAGGCAAAGGAACAAAAAAAGGGTGCATCCGTATATATATCAATTTAAGTAAACATTGACTATAGATAAACATTGACTATAGCAATTATTGGAACTCGCAGGGGTGGCAATGGTCAGCTTTGGTCAACCAAGTAAACCATATATTTCCACTGTTACTTGATTGTATTGAGAACATTAACCCTAACTGACCTTCTAACTTCTAGGTCAGTCAAAGCTGACCCCTCTAACCAATTAACTATTCTTTTTCTTCTTTTTTTGAGAACGAGGGAGCCCTTCCGGCAAACCCCGGGCTCATATAAGACCCTATAACCCATATGGACCAAGTAAGTCCAAGGCCCATGAGAACCATGAAACCTTGTGTGGGTGGCTCCAAGGGGTTTAGCAAGAGTCAAACTCAAGACCTCCACTGAGGCAGGATCCCTTAACAACTGAGCTACCCCTTGGGGTTCAATTAACTATTCTTTTTAAACAAAGGTCTGAATTACCAATGAAAATAGAAAATGAAAAATCAAATACATGGGAGCAAGTTACTATGTCTTATATTTTAACCACTGTTATCATGGATAAAAAACCAATCAGGTATGTAATATCATATAGTATGATAATAATGTCATAAACTATGTGTCTATTGAAAAGACAAACCACAAATTAAAATCTAGAATAAAAAATTTCCCTTAGCAAGTACATAGATTTTCCTTCTCAAAATCATACAGATGGAATCCTTCAAATTCCATGTCTGAATTATGTTTCATAGCCTGTCAAGGGAGGGAGGCAACAATTTTTTTTTTTGGGGCAGGGAGGCAGGTGGTCTTCTAGTGGAAATTTACCTGTGAAAGCTTATTACTCCTTTTTAATGGGCTCAAGGGGAGCAATTTGCCCCAAAAGAGAATTTGGTGTTCTCAGGCATCCACTAAAGTTGCTTTCTTTGGGTAGACAGCTACTAGAGCAGAATGACTAACTATTGATTACCTTATTTCTAGGGGTTGGATGATCCCTAATTGGTGTTGCATGTGTAAAAATAGTGAAGAGACAGTGGAACATATTCTTGTTCATTATTCGATCGCTTTAAATATTCGGGTTGCTCTCTTGTCGTTGTTGGGCATTAGTTTCTTGATGCCTAATACAGTGAAGGAACTTTCTCAAGGATGGTGGTTCAAGATCAAAAGGAAGAATTGTACATCCATTTAGAAGACGGCTCCTTTGAAGCAAAGAATTGCAAATTAACAAGATCAAAGAAAGTTTCATTTTACGCTTTTTCTTTGGGTTTCTCCACATTAGTTTGCAGCTAAGCCTTGTTTTTTGCATTTTTTAGAGTCTTGTTCTTTGTAAAGATATATATATTTAGTATGCTTCCTTTATACTTGGCCTTGGCCCTTTTTGTGTCTAATACAATTTTTTTTAAAAAGGGTCCGTTTCTTACAACCTAACCAAACCTGACTATAACTAAATTGTGTCCAACGAACATGATAAGTAGGATAGTTTAGTACTACATTCAATACCAGAAACATGAATGATTCATCAATGATAATATCAACCCCCATATTACATTGAGTCAGCCAATGAAAATGCATTAGAAAGAAAAAAGGGAAAAGAAGTATTCTCTGAAAGGAATGAAGAAATCATTATAACCAAGTGCTATTACAGCAGATGAAGGGATGCCTCAGCCTTGTTAACAGCAATTGCAAATGAAAAATAACCACTTACTTGTCGTATGGAAGTTTCTTCTTTCTCTCTTGGGAATTGGCTAGACTAGAACCATTTTCCTTCTTCATTTGCTTTCTAATAGATTCTTTTATCCGTTGCCTCAACTCAAGGTATTCCAATTCATCCTTAGTTGGCTTTGGATCCTCCTCTTCAGCTTCTTCGTACTCCTCCTCTTCAGCTTCTTCATCCTCCAGCTCTTCCCCTTCCTCTTCATATTCATCCAAATCTTCAACATTCTGATCCACCTCCCACATAAAAAAAAAAAAAAAAAAAAAAAAAAAAAAAAGAAAGAAAGAAGAAGGACAATTCAAAAATTTTGTAAGTACTCACCAACACAAAAGGAAGAAAACATTTCATGAATTTCAATATAGATTCCGATATTGCTTACATCTCTATCATATCCCCGCATGCTGTTTAGAGTCTCCAATGAGCTTATAAACACTATTTACAAATACTGGAAACCTGAAAGCCCATAACAAAAGGTAAGAAAAGGATGTTTCGACAGCACATACTTAGAACCAAACCCAGTTGAAGTTCAGTTCAATTATTAATTCTTAGCACTGAACAGCCATCATATTATTATATATATCAAAATTCTTTAAAGTTCTTAGCACTGAACCAGCCATCATATTATTAATATATATATATACATATATCAAAATTCTTATTATAAAAATAATTTTTTTTAAAAAAAAAAACATTAACTTTTTGATTTTGTGTATCTAATCTATTTTTCTTTGAAACTACAACGAATGGAATAAAGTTTTAATCTAGATGGATTCTCTGCAAATATAAAAAAATAAAAAACTTATGGATCAATTAGTACATAATTTCACCAATTATACAGTGTTTCGAAATTTAATCAACCTCCAGTGATTATTTCGTCAATCGAATCTCAGTTTTGAATAACTGTGAGATATATGGCTTCATAAAATAATTCTCTTCATAACCCCATAAAAATCCCATCTTTCTATATCTATCTATATGTCTGTGTGTAGATAAATAGACAAACTAGACACGATCTCGTAATAGAACCTAAACTCAGACCCATAATCAGCAAGTAGAAAAATAGAATATCAACAAATTAACGCCCTTTTGATGAAATTCGCATGATAAAGAAAAACCCTGATTTTCTAAAAAACAATTCCAATTGAACCGTTCTAAGCCAATCCCAAGACGAATCAACCCATGTACAAGCACGAAAACCTTGAAAGAGACCATACCCACATGCAAATTAGATGAAAATCGGAAATTCTAGGAGGAATCGACACAAATACCTGAAAATTACACGAGAAAAATCTACGAAATTGAGTCAAAAACGCAAAATCCAAGCGCGGAATCGGACGCCGACCACGGATGAGGCTGAGATGAATTATGCGTAGAAAGAGAGAGCGAAAGTGGTTTTGGATCTGCGGAGAATGCAGCGACGGTGAAGAGAGAGGCGTAGCTTCTTCAGTCTGGGGAATAAAGAGGAGTAGAAACGGAAGGACCCAGAAAGAAGATGGGAATGCGCTAACGTGAGCCGTAGAGCGTAGTTCGCACCCCTTTTGATTTTCCATATAGGAACAGAAGTATCGTTACAAAGTCCAATGGGTCTGGCCCGAACATAATAAAAGTGCTATTAGAAATAGCGCCTAGGACTTGCCAAACCCATGAAATAGAAAACGGTGTCGTTTGGTGCCTCTCTTTTCCCCATTCACTCTTTCTTCCACTCTCCGTTCTTTCTCTGTATCTCACATCTCACTCGGCCGAAGCACAAAGGAAACACAAGTACGGGCGTCTTTCTGGCTTCTGAATATCTCTACTATTCACAAATATCGCTGTGTTTTCTCATTCTCTCTACTGTTCTCGTCTATTCGGATCTTTGTTCGGAGGCGTGTTGCTTCAGATTTTCTCTCTACTAATTTTTCTATGATTTTTTCAGCATGTCTACTGGAGTTTTGGGTGGCGGAGAGCTTTGCGTTGAGTTGGTTTTCAGAGGGAGGGTTGGATTTTCGTTTCTATGGGTTAGTTTTCCTGTTTGTTTGCTGAAGAAGCTCCTTTTATTTTGCGTTTGTTTGCTGAGAAAATGGAGGAAAACAATAGGGATGAGTTTGCTGTTTTAGGGTTTATTTTCAAATGTCTTTATTTTGTGTTTATTTGCTGAGAAAATAGGGAAAAATAATCTTTATTTTGTGTTTACAGAGGGATGGGTCTTTTGTTCTGGGGTTTGTTTTTGAATTTCTTTTTTTTTTTTTTTTGGTTTATTTAAATTCAATTTCTTTGTATTTTTTCTACAATCTTGCTCACTATCATAGCTGCTGATCGGAAGCCCAATTCCAGTTTTCACTCTTTTAGTAAGTTCCTGATCTGATGTTTAACGAAGAATCGTTTATTGCAGTTTTTGTTGAGTTCCATTTGCTTAAAATCTCCCTTCTCCTCCTGCCCTCTCTTCTCTTTTCTCTTTCTCTCTAGTGGCCTGGCAGATTATGTGGTTGAATTTTTTTGGGGCTTTAATAGCTAATCTTACGTGCCTTTTAGGATCTATCTATCTATTATTGTATTATTATATTATATTTAAGAATTATGCGGACATGAGAGTCTAAAAACCTCTCCCTCCAAATTTTTTTTTTTTTATAATAATTTTCTTCCGCCCATGTTTTTTAATTTTAAAATTTGAAACTCTCTCTTAAAAAGTCATCAGTTGTCACTAAATATATAAATTATATATTTTTTTTCTTTTAGCCAATAAGATATTTAGAATTCTCAATTCCCGAACATCGCGCAGATCCTGCTAGGTATATATATATATATATATTGTTCTCCTCAAGTCATAAAGCTTCCAGTCAGCAGTGACAAAGCTCCGGCCATTTCTTCATTCAGGTTGTGTTTCCAATCATTCTGTACGAAGTTGCCTCTTCTTTCTTTTCCCCATCAATTAAATAATCTGTGTACTCTAAATTTTTTTATTTTTTGTGTGTCCTAGGTTTTAATTGTTATCAATTTTTTTTTTTTTTTTTAATAAAGTAATGACTGATGATAACGTTATGGGAAATAAGGATAATCTCCCTTTTTGGGTCACTGTTGCAATTTAATTCTTGCAAAAATAATTGATTTATTTGTAAGCCATCCTCATTTCAAGCCTTTTGTTTTGGTTTTAGATTTATTGTTGTTTTATTAGATGATATATAATTACTAGGGTTAAATGCGTTGTTGGGTTTGCTATGGAACCGAATTTAATGTTTTACATTTTTGGAAAGAATGTGAAATATAGGATGATTGAAGAATTTAAAAAAGAGACCTGAGAGCATCTCTGATGGGCTAACTATCTAACCTCCTTTAGCTATTTTAATTAGTCAAATCATTTTTTTCCTTCTCTAAGAGGCTAGCTATATGGCTAGTTATTTTACCTATCTTTATTTCGGCTAATTACATTTAGTTAGTGAATATTCGTTAGCTAAATTATTTTTAATTAAAAAAGTGACATTTGTCTTCTCTTTATGCGTCATTCCCTTTTTATCTCTCTACCAAATGATTAAAAAAAGAAAGATTATTGATAAAAATTTTGAAATAGCTCAAAAATAACTAGAACTCTTAAAGTACTCACTTGGATAGTTAGCTAGCAATTTTTAAAAAATATCATTTTGTTGGCTAAAATAGCAAAAAAATAGATAGTATCCTTAGAGATGCTATGAGTTGGTGAAAGAAGATGAAAGTATCAAAAGCAGCTAAGTGATAAAACTCATTTGCAGGTATCGATTCTACATAAAGTCCTAAGGTTATATTCCCCTGTGACTGCTCTATTTCGATATACTCACCAAAGAATCAATATTGGAGCTCTTCTTTGTTTGGGCATGGATATTTGTGGGAATTATTTTGATGCGAGTTTCACTGAATTGGGCTCATCAAGATGGTTTAGTTCTGTGGGGTTCGCATTCCTATTCTAATTAAACTTTTTTTTTTAAATGTATATCTTAATTTTTGGTTTTAGAGTTCATTGCTATTTGTGATTTTGAATGTGGGTTTTGGTTTTAACAAAGTGAGGACAGAAAGAGTCATAAAGAGAGTTTGGGGAGAGAGAGTCAGATAAAGAGAGCTTGGGGAAGGCTTTATGTGTACAGGTGGGTATGTCTTGGTATGTCTTGTATGGTTATAGGCTGAAATTTAACAGCATAGATAGTAGGACTTTTGGTGTTTGTAGCTTACGCGTTTGAAGGTATAACTAAGTGATGGTCTTAGGTGTTTGTGAGTATGACTAAGTGATAATCTTGGAGTCTACGCACATAGTTATGTTTGTGGTGTCATTCTTTTATTGTACTGAATCCTTTGTTGTTTTTTTTGTTTTATAAATTGTTTGGCTGATAAAAAAAAAATTATTACAGCAAAAGATTAAAAATAACCACTGCCTTTTGATATTGGTGGTATCTCTCCCTCTTGAATGGGTGAGGGAGTTCAAATTTCTAAGAGAGAAATAGGGTTGACGAAATTTATCCTATGGGTGGGGACGAACGTTCATTCAAAAAAAAAAAAAAAAAATGTATCTAAATACAAATTTAATAAATTATGAAAAGTATCTACCCCAGTTTGATCTATTTTGGTTGTTTGATGAATCAGTTGAATATGTCCACCATTGCTAATTGATTTGCATGTATAAACAGTTTTTTTTTTTTTTTTTTTTTATATTTTTTGAAGTGATGGATGTTCTTGGCAATGGCAAAGAAATATGAAACCAATGTTCGCATCCATACAATTTGGGAGTGTCTAACCAATATATCATGACATTCTCTTAACTATGTACTTGGAAAACAAAGGGGAGGTGTTGTCAAAATTTTTGTATAGCTATTCGTTGCATGTTACAACTGTTAATTTAGAAATATATGATTCTTGAATGAAATAGGACCGCCAATGATTTAGAAATTTTTTTGTCATTAACAAAACCCCTCACCACGTGCGGGTACCCCCACTGGTAGGAACGAAAGTGTCGTTACAGAGTCCAATGGGTCTTGCCCGAAAGCCTAATATATGAAAACCAGACTTCATTACATTATAAAAGTGCTATTAGAAATTGCGCTTTCCATCATACTGAAAGCGTTGTTAATAATAGAAACGCTTTCAGACAATTTTTTATTTAATTTTTCAAAACATTTTTTTTCTTTTCTTTTTCAAACGACTTATTACCTATATTACGCTTCAGATACATCTATGTTTTAAGAAAAAACAACAGACCCATGACCCATCTCACACCTCTATGTGATTAAATAGTAGCTAATCACATGTGTAAGTTTAACTAAATTGGATTTCCCAAAAAAAAAAAAATGCAAATAGTAGGTTCAATTTGAAGGGAAAAAAACGAGTTTCTACTTTGACTGTTTCAAATCGGGCTCAATTGATGTGCAAGGATCAAAGCATTAATGCCAAATTAATGTTTATTTATATATATATATATTATAAAGAAAGACAATACCTTTGTTTTTAGACGATAGGAAATCATACGTACAAGTTTAACTAAATTGGACTTACAAAAATGATAGATGAGAGGCTCAATAGAGTACAAGTTTAACTAAATTGGACTTACAAAAATGATAGATGAGAGGCTCAATAGAGTAAGGGCCTCTGACTAGTTTTTGCGTTTTTACTTGACCCATGTAATTTTCCTTTTTTAAATTTTGGGTGTTTTTCCAATCTAGTGAAAGCGAGATTGAATGATAGTGTGTTTTCAACTTAGTTGTAAGTGCAGCGAAATATAGGTAACACGCGGTTTTATAAAATATAAAAGAAAAAAAAGTTTCAGTGGGAAAGGGAAAAAATCGTTTGAAAGTGAAAGCGCTGTTATTAATAGCGCTTTCAATAAGTTACAAAGCATGGTTTTATATATGTTAGGCTTTCGAGGACTTCTTTCCTCTCCACTTCCTTCGACTCACAGATGAACTCCCGGAACGCGGGAGACCCAGGAGGAGGCGCACATTAGCTCCACCGCCGGCAACGAGGAGAAACAGGTTCTAGCGATTCTCTTCTTCTTTTGGAGTACAGCACGCCAAGCTGCATATCCTCTTTCTCTCCGATTCTCGAGAACCAGTAGTTTTACAGAGTTCAGGTCTCTGAAGAAAGAATAGCAAAAGTTACGAATTTGAAGAGGGTATAAAGGATCAATCTATGATTTTTTTTTTGTTAATTATTTATGAATTTGATGCGAAATAGCTTCAATTATATGGTCTGGATTTAAGTTTATTCTATAGGGTTGCTTGAATTGCACTAGTAGCTCGTTTGTTTCATAGGGGGATTTCTTCTTCTTCTTCTTCTTCTTCTTCATTTTCTTCTTTTATCTTCTCAAGAATGGAAGAGTAGAGTCACACCAACTGTTTGACAAAATGCTTTAAAAAAAAAAAAAAAAGGTTTGCTAATTAACCCCATTTTGTTTGGATGGTTTTGCTTTGATATATGCGATATATGTGGTCCTTGAGTCCTTCTTAATCTTAGAATTATAAACGAGGTCTTCAATTAATATGGCGTATTTGGTTTTTTGGGTTTCATTTTTTTGCTGTGTTGGTTGGTTGGTTGGGTTCTTATTAAGGTGTGCTAGCTATGGGATTGATTGTCCTACTTATTCTGGGTTATCAGAACCCTCTATACCTCTCTTTCTCTCTCTCTCTCTCTCTCTCTCTATACACACACACACATGCAAATTCATGTTAGCTCCATTATCCAACCTGCAAACTTACCTGAGACCACGTACACATATATACATGCACAAATTTTATAGATAGATATATGTGTATATATTAGCTCCCACTAGTCTGGACTCAAACTATGTTACAGTAGCTAATCTGCCCCACCCCCTTAATCTCTCTCTCCCTCCCTCTCTCTGTCTCTCTCTCTCTCGATATATATATATATATATTACCTCTAGTTATCCAAACTGTAGTAATATGTAATATTTTGAATAGATTAGGATTACAATGTTCTCGTTAAGTCTTTCCTTGTTTTCCTCTAAGGATGAATAGATTAGGATTAAAATATTATCATTAAGTCTTTCTTTGTTTTCCTCAAAGGTGTCATTTAATGGGTTATGAGAAAGGTCATAGTGCAAAAGTAATTTGAGGTTCATGCCAGCATGTCCTTGTACTTTGAATTCTTAATCTCAATGTGGCATTTTCATTTTAAATGTTTTGTAGAATGGAAGGTGAAGAAGGCAATTTGGTATCTGAATTAAAGGAGAAGATTTCCCAGATTTTTTCTGAGTTCTTGACAAGGTAATTTGAACCCTAGTTGTTGTACCTATGATTTTTTAGTATTATTTGAGCTGAAGAAATAACTTTGCCCGGTTTGTGCTTACCGTCCTATCTTTCATCCATCCAGGCCCCGTTAAAGGAGGAGGGGTGTGCTAGGTAGATGGCCAATTTAAAATGTATAGTCACGCTTTATGAACATGATCCTAATCAGGGGGCAAAAGGATTCACGTAGCTGAATTGAAGTAACTGGGTTAAGCCTTTGAGTTGAGTTGAATATCAATTGAAAATAATGCAGAGTTCTTTTAAATAACATTACCAGATTACCTAGATTACCTAGATTACCATGTGCTATGATCATTTAAAAGTTTTCCTTCGCACTGACCATGTCCACTTGAGGAATTTTTTTTTTTTTTTTTTTTTGGGGTGTGGGGGGTGAGGTTAGAAGATTTATAAAATTATGCTGAATTATTGTTTTCTCATCAACATTATATATTCTAATCATGAACTTGTCATTGCAGGGTCACTAAGTTTGAAGAGTTGGTTCCTGTTGGGAGTGGGTTACTCCTTGGATTTCAGCAAGGGCTGGGTGAGTCTTCTGGAAATATGTTTGTTTATTTGCTTCAATTGTTAGGGTAAGATTCTTTTGCCCCACTTCTTAAATAACTTAGTTTTTCTTTTCTGTATAGAGTTTCTTCGACGGCCTCCAATAGACAAGACATCTGAATTGATCAAGAGCATCATTAAAACTAATGAAACTAAGAGGGTCAAGTCATACGTTGAAGCTCGATGTATCAACACTCATGATGGCGTACAAAATATAAGCAAGTGTAAGTGCATTTATTATTTAATTTGAATTATTGGGTAGATAATATATAGAAATTGGAGATAGAACTTCTTCAGCGAGACTGTTAATTGTGTATCTTGAAACCTTTGATGCAAAGAATAATTTTTCCCATCGTTCTCAATATAAAGGTAGATGGCATAGTTCCTGCTGTTTTCCAGCAGCAGTTTTTTCTCCATATTGTCAGATTTTTTCTTCTAATATAGCACCAGGTTCAAGTTATCTATCACAATTTTCATTTTGGTGATTTTCATAAAATGGTATGATAATCTCAATTGCCATTGTGGGTTGAAACAGTTGGGCTTATATTTTATTCTTGTATGCTTTGCTTCGACAGGACATGATCAATTTCTATCTTGATTATTTCTTGGAACCTCTTGGTTTCGTACTCTTTTCTTTCTCTTTACCTCTCTCAAGTCACAATAGCAAGTTCAGAGCGCCCATGATCATTATGCTTGCTGTGTTTCTGTTTTTTTTACTCATCATCTCTATTGATTTATGTCCATGTTTTCTTTTTGTTTACACTTTCAACTATGATTTTGTACCCTAAATTTTCCATTTTGCTTTTCCTACTACTTTTTTTTCTGACTTCTATAAATTTTACATATTTTGAAAAAACGTGCATACAGAAGTACATACATGTCAACTTGGTCTCCAGGATCATCTAAGTAAAGGTAACATCCCTTATGAAATTAATCTTTACTTGTTTTTTATTTTTTTTCTCAATAAGTTACAATGGGGAGGATGTGTGAAACTGTTGCATTTATGTATGGTAATACTAGATTCCATGTTTATGGAGTTTATTGTCATCTTCTTTGAGTGGCATTCTGATATCCTTTAATTTTCCTTTACTGTATGATTTGTAACCAGTTTATTTTAATAACTGATGTGCCAAATTTTACACTTACATATTCTTGGAATATTGGGCAGTACTTAGTATTTCATCTATGAAATGGGTAACAATTGAATGCTTAGTGATATCGAGTATGTTTAAAGTTTAAACTTCATATGTGCCATATTTCATGAGTTATTGAAAATAGAAATCAATTGTGACCTGGTAAAAAAAGTGCCATATTAACCTCCTCAACTGCTTAAAATTATGGGAATTTTATGAATCATTAGGATGTTTCATGTCCTCCCCCCACCCCCTATCTTTATTTTTTTTATTTTTTATTTTTGGAGATTTCTGTTGTTAAATCATTGTGCCTTTGTATTAAAAGGGGGGAAAAAAAAGAATTTCTTAACGTTGGGTAATATCCTCTTGTTCTTGTTCTTGTTCTTCATCCTCTTCTTTCTATCCCTTTTCTTTCTTTATAAACTTTCATTTATCTTGAAAAAAATTCGTGGAAAAATTTCTGAGTGTTTGTTTGAATTTCTTGTGAATAAAGTTCATCATTAAGCTGGTGGTCATTAAAGTGTTGGCCCTGGTGCTTGGTGTAGGCTATGTTTATGTGTTTTCTATTGATATGCAATACAGAGATATTACCATATATTACGTTTTGTGAGTAAAGAAATGCATATTTTATTAGCCTGCTAGTGTTGATAAGTCCCACTTCTTAGATTCAATTAATTGCTGATGAAATTTTGTTCGAGTAAAATAGTTTGTAATCATCAACTTTGGCTTTCTATTCCTTTTGGTAAAGTGAAAGTAGTGATAACTTATTGTGGTATTCTAATGTCTAGATGTTTGGCATGGGGTTGTGTGCTTTATGTTCTAAATATATTTATGGTTTATAATGTAATTACCCCCTCATTATATTTATCATTTTCAGTAGTTATCACATTTTGCACAACTTTCTGCAACCGTTTCTTTCTCAAGCTTGAAAATGTTTACTTATATTTCTTTTGTGAGTTGCAGCCAAATGCATACTCAATGATCTTAAAGGCCTCATAGAGGATGCAACTAGTGCAATGCAAACTGCAAATGTAAGTCTATCAAACTTGGGGGATAAAGATTTTGGCAATGAATTGGATCAACAAGCAATTACTTCTTATGACAAGGTGGTCTCTTCTTTGTGTTATTTACATTTTCTGTCCATGGTTTGATCCTGGTTTCTGATTTGATGTATTATGATAATTTCACTCCAGACTGCTTACAACTTCTTACTTCTTCTTCTACTCCTTAGGAGGAAATGTCATCATCTCATGTTCAAAAGACTGAAGTCACAGATTATGCTGTCATAATGGCAATCATTTACAGTATGGTGAAGCAAGACTACATGATGCAGGTATTGAGTTTCCCTTGTTTTCTGTATTATATTTCAACTTTGAACATATTTTGACTGTCAGTTCTTTCACTAATTATAGGTTTATTTTGTTTTGTATTTTTTGGCTAAGGGATTAACGTCATCACTTTGTTGCAGGAAAGGATTGTTTCTTCTTTAAATCTGAAGTCATCATCAGGGGAATTGGATACCTACTGCCTGATGTGGTCCTTGCGTCCTTTTATAAATGATGAAATTATGCATCGGGCTTGGAAACTTATTCCATGATTGTCTCAGCCTCTCAGGTTTCTGAGTGCAGAATTTTGTTTGCTAACAATTATTATTGTTATGGAAAAATTCACTTTGTTTTGCCATGTATGCAATTTCAAAGTTATTAGAGTATCTTATGTCTTAGTGTTTCTGAATAACCATATTATCAAATCAAATACAAGTGCCTTCTGGTTTGATCTGGACCATTGGATTTATGTCATGCTCAATGATTCAAGGACTGTTTGACTTAGTTCATGGGGATATAGCTCATGGGACATGTTTCATGTGATTGCAGTTTGCTTTATACCAGTTGTTCTCTTTGTCAATCCAGCTGTTTTAAATTGCTATGGAGCTTTCTGAAAATTTAAAAATAAAAATAAAAATAAAACACTGCCAATATCACATGAAACATTTGCTTTTCTCCACTTGAAGGAAAGAAACAAAAAAATCGTTGAAAGTCAATGCCACCCCTTCTGGTACATTTCACCTTCCAGATGATAAAATTTGGTCCTTGCCATCCATACTCGGAAAAAGAAAGTACAGATAAATGAAAAGGTCTTTGCCATCCATAGCTTGGATAATTCCTCAAAAAAAAGTACAGATAAATAAAAAGGTCTTTGCCATCCATAGCTTGGATAATTCCTCCCTGCAGTATATGATATCTCGCTATAAAAAGATCGCAGGACTAAAAAGATCACAGGAAGTGGTCGCATGATACTCCCTCCGTTTCTAAATAAGTGGTCTATTTTCTTTTTTTGGAATGTTTCAAAATTATTGTCACATTTTAAAAGTCAATGGTTTTTTTTAATTTCATTTCCTAAATTACCCTTAAAAATGTGTTCTCTCTTTTTTAATGTTTTGTCCATTTGAGGGTAAAATTGGAATGTTAAAACATATGTATTAATGTGAAAATATTTAATAGGGTTTTCTTAAAAATCGGTCAATTTGAAACGGAGGGAGTAATTTCCATAGTTCTTCTCTCCTTTGTGCAACTGATCCTTTTGTCTTTCTTGAATTGCATTAAAGCTTCCAAATTCCAATTGGCTTTCCTTGTGCCCAACAATCATTGTTTAACAAACCCACAAAATAGCACAGAGCCATTACATCCCTTACCAGCACAACCTTTCTACTACAGCTAGTAAACTGATATTTTGCTTCCCTTTAAACATTGTCATAAAAAATTGATATCTCCACATCTTATGACTTCTGTGCATCGATTCCCTAGTAATGATTCTTCCAGCTAATATGGCTACAAATGCATCCTGAAGAAGTCGCACATCCTATATCCTCTTTTACAAGATTTCCATATCAGAGTTATCAGTTACACAAACCCTGAGTTCCATGAAAACTAAACTGCTCTTGATTAATGGCTGGCTTCATAAGGATTGATTTGGTTAACAACATTATAAATGGCACAAGGCGCACAAATCATTTGAATAGATGATGTTAAATGCAGCTGTCATCAGTCCATAAGGTCAAAGAAAAGCCTGTAGAGTGGGATGGGTCAAAATTAGGACAAAAAAGACCACTTCATCTAAACATGAGATTCTGAATTAACTTCGGAGCATTTTACATTATCAATTGAACCACATAATGACTACATCTTCATTCTAACAAACTTTTATTTCTGTTACATTTACCCCCACTCCCACAGATCTCTTCTGTCTCTCTTCACTTTCTGTCTAGGCTCAGAAGTTTGGACCAGCAGCAAGGATCTCTTCAGTCAGCTTGTTGTCCTTGCCAATCTTGTAGTTTGTGAATGTTTCAAAGTTCTTCTTGAACAGGCCAGCCAGCTTCAACAGTGTTTCCTCGTAAGCCTTCTTGTTTGACCACTGTAATAACGCCAAGATAAAATACATCAGGAAGAATAATATATATATATATATATATAATGAATTACATGAAAAGGGGAGACAAAATTGAGTGAAAAGAAGCAGGGCATGTTAAGGAAAAGCCAACTAACAGTGTTCACAGGATCCAGAATTTCTGAAGGCACTCCCTCAATCTCAGTTGGGGTCTCAAGCCCAAACACTTCACTTTTCTTGTAATTAGCCTTGAGGAGGCTGCCAGAGTGTATGGCATCAATGATTTTCCGGGTGTACGCTAACTTGATACGATTCCCTGAGCCGTAGCTGCAACAAAATTAATTCTATTTATTTCAACATTTTTCATTAAAATGGTTGAATGGTACACTATATTTTGAATAGGCATCACTTTGATTTGTATTATTGTGGTACTCAACTACATACCTTCCACCTGACCAGCCAGTGTTGACAAGCCATCCTGTGGCACCATGCTTCTGCATCTTCTCAGCCAGCATGGCTGCGTACTTGGTAGGATGCAACATTATAAATGCTGCACCGAAGCAGGCTGAGAACGTTGCCTGCGGTTCTTTAATACCCTCTTCTGTGCCAGCCACCTGTATGTAACATCAATTCAGTCACCAAAATGATACTTAAACAGTTAGTGTATGCCACTTATAATTGAATTTGTATTCAAAGTAAGCAAAAAAAATTTAGACATTAGATTAGTTTCTTCCATAAGGCATATATACCAGAGCAGTGTAGCCGCTGATGAAATGGTACATCGTCTGAGCCAGGTTCAGCTTGCTCACAGGTGGGAGCACACCAAATGCATCGCATGCCAGAAGTATGACATTCTTTGGGTGTGGACCAACACATGGTAACTTCGCATTTGGGATGTACTCAATTGGGTATGCCGCACGAGTGTTCTCTGCAGCAAGAAGAAATCAACAATAATATAAAATTTGTCTAGTATGATCGAATCAAATATTTCACAAGAGCAATTTATCTCCATGTAATGTTTCTTATTCTTTTTCCTAACACTATGTACTTTGGGTTGGAACAATTATTCCGTTTCAAGTATTCTTTTTTTATCCCGAGTATTTATAGACCAAATGAAGCATTAAGAGAGTTAAGAAAATTTAGAGCTATGTTGTTGACTTGAACTACCCACATGGCACAGTGGATGATGAGTTGGCTTAATATTATCCCTATTAGATTAATTGTGTTTTACTTAGAATGAACCAAATGTGAGTCTACCCTAAAAATAATACAGGTTAGCTATTCCTTAGCATGAATAAGTCATGACTTATCCTATTGTCAGCATTAAGCTGTCAAAGATAATCCAGATACTATAAAAATACCAAAAGATTGATAATTTACCTGTTACAGATTTGTCTGAATAATCCACCTCTCGGGTATGCTCATCAAATACCACATTTTCCAACACTGCCAACCACAATCAATTGAAGCATTATTATATACCAATGACATTCCAAGAACCCAAAACACAGATTTGACAAAAATCAAACTAGCCCCTAACATTTTCTACTTCTGTTCAATTTTCAATATAATCATTTTAGTACAATTAATTAAAGGGGAAGAGAGAAGTTAGAATATTACCAGCTCCGAACTTGATAGCATTCCAGATATCAGGCTCCTTCTCCCTTGAGAGATCGATGCACTTGGCATAGCAACCACCTTCAATATTTGACACCCCATTCTCACTCCAACAGTGTTCATCATCTCCAATCAAATATCTATTATGATCCGTTGACAGAGTTGTCTTTCCGGTACCTAATATGAAGTAGAACTCATCAATAAAATTGGAAACACAATAGAACAAAGGCATACAGCTAGATCTGTTTCAAAACAAAACATTTATGGTACAAGGGGTCGAGGAAGGGGAGACAGAGATAAAAGAGTAAAAGGACACATATCATATATGGGCAGGGGATAGAGAGGGCCACTTTTCGCGATGCTGATCCGATGATACTGTACCTGACAATCCAAAGAAGAGGGCTACATCTCCATCTTTGCCCATATTGCAGCCGGAATGTAGGGAGAGGATTTGACGCTTAGGCATGAGATAGTGCATTACACTGAATAAACCCTTCTTCATTTCCCCGGCGTACTGGGTGCCGAGGATGACCATTTCCCTCCTAGCAAGATTAAGATCTATACTAGTAGAGGATGTCATGTAGTGGGTGTAACGATTACACGGGAACTGCCCAGCATTGTATATAGTGAAGTCCGGAGTACCGAAATTCTCCAGCTCTTCAGGTGTAGGTCGGATACACCTGCCACCCACCCGGTTATCGAATTGTACACTAAGCTAATATTGCCATTACATCATTCACTGCATACAATGATGCCTAGCTAGTTCCTCCACCGAGTTACTATGTAGGGATGATAATTATTAACTTAATAATTATAGGATAATCAACATTAGATCAACGATGAGGAGACTTATCTGGCAGGGATTTAGACCTTTGTGGAAGGGAAGGGAAAACACACTATAACAAATACTGCAGATAATTGTTAAAAACTATTATACTCTTTTTTACTTACATGTTGTGCATGAACAAGGAATGATAAGCTCTGGCAGAGACAATCCGGACTTTGATTTGGTTCTCTGGGTCCCAGTTCAGAAACTGATCGTTCACAAAGACCTGCAATCATTGATACACACACCATTAGCATCACCATTCATTTCTAATTAATCGGAAGGTCATTTGGTCATGGGTCTCTACCCATTGTAATGAATTTAATCTTTACCACTCAACTAAACTCAACAAAACTAATTCCAACATAAAGGATATGAAGCCAATCTATGTACCCAAAAGAAAAAAATTTGGTTACGTTATAAAATTGGAAAATTCTCAAACTAACATATAAATCTACCCTACTTCTTTTTAACAATTGGTGATAACAAACTAATAATATAAAGGAAAATTGAATATCTACTATTTTTAATTCAAAGAAAGATATTGCAGCACTTCATAAAATCAGTTTTGAGACATCACCAAGCCTTATACACCAGTATGGGCAAGCCGGTAAAAAAAAATGATTAATTATTACAATAAGGAAGAATGCTAATTACAGTTGAGAAGACTTGATGGACATGGTACTTGTGATGCACACATATGTGGGGCTCATGATGCGTCCATGACACCAATCATAGTGCCGACAGCTGCCACTTTGATTAGCATCTCTCTTGGTCTGAAATAATAGAAGAGCTTAGCCTAGGTGCTACCACTGGGTGGTCAGAATTAAGTATTCATATGGGCCTGAGCGATCAGATTCTGGATTTCCATTCCATTATTACTCTGCTATCATTTTTGGTGCCACGCTCGCTGCCAAACACGGGTCCTAAAATAAGACGCGGGTGTTTATCCTACACAGTGGAGCGTATTTTAGCAAATCCCGTACAACGCGGACAAAATAAATCACTCACGGGACGACAAAGTTGCACCTCCCAAAGGATCAGGGGCAGTTTGGCCAACTTGGACAAACAGACAAGATTGATACCATTCCCACGTCACCATCATAGATAACTTCCCACCTTTTTTCCTCTCTTCCAATTTTTTTATTTTTTTAGGAGTGATGATATGATTTTTATCATAAGGCGTGAGCTTCACAGAAACTTGTATGGTAAAAGTAAAAGGAGTATGGACTGTTTGCTTTTATTATATAATAGTAATAAATAATAAATCTAATATATAATACGGAGAAATTTTTTCTTTTTTTTTTTTAATATTAAAGAAGAAGCATGGAAGAAATACTTTATGCATCCAAAGTCAAAATTAGCTGTCAAATGGTCAATAATCAAAGTTATAAAAAGGATTACGTAACAAAAGAGTGGAGGATACCTTGTCCAAAGAATTCAAGTAATCCACAGCCCTTTCTCTGTTCACCAAGAAGGTGTGCTCGTCCATTTCAATGTTGGGTGAGCCCCTGTATGCAAAATGGATATTAAGGCCATAAAATTTTATATATATATACACCCAAAAAATTTTAGGAATCCAATTTTATACACAATTCTCAATAATTTTGTGAGCCACACAATCTCACGAGCCAATAAAAATACAGCAAAACAGAATTGTGGAGTCCAAAAATATTCTAACAATCCTACTTTTATTCTATTCTCATTAACTCGTGATACCGTGTCAATCACATCACAATTACATATAAAATTTTTTTCTAATTTACTTGGGATAGGGAAATGATCGATACACTAGAATAAAAAATTGAAATTGAGTGGCGACTTACTTTCCCCACCAAAGCTCATCTTCAGTGGTCTCATCTTTCACAACACGTTTGTCCCTGGGGGCCCGACCAGTCTTGGCTCCGGAGAGGGTGGCCATGGCACCACTCGACGTGATGAATGATCCATGCTCGGTCTTTATGGCCTGCTCGTATAGCTCTGCACCACCATACCCAAATCAATTTATACAGTATTAATTTCAATATAAGAGATATTTTACTTTCCATATTCTTCTGAGATACCACGTGTGACGCGTGACCTAGAAATCTCACGGAAATATCCATGAGTGTGCCAACCACGTTCATTTCTTTCTTTAATAATATAAAAGGTACGCCTATTAATCACGGTAATAAGTCATATACACCAATTATTATTCACGTGACATAGCAACCTCATGGAAAATCCATTTGCGTGTCAGTCAACTTTCAAGAAAATTGGAAGGATTAGACGTGAGGCTATATATAAAAAACAATATGTACTCCCAATATCATAGGGGCCATAATTTTTAAAATAATATTTTAATTTTTAATCAATTCTTAAGTTGGAGAATTGTACATAATCCAACAATCAAATTATTATGTCATTATTGTATTCAATTTTTATTTTTTTTTTTAAAGAGATCGTAGCCTAAAAATCATATAAAAAAAATTGTATACAAAAATTGTGTCTTCTAATCAAATCATGATCAAACCGATATAAAGCTTTTTTTTGGAGTGCAAATAATATTTTCCTATATAAATCGAAGATGATCAAATATTCAAATGTGAAGTTCACACTATCCAAGATAAATCACATGGTTTATAGTACATGGTTTTTATCGTGCATATGTTTGTCACATACAACTCTGAACCGTACGTTTCAACCGATACATGATCATTTTTTGGTAATATTTATGGATAATTCCTAGGAAAAAAATTTATGGATAAAAAATATGAGGATTACCTGCAGGTGAGAGATTGTAGAGGATATGAGTGAACTTCAAGGCACTGTCACTGATGTTGGGGGTGGGTGTGAAATGATGGTGCGCAGCGTGTGAGACCTTGGGGGTCTCGGACTTTCTAGCCGGGTCTCCTTTCACCACTTTGGGTCCAGTCTCTCTCGTCAAAGAAGCCAAAGATGCACTGTTCAGCCAAAAAAGAAAAGGGCAATCTCAACAAGTTAATTCCAACAATATCCGGTACCCCCAACAAAATTGACCAAAGCTGGACGAAACAAACAAATTTCACTTTTACTATTTCCACTCTTCTTATTTTTGTCAAGCCCTACGGATTTTCTTAAAGTTAGCTTACATAACCCACAAAAATATTAAAAGAACACAATATATATATATATATATATATATATATATAGGATGATGTTCATATAAGCACGTACTAATATAACTTATATTAATATTAAAATTGAGAGTTATATCTTATGCATTCGTGGGTTACGAGATACAATGATACACAGATATAAGCCCAATGTATGATGCTGATATAACTTATATCAGCACGTGCTAATAAAGTGAACACATGTTTATATAGTTTTTATATATATGTGTTTCGAATTTTCTCTTTTGCTTCACCCTTCAAAGTGAAGATAAATTTGATTCGTTTTGATTTCATTTCTATTAGATCTGTCTTCTTCCTCAAAGTTATTCACCTTTATTTATTTAATTTTTTTTTAACGCTCTAATTTTTTATTTATTTATTGACGTGGAGGCTGCTGTTAACCCTTAAGGTTAAAAACAAAAAAAAAGAAGTAACACAAAAATCACCATTTATAAATATGACTGTCACATCATTAGGAAATTAAATTAAGAAAAAATAAAATAAAATGTACAGCACGATTATAAGACATAATAGAAAATAATAAATAAATAAAAAGTTATATTAGTAAATAAATAATTACAATCCACTTTAAAAAATAATAAATAAATAAAAAGAAAGAAAACTAATTCACTATTCAAAATTTCCATGCACTTTTGAAAAAATAAATAAATAAATAAATCTCCATCCGTTAGATTAGATTAAATGGTACAACACGTGATGTGATGCACCATTACTGTAATGTAAAATAACATCGCAGCAAGCAAAATAAAGCCTGAGAATCCAAACTCGTAAAATGGACCCCACAGAGTAGTACTGGGCAACAGAAAAAGTTTTAAGTTCGCCACCATCATCATCATGATCACGCACTTTAAACCATCTGATCATCCAACTCATCACTAAACCGTCCATCAATTAAAAAAAGGAGGGTGGGGTCCACTCATAGCTGGGTCGCCATGCCTCTAAACTGCCATGCCGTGTTCATGAATTTTTCAATTTTTCTTTTTCATTTTTGTTTTTTTTTTGCCTCTTTAATTTTCATCGGTTGTGAAACTGGATTATCATGGGTGCGTGTGTATTTATATACCTGATGGACTGGAGCTGCTGTTTCTGCCGCTCTTCTTCAGAGAAAGCACCCTGAGTGCCCTTAATGGGAGTGGTCGGAGCCGACTTCTTCTTCTGCAGCGAGTGAAGCTCGTCGATGGTCTGAGCCTTGACGGGAGGAGCACTGTCGTCGTGACAGATCCCGTTCTGCTTCTTATGCGTCTGGATCTTCGCCAGTCCGTTCCGTCCGCTCGCGCCTGTTGGCGGCGGCAAAGCTGAATTCTCCGTTCCCGTTCCCTGCCATTTCTCCTCCTCTGCAACGTACAACACAAAATTAATTCATATATATAAAACAGCGAATCGCAGATATTGAAACTTTCTCGTAATAATCGTATCAACAGCATAACAAATCGGAGGGATCACAAACGCTAATAGCAGATCTCCATCATAAGGAAAAATATTCATAGACATTCATATGAATGAAAACCAAAATTAAACAGAGGATTGAAATATATTTGTAGAGAGAGAGAGAGAGAGAGGTTGCACCAGAGATTGAGAGGTTGAAACGAAATGAAGAAGCGAAAGGGGAAAAAGCTAAAGCAACTGAGAAACGAAAGAGAAAACGAAGGACTCCACCATCAAAGTTTCAGTGGTTTTCGAAAAGGGAATACGAGAAGGTGATGGGAAAATGCAACACCCGAAGCCTCCCTTTTAAAGGCTTCACTAGCTCCGTTAACCATAGTCTAACCGTAGTTACACTAACCATGGTTAAATTCTATCCCTAAGGGTCAAGCTCCAAAAAGGCGAAAAATTCCAAAACCATTAAACGGGAAAACGGAGTCTTGTATTGGGGTTTTATAATCAGGTGGTACTGAGACCAGCGAATGCATATGGTCTTCTCCAACCAAGTTGCTTGTAATTATTTCATTTTTTTAATTTTAATTTTTTTTAATAAATTTTTTTCCTATAGTGATTTACAGACCTGTCAAATCATTTTTTGAAAATTTATCCCAATGACATTCAAATCATGACTATGAACCTATGTTTTAAGAGAAAAACTTATATGTAATTGTGACATGGTTGGTATGATGTCATGAGCCAATAGAAAGCAAGTAAAGTAAGATTATTAGAATACTTTTTGACCTTACAATTCCACTTTACTTACCTCCTATTAACCCATAACACCATATAGCCGTGTCACAATTACATGGAAGACTCACTCATGCTTTAGAAGTCCCTACAAGGTAAATTAATGGCATTTGTCTTATTCGTTGAATGAGTAATTTCATAATCAAGTTTATAAAAAAACATTGAATAAAAGCAATGATAACTATTATAGGGTATTAAGAGGTTTAAATTAAGGGTAGGTTTTATCAATTATTTTAGAAAAAAATAAATAAATAAATAAAAAACTCATGCTTTAGATTTGATTGTTAGAAAATGAAAAACTTTTGAATGATAAATTGTCTTTGAAAATTGAAAGATAGATTTTTCATTTTGACAAGGGTGATGAATCTCATTGGTCGATACCACTTACAATTGCTGAGTTCAGGTCCACCTGAATTTACCTCCGCTTACACGTATCGATCGCGGCAAACCCATAACCCTACACGTATACAGATGGCACAGAAAATGTTATCCCAACCGCGATTGTCTTTTGTTGAATCAGATTGAATTCCAGTTTCAGTTCCGAGTTACTGTCAAGTTGCCGTTAAACTAAAAATAGTATATAATAAAGGCACAATTGGTCGGGTTATTAATTTAGTGTGCTATTATTATGGACACAGAGCAAGTCGAGGAAAGCATCTCGGCGTCGAGACGCCACAAATAGGAGAAGTGGAAAGTGGGGCCCACTCGTAATTTCACTTCATGATTAATCATCGACCGTTTATCATTTTGAGATGCGCGCCTATGCGTAGATGAATATAAGACTTTAACAGCTAAAGAGGCGTAGGCGTCACGGTCACCATGCATAATCATTACATTTTCAGCTCATAAATAAATAAAAATAATAATCATTACGAGAGTTTTTTTTTATTTTTTATTTTTTATTTTTTTTGAGAAATTATCTCTGCATTTGCCTTACGAGAGTAATTCGCAAGAAGAATATTTTGATTACAACATTTTTTTTTTTTTTAATAGTTATTTATAATAAAGCTAGTAGTCAATTTGTTTTAAGTCAATAATCAAAAGAATTACAGCATTGAGTGGAATGTTTAGATAATTTTTCTTTTTTCGTGTTTTTTTTTCCTAGGGTATTACTGTGGGATTTATTTTTCGGATTCCCACCGTAGATGCGTTTCATCACAGGAAAATGATAAATTTTATCCCTGTCTTTTACCCAATTTGATAAAACCATTTATCAATTGATGTGTCAATTATTATTAGTATTATTGTTATTGTCATTGTTATTAATTTATTATTGTTGTTGTATTTTTTTTTTAAGGTATAATTAGGTTTAAACATTTGATTGATTCCTCGTTGTTTTCGCTACATGTGTAGGTATATGAGGTGTTTCACACAGATTAATTGTTGAAATAACAACTTCAGTTGAAACTTCAACAAAAATAAAACTTAGGATACTTTTAGCATGACATGCTGTCATTGCTAAATCATAGCCACAAAAAATATACATATTAAAGAAGTGAAAAAAAAAATCCACTTTTTATGATTTAAGTGGTCAAAATTTGACTGTTATCTCTAAATATGTTAGGTTTTTTTGAAAACTAAGGATACCCCCAATGATTAATTAAATAATAAAAATAAATAAAGGACTATAATTAAAAGTTATTAATTCACAAAAGGTAATAACTGTCCATTGTTATATTAAAAATTACAATCAGCATACAAATGAAGTGTCAATGCATTAATTGGATTAGAAGGGTGACACCGAAAGGAAAAAAAAATTAAACAAGTGAGACGTCGAATAGACTATCATTGCTAAATCATGGCTACAAAAAAAAAAAAATATATATATATATATATATATATATATTAAAGGTGTGAAAAAAAAAATCTATTTTTTTATCATTTAAGTGATCAAGATTTGACTATCATTTCTAAATATTTTAGATTTTTCCTAAACTTAAGATACCCCAATGATTAATTAAAAAATAAAAAATAAAAGACTATAATTAAAAGTTTTAAATTTATATAAGGTGGTAACTGTCCATTGTTATATTAAAAATTACAATCAACATACAAATAAAGTGTCAATGCATTAATTGGATTAGAAGGCTTACACTGAAAGGGAAAAATAAATAAATAGGTGAGACGTCAATGCCTTGATTGCATTTCATTGATGTGTCTATTTTGTCAAAAATACTTTAACAAAAATTATATTTAGAACACAAATGAAGTGTCAATGCATTAATCACAGTCCTTTATTTTTTATCCAACGGCCTAACTATAGTCCGACTTAAAAAACGGATATCTAGATATCAAAGAGGTAAAAAAATAAAAGCTATGATTAAAAGTCCTTAATTGATACTCCGTATAAGGCATTAGTTGTCCTTTGTTATATTAAAAACTACAATTAACATACAAGTGAAGTGTCAACGCACTAATTAGATTAGAAAGGTAATAGCAAAAGGAAAAAAATTAAACAAGTGATACATCAATACCTTAATTGCATCTCATTGATATATCCGTCAAAAAAACTTTAACAAAATGGGATGAAGAGAGAATATTAATTACTCCCTCCATCCTACAAAGATAAGCATTTTTTTTCATTTTTGGTTGTCCCGAAATGTTTGTCACTTTGAAAAGTCAAATTATAATTTTTTTGACTTTCCCATTACTATCTTTTATCATACAAAGAATTACTTTAAACACAATCAATGCATTAATAATAGGATAAAGGTACTTTTAAAATTTTTTTTTTTTTTTTTTGAGTGGATGAAAAATCAATGTATTAATTGATTTTCTTAATCTATGTGCTTTTCAAAGAGGCCCATTTTTGTGGAATGGATGAAATAACATTAAAGATAAACTTAGCTAGAAGTTATAGGCTCTATTTGGTTCATGGATTTTATTAAGGAAAAAAAATAAAATATAAGGAATTGTATTTTTTCTTATTTGGTTGTAAAGGGAAATTGGTAGAAGAGCAATAATTGAAATAATTTTAGTTTGGTATGATATCATCTTTTCATTTCATTTTCTTTCTCCTACATTTTTTTTCCCTTCTCTTTGTTTTTTTCCATGTTAAAATCCACAAACCAAATAGAGGGATAAAGTAAGAAAAGGAGTAAAAAATTATACCTGTAACTTTTTATTTTTGACACGTAAATCTCAAGAAATATTAGTTCACCATTAAAAATCCATAATTGAAAAAAAAAAAAAATGGAAAGAAAGAAAGAAAGAAAGGATACCACATCATCATATAAATCACTATCGTGAATTTATTCGGCAATTGTAGCACTTATCTAATAGTTAGGGACTTTAGAGTGAAGAGTTCATGTATCCATTATCTTGGGATGTGGGGGCACGTGGACTATCACCAATTTAAAACACTTTTTTTTTTCTTTTTTTTTTTGAAGCCAAATAATAAGAGAACCCACGCACTTATACGGGTCAAAACTAAAACCTCAACAAACTCTTCTTTTACCAACTACCCGCGGCCTTATACATGGCAATTTTATCTTATTATCGTGTTGATTATAGTACTTTCTTGAGACTACACACGATGGTTAGCTAAAAACCATAAGAAGGCAACTTAGAAAACCAATTCGCTCTCGTAAAAAAATTTTGCTTTGGAAGGGCTGATGAGTTGAAGGCTGTGGATCGATGATAAAATTGTAGAGAATATGTATTCACATACCTCTCACTTATGATTTGTTGGATGAATTTATTGCTGCCACCATTGTTCATTGTCAATAGTGTAAGGAGCCACATGCACTATGATGATTTGTTGTATGACTCTATGGTTGCATCCACTGTGCGCGAGAGAAGGGATCCACAAAAAGGGCAGCTATCATTGCAATAAAAATCTAAACACTACATGACTCCTTCCTTCAAATTCACTCAATCGTGCTGCATATGACCTCTTTACTTTTTTCTTTTTTTGAGCCCAACATAGGACGGCCTCTTTTCACTGTCCACAGTTCTTCTTCCTTCTGCTGTAACCAATCATGACGTACACTAGTTTTTATTTTTTAAAACTATACAATTAATGCCATAGAATTAACGGTTTCCATTTATTCAAGTAGCATAAAAAGTAGGGTAAATAATAAAAAACCCCTTAATATTCGGTTATTTTTCATACAATATCTTAATGAAAAAATGATTACAGTGTGTCCTTATTAATCGCTATTAGGGTCACCATTAATCGTTATTTAGGAAATTAGATAAAAAATGTCACGTAACAATCATTAATTTCATCTAATTAATAACCTATGCTAACAAGAGTGGAATTATACTATTTGCCATGCCCCATTTAATAATCTTCTATAGTACGTCTGTCATAGTTTCATTTTGAAACATTTTTGTGTATCATTTTAGGTGGGACCAAGACATGACACCTTCCTCCACTAAAATGTATTGGAATTCATATATGGTGTATCTAACAACCCGAGATTGAAAACAGGGCGATGGTGCTCATGCTTACTTTTGAGTTCGTGCGATGAAATTAGTGAAGAAGTCACGCGGTTGGATTTATTTCATGAAAATATGTAACTAGAAAAATAGCTCATGATATACCCGAAACCACAGTTATTCTTGTCCACCTTGCCAAACCATTTTACCCAAAATATGGCAATAATGGCTTAAAATTTAGATTTCTTTTATCATATCACTAGCCCAATTGACCTATCATTGTAGCAAAGAATCTTGCTAGCATCATGGTCTATACTTATTTTTAGTAGCGACAAACATGAGAACACACAAATATATATTCTGACATGTGGGACTTGTGTATTTTTTATGAACATGACTCAATATGTTTTGTTATCCTTCATCATCACTGAAAAATAAATGACTTAACTATAATAAAAGCATTTTCTTAAAACAGAATATGTTGTTTTATTATTATTATTTTTATTACTGTTTTTGGAAATAATGTTGCTGTATTAGCAATTTGTCTATTATCCCAAAAAATCTAGTGAAAAGCAAAAAATTATCTAAAGAGAATGATGCCTTAGCTTAGCCACCCTCTCACTTCAATTGAAAATCTATTAAGAAAATTGTTATCCATACTGGACTGATGTGGCGATTGTCATATCAATTACTTTCGTTATCTCACAAAATAGGCCAAGTTTGACAAAACACAGTTTAAGAAAAATCATGATTATATTGACTTGTTATTTTTTAAACTTCATCTTTGCAAATTATCATCTTCTGGTTGGTATTGGATTTTGTGTTGAAAGTAATTATTGAAATAACAAAAAGTAATATAGGAAAGTTAAAAAATTTATGATTTGACTTTCAAAATAGACAAATATTCTAGAAGAAAAAAATAACAAAAATAGCCTATCTTTGTAAGAGAGAGAAAGTAGATAAGTAAATATAAAAAATAGGGAAAGCCCTTGACATTTTCCAAAAGAATTGTTGGAAGACAAAGTGCATGAGGGTAGGTCGTATCTTACTCCCTCCTTCCTAAATTATTAGATTCCTTTCTTTTTGGGGATGTTTCAAAATTATTACCACATTTTTAAGGTTAATGATTCTCTTTATTTTATTTCCTAAAATATCCTTTAAAAAGTATTTTTTTTATTTAATTTTTCCAAATGTTTTGTATACTTAAGGATAAAATTGAAATGTCAAAACTTATATATTAATGTGAAAGTAATTAATAGGATTTCTTTAAACCAACGAGAGTTGGTCTGGCGGTAAAGGGGTAAGCTGTAAATTCAGACATCTCAGGTTCAAAATCAGTCAATCTCTTTTGACTAGCCACCAATCAGGGTTATTAGCCTGGACATTAAACGACCTTATAAGGCGATGGCCCCGTATGGGAAGCGAGAATTAGCCGGGTTTTGACATTTCGAAAACTTCTTTGCTTGGCAAAAAAGAAAAAGAAGTTATTTTTCAAAAGGGACAATTAATTATGAACAGAGAGAATATTAGACAATGACAGGGAAAAGATAATCTCCAGAATTATTTTGCTCTAGACAGAACTTAATCATTCATGGATGATAAAAACCCACCATTTGAATGGTGAAGAACACATCCAATAAAAAGAATATTGGAAAGGATCCTTGCCTTAACGACCGTTCATTCTACTTGGAAGGGAATTAGATTCCAAGCAAGACACTCCGTAAGGCAAAAGCTCTTCCTTAATGGTGACCGCCTTCACACCATCACGTCCACGTCAGATGCTTAAAGTTCGGTCATCCAATCTAGAACGGCCGCCAAATGAAGCGCCACGTAATATTTCCTTGAAAGGAAACTGTCCGAGCTTTAAGCGTCCCCACAATGCCCAAAAATACCGGCGCTGACATAGTGACATCTCTCCACTTTCAACTTTGTTATGATCCCACGAGTACCCGTGGTCCCACAATTGGTCTGGAACCATCAGCAACAAAACTGTTAAAACACCTAGCAAAAACCAAAAACATGGAGAAAAATATTTTTTTTTTAAAAAAACCCTTCAGGCAGCCAGAGGACACCACCAGAAAATAAGGGTTTTTTTTTAACTTGTGTCCTAACGAGATATGTTAAATTATAATTAATGATTTAATTATTATATTAAAAATAATAAAAATATATTATAAGATGTGAAAATTATTTGAAAAAATGTGAAAATATTTGGAAAACTATGAAAATACATTTTTTCATGTAATGATTGAATTATTAATTGCAACTTAACATGTGTCCTAAGCGCACACGTTAAGAAAACCTATAAAATAATATTCTATTGGTTTCAAATTGACCATCCCTTTTGAAAAAACATGTTTTTTAAGAAAATCATATTAAATGCTTTCAAATCAATGCATATGTTTTGAAATTCTAATTTTGCCATCAAATGTGTAAAACATTAGAAAAAAAGAGAATATATTTTTAAGGGTATTTTAGGAAATGAATAAAAAAGAATCAATGACTTTTGAAATGTGACAATAATCTTGAAACATCAAAAAAGAAAAAAAAAAAAAAAAAGACCACTTATTTAAGAACGGATGGAGTATATATAAGAATAAATATTTTGGTCATGAATGGGAAGGGTTATCTCTCATTCGTGATTGATATACGCGTGTGAGTCTCACATGTCATTTATAGACGGTAATAATTGTACGGAATAATCCAAGATCTTTCATGAGCAACCCTCCAGATTTCTAACTTCAAATGCTATGTAATAAGACTAGTAGAGGTATTTTTTCTCAAGAGGACATCCAAACATGACACAAGCCTCCTAAAAAGGATAAGGGAAAGAGAAAAAAAAAAGGCAAAGCAAATTGTACGAGCTTGTTTGTAGCATAATCATGTTTTAAGATAAGATAATGAAAGATTATATGTGGACTATGGGGCCACGAATCAACATTAGAATCAATATATATTATTATAAATTATAAATGGGGTACAATTTTTTGCTTTTCGGGTTTTTGAAATTTTATCTTTTGGGTGAACAATTAATTAATCAATGGCTTATTCAAACTTGGAACCCAAAACCAGGTACAAAATCTAGAAGGGGATTTGACCACTAAGAGCACTAGCATGCAGTCTTTCTACGGTCCGACTTAAACCAACCTTTTTCCGTATTTTACGTAGGAAAAGCTTGAATTTATCATCACTACCACGAAAAAAAAAAGGAAAAAAAAAATCAACACTGACACGGGGAATGACCTTGTTAGTGCCTGTTGCGTGTGAGCATTATGGTCGTAGCATCGACAATTTTCAGGTGGCTTCTATACGTAAAGGACCGGGGTCTAACATTTGACAGGTGCAATCGAGATATTTATGGGATAAAAAGTCAGAAAAATGCTTAAGATCTTGTATTTTTTTTGCCTAAATCTATTTATGGTTATAGATAATTATTTTTGTAATAAAAATTTTAATTGGTTGGCTAAAATGGCATGATAGTTAGGCAAATAAATTTGGAATCATTACATGATTCCAGGATCTCACCAAAACACAAGGCTTTGTTTGCTTTGAAAGAACCCTCATCCCCCTTTCTATGAACTCTTTTGGTTTTGAAATTATTCTATCTATGCAACTTGAGTTGTATCATCCCATCATATATATATATATATATATATATATATACCTTCCAAACCGAATTTACTGACCCCCTTAAATTCATGCAATATATATATCTCTCATCTCTTTTTTCTTTTTCTTTATTTTTTTTGCTAAGTATATCTCTCATCTCTTACAATAAGAGCATCTCTAGCCATGTGAGTTAAATTAGGTGTACTATTGTTATTTTAGCACATGCTACAGTGCCAAATGCTATAATTTAGCACAATGTGCTCCAATGATGCAAATAAACGTAGTGTGCTATTTTTTTCACAACTTCAACTCTTTTCACATATTTAAGATCTTGTAAGATAGTGAATGAGGTATATCGAAAATCAAATGCAATGTTGCTTGAGTGGGATGAATAAGTTAAAAAAAAAATGATATGTTTTCTGGTTTTTTTTTTTTTTTAATATAAGATTTCAATATTATTTTTGAAAAAATTACATTTATTTATGGGCTGTTTGGTTACTAAGAAAATTTTGAAAGAAAAATGGAGGAAATGAAGTTGTTGGTATATTTGGTTATTGAGAAAGGGAGGACAAGTAGACATGGCAAATATAGCAATAATTCATCCTTATGCCAAATATAGTACAAAAGTGAGTTATTACTATATTTAGCACATGTATTTGACACACTATTGGAATATTCTAACTTGTGCCAAATGTTATAATATAGGAATAACATATCATATAGCTCACCTTGAAGATGCTCTAAAGTGAAAAGGCATTAACTCACAAAATGACTTTTCTCCGAGATGAATTTGAAATAGGGGTTGTTCATTAATAACTAATTAAGTGATTAATAATGACGGTGATGGACTGATGGGTAACAACTGGGGGAATCCTATTTCAGGACTAGAACTTCAAACTGACTCTTGACCCATTCGGCCACTCACATGACAGACACTGAAAAGGCTTTATCTGTGAAACTTCCCATGAATATGCTGTAATAATTAACAGAGAGGGTAAGGTGATGGAAACTAGCAGCTAGTAGCTAGGGAAGGGGTTATGTGGTAGAGGCAGCATTGCGTACCTTTACCCTTTAGGTTTTTCTTGACATTGATGGGTCAATTAGGTGGGATTGCATGGAATGAATGGAGTATGGCCAGGATTTGTCGGATCAATGGGGAGGTGGCTTCCATTTCTTGAAGTAATAAATGAAAAAGGGTAGTGGGGTGACTTCCGAGCTCGCCGGAAACAGACGACCGTTGAAATTCGCATACAATGCATGGCCCCCCTCCCCCAACTCTATTTAATTATTTGAATTAATTTAATATTGTTATATGAAGATAGATGCGTGTTGTTAGGATTGGGAGATTGGGGTTTGGTGAAGTTTGGGACTTTAACCGTATGATGTAGATATTGTTGGATTGACGTCATGTATATAGCAAAAGAGAAGAAGGGATGGTTTAAATTTACCGGTAGCAAAGTAATTGAGATCACAAAATCTGATAATTACTTTACTACTAACGAATCAGAATTGTTTCTTCTCCTTTATCACGTGACGTCAATTCAGCGGTAACTTCACCATGTAGTTAAAGTCTTAAACTTCACCAAATCCAGATCCATGTTGCTAGGTTGTGCAATTTTTTTTTTTTTAATTTAAATTTTTCGATAAGTTCATTCATTTAAATTACCTATGAGTAAGATGGAGAGTGAGAAAAATTATAGAACTACATATCAGCATAATTAAATAGAGGTGAGGAAGATATTCGAATTTGGTGTTGGTTTCATTTAGGTCATTTATAAAATTAATGGACGGTTTGAATCAATCTAAGTTATTCATCTAGGTCACTCAATATCTTTTTCATCTTTTAATTAGATTGATCCATTAATTTGATGAATGACTCGAATGAAACCATCACAACCAATACCAAATCCTTGTTCGCAAGACAATGGTGTATAAGATTGATAGGCACACTATACTATAGATACATATACATATCAAATTACGTTACATTTTATAATGAAATCATGTATATAAGACCCTAAGGCCATGTTTGTTTAGTTGGAATGGAATGGATGGGAATGGAATGTGATTCCATGCTTGAAGTAATCTGGAATGAAAATAGATTTGAAATGACTATTTAAACATACTATTTGATTCCATTCCCATTCAAATTATCTTATCCAAACATGTTGTTTGGAATGAATTGGAATGAGATTCCATTCCATCCATTCCATTCCAGCTAAACAAACATGGCCTAAGAGCAACTGTAAGATACATATACTTGAATTGGTGAAATTATATTCCAAGTAGAGGTCGAGCTCATTGCTACAGTGGTGAGGGCATCCTCATTGTAGCTTTTTTTTTTAATTTTTTTTTTGGTTACTCGATGTAGCCTTTTATAGTAATAAAAATATAAATATAAAATAGGGGGCGGGGGTTGTTGTGGGGGAATTTCCAAGCTTGGAGGAGATTGACAAAATTTATATACTTGCATGGCCCCAACACTCCATAATTATTTGAATTAATATATTATTACTGCTCCAGAAGTTGGATATTTTAGAGTTTTGTTTTGTGTGGCGGTGGGTCACTGGTCAGAGGAATGCGGTCACTAAGGATGTGTTTGGTTGCAGGATTCATATCATTTGTCGCCCGGATCAAGTGCTAATTTGATTGATCAATGTCGATGCTAAAGCACCTTAACAAAAAAAAGGGGGCATGTTTGTATGCGGTGTCCAGTTCATTTGCACCGCAGGGTAGTTTACAAAAAAAACCATGGTAGAATTGCTCAAAATTAAGAGGCTACCAGGGAATAAAATCATTCCATTTTGTTTTCATAGCGCTTTGAAATGAAACCATGTTTGTAGCGTCGAGAAGTGAGAACACATGTTTAAACAGGGGTGTGCATTCTATGGGTAAAGCAAATGGGGGTTAGTAGGAGCCTTCCACGAAGATCCTTCACAAAATCCATAAAACAAGTTGCACGGCCCCAATACAAAGTGGACTAGGCTCTTGATAAGATGCCTCAACAAACCTGTAAAACCAGTTCTACGAGTTCTATAAACAAGGGATCGGATGTACCAAAAAATAGAGTTCTATAACAAAGGAGCAACATGGGTACAAATCTACCTTTCTTTCTTTCTTTCTTTCTTTTTTTTTTATAGTATTGTTGACCAGGTTAAAGACACGTGCATATAAGGAAAATCAAACCCCAACCTTTAAAACCATTTCACCCCTATAGGGGAAGATATATATGTCACCAAGTCAAAGACAACGTTGGCTCAATTTTAACTTTAAAAAAAGAAAAAAAAAAAAAAGAAGGAAGAAGAAGAAGAAGAAGAGGGTGTTGTACAAGAATGTGCATATATGGCAAATAAAATAGATGCCATTGACAATTTCCAAAATGGTTGTCCGAGGAATTAGCTTTGATAAACTTTGAACATAATTATTCTTACTATTCTAATTTCGGTGGTGGAAAAGCCTCTTGACCAGGGGGCCCATTGAATCTCAGCCATTGGCATTTGACTCGTGTATCCTTATTTGTCCAATAGGTTGAGAGAGACAGAGGGGTGGGGTGGGGTGGTGTGGGGTGGTGTGGAGGGAAGCTTCCTAACTAGAAGATCCATTAAATTTCAGCCATAAGATTCTTAGCTCACGAATCCTAAATTGTCATCCAGTGCCCAATGCCGATGGATTTTGGTCGGTCTTTTAGACATTGAATTAGCTCGTAGCGTATGACATAGTATTAGGACACATTTATTTTCTCCATTGCCCTGGTGTTGTCTCTGTTTCCATGCAGTAAATCGCACTGTTTTAGAATCCCATGGATTGATTCAATTTCACAGGATCCATCCCCCCACCCCCCCACAATTACATCATTAAAAAAGAGAGAGATAAAAGTCAAGAATCATTTTCTTTGGTAGAAAAAACTCAGGCTAGCCAAAGGCCAGGTCACATCTGTCGAAATTAGAAATCTCCTAATCACTACCGCGTCATCTCGGCGACCTAAATAACACTTTTAATTTCTTCCCATCTTGGCGGCTTCTTCGCTAATTTCAATTGTGGTTGAATTTGCCTTTGAAACAATTGCGCAAACCCTGGCCCTAAAACTAGTCAAAAGGTTGCTCCATTAAACTTTTTATTTTTTATTTTTATAAAAAAAAGCATTATCTTTTCAAAGCAAATTCCAACTTTGGACAAAATGCGGAAGTGGACCACTTCCCAAAAACAAACCAAAAGAGCGCCATTTCACACTAGTACACACTGCCAAGCAGTGATGAATCCCCCGTCTGCTTGTTTTCAGGTTACCCAAACCCAAACAGACTCTATTTTTTTAGGGTAATACTTCTTCGCCCCACATTTTATCTTATTATGTGTATTTAAGAGGGTTTGACTTTTTAGGGTTTAATCATATCACTGAGTCATACAACTTTATCCTTTTAAATGCACTAGTTGGTATACACGTGCATTGCACGTGAGTATTTTTGTATTATAAAATAAATATTTCATTAATGGTATACGAATTTATACTAAAGTGGACCATATAAATTGTCTTTTAAATAAGAGATTTTTGTGATGGGAAAAAAAAAAAATCAGTGCCAAAACTAATAAATTAATTAAATGTGTCTTCAATAACTTAAATAAATATAAAAAAAATATATGTAAATTTTAGTTGTACACTTGCCTATTAAAAGGATATTTCTCATAGCTCTGTGGGTGTATATACATATATATGTTTATTTTTGTAAGGAAAAAACTAAATAGTTTAACCCTTTTTTTCGAACTTGTTTGGCAACTAACCTAGTTATGTACTTATTTCAAAGAGTAACAACTTTTTAAAAAAATTATTTCATAAATAAAATGAACAAATAACATCGTGTTTAAATTCAAAAAATAAGAAATAAATTAAAATAAATGTCATCCTAATCATTGAAAATATTATTCTATGAGTGGGGAAGTTGAGTTTTTTTTATAAATTTTTTTCATAATATAAAAAATTAAATGAAATTATAATAAATATACTTATTTTTAAAATTTTCTCAATAAAAAATGTGCTTATTAAAACATCGGAATCCTCTTGGGCTGTCCTTTGTTGAGATGATGTTCAGATAAGGTAAAATTTTTAACATCGTTACATATAGGATTTGGTTTTCTTAATGCCAGTTTTTGATAGTCTAGGAACCTCATTCGGTTTTATTATATTATATTTTAATAAAAGGTTCTATGTGAGAAAACAAACCAACTCCAAAAATAAATAATTAAATAAAAAGAAAGGTATCCTCATAAAATATTTGTGAATCACGATTTGTCAAAAACTTACACCAAAAAAATAAAATAAATAAGTACTCAAAAGTAATAATATCTAACAGAACTAAAATAGAACTCTACTGTATTTGCAAGGAATCTTGTAGGTAGCGCATTCAGTAGAGGTAGGAGAACCAAAGTTACAAAAATATATGAAGTACTTGACCCACATGGAAAACAGTATTTTCTATAGCAATTAGAATAAACCCTAAAACCCTATATTTCGAAAAAAAAAAAAAAAAAAAAAAAAAAGAAAAAAAAAAAGAAAAGAAGATGAGGGCTCTATTAAAATAGGTTGAAGCTACTGTTAATGGAGAAAGTAGAATTTAGAATCCCATTATTAATGAATAGATGATATATTTATGAAATAGAGTTAACTTACAATTTTGGGTTTTATTTACTTATACGAATTATAGTTTCCTTAGAATTCCTATTTATGTATATGTTTTATATTTCTATATTTCCTATATATGTAAAAGGGTAATTGTGCATTTAAAATTTAAAATAAAGGTATATTAGTCAATCAAAAGTTTTTCTCACATTCAACTTTTTATAGGTAATATATCTATATATATATATGGGCACACGTGCGTTTTACATGAATATTATTTAAATAAAAAAAATTTATAAATTCTATATCTCTCTCTCTCTATATATATATATATATTGAACATGAAAATCTAACTATTTGTTACTTTTATGTTAATTTAACTTATTAAAATAAACGCTCAACACAATAGATCAAAATTTCTTCAATTTTTAGGAGTTATGGTAGGAATAAAAAGTTAGGTAGAACACATGCATAGTAGTGGAGGTTGTATAAAATTTATGAAGTGAACATAAATTGTGTTATCTTTTTTCCTTCTTTTTTGCTAGAAATTAAACATTCTTAATTGGTTAAATATGGGAGGCAAATAAGTATTTAAAATTTAAAATTTAAAATAAAGATGTAATGGTCAATCAAAAGTGTTTTTAAAGTATAAACTTTTATAGGTAGTATAGATATAATATAATTTAATATGTGATACAAGAGCATCTTTGAGGGAGGTAGCAAAAAAAAAAAAAAAAAAAAAAAAAGTATCAAATCTGTCTTTTGCTACCTTATGTGGGCTATGGCAATTTGCTACTTCAATTTGAGATGTGCATTCCAAAGGGAAGTAGCAAACATAATTATTTTATTTTTATTTTCTATATTTTATATTTTTAATGCTTTTAAATATTATTTAATTTATTTTTTTAATAAGTGAAATTGATCCCTCATAATATAGTTTTTTTTACTTTTTCTAAAAAAAATTCTCAATTTTATTTTTATATGGTATCATCATCTACATTTTTTTTTGTTCACTTAGAGATTGAAAAGAGAGCGGAGATCGAGATTGTCATTTTATTTTTTTCCTCATTTCTTTGTTTTTTTTTCCTTTTTCTTTTCCCCCTCCCTTCCTATCAACAACCAAATTCAAGCAAAATAATAATAATAATTATCATATACGTATATGACCCATTCCAAGAATTTCCACGTTACAATCAAAATACATTCAAGGGTTTTCCTAGTCTACCCAAAATTCTCAAAAACAACCACCCCCAACCACAAACAAATTCAACATTATATGAATTCTCACCAAATTTCAAGAAATACATAATAAAAGTATATAACACTCACACAACAGTCCCTTGAGATCTGATATCGTCTCCATGTATCGTCTCCATGATGTGGATATTTGGTTTGTGACTGTGCTAGGAAATAGGTGTGCTTCTAACAGGCCATTCTCGTTTGCTAGAGAATGAGAGGAAGAGGGAGATACGAAGTCAACGTGCTTTGGGATTATATGTATAGTATTAAATGGAGTATTTGATTTAAGGTTTCCTTTGAATTCCTATTTGTGATTTATATATTAAGGTATGTGTTTTAGAATATATTAAGGTATGTGTTTTAGAATTATAGTTTTTATATTACTGTATTTCCTATATATGCAGAAGGGTGGGTAGTTGTGTATTTAAAAATTAAAATAAGGGTATATTAGTCAATCAAAAGTTTTTCTGACATTCATCTTTTTATAGGTAGTATAGATATAGTAGAATAAAATGTGAGATAAAGTAACATTATCCTTTTATCAGTAACACCGGTCAGGTTAGGACCTCTACCACTGCTCTGCAAAAGGGCAACTGCTTTTTGTTGTTTTTTGTTTTGTTTTTTGGTAATGCAAAAGGCCAACTAGCACAAACCTCAATCTCTTCTATTGATTCCTTGGTCCGGGTAGAAAATGCTTGAGAATATTATACTTTGGCAACAACATAAATTATGTTGGCTGCAAGTTGCACAAGTGCTCGAATTCACTCTAATTATTGTTTTTGATAATGGAATTTACTCAAATCATTATATTAACCTTTTTTTTTTTCTTTTTTTTCATGATGGGAACTGTAATCATTAAGTTTAAAAAGGAGGGAGATTAACAGGGTTAATAAAGAGTGGACACAAGGGCAAAGCCTTGTATAGGGCTACCTAGCTCGGCCCATTTTTTTGTTTTTTACATATTGATTTAGTTGAGTTTTACCCCCTAAGGCTATGTATGGATTGAGAGAAATGGAGAGAAGAGGAGAGAAGAGAAAATGACTTTCTTCTCATTTCTTTCGTTTGGATTGTTAAATTAGGAGAAAAGAGAAAGGAAACGGGGAGAAATAGAGAGAAAATGAGGCCCTTTACTTTTCTTTCCAAATTGGAGAGATTTGGAGAGAAATGGAGAAAAAATGAATTATTGAGTGATGAAATGACAATTATACCCCCACACAACTTTTGTTTAATATATAAAAAAGGGTAATTATGTAATTATGATTATTTTATCTCATTTTCTCTTCATTAATGAGGTCTATTAACCAAACAGGGTGGAGAGAAAGTTATTTTCTCTTCTCTTCTCTTTCCTTCTCTTCTTTTCTCTCCATTTCTCTCAATCCATACACAGCCTTAAGGAGCCTAAGCCTAGGTAAGAAATAGCTCACTACTGCAAGTTACCTTTTCTTTTTGTTTTTATCTGTTGATTGCCTCATATATTGTTCGATAATTGACAAGGTGAAAGAGTGATAATTGACAAGGTGAAAGAGTGTATGTTGAGCCACTGAAAAAAATAACCTAACTTGTTTTGAAATAGAAACTATGACGCGCGATTTGATTTTTCGTGGGGACACCCGTATTCATCAATAACATGCTAACCCACTAATAAAGAAAAAACAAAAAAAAATAAAAAACGTAGAACTCTGGGAACTGTAATTATTTTATAAAGGAGCATGTGGTTTGAAGAAAAAATGGGGTTTCTTCCCAGTGACGTCTTCTCTTTAATTTGCCTTCACCTTCTTCTTTTTTTTTCTTTTTTTTTAAAAAAACTTTTTTGAGAAGTATATGTTGGGATGTTTAAGGATTATCATTGCTGAAACTGTTACAAAACCAAGCTTGGTACGGAAGCATAATAGGGCTGGTGAGGTTCGCCCGACAACAAAGTAAGTTACTGTTTGGGGATTTTGGAAGGGTTGGAAGGGAAGGGTTAAGCCGGTTAAATTGATTCAATGCACATCAAAACAACGGGATTTGGACGGTGTTACACAAGCACTGTTCATGTTTTGTTTTTGCGGCGTATCGTGATTTGATAAAGAGGCACAACACATGCTCTGGTTTTTTTAGTATTGCAACGATCCAAACTCAGATAGAGTGGCTTTGTAACTATTCTACCATATTATTTGTGCATTATATAAGTTGGTGTTATAACAAAAAAAAAAACAAAAAACAAAACAAAACAAAAATTTTGATGTCACGATAAACATAGAGTTGGAAAATAGGAGTATTGAGTGGGTGATATAGGCATATATATATATATATATATATATATATATATATATATATATAGACAAGCAAATAAATTAGCTGATTGTGTAGCTAATTTGGGCTATCATCATATTGGTGATGTTAATATATGGGAACACAGATTTTCTAAGAAGTTATGGGATGTAATTTTAGAAGATTATTGATGTCTTCTTGTTCTTAGATGTATACATATTTTCTTTCAATGAATTTTATTTGTTTCAAAAAAATTGAGTGGGTGATCTAGGGGTGCATTAAATTCAAAAGACAGTCTATTATTGATTAATCATGTTGGATAACAAAAACTCGAAAATAAGGACTACATTAATTTCAACCAGATTTCAGTGGGAAAAAAAAATGAATTTTTTTTTTTTTTTTTTTGAATACCAAAGTTTTGATTTTAAGAAATTTTGTGGCTCTTCTCCACTGCCATATAATGAACTACAGACCACATTTGCATTCAAAATGTGATAAAAAGGACCCTCAATATCATTTTCCACTTTTGGACTATAGACCTTTAACATGGCAAGCCCTATATTTGAGTGGTAGATAGAGACCATTAAATCTCAGAAAGTGACTTAATCACAAGCTTCTCATCGAAAGATTAGACCTGACAGAAGCTTTTATTATTCGAGCACATTATCTTGTCTCTTATTTCTCTTCTGTTATTATTATTGATCGACAGATCGAGGAGCATGTGGCTTGTGACAAACAATAGTGCTCCTATACTTTATACCCTCAGCCATGATCCTGGGAGTACCTTCAATAGTAAAAAGGACGGTAATTTCTTTGTATTGGGCTTTATTATTAAGAGAGGAGTAATGCTATTTAATCTAACTCATTTATGCAATTTTACTCTCCCCACTTTGAACTGATTTGGTAACAAGGCTAACCAATTAACAAATTCATATATATATATATATATATATATATATATTAGTTTTGATCATATGTGGGATATCTCGGATATCCCATATGATCACAACCATTTATAAGTGATACGCGCGTGTGTCATCCACGGACGGCCATGATCGAATAGGATAGTTCGAGATATCCTACACTTGAACAGACCTGATATATATATATATACGGTTATATTCTCATCATCACGTGTTAATATAAGTTATATAAACACGTGCTTACCTAATCATCATCCTATATATATATATATATATATATACACACGGTTATATTCTCATCAGCACGTGTTAATATAAGTTATATAAACACGTGCTTACCTAATCATCATCCTATATATATATATATATATATAGAGGTGATCCCATCAGCACGTGTTGATATAAGTTACATCAACATTATGCATTGGGGGTTGTACCCCTTGCATTGATTCAATGCACCTCACATCTCACTAATGCACAAAGTACAACTTCCAATGCAGGTTTTGACATAAGTTATATCAGCACGTGCTTACCTGATCATCATCCTATATATATATATATATATATATATATATACAGAGGTGATCCTATCAGCACGTGCTAATATAAGTTACATCAGCACTATGCATTGGGGGTTGTACTCCTTGCATTGATTCAATGCACCTCACATCTCACTAATGCATAAGGTACAACTCCTAATGCAGGTTTTGATGTAAGTTATATCAGCACGTGCTTACCTGATCATCATCCTATATATATATATATATATATACCGTTATGTTCCCATCAGCACGTGTTGATACAAGTTATATTAGCACCATGCATTGGGGGTTGCACCCTTTTTCTTAATCCAATGTATTTCATAGCCCACTATTGCACAAGGTACAACTCCAAATGCGGATGTTGATATGAATTATATTAGCACGTGCTTACCTAATCATTATCATTATCTATATCCACATATAAGTTGACACCAACAGTTCTGGCATGTAAATTTGGGTAAAAAGTTGGGCCTTTTAGTATTTTCATTAAGAAACAGCCCAATTTGCCTTGTCAAACTTAGTCTTTTAAGAGACTAACACTATAAGAGTAATAGTTTGATAAGGCTTCTCTTATTAAATTAACGAGCTCAAAAGTAATGTTTAAGTTTTGTTTGTTCGAGAAGGCGGCTATTGCAATTCCTTAACTTTATTTGTAAACCACACTTCTTTTAATTCTTTTTAAGGTTTTATAAATTAATATAAAAGGTTTTTATGAAAATTGTCTAAGTTGTCTATTAGAAAACATAATTTTGAACAACTTTGTAGAAATTTTTTTTTCCAAAATCCATTGTTTATGTGGACTTTTTGATCATTTATAATTTTCATTTTATGTAAAAATGATTAGAGATTGTAAATGGCCAAAAAGTCATCTTAAACGATAGATTTTGGGAATTTTTTTCTTTTACAAAGTTATTCAAAACGATGTTTTCTAGTAGGCGATGCGGCCATTTTTTATAAAAACCTTTTATGTTTTCATAAAATCTTAAAAGATGAAAACAAGTGGGGTTTACAAATAAAGTTGAGGGGTTGCAATAGCTGCACTCTTTGTTTAACTTATGGGAGAGTTTGAATGAACTTAGCCTGTGAACTTGACGAGTTCAAAAGTAAGGTTTAAACTTGGCTTGTTCAATTAACGAATGAGCTTGAAGAGCCATTTATGTGGTAAATCTTGACTTGAGTTCAAGTAGTTCGGATACTTTAACATATTGATAAGCTCATCGAATCAAGTACTACTGGAGCTTGACATAATAAATTAACGAGCTCAAAAAATAAAATTTGAGGTTGATTCGTTTATCTTATGAGCAAACTCGAACAATCTTTTTGTCGAATTGATTTTGAACAAAATCCGAATAAATTGACTCATCTTGCAACTATACTTAAGAGTGCTGTTACATGACAGCCATACTTGTGCAAAATAAAGGAGAGCCATGAAAGTGGAATTTACAACGGCCCTATGACAATCCCTAAGGTTTCAGGGAGGGGGTTTGGATATTGCAACCCCTTCAAGTGATCTCCTATGCCTACTTAATTTTAATTTTTTAAAATTTTAGAAAAATATAAAAGGTTTTTATGAAAAATGGTTGCGTAGTCCACTAGAAAATATCATTTTGAACAATTTTGCAGAAGAAAGTTTTTCCAAAATTTATTGTTTAAGTGGACTTTTTGGCCAAAAATGAAATATAGACTATAAATTGTCAAAAAGTCTATTTAAATGATAGATTTTAAAAAAACTTTTATCTGAAAAATTATTCAAAATAATGTTTTCTAGTGGATCGCGGTGACCATTTTTATAAAAACCTTTTATATTTTTCTTAAACTTTAAAAAATTAAAATTAGTTGGGTGGGAAGATCACTTGAAGGGTTTCCATATCCGGACCCCTCAGGGAGGTGGTCCGTGGGCCGGAAAGCCCAAGTTAGAAGCCCATGGCCTGAACACGCAATAATCCAAGCTAGGGCTTGGAGAAAAATCTCTGTGACTCGTTCCGACAAAGAGTCAAAACCCCTCGAGAACCAGAGCCACGGGGGTCATCCGGCGGACTTCCCTGGAGTCTGGCCCAATTGTCCAATCTCAGCCGTCCGAAGAAGATGGAGTACGAGAAAAAGCTCGTCCTCGCTCCCATGGTTAGAGTTGTAAGTTCAAATCCCTCAATCTGCACCATATATACATACACACAAATATGCATATATATATACACATTCGGGTTTTAATCATGTTCAAAGTCATCAAATTGATTGTTTGTGTTGCTATTAATCCTATACATGTTTCCTTCTATTAGGGTTTGAGAACTCTATTTGGAAATTTCCAAAATTTGAAATTATTAGTAGAGGTCAGCAAGCTGGCCTTAATCCCATGATGATACCATTTTTTTATGGGTGTAGGGCACATTACCGTTTAGGTTACTAGCTGCTCAATACGGTGCAGATATTACGTACGGGGAGGAGATTGTTGATCATAAACTCATCAAATGCGAGCGCAGATTAAATGGTAATTTATAGTCCATGCTCAGAATCAATACATTTCATACCCTTTTATGATTTAATCTGTTAACCAATAAATTTATGGCTTTAGGTTTGAATAATCCGATTTTAATTTGTACCCGCTTACTCGATTTCCCAATTAGTTGAAAACTTGAAACTGATTTAATTGGGTTTTGGTGATTATAAATTTAGAGGTGGCATTGGGGCGCGGTTGGGTGTCCGTTGGAATTTGAATTGTCCCATTGTGATTTATACGCAATTTTATTTAGAAATTTGTTACAAAAAATGGTAGTTAACCTCACAGATGATAATCAAAATTTGAATAACTTCAAAGAAATTCTAATACTCCCTCCATTTCATAATAAGTGTCCTATTTTCCTTTTTGGGATGTTTCAAAATAAGTGTCCCATTTTAAAAGTCAATAGACATTTTTTACTCATTTCCTAAAATACCCTTAAAAGGTTTTCTTTTTTTTCTGATGTTTTACAAACTTGAGGGCAAAATTGGAATTTCAAAATATATGCATTGATGTGAAAGCATTTAAAAGGGTTTCATTAAAAAGCGTGTTTTTTCAAAGGGGACACTTATTATGAAACGGAGGGAGTAATTGATATTATACAATTGATTGTGGTGATAACTCCAATTTCCCTAATTGGACCCATTTTAGATGATGAGTTTGTAGCTTCAATGCAAAAACCAGTGATGCCATTCACTTCCATCGGACATCCAACCAGGCACTCCGTGTACTTCTCAATACTGTTTGGTGTACCTATATCATCATTGGTAGCTGATAAAGTACTTCATATAACTTTTTAACAGAAGTTGCGGTAAAAAAATAGAAATAGATTGTTCATTCACTGTTTGTTTGTTTGTTTCGACTTTAAGAAAGTTGTTTATTCTCTTCTTGCACAGAATACATTGGGTCTACTGATTTTGTGGAAAAGGGAACGGGGAGTGTTGTTTTCAGAACCTGCCATCAAGAAAGGAATCGGGTCGTATTTCAAATGGGCACTTCTGATGCTGTGAGAGCTCTCACTGCTGCTCAGATAGTGTAAGTTAAATCATGGCTTTCTTTTCTCCTTTAGAATGAACGGTTGGATTTTTTTACTCGAGTAATTATTACAGTGCTTGAACTTTTGTGTTTTCGACCTTTAATCTGTGCTTCTGTGTTTTCCACTCAGGATAAAAATATTCAATTGAATGATTGATTTTACTTGATACTAGATACTAGATAGGTACCCGTTTATGTTTTATATTTTATATTTTTATTTTCTTTGGGTAGAATAATAGGAACCTTTATATTTCTTTATCCACAGTAAAAAGAAGAAGAAGAAGAAGCAGAAGGAGGAGGAGGAGGAACCTGTTAATTATTTGCATTGTACTGATTCAAGTATCGGGCTTTGTTTCTAACGCGATTCTACTTTTTAAGAGTTGTATGATGCTATACAACTGATTATTTTGCTTGGGAAGAATTTCTATATATTGTTGTTAGAACTTAGAAGTAAAGGTGTGGTACATTCGAAAATATGAATAAATTTTCTCATTGGGGTTCCCTTATTGAGGAGGTTGGAATTGATTGTTGATCTACCAGGGCACAGGACTCATAAAATGTGTTAATACGATAGGACATGAGTATGGTTATAGAATATGTGTCCATCACGTCTACTTTTGAAGCACATCGAATATGACTTCCATATGAACACATTCTCAGTTCATAGAATTGTTGTTATTTTTAAGCAAATGGTTAATTATTTGATCAATCATACGACTGTATGATAATTAATGGTGAGACTCTATAGACCCCGAGTTTGATTATTTTCTTATTTCCAGTCCAGTTTGGGTGGTTCTTAGGTCTAAATGAGGTAACTTAAAAAAATCTTAAACTTTTTTGACCTTTTTAAGCATCTACTTTTTGTATAAGTGGCTTGCGAATTTAAGAGTGACGAGGAAATAAATGGTTCTACCTCAAAATATCTATTTGGTAAACGATAAAGATGATCAGGTGATTCAAAGCTATCTGATATTATCATCATATTTTCGGATGGTGTAGGGTGGAATTTTATTTATTTATTTATATAGTAATTATAGTTTTTAAATTAAATTTTAAGCATCCTACTTTTGCTATAAGTGGCTTGCAAATTTAAGATTGACCTAGAAGGCTAGAAATAAATGGTCCTACCTTGAAATATCTATGTGGTAAATGATAAAGATGATTAGGTGATTCTAAGCCATCTAATGTCATCATCATCTATGTTACATGGACTCTTGTGCGGGTGTCGGGTGTGGGTATGTGTCCACGAGTTGGATTCGTCTACTTTCGAAAGATTTTTCACTATTTTGAAGTGTCCAGTAGGAGTACCCACACCCATGTCACATGTGTCCGACACTGGGTACTTCACATATTTTGAAGTGTCCATGTAACATAGATCATCATATTTTCGGATGGTGTATGGCGGATTTCTTTTTTATATATAAACTAGCGATGAACTTGTGCGATGCACGGGATGCAATGCGCACGCACACACACACACACATGTATAATAAAATAAATAAACAAACAATAACAAATGACATAATGTGTTTTCGTAAATATCCCAACTATATCTAATATCTAATTTGTAAGGACAACATATTAAAAGATGTTTTAGTTGAGTAGAAATACCATACCTAAGAGTTTTAGGAGATATGAAAGCATCCCATGAAATAGACCAAACACTATATTGTAAGAACACGGCAATGTAATGGAAATACAATACAGTGTCCAAACATATATATATATATATATATATATATATATATAGGAAAAGAAGCCAAGTTGATCATAGGTATCCTTATAAATTTTTAGAAGTCAACCGTTACAAATGAATTTGTAATATTTGGAAATGGTATTAAGAAAGTGTTCTTTTGGTTGTTTTGATAGAAAAAGTCTGAAATTATGTGATTAATAGATATTAATTATATTTATCTAATGTTCATATTATAATATTTATTAATGTTTCAATAATTAACCGTTACAAACGGTTGGAGGTATATCTATCTCCAAGAGTAAAATGTCCCTTACTTTTTCAAATCCCTATCTCAATTGTAATAGCATTAATCGGTTACACATAAGGGTAGGTTAAAAAATTGTTACAATAAAAATATTAATTTAATATATTCATAATGATGTGGTTGAAGTAATAGCTTTAGATTGTCAAATTCCTCATGAATCTCTATGTGTTGAGGTGGCCTAATATATGATCTCCAAACTCAATGAGGCTATCCACCTCAGCGTCACGTGGAGGAGAGAGAAACAACCTTGGACATTACTTTAATATTTATTATTAGATTAAAAAATTTAGATTAAATGGTCAAAGATATTCGATCCTGTTATTTTTTTGGCATTGGTGGTCTCCTCTTTGTGGTAGGTTATAAATCACTAAATAGACTTATGCTAAGAACCTTTCGTTGGTTGTGAGGCTGTATATATTTCACAAATTGAGTAAAGTTTTGATGGCCAAAATGAGTAATTTTTGTATATGCTTCAGTATAATTGCTATAGTTGCTATCTGCTTTTTGGTGGCATCTTGAATTATTATTATTATTATTATGTTTTTAATTTCTTGTATTTATTTTGATTTTTTCATTATATATATATATATATAATGTGTGTGTGCGCGCACGCGCATTGTGTGTGTATTTGATGTGTGGTAGGCATGGTTCAAACTCTCGGTCTCGTTCGTCATTGTGTTTCGGTCTTGATCATCTCGGTTTTGATCAGAAAAAATAGGAAGATCACATTGGAACCTTTAAATAAGCATAACAAATAACTTGGGACACATAATGAGGTAAAAAATATCAAAACAGTCTTAGCGCGAACTTGAACATACACTATAATTAGGTTTTAGATACCTAAAATAATACTAAATAACACATATAAATATAACGTATCAATGGTCAAGTATTCGTTTTGATCGATGGGCACTCATTAAGATTTAATTTATTTTTCAAAATAAAACCCTACTATATACTTGATATGTTCTCAGATATTGTCTCGCCCCTGAACGAGACCAGGGGTAACCTGGTGAGATCTCGTCCATCTCAGGATGAGACTTTGAACCATGGTGGTAGGGTGAGTGTAAGCTTTCTTTGTCCCCTCCCATATGACCTCTTGGTAAAATTGGTTTTAACAAAATATTTCTGTTGGGTTAGGTTTGGGCATGGAAACTCGCAGTCTTGCGCCACCCCCATTTTTCATGGCCAAACCCATTCTGTGATTAGTTCCCTTGCATGTTTGATTCAACCTGAAGCTTGGGTTTGATGTTTGAACAGAACATTCATGTCCTAATTTTGCATCTGATTTGTGCACAGATAGAAGGAGTGGGCTTGTCTGACCCAAACTTGTTCTTTGCCTCTTCTTATCTTGGTTGAATTACTGAAATGGTATCTCTTCTTTTAGGTGTAAAGATGTTGCGGCAGTAGATATTAATATGGGTTGCCCCAAGTCATTCTCTATTAGTGGAGGCATGGGTGCTGCCTTATTGACTAAACCAGAGCTCATTCATGATGTATGTAATGCACATCCTCTGCAAATTTCTTTCTTCTTTTCTTCCCCATTGAAAATTTGCAGTTCATACTCCACCTTCATGCTATTTTTTTTTTCTTAATCCAGATTTTGACAACATTAAAGAGGAACTTGGACACACCAGTAACATGTAAGATTCGACTGTTGAAATCATCACAGGATACAGTTGAACTAGCACGAAGAATTGAGAAAACGGGGGTTTCTGCTCTTGCTGTCCATGGAAGGTAATCTCTAACTTGCACAATTTCTTTGCCCAGGAACTTTCTGAGGTTTGGCATAACACAAAGATATAGTTATTTCAATTTCCTAAGGTTCATTTCATGGATCAGCTAAGGTGACTGAATGCTCTCTAGATTTGTTCTATAATAATGTATGATTGTTTCCATTTTGTATATGATCATTTTTTCATGTTAATATTTCTTTCAGAAGGGAGGATATTATTATTTGGGACCTTAATATATGGTTGCATTGCATACTTGCATGTTTTCTTGTTGAATAAATTGCAGAAAAGTTGAAGATAGGCCAAGGGATCCTGCTAAGTGGAGTGAGATTGCTGATATTGTATCAGCATTATCTATACCAGTTATAGCAAATGGTGATGTCTTTGAGTATGATGATTTTGAACGCATTAAAGCTGCAACAGGTAGCTAAAAGACATTCTCGTTTTCAATTTTTAATTATTTAATTGGTTTTTCAAAGTAATTGGATGATTGATGTGATGATTATATAATTTTGTTTCTTACTGAAATAATCTTATTTTTTTAGGAATAAATGGATTATATTATAGGCTTAGAATTGTTTATGATTTCAGAATATTATCTATTTATCTGGTAATCGTTAAAAACATCATATATGTTTGTGTTTGTGCGTGTCTTATAGTAGGCTTATTCTTGATAGTTTTATTATTTACGAAGTATTAATATGTGAAGAATTTTCTGACTGGGGTGGTGGGTGGGGGTGGGACTGGATAAGAAGTGTTGGAATAGATAAGTTAATTGCTATCAAAAACTGTGGAACTACATTCTGCCTCCTCAGAATTGATGTACAACCCCCACAGGTGATTACTGCTTTCTCTCTAGTTGTCCAAAAGCCCACATATAGGAATATAGGATTTTATCATGCTTTCCTTTTGGGGAGGGTGAGACCTTTAGAGTGCGCTCTACTTGCGTAGAGGCATGTGATGCCTTTGTTTGTTTCATAAGATTCTTATTTTAATGATTTCTAGAGGACAATGGAGAGAATAGCCTTACAAATTTCTTGATCAAAGCATTGAGATGAAGAGTCCTCGATGCTCATATTATGAGTCCTGTAAATGGATGGATTTAGATCGAGATGGAACGGTCCTAAATTTGATCCATTCAGAAGTTGTCCAAATTCGATCCAACCCTTTAACCACGGAATGGAGATGATGTAAATGGATGGATTTAGATTAAGATGGAATGGTCCTAAGGCCCTGTTTGGAAAAACTGTAGCTTTTGCTTTTAGGCAAAAGCAGAAGAGAATCAGAAGTTACGAGTAGCAGAAGAGAATTAATCTCTGTTTGGAAACTATATTTCAAAAGTGTTGTTAGAGTTAGAAGTGATTTTTTGTCTGTTTGGGAAAAACATTTGCTAAAGTTGTTATGACCCTGAATTGACTGAACTATCCCTTATGATAAATTATTTTTTATTTTTTAATTGTTTTTTTTTAAAACTCTATTTGGTATTAGTGGTGATATATATTTTTTTAATAGTAATGATTGGGGGTATCCTAGGTTGTACTCTTATCGAAATTTGAGCTTAGACTATTTCTGTTTGGAAACTGTATTTCAAAAGTGCTGTTAGAGTTAGAAGTGATTTTTTGTCTGTTTGAGAAAAACATTTGCTGAAGTTGTTATAACCCTGAATTGACTGAACTATCCCTTATGATAAATTATATTTTTATTTTATTTATTTTTTAAAAAAAAAAAAAAACTCTATTTGGTATTAGTGGTGATATATAGTTTTTTTAGTAGTAATGATTGGGGGTATCCTAGGTTGTACTCTTATCGAAATTTGAGCTTAGACTATTTCCTTAATAGCTTAGGTGAGACGTCTCATACCCACACAAACAATAAGAGCGGTGAGGCATCAAACCAATAACCTCTAGAAAACACACACAAGACTTGACCACTCGACCAACCCCACAAAGGTGTATTACTAGGGATTTTGCTTATGTTTTTTTTTTTCCTTAATTTTTAATTTTTTTTTCATGCTTAAAACAAAGGGATAAAAAAAAGAAAAAAGAAAAAAAAGAGCATGAATTGGTATTTTTTTTAAAAAATTATTACCAATCCAAATTTTATGGAATCAATTCTTCAAAAAGTTCTAACAAGTATAAATCAATGAATATAGGAAGGGGAGAAAAAAAAAAGATTTGAAGTTTAAATTAGGATCCTACTGGTCCAAGTTGGTTGAAGTTACCAACACATTAATGCCGATAGGAGAGAGGTGCACAACCACAGGAGAGGAGAGAACTTGGGTCTAAGGTGGGGCTATTATCATTTTGTTGAAGGATATGGGTGGAAAAAATTGTTTTTGACTCAAACATTAAGGGTAGTTTTAGAAATATTAAGATTTATTAAAACCCTCTGCAAAAGCTGATGCATTGATTTTGATTAAAAGCGGGGGGTAGTATGCTTATTATAGAATCACTTTTTGAGCTTAGAAGTGATTATGATTTAGGCTACCAACAGATCCAAAAGTTATTTTAGGCTTTAAAAGTGATTTTCGGACTATCTAAAAGCTTAGCCAAACAGGGCCTGAATCTGATCCGTTCAGAAGCTGTCCAAATTCGATCCAATCCTTTGAGCACGGAATGGGGATGATGTTTTGAGCCACCTTGTTATAATTTTCCTCATCTTCTTCTGCTTATTTATTCCCTTCTCTCTTGCTGTGTGTGCCTCCCACTGTTTTTATTATCTTTCATAACAAATTTTAAAAAATTGAATAATATCCAAAGGAGAAAAATTACCTGGTTGCTTCTATGGTTTAATTCACAATCGCTTGCTTGTATTTAAGTAGGAACCCTTTGCTCAGGTCCATTTTCTAGATGATTCATTCTATTTTCTCTTTCTAGGATATCAATACCTAAATATAGAAGGGCATTCATTCTACATTCTCTTCCTGTCCCATCTGATGGTTGGCCTTGCAGCATTTTGTCTCGAGTTCCCTCTATCTTTTGAAGTAGAATGTAATTCGTACTACAATATCCTTCTATGCATTGAAACAGATACTGTTCATTCTTTCCACCTTCTGAAACTCGTTTCTTTCTTCATTGGGCAGACTTCTTTCTCCAAAGGAAGTCAAACAAGTTGCTGAACAGGAAACTGGAGTTGCATCACTAATAAACTGCCAATGTTCTTGTTGAGACTCAGTAATTTGTTAAGAATGTGCCAGTGCAGATCCTCTTCTCTTTGTCCCTCTCAGACCATCTCACATGAGGTATGCTGGCCACCTCTTAAATTTTACAGAAAATAGAATATCATATGGATAATTTGATAGTTTACACCTCCAATTATTAATTGTAACATTTCGATTTTGTTGGTCAATATATCTACTATTATCTTTACAACTTTCACTGGTGTCATGCTTGTGGTTGTGGAGTGGGGCAAGTCGAAACCTTGATTATAATGGGTTTGGGATGCATGGAACCACCATAAGATGAAGATGAAGTATGAAATTTAGAAAGTTTGGGTCCTTTAGAGATTAGTAAACTAGTAGAAGGCACTGTGCTTTGCACGAGCTCCTTGTTGCATCAATCAAGATGCAAGCAAGCTTATTGGCTAGCCAAAATTCTACACATAATCTGCACTGAAATTAAACGTTTCAAAATATCATATATTACTGTCTAACTCAATCTCACAATAGAATAGAGCCACCAGGCCCACCAAATAAGCCAAGAGAATGATCTCAGCCAATGGAAAATCACGTTCCAAATTATTTTGAAATTTTAGTTGAATTTTAATCATGTTATCAAATTATTTGTCCAAAATTTTAACTAAATTTCCAGATGTATTTACTATTTTTAATTTTGCAAATCTAGCTGAATTTTTTGAATTTAAAGCCTTCGCAGTGTCCGATCTGAATATAAAATTCACTACACCTTGCAATTGTTAATTAAAATAATATATGAATACATGTTGCTTCTCATAACGGTTATGTGGTAATATATTGTTTTTCTATATGAGAGGCCCCAGTTAAAAGAACGGTTCTTTAAGAAAGAATCATTGTGTTTCAACTGTTTTAACCATTTGATTTCTTTCAATATATGTGTGTGTATGTGTATATGTATATTACAATAATGAAAATATTTTGGAAGAAATCAAGAAAATTGAATGGTCATTATCAATCCATCACATAATTTTTATGCAATTACTTGTTTAGGTGAGGACCATGATAGGGTGGAGCCCAACCTTTTTTTTAAAACCTACCATGTCTCAAATAGGGTAAAACAGAAAAAATTGGACGAAGAATACAACATAATCAGAATGTAAGTCTATTTGTTGGGACCCTCACTGTATGTAAGAGAATTTTAAAACGAGAATAAAAGACCTCTTAAATGTTAGCTGCTATCATATTATTAATTATCCAATGAGCAAACCCAGCATTCTCGTGAGCATTGTAATAATTAAAAATTTAATCTGTGCGAATTGTAATGATTAAAAATTACACCTGTTGTGAGAGTTGAGTGGGGATTAAATAAAAGACCCACACATATTGAGTGGGGATTAAATTACACTTGTTGTGAGAATTGTAACGATTAAAAATTTAATCTGTGCGAAATTTTTAGGTTTTTGAGATTGACTCAATGCGCCTCGATTGCAATCAATCATTATTTTTTAAAATGCACATGCAATCAAATTTGAAATATAATTTGTCAGAATCTAATGGATGTATATTCATTAACTCTAAAATTTATAGAAATCTTGTGAGCATGAAAATGTAAAGAACTTATGAATAATTATTTAACATATCAATTAGAGCCATAAACTTATGTCAATTTTCTTAAAAATCGAAAATTTTTAATTGGTTGTGTGAACATTAGTTTCTTAGATTTTCTTTCAACTCTATTTTCGATAAATTAAAATTTTCACAATATTACTTTTGATCCATTGATAACCTTTGAAATAATGTTGACTCTTTCCTTTCTTTTAGTAAGGATTTGTATATTATTGCATAATTAATATTAAAATTATTATAATTTCTTTTAAATCTATCACTTAATATAGTCATTTGTTTTATGCATAATGGCATGCCACTTATAAATGCATGAGAGGGGGGGTGGAAGAGACATTAATTTTAATCACAAAGAGGGCTAGGGTTTCTTTGGGGCTTACAAAAGTTCTTTGTGAACAATGACAGAAAAAAACTCTATTTCAGCTTTTAGGAGTGGTTGAATTGGATATGGTATTTCTTTTCTTTCTTTTGTATTGTTCATATTTTCAATTTATTGAGTTGTATTCTTATTATCTTTCTCTCATACTTATGGATGTTTCTTAGTGTTCACTGTTCAATACATTCTTTCCCATTTTATATATGCTTCTACTGTTTCTTTTCAATGATATTTACAATTTTTAAGTCATAAGGTTTTCCTCACAGGTGCCTCATCTGTGATGGCCTGCTAGAGGAGCTCTTTGGAATGCTTCAATTTTCTCTCCTGAAGGCAAACTACCCTATGAAGATGTGAAGCGAGAGTATTTTAGGAAGGTGATTTCCCTCTAAGATTGAGTACTTGGTTGGAATTGTTTTTTGTTTCTATTTCAAAAGGAAAATAAGGTCCAGGCTAAAATTAGTTTTCCTTTGGCCTTAGTTGTCTACAATATGTCAATATTTGTAGCTATATTCCTGCCATGGAGATTTGGTTTGCTTTCAAGTATGCTGGGTTGAGAATTCAGGTGAGCTTACCAGTTTCTTTTCTTATGATTTCAGAGCATCTTATGGGATAATGATATTAGAAGCACAAAGCACACATTGAGGGAAATGGTGGGGCATTATTCTTCCCTTGAACTCCCAGAGTGGAAGGCTGTGGTTAAAGCAGAGTCTGTGCTAGATTTAGTGTGAGTTTGGTTTTAGATTGCTCATTTTCTTCTAGCTTTATCTGATGGATGTAAACTTTTATCTAGTACCATTTCTGTTGCTGTTATTGTTTTCATCTCTATTCACTAGCCAGCATATTTCAGGTCATCTCTTTTTGGAATTACACAAGGGTGGGTTTGTGTTACTGAAACTCAAAAGAGTCCTTGAGCATACACATAATATCTATTCTGTGAAATCCATGTATTGGGATTTGGGAGTTATGATTTTTGGTTGAGATAGTGGAAGAATTAAATAGAAATAAAACATGAAACCAATTTGATTATTTGCATCTATTAATTATTATGGAAGTTATATATTTTTGTTGATGTGGTATAATTCAATTAATCAAATGGATTAGGATCTGTTACCCACAATTCAGTAGGTGCAGGGCTTCTAGTTTGTCTAATATCATTACATTTGGTCTTCATCAAAAGAGGAAAGAAAAAGAGTTTATCATTATGTTTGGTCACAATTTATGGAAAGGAGGCACACCGCACACCCTAATATTGAGTGTGGAACTTTTATGCACTGATTGCAGTTCATAATTCTTAATATCTGATTTTAATGCTTTGATGACTAGAAAATTTAAATTATTATGGCAGTCCCTCCAACCCCAACCAATTTTAAAATTCCTAGATTTGACCTTTTTTTCCCATGTCTTCTTAGCAATCAAATAGGGCGTAAGTGCTTTTACTATTTGTTTTGAGTCTTAAACTGGAATTTTATGGTTCTAGTGATGGCCTATATTTTATACGCATTAATATTGGTAATGCTGGTATTTAGTTATGCTTAATTGCATCAACTTCTTGACTGAGCTGGCATCTGTATCTAGTTTGAATGCAATTGCTTAATTAAGTGTGCTGCTCTTCATTTATTGAGGACAAGTTTCACTGGGATGCCCCATGGATGTAAAATGTTGTAGTTGTGTTTTGTTTATCAATTTGCTTGCAAATCTATAGATGTGAATGGGGTCTTTTAAGAAATGGCAGCCTCTGTCACCAAAGAAATAATGCATATGTGAAAAGGTAGAGGTGGCAGCAATTGATGGCAAGACGAGAATTGCCTTAAGGTGGACGAGAATTGTCTTAAGGTGGTTTGGTCACATCCAACGAAAACTTATGAATGGTCCAGTACAGAAGAGTAAGATGATCTAATTTGATGGCGCCAATAGGGCGAGAGGAAGGCCAAAAATAATACAGTTTTGTGAGAGAGGACATCACCCAATATTTAATGGGGATATGCCTATAGATAGAGCTAAATGGTGGAAAAAGATTCATATAGCCAACCCCAACTAGTTGGGATTAAGGCTTTGTTGAGTTGAGACAACAGTCACAAACAAAAATAGAAAATTGAAATCAAGGGCTTCAAGGTATTTCAGGAAATATTTGCTTAGATACAATACTGTTATTTGTATGATGGCTCTCATTTTCTTAATTGACCCCATTCTCAATGAATGGATATGAAGCATCAAATGGTACATAAAACTCAATGGAGCCATTCAATTTCTATGGGATGCCGAAGCGCTCCATAACTTAATGCCATTGGTAAAAAAATGTTAGATGTATGACCTTGAGGTTGTTTACCTATCTGGGATTCTGGATGGCTGTCTTTATTTATTATTATTACTTTTTTTTGTTTTTTTTTTCTTTTTTAGAACACTGCAGGATGGTCTTTATAGTCCTGGTTCATATTGTGTATGTTTTATATTTACTTTTATGTCTCTTTGGTTTGATCTTTCAGGAAACTTTTCGGCGAAGAAAAGTACTATCACATTGTCAATGAAAATCGATTATTTCTCATTGGAAGTAAATGAATGTTTATGCCCTTGAATGAGGGCCTTGCTGGGCTTCGTCAATATCAAAAGCAACTATGTGAGTTTTGCACTTTTGCTTAATACAAGTTTGCCTTTTTACTATAATCTTCATTATTCATTTTTTCTCTTTAGCTGCCACTAAATTTGCATAGGCATATTATACAAGTTTAGTCTGTCAGAAATTTAAAATATCAAAAGCCTTTGGACACTAGCAGTTTCAGAATGGTCATATTGATGTAGTGAATTGAAAATTTAGATAATTACTCTGTTTATAACATTTCTCTTGGGTGGATCAATATGCCAACCAATCTTCCCCCCCCCCCCCCCTCCCTCCATCCCCTCCACCGCCGGGGGGGGGGGGGGGGGGGTGTTGGCATAAAAAAAAAACGAAATGGGGGAAATGGCTATTAACATCTGTTTGATCATTTGTAGTATTTATTGATTCATTTTCTTTTAAATGTTTCAGTGAGGTTTTGTCACTGTGCCTTAACATGCGATCATGTATTTGGGAAGTCCACAGTTTCAAATTTCAAATTATATTCTTGTGCGGCTACTTGTCTAGCATTCTTTGAATCAAGAAAGCCATCTTTTATGTAATCAGACCTTGAAGCGTGTAAAGCAGCATAGACCAAAGTAAGCGGGCTCATGGGGATTTAACCTTGTTAAAGCTCAATACGGGTTTCAAACTTGTAGTCTTGTATTCTTCAAAATTGCCTGGTATCTGTGGCTGAAATTTTGCCCTAAATTGGTGCTAAACCAAATTACAGGTTTGAAACTTGTATTCTTGTATTCTTCAAAATTTCCAGTTATCTGTATCTGAAATTTTGCCCTAAATTTGACTCTCCCCCCCCCCCCCCCCCCCTTCTTCTCTCTCTCTCTCTCTCTCTCTCTCCTCCAGTTTCCAAGTAGCAGTATATGATGTGCAATTATGTGAGATCTTATATCTGGTTAAATACCAATTTTTGGCTTTTTTTTTTGGTGACTAATCATAGATTGAGTGTTGGGGGTGGCGGGGGGTGTGGGGGAGAGATGATATTGGGGAAACGTGAGAAATATTATTACTTGGCGAATGTTAGTGCACCCCTTGAACTTGCTGTTCTATGTTATATTGGTTGCTAGTATATTACTGTGTTATTTTTATTATTATTATCAACACTATTAGAGCTTCTGGCAAAGCTCCACGATGAATGGAAATGATTTTATCGGGGGATTCTATACCTGGACCTGGACCAAACTTCCATTTAGACTGTTATGGGTCGGTCATCCAAGTGCTGGGTGGGTAGCCAATCCGACTAGACCAGCCTAATCTTCTGTAAGACACCCACATTTTTAATATTTTTAAAACGACAAAAAAATTAATAATACATAAATAAATAAAATAGCTGCTTACTAAGCACCTGGGACAGGCTACTTTCTGAATTCCTAATATAAGCGTCGCCTGAGCATACTTTGGGTCTGTAAATTTGGCCTTGACCGTCATCTATATAATCTAGATCAGTATAGGTATTTTTCATTCTTTTTATTTTATTTTATTTTATTTTAGATTACATGCTAAAAAACTTTTGTGGGGAAATTACTTTTTAGTGACCACTTTTCAACTTAATACTGAATAAAAAATATTTTCTGTCAACTTGCTACAAATTGACTATATATGTACTTCAAACTGATTATTAATTTCCTTTGTTTGGCATTAAGTTGGGAAGTGATTAGCAAACAATAATTTTCCTAATTTTTGGCCAAATAACATTTTAGTGATTACTTTCTAACTTAGTACCAAAGAAAGAGTATTGTCTGCTAACTTACTACAAATTGACTGTATACATGCTTCAAATTGACTACCAATTTCTATTTATTTATTTTGTATTAAGTTGGGAAGTAGTCACCAAAAGATAATTTCCCTAACTTTTTTTGAGACATGTTCATGGCTCCTTTTCACTTGCACATGGTGCAGGTAAGTTGACACTTGGTGTTTACTGCATATCTCTTCTTTTTCTGTTTTTCATATGGGAGAATTGAATAACCGACACTAAACAATGTTCAACCCAACTTTAGTAGATTGTATTATATCTCTTTATTTTCTTTATACCTATTTATCTTCTCTCTTAAAAATTGAATGTATAAAACTATAAATAGTCATAATCAGAAAGAGAGAAAGATAGAGGAAATGAGAATTAAAAATACATATTAAAAAACCGAGACAAGTTGGAATCTTCAACTTTCGCCATGTACCTTCGGGAAAAAAAAAATGTTTTAATCAAAATTCTTCCAAATGGTTGATTTCCCAAAGCTGAAAAGATATATGTTTTCTCTTATCTTCTTATTTCTCTTTGCTTCTCTCCCGTTCCCTTTCTCTTTCTTTAAACTTTTCTCTTCATCTTTTTATGCTCTGATTTCAAACTTATTTTTGGTATTCCCCCCCCCCCCCCCCCACCGATTTTTACTCTTTACAAAACCCACTTGAAACTCTCATGAAAGACTAAGATTTATCATTGTCATAACCATTGGATTTTGAGACACTTTCGATGCCTATACTTGCTTTGGTACATATCAATATGTCACAACTATGACCGTAGGATGAGCTATACTCTAGGGAGTCTTAATTTTTTTCCACCAAATATCATAATGTGTCAACTCATTCATTTTCATACAAGTTTCCACTATTAAGTTAATTGTTTTTCAAAATTTAGGAGTATGATTAAATTTTGTGTGATACATTACACTAACATTGCATTGAAGATTATTTTAATTTAATCATTTACTTTATTTTTTACATCTTTTAGATTTAATTGACATATTACATTAATAAATACATTTTACTATTTTAGGGAATAAATATTCTGTTAAAATTCTAATTTTCAAATAATATTATTTTTATAAATAAATTCATGCATTGCAGATCTGGCAAAGATGGAAGAGATGGAAGAAGGGAGAGAAAGAAATGGAAGAAGATGAGAGAGTGACAGTGACATAGAATCAGATCCGACCAAGATCATATTCGGTGAATGATGGAACTTAGATCTGACGAAGATGGACGAAATGGAAGAGGAAAGTAAGAGAGATATAGAGAAGATGGAGGAAGAGAGAGAGAGAGTTTACGGTGAGGATGGAATGAAAGACAAAGAAGAGAAAGAAAACAAAAAGTGAGGGGACAAAAGGGAAAAGTCAAATCATACATTTTTTTTGTCCCAAAATGTATGTATACTTTGAAAAGTCAAATCATAAATTTTTTAAATTTCCTACTCTACCCTTGTTATTTCAATAATTACTTTCAACACAAAAGCCCAATACCAAAAAGAGAGAGTATTTTTTAAAATTCGAAATTTAATAAATGACAAGTTAATGCAATATTGGTCTTTTTTTAAACTCCATATTTTGTCAAATATGAGTTATCTTTGTGGGACAGAGAGAGTAAAAAATATATTTTTGATTGAAATGGGTAGGCCTAATAAAAAAGAGAAAGAAGTTGGGTCCGGATATTGCCACCCTTTCAAATGATCTCTCCACCCCACTAATTTTAGTTTTTTAAAGTTTTAGAAAAATATAAAAGGTTTTTATGAAAAGGTTTTATGAAAAATATAAACATCATTTTGAACAACTTCGCAGAAGAAAGTTTTTCCAAAAATATAGTTTAAGTTGACTTTTTGGTCAAAAATGAAATAGGGATCATAAATGGCCAAAAAAGTTTACCTTTTGTTATTTTAATAATTAATTTTAACACAAAACCCAATACAAAAAAAAAAAAAGTATTTTTGGAAAGATGGAACTTAATTAATAACAAGTTAATAAAATGATGACATTTTCTTAAACTATTTTTTTTGTTACAGCCTATCTTTATGGAATGGAGTGAGTATAAAACACAATTGTTCTATTTTAATTTTTGTTTTTTTTCTTTTATTTTGTATATCTATAATAAAAACAAATTAAAAAAAGAAGAAATAAAAGCGGTGTTATCAACGTCACTTTTAATACACGGAAAGCGGTTAGTATTAGTGCTTTTAATAGTACGGAAAGCAATGTTACACTGCTTTCAATAACCTAAAGCAGTTTTAGTAACATTGCTTTCCATGTTATAAAAGCGGTGTTACTAACACCGCTTTTATTTCAAGTTTTTTTTTTTCCTTTTTAAAACATTGCACTAATGATTATTTTGATTTAAATAATTAACTTATTTTGTTTATATTTTTTAAATTTGATTGACATATTATATTAACAAAGACATTTTACTATTTGAGAGAATAAGTATTCTGTTAAAATTCAAATTAGTCAATGATCCTTGAATCTAATGGCATGACCCATCTTAATAGAGGTATAAGATTTACAAAGATTTTGGTTTCGACTACGCAGGCGTAGGTATGTCTTTTCTCCTATCATTTGGCAATATATATATATATATATATATATATATATATATGAGGGCTGATCATGTGCAGGATATCTCGGACTATCCCATTCGATCACGGTCGTCCGTGGATGATACACGCATATTCACACGCACACTCGTGTAGCTCACGGACGGCTGTAATCGTACGGGATATCCGGAATATCCCGCACATGATCAAAGCTAATATATATAAATTGTGGTTTTTCGACTCTGCATTTTGTGGTTTGTGCATTGCACGGGTTTTGAAGTATTAATTAACTAATTCCACCAAATGCGTAACGACCACATACTCGTAGTCTCGTACTCTAAAATGGATTATGAAAAACCACAAAAATAAAATAAAGAATAAGCACATAAAATAATTCACTAACATTGACAAAACAGTCGTGGAAATGCAAACGAAGAAGCGAGGTTGCTATCCTCGTGTCCTCAGAGACAGCCTTCCCAACCCAAGAAAGCACAATGTCTTCTACCTTGGGGCAATTATCCTTGTACGCTCCACTGTCCATCACAGTCGTCACATGGTTGATCATACAAGCTACTTGCAATCCTAATCACACAGATCAAGAAGAAGAAGAAAGCTAGGTTTTTCTTCATTTTTCTGATCACCAATCACAGATCTTGGTGGGGGACAATAGGGGTTGAAAGGTTTTTATATTATGTGGAAATACTATCTAATCCAATAGTATATTTTGTAAAATATGAATTAGAGATATGTTAATTAAAAACTTACGTAGAAATTGTGTAAAAACTAATTTTCCTTTTGGCACGTGGCACGTGCTCCTTCAACTAGTATCTCAATAGATTTGACTCACTGGGATTGAATTTAGATGAGTTTGGACACTGTATTTTTTTTTAAAATTTGGTTGATAAGTGGAAAGGGTAGGAAGGGGCAACTAGTTATGGCAACTCTAACTTGGGCATTACCTTTTCTAACATACGTGGTTTAGCTTGAACCATCCTAAGCTGGACTTAAGGAAAATATGCCTTCCCCTCATCTGTGTCCGGATTTGGTGTTGTAAACAGCATAGCATGGTGCTATGCATAGTAGGAAATCTGAGTGCCTCCCAATCCCCCTCAAATTCAAGATTGGTTCTGGCCTTAGTCCTTATAAGAGGAGGAGAGATGTCATTAGGCTACATGCCATTTGCCATAATATACTTGATATAGGACTGATTATTATCATTAATGTCTTTTATCATCAATGACTTATTTATTTATTTTTTAAATTTCAATTTTAATGTAAACCCAAAATTTCTCCCAATAAGAGGTCGGTCCATACCGTGTGGGTTATACCCTTTATTAGAGGACAACGATTTATCCAGTTTTTTTTTGCCCTTTTTTTTTTTTTCTTTTGGTAAAATATTCATTGTCATTCAAGAAAGAAAAATACTACTTACCATTATAAGAAAATGTTGTAACAAATTGTTATTGTGTATTTGTGACATACTATATAAGAACTAATGATGATGTGGCATGCCACGTTAGTGTGATGATGTCAAATAATTTTATTTGATGATAATGATAACATGACATTTTACGTCATTGGCATGTGACATGCCACATGAATAGCGGTTTTTTGTAGCATTTTTATTTTACATTATAACCATGTACAAGCACAGTACACCCTTCACGAAATGCACACATCGTAAGCCCAAACCTTCATAGCCCTATGGGCCTACCGATGGGCTTCTATCAAAAGGATTCGAGGCATTCTCACAGAGCAAGCAAAACGACGTAGGATGATGCATCCGAATTTGGGAGGCTTGCTTTGATTGATCTGAAGGGGATTAACACTCTCTGACTCAGATTCAACAAACTAATCAAACGGTCTGTATTCGTGATTGCTCAACCTATATATAATAAAATAAATAAAAATATCTCCACATCCAGTCGTTTACTTCCAAAGGCTTCTCTTCACAGATTCGCACGATTTCCTTCTGCTTCTCTCTCACTCCTTCCCGCAGTTCCCCTTTCTGGTAAGACCCAAACCCCACCTCTCTCTCTCTCTCTCTCTCTCTCTAGACGCACGCATCATTTCTTCCGAGCATTATGTAAAATTAGATGAATCGCAACCTGTTTTCAATCCCACATCTTCTTTTATTTATTATTTTTGTCGATGAATTTGTGTTATTTTCTAATTAATCTTGTTTCTGTTCTCGAATAATTTATATTTATTGTGATTTTTATTTTTTTTGGGCTTCACATTCTTAGTATTGGCTTTAAATTCGCTGAGATGCGCCATTATTCAATGATCATTTGCGATTTGATTTTAATTTATGTGTAGATGTGTGTTTTGGTGTGAAAATTTTTAAACTTTCGTTGATTTTCAGTCAAATATTAAGATTTCGCAGTTTAAGGATTGTTTATATGCTTCTAGACAGCTTAGGAATCGTGGGTATTTTATGTCTACAGTTTGTGTAATCTTGTCGACGTGTACGACATTGAGATTTTGTTGCCAAGTTATATATCTGAGTTTTGACTTTTTTATGTTTTGTTTTGTGGTCGACATGTGTTTGATTGTTCAATTATTCTCATACTGCAATTAATTGGATCATTTGGGTTCACATACTTGTGTTCTTTTTATTGTAGGGTACGTCTAATTCTGCGCCAAATACGTTGACATCCGAGGTTGGTAATCATGGTTTTGTTTTAAATTTTATGATTTGAGCTACTAAGCTGAACATACGCGGCTCTTTTAATCAGTACTTGCATGTTTATTTTTATTGTTTTCCTCCGTGATAGAATCTCCATTGCTTGTTTCGTATCATTTCATTTCGTGGGAAGTTTAGTTTGCACATTTAAGTGATTTTTAGTTTCTTTGGTTTATTGAGAAATGATTAGGATTGGTTCATGTTCTTTGGAAATTTGATAGTCTAGTGTGGACAACATGCTCGTAGATGTGAGTCCAAATGATTTCCCAGATTAACAGAATTCGTTATTTTTCTAAAATGCTACAGGACCTCACTATGATGAACCTCACCACTGCACATGAACTTGTCATGATTAACAAACCTCTTTGCGCCAACCATTAAGAAGCCTAAATATTTTTTATGATAGACCTGAGTATTTTAACAGACTAATTGTTTTTTTTTTTTTTCCTCCCATTTCTAAGCTCTTAATATTTCTTCACTCATTAACCCCATTGCATTCCCTCGACTATTATAAATTTTGTTAGGACCCATCACACATGCATAGTTTCTAATAACCTTCTACAACCACTTATTATTTAGGGTCATCTATTTACTGTTTGGTTATGAAACTGATGGAAAAATCTGGAAGTACGTGGGCAATGTCATTCTTATGCTAATCCTTTGTAAATACGTATGTTCTGGGACCACTTCCAGTGGAAGCACAGCCTTAGAAGCTCCATGATATTATTCACCTTTAGTGTGAGTTTAAAATTTAAGACCATTAGTTTTCAGCATTTGAAGACATAAAATCATGTCTCTGGTTATAATTTATTTTTTTCTAGTTCCAATGATTCTATTTTCTAGAATTTTTTCTAGCCCTGGAGGAAGAAATGGTGAATTCATAGAAAGAATACATTGTTGGAGGAATAAGTAAGCACTTCAGGACAAATTGAATAATTAAACCTTAAAGAATGGAGGCATTGTGTGGCTTTTTTTTCTAATCTAGAGAAGTGCAGAAGTTTTAAGTTGGAAAAGGATTTTTTTTTAATAAGAGGGGCCTGCGCCTGGTGGGGTGAGGGGGATGAATAATGTAAGGCCATGTTTGTTTAGCTGGAATGGAATCTCATTCCAATTCATTCCAAACAACATGTTTGGATAAGATAATTTGAATGGGAATGGAATCAAATAGTATGTTTAAACAGTCATTTCAAATCTATTTTCATTCCAGACTACTTCAAGCATGGAATCACATTCCATTCCCATCCATTCCATTCCAACTAAACAAACATGGCCTAAAGGGAATGGGCAGTATAAGTTTCATGTTCTTAGGCATCATATCAGTGTGTCTACAAGAAATGGATATGGATCCAACAAATAATAGTTCCCTCATATGAGATCTCCAAATGTAAAATAGTTTGATTGGATGAATTTAGACCGTATGGTTTTACTGTTTTAACTATTTCCATTGGATGGAATTGGTGTAGATTTATATCTAAATAGTTAGAAATTGATTATGCTGATACTGAGTTTTCACAAACTATTAAAAATGAATAAGCATTGTTTAAAAAAAATAAAATAATAATAATTAAGTATTGAAACTGTTTTGAATTTTCAGATATTGAAGCTAGCCTGATTTTTTACAGGAATGAAATGTAATTGCATGGCAGTGACGATGGCCTACTTTTACGGAAAATTTATTTACAAAAAGGTGAAAATAAAAAATGATAGAAAATTTTAATTGATGATTAATTAGCAGGGCTGGTTAGCTTATGTACACTGATTAATAGCAGTGCTGGTTAGTTTTATGTACATTGATAAGCAAATCTTAACTTTGAGACATTGTATGATGTTTGAATTTCTAGGTTGGAGGATAGAGTTGGAAACCTAATTATAAGTTTTTGAGTGAATATTTATTTATTTTTATCCATTCGTAATAAAGCATATGATATACAAAGCAAACCCCCAGCCCCCCCAAAAAAAAAAAAAAAAAATCGTATTGAACTACACCTATCCTGCTCCTTAGAGCATCTCCAAGGGTACTAGCTAATTTTTTGCTACTTTAGCTAGCAAAAACATTTTTTAAAATAGCTAAATAGCTATACTAGTGAGTACTCCAAGGCTACTAGTTATTTTTGAGCTATTTTTTAACTAAAAATAGTTTAGCTGGCAAATGTTCGCTAGCTAAATATTGTTAGCCAAAATGACGGTAGCTAAAATAGCTAGCCATATAGCTAGTCCCTTGGAGAAGGAAAAGAAGTGATTTAGCTAGCTAAAATAGCTAAGGGAGTTAGATAGCTTGCCCCCTTGGAGATGCTCTCAGAGGGATGCCTTTACTACTATTACTAGGAAGAGGAAGGCTTGATCTAATGCTTCTTGAGCTATAGTGATCGATGCTCCTACATGAGCATCCAAGAGCTCTCAAAAATGAGGATACATTTGTGTCATTCTCCTCACTGGAGAAAAAATTGTTGTCTTGTTTTGAATTGGCAGGTTAGGAAATTGGCTTGGAAAGTGCTGAATTATTAATTTATTATTATTATTATTCCTCCTACTTCTACCTTTTTTATCGAACTTCTCTAGTTGTCTAAATATCCTTTCTTATTTTTATTTCTCATCTTCCTCTTTTTAGAGGAGGTTGCTTGTGTGTACTTCTGGAATATGTAATTACAATGCATACCGTCGTGGGAGGGGGTGTGTTGGTCTAGTGGTAAAGGCGTAGGAGGCTAGGTATTCGAGGGTTCAAGTCTAAGGGGTGGTGGCTTGGGGTGTTCTTGTCCCTTAATGGTTCTACACATGTGCTGGAGCCACTAACCTCTGGTGGGATTGAAGTTAGGCTATGGCTCAATCGGCTTGAAGGAGTGCCTGTGGTCCCCCTTCTTGGTGGGCCCATCTAATTGGTTCCTTAGCAGATAGGAGCTACTATGGTCACGCCTAGACAGGGTTGCCCCGACTGGTTGCCCCTTCTACCCTTTTTAATTAGGAAAACAAATAAATAAATAATTACACTGCATATAATTGTCTCCAACTCTCCACAGTTTTTCATTGGTTTTTTTAATTTGTCTAGTTACTTTATGGTTCACCGGTTTTCACAAATTCCACAATGATTATGCACTATTGATGCTTCTGTCTCAATTGGAATATTTCTTGACTAATTTGTTGTCATCACGTGTTTCCTTGCTGCTGTTGAAAACCTTATGTCTATTGAGTGGGGCACCTTTAGGGCGATTATGGTTTTGTTGCCATTAGAATTTTACTCTATCGTATCTAGGGAAGATTATCCACTTTGTTGCAAGAAGGGTGGGCAACTGATTGATGAGAGTGTTAGTATCATACAGGACGATGTTCATTAAGGAAACCTGGATAATTTATTTGCAGTGATTGGAACAAGATCACCGAAACGAATTTCTCTTAGAGGATTCTGAGCTAATTGATAAATGTGGCAGAGCTGGACTGTTCTCTGTAGCCTTTTTTACCTACAAAAATTTATGATAAAACCGCATTGTTTATAAGTCTTTGTTGGTTTTTTTTACTGTATGATTTACTCTTCCAAAGGCTCCATTATATATTGACATCGTGTCTGTTATAAACTTCCACTGGGTTGTTTCTGTCGTTGTGTGCTTTCTTCATATACATAATGTGATAATAAAGAACTAAAAGTTGTGATGTTACTGAGCAGAGGAAGTTGTTTCTTGCAATGTTTTGCATGTTTCTTTGAATATGAAAGGTTTGTTGGAATCAACTGTTAACTTATGAGAGCTCCTTTTTATCACTCTCTTGTAGCTGTTTCTCATTCTGAGTTCTCGTCACAAACTACTATTATAGCGAGTAGGATTGAGGGGCATAACTGACAATTGGGAAATGGAGCTGAATACTATCAAAGATGCATTTGATCGTGTTGCAAAGAAGCAAAAGATGTCTTCTTCCAAAACCGAAGAAGTAATTGAACAAATTAGCCAAGAAATAGAACAGGCATTAGCAAAAATTCAGTCACTCGATGATCCTGCCTCTCAACTTAATCAAAAGTCCATCCTTGCTGAACTGAACACCAAGTTGAAGGAGATTGCCCCGCTCGGTCAACTGGAAGGCACGCAAAAGGATCTGAATATAGCATTGAGCAAGTACCCAAAGCTTCTTGAGAAATCCTTCAATCCAGATATATCCAAGGCTTACAGAAATGTTGACTTTGATACCCACACTGTAAACCAGATAATTGCCAGCCATTTCTATCAGCAGGGCCTGTTTGATATCAGTGACTGCTTCTTAAGTGAGGCAAAGGAACCAGATGCTGCTGATATGAAATCTCTATTCTTAGAAATGTATCAAATACTTTCAGCCATGAAGACACGGAACCTAGAGCCAGCACTGAAGTGGGCTGTCACCAACCATGACAAACTCAAAGAAAATGGATCGGACCTTGAGCTGAAACTCCACCGCTTGCAGTTTGTGGAAATTCTACAGAAGGGAAGCAGAGATGAAGCCCTCAAATATGCCAGAACTTTCCTTGCCCCCTTCGCTTCCAACCATATGGCTGAAATCCAGAAGCTCATGGCCTGTCTCCTGTGGACTGGGAAGCTTGATTGCTCCCCATATTCTGAATTTTTATCTCCAGCCCATTGGGACAAATTAACCGAGGAACTAACCCGGCAGTTCTGCAATTTTCTGGGGCAGTCGTACGAGAGCCCATTAAGTGTGACAATAGCCGCTGGAGTCCAAGGGTTGCCACCTCTTTTGAAGCTGATGAATGTGATGGCGGGGAAGAAGCAGGAATGGCAATCTATGGAGCAGCTTTCTGTGCCAGTGGATTTGGATAGGGAGTTTCAATTCCATTCAATCTTTGTATGCCCTGTGAGTAGGGAACAAGCTACTGAAGAGAACCCACCAATGTTGATGTTGTGTGGGCACGTGCTCTGCAAGCAGTCTATCACAAAGATGTCAAAAAACAGCACAAGATCTTTTAAGTGTCCATACTGTCCATCCGATATCGTTGCAACACAGTGTAGGCAGCTGTATTTATGATGTGTACCCAAAGATGTACATGGGGTTGTATCAATCTTTCTCTTTCTTCCTCTTGAACTGAATCAATTTGTGCAGAAACTACTTGTGTTGTGTAGCCAACATACGGCAATGCTTTGGCAAATGCCAATGGTGGCAAAAGCTGGTCTGTTGTGGTGTATTGTTTGATGCAATTGCTTGTAAATAGAAATTCTTTCTACATTCATGTGGGAATGGAAGGGAAGTCAGTTTAGGCCATGTTTTTCTGCACATTTGGAAGCCCAGTTCAAGCTTGCGCAACCCCTCCGCAGGCGGTGGACTGCCAGGGGGCCTGTTAACTGAGTGGGCTACAGACCTGATATCAATTTTCACAATTCTCATACACAGCCAGGCCTGCTCAATAGCCGCACACTTGAGAATCAACTTCTTTTGAATGTGGCCAGTTTTCCTTTTTCGTTTTTGTTTTTTCGCGTGGTATTGGCATCGCTATTTTGATGCTTCCATGGTCATTGAAAGCAGTTGGATTGGGAGCATCCACTTTAAATTTTGAAACTGTGGAAGCAACCAAGAGGTCCCAAGCAGCTCTATCAATGAGACAACCCCCGTCCCTCTCTTTTTTAGGAGGGGGCTTGATTGATGCTTCAGTATCAGGCTTAATTGATGCTTCAGTATCAACTTCCTACACTCCATAGCCACATCTTTCATAGTTCTTCATGCAATCATAATCCGAAGTGGAAGAAGATAATTCTGAAGAACCAACAGTAAAACCCTTTCTGTAGGGTGGTTGTCTGGACATTTTCATTTCTGTTGTTTTTGGACTATGATCCTTTCTCACTGCAGATAGCTATTGGAAACGTAGCACTTGTCATGTAGTTTAGGTGTTGTATCTTCCCTCTTACAAAGAGAGGTCGTGCTCAATGGGATGAATAGTGATAGGCATCGAGTATCTATGACGTTATATATTGGGCCAATCCACAGGGTACAGCCCTTAATGCATGGTGCTTAGGTAAGTACATGTTCAGCTGATGGGGACTATATATTTATAGGGTGGGGGAATACCTATGGGTGGGGTGCAGGGTTTGGGGGAACGAAAGGAAAACACAAATAAATTGGAGAACTGAACCCAGCCTTCATAGATGGGCCTATGCACAGCTGCACATATGTCTGATCATCTCTTAGGTGTGAAGTATGCATAGAAAAGGAAGGATGTGCCTTTCTTGGGGCATGGTTATGTTTGGTAGAAAATATGACATAAACAGGTTTTTGTTGCCTAGAGATTCACAATTAGAAGAAAAAAAAAATCAAGTAAAGGTAATCACTCATCAACACCACTTAAAAAGCTTCAAAAGAATGCGCAATTTCAGGAAATCATCACTTACCCCAAAAGTGAAGCAAAGAGCTCCTGGCCAACCAAAAGGTAAAAGTGTCTCAGAGTGTCCCCTTCTAAGCTTAAGTTTCATGTCACCCTTTTTTAACCCCTTTAACGCAGACTTTAGGTTTAAAAAAGCTTCTGCTCTTTTTACCTTATTTTCCCCAAACGTTTGGTTAAAGTAATGCTAATTTGACACAACTTTCCCCTTCTTTTTTTTTTTTTCTTTTTTTTTTTTTTTGGGGGGGGGGGGGGGGTGTCTTTTACAGATGAGGAGTTTAGATAAGAAGGCAAAAGGCAACAGAAAGAAAAGGTCATTTTCATGATTATGTGGTCCATAATTCCTAACCATGCGATTAAAAGGTACTAAATTGGGAATAGAAATGTTAAACAGCTTAATGATTTTGTCCTGGTTACCTCATTGGATCATGGGTTTTTGTTTGCAGAATAATAATGGCTTCTTTTTCGACCAAATTTGGACAGTTCAATTATTTCAATTATTCCTTCGTTGTCTAGATGAGATGAATTTGGTTTGGTTGTGTGAAAAATCAAGAGGGAAAGGTAATCCATTATCTGACTGTTCATTGTCTAAATTCATAAAAATTACCGATAAAATTTATTAAGATAAATTTCACAGCAACTTGATTTGGTTGCACCGCAAATCCAAAAAAGACTGACCCATATTGAAAAAAATAAAATAAAATAAATAAATAAATTATCATCCGGCCCTTAAATTTTCCAAGTCAACCTATAGGTTGAGTAAACTATGTGTTGATGTTTCCACGTTTGAATTTTCATCTCTTTCCTCTTTGGTTTTCCATAAATCTCTCTCCCCACTCATTCAACACCCAACTTGATTAATTAATAATCATGGTTTCAAGATTCAACGAATTGTGCCCAAAATCCACAAATTAATAAGCTATGTTGACAACAAGATGGCAGGGCTGAGATTTGGTGAATTGTGAGGCTCTGGGCCTCTCTTATCCATCAAAAGGGTTAAACCAAGTTATGATGGTCTTTCTAATCATGTTATTTCTCGAAATTTGTCAATTTTGGGCACGTCTTTTTCCCTTTGTGGATAACGTGCGATATTTTGGACCTATTCCCACTAGAAAGTGGGACCAACATGAGTGCATGACAATGGCCACACAGGGTTCAATCATGGCTATAGAGTGTATATAAAGTTTCTTTTAAGGGCAATAGAAAACATTGGCACGCTTTAAATGGATGCATCTAATTGAGTCCGATACTATTCGATTGTTACCTAAGAACCGCCCAGTGGATATCATTTAGAATGTGTATAATCCATCTAAAAGATCTTTCAATTGACAAGATTCACCAACATGAGACAAAGAAAAAGGTCTATCCATTGTATTTAGTCACTCAATTCGTGTAACAATTCATTTTTGTAGCACATAGCAACGAGCATTTTATCGTACATGTATGTTTTTTTATTTTCCAACGGATTTACATATTTTATTAACAAAAATTTTCATGACAAAAAGAGTAAAGGCTGTAGTTGTTTTCTTTATTTTTTATTAATGATTCAAAGGAGAGTCCAATCGGACTACACAATAGAGATTATACCATTGTTAAAATCATAATCGCACTCAAATCGTCTCTGCCTAGCCCTTAAAGGGAAGACGTGTCATCTATGCTATAGTCTTACTGGTAACAGGCTCTGGTTGTTATGATCCCCCACCCCCTCCAAAAAAACAATAAAATTTTCCCTCCTTTCAAACCGTCTCTACCTATCCCTTAAAGGTAAGACGGGTCATCTAGGCTATAGTCTTATTGGTAATACGCTCCGGTTGTTACAATGCCCTCCCCTGCCGCCTAAAAAAAAAATAAAAATGCCCTCCTTTCAAATAATTGGTGGCATTAATTTGACAATGGCCACATGAGGTTCAATCATTATTAAGAGCATGTTAAGTTTCTTTCAAAGTCAATAGAAAACACGTACATGCCTATGATATGTCAAACTTATGAAATCTCTCGCAATCTTTTCTTGAAAATTTACTTGATTCATCCACGGCCCAAATAAGAAAAAAAACAAAAAGGTTGATTTTTTGTTATCAAGCAACAATACAATAGAAATCTTAGTGGGAGGACAAGTAATTCTTGAGCCTTACCGATGACGAAACAAAAAATTCAGCAATAAGGTTGGAAAAAATGGAGAAAGATTCAGCATTGACCACAAGTAAGACTAAACTAGTAGTAAAAGGAAAGTGAAGTTAGAAGAGAAAAAAAAAAAGCACTGAAACGTCTCTGTCCTTTAAAAAAACCAGTAAGATGCATGTATAGAAGAAGAAGGAAGAAAGGGGAATTTCATACGCCACTTCCTTTTATACTCATCACTATCCAAGAGCATTTGTCATTATCCTGTCATAAGCTCAACCACCACCCACTTTTGGATTTAAGCACCAAAACCCATTTTAAAAAAAGGAAAAGAAGACCCATACAAAAATCCAAAGAAAGAAACCAATTCTCATCTGCCTGCTACAATTCATTTACACATTCTATTGGATTGAGACCCAACAAACTTTAGAAAAATCTAGTTTAAACAGAAGAAACAACAACACACCTCTCTCCCTTCCCCCTTTTTCAATTTTATTTGTCTCTTCTCTCATCATTATAGTTATATATATATATATATATATATAAAGGTAGAATTTCTTCTTTTTTTTTTTTTTTTTTTTTTTTTGGGGTTAAAAAATTGGGTGTAGAGACAAACAAAGCCTCTCTCACTGCCCAATCAATACTTGTGGGGGTCCTTTCACACAGTGTATCTTCCTTTCCTCAGCAGAAAGGGCCGAACCGTCGGGTACTGCTTGTCGCTATTCTACGCCTATGGCCCGTTTCTCTCTCTCTCTCTCTGCATTTTTTTTTTTTTTTCAATAAAAATTTTATTTATTATTTATATATATGTTTGTATGAGAACAATAAAATAGGAAAAATTCAGAATCTGGCGTTTTCAAAGCCGTGCAAATCGCTGACTCTATTCAACGATTTCCTCATAATCGCCACCTTAGCCAATCTCTCCGCGGCTCTCCAAGCCGAAGTCGGCGTAAGCGGCTCCCCTTTTTCGTCCACGTAAACAGCACCTTCCCGTCCTACAGGTCTCTGCCGTTGGATCAGCATCTGCATCTGCTGCTGCTGCTGCTGCTGCTGCTGTTGCCTACGCCAATGCAGCTCTGCTAGCTCCGATTCTAAGCCGCGCAAAAACTCGTCAGCCGATGTCGAATTACTCGACTGCATCAGCAAAGCTCGAGCGGCAGAGAGCAAGCGATGAGCTCCCGAGAGGTCGTTCCGGTCGACGAGCCGCCGAGATTCAGCTACGGCGCGGTTTGTTAGGAAGAGGTTTCTCAGCCGTTCGATGTTGGGGTCTGAGGATCGGACGGCATGGGGACGGGGTACGAGGAGAGCTTGTTCTTTGGTATGGACGATATCCTGTGATGATGGGTCTTTGTACGTCGATCGTACGGCCAATACGAGGTGGGACCCAACAGCCGAAGTTGGAACTTTCAGCTCTATGAGTAACTCTCTCTCTTCTTCGGCGTAGAGATCGCCGATTCGAATCGAACCGGATCCCAGCATTGTGGGCCGGCCCGTACATGAATATACCGCGGCGATCTCGGCCGGAGCGGAACCGGAGCTAAACCCAAGCTGAAGCCGGAGATCTTGAACGACGACGCTTAACAACCCGCTGACGCATTTCGCGAAGGCGTCCTCAGGCGGTGCGTGGCCGTAAGAGCCGCCATCGCCGAATCCGAACGACTGAACGGGGATGTTCATGTGAGCAAAGCGCGTGGATGACACACCGGGAGATGGACGGTTCTGATTTGATGATTTGGTTGATCCGCGCTCGTCCTGACCGTCCGATAGAAGCATGATGGTGGCGATTGGGTTCCTCTCCCGGCGATCTTCGAGAACCTTTGCGGCCTTTCTCAGAGCGTCGCCAACGCCCGTGCCTTGGCCGGTGGTGCCAAGCGCGTCCACAATGCGACGCGCTGATCTTTTGCCGGTGGTCGTCATTCTCCGTAATGGCAACAACCTCTTCGTGGGCGCGGAGAACGCTACAATAGAGAGACGATCGTTGGTGGAGAGAGATGATATCACCAGCCTCATCGCGCGTTTCATCATCTGCAGTTTAGCACCGGTCATGTTCTCGCTGACGTCGAGCACCGTCACCAAATCGATCGGAGCACGACGCGCCGGATTCAGCAACGACGACGTTTTGCCGTCACTCGCCGCCGGCGATGGAGGAGCTTTCAACTTCAATACAACTGCGTATATCTCGTAACCCCGGCCAACTGACACCACGGCTGCCTCCTGCAGCAATTTCACCTCAACGTTCCTGGTGTTAATCGCAGCTTCATTAGCACTGACGAAGAAGCCTTGAAACTCTTCGCTTCCATTCACTTCTCCATTTTCATCGTCGTTCTCGTCAGATTCTGGTATCGGATTGAACCTCGCTCTGGCAGCCGGAGACATCAACGGCTCATCATCATCATACACCTTCAGATCAGACGGCTTATATTGCTTCCTGTAGACCTGAGATTCTCTCATCTTCCTATGCTCTTCAACCTCTGATTTCTCGTTCTTGTGAACAGCCAACAGAGGCACTTCCTTCCACTGCGCACTGCAAACAGGGCACACAAGACTCCCCTGTTTCCTTACATGCGCCGCTACGCACGGAAAGTGAAAGGCGTGTGAGCACTCCGCCGTGAAAATGGCCGTCCCTTGCCCTGTCTTCACTCCCTGTAAGCAGATTCCGCATCTACTCTGCAAAAAAGATGGGGAAAAAAAGGGAAACACAGTCACAAAAAAGTCGACAAAAAGTGAAATTTTTTACATACACAACGAGATTCTACTGTACAAATGATCAAAAAGAGAGAAATATAAAGGAAAAAAACATCATATCTTGTACGAAAATTCTTACTTTCGAGAGTCGTAAGCTTGCTTTGAGGAGCGAAAAGCTAGAAGGTGTTCGGGGAGAAGATGGATTCGAGCGTTGGAAGAATCTTGGGCTGTTCTTGGGTTGAGTGGCGGCGGCGTCGGCGGTGGTTTTGCATTGGAGTTTTGGGCTATCGGGTAAGGATGGTGCTGGAGTGGTCACTGTCGCGGTGGTTCTACACCGGAGACTGGGACTTGGAACGGGTTGTGGTGGTTGTTGAGTTTGCAAGCGAGGCGTTGATGGGTTCGAAAAGAACCTGAATTTGCCACTGAGCTTGGGGCTGGGAAGGCTGTTGTTGCTCTGTTGCTGTTGCTGCTGCTGCTTGTCTGTTGCAGGCGTGGTTTGTCGATCTCTACTGATTGTTGTGCAGAACGCCCTTCGCCACCCGCTAACCATTGTCAACAAAATCACAAAGCTCTGTTTTTCTCACTCTCTAGGGGTTTTGTGGTGGGGATTTGATTTCGGAAAACGTTTGGGGTGTTGTAGAAAACAGAGGGAGAGAAAGAATGGCTCACTTAGAAGAAGCATGGAACTTGATTACAAAGAGACTCCAAATCGGTTTTCTTTCTTGTACTGCTCTGTTGTTTTGGTCGTAATAGAAAAATGCTTCCAAAAGACACATTTCAAGAAATCTCTAGCAATTGGATTTTACGGGGTGGTGAATATTTAAAGGGGGCAAAGGAGGAGGGGTGGGGTTTGGAGATTTTCACATGGTGACTGGCAAATGGAGGTTTTCTATGCTACCTGCTGTGACAAGTCAACGTAGTTGGCTTCTTCTATCACTGTCCCATTCCCACGTTACGGTCACCGACCCCGCAATGGGGATTGGGATCTCCCCCAATGCCCCTTGTTTAGGGCATTTTGGATTCACACTTTCGCCTTACGCTTTGCCTCTTTCTCACCCTTTAAGATTATTATTACTATTTTGTTTTTTTACTGCTGGCTTTTTTCGAAATTTCTATTCTGACTGCATGGTTTTTTACTGTGTTGGCTTCAATGCTATTCAGGTAAGTAGCAAATTTGGTACTAAAATTGTTGAAAAGTCGCATTCATAGAAACAGAGCAATGATACGTTAGCAAATTTGTTAAGTATTAAATTTTTTAAGAAGTCCAATAAAAAATAGGTGAGTAAGCATGAAAATTGTGAATTACAATTTTAACATTTAGATATGGTATTGACTAGGGGTGCAACTTGGTTTGGGAAATTCCGAGGACCGAATCGTTCGGAGTAATTTGGTCTGGTCTGGTCCGGTCCATGACAAATAGTGTTCGGTCTGGGATTTGGGATTTTTTTCAAAAACCGAATTTTTTTGGTCCGGGACTCAGTTTAGGGGGTTTGAGTTCCTGATCGGACCGAATTCTCGAACTATATATATATATATATAATAAAACTTTTATGTTTATGTAAAGTTATGTATTTTTTATAATATATAATATAATAATCTAATATTATATATTATCCATGGTCAAAAATTTTTTTATATTACAAAAAAAAATACAAACAAAAACCAGGAATTCGGTCCATTCCAGAACTCATATATTATAAAAAATACATTTTACTAAAAATACAAACAAAAACCAAGTTCTGGATCGTCCCGAACCGAAAAAACTCGGCCCAAGACCAAGCCTAAATTGGTCCGGTTCCGATACAAGATTTAATGTCCCGAATTACTTCGGTCCGGGATAAAAATATCTTTGTCTCGGACTGTCCCGTACCCAATTGCACCCCTAGTATTGACTTACTTGCAATATATGGTGAAATACAACCATACAGGTGGATCTTACCAAATTTGCAAGATTGTAATCTTGTAGTCATTATTAGTGTATAATAATAAAATTAAAAATAAAAATAAAAATCCCATAGATGGAAGGGTTCCATTATATCTTGTTTATCCTCATATATTGCTATTGCCCCCTTATTCAATAACCTCCCAAACAAGGAGAGAAGTGTCACTAGTTGAAAGGCCATTGCCCTTCGGTGCCGTTATCTTCAAAATGTAGCAAGTCATATAAACTAATAATTGAAAAATTAAATCATGTGCACGACGTATACTCCCACAAGACTCACCCCTCACGTGCTATACATAAGGGGTGTGTTTTGTTCGGGGGTGCGCCTATCACATTGAATAAAAACGCGTGATAAATAACATGTGTATTGAAAAAAGAAAAAAAAGATTCTATATGTATTCCATAACATATTAGAAGTTTAATTTGTATCCTATCACACCTAATCGCTCAATCCTTTATTGGTTTAGGGATCAAGACTAACGAGACAGTATCTTGATCATTTTGGAAAGTAATTAGCAACATATCAGGATAACTAGACATAATGGATCAACCATTTATAGACAACACAATATCAATGATTAGATAACAATCTCGTTATTGGAAGTTTTGGTAATACCCAACTGTCTTACACTGCAAATGAAGAAAAAATATTGCTTTTTTTTTTTTCTTGTTTTCTTTTTTGAAAAAAAGGGACTATACTTGCTTCCATCGAGCTCCTCAGGACAAAAAAAAAAAAAAAAATTTAAAACTGAATTCAACCATATACACAATCACAAGCATGTGGACATGCATCTATCTCTGTTCACACAAACGTATAAGATACACTGACAAAGACATATGTCATGTGAAATCGTGTTCACAATTATATGACAAAGACGTATGTCATGTGAAATCGTGTTCACAATTATATAACATGAGAGTACATGACATAGTGTAACGATGAGCGTGTGATGGTGGCCTACTTGAGGTGATGCTAATGGTGACATGAAGGTCGGCGCCGCGACGACATTGGTGATGAATGGTGGCATCATGGTTACAGTACGGTTGGTGGGCTAGAGAAATGAAGAAATAAGTTGTAAAAGGTTTTGAAAAGCTTTTAAACTTATTACTAAAAATAAAAAACAAAATTAAATAGATTTAAAAAAACAAAAACAATATAGGAAACACAGCTGGGTGTTACCAAAATTTTTACTTCCAAGACTCTTATCAAATCCTTATTTAAATGAATCATATCCTTCTATTATTGGGGCATAGATGAGAATTCATTTATGCATTGTTCATTTATTTGTTGATATATCATTTATGCCTTGTTTATCTTGATATGTGTTGCTATTTGACTCACCAAAATTGTCCTAGGGCCCTCGTATGATTTCCAAAAGATACAATAAAGGCATCGGGTTATCGTCACAGAGAGTACTAGACTGTCGGAGCCAAGCTTACCAAATTTCTTTCACCCTAGTGCTTTTGATAACGACATTGATTTTTATTCAACCAGCAAAGCATGTCAGACCATACAGTTTTATTTAATTCTTAAGGAAAGCTATGAAGAGGGTGGCCCAGGGGCAGATGCACTAAGGTGCATCTGCCCTCACGTGCAATCACTCAAATTTGAAAAAAAAAAAAAAATTGAATAAGTAATTTTATTTAAATTTACTTTAGTACTTTAGCCCTCATTGAGAAAAAATGATTAATTTTGATTAAATTTTGTTAAATTTTGATTAATTTTGGTTAAATTTACTAATATACACCATTTTTTGTAAATTATATAAAGTTGGGTTTAATTTGTGAATTGATTTTTATGGCATGCTTGTTAGTTTTATGTACTATTTCATTACTTTTATTCAGTCATGTCAATGTCAATGTGTGGTCCTACAACTTTTCTACTTTTCCCATCTTATTGAGACCTTGTTCCATATAAAATAAATGGGTATAGGAATGTTGGGAATAGTATATAAGGTTCCGTATTTCTAAAAGTTGTCTATGCATTTTAAAATATGGCATGCCTATCGTTTTATGTCATTTCACGACTTCAAGTCAATCATGCAGATATGTAATCTTCTTACCTTTCTCTCTTTCCTATTTAACTCTAAGAAGCAAATATATATTAAAAAAAAATTTAAAACATGCAACCACTGAGAAAATTTTATGGATCCGTCCCTGGGGTGGCCCTTGTGTATATCCATGAGCTCCCTCCAAAGAGATATCGTACATCAATCATAAGATTGATGCCCTACAATTGTTTAGAAGATCCTTCAAAAATCTTGTGAATGAAATTACATTAAAAATATTGCATAATTTCATCATACTTGTGAATCAAAATTTGATGTTTTCTAAACGATTGACCAAAATAATCAATGGGGTGTGGCTCATTTTAATATATTCTTAATTAAATTAATATTTGTGAGACATACAAAATGTAATCAATATATATATATAATACGTCTTGAATTGGATGATAATTACGTCACATGCTCACCTAACTTATATCAACACCATGTATTTGGGTTGTATCTTGTGCGTGCATTATCCTAATGTATCCTATAACTCACTAATGTACGAGTTATAACCTCCTATGCGGATGCTGATATAATGCACGAGGCATAACCCCAAATGTATGGTGCCTCATCATTATCATATATATATATATATATATATATATATATATATATAGTCCAAAAATGAGAGAGCTTAACAAATGGGATGAGGGCGCACTCATCATAGTCAAACTCTTTTGAATAATACCAGGGAGATAACATAAAAAAATAGAAAGGAAAAGTATATTATCCAGAAGTTTTTAATGGTGTGGTAATTATTGTACGTATAGTGGGCCACTCCAAACGGTTGCATTATTGCACTCAATTTCTGTCATTTTAATCAGCCAGATTTTTCCCTCCCCAGCATAAGCCCTATATGAAATTTGTTTATTTATTTATTTTTCAAAGCTTTCTTAAAAAAATTGTGAGAAGATAATGTATTACACTATGTTTGGATAAGAAATTTGTAAATAGAATTTATTTTTGAAATGAAATTTGTAAAATTTTTATAGGAAAACTTAAAAACAAATTCTACCTACAAATTTCTTATCCAAATATAACATTAGTGAAATGGAGTTTTGATAGGAAATGGAAAATGAATTCCACTTGCATCATTTAGGATAACATTCCAAAACTTAGAAATTCTACATTTTTTAGAATAAATAAATTTACAAATGTTACCCCAGAAAAAAAATTACAATAGTCGACAACCCAATTAGCTTAACTTTCTGTCTTTCGTAGCAACAAAGAATAAATAAATAAATAAAGGGTTAACTAAAAACGTTAAAAAACATTACATCATCAGATTTAGAATCCCACACACGAATATCTTACACAGTTCCACGAGATTAATAATACTCCAATGCAGATTGTATTCTCTCTAGACTTTTTTAATAACCATTCGAGAATTGTCTTCAACTTGCACCTTCCTAATGCCTGACGATTCCTTAGCATCATGCATTTTGCTATTATAATTTTTTTTTTTTTTTTTTTAAACTAGTCAATAGAAATTTACTTTACCCCTGACCCTGCTTAATATCAATAACTAGATATCAATTCTTCTCCATAAAGTAGAACTCAAGATCACTCATTCGACTAATGTGGCAAATGCCTTTGGAGGGTTAGGTACGTGGATGCCGTTAGGCTCACTAAAGCTACTGATAAATTTACTTCTTTTTTTTGGTCGATCACTAATATATAAGAAAGATGTCTTTTTTTATTTTAGGAGTGTTGATAATATTTTCGTTAAACTTAAAGAAAAATAGTACATGTCATATCAACAAGTGAATGAAACCAAGATGTAGTAGCATTACTTTTTAAAAAGTTAGTTTAATAAAATTGAATGTGTGACGTATGTTTTATTATTCCTTCTATTTCTAATTGACTATCTTTTTGAAAAAACACGTTTTTTTATGAAATTATATTAAATGCTTTCACATTAATATATATGTTTTGATATTTTAATTTTTCCCTCAAGTGTACCAAAAAAAAAAAAGAGAGAGAAGAGAATACCTTTTTAAGGGTATTTTACGACATGAAATAAAAAGAATCATTGAAAAATCCCAAAAAAGAAAAGAGCCAATATTTTAGGAACGGAGGTAGTATTAGTTTTGAACAATTATAGTCCATATAATCGACAATTTAATAGTTGTCATTTTTATTGTAAAAATCTAATAATTGTCCATATAATTGAAAAATTGAGACATTTTACATTCAACTAAACTTGAAGGTAGTGTTCCAAGTGCATGAGATAATGTTAATAGATCAATATTAGTATGTCATATGTAAAAAGTTATGAGTTCAACTTTTCACTTTCTTTTGGGGTTAATCATCAATAAAAATTTATTTTATATCTTAACCGATTCAAGTAGATTGTAATCTTTCTCGTGTCAATGAGATCACTCATGCTGAAAGTCTAAAAAAATACCCTAGTTGGACCAAGAAAAATATTACTAATTATTTTTGCTATACACAGATAATTCACACACAACACACAAATCAAGAATTCCACATTCAACAACTTTTCTTTTTTACATATTAAGGGCCTGTTTAACACAATTGTATCTTTTAAAGACGTACTTTGTTCAAAAGATCTTTGGAGAGAAGAGTTTACTATAAAGAGTTTTGACAGTGTTTAGCTATTATATACTTGAAAGAACTTCTAATGCAAGAAAGTGCTTTCTATCTATTTGATGACCATATTTGTTTAAATATTTATAATCTTAAATTTGACTATAATACCCTTTTAAAAAGTGTTTATCTCTCTCTTTGGTATTACACGACTGAATCACTTTTTATTGACAATTCTTAACTATTCATTAACCTTTAAATTAATATGTTATAAATATATTTTTTTAGAAAAATCTATAAATTAATATGCGCACTAGCAGTTTCTCTCTCCGTTAGAAGTATCTTAAATATATAAATTGTGCTAACATAATTTTCTTCATGTGATATCAGGTAGTTAAAAAATAAACTTCATTTCATTGGTTTAAAATATATTTTCTGTCTCTTCCCTACCTTCCTTTCTATCTCTCTCGTCCTTTGGTTACTGTTTTGATTTTTTGTCCTATTATGAAGACAAATGCGGAGTAGAAGCTTTCCAAAACTTAAAGGATTACTCAAGTTCAATTCCGTGTCAAAGATAAACACAGTTCACATCTCACCACAACCATCATTATTTTTTTCCCCAACACACAAACTAACAGCATCTCTCTCTCTCTTTCTATATATATATATATATATACTAGATATAGCACACGTGCATTGCACGTGAATATTTTTAAATAATATTAGTTATACAAAATAATAAATACATAAAGATTTTATATTAATGAGTCTAAACGATTTCTCAGAACTATAGGTATTTCGTTTCGAATGATTTTTCACCGATTATGATTATAAATTCATCTAACTTAAAAATTCATCAAAAATCAAACTTATTCTCTAACAGTACCATATATATATATATATATATATATATATATATTATATTGTTTCCATGGAACTATGGTTCAAACTCATATTTTGCACTTCTATCATGTGAACAGTTTTTTTCTTTTTTTTTTCTTTTTTGGAGGGATCGGTTTTGAACTATGTTCTGGTTATATATTTGTTTGTGTATATATATTTAGTAAGTTCTTTGAACTTGAAGAACATGTCAGATGAAGTCAAAAAAACACCTTGAAGTTGAAGACGGAGAGACGAACCTCAACTTGTTGAATTCTGCTACTCTGTTTGGAGGGTGCTTTGTGAAGGCATGGTTACATAAATTCATGTGCTTGATTGTCCTTTTGAAATTTAAATATAGGCAATATGGCCTATCCAAAAATTCATTAAACAACAAAACTTCTTCCCCAGTGGAGGTTTTATTCTCTTCTCGGAAAAGCGGCATCCACTTAACTTCTAGTGAAAGAGCTTTTATGCTCTTTTCTTCTTTGGACGAACGCAGATGCGGTTGCATGCCAAACACGTCTAAAAACACTTACTTTTATAGAAAAATACTTTCATGCTAACGCACCACACCGCCAAACAGGCCCTAAGAGATTTCAAGATGTTTAAATATTTGACTAATTCCTCTAGTTACATATAGTCCCTTCATCTCACACGCACTAGGCAATTATAGAATACTTTTAATAGAGATGATCCTAAGAAGGAGTGGGATGCTATTTTCTAAATGATAAATTTATTTACAAAATTTATATGCAAACACAGTGAATAAGAAAGAGTTCAAATTCCTTGAGGCGACAAATCTTAGTAATGAATAAGAAAGAAGATTAGAGAATAGATTAATTGAAAGACAACTCTTGGGAGAGCCTCTTTCTAGGTGTGAAAATCATTAATAGAGAGTGGATACAACGAAAAAAGTGTGGAAATTAATAAGTCTTCCTAAATTTTATAGTAGTTAAGCTACCAGCACGAGTCTAGTAGTGAGGGAGAGGAATAGAAATGGGGTAAAGGGTGAGATTAAAATAAGTTGGGGGTTCGAACCCCTCTAAGCAGGAGAAAAACTTATATGTAATTGTGAAACGAAGTAAAGTGAGATTTTCAGAATACATTTTGATTTCACAATCTCACTTTGCATCATTCTTATTAACCCATAACACCAATGCTTTTTGACTTTCTCTTAACAACCTAAAAAAATATACTTGAATTTTCTGTTTAAGTTTTTTCTTCTAAAGCCTTTCAAGCTCTACAAGTTTCAATGATCTAATGATTTTTATTTATCTATTCATTAACAAACCAAACAATCATATAACCATAAAAACTCTACAACATCCTTATAAAATAAAATAAATCATAATGAATCCAACCGTTCTACCTCGGTTTTTATGGCATATCAAAGGATTGATTTTTCTTTTTTTTTATATTTTAAATGGCATTAGTTGAAAAAAAAAAAAAAAAAAAAAAAAGAGGAAGAAGAAGAAGAAGAAGAAATTAGTCAGAAAATTTTCTGGTACCTGAAATAAAGAAAAAGACAAAAAGAGTGGCGATGCTACCATGCATGATTGACAGTGGGGCATTAGAAGTAAGTAGTAGTAGGAGTACCTTCCCGAAAGCAAAAGGCCAAAAACATCACGGACGGTTGATTTGACAGTAGACACTATTTTAACTGTCCTATTACTAATTCCAATACTCACGTGTGTCCCCCTCCATACACAACGCTGTTTTGGCCTCTCTGTCACCTCGTCCTTCGCCTTCGGTGTGAACTGTGAAAGAGAAAATCTTTGTAACGATAACCCTGTTGATCGATATCATACGTTAATGATACCATTCCCTCTGTTCCTATTTAAATGATTTATTGTTCTTTTTTAATATTTTAAAATTATTATTACATTAAAAAAAATATAGAAATATGCTAAAAGTCCATTTTTAAAACATCGTCAAGCCAACAGTCTTAATAATTTTTTAATATAGCCTCAAATCCATTTTCAGTCTCAAATGGTAATGTTTATATATTTGCTAGCTAATCTTTTTTTGAAAATCCCATTCATGCTCAGGCCATCTCTACAAGTATGGTAAGTAATTAAGATGATCTCCCATATTTTGTTGTGATTGATTCCATATTTTTCTTCCCATGTTTTTCAATACAAATAAAAATTTTTCTATTTTTTTGGTCAACAATAGATTTTTGTTTTAATGATTCCTGATTTTTTTTTCCAATGAATACCATTTATGGAAATACACATAAGATTCTTCAATGCACACATAGCCCACTTGGGTGGGCAATTGGAAAAGAATTCAAAATAAAATTAAAAATAAAATTAAAAAATAGCACGATTTATTTTGAACCATTGGATATTTGGAGTTTTGGCCGGGGTGTAATGTTGACATTTTAAAAGCTACCCACGTGTACAAGCTTGATTGCCTAATAGGATGATAATTAAGTGGTCATACATTGATATACTTTTTATGTATTAAACCTTTTGGTCACATCTATGATCTATTGGGGAGCATGACCTATACCCTATGCATGGTATGGTTATGGTAAGTTGTAGCACTTCTGTGATGCCTTCGGTGTATTCTTCTCCTCTTCATTGTTTGTTAATATTTTGAATTCATTGCCTATTTTACCCCTATTGAAATGGAAAATTTGTATACCGAAGTTTAATCTAATCATATTCTATTTAAGTCCCCGGATATACATATAAGTATACAACAATTATCAAATTTATTGTAGTATAACTATAGTACTAATTATTTAATTTGGTGCAACGTTTGACAAATTCTGTAACCATGTAACTATTTCTAAACACATATATCAAAATTGATGTAACTATCTTCAGACTTGTGTAACTATGGAGTAACTATTTCGCTCCACGAAAATTTTACCAGACGTATCAGAATTGCAATCACTATCCTTAATTTCCTGTAATTATTCTTCAATTTCGTATAACTCATGAAATCAATGTAACTCTCAAGCAAATAGTTACAGATATCATGTAGCTATTTTAAGAACTATCTCGTTCCACAAAATTACTATCAGACACTTGTATGAAAATCAAAGTAACTATCTTCACTTTCATAGTAATAAATCAACAAAATTAAAAATAAAAAAAAACATAAATTGAACATTTCTGTCCTAAAATCCCCTAATTAATTTGACATTCATTATAACAGTTACAACAATGACGGCTCACATGGTTATAAGAGAATTGTTATGGTAGAAATAAAGAAAGAATCTTGGGAAGAAATTAGGAGAGAAATAACTAAAAATAAGGAGGGTATGGTTATGGGAGAATTGCTATAAGAGAGAAATTAGGAGAGAATCTTGGGAGAAGAAAAAAAATAAATAAATAATCCCATTTAAAGGAAATATCCGGGTTTCAAAGGATTTCAATCTTCTACGTTTTCAAAAGGAATGTATTTATATTAGACGAAAGGGCATTTTTGTCCACTAGTCAAAATGTGGACTTGAGGCTTAACTTTCTTTTTAAGGTGTACTTGAGCCCGCACAAGATTGCAAAAAAGGACTTATGGCCAAACGCCCCTAAAAAAATTTATGATTTTTTTATTTGATTTCCTAAAATATTTTTAAAAAGTATTCTTTCTTTTTACAATGTCTTGTACACTTGAGGATAACATTGAAATATTGAAACATATGTGTTGATGTAAAGTATTTATTAGGGTCTCTTAAAAAAAAAAAATGTGTTTCCACTGTGAAAGAGAAAATCTTTGTAACTATAACACTGTTGATGTGATATCATACATTAATGCTACTATTTCCACTCTTCCTATTTAAATGACTTATTATTTTTTAAAAATATATTTTAAAATTATTGTCACATTAAAAAAATTTATAATTTTTCTTATTTGGTTTTTTAAAATATCCTTAAAAAGGTATTATCTCTTTGTATAATGTCTTGTACACTTAAGGATAAAATTGGAATATTAAAACATATGTGTTGATGTTAAAGCATTTATTAGGGTCACTTAAAAAAAAATGTGTTTTTTTTTAAAAAGGAATAATCAATTAAGAACGAAGGGAGTAATATAAATCGGGAATGTTAAGGTATGTTTTTATTTTATTTTTTGAGTCAGTGATCTCGAATTCGAGTTTATTAAAAAACATTAATACTTATTTGTTGATATCGATTAGGGAGGGATAAGGATATGTTCTAACAATTGTCCCAAAAAAAAAAAAAAACAGAATGATATTTTAGGTGATATGGTGTATTTTCTTGCAAAGTCAAATATGGGCACAATATATAAAATAAAGTAAAAGATTTAAACTCAAATAAAATTGAGTTAAAAATATCAACTTATTGACAGACTATAATTGTGTTTGATTTTGTGTCACACCACATAAAATATCATCTAATAAAAAATAAGTTGGTCCAATCCTACCTTGGTAAATTTGCTCATATGACCGTATAATTGCCATTCATCACTAATAATTTTCCACAATGCCAAATTACTTTAAAAATTTTTTTATTCAAATTCATTTGCCCATCTGAGGATAGTCTTTTTCTCTTTCATTGAAATTTTTTTTATGATTATTTAATTCAACCACCACATTATTTAAATAAGAGAATTTAGACATTACAGCACAACATAACTCTAATTTTCCTTGGACACATCACTTTTGAGAAAATCATATATGTTGTCCAAAAGGGACTGAAATCGTTTACTTTTTACCAGCTGCTTCGTTTTTGCTCTCGCGGTTAAACTGTGTTCCGGTTTTGGGTATTTGAGCTTAACCGCCTACCGGTTGGGATGGTTTTAATATTTTTTTTGTGTGTATGTGTGTTCCATGTGGCACGTGGTATCTTCTCCGTCAGAAGCCTACGCTTCGGTTCTTGGTGAGGCTACTAAATGCACGTCAGAACGCCGGTCGTCACTACCGAGGAAATCTGGAGACGGGATGATTTCTATAGGAAAAAACAACACTTCTACCAATTTTCTGTCCCAATTTTTGGCACAATAGGGCAGATGGGATGATTTAAATGATTTGTTATTTGTGGGAGCGTACGAGGAGTTTTTTTTGTGCTAATAATAGGGGGAATTTTAGATTAGTCTGGTAACGGGAAAGACAATTATAGTTTGTAGTCATTGTTAGTTAAGTTAGTAGTCATTTATTAAAGAAGTTAGTAACAATTTATATTGAAATATAATTATTTTCCAATGACTCGACCAATCGAAAATCCCCCTTAATAATAGGAGTTTGATTCCGTGTCGAGTTCAAAAAGCTCAACACAGTTAATCCAAACTATTGATAAAGTTTTTGACAACTTTGATTAAAAGATAAAAAGGTTGTCTAAATCCAAACTCCTAATAATATGGTTTTCTTTTAAACAAATGTACCACATTGCAAGACATGTGAGTTAGTATCAAGAATTGCTATTCTTGTCTACATGACTAATCGTCTTGGGTAGATGTAGTCTTCTCGTTTCACATGCAGTGGGCAAAGATAGGACATAAGTTTATAGGGATGGTTCTAAGAAAAAGTGGTGAGAATTAAATCCAAGATCTCTTACTTGCTAAGAGACCTCAAGACTAGTTCATCCTCCTTTCAAGGTTGTCCTTGTTTTTATTATTACGAGTTTTTCAATTGATTATTTAATTACTTTTTTTAAAAAATTTATTGGTTACAAAAATCAAGATATGTATTATGTCATTACATTTGTCATACCAAGTCTAGTTTTGTTACTAGTGTAAATTAATTTATGAAAATTATGGATAGCTCGTATAAAACCATAAAGACCAGGGGCGGAGCCCCGCGGGGGGGGGGGGACCTGCCCCTTGGCTCAACCAAAATTTTTTTTTTTTGAGAGAGATATTACACCATTTCATGACTATTTCTCAACATAATGCCAAAAAGAGAAAGATAGTAGTCATTTTAAAGTATATTTACAGTCAATTTGTAATAGGTTGACAAAAAAATCCTTTTTTTGGTATTAAATTGAAAAATGATAACAAAAAAGTAATTTTTAAAAAAAATTGCTTTATAGGGTTTTTAGTTCCCGTTCCCACTTTTATAGAATCATAGCACAGTGCCCCCTTTGGAGATAAATCTTGGCTCTGCCCCTGATATAGACTATCAGTGCAAACACAAGGTAGGCACTAACCAAATATTACCCTTAAAGTTAGTAAGATATCTATCAAAATAGATCCACGGAGAGTGAAGTTCTTTATCCATTTCCAAAAAGAAAAAAAAAAATGATCCACGAACATGGAATAATTTTTGTTACATACCAAAGAAGAGAAAACATCTAACTTTGATCGGGCATGTAATTGGTATATGTGAAATTTTATAATAAAATTGTATATATAGGAAAAGGTTTCATTGACATATAGTATAAAACTTTTTACTTTTATACCCTTTAATATCTTTTTGTAAGAATAATATTTCACAAATCCAACAGTTGGATTAATTATTTACTCATGCATGTTATGCATGTTAAATTTTAATTCAATTGAAAATTAAGAGTCATGTCATCCATAAAGTGTCCCAAATTATACTTTTATTTATAAAAGAAATGTGAGTTTACATATCAAATGCTTCCCAATGTCTTATTGAATTGAAATTTGACATGCAGAATGTTCATGATGAGATTATTTAATCCACCGTTGGATTGGTGAAATACTATTCCTGCGAAAGATATTAAGGAGTGTAAGAGTAAAAGGCTTGATGGTAAGATGCATGTCTTGGAGTTTTTGTACATTTATAATTATATAAAAAAGAAAAAAGAAAAAAAGAACCGAGGTTTGGAAGAGCTCATTAATATACACATGAGGATGCCCTCATTGTAACTTGTCTCAAGATTCATATAATGTGAGAGTAATTTATATCAACACCTCATTTGCATGATTTAGTTGCATTTAAAGTAGGGTAAATTGTAGATAACCCCTATGAAGTATAGGTGGTCAGTAGATAACCTCCTTATATTTTCATTTTGTCTTAATTTTTATCAATATACTCCACCGTCACTCGCCATTGATGAAATTTGACAAAAATTAATCACGTGATTACACATGTGATACCGTTAACAGACACGTGTTGTCCAAAATCGCTGGAACCTTCGCTGGTAAGGAGGGATTATATGCTAACCCTCATACTTTAGGAGGGTTTTCTACAATTTACCTTTTAAAATATGGCTTCCTAGTTGCAAACTTGCATATAACGATCCAATTCTTGGACACTGTTCATATATATCTCCAAATAGGTGAGTTTTTAGGGGTGTTGAGAAAAAATGGAAAAGAAAGAAAAAAAGATTGAACTAGCATAGTGAACATGGTATCACCATGTTGGGTGCATGGCTCTTGTCCGAACTTGGGATTAAGTTTCAGACCTCGGCCCCAACCTCAGACTAAGGTTAAAAATATAAAAAGTTCAATTAATTATAAAGCAGGAAGTAAATCCCATATCTATGAAATTGTATCATAAATTAATATATTAACAGAGCATCACTAATCTAGGCCCAGCTTGAGCTTGAAGTGCTCCGCTCCAAAAATCATACCGGCTAAAACTTGAGTTTAGTCTTGCATTTTTTGAATTCCTTTTCTAATTATACTTTGCCTCCTTTCAGTTTGGCCTGTTTTTCTTTACCTCTTATGATACAAAAATTAAACTTTGCCCCCATTAGATCTTAGTGACTTTGTAGCATACATATATATATATATATATATATATATATATGCTATAAAGTCATTTTTATAATTTGAAGTGATAGCACTTCACTCCTTTTCGTATAAGAAAGATGATAGAAATCAATCATGCTAATGTACATCATACAACTTTTAATGCATGATACTGATATAATTTATATCAATACATTTTGACTTAATCATCGTCATATATATATATATATATAGAAAATATATATATATATATATATATATATAAAGTGAGAGTGGATCAAACTTGAAAGAGGCAAAATATTATAATAATTATTATCTTTTAACTTCTAATATCAAAATATTAGAAAATATTACTAAACAAAAAGAATAATAAATTAGGCTTGAAATCAAGACTTTTCCGTTATAAGAAAAGAGAGATGCGATTGAGTTACAATACCATTGTCTCATCTAGGTCATTAAGATGATGGAATATTTTTTCCTTATATCTTGTGTTTTTTTTTTTTTTTCCCCTCAGAAGGAGACAACAAGAAGTTCAATAAGTTGTCCAAATAAGTGGTCCAAAATCCAACGATCATAATAATGAAGTTGTCCCCATCATGGCTTTAGGCTTTTTAGCAAACACAATTTCCCAACTATGGTCCATCTAGTGGTGGGTCATGCACCTCTCATACATGCACCAAGTGTCAACCTCTTGTATTTAAGGGATCATATATGCTTCATTCTTAAAAGGGCATTACTGTTATGGCTTATGGTAAAAGCCCATTGGTACAGTTAAAAAAATGTAACCCTATGGTATTCAAATTTAGAGGACACTTTTCCCTTATATATATAAATATATTTATGTGTGCTCAAAGGGACACATGCACTTGCCTTTGACCACACTCTATTGATTGATAATTTATAAAGAATTTGGTAATTAAAATAATGGCAGGATTAAGTCTCAGTGAGTTTTATAATAAACACTTAACCAAAAAAAAAATGGAGTTTTATAATAAAGGATCTAATGTGACCATCAAGACCAACCCCATCGTCCTTTTGACTTGGGGAAGGAATAGAAAATTGTCTTGGTTTATGCTAGGATCAAGCCACTGGGGATTTCCCCTTATTTTAATCCCACTGGGGATATCCCAATACACCTGATCTAGGCTTCAATAAAATGGCATGTAATTTGAACAGCCTCTAAACTCATAAATGACAACTTGCCCTTCATTCCCCACAAGAATAGACAGGGACAAAAGTGTCTTTTTAATGAGAAGGGTATCTCATTTATGAAAATAAATGGGCACCCAAATCACTGCCCTTTTAAAATAATTTAAAAAAATAATAGTGAAAAAGGACACCTTGCACATGATTCAATTGGGACACCCCATATAAAAGATCCTCATAAGACTTGAATTTTTCAAACACCCAAGTTGAGGAAAGAAGATCTATGTGACCTCATAATCTTTTGCTTAGATCTTAGTGAAGTCTCTGCAATCACCATGTGTGGTGAAGTTGCATAAGGAGATGATTATGCACATTGCCGCTGTGATGAATCCCTGGAGAGACTGCTTCGATCCATGAAGCATGATGCAAATTAATAAAACCTAGGGTTTTTTAATTAAAAAACTCCCAAGGATAACTCAATTGATAAGAGATTCTGTCTCAAGAAACAGAGATTTTGAGTTTGACTCTTACTATCCCTTGGGACTACCCAAACAAGATTTTTCATGATTCTCATGGGTTTTGATCTTACTTAGTTCACGTGGATTGTGAAGTCTTACATAAACCTAGAGTTTACTTAAATGGTTTACTCGTCATAAAAAAAATAAATAAAAAAATAAAAAAAGCTTCGGAATCATATTTAAACTCCTTATAATGTTAGAGGCTTAGAGCAAAATAGTTTAAGCTTGTAAGCATCTGGTAATATTTGGTTTAAAATAAAACATTCTCTTCCACCACTCCTAGTAGAAGTGCTAGCCATGGCACCAGAAATCTTTCGTGTAACGACATGACCAATGATAGAGGCCAACCAAATTGCCCAACCTCATATGTCCAACTAACAAAAATAAATGAAATTTTATAATAAAAAATGATACATAATAACTAATATTTTTCTATAATTAAAAAAAAAATCACATTTTTTTTTTAATTATATGATTGGCAGTTAATCTCATGAATATTTGTTCAAACTGCAATTAGTATTAGGTGAGGTCACATGGATAAGCAAGAAAGGGAAGGAGGGGATAATGAGTCCTATATATGAATAATAGAGAAGACTAAAATAATGTGATGCAAAGCCAAAGGTTCCCCTTCCTGTTGGTGGTTGAGATGATGCCATTATTGGGGCACATGTCATGAACAAATAACTGTTAGAATCCCCACCAAACATTCATTATATATATTCATTGAAAATGATTACCAAAAAAAAATATATTGTAATTTTGTTTACTTAGCTGCATATATTTTAGAGAATGTAATGGCAATGAATCTGTGCCCATTAAAGTCTCTAGCAACCCCCCCCCCAAAAAAATAAATAAATAAATAAAAAAGTCTCTAGCAAGAAAACAAGATGGACTGATATGACCTCTCCCCTTCATGACAAGATATTTTTGGTTTATCAGCTAAATGGATTATCTATTCACCACCTGAACTTGTTGGATTAGAGGGAAGAGTTAGAAGCCTTCTTTCCTAACTAAATCTTCCTGTTAAGTGAAGGAAGTAGGATCCTCTTTGCATACTCATCCTATGCCTGTCTAAAAACAACTAGTCTAATAGTTAGGGTGGTTGATCAATCTTCTGTGGCTTTTTTTATTTGGTTTGGGAGGGTGGGGTTACATTGGATAGAATTCAACCCCTAAACTATCGAGTTTGGATTCGGTGCTATAGCAAGTTTTTCAATTTTTAATCCAAGCTATTCAATCCATTATCTAAGGGAGTGGATTAACTCGGCATGGTGCCGAGTTTTAACAGTTCAAGATCGAATCCAAACTCCAAATTTTACTAGGATACCTCTAGGCCAAAAGATCAACTTGTGGCGTGTGGCCTTATCGCTCATTGATGTCTCTTCCTTGACCTAACAAAATTAATCACAACGATGACATTTCTGGGAACTGAAACTGGTCACAATTCATGAACCGACTTTTGGTATATCATGTTTTGGTGTGCCAAAATTTTCCAGGTGCAAACTACAAAGTACATCAATATCAAATGGTTACAATCAATATTGTGCTAAATTGTGAATTGGTGGGGCTTCCTGGTAATGACCGGAGAGCAATGGCAGCGATGGTGACCTATGTGGGATCGATGCTAAAGTGTGGTGGTAGGAGAAAAAACGCGTGGAATCCTCAATGACCTAAATGAGAGACAGATGCATGAACGATTCCCAGCCAGTAGTAGTTTTAATGGCAAATATTATGAGTATTTTTCGTACAACCATCGGTTTCGTCTTGCCAAAAACAGAGATGTGGCAGCTTAGGGTACATATGTGAACCAAAGGGACATTGATTACATTGCTTCAGGTTAATCAATGTGGTAGAGGGAGGAGGCCTACATGATCATTGCCCATATATAATCAGCCTTCATAGAAGGGTGTAAGGGACTGTTTGGATTCAATGCCTTGGAATTACTTACCCTCTGGAAGAACCCTAGTTTTAATAGTTCCTTCTTGATTTGTTTTTGGGCAGTAGAAACTGAGTAAAGCAGGGAAATTGAACTATTCAAAGTACCTCCGCAAGTCCCTGACCAAAAACACTACTCAAAGTACAAATTTTTTGTTTTTTTTCAAGTGTTATGGCTTTTGCAACTGCTATTCCTACTCATAGGTATTACACCTATGTGTGTATGTGTGTGTGCACGCGCGCGCGTAGTCTATATAGAGGACAAAGACGCCCTTGTTTCTCATTAAATTTTTTTCACGGTGAGAGTTTCTCTTGTCTATCCTTTTCTCTGACTTGTACTCCAATTTCCTTTTCAAGATCCAATAATAAACGAATCGTCACTACCACACCAACCAACTCAATCAAAATTACAGTCACATCTCAAGATCGGACAAAATATGAACTTCCCATGAGAAAAAATTTGCAGGCTATAAGTCCAATAATCCAATGATGTCCAAATGCCTCCATTGATTGTCATGAGTTGTTAACCACTAGCCACTAGGCATCTGAAAATGACTTATATGGCAGCTGGGCAATTTCAAAAGGTACATTAGGTGTCTACTTTTTTCAATGAAAAAGAAAAAAGGAAAAAAAAAGTGAAGGTTGAAGTATGAAAATATATTGTAACATAATTATGCACATAATTTGACGGTTAATGACCTAAGTAATCTCTTTGTGATTTCAGTTAAACCTTCAACTTCCACAACTACTAAGATTTTTGTATAGAATTGAACTAAGCCAAGTGGGTGGGAGTGTTGTCTTGCTCTCACTTGACTTTCAATTTGTAATTTTTTGAAAGATGAAAACACACTAACCCCAATTATCCAAATAGATAAAGAGAGACTTAGATTGGTGCCCCCATGCTTTATGAAGAGCGAAAAATTAGGGAATTGATAGCGAAAGCGGCACAACATATAGGAAGATTTGGTTATGTGGACTTTGCATAGCTAATGTGGTTTTTTATATACATTTGTCACACCATTAGTCCAAAAGAAGCCTTGTGAGCAGTGCTCTTCTGCATTATCATATTGGAATTACTGCACCAAATGTGTAACCATATCTGTCTTTTGCTTCGAAAAGCAGATTTTCGCAACATAGAATGTTCCTCAAAGTGTTGGGATTAAATGGAAGGATTAGTTAAAAAAATCAAAAGTTGAGCAAGAATATCTTTGACTAATGGTTTTATAATGCATCAATTATTGTAACGAACCTCACTAATGAATCCTTCTTTCTTCGCTAATCCATTAAAAAATCACAACTAACCTTCCTAACCACTCGGATTTCCTTCTATTTCTTTCACTTCTGTTTTTTTGACATTCAATCCAACTTCCCGCATAAAACGCAATTTCCAAAGCTTAGAAAGAGAAAAGAAAAAACTGTCATACACTTCATATAAACATAACCCAACTAACAAGAATAATCAAAAAAATCTTTACTATATGAAAGAGAAGCCTCAGCATCCTCTTCAAGCGACAGATTAATCACGCATCGGCTGGAATCATAAGATGGATTCTCTATAATGAGCAGTCCTTTAAAATTTCCTTAAAGGTCAAAATACAACTCCCCATTCACAAACCATTTGTTTTTCTGGTAAATTAGAAATGCAATGCAAATAAGACCCATATGGAGAAGTGAAAAATGTGATAGATTTGAAGAATCACAAAGAACACTGCCTTTAGCCACCCCAAAAATGAGGCAACCCACAGGAAATAAAGCATAAATGCAGATTTATCCAGCAGGAGGAAAGGAAAAACCTCAGAAAAGCATTCAGGTCACCCCCAATAAGCTGAAATGCCAAGCAACTAAGCAAGCCACAACGGCTACCATCTTATACTTCAAAAAAAAAAGAGAAGGGTGGGAGGGGAGAGATGACACCTTGACCATCTGATCTACCACATTATTTGAAACCATATGAGGGAATTAATTATTGGATGGATCAACCACCAAACCAAATACTGGTACCATACTCGCGATTCGCTAGTGTCAAGAAATCCTCACACTATCCATAAGATAAACTACCCCTGCCGTCAATGTTGCTAAAGATTACTTTGGAATGTGCCATAAATTTCTGAAAATAACTTGTACAGGAGAATTGGTTTGGCAAAGGTAATCTTGATAGAAGTGATTCCTAAAAGAGCAGACAATATCATATGCCATCCAACTTTAAATAATTGGATTCAAGGATCCATGATAATCCTTAGAATCCATAGGATCCAGAGTGAGTGAGCGAGAAAAGTCCCATAAAATGATTAATTTCTCAATCATGTTGCCGGTCATGATTAAGCATGCACTAACCCAAGAATAATTAAAAATTAGCCATCAGTATTACCAACATCACTACTAATGGGACAAAAGCCAACACTTCTCACTGGCCAAACAGTTTTTGCCGAATGAACAAAGGTTAAAAACCTCACAGCAAAAGTGTCAAAAGGTGCAATAATCAGGTCTATGTATAATTGTCACATCAAATGTTATAGAATACAAAAGATTGGGATGGTAATGTTTTTGAATGGCTTAGGGTATTTTGTACCAAGAGTAAAAATCTAATGGTGACATACCAATAAGTCTAGAATGATTGCTCCCCACTAACAAAGATCCTGCTTTTGGTAGAAATCTCCTGATGTTTCTGCAACATCGAAGGGATTTATCCAGGTGCAAAAGGTCAACACACCCACTGACTGGATATCAAATGTGATTTTCATGAGGTTGTAAAAATCCGATTGTGACACCTATAAACGCCGTATTGTAGGGCAATTAGCACATTCAATATAGTATATATCAGTGAGAAAATTTTTAAAAATAAAATTGAACCTACATATATATACGCAAAATAAATAATAAAGTGAAAAAAAAAAAAAATTAATGAGATTATTGCCGTGGTAATGATTATCAAAAGCGACTTATCCACCATTCATCAACCCATGTGCCGAGGACACTAGGCTAGACACCACCACAACAGTGCTCATGATCCTGACCAAATTGCTGGATGGGTCATCTGCATGCTCTGTGGTCACTCAAAATGAAATGGGATATATGGACCTTCAGCAGGCCCAACCAACTGCTGAAATAGCAAAATTCACTCAATTCATTTTCCCTTCAATGCTAGGGGTGCTGTCTTTACATAACAAATTAAACCATACTGCCTGAGGTTGCAATTCTCAAAATTGATGTGGGATAAAAAGTACAGAGCAAATTATAAATTCCATCGAGAACTTTAGGTGTAGATAAACCTCGATCGGATAAGGGCAGCAACCAGGAGAGAAGAAACAAATAAAATCTGCAAAATTCTTAGCTGGTGGTCTCAACTCCTCTATGGACTTTTAACTGTTTGCAGGGGACTGTCAGGGAAGGTATCTCATGGGCGATCCAAAATTCTTGTAAGAGAGTGGTAATATGCAAATGCTGCAGCCTCCCAACAAAACTTTATTTTTGAACAACTAGTTCATAAACCCAGCAAAAAAAGGAAAAAAAAAATGGTCCTGTAGCGCTCGTGGAGTCCTTTTCCTTCAAAACCATCCTACAACTCATTTTGGCACATTTTCAAATTTCCATCTTTATCTTCACTCTAATAAGTCTAATGCATTCACCATAAGTTCATTTTGTAACCTAGTAGGACAGCTAAACTATTCTAACATAATCAAAATTAAAAAATTTCCCTCCCTTCCACTTTACAAAGGCATAGAACAAAACCAAAAAGTGCCCAATCAACTTCCTTTTCATTTTTCATTTTTTTTTTTTTTTTTTTTCATTTTTAACCCATAACGTGTCTTCTTTCCTCTATACTATGTTTGGTTCTAGGAATGAAGGAAAAGGAAAAATGCATAAGCAAGTTGGATCTTGAGCTAGATTGAAATTGTGGAGAATTCAGTTTTAGTTCTCTTTTCTAATTAATATACTCTTTTGCTTATCAAAAAAAAAAAATCAAAAAAAAAAAAAAAAAAAAAAAAAAAAAGGTTGGATCTTGAGCAGAATAGGGAGAAGAAATGATTTACGTATGAATGTTTAAAGAATGAATCCAAATTTAATCAATTTTCAGTATTTTCCTTTATTTTCCATTGTTCCTCCTAGGATCCGAACGAAAGCTCATAAATGCTAAAGAAAGGAAACCATTTCAAGCAGTTTGCTTTCCTTTCCCTCAAATTTTTGGAGAACCAAACATACACTATTCGCATCATATTCTAGTGATTAGCACCACGTGAATGCGATACAACAAAAGGTACCATTGGATGAGGGGCTAATAATTTAAGAGAAGAATTTCAAACTGTTTGAGATTCAAAATCCCTTTCGTTTGAAATTTTTTTTTTTTTTTTTTTTTTTTTTTTTTTTTTTTTTTTTTTTTGGGGTTTGGCTAAATAGTTTTGCACACGAAGTCTAACAAAGGTAATGGTGGTGACGCCGGTTGTAATAGTGGTGGATGGGTTGTTGTGATGAATAATTGTGGTGTTGGCTGATTGAGGGTGGCTGAGTAATAGTGGTGATTGAAGGTGGTGGTTGGTGGCAGCTGTAGTGGTGATGGATGAGGCGGTGGTAGTAGGGATATTGGGTGAAGAGGTGATAATGTTCAATGACGGTGATGGATGGCAGCGACATTAGGAGATCATCCCATCCCAGACTTGCCCCGTTGCCACTCTAATCCCTCTTGGTGACGGTCATCATCAATACATTTCAATTATCAGTTTGTGACCAAACACAGCCGGTGTCATAGCTGAACAAGAATTCACAAAACGTTCAACATTACATTGGGTGAGAGCCCATTCCCAAGGTTTTTGGGAAGAGAATTTAAAATAAAAAAATAAAATAAAAATAAAATAAAAAATCTATCATCACAGAATCGATAAAAACAGAGGGTGAAGAAGCATACACTCCGTCCTTGATCAAAGCACACATTCATCAAATACAAAAGGCTTTTAACAACTATGATTCCTATATAAAGAAATAAGACTCTCCAGACGACAATTTTTCTTAATAGCATAACAAGGTTTCTATAATTATCATAAAACTTCAGACAATAGACTAGGGAGAACTTTTCCATGCAATCAAAACATAGATAAGAAAAAGCGTGCGACATATGATCTGCCATCCAGCCCAAGCCAATCCTGTTCACTTTGTTCCTTCCGTTTATCGCACCTTCCTCAGCTTAATCGCCACTCTTTGAATCTTCCCGCTTCTGGGTTTCACGGCCTGAAAGCAGTCATCATAGCAGACACAAACTAGTTCCGGTTCTTAGATTTCTCTACTGCCCTGGGAGCTGTTATCACAGCCCAAAAAAAAAACAAAGGATTAGAGTAGTGACGTCATTACTTATTTATCATGAGATGCAAAAAGTCTCTCAACCGTCAAGTGGTAGGTGAAAGCAGAAGCGTAAACAAATGCAAATGGAAACGCAAACAGGAAGAACATATCCTGTAGAGAGACATTGTAGGGACTTTGGAATTCACACGTGGGTTATGATCCCACATCTGAAGAAGAAAAGAAAGTGGCTTAATGTACAATGAATGGGCTCACCACCAATGTGTCTAAAGCCTTTTGAGTGGGTACGAGTTCTAGACTTTGTATAGTTGGCCTGTTATGTTGGATTTTAGACTTGCTGAGTTACTGTAGCATAACTTAGTAGGAATCATGACCGAGTATACTATAAAAGACTAGAACAACCTTTCAACGGTTGACAGTCGTTAAATCATTTATTAATTAAGTCAAAAAAATAAACGCACCTAAGCCAATGGCATCAGAGCTCTTCATTATCTTCAGCCTCCTGCATGAATTAATAAACATCCTGCAATTGACCAAATTGGAGTTAGAGCAGGGATGGACAAGGCAGCCTTAGACAAACAAACTTCAGTCCATCAACAAATAACATGTTGAACTCCAAAATTACAAAACGCACCAATTTCACAATTAAATAGAGTTTAGGTCACCTTAAAGCCACTGATCTAGACATGAGTAAATAGAAACAGCCAAAAAAATAAATTCCTTTCAGGGAATAGTAGCCAAATTAATGCCTTAGGTTATACATCTCCTAGTTGACAAATGTTAAAGAGAACCAACACCAAATGTGTATCCATTTTATGTGCCCATTTCCAATTTCCACTTATATATATTGCATATAAAAGTGTGGCAAGGCATATTCCCTTGGCAAATAAATATTCCTTGGTTTGGTTTTGGTCAACATTTGATTTCCAAATTCAAACCAATTAACGGGATGCCAAATACGACTTAAATCCATCTTAACAGCAAGCACAAATCCAAAATTTAGTTTTAGTGTGGATAGTAGTTGCATATTACTATCTAAGTCTCAATCTTAAATAATTAACCAGTGTCTCGAGTTGTAAACACTAGATAACAAGACAAAACCCAAAAAGGCTTTGGCCAACATCTTGTCTTGTGTGCTAATGTGGTAGGTTCACCTGGTCTTTGTCTCCCTTAGGAGTGCTGTTAATCTCTTATCACTTGGCCTAGCCAAAACAAACACACAGACAAACAAAAAATACAAAATAATAATAATAAAAGTCAGCCAAGAACCAAGAAGGCACCATACGGTCTACGACATAGCAGAAAATAAACGCCTCGAGAAGGCACTGTACGGCCTACGACATAACAGAAAAAAAACACCCCGAGAAGAGATTAAGTTTAAAAATAAATAAAAAAATAAAAAATCATGCAGATGACCACTTTGTTAGGATAAGGAACTATTCTGTTGTGTAGAGATTTGTCAAAGATAAAAACCACTTCCAAAGGAAAGATTTTTCCAGTTGGGTTGAGTAGGTTTTAGTCAAAAGTACGCAACTCCGAATAAAAAATGCAGTTACGTCCAACAAGCAATAGTACACTAGAGATATTAATCAACCATTAAACTGAATTAACTAAATCCTGAATGAACAGAAGTCTACAAACTATCAACTTCACATCTCCAATCTTTCCACATCATAGAAAATGAATCAGACCACCTAGAAATTTTACAAGTCATAGAGTCAAAATTTAGTCAGACGTAATAAAGACAATCTCTCCCCCTCTCTCTCTGTTTTTGAAAACATATGACTTAACATACTTTTTGTGGAAAAACAAACAGAAAAGCAATAAATCAATAGCACTCAAGTCCTCAAAGATTTGACTTTATTTTTCAGCTTAGTGTTGACCATGAAGATACAATATGACCACCATCTAAGATCAACCTCAATATAAGTGAGGTGGCCACAAAAGAAACGCCAACTACTGTATTTCTGATTTCGCAAACACACATTTTTTATATCTCTAGAGTCAAACTCACATCAATGCTTATTTAATATATGATTATTTAACACAACTATGAATTTGAAACTGCTCATCATGCTATACTCATGGGGCGGGTAAAACGAGCAGTTTATGCTAGTAGCTACCATTTCACTGGCTCTAGTAAGGTCAGATTCTAAACAAAACGTTACGCAAAAAATTAAGATATTTAGAAATTCCAGTTCACCTGTGCGTATATGAAATTACGAATTCAATTCGCTTCGCTGTAGCCAAGCTTGCTAGCCTATCAGCTAGAGCCAAGCTTCAACCACGACTGCTCATCACTTCTGGCCTTCTTATTCCAAAAAATATGGATAAAATTGCAAAAAAATACTCATTAAGAGAGAAAAAAAAAAATTTTCTCCTCCCTATTTGGATAAATAGGAGAGGAGAGAATAAATCTGTCCAACCTGTTTGGCTAAAGGAGAGGAGAAAAAATAACTCTCTCCATGTTGATTGGTTAGATTTCATAAGGGAAGACGAGAAAATACTTGCATGCAATTTCCAAAATTACCCCCTTATTACATCTTTTAAGCAAAATTATGGGTTGGGTATATTTGTCATTTTATTTTTACTTATTTCCTTTCTCTCATCTCCTCTCCAAATCTCTCTTATTTGAGGGAAACAATATGACCGCTTTTTCTCTCCAAACAAGAGAAATGGAGAGAAAATTATTCTCTTCTAGTAAAATGACAAATATAACCAACTAGTAATTTTGATTAAAAGGTGTAATATGGGGGTAATTTTGGAAATTGAAAGTAAGTATTATCATTCTCTTCCCTTATGAAATCTAACCAATCAAGGCAGAGTGAATTATTATCTCTTCTGTCCTATCTATCCAAATAGGATGGAGAGTCATTTTCTCTTCTCTTCTTTTCTTTTCTCTTAATGAGGTTCTCTCCTCTTCTCCCCAATTCTCTCGATCCATAAGACTCCAAAATGGTACAGAAATAACTGACTTTGATATTTAATCAGTGCTACAATTAGCATATATCATCATATATTCATTAATTCCTTCCACTGATGAGAAGGGGGATATTCTAAAATCCTTAGATAAACCATAAAGATAAATTGTTTATATTACTAACAGATAAAAAATAATTATGCTTTTTAACTATTTCCATATGGTTTGATATTACAAACAAGAAATGCAATTAAAAGATACAAGATAAATAAAACAGGTAGAGAGGATAGAAGCTTACTCCCATGGGACATCTCCCACAAGCATCCAGTCACCGTCCTTATCCTCGTAAGTGAGCACATACTCCGATCCATGCAGAAGATCCCTCAACTTGCTTTCACTCAGAATTTCCCTCCCTGGAGCTCCATGGGATCCATATTGACCTGAAATCATTACAAAACTGTAGTAACTAGATCCGTGCCAACATAAGGTGTTTCTCTCAACTGAATATAGTAGGGTACAACTCAGAATACATCCTCTCAACTCAATTCAACAAATGCCTTCAAAATTACTAAGTAGACCACATCCGTCATATAATCACAAAATTGAGACTCTAAAAATAGCTCACCTATGGTAAAACAGCTGAACATCTTCTCAAGGGCAGAAGAAAGTTCTTGATATGCAGAGTAATTTCTCAGATCTACCTTCCTGAGATAAGGAGCACCATCCATGCTGACCTTGACAAAAAGAGCACCAGGACCTGGCTTTCCATCAACTTCATCATTGTTCTTTGAATTGGTAGCCAATGTATTCTTCCTATATGATCTAATTGGAGGCCAACCAACAACCTGTGCCCTATTATGGATGAAAGATTAGTAACCACAGTCACAAATAAGTAAAAACCTCTCTTCATTTTATGTCTCTACTGTAAAAGTTTGAAATCTCTCTTTCTAGTAATTTGCACTTACTTGGCTGCAGGCGCACTGCTGTTGTTGTTAGAAGCAGTCATCTGGTTATGGTTAGTTCCATTGGTTGCTCGTGGCCGTTCCTGTATCGCTTTTGTTGGCACCTCTTTCATTATGACTGGTTGAGTACCAGAAGGCCTGGATGATAACATTACATTTATCCCTGAATTACCAGAAAGCTTCCCTTGTCCAGCAGATTGTGGAGATTCAGAATCAGGCCCAGCAGCATGAAACATCCAATTTCCTTCAGTAAATACAGAACCTTTAATCTCTGAGAACCCATCCATTGTGTCAGAGAACCCTCTTTTGTTCCCTGAAACAACAGTCTTCTGTGATGACGTGCAGATTCCATCCTTTGAAGGAAGGAAAGGAAACAGCGGCTTCTCATCAAGTTTCCCCGAGCTCAGCAAGCAAAGCTCCGGTTCTCTTTCAGGGGATTGGGATCCAGGAAGACCAAGCCTCAACTCTGTAGCCTTTAAATTCAGATTGCTCTTATTCTCCACTGACAAGCTCGAGACTGCAGAGCTGTCCACTGAAGAACAATCTGACAATCCCAGGTAATTACGTTCTTTGAAACCCAAGCTGTTCTGGGAGATACAGTCCATAGAGGCTGGAGAAGCCATTAAAGAGACATTGCTTGGTCCATCACCCTCAACACCAAGCAGCGGTGGAGACATCAGACTCCAAAATATTTAGAATTCCTTCTTAACCTGCTCAAAATTTAAAATAACTTCATTTTCTTGAACCAAATCAAATCCATTTTCCTTCGCCTGGAAAAAAATTCTTTACCCACGTTCAAAGTGGAGAAAACTGAGAATGAAACAAAATAAATTCTGTATCTCATTACATTATGTAATTTTAGTTCCTAAAAAATGGGGGAAAAAAAAAATCAACGCAACTACACCAAGTAACTGAATTGGCCTTAGTTAATTTTCTTGGGTCCCAAATGAAGAAAAACCTAAAGACTTAAAATTTTTCTTTCGGTCCTTTCCCTACATTTCCTTGGCAGTCAAATAGAGCATTACGATTAATAAAAATACAGGGAAAAATAGAAAAGATCAAAAAAGGTGAAAAATCATTACTTTGATGGGGCAGGAAAACAAATCTATTCTAACACAAATAACACATGCTTGAATTAAACAAGTTAAGTTGATTCAAGCAGACAAAAAAATGCTAACAAGGTTGAAAGGTTCCTAATTATACATCATCATTCGCTTCTACTTCCACAAAACAACATAAAACTATAATGGCTTGTTTGTTTGGACAGAATCGGGATGGAATGGAATGAGATTTCAATGATAAGCATGGCTAGTAACTATTGAAATTTCATTTCATTCCATTCCGATACAAATGAGTTCCTAACATTGTTGAAAAATATAGTAAAAATAACCTAAACTGGAATCAGATACGTGTTATGAACAATCTCAAGATTGTCAAACGGGGTAGAAGATGTCTCGGGCACGCACAAAAAAACATACATCCAAAGACAGATCTACAGTCAGATTTTCAACTAAGGTCAATAAATATGAAACAGTCAACAGGACCAGCAAGAGCGCGAAACCAGGCTGATTTACCCAATTGAAGCACCAAAGAAAAATTAAAATTGATAAAATTGGATTTAAAATTTGTTAATTAAATTATTAAAAAATAAAAATAAAAATAAAAGTCCTCCCCAAAAAGAAAACATGATACAAAAGCCCCTAATCTAAATGAAATTTTATATATATATATATATATATATATATATATATAAGAAAAAACTATTCATTGTTGTAACATTTTCTGTTTGGTAGCCGAGAAACTGGAAGGAAAATTAAAGGAAAATTGAAACCTTAAAACTATTCGTTATTTTGGTTTTTAAGAAAACGAAATGATAAAGTCAACCAAATCCTGCGCAATTATTTGGATGCGTTAAGTTTGGGTTTTTCGTTTGCGTTTCCGTTTCCTACGGAAACTATGAAGCAGAAAATGTATAAAACCTCAAAAAGGTTTCCTTTTATTTTCCTCGGTTTTCTCGGGAGCCAAAACAGATTTAAAGATGATAAAACGTTTCAGCATCTTCCGTTAGAAACTGAAACGAAAAAAAAAAAAAAAAAACAGTCAACTGAGCTGTGCAAATTTATTTTCCCTGATATTCTCAACAAGCAAACAAGTTAGGAGGAAACGAACACAACGTAAATCGATTCAGGCTACAAATAACTGCAACTTAATGGATCTAAAGATGACAAAAATGCTCAGCATCACCGAAGAAAAATAAAATAAATAAATAAATAAACAGTAACATTTACGTAAAGATTACAACAAAAACCAAGGCTCCGTTTGTATCAACGGTATTTTTTTTTTCCCAAGAATGAAAATATTTTTCAGAAGTAAACAGATTCTCGTTTCCAGAACCTAATTAAAGACACATCATGAACTCCTCAAGCTTCATGGTAAAATGAATTGAGACTCTAACAAAACACAAAAAAAAATACAAAACAACTTTTCCCGGAAAATTTTTTGCAGGAAATGTTTTCAATCGAAAGAGAAGGAGCCTCGAAGGTATCAAATGAAACAAAACACGCAACACCTGAAGATCTCAGCGTAAAATCTCGATTTTCAGCTCGATACAACGAAGACAAACACTGCGAAACATCAAAAGCTATAGATTCAAAAACACATACCTGAAAGAAAGATCGATTGACGCTTTGAAATTCAACGGGAAAAATGTACCAAACGCAGGATACCAAAAAGCAGACAGCCAGATAGAGAGAGCGAGAGAGAGAGAACTCAGGGTCCTTCCATTGAGCAGAAAGCAAACAGAAGCTTTTTTCTAGGCTGTTTGTTCGCCGAGAAACTCGAAGCGGAAAATAAAAGCGAAAAGGTGGCAAAAGAGGAAATAAGAGGGAAAAGTCGTGGTATTTTTCTCCTACCCTTTTATCTACCGAAATTGGGGACCGATCGTATATATACTCGCGCCGATCTAGGTGAGGAATTTGATCGACGGCTGAGGCTTTGGCAGAGGACGAGAATCTCGGCCGTCGGATATATACACGTACAAATATAAATATCTGGCGTCGAAACTGGTGATGATGAATTTTATTTTTAATGGGGGCTGTTTGGGGAAAAAGTTGTCGTAAAGATGGTTTCTGGTTCGTGCTTTTCGAGTTCTAGGTGTAAATGTCGAATATGCCATTGATTCTTTTCAATGACGAATGTACCCTTTTTTGTGTTGTTTTAGTTTTAGTTAAAATATTATATGGTACGTCATTTTGTCGTCTTTGTTAAATTCCAATGGGGGTTTTCCCTCTATCTGTCAGAGAAATGGGGGGTTATCACAAGGATAGAGAGCGTTTACTCGCTTTCATTGATAGACACCTGTCAGATGCATCGATAGGTCCGCAGGAATTTTTTTTTTTTTTTTTTCCTATACGAAGAAGTTTTTCGAAATGTTTATTCACCTAATTAATCTCCTCTGTGTGTTTACCAAAAGAAAAAAAATCTCTTAGACACATGCGGTCTCTTGCCTTATATCAATAGAGCAATTACACAAATTTATGGGAATGACCTTAAAGAGGAGTGATAAAAATTTAGCCATTTTCCTTTGCTAATTGACGTGATAGTTAATATGATCAAAAAAGAAAAATGGTCCAGACCGATGTGAGAAAGTACATCTTAAGATAACCCGAGAAGGGATTTAATCGAAGTACGTACAAATTTGCTCAGATATTCTCCAAGGAAAAAAAAAAAAAAAAAGGTCAAGTTTTGATCATTAATAGACATTAGACGTTTACATTAATAGTATAAATAGACATTAGATGTGTATGGAGAGTGTGAGCTTGAATTTTTCTTCATTGGCGTCATCGAGAGATAGAGGCTATGAGGGATTTACATAAATAGTAGTTTTGAAATGAGGAAAATTATACGTTTGTTTAGCCCAAAATATCATATTTCAAGTTATTCAATTACTATACTAATAACTCACCCTTCAGCCTTATAATTCGAATGACCCTAAAACCCTTTTACCCCAATTTTGTGCCTTGGTATCCAAAATTTTGGCAAATTAGAGTTGAGTGATACCATTAGTTTTTTATAAAGCACAAAAATAATAGGGGCAAAGAGGGATTTACATCATGAGTGATGCCATTATGGCTATTATTTTTAAATCACATTATATCATGACTTGAAATCTAATTGTAAATAAAGCAAGGGAAGATAAATATTATATACATATGCTAATTTTCTTATATTCGACGACAATCAATGTAGATATATGACAAACATAAACAACGTTATGTATATATGTATGTCGTCGAGCACTTATACATATATAAGAGGATATTTAAACCTTTAACTCCACTAACCTCCTAAATATTCCCTTCGTCCCATAAAATAAGTTAAGTTTGACAAATCACGAATTTAAGAAAATATCATTATTGTATTAATTTGTATTAATTAAACTTTATTTTTTCAAAAGTACCTTCAATTTTTTTGTATTGGGTTTTATGTTAAAAGTTATCAGTGAAATAACAAAGGGTATTGTAGAAAACTTATAAAAATAATAATTTAACTTTTTAAAAATGAGCAAACATTTAAAATAAAAAAAAGTTACAAATATGATCTATTTTAATAGGAACATAGGGAACACAAAATAAGGTAATCGCTCATTTTATATAAATTAAAATTTGAAAGGATTCAGATTATAATTAATTTTAGAAATAAAGCTGAAGATTTGGTGCAACTTGTAAAGTGGAGAAAAAAGAGCGAAAAAGGGATATGGGTATTGAAATTGAGTTAAAAGGGCAAGTGCAAAAGTGGAAATGAGGTGGAGGAATAAGGAGTGGGTGTAAGTCACGTAAGGAGCATTAATTGGAGAGGGATGAAGATGGGGGACAGAGGAAAACAGGGGGAACAACTGTGATGGGGAGACAAGAAAGCGGCATTTGAAGTTGTTTTGCCGGGTGGTGACCGGGACATCTAACCTCCACCCTGCCTCTCTCTCTCTCCTTCACTTTCTTTTCCATCATTACCCCTCCCCCTCTTTCTCTCTCTACTCAATTGTTTGGTATATATATATATATATATATACACGAGTATGTAAGATGGTTATCATAAACGTCATAAAAAAAATAAAAATAAAAAAAATCATTTAAAGGATATAAAATTCACTAAAATTATTCAAAATAATGTTTTTAAATAGACAAGACGGTTTATTTTCATAAAAATCTTTTATATCTTTTATAAGATTTTGAGAAGTTTTAAAATTTAAAGTGAGAAATTTTTGTCATGCCAATAGTTGACCCCATACATACATACATATATATATTTGTAGAGAGAGAGAGAGAGAGAGAGAGATTAATAGGGTAGCAATTGAAATGGTTGCCTCAATTCCTAAGGCCCCAACCCATTAATTGAAAAGCCCTAGCTATAAATGGCCTCAGTTTAAATTTTGACTTAGGATCCCATTTTAGAAGGTCTCATTTTAATTTTTAACCTCAAGCCACAATTTATATTAGGTTGCTCATGATGCAAGAAATTAAATTTTTAAATTAAATGTATTTGTAAGTCTTTAAGGATACAAATACATCCTATGATATTTTATTTTGGGTTATAAATACGGGTAATTGTTATTTTCTTTGTAGAAATAGAAGTAAATAAATATAATGTTTTACATTATTGATCATTGTGAAATTAGAATTATATAATATTCCCTCTATTCTTAATTAACCGTCTCCTTTGAAAAAACACGTTCTTTAAGGAAACTCTATTAAATGTTTTCACATCAACTAGATGTCGGTGTACACGCGTTACGTGTGCCAAAAAAAATCCTCATTTGAAAAAAGGATTAATGTGAGGAAAAAAAAAAAACAGTTTTTAAAATATGAGAAAAAATAAGAGTTAAGAGTTAGACAGTTGAGGGTAGTTACGGGTAGTTGTAGAGAGTAGATATAGTTTTTAGAAGTCTCTTAAAAAAGTGAAGAGAGTTTAAGATTGTTTGTAAAAATGATTATTTTAAGCCCTAAAATGTAATTGTGGATGAAGATTTTTTAGTACTTTAGTTTATACATCCAACCAAAAATACAACCCTTTTCTATAATAGTATAGATACATATGTTTTGACATTTCAATTTTGCCCTCAAGTGTACAAAATATTAGAAAAAGAAACAAAAAAACCCTTTTAAGGGTATTTTAGGAATGAAATACAAAGAATCAATGACTTTTGAAATGTGACAATAATTTTGAAACATTCCAAAAATAAAAATAGGCCACTTATTTAAAAACAAAGAGAGTACAATGTGATTAGATCTATGTTTAAGGTCTTAATCAATTTATTGTCACCTCATATATTTATAAAATAGTACATGTCGTCTTGTCATTTTTAATAGGGTGATGCCTTACCTATACATATATATATATGGTTATGTTTCCATTAGCACATGTTAGTATAAGTTATATCACTATTATATATTGGAGGTTGTATTCATTATATTGGTCTAATGTACCTCATATCCCACCAATGCACAAGGTATAACTCTTTTATGTGGATGTTAATATAAGATATATCAGTACGTCCTTACCTAATCATCATATATATATATATATGATAATAATTGGGTGAGTTTGTAAAATTTATTCTAAGATTATAACTCTTGCATACATAGAATGGATTAAATGGTATATTAGGTCAATGCAAATGATACAATCTCAATGCAATACATGGTAGCAATATAAATTATATATCAACATTTACTCAATTGATCTGAACTATATATATATATATATATATATAATAGTAAATTATATATAAAAGAATAGGAAAAAAACTGATGAGAACACCTTCAACGATATATTGACAAGCTTTCTATTATTTCAAGGATACTATACACATTTCAACAAAGACACCTTGACTTTGGGATGGGTAACCCTGTAAAAGTTTTTCGATCACATACAATTTTTATTTTAATTTTTATTTTTATTTTTTGGTTTATATCGGAAAGACTAAGTGATAAACCTCTCGTATCTCCCTCCATTCAGATACCATTAAGTTACTGAGGTTTGGTGTCTAATACAAATTTTATCATGAAATGTGAGATGATTCAAATATATACTTGGATAAAAATATAATACTCTCTAATATTCCGTACTAATTATTTCGATCTGTCAACTTTGTTTGGCACTTGGGGTTTTATTTTAACCTAAATTGTTTTCACTAGGTTTGTACTAGTGGGACAAGTTGGGTTTGACATATAAATACGGTGATCGACCAAGCTTAAAAGAAGGTTAGCTCATAGTAATAAAATAGAGGGGTGCCTCATGGTAGACGGACTTGGTATAATAATAGTATCGGAAGTCCATGGTCTCAGCAATCATCATTAACTGCCACTATTAAAAATGAAAAAATAAATAAAAATAAAAAGCCATCATTAACTGCCTTTGCAAAAAATTAAAATAAACTCGCACGCTTGGGCACACACTCAATTCATTTCACCATATGGTAGGTATCTCACATGCACATGCGTCATATTCCCTCACATCAACCCCACGTCACCTACACCTAATCAGTGGCAGCCTAGCTACCGTCCGATCACAGATCGAAGCCATGTGATGATGCATGGCATGTATGCATGTTATGATGGGAAGAAAGAGGAATTTAACATTAAATATGAATTAAATAGATTCGTGGGGCTCTTTGCTTTAAGGCCACAGATATTGCGGGCCTGTGCCACGACAAAGGGACCCAATGCCGGGCGACCTCCGCTTTTGCCGGTGGCTTTTGAGAAATATTTAACCATGGTTAAGAGATGACCGAGTAGTGGGGTTAAGCCCGACCCCAGCTCCGAAGAGTACAGTTTTATCTGTGGCCCTGACTGACAGGTATGGTTGCCATTGAAGGTCAATTGCTTCATAGCAGTCTAACACGCGCTCATCTGAGAGCTCACGTGTGAGAGGTATGGATGTGGATGTATCTTGGTACGGTTCCCTTTTGTTTTCTACTACATAGAAACTTTTTGATCGGGGAAAAATTTTGTTTGAGCAGAGCAGTGTTACCCTCACCGCAACATTTACATTTGTTTTTATTTATTTATTTATGTATTTATTCAATGTCTCTCTCACAAGGGTGAGGTTCGCAGTTATGTGATTGACTCGTACACATTTTCTTTAAGAGACTGTAAAAACGATAGACAATAATATTATTTTTTAAGATTGAATTTGGCTAATTATTGAAAATACAGTTGTTAGTAAGTGGATCAGTCATTGGCCCATTTCTGTGATCGGTTCGCAAAAATCACCTCATCCGACTAATGGTTAAATTGGTTGACTTATTACCTTGATTGCAACATTTACAACATTTTTTTTTTCCCAATGTCTTCCTTAGAAGGATGAGATTTGTAGCTATGCGTTTGACTCATATGCATTTTTACTTAGGAGACGTTGAATTATTTTTTTTAAGATTGAATTTGGTTGATTATTGAGAGTACAGTTGTTAAAACTGGATCGGTCATTGACCCATTTATGTGGTCGGTTCACAAATGTCACTTGATTTGATCAATGGTTGAACTGGTTGACTTATTCAATTGTTATATAAACAACAACACAGTTTACATATTATTAATAATAGGGGAAATTACAATTTTATCCTTTTAACTTTCACCTTAAAATACTTTATACTCACTTAATTCCATTTTATTAATGTAAACCGAATTGATTGATTGACTAGTTCAACGATTCACCAGTCCAATTTTGTCTGATGATAATGGTTAAGAATAGTACACCACCACCACCACACACACTTTTGGAGTATCACCTACGAGCACTTTTTTACTTGGTTTAGTATCATAAGGTTGAGTGAGAAGGTAAGGATAGCAACGATTAAGGCATAGTTAGAAATTTTCACAACTCCAGCGCAAGTCAAAAGTTACAAGACGCAGGGGTGGAGCCAGCATTTATCTCTAATGGGGGCACTGTGTTATGATTATGTAAAGTGGAAAGTGTGAACTAAAAGCCTTAAAAAGCATTTTTTTGAAAAAATTACTTTTCATTAATCATTTTTCAATTTAATACTAAAAAAGGATTTTTTTTGTCAACTTATTACAAATTGACTGTAAATATACTTTAAAATGACTACTAGTTTCCTCTTTTTGGCATTATATTGAGAAATAGTTATCAAATGGTAATATTTCTCCCAAAAAATAACTTGGTTGAGCTAGTGAGTGCACGTGCGCCCAAAGGCGCCCTGACTCCGCCCATGATGAGACGTATGATATAACACTACTTTTTTCTCAATTATAGATTACACTACAAGAGTTATAAATGTTATCCGAGGAATTATAGATAGGTTTAACTACGGGCAAATAATTACTTCAAATACTGTAATATTTTTTTATAAAATCCTTTTTACCGCACATGATACACATGTGGGGCATGAAGACCCTACATTGAAAGGGTCCACATGCTAGGCTAACAACCGAATGGATATTTTTTATGACATGCTCAAAGATTTATGGTTGGTTTAAGGTAAGGTTCAAATTTCCTTTATTTCAGACCCACCCAACTAATACTACCACTGCTTTCTGTGTTTCATTGGCCCAAGCTTCATGAAAAATGGAAACCCTTATCAACTAAAGTGAAAGAGATAATGAGGATGGGACTTGTGAGCTTCCAATTGTATTAGTTCCCAAGTAGACAACACCACAGCCATGTCAAATATAGTATTAGCTAGTTTACACCCAAGTTTCCTGCCGAGATCTGGCATGAAGAACCTTGTTTTTGCATCCTTCATCTTCTCCTCTGTCCCTTCAACCACGTGAAATTGTCTCAATGTTCACAATATCAGTGAATTGGATTAACATTGGAATACTTCCGCAATCCATGAGGGATAGTTTAAGGTTTTAAAAATCTTTGATTTGTGCACCGAATTACATAAAAACACAATTTATTATTAAGCAAAGCAAAGTAGATAAAGAGGCCAACCGCATGATTTTGAATTCTTTAGGTGCCAACTTAGTTGGGATTCGAAGGCTTTTTATCGTTGCAATTGGTTTTTTGCCTTTTTTTCTAGAAGAAAAAAAGGGGGCCATTGCCAAGTGTGGTGGTAAAATCTCCGGTTTCATGATAGGAAGGCACAATTTCAAGTCTTTGAGAGCAGTTATTGTTGTATTGAAAAATAAATATCCACGGCTCAACCCAACCAGAATCCCACATACACGGTCTAATTCTTTGAACATTGGGTTTAGGGCTTCAACAGTGGCTGGACTTTAATCATGCTAATCCAAGAAATGTGAATACCGATTAGGCCTGCATATATTGCCAAATGAATATGTGCAGCCGTGCAGGCTTGAGCTCATTGAACTTTTATTTGGGCTTTGGAATTGAAGGCCTAACCCAGCCTTAAACTATATTTAAAGATCCAATGACTCTACTCTATAATGTCACTTAGACTATAACTAATAATTATTGTAAAATAAGGGGTGCCATTATTATATATATATATATATATATACTATATGGTTATGTTCCCATCAGCATGTGTTGATATAATTTATCTCAACAATCGCATTGGAGGTTGTACCTCGTGCATTAATGAGATATGAGGTACATTAGACCAATGCAAAGGGTACAACACCCTAATGCATAGTGCTGATATAACTTATATCATATCCAAATTCGAAATGACTCCTAACACAACTTAGACCCAAATTATTTATTAAAAAATAAAACCCTAAAAAACTGATTTAATATATCTAAAAACAGTTTGTGTAATGATTTATATTGACCTTAATTTATATAAGCAAATTTTAGTAAGTAATTATATATGTAAGCAAACTTTGTGAGGATAATAGGAAAAAAGAAAGTAGAAGGTACTTAAGAGTATTTTTTTATTTTTATTTTGTATGGGTTGGGTTGTTGTAACATGAGTTTGTGATACCATTACGCCAGCCCAAATCTAACAAAATTTGGTCCATCAGTTGCGGGAATGTGCAAGTGTAGTCTCTGTAGATATGCTATCATGTTTAATCCTACTCGGGCCTTGAAGAGGTTTTAACTGGGGTGGAGGGTTCCACGCCCTGGCTTAATCACTTGATTTTATTAGATTTCTCCCCATAGCAAAACAAAAAAAAATAAAATAAAATAAAAAAAAAAATTTCCCCCCTTCCCCCACCCTGAAGAGGTTATAACCGGAATTACTGCCTCAGCCTATCCTATATTCCAAATCAGAAACAATTAATCATCGTTTAATTTAAGGGTTTCCACTCTTTCAATTACCAAAAAATAAAGAGTTAAAAAGAACTAAACCTAAAGGTTCTCTAGCTCGTATTCTCATGTTGAATTGTGCGTACCGCTCTTGGAATCATTTTCTTTTGAATCCTGCTTCATTGTTAATTAGGATTTTTTGTATTAGATCAAGCATTTTAGAGGTCCTAGCTTCATAAAGACCATCTACTGATCTTTTTATTTTATTTTATTTTTTTGAAATTTTATTTTGGGCGTGGGGGAAGTTTAATATACTAGAAATACAATCATTCTAGCTTGTGAAATTAACAAGAATAAATGCTTCCACTGAAAATGTGGGATACAACGCTCACACACTTTACCATCCAACCTAGATGACATCTTCATTAAATGATCCTTAGGTGTTGCTGTTTTAAAATGTTTGAAAACATACTTGATGTTTTGTTAGACACGTGTCCAATTCCCATCCGAAGTATTGTTTCCCTTGGCCCCACTACAACATCCGGCTTCCCAGGTTTGTCCGTATGTAGTTAGAACTCAAAAGGGGTCTTTTTTATGAGTGTCCAACACTATTTTATAAGTCCATTTTAGGCATTATTTGCATCCGACCTCCAAGTATTGTCTGCTTTGACCTAGCTCAATAGCTGCTCTCACAGGTTTGTCTCTTTGGGTTTAAAACCTCAAAAACCACTTCTCCAAAAAGAAGTGTTCATCGCGTCTTGTAAGCCCACCCTATACGTCACCAACATTCAATGTGGAATGCTAACATGTTTAATTCCGCAGTGGAGCCATGCACATGAGCTTTATAAGTCAATAAAACCATAGTAAAATAGCCCATAGTTCTCCCACTATTGGAGTCAGTCTCCGGCGACGCTAGGCAAATTAGTGTGGCACTAACCTTGTCTCCCACAAATTATTGTCCCATTAAAAAGCATTAACACTGTGGTAATGTGAATACTATGCAAGCAGTGGTGTGCCACTTTTAAAGTCAATTCAGTTAGGTAAAAGGGATTAACATCTCATATTTTCAATTCAACAATCAAATCGATACGCACCACTGAGAAGTTTCTTTACAATTGCTTTCAAATTCATCTTTACTTTAAGCAATTCTTGTTGCCACGTGAATCTATTTCCAGCTTAAATTCTGTTTTTTAACTAATCATAATAATAATAATAATAATAATTTGTTGCAGGTGAAACTTGTTGCTTTTCCTTGAAAAAAATTTATAAGACGGTGACTAATGGATTGATTGATTCTTGCCACTTTTTCTTATTCCTTGGTAGTAGTAGGTCAAAGGTTTAACTCCGTCTATGTTATGCAAAGTAAATAGATAGATAAAGCCAATAAGGCTATAACTAAGATGGCCCGTCTCTCTTTTCAGGGAAAAGGTTTGAAGGAGGTTATGATTTCAACTCCTCTTTCTTTTTTTCTTTTTTTTTTTTGAAGGAATTTCAATTCCTCTCAAATGCTTGTGCATAAAGGAGAAAATGATTGTAGAAAGAGGAAGGGCTACCTTGTTGTTTAGCCCAAAAGCCTGTTGGGCTCTTCGTCAAACAAAAAGGATAGGGTAAAACAAAAAACCTACCATCTATGGCATAGTGCATCTGTGCCAAAAAAACAATGTTTTCAAGGATGAGAATTTGCTTTAACTGTTACAGGGGATAAGATCAATTGACAAGCCATCAGGAACTTATGCAGTAGTGGGCAAGTGGGCAGTACATTTTACATTCCCTTCTTGGCAAGAAACGCAGTTGTCATTTGGGTCTTGTGGATAAGACTAAAGAAGTGACCAAACAAGGATATGGAAGACATCTGTGGGGCTAAGTGAACATTAGAACTTACGGCTAGAATTGATCTGTCTTAGGCTTAAGCACTAGTTCGTTTGCTGGTGGTGGCAAATTTTACTTGAACCCACGAACCAGCGAGGTCGGTCTAATCGGGTCTGGCTACGGGTAGTGGAAAAAGATTGAGCTGCATTAAAAAAATCTCAACATGATCTGTTATCTTTCATGATTGTACAGACAAGTTGGGGTAGTTTTTGAACCTGGTCGATTTTGGCCCAACCAATTGCCCTTCTGTCAAGTCATCTTTGCTAGTGGCTGGGCCTGCTCATTAGCACATATATTGCAATGGAGAGCAAGCAGCCTGGGGGTGGAGAGTCAATTGAGCTGTTCATCATCAGTGGGGATCACATTTTATTTGTTTTGGCTTTTACAGTGTTTTCAAACAAGTCAATATCATGTGAAGAAAATACTGGTGGGGTGGTTTTGAAAAGAGAAAAGAGTGAAAGTGTCAAAATTCACAAACTTTTAGAAGCAAATTCAAATTTGAATTCCGCAAGCAAATCTTCCCAGACAGCAACTTGTGTGTGTGTGTGTTTTGTGCCTTTTGGCCGGTGCGTCCTCTTATGTACTGTTGTCTTTTCTCTACCTTCTTTCTTTTTAATCTCCGTACGTTTGAACCTTCAAGATTTTCTTCATTTTTACGACCTTGTGTATAGGAGAAAAAGGCAGGGAACTATTTTGGGATATGAGTTGAACAGAATGACCCAAAATGCTGTGTGTTACTTCCTCTGTTCTTTTCCTTCGCTGGAGGCCTGTAGCACTCTTGTACGACCCCAAAAGGCCAAAACACTCATAATTTCCACCCCAGATGGCAGATGCCCCTCTTTTGACAATATATTCCACTTTTAATCATCGGAAAAAATAATGACAATAAAAAAGGACAAGGAGACAAAAAAACCCAAAGAATGGTTTGGTGCTGGACCAGCCTGATTTACCTGAATTTGAACGGCGTGATGGCAGGGGCTTGCACCTCTTCAAAAGGGTCCACCCAGTCAAGAGGGGACCAGGCCTAGGGGCCTTAAACCCAAGATTAATCCATTCAATTACCCACCAAAAAAGAAAAAAGAAAAAAAAAAGGGTCACTGAAGTTCAATTGACCTGAAAAACCATAATTTTCCAGGTAAGGTTCATCCAAAGACAGAACTGCCCTTAATATACCAAGCTAAAGCTCTCAATTAGACAAGACATACTTGGCTTGTCTTGTTCAATTGAGTGATTAGTGAGACTTGAGCAACTACAAAGGTTTATCCCCTTTAGTCCCTTTCATAATAGGGGGGGGGGGGGGGGGGGGGGTGCGCGGGGCTTGCAGAAAGAGCGACCTTGAAGATCATTAATTGTCAGTAACAAAATACAAAATGCTTTTCGAGGCATAATTCATAACTGACCATACTACGATGACATATCAGTTGGTGGGAAGTTTCGCGGAAAGAAAAAGCCGTGGGGAAAAAGAAAAATAAAAGGCAAGGGGGGCAGCGTTTATACTGCCAGCTGGTGGGTGTTTTTCACTCTTGATAAGTTCTGCTTTCACATTTAGGGACTTCCTCTTATTTCAGAAAATATCACATAAATGCCAAGATACATGTCCCACTCTTAAATATAGAACTGTACGAGGATTTCAAGTACAAAAATTCACCGACACTTTACATGATTTAATCATAATATGTTAGTCCAAGTTTGACTTTCTATCTCATTTATAATTTTTTATTGATATTTTTTTTTTGTTAATTTTAAGTTTGGACACTTGCCTATGGAGATATTTAATTTAAATTTTTTTTATTAAACCGTATCAATATAAATGCGATAAATATAATGATACGATCCATGTTTTAATATTTATATCGGAAATGATAAGAGAAAGTGAAAAGCTCGTTAAAACTTAAAAGAGAGATTACGGGGCACCTTCATTATAAATGAACCCTTTTTTCTTTGACAATAAGGGTTTTCCAATTTTTAATCTAATTAATCTTTCAAGCATATTCATTCCTTAAATTTCAAAATAAAGTTAATTGATAGTTTGCCTCCAGAAAAGAGAAGAAAATTGAATCCTAACCCTATTACGATGTAGAAATCAATGCATCATGAGGTGTAATTCCAAACATTAAATGTTCTCGAACTTGGACGTACCCTTTCTATATATTGGCTTTTGGCTAAGATCAAGGGTTAATCCAAGGAAGCCACTAATTGATCCAACAAATCTTTGCAAAAAGAGTTCCCACCTTTTTGTTTTCATCCATTTTTTTCTAATCCATCTTTTGTGTACATTGCCCAAGCCTCCAATTAGCCGTCACCGCCAAGCAAATGGACCCCACCCTCTTCCGTACTATTGTGTACCTTTACACGTACACCATATGCCCACCCCTTTAAATTCTCTACCACCATAGCACCCTTTCTCTAACTGCCCAACACAACCCATCAATCAAAATTTATACCATATTCCTTTCCCTCTGCCTCTTCCCCCTCCTCCTCCTCCTCCTCTTCCTCCCCTACACACCACCACCCTTTGTTTCTTCCACCCCCACATGAGGGAAGGGAGAAGATCCTCTACAACAAGTGATGGAGAGTCCAGATTACGCCCCACCCCACATGGACGCATCTCGGCCGTCCTTGGGCTTCCCTCTTGGCACTGCCCTCCTCTTGATCATCATATTCAGCCTGAGTGGTATCTTCTCCTGTTGCTACCACTGGGACAAGCTCAGATCCCTCCGTCGATCTTTCTCCGAACACACGGATCCCGAGGCAGGCGGCGATCACTCACCCTCCAAGTCTAAACCCGCCTGCACGGTAAAAAAATATTCTCAAAACCCATACCAAAATAAAATTCTCCAAATCTTCAAAATTTTACAATAACACCCCCACTAATATTTTGGGTTTTAATATTTTTTTTTCAACAGGGTTTAAAGCAGAGCCAAAGCCAAAGCTTGCCAGTGATAATGCCTGGGGATCAAATCCCAAAGTTCATAGCATTGCCTTGCCCTTGTGAGCCTCCTAGGCCCGAAAATATCATTGTGGAGGTGCAAAAGCCGCCGAAGCCGCCGCGTATAGCTGTGCCTCTGTATTAGTTAAATTGACCATTTTGATGTACATATATATTATTATGCAAATTAAATTGAGTTTCCATTTTTATATTGTATTTTATAAAAAATGATTAGGTTTTACCGTCATTTTTTGCTCCATTTATGCCATGTTTGTTTTGTTGGAATGTAATGGGTGGGAATAGGAATCTGATTTCATGTTCAAAATAGTCTGGAATAGGAATGATATTGAAATAAACATTGTAAAATTAATATCATTATAATCACTACTATTGTTTGATTCCATTTCCATTTAATTACCTTATCCAAACATATTGTTTGGAATGAATTGGAATGAGATTTCATTCCATCCATTCCATTCCAACCAAACAAACATGGCCTTAAAGAGGTCAGTAGGTCAGTTTGTAAAATTGGTACCATCTCTTTTGTGATTCTTGTAATTATCCTTGGAGAGAAGAGTGAATCTAGAAAAATTACAGTTCAAAAAAATAAAAATTTTTTTTTTTTTAATGTGGTGGTTTGAGTTCCAATGCTTGGTTAATTTTTTTTTTTTAATTATCCCCCAAAAAAAAAAAGACTGGAAAAATTTTACAGGATTCTATTAAAATTAAAAACTAGACCACGGAGTGCAATTTAATGTCTTGGATTTTGATTTTTTTTAGCATGTGGTATAGTGTTTCAGTCTAATAATTATGGTTTCTTTTTTTTTTTTTTTTTTTTTTGGATAAAAGATCTAGAAATATTATAAACTGAATCACTGATACAAGTCCAAGAAAAAAAACACTAATGAAATCAGGAACTTCTTCAATCCAAACGCAGAGGTCATCGATGTTCTTTGCATGCCTAGTAAGGGCATGAGCCACCCCGTTGCCTTCACGGAAAGTGGGACTGAAAGTCACCACATTACTAAAAAAAGCCGCTTAATTCTGATGAAGTCCTGCTTACCCCTTTGGGGCTGCTGAAGACATTTAATAATTATGGTTTAATCATTCAAAAACCAGTTGAAATAATTCGCTGTTTTATTTAAAGAGCCAATTCAATTGATGAATATTGGAAAAAGGCCACTTGACTTTGAGAGAAGACTTACTATTATTTTTGCAAACTTCAGGTAACAGAAAATAATAATCTTGGCCACTTCTAACATTTCACAATTTTTTAGTAAAAAGCTGTGTGAAAAGAAAAAAGGTCAAAAAATAAAGTGAATGGCAAGTTCATGATAAATTATTGAAAAAAGGAGATTAATAACCCTATGCTACAAAAATTGAAGTAAACTTGGACTTACTAGTCCTTGAACTTAGAAATTGATGGGAAAAATATCAAAATGGGTAGAGATTGTTCCAATGCTAAAAAGTAGTGGATAGGATCTGCTCTGTCCAAGTGGTAAGTCACACATGAGTCCCATTAGTCATAAACAGCATATATGGATTCTTTCCTATACTAAAATGTCTTGAAAGGAATCATATCTAAAACTAGCACTTCTGAAACCATACTTTTTAATCTGCACCATGCAAGTTTGGGCATCCTATCTTTGAAATTTGAATTTCTCCTAAATTTTATTTGGAAAATGCGACAAATCCCTTCTTCTTTTTTTTTTTTTTTTTTTTTTTTTTTTCTTTTTCACAAAGTTCTTCCAAATGCTCACCAAGGAATGGAAACTACATGGATCCTACATGAGTGTCGGTCGGTTCCATTTCATACAAGAGATTTGGGGATACAGTCGAGTGCTATTTGTTACTAACTCCCTAACAAATAACTACTAACTTAACTAACAATGATTATTAACTATAATTATTTTCCTGTAGGCCGATCAATCTAAAATTCCCCCCATTAAAAAAGCTAAAATTTCCCCATAGAATACACATATTAGAATTGCCTTTAATTTAGACATTGTTGAGGGGTTGCTTAAAGGTAATTGCGAGCAGCCTTAGAAGTCAAGCATAGCTGCTATGTTAATGATGGCTGATAAGTGCATCAAATCCTTCTTATATAAATTGGTCGGTATGACCCTTTTTAGACCATTCAAGGCTTCAAGCTGCAAGTGCATTTTGGTATGATTTGAGTCTTGCAGCAAAGGGGAAAAAAGGCCAAAAGCCAGTTAAAATAATTATGTGGTCTGCCATGTTCTAAAAGTTTAACAAATATATTTTAGGGCAAGTATTATAAATCTTTCTTAAACTTCTAAAAGTAGGACTGAAATAACCATTTAGCTCTCATGTAAAATTGATTGGGAATCCATCATCTAATTAAATGTGATTTCACAATTTCAAGGTGGGTAGATGAAATTGTAAATGCAGAGTGATAAGCTTAGAGGAATAGTTAATACACTAATCACTATCATACTCTTTGAAGCCATGGGACATGATGAGATGGGTAAGTTTGTCATGGCCTTGAATTTTCAATGAAACAATCAAATTTATCATGAACAGTACACCAAAGAAAAGATAATTTGTGATGCAATAATTTGATATCTATGAAAAGTGGTACCATAGGAGAATGAGCAATGAAGATTGTTTTTGATCCCACACTAACTCCTCATGTCCTAATTTTCACTATTCACAAAAGTGCTGTATCCCACCCATCACCACCTTACCCAGTACTCTCACTCTGTACTCTTTCTGTAATGATGAATTGATGATGTTGTTGTTCCCAGTATACGTCACCTTTCTATTTACTTCACCTTTTTCTATATTAAGAAGCAAAACCTGGGTAATTCCCTTGCTTCTTCAAATAAAATAGAGCGAAGTAAATTCAGGATTGATATTGAACTAAAGCGACTATAATTAGCTATCCAAAATACAAGCTCATGGGCTGCTAAATTAACAAGTCTCGAAATAGATCTAACAACAGACATATTAAAATTACAAAGCATTAATCTGGCATCTAAGATAAGAGGAGTTATCATCCAAGGGGAAGGTAAAAGACCATCGCGAATGGGATCAAGAACAAAAGAGGCATCTCCTTCAAGAATAATGTTAAGTAAATTAGCAGATAAAGCTTCCTTTAACGCAAAACAAGCTGCTCTCACTTCAGCAACTAAAGAATCCAACAGACCAACTTCGGCCGTCCAAGCAAAAAAGAAAAGTCCGAGCACAATCTCTAATAATAACCCTTAGCACAGAGAATGTGTCCCTAATTGCCGCATCAAAATTAATCTTCAATTAGGAGGAGGGAGGAGGGAGGAGGGATCCATCTGGGCAAAGAAGGAGAATTGATGGGGGAGGACCCCTTACCGACAGGGGCTGTTACATTCTCATATTCTGCCCTCATTTGGTAGGGCACCCAACTACTACTATACTTTCCCATCACAACATCAACAACCACCCCCCCAAACACACACACAAAAAAGATTTAAATTTATTTTTAAAAAAATGGTCGGACTATTAAAAAATAATTACAGGTCAATGTAAATTAATATTAGCTTCTCAATAAATGACTATTAATTTAAGTAATAATGACTACTAACTATAATTTTTTTTTTTGATAACACGACTAATCTAAAATGCCCTCTGTTATTTTGCTTTTAATAAAATTTACGGAGTATATGTTTATGCATAAATATGATGAGCAAGACGACCAGTAAGTGATAGTCTTTAAAATGGAATGCATAGTGACAATAAGACAATTTTCGTGTGGAAAAGGATTGGTCAGTCGAAAATTTGGATACCCCAGAGCTCATTAGTCATTATCATTCAATGCAGAACATGGCCCAACATGCCAACCCTTTCTTTAACATGGCTTGGATTTCATTGGAGATCATTTTGACTATTTGATAAAGGTTTTTGAATAGGGCCACCCTTAGCACCTCCATCCAACGGTTGGGATCATTAATCCAAGGTCTAAGAGCAATGGATCTCATTTCAGGTTGTCCCTCATTACAACAAAAAAAATAATAGTATAGTATTACATAGATTGGCTTCATAATAAAACAATAATAAAAAAAAATCCTGACCCCTTATGTTTCCCTTTAAATTTAAGAAAAAATTAAATCAAATAAAAAGTAAGATTGTAAACGTACGGATGATAAGCACAACACCAAAAGGGACCCTTTTCTATATGAATTTCACATGCAAGGACAATAGATAGTGGGATTCTCAGTGGTCTTATCTCAAACAGTGGAGGATGATGGAACATGGCAATTTCTTGTTATGTAGAAGAGCAATTTTTTTTTTTTTTTTTTTTTTTTGGGGTGTAGTGCCAAAGTTTAATGTCTTAATCATTTGCTTAAAATAATAATTTCCATGTTAGTGGAAAGGAAAGATCATAATTTAGGGTAAAGAAAAGGGTTAGTTGGTATCTTTGATCTTGATGTTTGCTATCATTACAACAACCCAAAATCTCAAATGTAAATTCATCTTCGAAGTGGCTTGAGATTTTGTCTAGGAAATTAGTGGAAAAAAAAAATCATGAAATCATTGAGGAGTACTGTGAGATTATCGACTGACCACTTTATGCATTGAATCAACTCTTCGGTTTCCAATAGACTTCTAATGACTATAACAAGCACTAAAACAAAACAAAAATCTAATCGGCACCTTGTTTCTCGATAATCACATATTAAATAACCCTTAATATCGTCTTCCAAAGATCCTCCGTAATCTCATTCCATATGGTGCTTTATAATTGGGACCATAGAACCACTAATTTCATAGTATATGGAATATTGGAATGCACAAAGCTTTTTAAAAAAAATTACACATTCTTTTTAGCATCACGCCAGTCCTTAATTCCATCATAATCTATCAAAAAAACATTAATACTATTATTATCAACCAATGATGAAATAATAATCTTATCAGTAGCAATTTTGGGTAATCCATTCGAACATCTATATCCATGTAATTTTTTTATTTTTTATTTTTATTTAAGGAACTAGCAAGTTAACATGTTCTTATTTTTCAATCTTGAAAAAGATTTGATTAAAAAAATTAATTTTTAAAAAAATTTAATCCATTCGAACATCTATATCCATGTAATTTTTTTATTTTTTATTTTTATTTAAGGAACTAGCAAGTTAACATGTTCTTATTTTTCAATCTTGAAAAAGATTTGATTAAAAAAATTAATTTTTAAAAAATTATTTTATCTGATAGAAAATAGAAAGTTCAATTCATCCAGCTTGGCAGTGTCATGTGTCATATCAAATTGGCATGTTACCCAGTAATGGATAATAAGATTGTTACCCTATCACTGCATTTTTTTGTCTTTTTTTCCTTTTTTTTTTTAAAAAATTATTAATTATTAAAGCTTCTCCCCCTATCTCTCTCTGGGTTTGTGTCTCTCTCCTCTTCCCCCCCCCCCCCCGCCGCCCCCAAAAAAAAAAAAAAAAAAAATCATTTGATATGTGACTATGACTTAGTCCTTTGGATAAGAATACCGTTAAAGGGATAAAATCACATTTAGGAAGAGTAGTTTTTTCTTGCAACTCAAAGAGGTTGATGTTGATGGAGTGGGGTACTAAAGGCATAGGCAATCCATCATGTACTCGTTTTATGATGAGTTATAGTGGAAATCATTGTAGGAAGTTAGGCACAGACATGATAGATCTGCATTCTTTTTCTTTCTGTCATTCTCTTTTCTCTTTTTCTTATGCTTTGCGGGCTTCAAAATTTTTTTTTTTTTTGGGTTGGAGCCTTGGATGTACATAGGACCAGTGATAATCCTAATCTGTTTTAGGTGTACACATAGTGGATCAGCTGAGGATGTGTCAATGTGCATATAGTCCCAATTGGATCATTCCAAATTGCCCTCCAAAACTACATGTGGATATCTTAGTTTATGTTCGAGATTCTACTTAGGTCGTTTTCAGGATATCGATTTAATTAAGGTTAAGTGGTAGGGCAATCAATCAAGGAATTAGGTAGATAAATGTTGCTATGTTGTCATCAAATATTATAATGTGGGGTACCCATTCTAATGTTCAAAGCTTCCAATCAACTTGCATGAGTGGGATGCCTACCCAAATACAATCATAGTAAATAAGATGCTTACACCATAAAATCCAAACCTAGCGTATCTTCATTGCATGGAGATGACCTCGTTCCTCTTAACAGACATGGCGTCTGTCTCTTCTGTTAGATCTTAATTTGAGAATTGTATTTATTTTATCCAAGAAAAAAGAAAAAGAAAAACATGATTAATCATTTTATATTGTTAATGGACTAATAAAATAGCTAGAAACAGTTGGTCTTTTGGGAATTTAAAACGAGACTTATCAAGGTTCGGTTCGACACAGGCACACTTTAAGCATCCAACTTAGATATAAATCATCAATAAACCCTTCTTTTGTCTCCTCTTTATTCGTTCTCTGCTACTTTTTATTTTTTGTTTTTTGCTAGGCGATTCTATCTGCTATGGTATACTATGGGCTGCATGGTTTTTCAAATAGTAACAGTTTCTTTTCATCTCATTCTATACGTACTAAAAAATAATAATATTTTGTTATTATTTTAATGTCATTAAAAAATTTAATTTTCATTTATTATTTTAATTCTACTTTTTGTTGCACATGCCCACATAAAAAAAAAAAGATTGAATCAATAGTAATAATGAATAAAATTTAATATCACACTAAAATATTGAAAAAATAATACAGAATACCTAGTATGATGAATTGATGATATGTATGTGATCAGCATTTCTCGTAGCAAACTTATGGTGGGCATGCATAGAATTTAGGCCTTGATAAAGGAGGAAAATTCCATGAGCTTGGACGCCAAAGTACAACTCTGTTTCACAACAGACTCAGGTGCGATTGACCCTCTCATTTGACAATTTCCAAAATAACTATATACATAATTGATGAAACGTATATGCAGAGGAAAAAACTAGAAAAAAAAAATTATACTACCACCATCTTTTTTGGTACTGAGGCATGCTACCTCATAAGTCAGTAGATTAGTAGAATGAAGACGGTACCCTTACAAATATTTGAATCTAAGTAGCACAGAAAATGATGCCCACACAATTTATTTTATTTTTTCCGATTCGGTAGATAAGAAAAGCTTCGTTCTGAACGGCAGAAAAAAAAAAAAAAAGAAAGAAAGAAAAAAGGATGTCACATATCTGTGGAGGAACAAACTATGCAATCATAATTCTAAAGATAGTGCATGACTAAGCATGGCACATGGGTGCATACTATTTAGGAGAAAAAACTGCATTCTTCAAGTTGGGAAGATCACTACCTTACAAAAGACCAATAGGAGAATCCAAAAATGTACGTGTGTTGCACTATCAACTTCACTGCTAGTGTGTGTGTGTGGATATATGACATGCAATAGTGCAATATGAAGGAAAGTTTGGTAGGCAATATAAGATACAGTGCCAAAATTGCATTGGCCTCTGCTTGGAGAAGACATGGAGCCTTCTAGAGGGCATAAACCGAGAGAGCACCAGCCCCTACCTTAAAACCCTCACTAGGCCTAAGCAACAAAGCCAATACCCGCATAGCGGGCGGCCTCATCCTTTCTGAGTACTATTAACAAGGTCCAAAAGGATAAAGAAAAAGGGACCAAGATTAGTAGTGTCTTGTCACTCTGAAATTTTGATGGGCCATCCTGCCATATTTCACACTTTCTTGGGGTCAATTATTAATTGTGATCTTGAGCGTTAATTGATGTGAAGTGGCATATAGTGTTATTTATGTTTTTAGGGATTTGTAAGATGAAAGGTTACTGTTATTATTATTATTTTTAATAAAAAGAGTATTTTCTTGGGAATTCCACCCTACTTGGTTTTTGGAGTATGGCTTTCTTCGACCTTGAATTTGTGGTGAAGGAGAGGCATGAGTTTAACTTCAACTCTTATCTAGTAAGAAAGTTAAAGGATGGTTCAAACCCTCGGTCAAAAAAGGGTTCAACTGGCATCATTGTTGTAAATATTATTGGACGCGCAAACATGTGACCACATGTCTAATATGTAGGTCTTACTTATCTTGTCCGTTGTCTCATATAAAAGCATTTTTTCATGCAAAATATCTCTACGAACTTCATGCCTCTAATTACCTAAGACTTGTAACAAGAAGCCCACTCAAAGGGTAGGCTTGTCTACACCATTACAATACTTGCATGACCATATGGTTTTGATCAAATAATAAGGTCTTCCAAATCATATAATCATTTCATTCTTAATTATTTGAGCATTTCTTGAGTTTTAATTGATGTGAAATATACAATGATTTTACCCGTATTTCAAAGAATTAGTTAGATCCAAAATTCAGAAGCAAAAAAGAAAAGAAAAAGAAAAAACAAAACTTAGTGGTGGTTGTGTTAATGAGTTATTGAGTTGGGTTCACAGGCCAATCAAGGAGCAAAACCCTAGGCCTGTTGGGCTTGTTATCACACGAGTGACTGAAACACTCGCACGCTTCGTATGTCTACTTGTAGTTTTAGGTACGTGTGAACGAACCCACTTTCTCCTGATTTGAATCAGTACATTTTTAATATTTTCCCTCTCTAACCTCCATTTGAAAGAAGAAGACCCAGCATATGTTCGTGAAAATGCCCAACAGAAATTCCATTATCAACGAACAACAGCCCACCCCTCTCAGGAGATCTCCGAGGCTTCAACATCGCAACAAACCCCACTGAACCACAAGATTCCAAAAACCCTAAACCCAAATCCAGAAATAAACGGGTAAACCCCTCCCCAATCTCCATTTCGGGAACACCATATTTGGATTCTCCTCTCAGCTCAACACCAAATGCTTCTCTGAAAACAGCCCATAAATATTACCCAGAAAAAGACACGAAGAACTCCAGCAAATCCAATGGTGGGTCGAAAAATTGTGCGAAATTGGGTACAGGGTCGAGAAGATCTCCGAGACTGAATAATGGGGTTGAGGGATTTTCATGTCGCCGACGATCTCCAAGGCTTTGTAATTGCGGAAACACCGATGAGAAGACAGGCAATGATAAGTCAGTAGAAGTGAGAAATGCTAAAGGGAGCGTTGATTCATGTGAACAGTTTGTGGGGAAAAGGGAAAGGAGGCTGAGGAGTAATTCTGTTGGTTCTGCGACGGTTATAGCTGAAAGAGGAGAGAGGCAGGCAAGAGACGTTAATAAAGGAGATAAAGATATTGTCGTTAAGAGGAAGAGAAAGCAAGGTGAGGAAGGCGTTGGGCATGTTCAAGGCAATGATAAGTCAGTAGAAGTGAGAAATGCTAAAGGGAGCGTTGATTCATGTGAACAGTTTGTGGGGAAAAGGGAAAGGAGGCTGAGGAGTAATTCTGTTGGTTCTGCGACCTGTTATAGCTGAAAGAGGAGAGAGGCAGGCAAGAGATGTTAACTAAAGGAGATAAAGATATTGTGGTTAAGAGGAAGAGAAAGCGAGGTGAGGAAGGCGTTGGGCATGTTCAAGGCTGGACAAAGGAACAGAAGCGAGGTGAGGAAGGTGATGGGCATGTTCGAGGATGGACTGAAGGAACAAGAAGTGGCATTGCAGAGGGCTTATATTGCTGCAAAGCCGACGCCCCAGTTCTGGAAGAAGGTTGCTAAACTGGTAATTTGATACTCTTTGATTCCTTCAATATTTAAATAATCTTGTTTTCTTGTTCTCCATGTTTATTATAAGATTTAAGATAGTACTAGATTCTGGAAAGAGAATATACAGCACTTTGAAGTCTGGCTACAAATTTGCAACTTCTATATATTAATGAAGGATTGTAGAAGCTGATTTAATGTTTGTTTGTGTGATATTGCGGTTCCTTATATAGAAAATATTTTGTTATTGTGCAACAATATAGACTAATATTGGATACAATGATGGAAGTGACCCTACTCAAGAACTTTAGTCTCGCTTACTTTTCATTTATCTCAGCAACCGTCTTTTCAGAATAATACAGTTAAAATTAATGAAACTGCTACCAAATAGTGGGGAGATAAAAGTTGTAGAATGTTTGTGAGAAGTGTTTCTAATTATAAAAACTAGTGAGACAAGTACTCCCTGATTCTAAACAGAAGAAAACTTACAAAAGAAGTAAAGAACATATCCCATTCTCATAATCATACACATACCCATGTTGATGCAGGTATATCACACATTTTGAAGTATTCATAAGCATACTAGGGATATTCTAGAATAGGCTCCGCCAAATAAGATGTAGTGAAGGTTGGCTGATATAGTTCATAGTCACAGTCTTTGGTTTCCTTATTAAATAAAAAAATAGTCAGTCTTTGGTTTGAACCAGCAGTTCATTTTGTCATTGGTGAATGGTGATGAATGAATATCAAGTGTGAGAATGTTAGCTAGTGAAACACATGGACCGTCTTCCTCCCTTCCCTTTTCTCCTCAAAAAAGGTGAATTCGCACAATCTCCTATGAAGGCCATTGTGCATGCTATTTTGTCCTTTGTACAGATTTTTTTTTCTCTTTCTTATGACATTGTGTTGTTCAAAACATTCCTTATTTCCTCCGCCTTGCTAAGCCTTGTAATAAGACTACTTTTGATGGCTGACTTGTTGAACCTTAGAAATCAGCCACAGTTTCTCATACCCCATTTAGTTCTGCTCTTTTTGGCATAAAGGAAAGGAAAAAAGAAAAAGAAAAAGAAAGAAGGGGTGGAGCTAAAGTGAAAGCAATGCATTTTTTCCTCTTGATCAGTTGGAGAAAATAATAGTAAACCAAAATGAAAGATTTAGAAATTTCAGAAAAATGAAAATCCGTATTGTGGTGATGTAGACAAGTGGCCTGGCAAGTGGCATTTCCTGTGGCATTCTAGCAACAGGTACAGCTATGTTGGTAGTGATGGTGCCTTTCCAGGCGTTGGAGGCAAGTTTTAACATTTCAGCTATTGGAGTGCCTGTTGCTAGTCAATGCCAATTTGTAGATGCTTCTGATATGGATTACTATTGGACAATCCAAAACAAAAGCAATCAATACTGTCTATATTTCTGAAATATTTATCTAAAAAAAATGACAGAGGAATTTAATAGCCCTAGATGAATTGAGTATACCTTGAATGTAGAAGGTTTTGATATAATTCTTTGTCTCGAAATGTTCAAAGCTAGGAGTAAGTGCAAAAACATACATATATATGACAGATTGCACCAGAATGAAATAATATGCATTTTTGGACGTATATATGATAGGGAAGTGATCAATTAAGTCCTCTGTGTGAGTTTGCACTTTCATTCCTCCCACAGACACTCATTTTAATTACAATTCTTACATGACATAAAAGAAAGAAAAACATCATATCAATGCTCTAATATCATTGTCATTCCTAGATCTGTTTTTTCGCCTATTACAATCTTCAGAATGTGATGTGGATTGGTTCATCTTATTGGAACCTCCACCACATCTCATATGCTCCTCTTAGTAAGATTGAATACTCCCATTAAAATTGGCTCAAGTGTTTCCTCATCTCTCTCCTCTTTTTTGTTTCATGGGTGGATAAGGTTAATCCTGGGTAGCTTGCTTAAGTAATGGTCATTAGCTGCTGTCGCCCTTGCTTGTCCCCTCCTTTAAGGAATTCCTTTGTAACAAATCCATAAAGTCCCCTAAATTGAGTTCATGGATATACCTAAGTCAGTGGGTGGACCAATGAAGGATTTTTTGGGCAGCTTATGACAAATCAAATCATAATAAATGATCGAATCCTTGAACACCATGGTTTTTAAAGTTCATCCTTCGCTTGTTACAGAGGAGGTTGGAGGTCGGAGCACAATAATATCTACAGTCACTTACCTCTACCATGTCCATCTCATCTTCGTATCTTTCACGTGGAGGCAATGGATGAGCTTTAACATTTCTTCTCCTCATGCCCACCAATGTCTTTGTCTTAACTACTTATACCAAGAAGCACTGACACTGGCATGTGACATGGTTATGACATGACACCGACACGACAAATCTGAAAAAAAGATTAGGATACGGCACAACGGAGATATGACAATAAATAAATAAATAATTATAATTTCATATGTAATTATGTATGCATAGTTGATACTTGATAGTTCCATTATGCATATAAAAAAAACGCATTAAAATCTTATTGATACCTCCCAGCTGTGTTGGATACATGTTGGTTTTCTGACATGTGTTGGACACTACATAGGTAGCTTCGGAGGAGTGTTGGTGCTTCCTAGTAGTTATATATTGTGAACATGTTGTTTCTATGTGTACATTAGCCTAGTAGAATTTCTCTTTGGCCTGTTTGGATGTGACGATCCACCTAGCATTAGTCTAATAGGCATTGGGTAACATTCTCCTTGTACTCTCACTACTTTTGGTTGACTAACTCAAGGTCATGATAATGATTTTTCACAGGTATTCCCTGGTTGGATCTACCTAAACCATCATATTACCTTAGTTATTTCAAGAGAATCATGATTTTGTCAAAAGAAATTAGTTATCAGCATCGGGGTTGGAACATGGAACCTTGGTTCGGAGAGAGAGATCTTCTAGTATAGTAGATTCCCGCAACAAAGGGCTAAACTCTACTTTGGAACTCTTCAAACACTGGGTAGGGCTTCTATAGCTTTGAAACCATCATAAAGATCATCTCCCTCTATAGCTTGAAGCATTTGATGCCATCTCAATCATCAATATATTGACCATATTGAAGAGATTAAGTAGTAATGTTTTGTGATCAATCTACATGAGAGTGAAATTAGGACATTATAGTATCAGTTTAAGTAAATTTTACAACTTTCATTAACTGAAATTGATTAGATGGTTTGAAGTTCAAGATACTTTATATTCAATCCCATTATTATGAATATTTTTTCGAGAACTGAAATTCTACCTAGATTTAATAAAAATTCACATAAGAATTAATTTTTGCAACTTTTCAAATATGTAGATGCAGTTTCTCGTTTACAATGCTTTATTCCTATGGTATTAACAGCAAGCTTATGCTCTGCTTATCAGAAAAGGAAACTGTAAACTTATATTACCATACAAAATCAATTGCAGGTACCTGGAAAGACTGCACAAGATTGCTTTGATAAAGTCCACTCTGATAACTTAACCCCACCTCAACCTCGGCCTCGTTCGAGGGCAAAAGGAACAAATTTATCATCCATGGGTTATTTCTCACTATCTGCAAGCAAATTGCTGAAACCTACAGAGCCAAAGATTAAAAGGCCAAGTTGCAATAAACAGAAGAGTCATCTTGCGCAGAAAACTGTGAGACATTTGCTACAAAAGCATTCCAATGTGGATAAACTTTATGAAGCGGATCTTTTCTCGGTTCTTGAACCCACCGTGAATCCATCTACTCAAGCTTTTCAGCAGAGTGTAATACTATCCACCCCAGAACATGCACCAGAAAAACAGGGATTGCTTCAAAAGTTCCGTGAGAGATCCTCTTCAGGCCATAAGAAGTCCCTTTCAAGATTAATTAGCTCATGTGGGACAGCCCTTGTAAGTCCCCCTGTTCTGAAGCCAGTAAAAAACAGGGCTTTACATGAGAAATATATCGACCAATTACATTGCAGGGAAGCCAAGAGAAAAGCGGCATCTGCAAAGGCATCAAAATCTGTTCCTGAACATGAGGACAGAGAGGAAGCCATGTTCAGAAATTTGATGTGCTAGATCTGTAAAAAATGCCCTGGTTTCTGATGCTAGAGATGTGATTAGTCACTTCCAACATCTACAGGCTAATCCAATGAGCAACTCTTCCGATTTCGATGACAATGATGTTGTTAATGATGATGATGATGATGAAGAAGGTGAAGATAGGACTATAACGATCCTTGTTTATTCATTCAACTTAATCAAATATATTGAGATATAATTGTTCTTCATAGTAATGAAAGCCTGCCACCTGTACTTGCTGATTAATGGATCCTGTAGATTACCATTAACCAATTCTTAGAAATCTTACTCTGTAAAATCTGCTTTTCGTTAATAAATGTGAGTCCTGCTTCTGGTGGTTTCATTCTTTGCTAATTCATAGGTGTTACAGTCTTCAGGTTGTCACATGCATGAATAGATATGATCACTTACCATTTTGATTGTGGGTTTGAAGGCAGGTTAGCTGCCTACTAGTGAAATACACAAGCTATAGACTCAAATGTGTGATATTTTGGCTTTTTTTTGACAAATTAGACACCAAGGGGTTTAATAAATGCATGAGGTTTTATGTGGGCATGAAGTTGCTTGATTATAAAGAAAGAAAAATATATTTTAGAGTTCTCTCCCATGTTTATTATGGAGACTTTCATTTGTAGTTATATTCTCATTCTTGCTTATATTATTCTTATTCCAAGTTCATAAATGGTGTTTTAGAATATAATAAGATACGCTGTATACTTGCTAGGGGTGAATTATAATATTATGATGGAATCCAACTTGCACCTGATTCAAATTTGGTTGTAATTGCAGTTGATTGATTATTTGGGTGGGGTCTCATATGATGAAGGAATAAGGAACTATGCGTTACTTTATTCATTGTATAAAAAAAATTCATCGGTTGTGAAACAGTAGATATATCCCAAGAAAAAAAAAGCTCCTTTCCAACTACCTTAAAACTATGAAAGACATCTTAATTTACCATATCCAAGGTAAAATTTCCAAGACCTCTTGTCAGGTATCTAAAACTTAGATATCTCCCGAAGTTTTTTGAAATTACACTAACCTTCTTAAAGTGGTGTGCCAATAGTCAGTTAATTGCTTCCCCTTTTAACTTTTCATGAGATAATGGCATTTGATGACTGTTTTGGCCCTTTTTTATTACAAAATTTGTCAACTTTGTGTTGGGACAAAATGGTCACCAATAATTTTATTAGATAAAGTGTCATGGCGAAGGTTACTGCAAATCAATTCAAAACCTCGCACGATGCCATGTTCTATGTGGGTCGGTTTTATTTATAGAAATTTCTGGATGGGTATACATGATAGCTTGCAAGATGGCGCGGATGAATTAGAAAACACTTGCCTGAAAGTTAAATCATTACAATTTCTCACTCGTTTACATCGTTTATTCAATAGAGTTTCAGAAATCCATTTCTTACACTTCTTACAGCAGCATTATATATTTTCCTTCTTTTTTCTACAGATACCTGCCCCGATTAACCTGCAGAGTAATGCTTGCTTTATGTCCTCAAAACTGTCATTGTTCACTTCTCCTTTTTATCACCTTCAGAAGATGGTTGTTTCTTGGTTATGAGATTACTTCCATCAAGGTTGGGAATTATGTCTGCATATATCCCTCTGAGAAAGAAGCTTGCTCTATGAATTATTTGGTCCCAAAGAATGAGAAAGAAGGTTAATAACAACAGTGCCTCTCTGAATGGCATTTGGCGATGCAGATGTGTGTGTTCCTTCTTTTATTCATTTGCAATTGTCTAGAAAATAATTTAGGAATATTGGGTAACTCAGGCCAGAGTTGGTTTAAAGATTTTTTTTTTTTTAATTAAAAAAAAAGAGCCTTTGGTTGGACACATTTTTTCTAGGATTTCATTATTTTTTGTTCTGTGTTTATTAGAAGGGCTTTTGGGTCTGTGACATCTTGAAGTACGAATATTTTGTTTTACTGCCAAAATCCACTTCATACTATCAATAATGGAATATTTACATACAAAGGTTAAAAATCAACCTACTTAGATATCCCAAACTCGAAGCAGAGTGATATGGTAAATGTGAAACAATTGGATCAAATGCCACATTTAATATTGTAAAATCTTAGCTTTGTATTGTCTGTACCAGTAGATTTTTTGGTGGCTGCTCTTCCTTGGCGCAATTCTCCCTTAGATACAACCCTTTATGAGAAATAGAATTTTGGTAGCTTGAAAATTCACCAATTTACAAATAGCATGCCTCTTCTTTAAATTATATATGCTAGTCAACATCAGATAAACTAGGTTTTTCATCTTCCAAAGTTGTTGGATAGTCAACTTGGTTGGAAAAGACACTGTATTGCTCTTGTTATATGAAAGAAATCAGTATCTGGAACTGATAATCCATTTACTGACAGCAGATTTCACTGGAAAAATAGTCTACATAGATTTCACTGATAATCCATATCTGCACCACAAACTTTGCAAATGAAGAATTGGGGTACAACTGACATGTTGAAATTATCTTCATGCGTCGTTCATCAATGGTGTTTTAGATATTAATAGAAGATTCAGATACACAAGGTCAGTCGGTCACACTATCCTTTACAATCTAAAATTCCAATAATTTTTGTTTATGGGTTACATTTGATATAGCAATAAGAAATTAACTATTACTTGTTTAAGCTCACAGAGAAGCTAGAATATCTAAATTGTGCACACATATTACAAAGACATTGCTTCCCCATAAAATGACTCAACTAATATTAATTTATTTTCCTTAGAGGAACAAATGACCCTTAAATTGATGAACACCCACAAATTGGATCCAAGAGTACAATAGGTTTTGAGATGGGTCTGACGAATAAACGACTCTTATTTAAACGACAAGATTTATCACATTCCTCATTGCGAAATTCCTTGAAGATCAGACAAAAACATCCTCTCTTCAGGCTTTTCCTAGAGTGGCCGCATTTATTTTTCGCCATTTTTATTCTACAGACATCTCCCTCCATAACCTGCATTTCTGAATAATGCTTGCTTTATGTCTTCGCAACTTATACCTGTTTGTTGCTCCCCTACCTTACACCATTGGAAGAAAATGTAAACGCAAGCAAACATTAGATGATTTAAAGTACTCAGGGCCTTATTACAATACGAAACAAGAGCACTCAAAGCCTGTTGTTTGGATCTAACAATTATCCCTAAAATTAAATTTTTGCTCAATACAGATGGATCTTGAATATATAAGCTATATCATAAAGCTAGGCAGAGCGAGAATTAGCAATTCCTACCTATAGATGTGTGAGTTCAAATTCTTGCATGTCATGGCAATTGAGGTGTTTCATGAAATTTGTGATTCCCAAATATCTTGTCAATGAATGATCAAAGCTTATGTCAATGTTAGGACTTTAGAATTAATTCTCATCCTGAATTCCTAAGTAATGAAAAGGCCCTTACGGTATATAAAAACAAGCAATAAAGATCAACAGACCTACCTCAGAACAAGAAGCTTGCATTGAAAAATCATTGAAACAACTTATAACACACTGTTGAATTTCAAGGCCCAGTGCTTCTAATGTGTTCACTGTTGTGAGCAACAATCCTGGCTTCGCTGCACAACAAATCTCGATCCGGGTATCTATGTTTCTCCTTTCCACATCAAACTGCAAAATCATAGTAACAGAATTTTCAGTTTCAATCTTGGGGTATTGAATTCATGTCAATTTAAGCGTCTTAATGGGTAATTAGAGCAGAAACCATACCTTGGGGGAATTTCTCACCTAGTACTTCATTTGGCTTTAGCTCCTTCAACATGCCCACTAAATTCATTTGATTGGTACCCACGTCCAGTTCATCTTCTTTCAATTTGTTGATTCTTTCGAGGAGCTCTTTCATATAATCTATGGTGTCTCCAAGTATAGATGTTCTGTCCATCTGCTAATATCCACATTCTTCAATTAATAATAGAACCCAAAACAAGCAAATTGGAAAACCAAAATATGCCACTATGTGAACAAGAATTGCACAACTCTACAAAGCAAATGAGTAGTTTTCTTTTCTTATTTTTTTAATTTTTATTTTTTGGGGGGGGGAATATAGCCCAAAGATGTCCGAACATTTGGTCTGACTATTCCCTAGGTTGAAAGCAAGGTCACCGTTGAACGCGATAAAAGGAAAATCGAGGTGTGTGACTAACCCCTTGGGAGTATGGTGAGTTGAAATTAGTACTTTCCACTTCCTACTGCATAGGTATCGGAACCAACTTAAGCTATCTCTTGGGGTCAAGCAAGTTCACTGCCTAAAAGTGTAGACGATTGGGAAATTTTGGGTGGATGGCTAGTCCCTTAAGAGTATGCTGGGTTAAAATCTAAGCTAGCTCTTGGGGTCAAGTAAGTTCGCCACTAAAAGCATAAACAATTGGAAAAATTTGGATGGATGGCTAGCCCCTTAGGAGTATGATGAGTTAAAACCAATACCTTTTGCTTCTTAAGGCATAAATACTGAAACCAACTGAAGTACCTTTTGGGTTAAGTGAATGAGTGATTTACTAAGGACCAAAAACATCATAAAAAATAAAAATAAAGAAAATGAAATGGTAGCATCAAGCTTGTGATTAGAAAGATGACTTTCAACAAACAAATAAAAAGCTCATTGATCACCTTGCTTATCTTTGGTACTATTGATCTGAGCATCGAAAGGCGATCATTCAGCCGCTTCCTTCGCCTTCTTTCTGCCATTAAATTCTTGGAAGGTTGCCCCTCCACCTTCTTAACACGATTCTTCCTCTCTCCACACACCACACCCATGTTGAAAACTGGAATGTTCGTAGATTGTTCCATCTCAACTTTACAGCTACTCTTCGTTTCTTCTGTACTAATTTGAAGATCACTGCTGAGTAGACCAAGCTCTTCAATATCTTCCGCCACTGATGGGTAATCCTCTTTGATTGGAAACGGTGATGAATCAAAATCTGGAGCTGTGAAACCATCAGCAAATGGGTAAACTTCACTGAAAGGACATTCAAAGGTAGGTTCTGTTGGTGTGGAGAATCCTACAAGTGAAGGATTTGTGGCAGCTAAAACTGGGTTCTCATCAAAACAATCAAAACTTGACCCACTAGGGAAGAACTCATTCAACCCAGTAGGAAAAGTGTTCCAAGTATCTCTTCTTAGAGCTAATAACTCTTCTAAAAGACCATGCTGAGAGAGCTCCATTCTCTCTCTCTCTCTCTCTCTCTTCTCTCTCTCTCTCTCACTTCAAGGAAATGCTAATCAGAGGAGGATGATTAATAACATGGAGTTGGCCTAGCTGATGGAATATTTATAAACATATATTATTAAAATGATTCTTTTGTTTCATAAAAAATGCATCATGGGATTATGGGTGATTCTTTTTCTTTTTGATGAGCGCTCATGGGTGATTCTTATTTGATAATAAAAGCATTATGGTATATTTTGGGGGTGAAATATATAGGAGCTAGAGCTAGAGCTAGGCTAAGATTGAAATGGAATCTGCTTTTTCTACTCTCTGTGGTCTCTCTCTTTCTATCTCTCAAGGTGATTTGAGGTCTCTTTCACCGAAATCTACAATCAGACAGAGCAAATATTTAATTCCCAAATATTTAATTCCCATACCCTGAAAGCTTTGACCCACAAATCTGTCCGAACCGAAAAGGATGGAGTTAGATCATAGACCCTGTCAGGTTCTCTCTGTATTATGTTACCTCTTTAACTATTAATTATTTAGTCACAGGAGTTCTGCAGCTCTCTCTCTCTCTCTGACATGGAAACAATGCTGACTCATGGCCCATATTTCAAGGCTTTAAACTTTGGCTTGCTGGGATTGGTTGCTGTCGTATGTTTTTTTTGTTTTTTGTTTATTTGTTTTTTTTTTTCCTTCATTCATTTACCTTATTTCTGAGCGTAGACAAATACGCCTAGTTCGTTTCAAATGGAAATTAAAAATATAAAAATTTTTGAAAAAAAAAACAGAGATTTTGCAATAACATTTATAAACTAGGCTAAATGTAGTGCAGAAGGAAGGTGACCCTTCTATGTTACCATTTTGTGGGTTTGGATGGGTTCATATGTAGGTTGTCTTCTTTCTGTGATACAATTTCCTCTTCAAATTATCATTATATTTATTAATGTTATCTTAATTATTTATCCCAAAAAAAATTGTTATCCTAGTTTATTCTCATAACAAAGGAAACATTGGAAGAAAATAAAAGTTGATAGACATTAAGGATATGAAAAATGCTTGGGAACCCATTTTGGTTTCATGTAAAAAAAATACTACTCTTTAAAATGAGTGTAGAACCTGTGGTCCTAGGAACCCTTGCTAAGTAAGAGATCTTAAGTTCAATTCCAACCACTTCCCCTCAAAGCCAATTCGATGGATTTTGTTTTATAATTACTCGGTACATGTGAGAAAGGGAGATTATATGTACCTAGAAAGATTAGTTAGGTACAAAACATCATAATCCTCTTGATATCAAAAAACTAATAATAAAATGAGTGTGAAACCCATATGACTACGTACAATACTTTTATGATACATTTTTTTTTTATATGTTATCTTAGTTTGTGTATGCTATGTGCATTTTTACCTTTTTTTTTTTTTTTTTAGGAATAAATTATGCTATAGTAGTATAGTTTTCCATACACCTTAAAACAAACATTTCCTTTCAGCTAGGGATCCTTGTGAAAAAGCTGAGTTATTACGGGAAACTCTTATACCAAGAAAAAAGAAAAGTCACTGGGGGATATGATAGTAGAAAAAGTGTAATGGTAAAACATTAATGTAAAAAGAAGAAACTCATTTTAAAGGGTTACCTAATACACTATGCATAGACAGCACTTGGAGGGCTTCTATTTCCATGTGACATTCTTACATCCTCGATGGCTTGCAACTTTTTTGAGTCACCCATTTTGGCTTGCATGGTCAGTATACATTGGTCCGTACCAATGAGTAGCAATTATGAACTGAGAAAAATTACAATGTGGGCATGCTCCTTTTCCAACTTACAAAATGTCATTTTAAAATATTACATGGTTTCGTCAGATACCAAGATCAATATTTAATTTTCTTCAACAATGCTCAATTGGAATTCTATCAACTTCAGTAGAGGCAAGACTCATTTCAACATATTTTTAATTGAATTTATACCAAGATTATTAATTCATTGCGATAAATATGATGACATGATGTATGCCATGGATTACATGTTTGAAATAAATATTTAAATATATATATATATATACATGAGAGCTTGTAATTAGAGGTATGCGACACTTTCAAGCTAGACATAACTCTTTATGATTATCTACTAACCTGTCTCTAATTATAGTTCCGTGGGCCTACTTTATTCTACAATATAAAAAAAGGAAAAAAAGAAAAATTGAACTTCCGAATGTAGTTATTGATTTTGATAACATTTTTTGGACTCTATAAGATGAATGATTAGTCATTAAAAATTTTCTATAGGATATGGGTTGCCTACCCGCATAGTTGTACCTTTTTTTTTCGTTACAATTGGAGAGATCTAACCTCCTAACATATCCTGATCCTACCCTTTTCCCTACCTTCTCTCACCACTAGGCCAATTCTAATGGTTTTTTCCTTTTTCTTTTTTGGATAATGGTTAGCCCTAGTAGCTTACAGTCACACTTTACTTTATGATACATGTGCTCTACATTTTTAAACATGGAGACATTGCATAGCTATACATGGAGAAAAACATCCAGGGATGCCATAGAATTGACGGTCAATACCAAAAACAAAACAAAAAAAAAAAAAAAAAGAAAGAAAAAGAAAACAGGCCATTATGGCATTTTTTTTTTAGTACGGGCTAAGTCACTATGTTTAACATCTGCATGTTTAGGGTACTTAATTTACCAATTATAAACCCTTGGTAGAAAACGGAAATGCATTAATTTACCAATTGTAAACCCTTGAGTAAGTTCCTTTTGATGACTAAGAACCATGTAATGTGTCTCAGATGAGGAGCTGACCACATTAACTACAAATATAATTACGTATGGCTAAACACTTGCCAAGAAAAAAAAATTATAAATGAGAAAATTTTTTTTGACACACTGAGAGTGTCATCACCTAGAGAACCTATATGGGTCACTTGCTTAATTACCGTTCAATGCTATTTTAGGGTTTGGTGAATATTTAGTTCCTGCATTATTTCAATTCAGTGAGGTTGCCGATCAAAAAAAAAAAAAAAAAAAATTAAAAATTTAAAAAAAAAAAAAGAAAAAAAGGAAAAAAGGAAAAATATTTCAGTGAGGTTATTTTTCTTTTTGGTCCGTCACCTGCGTTTTCTTGTTAATAACTCAGGCAGTAACCCTTCTTTTGGTTTTAGTTGGAATTTCATTAACTGGCTCAAACTTGGTTACCTCCAAGTTCATGTCATCTGCAATTTTTTGTTTTATTTATTTCATTAGTTAGCAATAGTCTCAAACCCCACATTCTCTTTATACCAAAAGAAAAGAAAAAGGAAGCCCTTATCCATCTTAGCCGGAAATCACCATTAGGTCACGAACTCATGATATATGAGTCATGTACTTATGTCATATAATTTTTTTTTTTCCCTCTCTTTGGACAATTGATAGAAACTATTCTTACCCGAAAACTTTCTTAATATCAATAAATTAATATCAATGGTCTTTTATGATCTTAAATCCGAAATCTCACTTTAAATAAGTGTATGAGATTGTCACTACATTATAATGCCATTTTCGTGCTACCTCCATTTAAATTTCATCAAATGTTGCTTTTAAATTATTTTACTTCTTACTTTGCCAACCAAATTAAATCCATATATAATGTGAACATAAAAGGTATATATAGGATTGTTAAATCTCTCAGTTTCAAATTTGACATTTTCTTAATTACCCCCAACCAAAAATAAAGAAATAAATAAAAATAAAATTGGAGAACTAAGTGAAGTCATTGCTAAAAAAAAAAAAAAAAAAAAAAATTATAGTCAAATGGTGCAACACCATCCAAATATATATGCAATGCATGGCATCATGCATTATTACGATCATCTATTGCTGCAAATTCTCTTTTTAAAGCATTAATGGCTGATCTTTTTATGTGCTAGCCTACACAGAGTGGGCCAGTAGGCCAGGACTGTATAATAGACAGATGAGAGCTTCCAGCTCTAAAAGCCTTCGTGCTGATGCGCACTGTCTCAATTTTTTTTTTTTTATTATCAGCAGGGAAGCATTATCTTGACGTGCATTTATGGCCTGCAGGTCTGTTCCGTTTCTTTTATATTAATAATGTACTGCAACATTAATTTTTTTCCTGTTTCCTTTACACTAAAATTCTCAAATTGCACTGAAACTGTTGTACCATGATTTCTTCAATAATTATATATCATTATTACTTTTATTTGTTTTTGCTCTTATGTATTTGTATTGTTTTATATGCATGCACAACATATTAGATGCAAATTCCATCACAGGCACCGAAGGAAGATGAAGTATGCAATTTTGCTGTTCTTCACTAATACACTGAGTGCATTATACAAGGAGGGTCCATTTTCATACCTTTTTTTTGGCTACATCCATGTCTTTTAGGACTGATTTTCACACTACTCTACTTCTTCTTCTTCTTCTTCCTCTTCCATTTCATTTTTTTTTTTTTTTTTTTTTTTCGCTTTTTTTTTCGCTTATGAAACAGTGTGGATACTGTAGGCCTAACAATAAAGTAATCATAATATATATAAAGTGGTAGAAATTAAAAGTGAAATATTAATTTGTCTTCCCAATATAAAAAATAAAAACAGTTGATTGGGCACCTACACTATAATTTACAAAAATAACAAAAATATCTCTGGAAACCACCTTTCCCTCCCTGTTCTACGAATGCCAATATTTATTAAATTAGGGCATTAGACATGTAGAGCAAATGCGTTCCAAGAATTGGAGTAAACTAGTAAAGTGAATGTCTAAATTTCTAAAATTAGTGTGCGTGGTTGTTAAATTATCTAAGTCATATTATGTGTTTGAATTTGCAAAAATAGGTTCAATTCTATGAAGATGGATTGAAGATTGAACTTCACAGTTTAATTTTGCCTGTTAAGTGACTTGAAGGCTTAGTATTTACCTTAGGTGGTTAGATGATTTTTCTAAGACTTTAGTAATCTTAAGTTAGATAATGCATGATATATCTTTGGTATGAGTTGGAATTCTTTTTAGTTCAAAATAGGTCTTATTTTCAAAAACCAAGTTTATCGATCGATTGATAAATCAATCAATGAGTATGCTGAGCACATGATCTCGAGATAATGATCAATTGGCCAATCAGCGCGGTTTATATTGTAGACTAATCGATTGATCACATCGCTGTAAGTTTGGTTCCAATGGAAGAATGGTGACTAATCAGTCAATCGAATGGACCGATTGATCAATGTCGCAGACCTGGTGAGTCTATTTTTCAAAAAAATTCCAATTTTTGTTGACATTAATATTTATTTATTTAAAAAATTTCTTACTTTGTAATTTAGCATGATATTATAGTAATTAAGACCTCTTCAAGCTACGAAATTACTAGGTTAAGCATCCCACAAAAGTTTATTGATTTCTTCATCTTTTTTTAAAGGAACTTACACTTAGAAGACCTATAATACATTTAATCATTCATGATAATTTTCTTAAAGTTCCTAGAACTTCATATCTTTGTTATCACGCAACCTAAAAGTTGCAAGTGATAATTTACATATTTGTTTGATAAAAAATTTTGGAACAAAAACAAATTTTTTTATTAGTATTGTAAAAAAGGGGACTTTTTAGCATTTTTTTGTAAGGGAATTAAAGATTAATCTGACTATTGGTAAATAATACATATCAATACAAATTACTACTAACTTTCGCACTAGATATGTAATTATTTGTCCATAACCAAACCAATTTGTAAATCCCCCTTCCTCTTTGTTTTTATTTTCTTTATTTTTTTTAATTGCAGGCTGCTTGTTGATACTTTTTTTTTGTGGCTAGCTAGGTTAAAAAAAAAAAAAAAAGCTTTTGCCAATCTCAGATATGTCGTAATTAGTATCAGAATATTAAGTATATAATAATAATAATAAATCAAACCTTTTACCCCACAAAAACACCCTAGCAGTGATGAAATGAAAAGACACGTAATCAATCAGAACACGCATCTCAAGGAGATTATGCATGGGACGAACCGACCAACCCAACAGCACGTGAATGTCTCACCTGAACTATGATAAAGAAATATTTTTATTGTACCAATAACAACAGAGTTTTGTTCCATCTTATAATAAACTAATGCGTGCATTAGGGTATAATACCTCATTGCACGTGTTACATCAATACGTTTTTCTTAGACCATGACTCTAATGATAAATAGTGGGTATAATTAATGAACACCATTTGCACTTCCAAAAAAAAAAAAAAAAAGAGGCTTGTGGGAGGTATTAAAAGAAAAACTCACAACATGATCTTGATCACATTGTATTTATCTTAGTCATATATATAAAGTCAGTTAAAAATATATTTAAAAAAAAAGAAGACTTGCCTACTTATCGGAACCTCTTCCTGACTCTACTCTTCAATTCTTATATGATCAAAGGATGTGATATTTTATGATCAAATTTTGTATGTCATACTCTTAGAAATTCCTATATTCGATCAACCGTGTATGGCATTTTCTTGTAATTTCTTTTAATATTCCTTAGAGCTTGTTCATATTACCATAAGGACATCCTCTCGATCATCCTCATAGGAGCTTTTTTTTATACTAAATTCCCTTTTTGTTCCATCCTTTAACTATGTTGGAAATTTTTACATCACACATCGTTTAAATGTTGAATTTAATTGTTGATAGGTTTGATGACCACTTCCCAAACTAATATGCCAAAAAAAAAAAAAAAAAAGGATTTTGCCCATCAATTTGTTATAAATTAACTATCAACTTGTTACAAATTGACTACCAACTTACTTTGTTTGGTATTAATTTGGGAAGTGGTCACCAAAAGGTAATTTCCTTAATTTGGATATAGCTTCATATTTTTGATTGGGCCCTTCACCTAATAATTTAAACTTTTAGGTTAGAAGCTAAACAAACTGGAATGATCTGATGATTATTTGGATTTAATATGCATGGTAATAGATTGGTAAGAAATATTGATTTCGAAAATTGAATAGGAATATAATGGATTATAGTTGGTTTCTCCCTATAATTTGGGGCATGCAACTCAAGATCATCATATTATCACACTGCATCCATTCTTCTAGTATAAATTCAATTATATAGAAATATGTTAGAAAAATACTTGCCTCATGATTAATTAGGAGGAACCTTCTCTTGACCCCCATTAACCTACCTTTGTATGTGTGATCAAACCATATGACATTTTGTGATCAAATTTGTATTTTGTACATTTGAAGATTCTTATATTCAACTAAACTATAGTGTTCGGTGATTTTTGAAATTTTTCTAACAAGAGTAGGCTATCAATTGATGTATGATTATCTAAACTTAAAACAATAATGTCCTCATAAGAAATGTGGATTTGAAAAATCATATAATAATATCGATAGATAAAGAAGAACATCAAACTTTAATCAATGCTCATAAGTAAACCACAAGAAACTCTTGAATTAACCATCCTCCATGTAGTAATAGGGGCATGTATGCATGTGCCGTAGAATACAAACAATATCCTTGGAATAGAAAGGAGAGTCCCATGAAACGGCCCTGATGGTAGCTTTCGTCCTTTTTTTTTTTTTTCACGCAATTCCAAATTTGTTAAGAAATTCCAACCAAGTTTAGTAGCCCTTTGTGTCCTTCTTTTGAAAGGATAAGCCATAATTGAACTAGGTTTTGATATTTGAACTACTGTTTGTGGACATGACCACGAGATGGAGTACGGGACACATATCGACATATATATCAATCGATGGAGATTTGATATACAATGACACATATGTATGTGTATGAAAAAACCGCGGCGTTTATTCTCCAAACCACTCCCCATACAAGGAGTGGTTTTCCCAGGAGCAGTATTATTCGTACCCTCTCTCTCTCTCTGTCTCTCTGTCTCTCTCTGATATATATGTGGTGTGATGGTATTGATAGAATGATCGATGATTTTGTTTGTACTGCAAAATCCAGGGGGCTGCCCACAATATGCTCTCCAAAACCGCTTTTCACTCGCTTTTGTCTTCATTTTTTGGTTTGGCCTTTCACTGGGGGAGGTAGGTCTCACGTCCATTTATATGAAACGTACTGCTGTTCACTGCCCTTTGGATGAAGGCACAAGTACTGGGTACGACGTCCATTCATAGCTCTATTTACATACATTCTCTCCATGACTGTCATGCTTCCAACGCTCCTTTTCAAATGATGGGTCTCAATTTTATCCCTCCCATGACCAATAATTTAAGGGAACTCTGTCTTCTTTTTTGGTACGTGGGGTAGAAAAGTTCCATTTTTCCCAAGTGTGTGTTTTCTCTTAAGTGCCATTTGAAAACAAGAAATCTTAGAGACTGCATTGAGTGGGTAATTATATATGCTTTTATAATTAATTATGATCTCCTTTTGAATTAGCATATGCTCAATTTATGTCAATTTGAGGGTCTCCTGTGTGGACTCAAGAATAGTGCATGTGTTTTGATTGCATACCTGAGTTTCAGAAGGGAGCTGGGTTAGTCAACTACACAAAAAGAAAATAAAGTTAGGCCCGATTTGATCGTCCTTGCAAATTTGAACTGTCTCAATGCTTTTTACCTATGGTCAGCCACATTCATGACTCGTGAATGGGGCTTATTATGAAAAATGGGAACTACCGACTGATGGTGAAAATTTGGAATTGTGAAATTTAAGGGGGAAAAAAAAGATTTTTTACTATACAATGTAATTTCTTTAGTTACATCATTTGTGGTTATAGTCCTAGTTTTTTTAAACAAGTCTAATTTAGATAATGGATACTGTAAATGAATCTATATCGACAACACTCGATCATATGAGTCTTTTGTTTGAGCCACATGTGCACAAAAATGTTCTCCAATTATACTCATCAGCCTTTGTGACCTAATGATAGTACCTAATTAGGAGGGTTTGGGTTTGGATAATTTTAGGTTTACAAGTTGATTCTTATCTAATATAACTCACAAAAAATAAAAAATGATCTCCAAGCTCTTATTTTGTACAATATCAGCATGCAGAACCTTAATTATGCCTTGTCCCTAAGTTGCTAACATTAGAAGACCTTTTTTTCTTCTTTTCGGGAAATTTAATAGTACCCAAGAAAAAATTGAGGTACCATAGTTACATATGGCCAGTACACATTTTGAAATAGCATGATCACATTTCAAAGTAATCAATTCACATTTTATGATAATTTGATTATATTTTATAATAACCGACCAGTGGGTTGGTACCGTACCCCATTATTTCTTGGGTTACCAAGAGAATTTCTTCCCTTCTTTCTTTTTCTTGGGTTACGAAGAGAATTTCTTCCCTTCTTTCTGGTCCAAACAAGAGAAACTTTGATTTCTTGAATTCCCCAATTGAGTGGGGTGCCACTATAACACAGTGACAATGGTGTAGCATCCTCATGATTAGTGTTCTCTGCCAACCCATCGATGGGACTTAGGCTTGAGGTTTGTCAAAATTTGAATAGTCGTGCGCAACCCATGTGTTCATTACCTTTTTTTTTTTTTTCTTTTTTTTTTTGTTTTAAAGACAGGAAGCTGTGTTGAGCACAACCCATGTTTGATCTATAAAAAATTGGAGTTGGGAGTTTGGCTAGCGGCAGCTTGCCCACTACCCACATGGCCATCTTCACAGGTTTAAGGAAATCTTCATGTCGCAAATTGGGATAGAGAATATTATTCTATTCATTTATTTCGAAAGAGAGGAAGAAAAGTACGGCCCACCATTAACATCACTTGGCTAGGTTACTGTTGTTGGGACTGATCGGAGAGGAAAAAAATTAAAAGAGGGTGTGACGTCTTTCATCAGTCCAATCAACACAAGAAAACGAGGGGACACAATGAGGCATCAAAAGACGTGATTTACAAACAGTTAAAAAGGGCTTTGTGGATGATGTAGCCTTATCAAGATTTGGGGGGTGTTAATCACGACCACGAGGGTCAAATCATCGTGTTGTGAGTGGATCGTGTTGTGATTAATGTGTGTCATACTTATTCTATCAATCTCACATGCGTGTGTATGATACTAACAATAAGAGCTTAGCTTTGTACATAATATAGTAATTTAAGATTTGGGGATATTAAACTCAGTCGCAATGGTCAAATTGTAGCATTGTGATTGATGCGTGTCATACACGCATCAATTATAATGAGACAAACTAATCGTTGCGATTGTGAGTAATTAGCACTACTCGACAAGATTTAGTGATCAATATCCTCCTTATTTCTTCGTTCATTGATCCGTTCACATGGGGCAGTTCTTGAAATGGAGAAAGAGCAACCTTACAATGATGGTTTCATTATTTGTAATTTTGGGGATAGTGTCATAACATTTTTTTTTTTTTTTTTTTTTTGGGTATAATGAGAGGATTTGAACTCTTAACTTATCCGATTCCTACTCTTTACTCCACTCACCCTCACCACTAGACTAGCCTTAATGGCTTGAAAGTGTCATTAGTAGAGTTAGTTGCATCCATAGAGCTTTAAGTGAATATGCCTAAGATAGCTACTCCAAGTGCTTGTGTAAGCAATCAAAATAACTCTATGTAATCGTAGTATTTTGCAGGGCCCATTTATAAAGAAACCAATCTCCAATCATAGAAACTTTTGGCGTATGCATGTTTAATTTTATGCTGCAACAAACGAGAAAGCACAGTTCCCTCCAAATTTAGAAGACCTAATCCTGGCTTGATTAGTAAGAGTTTTAAAAATTAGAGAGTTGATTTGAAATGGGGTTAATTGTTTCATGGTTGGTATATAATATAATGTAAACTCACTTGGTTGCTAATTAACCCCATAAAAAAAACAAATATATAGTATAAATGATCCACTCCTCTTACTAACCAACATGCATGGCAATCACAAATTAATAATTAAAAAAAGATTATTTTGTGTTTGGAATGGAGGGATTAATAGGGAATGGAAAGGAATTCAATTTTAAGCTCCAATTCCGCCGTTTGGAATGGAGGGATTTATGTAGAGAAATGAATTATAAGGGATTTTATGAGATTTCAATATATTTATTGAAAATCAGGTCCAAAAGGCAGAATTTTTAGGGAATCAGATACATTAAAAGAGTTAATTATAAGGAGAATAAAAAATCTAATTGAATTACTTCATCTAAAATTCCCTCCATACTAAATAGTACAAAGGAAAATGAGTTTTATTTCCATTATTTTATTTTCTATTAAATAAATTCTTTTTCTTCATTCTATGGTTGCCAAATACATTTGATTCTCTTTTATTTTAAACTTAAAAGGGGTTATGAATGCGTCATGTTGGTTGACGAATCAATGAAAATATTATGTATGCACCACTTTTTTAAAAACTCAAGGTTTTGAGATCGATCGCTTTTCTTCACACTAATTTTGTATCTAGCGTGGCAGCCTGGCGCGCAGCATGATCTACTAGAAAACCCTCTATATTTCAAAAACATACTCATCCCACTCACAAATCGCATAATTCTTGTTTTGTTCTTATTTGTTTCCATGGTTGTCTTTTATATATGTTCTAACGTGTCGTGGTGGATCCATTTTTCATAATATATTGACCAGAGAGCTTAAATCTATGTTATATCTTCTCTTAAAATCGTATCACATATACTACATTGGGAATACTCATGCGTGGGTGACACTTAGTCATTGTTTCAAAAATAATTTTAAAGCTCGCCTTAGGACAAGGTAGTTCAAAAACGTACACATCAAAGCTTAACAAATTATTGGCCTCATTAGACATGTGCCCGACCAAGCAAGCCATAGTCAAATGTGCGTTTTTTTGGCGCCTCTTATGCTTTTAACTCACCACACATATATGTATCATGCAACCTTCTATTAAACCTTTTGATTATTAATCCTTTGAGTTACTTATCATATATTTCTTTTGTTATTTGATTACATTTAACATTAGTCATGTGGTAGGTGCCTATATATTGAGCTTGAGCTGGTCACAATCAACTTCAAAAAAGAACTTCAAATAATCACTGGAAGAGAAGAGCTACTCATGAAATCTAGTACGATCGAGATTATCATGGATGCAATGGCTAAGGAAAAAAGTAAGGGCGTGCGGCACCTGCTTTTTGGGCGAAGTCAAAAAGGGTAGGGTCAAGAAGGGTTTTATTTAAGTGCCATGCATTATCAAAAAAAGAAAAAGGAAAAAAAGGTAGCCTGCAAATAGAAGAAGTCAAAAATGTTGTGGCAGTACTATATATTTTCCTTTTTCTTTTTCCCCACATTCATTCTCTTTTCTTGATCCCATTAGAAATCATGATGCTGGCTACTAGTAGTACGTAGTATATATATAGTTGAAGGTTCATTGCTCAAATGAGTTGGATTTTGTTTAGGACATGAATGCCTATTCAATGGGTTTTCGATAAAATTAATCACGTGATGTGCTGTCCACGAAAAACCCCAGCTAAAACATTGGACTTCCAACTATTAATTCCACCTATTTCTTGTTCTTTACGATCATGTTGTTAGCCAAATCAAGACCAAAGTTCTCTCTTTAACGAACACTAAACCTAAACCACTACCTCTTACGGTGGAGAATTTCCTAGGGTTGTAGGCATATCAAAAACCCTAGCTTAGTGCAAATCATTTGCATTAACAATTTATTCTCTTCCCTTTATCCTCTATTGATGAAACTTCCATTCTATGTTTATATTCTCATGTCAAAGTGACCCACCTCCATATACCCTAATCATCATAATTTGGAGCTTTGTCAAACTTGGGATTGTTGTTCAGTCATTTCTTTCACAGATGGCATTCGGATGGAAATTTCACGTGGGAACATATATTACAATCTGGAAAAGCTAGGTCTACTCATATATTTTTTATGATCATTGCCCACCACCTTTACTTACAGGGAATATCGACACAGATTGCTTTAATAATAAGATGCAGACTGCTGTAACACAAAAACTTTTCCATATATCCAGCATTTTTGTCAACTGATGAATGCGTGGAATTCTCATGCAGTTCTAGAATATAACAGGGATGTTTGGAGATATATGTATGAGTACTTCATGCCCTTCTGGTTATCTAGTCCCATTTGCCATCGTTTGACCTAGCTTCATTGTATGAAAATCCATGCACTTGATCTGTGCCACCATATTGCTGTGTCAGTCTTAGCAACATCTGAAACGTCTAAAGAATATTTTAGATTGTGTATAATGTTTCTGATATTAATTGTTTTGTTAAAGGCATGAATGCTTGTGAGTCGAAGCAATCCCTGAAATGATTGGGGATGAAGTCACTATAAGATTGGGAAACTAAACACCTACTCAATTAACAACATTTTCAATTAGACGTAAGTACCAGCTATATTTTGTTTGGCATTCTAAATTTTCGGTGACTTGAAAGCACCATCTAAGCACATTCACACCATGGATTCAATGCATGCTACCGAATGATGACTTAGCCAAAGGGCCTAGTGGCATGTCTTCGCAATAAGGGTGGAAGGGTCGGGTTTCAAGGCATCATGATTTCGATTTTCCTTGAGTGCATGAGTCTCCTACCTAGGGAAAAAAAAAAAAAAAATGACACTAATGATGACTTAAAAAGAAAGAAAAAAACAAAGGCGCAGCATCTAAAGTAAAAAAATATGACCATTTTTTCTTTCTATCAGCAAAATAAAACTCCATTAATATATAAAGGAAGGATACAACAGTACAAACAAACTCCACCCATAGATCACCAAACAAGCCCCAAAAATCAGTGGAATGTGACCATGCGGTGTTGATGTTATAGTCCTCAATTGTTCTCTGATTGGACTCTGGGTGGTTATAGGTACGTACCCTTCTCTTCAAGTTTGATCAAGCAGCACCACCTGTACTGGAAAAATAATAAGTTAGATTTCGCCATTAATTGAACCTATTTGATATTTAACTTAAAATGCCCAAGCCATGCTAGCTTGGTTTTGGTTCAAGTAAATTAAGCTTACATAATTAGCTTGTTTATTTATTGCTGTATGTGTGATTTATATATAAACTAACTGACTGATTTACAATGTTATTTATACTCTAATATATTTTCATATATTTTTACTATACCAATTAGAGACTTAGAATAGATTTTACATAGATTGAACGTGGTTTTCTTCATTTTTATTTTTCTTTGGTTAAATTCTTGTAACCAATTGGCTTTTTGAGTTGTGGGATTTTAGCCTTGTTCTTTACAACATTGTTTTATACCAACCTTAGAGTCAACTCAACCTGCTTAACCCATTTAACTTGTTGACATGATATCACTGCAGCTGTTACACAAAAGTTTTTCTCGAATTTATTAGGTTGGGTTCATACTCATGGGATAGGTTATCTCTAGAATTCCCATGCTTCACAAAAGCATTAGAGGCCTAAACAAGGCCCAAGAAAAGACTTCCTCTGCTAAGCCATTAACTTTGGAATGGACCTTGATTTAGTTTTGTAAGAGTCCATTATCAGCTCATAAAATCAAAGGAGTGAACAAAGGGGGCTTCTATTGGCACCCCAAGACTTGTTTTTAATCCCCTACTAATTTCATATTTTAAGGTTTTATAAAAAATATAAAAGATTTTTATGAAAATTGATAATGAGATCCTTTAGAAAACACAATTTTGAACAACTTTGTAGAAAAAAGTTTTTCCAAAATCTAAGATTTAAATGAGTTTTTTAGCCATTTATAAAACATACTGTAAATGGTCAAAAAATCCATTTAAACGATATATTTTGAAAAATCTTCCTTTATAAAGTTGTTCAAAATGATGTTTTCCAATAGATGGTGTGACCAGTTTTTATGAAAAGATTTTATATTTTTCATAAAACCTTTAAATATAAAATTTGTGGGGGATGAAAAGTAAGACTTGGGGTGCCAATGGAGGCTCCCGTGAACAAAATTATTCACCTATGCATTGTGATTAGGACCCAAAAGCAAGCCCATAAGAAACCACGTTGAGACATGCTCATGCATGTAATTTTGGAATGAGTAGTGCTATATATCCAAAATGAGACGGCATCTTGGTATTGGATCTATATATTTTTGGTTCACTATTTATATTCAAATTTCAAATTTTAAATTTATAGGTTATTATGTTGCCACATCATATGGGATGCTAAATTTAGGACAAATAGATTTTTTTTTTAATTTTGGGGAGGGAGGGGGGGGGATTAATTTACATCAAAGATAATCGAAGGAAAGAGTTCATGGCAATTAATGTGTTCATTTTGTCTTATTCCTTTATACTTCACTATGGTGGGCCGAGATGCCTCCTAATTTTTTTTTTATATAATCTAGGATAGATTCCTTAGGGCCAAAATCTCCCAAATTAGAAGCACCCAGAGAATAAAACACGCCCATTTTTGTTAGCCTGTCCACTTCAATAATTTAAAACTTGATTATAACAGACGAAGAAGGCTTGGGTAGAGTCCAAATGAAGCATTAATATCCATATTCTATGTCATGGGGTTATATATAAATTAAATAAATAAATAAAAATTATTGTAAATCGGCCGAAATTTGCGGACGCCAGGATTTTTTGTTTAATGTGTTGAACTCATTTTTGGCCGATGCTTTGTTTGTTTGTTAGAATAATGATGGGAATATTTTCCCCTCGGATTATGGGAGCACGTGTTAACTTTGAGGGACCATTTGGGCTTCTAAATGGAAATCAAGAAATTACAGTGTATTTTACGTAATATTAAAAGTACAAATCCAACACATTGAATAAATGAGACTATTTTAAAAAATTGGAGTCATCATTATTGATAATGTTATACGATCAATACCTATAAATTCATGAAATGCTAATATTTTGAATTTCAACCATAATTCTCTTGAATTTCCTTTAAGGGGATTTGTGCCTTCTATATACGGATTGGGATTTGGTGAAGTTTGGGACTTTAACTGCATGATGAAATTACCGCTGGATTGATGCCACGTGACAAGGGAGAAAAAGGGACGGTTCGGATTTGCTAGTAGTAAAACAGTTGAGACTACAAAATCTAAGACCTGCTTTGCTACCACCAAATTCGAGCCGTCCCTTCTTCTCTCTTGCCACATGACATCAATCCAGTGGTAATTTCACCATATAGTTGAAGTCCCAAACTTCACCAAATCTGGATCCTTCTATATACTATGTAAAATATCATAAAATTGTTTGATTTTCAGTTGGACACCCGAACGGGCCATGAGGAAATGATGTTGTTAGGAAAGTTGACATGTCTTAGTTGGGCCGCTCGCAGGCAGCATCAAGGGCTGGGCATCACTGGCACCCGCAAAGAAGCCCACAACAAATGGAGTTGGATTTGCAAATCTCTTAATGTGGCTGCTTTTGGGTATTGCGTTGTCACTTATTTATAATCACATCAGGTCCGGATATTGCAATCCCTTCAAGTGATTTTCTTATCCTATTGATTTTAATTTTTTTAAAGTCTAAGAAAATATAAAAGGTTTTTATAAAAATAACCGCATGGTCCACTAGAAAACATCATTTTGGTCATTTATAGCATTTATTTCATTTTTGGCTAAAGGTCCACTTAAATTATAGATTTAAAAAAAACTTTTTTTGTAAAGTTGTTTAAAATGATGTTTTCTAGTAGACTACACACGACGACTCTTCATAAAAACCTTTTATATTTTTCTAAATCTTTAAAAAATTAAAATTAGTAGGGTGGAGAGATCACTTAAAGTGATTGTAATATCTGAATCCATCCATTGTAGGTTAATTGCCCAAACACCACCCAGTTTCAACGGGTAATTTGGCAAGTTGGCCCGCTTGGATAAGCTTCAACTTTCTATTTTTTATTTTTCAAAATTAAAATGAAAATTTTTTATAATACAAAATTTAAATAATTACTTTTAAAAGTTGAGATAACAAGAATGTCTTATTACCTAAACTTTTGAGATATTATCAAAATTTTCATTTTATACTAAATAAAAAATTATATTTTATACATATTCCATCCCATATTTTACCTTCAACCCATATCCCGAAAACGGGAGACTGGTAGCTAGCCGTAACATTGGTCTGTCCAAGTCAAAGAATAGTCACATGGGAAAGAAACTTAGATGATGGGATGCAAAATTGAATCATCTAACCGGGAAGGTGGCAGCTACCTCCAATAGCCAAACCGTCAAACGGCTAATTGGCCCACTCCCTCATGCCCTCATCAAGCCAATTTCTAGCAATTTGTTGCCATGTAAATGCAAGACTAGACCTACCATAAGGTAAGTCTCATTTAATGCAACATGGATGTATATTAAAAATTCCTCCTAGCGGCATGCTTACAAGTTAAATCAAATGTGGCACAAGAGTTTTGGATGCTAAAAATTAGTTTGATTTTATATATATTTTTAAAATTTTAATTATTTATTTTTGCCTGATACGAAATTAGTGACAAAATTGTTTCGAGGAAAAAAAAAAAAAAAAGACGTGATTCTAATAGTCAATCTCATCCACTGAGACTTTCCAAAAATATTTATTATGGTTATGTGTTTAATACTTTAATCTCAATTTATTAATTCCCCTTTAATTTTTTTTTATTTTAAGTATTCTTTAGCTATAATTTTGGATAATTAATAAGTTAAGGAATAATTCAAAAAAATGGAATATGAGTCGGTAAATTTAATTTGATTTTCTTCTAATCATTACTCTGAATTTTAATGTAAACTGATTTGGAGAGCAAAAAGACCTCCAAATGAAAAAAACTCTGAGCTCTAGGGCTTGTCCTAAAATCGGTTCACTTGTGTTAATTAGATCTTCACCAACTTCTTTATCCTCACGATCGACATTTCCTGCATAGTTCTTTCAAAAATAACTTAACAAACAATTATGTGTCCGTGCACAATACTCTAATTACTCTTTAAGATGAAATAACAAGTCAGTACATTTGAGTTCCAATCTTTAATAATAGTAAATATCATGATACATGTATTGCAAGTGCATACGCAATACCTTAATTATGTTTTGGAGAGTTTGAGAGAATTATGCAATAGGATGTTATGATGCAAGTGCATATGCAATACCTTAATTATGTCTTGGAGAGTTGGAGAGAATTATGTAATAGGATGTTAGTGGAAGTTCAAATTAATATGATGGTACTTTTAGTAATTACAGAAAATTTTTGTTAGGCTCTTTCTAATATAGTAATACTCCATCTGTCTCGGTTTGTTTGGCTCATCTTAACTTAATATATGTATATTAAGTGATACAATTAATGCATTGATTGTATAATTACCTTCTAATAATAAATGTTATTCAATGTTATGATAATATAATAAAAAAAAATTTAAAAATATAAAATAATTATTTACTTTAATTCGATAGTAGACAAACATTTTAGCATATCCCAAAATGAAAAATGAATAATTTTGCTTATGGCCTTAATATGTTTGTTGAGTGAAAGTGAGCCAAACTCAATCCAATACTTTTCAGTTTTCACTCATGGTCACAACATCAATTTTGACCCAACACCAACATATATGATATTTGATGTTATATATCAACACCAGCATACCCCGTGCTTCAACCAACTTTCAAAAAGACAGAACCCCCAGATGTCAACCCGTTTCAGAATCATCTCCTTCATCCTCCTACAATCTCTCAGATTCTCCCTCACAATCTCTCAACCAGCAACCACACAATACCCACATGTCCAATTCCCATGTAAACGCCCACACAACACATATCCCTTCTGCAATACCACTCTCCCCATCAAAACCAGAGCTCAATCCCTCATCTCCCTCCTCACCCTCTCCGAAAAAATCCAACAACTCACCAATAACGCCACACCCATTTCCAGACTCGGCATCCCCGCCTACGAATGGTGGTCTGAGTCCCTCCACGGTATTGCAACCAACGGCCCAGGTGTCTCTTTCAATGGGTCTATACCATCGGCTACTAGTTTCCCACAAGTCCTCCTCACTGCAGCTTCTTTCAATAGAAGTCTATGGTTTTCGATTGCAGAAGCGGTGGCGGTGGAGGCTAGAGCAATGTACAATGTCGGGCAAGCTGGATTGACGTTTTGGGCACCGAATATTAATATTTTTAGGGACCCCAGATGGGGGAGAGGGCAGGAGACGCCAGGGGAAGATCCGGTGGTTGCGGCGGCTTACGGCGTCGATTTTGTGAGGGGGTTTGAAGGTCAGAATTCGAAGGGTGGTGCTGGTGGTGGAATTGGAGATGGGTTTGGAGGGAAGAGGGTGTTGAGAGGGGATGGTGGTGGTGGGAGTGGTGCTGGGTTGATGCTCTCTGCTTGTTGCAAGCATTTCACTGCTTATGATTTGGAGAAATGGGGGAATTTCAGTAGGTATAGCTTCAATGCTGTGGTAAGTGTCTAACGCTTGATTACACAATTTTGATCAATTTCTAGTCTTTCTCTGATCTTGGTGCTTTGTTGAACTATTATTTTGATTTATGTTTAATTATAAATTTCATAGCTTTCTATATATAGTTTCATTGCTGATAACCAGAACAGAATATTGGATTAATCAGGTAGTAGTAAGTTCCAATGTAGTAAAACAAAAAACAAAACACCGATTGAAACGGGATTTGGAAGTTTAATTCAATTGGGTTTCGGGTGTTTTAAGGTTAATTCATATTTTTTTTATTAGGTTTCAGAGCAGGATTTGGAGGACACTTATCAACCACCTTTTAGGAGTTGTATCCAACAAGGCAAAGCAAGTTGCTTAATGTGTTCCTACAATAGTGTAAATGGGATACCTGCTTGTGCAAGCGGGGATCTCTTACAGAAGGCTCGAACTGAATGGGGATTCAAAGGGTAAAATTTTTGAGAACTCTTTATTTGATAAGACATTGAAAATTAGGTGATGTTTTGATTAGAATTCTGAAAATATTTTGTTGCTTTTAAGAGCTAAAAATTAGTGCAAATTTTGGTTTCAAAAGCAAGGAAGTAATTCAAAATCTCTAATCAAACGATGCCTTAGTTTTCCAAACATGATTGATCCATATGCCTGATATGTCACCCTTTCATGGCATGAGAACAGATATATTACCTCGGACTGTGATGCTGTGGCCACAATCTATGAAAATCAAAACTATACAAAATCCCCTGAAGATGCAGTTGCTGATGTTCTTAAAGCAGGTTAATTTTTAATTTATTTTTATTATCTTACTTATTAGCATTCAAATTGGATCTTTTTATTAGTATGTAAAAATATTATCCAATGTTTATTTGTTGTAACTTTTCTGCAGGAGTGGATATCAATTGTGGAACGTATTTGCTGCGACACACTCAATCTGCAATTGATCAGGGGAAGGTGCAAGAAGAAGACATTGATAGAGCTCTTCTCAATCTGTTTTTGGTTCAACTCCGTCTTGGCCTCTTTGATGGAGACCCTGCAAAAGGGCAGTTTGGAAAGTTGGGACCTCAAAATGTTTGCACTTCAGGGCATAAGAAATTGGCACTTGAAGCAGCAAAGCAGGGAATTGTGCTTTTGAAGAATGCTAACAAGTTCCTGCCTCTAAATAAGAAAGGTGTTTCTTCATTAGCTATTATTGGCCCGGTGGCAAACGATTCAAGCAACATGGGAGGCGGCTACACAGGTTTGATATGCATATAACAATCGGTGAAGTTCACTGGGTTAATTTTGAGTTAATTTTACTTATTTTCATCATGAAATTTTTTCTAATTTTGTAGAGCCCCAAATTGTATTCCATTTTTTATTCTTATTTTAATGTCAGTTATTCAATTTTAACTTGTAAAACTTGATAATTCACCAACTGTTCAAGAGCATTGCTCATATCATGAATAATTTCAGTATTAGTGAAGAAATTCTCAAATTAATAAGTTAATGCATGCTTATCTTTTTCGTCAGAACAACCATTTGTTCCCCAGGCCATTTTTTTAAAAAATTTTGCCAAAAATTGTATCTAGCATTTTCATATTAAGTTCCAGGATTATCCCTAATGCCAAATAACTAGCAAACTCTACATTCACCACTACTCTAAAATAGTTTAGAGGTTTCTCAATTTTGTAGGAATTCCCTGCAACCCGAAGAGCCTTTTTGAGGGAGTTCAGGAATATGTAAAGAAAACATCATATGCAGCTGGTTGTTTAGATGTACCTTGCAATTCCGATGCTGGATTTGATGAAGCTGTTCTTATTGCCAAAGAAGCTGATTATGTCATTGTAGTTGCTGGGCTGGATTTGTCCCAAGAGACTGAAGATCTTGACCGCCTTAGTCTTCTACTACCTGGTAAACAGATGGCCCTTGTTTCCTCTGTTGCCGCTGTAAGTAAAAGACCATTAGTTTTGATTCTTACTGGCGGAGGACCCCTTGACGTATCATTCGCCAAAGGTGACTCCCGAATTGCGAGCATTCTCTGGATTGGTTACCCTGGTGAGGCTGGGGGGAAAGCACTTGCAGAAGTCATCTTTGGAGATTTCAATCCAGGTCAGTCTCTAAAAATTTGATTTGTTATAAAGGTGGAGGTGCTTAGACTTTGCATATAAATTCATTTCAGTTTCTTTCTAATAGAATTTTTTTTGATGAAGTAAAGTTTGTATTAATAACAAAAGGCTCAGCCCAAGTACATGAGACATATACAAGCACTAAAGCGCAAAAAAGACCCCTTTATAGCTTTGGGGAATCTAAAAAAAGTAAAAAAGAAGGTTTGTAGTTAGAAAAGCTAACAAACCACAAAAAGAGGTACTTAGTAAAAATGGACTTGAGATCAATAACCGACTTTTCAACCCCTTCAAAAGTCCTAAGGTTTCTTTCTCTCCAAATGCACCAAAAAATCGCATGGTGGGCTATTCTCCAAACCATTTGAGCCTCTTTATTACCTCCTCTAAACCACCATCCCAAAAGAAGGTCATGGTAGACGAAGGAAGAACCCAATGGACCCCAAATAAATTAAAAGTGAGCATCCAAAGACTTCTAGCCACAATGCAATGGATGAAAAGATAATCCACTGTTTCTGCCTTGTCCTTGCACAAAATACATCTATTAGGCATAGAAATACCTCTCCCAATAAGGTGATCCAAAGTCAAACATTTATCACTTCCCACCAACCAACAAAAAAAGGTCACTTTGGTCGGCACTGGGGCAATCCAAGTAATTTTTGCCAGAAGGAAAGGATCTCCATGAGGCCTTAATAAGTTGTAGAAAGATTTTACGGAGAATATCCCTTTGGAGTCCTTACGCCACACCAAAGAATCATTCTCACCCACCAAAATCTTACTATCATAGAGAGTTTGATAAAAATCTAAAACACTTTCCATTTCCCAATCATTGAAGCTTCTAGAAAAAATGACATTCCAAAAAATGTTACCATTCACCCCTTCCATATAATCCTTAACCATGGCTTCCTTGTCTAGAGCAATAACATACAAAGAATGAAACTCATCCATAAGAGTTAAATTGGAACACCAAACATCCTTCCAAAATCTCATTCTACTACTATCACCCACTTTAAAGCCAATCTCTTTCTTGAGATCATTAAGACCTTGTATAATAGCCTTCCAAAGGCTCACACCATGAGAACCTCTAACCTCCCTAGTCCACCACCCTTCACTAAAAACCCCATTTTTCCAAACCACCACACCATGCCATAAGCCTTGATCGCCTTTGCAAAACCTCCAAATCCACTTACCCATAAGAGCTTGATTAGTGTGAGAAATGGATCTAATCCCCAACCCACCCAAATGTTTTGGGAGGCACACAGTATGCCAATTCACAAGATGAAACTTTCGCTCCCCCCATTCCATTCCACAAGAAGTTTCTTTGAAGCTTTTCAATATTATTAGCCACAAAAATAGGGATTTTATGAATGGACATAAAATATATAGGAATGCTAGACAACACACTCTTAATAAGAGTCAACTTAGCTCCTTTGGAAAGGTATCCTCTTTTCCACCCACTAAGTCTCTTATCAATTTTCTCAATAACGGGATCCCAAACTTTAGTATCTTTGAAGTGGGCTCCCAAAGGAAGACCAAGATAACTAACCGGTAAAGTATTAATCTTACAACCAAGAATAGAAGCAAGAACATTAATATTATCAACCCTTCCCACCGGAATAATTTCACTCGTGCCAATATTGACTTTAAGCCCTAACACCGCTTCAAAACAAAGAAGTATCCCCCTCAAATTGTGCATTTGTTCCTCCTCAATATCACAAAAAAATAAAGCATCGTCGGCGAAAAGAAGATGTGAAACTTTACCATTTCCATACCGGCCATCACCAATCTTGAAACCCTCCACTTTGGAGTTTCCTCCAAAAATAATAACCACAAACAGAACAGAAATGAGTTCTCTCTTGAAATCTTGACATGTTCTGAAACAGACTCATTCCAAACAAAATGGGATAATCATTTTTATGTCAAATGCTGTGTAAAACAAAATGAGATAATTTCATTTCTTTGTGGTATCCTAATACCAGTGTCAATTGAATTTCTACTGCAAATTTTGATGTAAAAATTGGAAATAACAGGTGGAAGGGTGCCCATGACTTGGTATCCTGAATCATTCACCAAAGTACTCATGACCAATATGAACATGCGAGCTGATCCTTCACATGGTTATCCTGGAAGAACCTACCGATTTTACACCGGAGATCGGGTATATGGATTTGGAGAAGGCTTAAGTTATACCAATTTTACTTACAAGCTCTTGTCGGCACCAAACAAATTAGCTTTATTGGGTCCTATCAAGGCTGATTTCAGTGAGAACAGACTACACTGGAGAGGAGATACCCTTGACTTTATTCACATTGACGAGGTTGCTACTTGTGATTCATTGAGATTCTATGTGCAGATCTCTGTGATGAATGACGGAGATATGGATGGAAGCCATGTAGTGATGCTGTTTGCCAGAGTGCCAAAAATTTTCAAGGGCACTCCAGAAAAACAGCTAATCGGATTTAATCGTGTGCATACTATTTCTTACAGATCTACTAAAACAAGCATCTTAGTAGATCCTTGTAAACATCTAAGCATTGCAAATGATGAAGGAAAAAGGATATTACCCTTAGGTGATCATATCTTAATGTTAGGAGATTTAGAGCATTCTGTTTCAATCGGAACTTAATAATGACCTATAAAATTCAAATAGGTGCCCCTACATTTATGAATAAGGATTATTGGTCCTTTTTTGTTTTGTTTTGTTTGGGTTTTTTTTTTTTTTTTTTTTTTTTGTTTGTTTGTTGGGGGGGGGGGGGGGGGGGGGTGAGGATTTTGGTGATCTTGGCCAGCATTGTTGTTGTTTATTGAAACACTGTTTCATATTATTTGGAAGAAACTTCAATGTTTTTTGACGAAATTCTTGGTATAAAAAATACCTTCCTTTAATATCTGAATTCAAAAGCTTCAGGGATGTAACTTTGTGAACTCCATCAGATAGATTAGTGATGGGACCCTCTGACTTAGAAGTTAGAAGCAAGGTTGTTATCGCCATGGATGGTTTCCTGCAAAATGCAAGCAAACCCAGGAGGAATATTGCCGCACATAAATTGTTTTCTTTTCAGAACAGAGCACCAGTCTTTTAAGCTAGCAAGTAGTGGGATACAATTGCAGCTTCAGGTATATTCATGTTGCAAACAGTGCAGTTGAAAATTTTGCTTCCGTTTTCTCTTCTTAAATGTGTATGGCTCTTCTTTCCAGAGATTGGTCTCAGGATGGCTGAAATTGCTGGTGGAGCTTCCAGGGACATCTACCACTAAGAGTATTTTTGAGAACCTTGAATTGGGAGCTTCTGGAAATACAAGTAAGGGTTCAACACATGCTCTTTTTCACTTTATTTTTCTATTAAAAGAATATAGAACATCATTTTTCATTGCGAAAAGAAAAAAAAAATTCAATATTCTTCAAATAAATTCTCCCCCCCCCCCCCCCCAAAAAAAAATAAACAAATAAATAAAGGTGGTGTTTTGTCAAGCCAGACTTGAAGAGATCAGAAATTATCATGAAATGAAGATCAGCTGTCCATTCATGACATTTCACATGAGAAGCTATCCAAGTTGCACGAATAAACACAACAACAAAAGTTTATTCATCTCCATTTTGCTTAAGTTGTTTTTATCACAATTCTGCTTCCCTTTATGTATGGAGTTTCGTATGAACAAACAGAACCATTAGCGAATCGACTCCTTAGCAAATTGACTCCTTCCTTACTCCAAAGCCTATTATATATATATATATATAAAACTTTAATTATATGCGGGATATTCCGTTTGATCACGACCGTTCGTGAGCGACACATGCAGGTGCGTAAATGCGTGCATCGCTCACAAACGAATGTGATCAAATGGGATATTCTGAGATATCCCGTACATGATCAACCCTATATATATATATATATATATATATATATATATATATATATTTTAAAATTTTAATATATATGGTTCCTTGGTGGTTCTCGTACTTTATTCTAAGAAAATTATTGTTTTTTTTTTTGTTTTTTTTTTTTTTTTTTGTTTTCCAGCAGCGATTGTATTAATCAACCATATTTTTGACAATCCAAACTTTAAATATTTTCATAAATAGACCAGATTTTATTTCCCAAATTGCCAAATCTTTGCCGTCTAAATTTATTCTCGATTTTAATCCGAACACCATATCTTAATTCAAATTTGGCCTATGCACTTGACATAATAGGCTTGAATCCTTTCCCACTGTTGACAAGGTGGAATTTTTAAGGGTCTCTGGATCAAATGAGCCAAGATGAGCACGAAGTCACCAAACATGGATCAAATATGCGTTAGTGTGAGCCACAAAGTTGGCATGCATACAAGGCCGGAACTACATGGGGACAAGGGAGGGCCATGGTCCTCGCAAAACTTTGAAAAAAAATTAACACTTAATTCTAAGTTCAATGATGGTGATGGAACAAATGCCGTGGCCGGTGGGGAAGGTATTGAAGAAGAGGTTGCCGTGAGCATTAGATAAAAGAGTGGAGGAGGATTAGCTTGATTTGAGCCCAAATGCGTAAGATAGGATCATCAATTTGAAAAAGTTTACGAGTGTAGATTGGGACTTAGTTTCATGGTGAGCCTCCATCTTGATTTGAGTTCTGATACAACTTTTGTGATCGGTGGTTTCTGACAACAACTATAATAGGTTTTGCTGTATAGCTCGGTTATCCATTTCTCACTCATTGTGTCATTGTCTTGATGGAAAATGCTAGAATTTTTGTCCAGTATCTAGAGGAAATAGTTACAGATGGCAATTGTTTTTTGTTTACTTTGTCTTCATTTTTACGCTATTGGACACGTGATACCTTCACATGTCATTTAAGTTAAAGAAAAAACTATGAAGCTGTGTTTAATTAAAAATCATCATAACAATTAAAAATTAAAGATTAAAAAAAAATTAAAAATCATCATAATAATTTACAAAATGAAATCTACCAATTTTCCCATAGGTTATTTTACTTGGGAATTGGGATCCAAATTCCAAACAATAAAAAATGAAATAAATTTATCAATTTTAATTTATAGCAAAACTTGTATTGTGAAGATAAAAATTATTATTATTTAAAATATTTTTAACTTGGGCCCTGCATTTGGAGATTTCTCGTTCCGCCCCTACATGCATAATGGAGAATACGTGTATTGCATGGTATTACCAAGTGCCAACTCATACCTGTAAGTTCCAGCTATTTTTCTACTTAGAGAAAGAAGAAGAGAAAAAGAATAAAGGGTCCAGGCTTCCAGCTGCTCTTCTACTCTTCACATGATAGAAGAAATGTGTTCTTACTGTAACAGGACCCAGGCATGTCACGAGCTGCTTCTTTCCTTTATCATTTTTCTTCATAAGTTATTGGTATCAGGCCCTGGTGGGCCAAAAGGTGTTTCCCCAAAGCGTGCAACTCATCATATTTCTTGTGTACTGTTTAGAGAAAAGAAAAATAGTAAATATATATATTTTTAAAAAAAGGGAAAAATAGGGAGGCTACAGTAATCCCCCATCCTCATTGTAAGCTCTTCCTAGTTTTCCTTTACTCCTTTTTTTAATAAATAAAGAAAAAAAAAAAAACTAAGTATGTATTTGTTAATTATTAGTAGTTTAGCATAAATACAGGTTTTAAACCTAAGTCTTCAATAAAACACTGATGAGGTTTTACCACTTAATGTAAGGACATCTTCCGTTCATTTAATCGAGTTAAGGGATACAACTTTCCTCTCTTTGAGATTGAGCTGTGAGCTAAGAACATTTGGAATTGAAGTGTCACCAAATAATTGGTTCAGAATGAGGAGATACGTTGGGAAATGGTCACCAAAGAGGTAATTTCTTGTATTTGGCAATGTCTCTAATCTAGAGAAGAAAGTAGTCTCCATTTTTCCTTTTTCTTTTTTTTCTTTTTTAAAGAAAAGAAGATAAATCAAATTAAATTCAAATTTAATACAACAAATCGGATAAATACTGTTATGCTAAGTTTGTTTGGCTATAATGGAATGGATGAGAATAGAATCTGATTCTATGCTTAAATTAGTTTAGAATGAAATGAGTTTGAAACAAACATGTTATTGGGAATGAATTAAAATGTGATTCCATTTCACCCATTTCATTCCAGCCAAACAAACGTGGCCTTAGAATCTTTTAATAAAATACTCTACAAATGCCTAGGAAATTAATTTTCCCAATCCGTAGAACCCACATAATTATAACCTAGCGTAACAACACTAATAGCCAGATCCACCACAAAAAATGAGGTTTCCAGCGTCAACCAAGTTCACGATGGATGATTTCCCCATTGCTAGGAGGGTCTTGTGGCGATGGATAATTGCCCATGCCAAGTTCCCAACCCTCGTAAGGGTTAGCTTGATTTCTAATAGAATTTGCCGTTTTCGCACGACTAATATATCCATGCTTAGCAATGGTATTGGGTTATTGCTAAAACTCTAATTTCTTGCAGTGATTTGAATTTTTGATACTATATAATTTGGGTCAACTTCTATCATTTTTTTTTATAAATTGGTGGAAAACATATTACGAGATCAATTTTTAAGAAAATAATTTTCTCATTGTGAAAATGATTTTAAGGTGGTGCTTCAAATTTCATGTACGGAAGATAGACAACGAAAGGAGTATAGTCCAAGTGAACAATTTATAAAAGGAAATCAATAAATGATGAGTGGTCTGTGTTTAGGTGAACACATCGACCCAACACGCAAGAAATAATTTTTCATCCTTGAGAGAGGAGTGGAGGAGGAATCGCCCAAGTAGATATGCATGAGCTCCTCATTAGTCCATATATATCAATACTTCAAAGGAGTTGGTAGGAGAGTAGGAGGGGATAGCAATTATAAAGGAGGATGATGAAAGGCCGGTTAGGTTAATTACAAGAGGGGTGTGGCAAAACATCACATGATGTAATCATCCCATGTAATATTTCATTAGGGAGTTGGCAACTTAGAAATTAATTATTATCTCATTGTGCCTTGCCACAATAGAAGCCTATGCTTACAAGGTAAGAAAAGCTAAAATATACACATATACAACCCAAACATCAATCATATATAAGATAAAAGTGGATAGCTAGGGCAAAAAGAGTCCATTGACTCATCCTCATTATTTTTTCTAACTTCTTAACCACTCCAATAACACCACAAAAGTATTTTTTAAAAAAAGGTGAATCTGTCACGGCTCCTCGAGCCGTGCCATCATGACCATGACAACCTTATGAACCATTATTTTATTTTATTTTATCTTATTTGTGGTAATTTTGTCTTCCGATTAATTCATATATGGCACGATAGAAGCCTTCGCATGCTTGGTGTTTTAATTTATAGATTAATTATCAACATTGCAATAATGCATCCATGATTTTTTGGATAAACGTGATTTTAAGAGAAATTTGATCAGACTCACATAATAACCATGTTCTAAAACGTGATATAATATATTAATGAAACCTTTTGTCAATGTCAGCATGTTATTTGTGCGTTTTGCATTTTTAAGATGAATTCAATTTCAAAGTTTTTTTTTTATTATTATTTTTTTAAAAATGTAATTCACATGGAACTTTTTTTTTTTTTTTTTTTTTTTTTGATACACACACATTTGCCTCAATCGACTAAAGGGCAATTACTGACTGGAAGGGGCTCTGAATGGAGCTTAAGTACACTCTCTATTCCCGTTCCTAGGCCGATGTAGAACGCACACACAGGCGTTTGTTTCTTTTTTGATACACACACACATTTGTCTCAATTGGCTAACGTCGGAACTGAATAAGAGAGATAGTGCAATAGAAGCGGGACCCACAAAGCACCAACTTCCAGGCAATTGCTGACTGGAAGGGGTTCTAAATGAAGCTTAAGTACACTCCCTACTCCCGCTCCTGGCCGATGTGGGACGTACACACAAGCGTTTGTTTTTTTTTATACACACATTTGCCTCAATCGGCTAAAGGCAGAATTCACATAAAACATATTTGTTGTGCATGATTACTCAAATAGAACCTCTCTTAATAAGTTTATTAAGAGGGGACCAAGGACTCAAAAATAGTGCACCACATCATGATTAAGACAGCATCATCGTGTCTCAACCGCAGAAATTCCAAAAAAAATCCTTCAAATCAGTCTCTTGCAATACAAGTAACAGATAGGTTCCTGCCTTATTTTTTTGACAATTTGAAACAAGTTAAACCGACCATGAAATGAAATTTTCTGGGGAAAAGGCCTTCTAGTGTAATTTGATACTGGAAGACCCAGATTAAAAGGGTAAGAGTGTTATTGGCTACATCCCTAATAAGTAATCAAGTATGAGTCAGTCTCAGGGAAAAAATTGAAAATTGCATACTCTTAAGACTTTTGAATGGGTTCTTCAACTCTTGAAGCATTGTGGTTTAGTATGGCGAACGTTAATACAAATTAAGCAAGGACACACCACTGGGTACCCTTTTTTTTTTTGGTTAAATTACATTTAGTCCCCTTCTAATATCTAATAATTATAAAAACACCCCCTCTTATTTATGAAATTACACTGTCATCCCCTCTTATGATGATGAGTTTAACAGTATTAAGAAAATAGGTAAAATGACATAAATGCCCATAAATTCAAACAATGGAGACAATGAATTAGAGGTGACCTGCTGGGAGATCAATATGTTCCATGAGGTAGCTTTGTGCTTGAAAATTAATTTTTGTCAAATATTTTGTAAAATTAATTCTTTTTTTTTTTTTTGCTAAATAATCATCCATTTATTCTTCCTGCAAAAGAACTGCATGACATAAAGTAAGGTTTAAGAGCAGGAAATAAATAAATTAAGTATAAAAAAAAAGACTACAAAATAGAAGGGTAGAACAAGGCATGTTAGTCTTAGACATCAATATTGCCCCTGCAAATCACACACGAAAATAATAGATAAAAATAAAATGAATGTACCCTCAGCAATGTGTTGGTGGACCCACAACTTCTCCTCCCCTTCTTTTTTGTCTTCGCCCAAATTGCCTCGATCTCATCATAATTTTATGATTAAGTAGGTTTTTTTTTTCTTTGAAAAAAAAAAATGGATTTGATGACATGTTTTTTGGAACAAAGTAAAATTGTAATACTCTCCATTAAAATACAAGAATAAATAAAAACTATTTATTTGAAAAGGGAAGTGTAGTGTTTGGGAAGATAAAAGAAAGGAGAGGAAGGGGCAACTATCAGTAAGAATATGAGGGTAATTTGGTATTTTAAAAAAATTTAAGTGTGACATCATTAGAACAAGATGGAGTTATAATCGGTTGTTATGATGAGGGGTGTCTTTGTAATTTAATTACTAAAGTAGGGAGTTGTAGTGTAATTTCAAAAAAAAGAGGAGGCACTTCCTCTCTTTACCCTTTTTTTTTTTTTTTTTTTTTTTTTTTTTGGGGGGGGTTTTGTTGGATAAAATCAATGCTCAATTCATGTCAATGTCATGATCTACACATGCAGCACATTTATTTGGAAGACTTTTATTTTCTACTTGTCCACCTTCGAAAGCAAGCCTTTGCCTTTTTTTCAAGAGAAGATGACTTGTATGGATAGAGACAAAGTGAAGCACAACCTTCAAAAAATTTGAGCGGCAAATGGAATACCCTTTTTTATCAACCTCCTGTGATAGGGTACGGCTATTTACATAATGATTTTTTTTTTTTACACATCATTTTATGAATTTTTTTTTCTACTTTTCTATCATCGAGTTAAATGACATAAGGATAAAGTGATTCAACTAAAAATAAAAATTTACCTTAGACACCCATTACATATAATCATAATCATAGTAACCATGAAAACTCTCTCATTTTAAAACTCTTACACTCTCTATTCATAAATCCTTATTCCATCTCTCACAAACACCTTAATTTTAATTAATGTTCGTATTTCTTACGTTTTTTTCAGCAATAGACGAACAAATAGTCAATTCGAATGTTGCTAGTTATGAAAAGATGTGTTTTTTCTCATTAAAAATTATTGAGTATTATTTGTAAATCGCATTTTGTTCAGGTCTAATATACCAAGCAAACCTAAAATGTTTAGATTGTTTCAATCAAACATTTTAAAATTGTTCGGGACATACTAATTAATTTTTTTTATTTTTATTTTTGCAATTGTTCAATCACAATGTATTAAACAAATACAATATGTCTAGCTCAAATGTATTAAACTTTTTTCCTTATTAAAAGACCTTAAGTTTCGTTGGTAAATCACGGTTAGTTCAGACTTAGTATACCAAACAAATCTAAAATATTCATCATGTTTCTACTGAACATTTTGACATTGTTTATGATATACTAATTAAATTTTTTTACAATTGTTCAATCATAATATACTAAATAAATATAATATGTTTAGTTCAAATGTACCCAACATTTTAGTATTAGGGTTAGTGTTAGTTTAGGTATTATAAAGTGTGTATAAAATAGAAGTGTGATTTTAAATTTAAAAGTGTATGTACAAAATAAATGTGTGTAAAACAAAAAACATAGTGTTTATGATAAAATGGCTTTAATTGAAATTTTGAAAAATGGTCATCATAAAAATTAACTTCACAAATTTTACAAAATATAATTTGTCAACGGACCAAACCAAGATAAATCCATGTGCCAACCTCCATTGTAAGTACCCACAAGTTGTCTAAATAGATTTAATAAAAAAAAGTGCACCATCAAAACACAAAAAAGACATAGAAGCTAGAAGCCACATCAAAGCCTAGTTGGACACATGCCAAATATTTTGTCGAGTTAAACTTTGATAAATGTTAATAATTGTTTTTTTTTTTTTTTCCTTTTGTGTTTAGTTTGGCTAGTGTATATGAATTTATGATAATCTTATTGTTACAACAAATATATGTATCCACTTATTTCTTGTGTGAGCATGCAATTCGGGCATTAAAATGGGAAATGAGGGTAAATTTGGTAAAGGAAGTTAACCATTCCACACGTCCCGACCGCGAATGGATTACGCAAGACTCAGCCGTAGTGAGATTTGCTAAGCTGTCTTTGATTAATACCCACTGATTAAGGGTATCATTTCTGATTTGGGCACTCCTCTCTTTTCCCAAAACCATAACCGGTGGCGCGTCCATTTTGGGAAGTCTATTGGTCATTTGGCCACGCGGTTTTCTATTTTTTAAAGAGGCCTTGCATGTGCGCCCCACCTTCATTTTTTAAAATTTTCAGTCACCCCTAGGGAATAAAGGGCATAAAATTAATTTCCAGTACTCCCAGTATGATCGTTGCAAACTCTCAAGCAACTTTGCATCAAAAACTCCTTCATGTAAAAAATTTCATCCATTGAGAAATCATACAAGTAATTATGTTGAATGTCATATCTCTTATTCACATTGAATTCGTTAATATCCCTGCAAACAAGTTCATCCTTAATTTCCATCACGGTTTCAAGGATGCAAAATCATGTGTCTTTTTACTTGTTCATTATTTTATTCTAAATTTAACTATTTTAAGGTTTGCTAATTTCATTTTTGTATTTTGACATATGAGGTGGAGTGGTTTATTTTGAATAAGCCTTCAAATTTGACATATCAGGTGGAATAACCAATTTTAAATAAACCTTAAAATTACTACATAGGTCCTCATTTTGTATTAAAAAAAAAAAAAAAAAGGGAAGAAAATTTAACATCTTTATTGGAGATGTTCTAAGTTGTCAATGCCTTAAGTAGCTTTGTAACCTAAAGTCATTTCTCCCCCACTAATGAAGGAAATGTCCCCTTTTTTTTATAAAAAAATTTTGGTAAATAATGTCTTGGTTTTGAATACAAAGTCTTGCTGTTTCTTTACATATGATGATATTTTAATGTTCTTATTTTTCAAAATTATATGTTTTGCTAAATACAATAATTTATGAGCCAGACTTTGGGTATGTTTTTTAAAGGTCATCATTTTAACTCTATGTAATTATCGTTGTCTATGTAAGTATAAACATCTTACATGAATTATTAGGAGAATAATTTAAATTGAAATTTCGATGAGAATAAGACTTGGGATACTCTTGATATATATATATTATAAAACAAAAAAAGAGAAAGAAAAAGGTAAAGGAAAAAATAGAGAGAAGAAAGATGCGTATAATTGTGTCTTTACCCCTGATATCTAATTAAATTTTCTTATATCATGTGGTGTTGTAAAACCAAGAATTTAGAACAAGTTGTGAGGAGAATAAAATCTTCTTTCTCTTTCTTTCTCTCCAAGTACATCACTCTTCTTTCTCTCCGAATACATCCTCTCTTCTTTCTCCCCTTCCCCTTTTATCTTTGTTTGCATTTATTCCTCATGATGGGATTACCTAACCCACTTATGATGGTGTTCCCATTATCACAAAGTGGAGGGGGTGTGGACATCCACTCAATGTCCACTCAATGTTTAATATTCATAACACTCCCCCTTGGATGTCCACCAAACTAAGATAATGTGCCTCGTTAAAACCTTACTAGAAAAACCCAGTGGGAAAAAACTAGTGAAGGAAAAAGAGTACAACATTTTTGTAAATCTTAGAGTGGTGTTGGACGCACTAAAGAAACTGCCTCATTAAAACCTTGCCAGGAAAACCCAATGGGACAAAACCTAGGCGAAGGAAAAAGAGTACAGCGTGCATATGTCCAAAAATGAATACTCCCCCTGATAAGAAGATAAGTATCAACTTAACTGATCGCAAACCCGACGCATTCCAATGCCATATACCAATTTCTTGAATGTTGACGATGGTAAGGCCTTGGTGAATAAATCCGCAAGATTATCAGTGGAACGTATTTGCTTCACATCAATTTCATGCCTCTGCTGGAGTTCATGAGTGTAGAAGAACTTTGGTGAAATGTGTTTGGTTCTATCACCTTTGATGTACCCTCCTTGAATTTGTGCAATACATGCAGCATTATCTTCATAAATTGTTGTTGGCATACCTTTAATCAAAGATAACCCACATGTGTCTCGAATGTGATGGACTACAGATCTTAACCATACACATTCACGACTTGCTTCATGGAGTGCAAGTATCTCAGAGTGATTAGAAGATGTAGCAATTAAAGTCTGTTTTGTAGATCGCCAAGAGATCGCTGTATTGCCACATGTAAATACATACCCTGTTTGTGAGCAAGCTTTGTGAGGATCAGAAAGGTATCCAGAATCTGCATATCCTTCTAAACAAGGACCACGGGCTAATTCCTTTGAGTAAAACAAACCCATATCTGTAGTTCCACGAAGGTAGCGTAAAATATGTTTAATACCATTCCAGTGTCGTCGAGTTGGAGCAGGACTGAATCTTGCTAATAAGTTGACTGAAAATGCTATATCAGGCCTAGTGCATTGTGCTAAATATAACAAAGCACCTATTGCACTAAGATATGGTACTTCAGAACCAAGTAGCATTTCATTATCTTCTTTGGGACGAAATGGATCTTTCTTAATATCAAGAGATCGAACCACCATGGGAGAACTTAGTGGATGCGCTTTATCCATATTAAAACGTTTCAATACCTTTTCGGTATAAGCTGATTGATGGATAAGAATTCCATTTGATTTATGCTCGATCTGCAGGCCGAGACAATATTTTGTTATCCCTAAATCTTTCATCTCAAATTCTTTTTTCAAATATTCAGCAGCTTTCATGAGCTCTTCAGGAGTCCCAATTAAATTTATATCATCAACATAGACTGCAATGATGGCGAATCTAGATTCTGATTTCTTTATAAATACACAAGGGCATATAGGATTATTAATATATCCTTCTTTAACTAAGTACTCACTGAGACGATTATACCACATTCTTCCAGATTGTTTTAATCCATACAAGGATCGTCTCAGTTTAATTGAGTACATATTTCGTGGTTGTGATGTATTTGCTTCAGGCAATTTGAATCCTTCAGGGATCTTTATATATATATCTGCATCTAACTTTCCATATAAATATGCAGTAACTACGTCCATAAGACGCATGTCAAGTCCTTCTGAGACTGACAGACTAATTAAATATCGAAATGTAATGGCATCCATTACAGGTGAATATGTTTCTTCATAATCAATCCCAGGTCTCTGCAGGAAACCTTGTGCTACTAAACGAGCTTTATATCTGACGATCTCATTTTTATCATTACGCTTTCTTACAAACACCCATTTGTAACCCACGGGTTTCACATCATTGGGTGTTAAGACTACAGGTCCAAATACTTTACGTTTTTCTAGCAAATCCAATTCTGCTTGGATTGCTTCTTTCCACTTTGACCAATCAGGTCTACTGTAACATTCGTCTACAGTGCGTGGTTCGAGATCATCATCATCTTTCGAAATTTCAGTAGCTACTGCGAAAGAAAATACATCATTAATAACCACTTCTGAGTGATCCCACAATTCTTTTGTACATGTATAGTTTATGGAAATTTCTTCATTTCCATGTACATATGCTTTTTTATTGTTTTCTGTCTCTTCAGGGACATTTTCCTCTTCAGGAGTTATTAAATCAGAATTTGTGGGAATATTTATTTCTTGTTCAATAGCCTCTTCCGGAGTACTATTTTTTATATTTTGTTGCCCTTTTATTTTCCTCTTCCGGGGAACTAAATCTTTTGAGCCCAATGGTCTACCACGCTTCAGGCGTGTAGTAGATGATTCATTTGCTGCAATAATAGTAGACTTACCAATTGGTACATTGATCTTTGCTGGTGTGTTTGCAGCCGGTATATAAGACTTAGTTATTTTTGCTGCGTCTGTAAATGCATCTGGCATTTGATTAGCAATCTTCTGAAGATGAGTGATCCTCTGTACTTCAGTTTCACATTGAGCAGTACGTGGATCAAGATGGGACAAAGATGGTACATTCCAAGAAAGTTCACGTCGTTCCTCTATCAGTGGATTTCCTCCCCCTAACGACGGGAACTGTGTTTCATCAAAATGACAATCTGCAAATCTTGCTGTAAAAACATCACCTGTCAATGGTTCAAGAAATCTGATGATGGAAGGTGAATCAAACCCAATATATATTCCCAATCGACGTTGAGGACCCATTTTAGTGCGTTGTGGGGTTGGAATCGGAACTTGTACAGTACAACCAAAAGTTCGTAGATGGGAAATATTCGGTGGTTGACCAAGTACAAGTTGTGATGGTGATTGTTGCTGATAAGCAGTAGGGCGAAGACGAACCAATACTGCAGCATGTAAGATGGCATGTCCCCAGGCAGAAATAGGTAATTTGGTCTTCATAAGTAAAGGTCGAGCAATCAGCTGAAGATGTTTGATAAAAGCTTCTGCTAACCCATTCTGAGTATGGATATGAGCAACTGGATGTTCAATATCAATCCCAACTGACATGCAAAAGTCATCAAATGTTTGAGATGAAAATTCACCGGCATTATCAAGGCGGATCTTCTTGATCGGATGATCTGGAAATTGTGCTTGTAACCTGATTATTTGGGCAAGGAGCCTAGCAAATGCAGCATTGCGAGTAGATAGCAAACAAACATGTGACCATCGTGTTGAGGCATCTATTAAAACCATAAAATAGCGAAATGGTCCACATGGTGGAAAAATAGGTCCACATATATCCCCTTGAATTCGTTCCAAAAATTTTGGAGATTCAACAATAACTTTTGTAAGAGATGGTCTAATAACCAATTTTCCCTGGGAGCAAGCAATACATGGATAATCACTGGACAAGAGAATCTTCTGGCTCTTTAATGGATGTCCATGTGAATTGGTAAGGATTCGACGTATCATTGTTGATCCCGGGTGACCAAGTCGGTCATGCCAAAGCATAAAAGTTTTTGAATCAGAGGACTTCAGGTCCATCACCACATTTGATTCAATTGTTCTTATAGTTGTATAATACAACCCCGAAGAGAAAGTAGGAAGTTTCTCTAATACAAGCTTCTGGCCTGAAATAATTGAAGTAATGCAGAGATATTCTACATTATGTTCACATGCAGTTTCAATATGATATCCATTACGACGTATATCTTTAAAACTTAGCAGATTTCTTTTGGATCTGATTGAATATAAAGCGTCGTTGATATGTAAGTTTGTTCCACCAGGTAACATGATTGTGGCTCTTCCGGAGCCATCGATCAGGTTCGCAGGACCTGATATTGTATTGACATTAATTTCATTTAATATAATGTCGAAAAAATATCTTTTATCTCGAAAGATAGTGTGCGTTGTGGCACTGTCCGCTAGGCATATATCTCCACCAGTCATCTCGGAATTGAATAATTCATTATCAAGATCCATACCTTTTCATGAAAATATATAAATTTAAGTCTAAAAATAAATAGACAAATAAATAAAATATGAAAATAAAATGCATATGAAATAACATTCTTATTGATAATAAGAAAATAGAAAAAGGTAATAACGTTAATTGATGTGGACATTTCCATCACCAATTAAATGGTCAATTTTTCCATTAGGCTCTTCAAAGAAGTCTGAAACATCTAAATGAGTTATATCCACGGGGTCATTGTGATCAATAAAATTTGTTTCTACTTTCTTGCCTTTCTTCTTGATTGAGGCTTGGTAAAGTTTGACCAAATGAGCAGGCGTACGACAGGTACGCGACCAATGCCCTTTCACACCACAACTAAAGCAAATATTTTCATACTGCTCAGGCCTTTGATTTTTCTCTCTTTCTTGTTTGGCCACATTGGTGGACCACTTTTGGTGGTATGATATGGTTTTATTGTGGCGACCACCTGAATAATTATTATAACCACCACGTTGTGAATAATTATTTCGCCCACGACCGCGACCATACCCACGACCACGACTATGGCCATGTCCGCGACCTCGTCCACGACCACGAGACGATGTTGCATTCACTTCAGGGAATGCTGCAGAACCGGTTGGACGGGATTGGTGATTTTTCAGTAAAAGCTCGTTGTTTTGTTCAGCAACGAGAAGACATGATATCAATTCAGAATATTTTAAAAATCTACGCTCTCGATATTGCTGCTGCAGGAGCACATTCGAGGCATGAAATGTAGAATACGTTTTTTCTAACATGTCTTCTTCTGTTACTTTTTCTCCACATAATTTCAATTGGGAGCTGATTTTGAATAATGCTGAGTTATACTTAGCAATTGTTTTGAAATCTTGCAACCTCAGGTGTATCCAATCATAACGAGCTTTTGGAAGAATGACAGTTTTCTGGTGGTCATATCTATCTTTCAAGTCATTCCATAGGGTAAGAGGGTCCTTTACTGTGAGATATTCTGTTTTTAACCCCTCATCAAGGTGATGGCGAAGAAAAATCAATGCCTTGGCGCGATCCTGCAGGGACGCTTGATTTTCTTGCTGAATTGTATTACCCAAATTCATTGCAGTAAGATGGATTTCAGCATCAAGAATCCAAGACAAATAATTCTTTCCCGAAATATCAAGGGTGGCAAACTCAAGTTTCGTAAGGTTTGACATTGTCGGAGTGCTATAATTATATGTCAAAATAAAATGATATTTTGTTAATATATGAATAAATCAAAACATATAAGGAAGTACGTAAATTTTATAAATGCTAAATTCCTTATTATGATTTATCATGGGATCATTAGTAAAATATGAAGTATGCATATTTCAATACAAAGGGGTACAAAACATATTTAATTGAAAGTCATTATTAATCGTTACTTTAAACAATTGGATTAAATTTAGACATTATTCAAAATTTCTAAAACTTCAGGTTTTCAATTGTTTAGCAGAAATCCCAGATTCAGGTGTGCCACGAAATAATTACGCAAAAAATATCAAATGGTCACCTAATGACACGAAAATTGGTAGGATGTTAGCCCAACAAGTCAGTGACAAAATCCAATTCGTTTCATCTCAAAATCATAACTAGAACTAAAGTTATGAATTAAATGGTAAAATGGGTTCGTGCTGTCAACACAGTATAACACACAAAACCTCAACCAAGTATTTACTTAAAACACTTATCTCGTAGGTTTATTCTATAAACCGATGCTTATTTCTTCAGTGTCATTCCACTTCTAGTGGTTTGGTATTTTTTTTTTTTTTCACCAAATATATTCATTCCACTTCTGGTGGTTTGATATTTCATTAATCCACTTCTAGTGGTTTGGTATTTTATTACTCCATACCAAATATATTCATTCCACTTCTGGTGGTTTGATATTTCATTAATCCACTTCTAGTGGTTTGGTATTTTATTGCTCCACTTCTAGTGGTTTAGTATTCCACTTCTAGTGGTTTGGTATTTTATTTTTCCACACCAAATATATTCATTCCACTTCTGGTGGTTTGATATTTCATTAATCCACTTCTAGTGGTTTGGTATTTTATTACTCCACTTCTAGTGGTTTGATATGTCATTAATCCACTTCTGGTGGTTTGGTATTCCATTATTCCACTTCTGGTGGTTTTTTATCATAAAATGACATACTTTAAGCTGACACAGTGAAGTTACCAGTAAATCTGAGAGAAGTTGACTGACAACAGAGGTGACGTTGACAGTCAATTCGTAGTAAAACAAGAGCAGATTTTTGTGTGTTCTTCTATGCTAACTAAAGCAAAAGTTAAGGTGCACCATCGAATTTTCACCAAAATTTTACAAGCATCTAAAGAAGTTGCATAACACATAATAGAGAAATATATTACTCAATTTAATTTGGTCATCATTGACCATCACTTTATTCAATTAAATTGAGACTTTATTCAAAATTTCTAAAACTTCAGGTTTTGAAATTTGTCTCTTGCTTCAGGAAGAGAACAGATGAATAATAACCCCTTTTTTTTTTTTTTTTTTTTTAGAAAACTTCTGGTTTTCAGATCTTTCTCTTACTTCAGGAAGAGAAAATGAATTGTTACCCTTTTTCCTTTTTAATTATAAAACTTCAGGTTTTATTTTAAATCTTCTCTTGCTTCAGGAAGAGAAGATAGACATTCCTCCATTCGAGATATAGAATTTAGATTGAAATATTAACAATAAGCAAAACTTATAATATAGCAATAAAGATTAATGCAAATATAATTTCTACGTTGGATTAGTAACATGGATGTAAAATCAACCTTGTTAAATAAAATTTATCACTATGAAATCAGCATGCTAATAGTGATCAAAATAAATGATTTACTTATAAAAACATCATAAATATGGAAAATGAATATATGTGTATGTAACTCACCACAACCAAATTGGTTAAAAACGAAGATGCTGATAGTATGATATTGCTCACAAATTCCTTGAGCAATTCGTGCTGATAACGTGTTATAAAACCAAGAATTTAGAACAAGTTGTGAGGAGAATAAAATTTCTCATTCATCTTCTTTCTCTTTCTTTCTCTCCAAGTACATCACTCTTCTTTCTCTTCGAATACATCCTCTCTTCTTTCTCCCCTTCCCCTTTTATCTTTGTTTGCATTTATTCCTCATGATGGGATTACCTAACCCACTTATGATGATGTTCCCATTATCACAAAGTGGAGGGGGTGTGGACATCCACTCAATGTTTAATATTCATAACATGTGGGGTTTTTTTTTTTTTTTCTTCAAATTAAGTGTTACACAAAGGTTGTCATCGTCTTTTAAGTCCTTACGGGGAGTAGTGCTCTAAAATAAAGAGTGTCCAAATCAATTCCAAAGAAGGATGGAAGAGGACGGAAAGGCTGAGGTAAGGTTTAGAGTAGAAAAGAGGAAAGGGAGACCTCTAGAGAAAGGGAGAACAACTGTAGAGAGGTAGGAGAGAGAATAACTTTCTAACCTTTTTTTTTTTTTTTTTGGCAGGGTTTAAACTTTAAAGGGAGAATAATAAACTTTACCATAAGAAAAGAAAAAAGAAAAGAAATCTTGCAACAGAACAGACTGACTGACGCAAGGAGTTGGTGTGTTTTTCAGAGCGACTCTTTTATCTATATGATATAAATGCTAATACAGAGCAGAGAGCCTTCATTCTCCAAAAAGTCCATCATCCTATAATTCTCTATAGTCTCCATCAAAATCTGGTCTTTGTTTGTGTTTGTTTCTTTGCGCAGCAGAGATGAACGACCCCAAATATGCTTATCCCTACCCTCCCCAAGGTAACCCACCCTTCTTTCCCTTCTCCAAAATTCTTCATGCATGTCAAATGATGGGTTTTTGGTTTCATCTCACATGGGCTGTTTTTTCATATATATTTTTTTTTTCAAAACATATGCTTTTTCTGATGATTTTGTTCATTTATTATAGGATTCTATTTTTCAATATAACTGTGTGAACCATGATTTTGTGCTTTTTTTTTTTTTTTTGGAATTCAATTATCATGTCATAAAGCCAATTATCTGACTTTTTAAGTTTTCCCTTTGTTTCTTGTAATTAATTTAGTTTTATTTATTTATTTTTCTGTTGGTTAATTGTAAGGCTATTATCAAGGCCCTCCAGTGATGGCACCTCCACAATATGCTGCTCCACCACCCAGGAGAGAACCAGGCTTTCTTGAGGGATGGTAATCTCTCTCTCTCTCTCTCTCTCTCTCTGTGAGAAGCTGTGGACCATTTATCCTCTTCCTATAATCCCATAACATGTTACTGATCTTAGGATATGATTTACCAAAAGAAATTTTTTTAAAAAAAATTGTTTTTTTAATAATTGGGTGTATTGTTGTTACAGTCTCGCGGCTCTGTGTTGCTGCTGCCTCATTGACGAGTGTTGCTGCGACCCCTCCATCATCTTTGTCAGCTGATGTTTGTAATTTAGTGCGTGAACTCTTCCACTTTCTTCCTCTTCTTCTTTATAGACTATGGAATGTAGTGCTTGAAGGTGTTCCTGTGGGATGAATCAAGTAATTCAACTAAAATAATTAGTATTTTGACTTGTAGACTTCTCTGTAATGTTCTCTTCTTTGTGGTGTGATCTTTCACTTTTTAGCTTGCCAACAAATTCATCTTCATTTCTTTTGTGTGATTAAATTTTGTTATGGTTTTAGAGATCTTTCCTTCACTCTCTCTCTCTTTTTTCTTTTTTTTTTTGTTTTGTTTAAAAATCGTTGGAATTTGTCCAAGAAGATAAATCTGAAGAATTGCCGCTCAGCTAATTAAAGTACGGAGTAGTAAATAATAAAGTTTTGAAATTATCTGAAATTGTTTGAAATTAAAAACAATAAACTGAATAAAAGTATTGTGGGTGTAGGCCCATATGGCCATGCCCAGAGAAAGTGGCTAAGCCATACAAGTCTTTATATGATAAACTGTGGGGTCCAATTCGTGGAAATGGTACCAATTTTCTGCAGAAGAAATAAATATTAAAGAAAAGGATGGTTGGAAAACTTGAGAATGAATCATTAAAGCCACGATTTGATTTCCATATAAAGTGATTGATCTCATTGGCTTTCACATGACTATCGAGGGTAGTGTGGCCCAGCCCTCAAATATGAATGTGGGGGAAATTTTTTTAAAAGAAAAATGGGAAAGCTGTCGCTTGGGGAATGATAGGGTACAAATTTATTAATTTATCCTTGTTCTCGAGATGTTCAGAACTTCAAATATAGTCCAGTGGCTTCTCTCGAGTTACATGACATGCAGAATCATTTCCTTCTCAAATTTGGTCACTTGATTGGCTTCGTAAAAATGTGCTATGAGCTAATTCTATTTCTAACTTAGATACGTTTCGATACGTGTTAAATTAGTTTGGACTGTTAAATGTATGTCTAAAGATTAAATATTTTGTATCTTCTCCTTAGGTATTGACTTCTTGAACTCGGAATCTCTCTTAATGAGTGGAGAGAAAATATGACTAGGTTATAAAGTCATTAGCATTAAATTTTCCAGTATCAATAATGGGTATTAATGGTTTTTCGTAAGTTTGAATCCAAAATTACTCACTTAACAAGTAAAGGGAATGTCATTGATAGCATTTATTAAAATTTAAATATACCAAATTGTATCAAAACTCAAAAGTAGCAAAGAATAGGATGGTGAAAAACTCTGGTGAAAAACTCTCATTTAGTTGGTAAAAATTTAGCCCTATCCATTGCTTTCAATTCCCATCCCTCAAACCAAGGACTCAATGTGGTGGGGAGTTACAATTAAGGAAAATTTGGGGGGTGGGGGGTCGGGGAATCAGGGATTGCGTTGAACTTTGATTTATTTATTAGTTTGAAATTCATTAGTATTATTATTATTTTTTTTTTATTAACTATTAGGGGTATTGTAAACCTTACTTTGTTAAGGTTTTAACTTAAACTATTCTCTTGACGACCTATGTGAAATGACGTATACCGACACAGATAACGATCTTTGTGAAGAGTTGAAACGATGACCTCTGACGAGCACACCCAGGGCCTAATTGCTCAACAAACCCTGCAAGGAGCTTTATTCTAAAAGAGACATATTATATATACACACAGAGAGATATTATATTTATTTATTTTTTGGTGCCCCTTTGAACCCCATTCTAAAAGAAAGGTCCCTTGCCATTTAAAAATTTTTTGGTGCCCCTCTGAGCCCCCTGCTCGAACCGAAATCTGTCCTTTGCAAGAGGGGAGAGAGGCCACAAGACCATTTAGCCACCAAAATAGTAATATATCATTAAATATCAAGTATATATACGAGTAAGGTACTGACCGAGGGACATGTTGTTTATCCATATCCATATATGATAGAGATGGAGAAGGATATGAATATAATAATTGGCATGATATAATCACTATGGAAAAAGAAGTCCGAGCCAAGCTTATGAGTAGGGAGATATCAACCAAATCCATTTGGGAAGTTTCACATTAGGATAAATTGAAGTTCACTGAGTGCTCCATGCCCATCAACTATGGGAGGTTTGCATTTTACAAAGTGCAAAAAAATTAAAATATATTCAATTTCTAATATTTCCAGTACATGCTTGCAAGTCATATTTTTTCAATTTTAAAGGCCAGAAAATAACATTAAAGAAAAAAAATGTAGAAATAAATTAAGAAGAAGAACAGAAAGAACTTACCTTATGTCTGATGCCACGAATTGTCAGCAGGTCTGCCTGAGCATGCCGATTCACGGCTTATGAATCCAAAATTTTCTCTGCTCTCTTAGACCATTCTGAGGAACGTTCCAGGACAGAAAATTAGCCAGGCTGGGATGGACCAAGGATACTCCAATGACAAGCCCAGTCTGTAGTGCTTGGGCTGGGCCTAATTATCAATCCTTAAATCTACTACAACCAAAGACATTAATCCTTAATCTAAATGAGGGCGGCTATTGCAACTCCTCAATTTTATTTGTAAATCCTATTTTTTATTTTTTATTTTTCATTTTTTAAGGTTTTATGAAAAAAAAAAATGTTTTTATGAAAACTAGGCATGCTGTCCATTAGGAAACATTATTTTGAATAACTTTGTTGGATAAATTTTTTCCCAAATTTGTCATTTAAGAGCACTTTTTGGCCATTTTCAATCAATTTCATTTTTACAAAAACGAAAATTATAAATGGCCAAAAAAGTCTACTTAAATGACAGATTTTGGAAAAAATTTCTTGGAAAATTTTTTTTCTAGAAAGTTGTTCAAAATGATGTTTTCTAGTGGATGACTCGAACAGTTTTCATAAAAACCTTTTAAATTTTTCATAAAACCTTGAAAAGTAAAAAACAACTGAGGTTTATAAATAAAGTTGAGGGATTGTAATAGCTGCCCTCAAACTAAATATTATGCAATTTCCGAAGGGTTTTAGCGAGCTAGAATTTCACCGGAACTTGTGTTTTTGTAATGAGGGGTATTAAGGTTGGCAGGCCCAAGCTCAAGCCATTCAACCCAAAGCTGAGCTGATGAATCCCGCCAGTTTGGGCTGTACTAAACTTAGTTGGCCGTATTTTGGCCAACTCCAAATACATTGTGTTCTTGCGTAAGATTAATCACATAGAGATCAAGATCAAGGGACCACCGGGGGTAGTGGTTTAGTCGTAAAAGTGTAAGAGGGCAGGTAATTAAGGATTTGAGTTTCGGAGGCAATGATGTGGTGTATATTTGTCCTCCTTTGATGATCCTACTCATGCACTGAAACCCCTAACTTTTAATGAGATTAGGTTCAATTTACAACTTAACTAATTTATAGAAATGCTTACAGCTCATCTCTTTGTGGGCCTGTTTAGGCTACTTTTGTCATTGGGTTTGCAACGGGTAAAAGAGCTACTACAATTACACTCAAGTAAAGTTACTATGATTGGTTATCATGCCTTCTACCCTTTTTGCTAATAAAAAACATCAAGATCAAGCGACACATAGATTGATTTGTTAGATAGTGAGTAAAGTTTAGTCACATCGGCATTTTTGAAAAACCATTGGATCTTGTGGATATGTTGACTAAAAAATTGTGTAAAAAATTATCTACAAAATATATATCTCCCCAATCATGACCCTTTATTAGGGAAAGGATTTCTTTACACTCAGTGTAAAACTTTTTGCTCTTACACCCTTGAATATCTTTTTGTGAGAATAATATTTTGCCAATCCAATAGATGGATTAGGTACTTTATTCATGTACATCATGCATGTCAAATTTCAAGTAAATCGGGTATTAGGAGCTATGTTATTCATAAAGTACCGCCATATTATAATTTTATTTATAAAAAGAAATGTAAGTTTACAAATCAAGTGAACATGTGCTAATATAAATTATATTAACCTCCGCATTGGGGGTTGTATCTCATGCATTAGTGGGTTATGAGTTACATTGGGCTAATGAATAGGATACAACCCCTAATGCATGATGCTTGATATAAAGTTAGGTGAGCATGTACTCACCTAATCGAGACTATATTAATATATATATTGTATATTTAATGATAATTAAATTAGCTCGGTTGGTCAAAATATTATATCTTAATTTCAAACTTCAAATTCAGGAAAAGGAAGTGCTATACGAAGCATCCTTCATACAGTACTCTATGCAACACCCAACCCACATTAGTAAAAAATAAATCTGTTAAATAAATTGAGAGAGTTTTAGTTCAAACATATAGTGTCACATAAGATACTATATTTTTATACTACACATAAAATGTTGTACATAACATTTTTTTTCAGGAAACCACTTTGGCAAAGTGGCAAATCATTTTCATTATTTACGAGTCACAACAAATAAGACAGTGGGCGTCCAATTCAGGCCAACCTAAACTGAAAAAAGCAGGCTTGAGCTCGAACGAGGACCAAGACTCCATCAGTTCTTTCTGCACTTGGCCCAATTCTGTTTGAAAGTGGTCCCTTATTTTCCTTATTAATTTTTTGTTTTTGTTTTTTTGTTTGTTTTTGAGGGTCTCGGAGAGTTGTCCATTTTATAACTATCGTTGTTTGTATAAATGTGGACGTCTTACATAGATCATTAGGAGATTAATTTAGGTTAAAATCTTGATGAAAATAAGATTTAGGATACTCTTAATATGTATATTTTAAACACAGTACCATGAATGGAGTAATATGTTCCCGAATACTTTCGTAGAGCATTTGGTTTGCAGCGCATCGGATCATTTACCTGTTTTTGTTGACACATAAGGTATAACACCAAAGACGAGGAAAAAAAACAAACCATTCCATTTTGAAGCTATGTGGACAAGATTGGATGATTGTGAACAAATAATTGTGGATGGTTGGAGTGGCAGTGCCCAAGGATCGAAGATGTATTGTGTGGCTAAAAAAATAAAATCCACCAGATTGCATTTGCTGAACTGGAACAGAACAAAATTCGGGCATGTTCAAACTCAATTGAAAACATTGAGGGAGAAATTACTATGCATAAAAAAGAGGCCACTAACTACGGGAGCTCTTGAAGAGGAGAGGAGCCTTCAGCACCAAATGGATGAAATACTTGCCCGAGAAGAGACTATGTGGAAACAACGTTCGCGAGTAACATAGCTTAAGGAAGGAGATAAAAATACAGGATTTTTTCATGCTAGAGCTTCTCAAAGGCGCAAGAAAAATTTGATTAAAGGCATTAAAGATAGTCAGGGGCAATGGCAAGAAAAGGATGGGAAGGTTGAAGAAGTTATTGTGGATTATTTTAAAAATATTTTCACTACCTCAAGCCCACAGAATATTGCGATGACTCTTGATGGGGTTAACTAACGAGTCACTAAGGAGATGAATTCAACTCTCATGCAGGAGTTTACTGCCACGGAGGTACGTGAGGCTCTTTTTCAGATGAATCCTAATAAAGCCCCGGGTCCTGATGGCCTGTCAACGCTTTTCTTCCAGAAATATTGGCATGTCGTAGGTCCAGACATTACTAGAGCTGTTTTGTCTTTTTTTAAAGGTGGCCCAATGTATCGAAATTTCAATTACACTGTACCATATTGTGTTTATCCCTAAGGTTGGTAGCCCTAAAACTATTACCTAATACCAGCCTATTAGTCTGTGCAATGTTGTTTATAAGATTATATCTAAAGTCCTAGCAAAGCGATTGAAAAGGATTCTACCTTTTATAATCTCCGAAGGTCAAAGTGCCTTTGTACCTAACAGACTAATCACAGACAACGTGTTGGTTGCTTTTGAGATTATGCATTTTCCCAAAAATAAAAGGACTGGGAAACAAGGGGATTTTGCACTGAAACTTGATATGAGCAAAGCTTATGATAGGGTGGAGTGGGCTTTTTTGGAACAAATAATGGAAAAAATGGGATTTCAGCGAGGTTAGATTCAGCTTATTATGGATTGTGTTTTCACTGTGTCTTATTCGATAATGTTTAATGGTAACCAATATGGATATTTTTGCCCTACTCGGGGTCTCCGTCAAGGAGATCCCCTCTCGCCATATCTCTTTCTCCTTGTTGCAGAGGGGCTAACAACTATGTTGGGTAAGGCCGCACGGGAAAATAGACTCACCGGCATTTCCATTTGCAGATCTGCTCCAAGAGTATCACATTTATTCTTTGCCGATGATAGTCTTTTGTTTGGGAAAGCCACAGAAGTGGAAAGTCGCATAATAATTGACATTCTCCAGCAATATGAAATGGCATCGGGACAGCAAATTAATTTGGAAAAATCTACAATCTTTTTTAGCAGGAATACCAACGAAGAGAAACAGCAACTTGTCAAAGGTATTTTGGGTATCACTAGTGGGGTTATTCAGGACAAGTATTTGGGTCTTCCAACTTTTATTGGCAAATCAAAACAGGAGGTTTTTAGCATTATTAAGGAACAAGTCTGGATGAGGCTACAAGGGTGGAAGGAGAAGCTCTTGTCTAAGGCAGGCCGGGAGGTACTAATAAAGGCTGTTGCACAAGCTATACCTACATATGCCATGAGTTGTTTCAAATTGCCTTCTTCTTTGTGTGAGGAGGTGACGTCTATGATTCGTAATTTTTGGTGGGGTCAGAAAGGAGATGAGAGAAGGATCCATTGGCTTAGTTGGGAAAAATTGTGTTATGCTAAACGTAATGGGGGATTGGGTTTTCGAGATTTAGGGGTTTTCAACAAGGCATTATTGGCAAAACAAGGATGGCGTTTACTTCGTAATGAAAATTCTTTAGTGTCTAAAGTTTTGAAGGCGAAGTATTTCCCCACATAGCCTTTCACCGAGTCACAACTAGGCTCGAATCCGAGTTATTCATGAAGAAGCATATGGGAAGCTAAAGATGTTCTAGGCCGAGGATTGCGATAGAGGGTTGGAGATGGTAAATCAATGCGTGTGTGGCGAGACAAATGGCTGCCCACTCCATTAACATTTAAAGTGGTGTTACCACAGCGTTATCTACCTGACGACTCCATAGTTAGTGAGTTAATTGACTGTGAAAATAGGGTGTGGAACCGTGGCCTTATTGATTCGGTTTTCCTTCCACATGAGGCGGATGCTATATATCAAATTCCACTTAGTCAAAGATTGCCTAAGGATGCTCTTGTTTGGCATTATCATCCAAAAGGTTTGTTCACTGTGAAAAGTGCCTACATGCTAGAAATGGACTATAGATGAAGAAATTATAGCGAGATGGCGGGGGAGAGCTCGACGCGAGGAAGTGGAGATTCCTTAGGTGAGGTACTGTGGAAACAAAAAATCCCGAATAAGGTTAAGCACTTTGTTTGGAAATTGGGTAAAGACATTCTGCCAACGCGATGCAACCTCATTCAGAAGAAAGTTTTTATTGATGTGCTATGTCCTCGGTGGTAAGAAAACGGAAACCACGGTCCATTGTTTTACAGAATGTTGGGCTGTTAAGGCCGTTTGGGATTTTTGCTCGCTGGGTGTTGTCATGGAGGCGTCACCAGCTTCTGATATTCTCTCTTGGGTTCTAGATGTGGTTCATAAAATGGGCAACGATGGTGTGGCTACATTCTTTACAATTTTGTGGGCAATTTGGTGGAGTAGGAATATGCTAGTGTTTGACGGGGTACACAGGGGGGCAAGAGAGATTGTGGATATGGCCAGGTGTCTTCTCACTGATTACACAAATGCTCACCAAGATCACAAGTCAACACATAACTCTATGTAGATTAAGTGGCACCCACCACCTATTGGGTCATTCAAGGCGAATGTTGATGGCGCTATTTTTGCGGAAGATAGGAGTGTGGGTTTTGGAGTGATAGTAAGAGATAGTGCTGGGCGAGTTATTGCTACAGCATCTAAACACAGAGATGGGGATTTTCCAGCTAATGTTGTGGAGGCTTTGGGGGTTCACTTTGCTGTGCAGTTTGTTAGGGAATTGGGCCTTCACTCTGTGATGATAGAGGGTGATAATTTGGAGGTTATTAATGCAATTAATTCTCAGGAGACCAACTTAACAGCTTTGGGTTTAATACTTGGTGATGTCCAGGATGCGTTGATTGGGCATTTCGACACCATTACTTTTCGGCATATCCGCAGAGATGGGAATACGGTGGCCCATGGTCTTGCATGGCACGCTCAACATATGGAGGGATCTATGATTTGGATGGAGGAAGTTCCTTGCGTTGTTAAGAATCAATATTTGTATGAATTGTCCCAATGTTCTTAAATATATGATCTGCTTTCAATCAAAAAAAAAAAAAAAATGTATATTTTAAAAAAGGAAAAAGGAAAAGGAAAAAAATAAAGAGAAGAAAGTTACGTATAATTGTGCCTATAGTCCTGATCTCTAATTAAATTTTCTGGTATCATGTGGGTGTTTTTTTTTTTTTTTTTTCCCTCAAATTAAGTGTTACACAAGGCTGTCATCGTCTTTTAGGTCCTTACGGAGAGAAGTGCTCTAAAATAAAAAGTGTCCAAATCAATTCCAAAAAAGGATGGAGGAGGACGGAAAGGCCGAGGAAAGGTTATTAGAGTAGAAAAGAGGAAAGGGAGACCTCTTGAGAAAGGGAGAATAACTGTAGAGAGGTAGGAGAGAGAATAACTTTCTAAGTTTTTTTTTTTTTTTGGCAGGGTTTAAACTTTAAAGAGAGAATAATAAACTTTACCACAAGAAAAAAACGAAAAAGAAAAGAAATCTTGCAACAGAACAGACTGACTGACGCAAGGAGTTGGTGTGTTTTTCAGAGCGACCCTTTATCTTTATGATATAAATGCTAATACAGAGCAGAAAGCCTTCATTCTCCAAAAATTCCATCATCCCATAATTCTCTGTAGTCTCCATCAAAATTTGGTCTTTGTTTGTGTTTGTTTCTTTGGCAGCAGAGATGAACGACCCCAAATATGCTTATCCCTACCCTCCCCAAGGTAACCCGCCTTTCTTTCCCTTCTCTAAAATTCTTCATGCATGTCAAATGTTGGGTTTTTGGTTTCATCTCATATGGGCTGTTTTTTCATCCTTTTTTTTTTTTCAAAACATATGCTTTTTCTGATGATTTTGTTCATATATTATAGCATTCTATTTTTCAATATAACTATGTGTACCATGGTTTTGTGCTTTTTTTTTTTTTTTTTTTTTTTGGAATTCAATTATCAGTGTCATAAAGCCAATTAGCTGACTTTTTAAGTTATCCCTCTGTTTCTTGTAATTAATTTTATTTTTTTTTTTGTTTTTTTTCTCCGTTGGTTGTAAGGCTATTATCAAGGCCCTCCAGTGATGGCACCTCCACAATATGCTGCTCCACCACCCAGGAGAGAAGCAGGCTTTCTTGAGGGATGGTAATCTCTCTCTCTCTCTCTCTCTCTGAGAAGCTGTAGACCATTTCTCCTCTTCCTATAAACTGATCTTAGGATATGATTTACCAAAATGATTTTTTTTTTTAAATTGTTTTTTTAATAATTGGGTGTATTGTTGTTACAGTCTTGCGGCTCTGTGTTGCTGCTGCCTCATTGACGAGTGTTGCTGCGACCCCTCCATCATCTTTGTCAGCTGATGTTTGTAATTTAGTGCGTGAACTCTTCCACAGGGCCAGTTTTGATTTTTTTGGATCCTAGGCAAATTCTTATAATGAGGTTTTTTATATATATATATATATTTTTTTTTCTTAATACCAACATAAAATTTGTTTTCACATTCCACTTATTTTAATTTCTTGAGATTTTAGAAAAATACGAAAGGTTTTTAAGAAAAATTGATCGCGAAATTCACTAAAAAACATCATTTTGAATCTTTCGTTTAAGTGGACTTTTTGGTTAAAAATTAAATAGAAACGTTAGATGATAAAAAAATCTACTTAAACTGATAGATTTTGCAAAAAATTTCTTTAGGCAAAGTTGTTCAAAATGATATTTTCTAGTAAATTACGTAATAAATTTTCATAAAAACCTTTTAGTATTTTTTTATAAAACATTGATAAATAAAAATTAGTAGGGGTGTGCAAATAGAATTAAGAGATTGCAACAACCATTCTTCTCTGGAAAAAACCAAAAATTAAGCCTACTTGTTAGTTTCAAAATGGGTCCTAATTTTTTAGCCAAAATGCGGGGCCCAAGGCGACCACTTTGCTCGCCTACCAACTACCCTCAGAACCAGCCTTGCTCTTCCACTTTCTTCTTCTTCTTTATAGACTATGGAATGTATTGCTTGAAGGTGTTCCTGTAGGATGAATCAAGTAATTAAACTAAAATAATTAGTATTTTGACTTGTAGACTTCTCTGTAATGTTTTCTTCTTTGTGGTGTGATCTTTCACTTTTTAGTTTGCCAACAAATTCATCTTCATTTCTTTTGTGTGATTAAATTTTGTTATAGTTTTAGAGATTTTTCGAGATCCCAGAAATCTAGCGGTGGTTCAATAGAATAACAATTGAGGCGGGTATGGCTTTAGAAGGGATCTCGGCGAGCTCCATCTCATTTATACAGAAGTCCAATGAAGGCTTCATTTAAATTTTTAGCTCTATTAAAAAAGGTTTCATTTTTAATTTTTATCTTAGATAACAATTTGTATTAGGCTTTTCCTGTTATTTAGTTTTTAATTATCAATAAGATCTATACATTTGAGATCAGTTTAGGATTTGGAAAGCCAATAAAAGTCATAACGAGCTAATTGAGATAGAAATTAAAAATATATATATATTTTTTGTTTGATTTAGGATGAAGGAAATTTGACCCCTAAATTCTAAGCTCTTCCCTACTTCTACCCATTTGAATATCACTAAGCCACCAGGGCCTGTCGCTGAGATCCTTCCCTTTTTTCTTTTTTTTTTAATAGATAGAATTTATCCAGGGAGATAAATTTCTGAAGAATTGCCGCTAAGCCAATTAAAGTACGGAGTAATGGGCCTATATGGCCTTTATGCCTAGAGAAAGAGGCTAAACCATACAAGTCTCTTTATATGATAAGCCGTGAGGTCCGGTTCGTGGAAATGGTACCAATTTTCTGCAGAAGAAATAAATATTAAAGAAAAGGATGGTTGGAAAACTTGGGAATGAATCATTAAATCCACGATTTGATTTTCATATGAAGTGATTGATTTCATTGCCTTTCACATGACTATCGATTATCGAAGGTTGTGTGGCCCAGCCTTCAAAAATGAATGAGGGGGAAAAATTTTTAAAAGAAAAATGGGAAAGCTGTCGCTTGAGGAATGATGGGTACGAATTTATTAATTTATCTTTCTTGTTGAGATGTTCAAAACTTCAAATATAGTCCAGTTTCTTCTCTCCAATCACATGACATGCAGAATCATTTCCTTCTCAAATTTGGTCGCTTGATTGGCTTCGTAAAAATGTGCTATGAGTTAATTCTATTTCTAGCTTAGATAGGCTTGGATATGTGCCAAATTAGTTTGGACTGTCAAAAGTATGCCTAAAGATTAAATATTTTGTGTCTTATCCTTAGGAATTGACTTTATGAACTCAGAATCTCTCTCAATAGGTGGAGAAAAAATATGACTAGGTTACAAAGTCATTAGCGTTAACCTTTCAATATCAATAATGGGTATTAATATTTCTCCATAAGTTTGAATCCGAAATTACTCACTCAATAAGTGAAAGGAATGTCATTAAACTATCATGTTATTGGTAGCATTTATTATAATTTAAATATACCAAATTGTATGAAAAACTCAAAAGTAGCAAGGAATAGGATGGTGAAGAACTCTCATTTAGTTGGTAAAAATTTAGCCCAATCCATTGCTTCAATTCTCATCCCTCAAACCAAGGACTCAATGTGGTGGGCAGCTATAATTAAGGAATTTTTTTGGGGGAGAAGGGGAGTTAGGGATTGCGTTGAACTTCGATTTATTTAGTAGTTTGAAATTCATTATTATTTATTTATTTATTAACTATTAGAGGTATTGTAAACTTTACTATTGCTAAGGTTTCAGCCTAAACTATTTTCTTAACGGCCTATGTGAGATGACTTATACCTACACAGATAACGATCTTTGCGAGGAGTTAAAACGATGACCTCTGGGAGCACACCCGGGACCTAACTGTTCAACTAACCCTGCAAGGAGCTACATTCTAAAAAAGATAGATATTATATATTTATATATACACATAGAGAGATATTATATTATTATTATTATTATTATGTTTTTTTTGGTGCCCCTCTGAACCCCTGCTCAAACCGAAATCTGTCCTTTGCAAGAGGGGAGAGAGGCCACAAGGACCATTTAGCCACCAAAATAGTAATATATAATTAAATATCAAGTATATATAGGAGTAAGGTACTGACTGAGGGACATGTTGTTTATCCATATCCATATATGATAGAGATGGAGAAGCATATGAATATAATAATTGGCATGATATAATCACTATGGAAAAAGAAGCCCGAGCCAAGCTTATGAGTAGGGAGATATCAACCAAATCCATTTGGGAAGTTTCACATTAGGATGAATTGAAGTTCATTTGAGTGCCCCATGCCCATCAACTATGGGAGGTTTGCATTTTACAAAGTGCAAAAAAATTATAATATATTCAATTTCTGATATTTCCAGTACATGCTTGCAAGTCATATATTTTCAATTTTAAAGGCCGGTTAAAGAAAATAACATTATAAAAAAAATAAAAATGGTAGAAATAAATTAAGAAGAAGAACAGAAAGAACTTACCTTATGTCTGATGCCACGAATTGTCAGCAGGTCTGCCTGAGCATGCCAATTCACGGCTTATGAATCCAAAATTTTCTCTGGTCTCTCAGACCATTCTGAGGAACGTTCCAGGACAGAAAATTAGCCAGGCTGGGCTGGACCAAGGATACTCCAATGACAAGCCCAGTCTGTAGTAATTGGGACCGGGCCTAATTATCAATCCTTAAATCTACTACAACCAAAGACATTAATCCTTAATCTAAATGAGGGCGGCTATTGCAACTCCTCAACTTTCTTTGTAAATCCTACTTTTTATTTTTTATTTTTTATTTTTTAAGGTTTTACGAAAAAAATAAAAGGTTTTTATGAAAACTAGGCATGCTGTCTACTAGGAAACATTATTTTGAATAACTTTGTAAAAGAAATTTTTTCCAAAATTTGTCATTTAAGAGCACTTTTTAGCCATTTACAATCAATTTCATTTTTACAAAAACAAAAATTATAAATAACCAAAAAATTCTACTTAAACAACAGATTTTGGAAAAAATTTCTTTTACAAATTTGTTCAAAATGCTGTTTTATAGTGGACGACTCTATCAATTTTCATAAAAACCTTTTAAATTTTTCATAAAATCTCGAAAAGTAAAAACAAGTGAGGTTTATAAATAATGTTGAAGGGTTGTAATAGCCGCCCTCAAACTAAATATTATGCAATCTCCGAAGGGTTTAAGCGAGCTAGAATTTCACCGGAACTTGTGTTTTTGTAAAGAGGGGTATTAAGCTTGGCAGGCCCAAGCTCAAGCCATTCAACCCAAAGCTGAGCTGATGAATCCCGCCGATTTGGGCTGTACTAAACTTAGTTGGCCGTATTTTGGCCAACTCCAAATACATTGTGTTCTTGCGTAAGATTAATCACATAGAGATCAAGATCAAGGGATCAGCGGGGGTAGTGGTTTAGTAGTACAAGTGTAGGAGGCGAGGTAATTAAGGATTTGAGTCTCGGAGGCTATGATCATACTCGTGCACTGAAGCCACTAACCTTTGATGAGGTTGGGGTCAGTTTGCAACTTAACAAACTTATAGAAACAGTTAATCTTTTTTAGGCCTGTTTAGGCTACTCTTGTCATTGGTTTTGCAACGGGTAAGAGAGTTACTACGATTACACCCAAGTTACTATGATTGGTTACCCTGCTTTCTACCCTATTTGCTGATAAAAAACATCAAGATCAAGCGGCACACAGACTGATTTCTTAGATAGTGAGTAAAGTTTGGTCACATCAACATATTTGAAAAACCGTCGGATCTTGTGGATATGTTGACTAAAAAATTGTGTAAAAAATTATCTACAAAATATATATCCCCAATCATGACCCAATATTAGGGTAAGGATTCGTTTACACTCATTGTAAAACTTTTTATTCTTACACTCTTCAATATCTTTTTGTGAGAATAATATTTTGCCAATCTAACGGATGAATTAAATACTTTATTCATATACGTCATGCATATCAAATTTCAAGTAAATCAGGTATTAGGAGCTATGTCATTCATAAAGTGCCCCAAGATTATAATTTTATTTATAAAAAGAAATATAAGTTTACAAATCAAGTGAATATGTGCTAATATAAGTTATATTAGCCTTCGCATTGGGAGTTGTATTTCGTACATTAGTGGGTTACGAGTTACATTGGGTTAATGAATAAAATACAACCCCTAATGCATGATGCTTGATATAAAGTTTAGGTGAGCACGTACTTACCATGATTGAGACTATATATATATATATATATATAGGATGATGATCAGGTAAGCACGTGCTGACGTAACTTACATCAACACCTGCATTGGGAGTTGTACCTTGTGCATTAGTGGATTATGAAGTAGATTGGTCCAATGCAAGGGGTACAACCCTCAATGCTTGGTGTTGATATAACTTATATCAACACGTGCTGACCTGATCGGGACTATATATATATATATATGTTGTATATTTAATGATAATTAAATTAGCTCGGTTGGTCAAAATATTATATCTTAATTTCGAACTTCTAATTCAGGAAAAGAAAGTGCTATACGAAGCACCTTTCATACAGTACTCTATACAGCACCCAACCCATAGTAGTAAAAAGGAAATCTGTTAAATAAATTGAGAGAGTTTTAATTTAAACACATAGTGTCATATAAGATACTGCATTTTTATACTGAACATAAGGTGTTGTACATAACAATTCTCCTTCAAGAATCCGCTTTGGCAAAGTGGCAAATCATTTCCATTATTTACAAGTTACAACAAATAAGACAGTGGGCGTCCAATTCGGGCCGACATAAACTGAAAAAAGCAGGCTTGAGCTCGAACGAGGACCAAGACTCCAACAGTTCTTTCTGCTCTTGGCCCAATTCGGTTTGAAAGTGGTCCCTTATTTTTCTTTTAAATTTTTTGTTTTTGCTTTTTTGTTTTGTTTTTGAGGGTCTCGGAGAGTTGTCCATTTTATGTTGCGTAGTTTTGCAATCCTTCTTTTGGACATAGAGACGAGGAAGGGCATACTAAGTGACTAAATGCTTTGAGGGATCCAAGGGAGTTAGTGCTTGTTTGGGATAGCTTCAGAGTAGAATCAGAAGTTGAATCAGAATCAAGGGGAGACAGCTTGAGTAAATTGGTCTCAAAATCTCTTTTGGGTTTATAATCACTTTTTTCATTTTTTATCCAAACACTCTTAAAAGTGATTATGGGCCATCAGAAGAGATTTTGGGCCTCCCAGAATCTCATCCAAACAGGCACTTAGTCCAGTTGGCACTTAGTCCAGTTGGTAGGAGAAGAGCTTTTTATTTTATCAACCTAAATTCGATTCCTTTGAGAAGCACTCTAGGAATTAATTCCTGAATGCACCAGGCCGATGTAGGAAAATGCGCCCTTAAAATCACTCGGGAAGAGATTTAGTCGAGGTGCACGCAAGTTAGCTCGGACACCCTGATCATAAAAAAAAAAAAACAAAAGAAAAAAACAAAAGCTTCGAGGGAGTTGAAAATCAATATAGATCTAGTTGTGACAGTTATTTTTTAAGGGCAATGCACTATAATACATCACTATATAGATAACACCTGATGTAATAATGAATTTTTTGTGGTGATACTAAACAATTTAAAAGGTATTTTTGTCAACTAACTCATAGCACATCAAGTGTTGTAACTAAATGCTATTAATAGCATTTCCCATGTTTTAAACATCTTGTACTCCATATTAATATGGTTAAACTTTCAAATGAATAATTGAAAAATACACTAGATGCTTTTCCTTTGTTTTAAAATTAAGCCCAATAATTAACAAAAAAATTGAAAATTTTGAAACATCCAAAGTGAGACTAAATTTGGCAATCCATAAAAGCATCGCCAATGGTGTGCTATTGTCAGATTTTAGCAATTGCACACCTTGTTGTTGCTCTAATGGTGCATTAGAGGGTATACTAAAAAATAACAATAGCACATTCTTGTGCCAAAATAATACAAAGGTGGTTAGGCAAAATAAAAAGGGATGATTTGTACTAAAAAACATATATTATGTCATTTGCTCCATCGGAGCACATTGTGTCAAATTATAATATTTGACACTATAATAATAATATGCACCAAAATAAAAATAGTATAGACAAAATAACACAAACCACTGAAGATGCTTTAACAAAATCACCCACAATTCATGACCCAAACCATGACCTTGGTTTCGTCTCAAAATTTTAGCTTGAAAAGTTTTAGTATATGGTGTACTTGAATTGGTAGACCATACCTTTATATCAGTTCAAAAAAAAATAAAATAAAAATAATAATATTACCCTTTACCCCGCTTTAAGTTTAAGCTAAAGCTAATTTTTACTTTACCCTTTATAATTTGAAAATACTCTTCACCTTATTCAATTGCACATGAATATATCGCTTGTCGTTGATTTTATTCTTCTTCCATAAACGAAGGAGGATATAGTGTCATTGTTTGAAATAATAATAAGACATTTTATAAGAAGGAAGAGAAAGGCAAAACAAAACAAAAAATAAAAAAACACGGGAAAGTAAAGCAAAAGTGAGCCAATCGTGAAAAAGATGAAGTATAATTATCCTTAAAATAAAATTGTTGCATCCCACTCGTGAAAATTGAGATCTTTTAGGAACAATCTAACTTTTACCCGTGGCCTAATGTTTTAAAAAATGGCCACACGATTTTACCCATTAGACCCTGAAATAAATCTTGTCTACCGTTTTGATTAACACCTAAAACTATCTATTAAGCCAGTGATAACAGGTTTAGCGATAGTATGATAATTTATTGGCATTTACCTTGTTTATTAAGTGAGTGATGGTGGTGAGTGATTTCGAGTTCAAATTTATGAAAAAACATTGATATCTATTTATTAAAATTAAGGGTAAATTGCAGATAACTGTTCTTATGTTTTAATTTTGTTAATATACTTCTCTTATGTTTTAATTTTTGTCAATGTGTCTTACCGTCACTCGCTATTGATGAAAATTAGTCATATGGTTACGCACGTGATACCTTTAACAGACTTGTATTGCCCAAAATCGCTGAAATCCTCTCTGGAGTCATGGCCAATTGGGTGGCCATCGATGATTAGTTTTGTTTTCCAATTAAACTAAAGGGTATATTGACAAAATTAAAATATAAAAGGATTATCTGCTGATCCCATATTTCAGAAGGAAGGTTTTTACAATTTACCTTAAAATTAAAGGTCATGAGGACTTTGGAGTAAAGGTATGTATCATTGTAAACCAATAAATTATATTAGTGTCATGCATTGAAAATTATACCTTATGCACGTTTTGGCTGAAGTGTAGCATTAATGTAAGAAAATTGACACATTTTGGCTCAAATGGCCGGTTCAAAAAGTGCCCCGTTCGAACCATTGCCATTTTTCAAAAAAACAAACCCAGCCGGTTTTCTGGCCTGTATAAAAATCCCCAAATCCATTTATTCCACCATCTTCTGCACGAGAGGAAAAAGAGTGCCTCTGTGTATAGGTCTACTCTCTATGATGTTAGGCTGTAAGCTTGAGCCAGACGTTACTGATCAATAGTGTGGTGGCAGTCGATGCAATTCTGGGAGGCCGGAGGCGAGAAGTACGTTCGCGACGGCCAAGATCTGATGGGATTTATCGAAAAGGGAGCTCGTTTTATTCAACAAAGGCGGCTGAAGTCTTTGGAGCTATTGAGATCTCGAGCTTGCAACTGTTTTCTGCAATTCCAAGAATTCGTTCCCTCTTATAGGATTCAGTGGTGGTGTTCTGAGAAAACGATGGCTGGTGACTGCTCCGGCCTTCGGTAATCTCACAGCAACTGTGGGTAAAAAAAAAAAATATGGAAACTGCGGTGTGACCTTATTTTGGCCTGTGGGTATTTTAGTATTTTTATTATCTTTATTGTTTATTTATTTATTTGTTTAAATTTTTCTTAGACCTAACTGCTTCTTAAATCTTATCCCTTTCTTTTTCTTTTCTTTTTCATTTTTTTTTAGGGGTGATTCAGGGACGTTTGATTCATCCACTCCCAGATTATGATAGGTGGTAGAATATGCTTTGTGAATAAACATTGATTAATTATATATAATAAAATATCATAGTATCATAGATTATTCTGATGTTATGTTATAATTTTTTTTTAATAAGAATTAAAAAAAAAAATACACTATTGAAATCGGCTTTTTGGTTAATTACCAACTTATTATTAAAGTATTAATACATTAAAAAAAAAATATATATAATTAAATAATTATCAAAAAAATTTCAAGAGATGAATTAATAATACTTAAGACAGATTCATTCGAAGAAGTAGAAGATTGTTTGGTTAAACATGTAGAAATTTTTTTTTTCCTAAAACACAATCTATTTTTTATTAGAAAAAGTATCACTTGAAAAAGTGATATTTTATATTTTTCTATATTTTCTTTTATAAATCAACGGAATTTTTTTTATTTATAAATATTATCATTTTCTTTTATTTTGTTTTTTCATTACTTTCTTCTTTCACTTTTCTTGCTCATCCTAATCCCGTCAATCAAACGGATTCCGCCACGTTTGCGCCAGGGGACAAACGGAGCGGTTGCCCAACGTATAAGTATGCACATACACACACTGCGTAAACACTGACTCAGAAAGGGCCCCATCACCACGCTCATTCTGCCCACGTGTCGCTCAACCAAAAGCCCATTTGTGGCGCTGACCTGGCAAACCCGGATTTTGGCGGGAGAAGATTCCAGCAACAGAAGAAAAAGATATTTTCAGCCGGTCCTTTCCCTCACCTGGACCCACCATCCACGTCATCACCCCCCTCTGAGCCCCACCCCTCCAAAATCTCCGAAATTTACCCTCCAACCCCAACCCCAACCCCCCCAAATTTAAATTTCCCCACCAAACGAATTTCCTCAATCCAACGGCCCCGATTGTTTCACGTGTACCAAACCCCACATCCGAGCCGTTCGTGACAGATGGACGCGGTCAACAGATCGGGCACCGATGAAGACAGTCCTTCACCGTCAGATCAGAAATACGTAAACCATCGACGGCTTAAAATAAGCCCGATGCATCACCGGGCAGATCTGAACGCCTTTAAGAAGGCGGTGTTGCCCTTCCTTCCTTCCTCGTTCTGGTGAGGGTCTTGGATACCCTCGTCTCTACGTTTCCTTTCCCTCTTTTTCTTATTTTCCTCTGCTTTTCTCAATTTTCATTTTCCTGCAATTATCTCCCTGGCCGCCGGTAGTCCATTTTCCGACCAACTTCCCGGCGACCTCGTCATGGAATCCCTCCTTTTCCGGTCGAGGTTCCTAGCCGGAGACTAGCCGGAATCTGACACGCCCGACCGAACAATCATATCTATATATGGCATCAGCCGTCCTGGCCAGTCGAAATGAACCGTGTTGGGGTGAACGCAAGGTTTATATGAGGAAATACACCAACTCCAATAATCCCCACCTGAAGTTCAAAGCAAACCCTAACCCTAATCCCAACCCTAACCCTAAGCATAACCCCAACCCTAACCCTAGCAGGCAGATCCATGATCCTGCGAGCAACAACAACCACGGCTGGCACAGTGATGAGCCGCCGCCGCCACCGGCGGTCACCAGAGCGGCCGCGTCGGACGATTCTTCGTCGTTGAACCGGAAAACGGTCAGCCTCAACGACCGGAAGGAGTCGTCTCACGGCAGATTTGTTACCTTCAATCTCTCTGCGTATACGAGGAGAGAGCTGAAGGAGCTCAAGAGGCGGCTGATCTCGGAGCTGGAACAGGTCCGGAGCCTGAGGAATCGGATCGAGTCGAGAGATTTCGAATCCAGATCCGGTTATCAGCTCTCCGGCAGCTACGGAGGTAGAGATGCCGCGTCGGTGCCCCGGCCGCCTCCTCTTCAGATCAACTACGCATTGGAGTCTCCGTCTGCGGTCACTCCTTCGAAGCGGACGCCGAAGATGAGCCAGAACTATCCGCCGTCAGAGTTTCTCACCGGAAAGAACAAGATGACGCCGACGGAGAAGAAGAAGCTTTCAGGAAGCAAACGGCCTTTTTCGGTCAATCCAGGTAGAGATCCGAAGCGGCAGATGGTAGACCCGGCGATGGAGAAGCTGGTGACGAGTATGATGAGGAGGTGCGGACAGATCTTGACGAAACTGATGAAGCATAAGCTTGGTTGGGTGTTCAATACTCCGGTCGATGCGGTCAGGTTAGGGCTTCACGATTATCATCAGATAATCAAGCGTCCGATGGATCTAGGAACGGTGAAGACGAAGCTGGAGAGTGGTGCGTATGCGATGCCGCTTGATTTTGCAGCCGATGTTCGGTTGACTTTCAACAATGCGATGTTGTATAATCCCAAGGGACAAGATGTGTATTTCATGGCAGAGCAGCTGCTTGCGTTCTTTGATGAGATGTTCAATCCTGCATATAAGAAGTTTGGGGATGAGAATCGGAGAATGCTAGCTGTTGACGAAGTACAGCCACAGCCACGGCAACTGCAACGGCAACAGACTTGGGCTCCATCTCCGGCTCCGCCTCAGGCTGTCGAGAATGTAAGGAGACCTGATCCGATGCCTTTTATGAAGAAATCTGATTCAATGAGGGCGCCCCCAGTGCAGATGCAGCAGCCATCATTGCCACCTGCGCAAATGCAGGCGCCGTCTTTCAGACCAAGACCAACGGCAGGGAAGTTACCGAAGCCAAAAGCAAAGGATCCGAACAAGAGGCAGATGAGTTATGAGGAGAAGGCGAAATTGGGAATGAATTTGCAAAACCTTCCGCCGGAGAAGATGGATCAGTTGTTGCTTATTATAAAGAAAAGGAACCAGCATTTGGCGCAGGATGGGGATGAGATCGAGCTTGACATTGAGACTGTTGATATAGAGACATTGTGGGAGCTTGATAGATTTGTGAGTAATTACAAGAAGATGGTAAACAAGATTAAGCGGCAAGGGCTTATCAGCAACCAGACCCAGATCAACAAGGTAATTAGCGGCATTGCCAATGTCACGAGCTTTGATTGTTTGATTTCGTCATCATGCTTAATTTGACTAATAATGATTTTGCTGCTAAAATGTAGTCGCCTGTGAGTGAGACGCAGACGCCGGAGGCTGCACAGAAGTGCAAGAAAGGGGAAATGGGTGAGGAGGATGTCGACATTGGAGATGAAATCCCAATGAACAATTACCCACCAGTGGAGATTGAGAAGGATGCTGCTTGTGCGAGTAGTAGGTCAAGCAGCTCTAGTTCTTCAAGTTCTAGCAGTGATTCCTCTTCATCTAGTGGTATTGAATCTCTGTCTCTTGTTTTTTTGATTTACCCTCATTTCCTCGTTGCTACTGTAGTTGTTTGGAGATGCTAATATGGGGTTCTGATGCAGATTCAGATTCGGGTAGTTCCTCTGGTAGTGATTCTGATGCCGATAGTGTACAGTCACCATATGTTGAATTAAAAGCACCTGAGACCTGAAAGTGTTGATGGTGTAGAATGCTCAGTTTGTAACTGAGGGAAGAATTCTTGAATGGTGGGTTAAGATGGAGAGGTTCAATCACTACTTGCTGCCTGGGAAGAACTGGTAGTAGCAGAGTGAGGAAAGATACAAGAGGCAAAGGATTGGGGAAAGGGGTTTTGAAGTGTGGATTTGTTTGGTGTGTTGTTTTTTGGATGGTGCAGATTGGATGGGACTGGGTTATGGACTTGTTGGTGTGGTTGGATTGGCTCCGTTTGTACCATATGTAAAGCTAATGACCATGACCAGAATCAGAGAGGAGTTTTTAGAGTTAGTGAGAAATAGGTAGGAATTTTAGAGAGGAGATAAGAGTAGGTTTTTTCCAGTGTAGGTGCACCCAAACAGGATGGTGCAAGGAAAGTAAAGGTTTGGAGGGTGCAGGTGCAAGGAAAGAAGGGTTGGGTTAAATTTTTTTTTTCTTTTGTACCATACAAACACCGCCTCATGATTTTCCCAGTTGTCTAAGAAGCATAGCAGAAACAATGTACAGAAGAGATCCAAAAATGAGCAAAAGAAAAATTGGCCTCTTTAACCTAGAATGACATCATGTGACTCTTTCTTTCATTTCCTTGATGGAACACAGATATAATACCCTTTTACCTCGTGTCGATGACTTCTTTTCAGCTTTTGCTTTTATCTGCCTTAATCCTATCAGCCTCCTTCAAATTGTGGTAATTGAACATTAACAGCGACGGGTAATCATCTCCAAATTAATTGAACCCTAAAGACAATTTATCGAATCAATGAATTAATTTTGGAATTTGAGAAATTTATAACTACACTATTTTGTTCAAAGTCAAGAAGAGAGGTTGAAGGGTCTGACCTCACCAGAAGAAGGGGGTTCAACATCATTCACACTCAAGTTGTCTATGTAACCTATTTATGCTTTTAAATCTTTTTATAATCAACAAATGAGTTTTGATGGATTTATATAAACTTGAATATGAGATCATTCCCTTAACACTTGAACATTTAACACTTAAACATTGAATTTTAAACTATGGAATCAAGGGCAAAATTGAAGGAAGATTAAGACTCTTACAACTAATATCTTAAAGTCTAATCTTAAGTTTGTACAACAACCCAGATGATAATTTAGATATTTATCATTTAATTCTTCAAAATTTTAAAATAAGGATAATAAAACAAAGAAGAGGGAAAACCATGTTATGAAGTTTCGAGTCTCATCAACCATTAAACAATTCAAATAGCAAAATGTTGCACAAACCTGTGGGGCCAAGCTGCAAGTATAATTGGAGTCACTTTACTTGGAAGTAGTGACATTGTGGCTACATGGTTCATGTATTTCAGACATGCCTTCGGCCTCCAATTTGGTTTCACGACTCTGTTGCATTAATCAGATTAAAAAACCAAAAAATAAAAAACACAATCATTAAATTGTTTAATGGCTTTGTAGTGTCATCTGGAAGCAACAACCTCGGAACTGTAGCAAGAGTTGTAATCAAAGTTCGGCAAGTCCTACGATGGCTAGAATTCATATCCCTGCACCATTGCCATGTCACACATGGTTACAACTGAACACCCAAAATCAAGTTTATTTGTTAGCCATATGCTATAGCTCAGACACATCAAGGAACGGTCATCATCTTCTTCCCTAATTGCAAGTAATAATCAGGAGATCAACACAGCATCCAGGTAATTAGCGTACATCACAATAAATAACACATCGATAATGTCCTTTCCTTAAGTGGCCATTGATGAGTAGTGGAAGCCCCACAGGCAGAGCAGGAACCCCTCTGTTAGGCTTTGTAATTTGGAACACAATTAAGGCCAAGGGCACAATATTGGCGAGTTTCATCACCTCTTTTGGATGGCAAGTCAATATCAAACATGTGAACTGAACTGTTTCTACCACCGAAAGGTGGGCAAACTCATTACCATATAACTCTATTTCTATAGCAACATAAAAGCCCTGGTGGGTCATATTTTATCATGTCACTTTCTCTAAGGAAGCTTCGAGGAAAAGACACGAGTAAAATGGTAATTGCCTATCCAAAAAAAAAAAAAAAAAAAAAAAAAAAAACAAAGAGTAAAATGGTAATTTGAATATTAAAGAACTTTACAAAGGCAGCAAGGATTAGGATCATACAATGATGAAACAAGAAACATCAGTGCCTGAATAGTGTTTATACATGTCCATTTCTATTCATTTTCTAGGGTTTCAGGTTAACAAGCACAAATAGATATTAGGATTTGTTAACAAAATCTAGCAAAATTTTAATGTCAATGAATGAGGGCAAAGCTTAAGAATTTCAATGTAAAATGAAGAGGGCCAATCCTCTTAGGATGATAGATGAGAGTCGGAAGAGAATCATACTCTCTGAAGATAAGGAAATGTTGTGGAAGAATATATCAACAATGACAAATGGGACCCCAAACTTGTTCAACCTTTTAAATCAAATGTCAACTAAATTCGATTAAGATAGATTACCCACCAAAAAGAGAAGTTGATATATGCAATTAAGACAGTTTAGTTAACACGTTAGCATGGTATCCAAGGCGCCCATTGAGTCCTAGACTAAAAAGGTTGCGGGTTCAAAACCCACCAAATTCATTCAGAGGTTGTTCTCAATAAAAATAGTTGTGTTTGAATTTCTTTCTGGCAACCCCCACTGCAAGATTAAAAAAAAAAAAAAACAAAGGAGAAAGAAGGAATTAACACGTCTAGGAGCTTTGAAAAGTATAGGCTTAACATTACTTATTTATGAACTCGTGATATATATGATATTTAATCAAGATGCAAAACAGAGATGGCAGTGCTAAAATAGTTTCAGAACATTTGGATTTTGAGAACCCTCGTGAACAAGTTAATAATCCACTAAGTCAACTTGTATTACCCATACAAGTCAATTTCGTGTCGTTCATCTGCTTTAGACGCAATTACCTTGTCAGGCAAGCTGTAACCCATCACTTACCTTTGTACAGATTTCCTCAGGCCCAAACTATGTGGTCTATGTTCATCCATCTTCCATTCAATAATAGCACAAGCTAACTCTAATGGTCCATGTTCATCCTTCTTCCATCCAATAGCCTAAGGAAACTCCATATATAATTTACCCCTACAATTTAAAAGATCATTAAAAATGACTGCATCAATTGATGATGACGACACAAGACCCTAATATAGCTCTATGGATTTCCCAACTTGATGTAACTGAACAATCTTCCCCATTGCCTTTTCAATCTACTTACAAGAGATTCCTAAGATGAAAGAGAATGGAACTCCAAAAACACGTTTTAGTGTTCACCATAAATCGTGTATATCCATCTCCAGCTCTTTCACATCTTCTTATGTAATAAAATACTAAATAAAATGACTGAGTATACAGTTTAAGATGTAGCAAAGGAAAAAAAAAAATTATGAAGTTTAAGGAGTGATTCCATCATTTAAAATGAAAGCTAAAACTACAACATACTAGTGTCAATGAACAAATATTAGGCAAACCCCTTTTGGATTGAATATAATGGCTCATACATCAATTTAACTCAAATTTATTGAAGAGATGCTCTGAGGTTGATTAGCCAGATGGACAAATAATTCGACAAACAAAATAGTTTACATTTAGAGGCATAATGAGAACAAAACTTAGAGGCATATTAGAGAATTTGGGTATGAGAAAGTGAGATTTTGAACTTCCTACCATGTAACTGAATTTCAAATTCCTACTCATATACTTCCACCACATACATTTTCACTCTGGCCCAAAACTTAAAGACTCAAATCACTGGAAGTTCTTTACCAAAAATGTAAAAATTGAAAAATCAATGGAAGCTAGAATTGATTAGACCCCCTATAAAAAATATTGTAAGCAATGTACAGAAGTTAATATTCCTCACATGAAGGATTAATTAGTGCACACCAAAACACTGTTGGTATCATTTTTCATTTCAGGCAGCAACTATTTTGCATCACAAGAGTTGTTTTTTGTAATTTGCTCCACTTGTGAAGCAACAAAACAGCATTGGCAATAAGTTGAGGAGTGGAAATTCTTTTTTTCCTCAACATACAGTTTTGAGCTCCTTCAGTCTGTGGTGGACCAGTGTAGTGTTATCCGTCATTTTCCCTTTTAACATGGGGTAACATGGCAATTATACTTTGGAGAGGTCATCAACTATCTGTGGATATTTAGAGTTTAGCATGTATAAACATGTACATATTAATCTATGGGCAGTCTTGGCATAAAACATTCTTATATCATTTTTTTTTTTTTTTTGATTTAAACATCTCTACCCTTTATAAGCTAAAGAATCTGAACTCATACACGCTCTACATGATCCATAAAATCTTAAAATAAATGAAGCGCCAAGAAAAAATGTTGTGACCTTCTATTTCACTAAATTCAGAATTTGCAACAAAGTAGCACAATGTCTCTTTTATATGAGTCATCAAGTGGGCAACATATCCAGAGTTCAGAACAAAATAGCACAAAGTTTCTTAAATTTGGGATGTCAAGTGGGCAACATATTTGGTACACCAAAATATCTTTCATAGTAAAGTCCAGAGCTTTGGACATCTAAAATTTCGAGGTAATAAATGAGTTTATGCATAGCACCTACATAATAGAACATAGCGCTTTCCTTGAAACTTCAGTAAATTAGAAGGAATTGCCATTATGACCACCATCATCACCATGCACTACCACTAATCTTGTAGATCTTTATCATACAGCAATAAGCATCTCCTCCACTGAATTCTCTGCCTGCACATTTGATGGCAACATCGCTAATAGTTCCACCACCGGCACCACACCCACCACTTCCTTCGTTGCCTTCATTATGTGCATAGGTCTCTTCATCATGCGTTTTTACTTTTGCTTTGCAGCATAAAAGCAATTTTCTCTTATTTTATTGTTATCTTTTTTTTACTTTTCACTTGGTTACTTTTCAATGGATGTTTGGACCTCCTTAAGAGGTTAGATATGGCAGGGGATACCTAAAGATCTTCAAGTAGCTACAAGGTTGGAGGACTTATGCCTAAGACATTCTGGATAGAATCTTAAATGGTTTGCTATTTTTGCTGACTCAGTTTGTGTAGGAGGAAAGGAACAACTGTGTCATTGAACTATAGATACTTCGTAGAATTTTTTGGGGCCCAAGATAAAGACGATACAATTCCACTAGTTGTTCAATCTTTATACAATTTGAAGGGCTAAATTTCCCCAACTCTATCACCGGTTCAAAAATGAAAATTTGAGGATTTCCTTCAGTGATATACCCCTTTATGCCCTTTTATCCTTGAAGATGATGTGTCTAGATTCTTTAAATCTCCATTCAAAATTTTAAACTACTTACAGAATATTTAATATCAGTTTCATGAATTTTTTTCATAGGTACATCATTAGAAGTGAATAAGGAACCACATCAAAGAGGCCAAAGTTGGTCACAGCTTTCATTTAGGAAGAAACAAGCCCTAAATACTTAAACAGGGTATCGGAATAAATGAAACAGGCGGCAAATCTAAACAAAGAGATTAAAACCATAGCAAGATATGCACTCACTTAATTGTGTCACCAAACTATAAGATAAACTATGCATAACTATAAGGAACTAAAGTATTTTATGTTCTTCCCACATTTTGTATTGAGTTAGTCATTTTTCAAAATTCATATTCCAATCACTTTCTATTGTTTCAGCATTGTTGCTACAACTGAATTGGTTTGATCTATCTGTAAAAGTGTAGAACATCACTATATAACCACCCCACCAGTGGATCTAAACTCAAGAACTATCTCTAGCTCAAAACTAGCTCCATCCGCTTTACAAAGAGCAGAAAGACAATCAAGAAACAGAACATGACATCTATTGACTCCACTTCCCCTGATAAGAAACCATTTATCTAACATGTGACTGTAACAAAGGCCACAGCTCAACCGAACCTGCAACAATTCTCCTTTCGATAGGAAAAACAACAGGTTTTAACCATCATCTGTTGAAAAAATTCCCAAAATGCGGGAAATTTCTTTCCGTTGGAAGATTGACGCCATCATATTTTATGAATATAACAGCCGGTTTTATATAATAACATCACAACTTCAAATTTTTGGCTGAAATACACTTGAAATATGACTCTTATTCAATAGACCAAGTTGTTTTCACAAAAGCCTAGGCAGTTCAAGAAACTATCAATTCCAGTCTTTGAGATTCAGGTCATTTCACTTGGCTGAATTCAGGCTCCTCTAAATGTATGAAGAAATTATGATTTATCAACACGCTGAAAACAATGAGAAATGACTATTGATTCGGATCAAGCCTACCCACATGGCAAATAAACTCCCCACTACAAGAACAAATTAAAGCAGTACTCATCAAGGGCTATAATAACAGATCCATGACAGATAAAGCACCAAAATCCAATTACCAAAGCAAATTCCCAGAAATATCAAGCAATCAAAAGTTAAAACACTCGCAGACTGGAAGTGTAATTTTTATTTCCATTGTGAGGAGGATTAGGAAATAGTGACATATATACAAAAATCATACCTGAAAGGGTATTGAATGAAATTGATTGTGCGGCTCAGACATAAATCTTCACTGATAACATCTAGTGGGAAAACCTGCAATAAAAGTTGAACATGGCGTCAGTCCATCTTTAGCCCAATGTCCAAACCAATGAAGAAAATTGTACATACAAGTAATATATGGGTGTATAAGGAAAGTGAATATTGACTTACCATACGTTTATAGGGAGAGAGAGAGAGAGTGGCCCAACACAAATTTTGAAGTAAACCCAGAATGAGAAATGCAGTTATGAAAAAAGCTGGGATGTCTCTAAAGTCTTATGATAAGGAGAAAAAAAAAAGGTCGAGTAAGAAATATTTTTGGCACCATATGAGGAAAAAAGGATGTTAGGAACCATACTTGGAATTGAATCAGAGATATTTTAGGAGATATTTATGTAGGAAAGAAGAATATCAGAGCATTTTCTGCCAAAGTGCGCCTCTTTATGCTGTTACTTGTGAGTTGTGGGATGTGCGTTATTTTCTTTTTTGTTTTATTAAATTTAGAAATTGGGGTTGGGAATTCAATTGATTTTTATTATTTTTGTTTCATCTTTTTGGGGTACGTTGAACGAGTTTTGAATGGGTCAAAAGTTCGAAAACCCACGACCCAAAAACCAGACTGGTGAATGATGATGAGGCCACGGATTACACCAAACCCCACTCACTAACATAGCAAGGCAAAAGCAGGTCTTGAAATGAGGTGGGGCTCACTCCATTACAACAAAATGTTGTTCTTATTTTATTTCCTTAATTATTATAATATGGATCATTGTTTTTGGTGTAATGACCAAAGTCTAGAGTTACCAAGTATGGAGTTAGGTTTTAGTCTTAAAAATATCATTTTGTATGAAAAATAAAAGTAAAAATGATACCGGTGTATTCAACTTAGTGAGATCAATAATGGGTAAGGACCTTTAATAATCTTTTTAATTAAATTCGATGCCTCATACACGTATAGATGCTCTTGATTTTAAATTTTAGCAAAAATCATCCTTGTTTATATCCAGTAAAAAAATATAAAAAAAAAAAATAATAAAATTGAAAGGTACACCCAATTCTTTCATATCGCAACTATCATAACCAAGGAGAATTGGGGCAAGTTGAGCATGGAAGAATTGGGATATACCATTACCCTTGTGAAAATCCTGTGCATTAAACTAAAGTTGAATAGTGAATACATAAAGAAACAGAGATTGGAGACGAGTAGCCGACCACATCCCAATTAACAGCGGAAAGATAATCCACTTACAGCCCACATTCCTAACGCACAGGCAACTGAGTTCATATTCGATCTGATTTACAGGGTCCTGTTTGTTTGAAACACCTTCATATCTTATAGAATCATTCTCTCTTCGTCATAAATATAAGCACAACCTTGCGTAGCCCAGCAATTGATATATATGTCTGATGCAGCTGGATGAATTGGAGGATTCCCATGACCTGCACAACAATGCTTCTCACCCAAATGTAAATAGTATGACTTCTCCTTAATCATACAACAATGCCAACGAGCCATAGTACGGAGGGCACTCTGATATGTTCTTAAATTACCCGAAAAGAAAGAAAAGAAGCACCATACAAACAAAATCCATAATTATGTACAGAGAGGTGTTCATTAGAGCACAAAAACATATATGAGATGGGCATTGAGAACTTCCAAGTTGAGAATTTGAAAGAAACAGAAAACCCAAGTATTCAACTTACACATTATCTTACAAACAACACTACCACAACTTCAAATGGTAGCCAGACGCATTCCATTATAAACAATACAACACAACTTTGAATGATAACTGTACTTGGTTACATTATAGACAATGTACATAAAGGAACTGCTGACTTTGGATCGCATAACAATGAAATGTGCCGAGTTTATTGATGGAGCTCCATAACGAATCGATATTAAGTGACAGTAACCTCATTTGCAGGGATGGGTGCTTCCTTCGAGTGTTCATCAATGGAGGGATTACCAGCACTGTTTCTATATGCCCATCTACCGCCACAACCACCACCACAACCACCGCAACCACTGCCACAACCGCCACAGCCACCACTCTTCACTTTACTTCCACACCCACCACCACAACCGCCGCATCCACTGCCACAACCACCACAACCGCCACTCTTCATCATGCTTCCACACCCACCGCCACAACCGCCACCACAACCGCTTCCACAACCACCACATGCACCACTCTTTACTGCATTTTCTTCAGTTACCTCCTCCGCCTTCAAATCCATTTCCCTTTCTAAAGTAGTGGTTTTGTTGGTTTTTTCACCTTCCTCACAGCACCCATTAACTTTATGAATGACATTATCCATCTCCTTCAAATTCTCTTCATTAATGATTAAGCCATCATATCCTTCCTTCCTCAAAATATCAGAAAGTATAAAAGCCAACACGATTCCATGTAGTACCAACCATTCTTCCTTTACCTATTCATTTCAGAGGAAGAAAAATTTAAGAGTAGCAAATCAAGTAAGGAATTTATTCTTTAAGAACTGAATTAAAAATGGATACATACATTGAGAAATCCAGATTTCAAGTTAAGCAATGCCACTGCTTTGCCATAGGGATCTTCTGCAGAGAATTCAACTGCTGTCATGAAGTCTTTCTCACTTCTCTGCCTCTCACAGTGTTTGGGTTCATACTCCAGCTTTCTACCAGAATAAAGTTTTACCTGTAGCAAGTACATAAAGTCAACAAAAAAGAAAAGAAAAGAAAAAGACGGAGGAATGAGGAATGATGTATCAAATGGATGAGCATGCAAGCAATGTTAAGTTCAAGGATACTAGAATCCACTCAATTATATTGCACTCATTTCTCTTGAACTCCACAAATGGGGAGCTTCTTAATTTGCACTGCTTGTCCCATACCCAGAAATACCCAGAAGAGATTTGGGCATTCAGATCTGCCATCCAGAAGAAAAATTCACACCAAAATCTCTTCCGTGCAATAGCTTTCATGAGAGGGTTCATCATAATTTATACTCCCTCTATTCCTAATTGACTGTCCCCTTGAAAAAACTCGTTTTTCTAGGAGATCCTATTAAGTGCTTTCACATCAACACATATGTTTCAACATTCTAATTTTACCCTCAAGTGTACAAAACATTGTAAAAAGAGAGAATACCCTTTCAAGGGTATTTTAGGAAAACAAATAAGAAAAATCATTGACTTTTTGAATGTGACATTAGTTTTGGAACATCCCAAAAAGGAAAGTAGGCCACCTAAATAAGAACGGAGGGAGTATTAATAGAGTAGTAGAAGTGTGCATGATAATCTGACAAACTTAAAAACACTAAGTTGAGAGGGTCAGGCAATTTAGACAGGCATCTTTATAAATCAGATGGTGTTTTTCTAACTCTAGAAAGCCCCTAGATAATAAGACAATAAGGAAACATATGGAACCAGAATGAAGGCTTACAACTTTATTTCCCATGAGCTCAAAGAGATGGCCATCTTCACTGGATTTCTTCTGAAGCTGAAGGGTCCAGTGAGAATCCACCAAAGACCATGTGGTCCCTACAAACTCTGCCAGAGTTCGTGTTTCACCTGATTTTGTAACGCCAATAACATCTTTCCCCGAAACACAGTTGCTTCTTTCCTTTGTCTTTCTTGTATCCCTGAAACCACCAGCCAGATTATCCAGGGTTTCAATTGCTTGAAACACGCAACAACTGGTAAATTTTACATACTACTAAAAACATGCATAATAAATGAATAATGTTCTGGAAAGTTTGTCATGTCATAATCTAACAATATATAATTATCAATGCCAGACTAACTAGGAAAAACCAATTCACTCAATGTAAGAAATATAATGTGAGATATATAATCCTCTTAAAATAATTCTACAAATTATATCATAGCAGATCTAAACAAATAGGTCATATAGGATGTTTTAATTAGTGGAGATAAAGAAGCAACCTGTTTCCAATAAATATTTTAGGATTTGGGGTTCTTTGTCACAAATGAAAGATCTAAATACATGCATTCATATTACTTCCATTTGTCAATTCTACGGATCCACCATTTCAAAATTAAATGTTGTAACCAGAAAAATATGTTCTCTTTACAAGCAAAGATCTTGTATATCTAGTGACCCCAATGCAGGGGTAGACTCCACCTAGGAACTCTAACATCTCCAAGTGGAAAATTAAGTCATAGTGGTTCAACATTTTTAAGTTTTACCAACTGCAATAATGTTATAGATTGCATAGTTTTTAATTGTAAGTGATCAAAATCAGACATTGAAAATAGAATAATTGGGGACAAAATAAATAGTGAACCCATGGTCAACATGCATAGGTATACCTCATTTGGAGGCTGATAATCTCAGTGCCAGCTTCATCAATGATACGTGTCCAGCTCTTAGCATGGTGAACCCTTCCAGGAAGGGGGAAAAAACAAGAACTTTTTGAGAAAGGCCGAGAACGAACCATACGAAGCACATATGGTGCTACAGCTGGAACAGTAAATGAGACAGCAATTCGTAGGCTTATTGGCTTGGAGCTTGAATTGCCAGAACTGGGCACCAACTCCAACCATTTTTCCACAGAGAGTTTAGTGACTGGGTCCAGGAACTCCTGCAGTGAGAATGTAGTGGAACCCATCGGCTTCGATGGCTTTGATAATGGTAAGTTAGAAGGTGAATGGGATATAAGTTCAAAGAGCAGCTCTCCAGCAGGTTCACACTGGAAAAAGGCCACCTGTTTGTCCCCAGACTCAGACAAAATACTCAGTCTCCGCTTAGCATTGAAGAATGTATCAGGTTGCCTTTTACTAAAAGAGACAAATAGGCTTCCTTTGTGCGCCTCTGGTAAGTTTCTGATTCCCACAATCTCCAAAAGGACCTGAAAAGCAATTAGGAACAAGAATAAATAACCTTAGAAAAATAAAATTCATCTCATGTACGAGGGTTGGAGGGCTTTTGTTTTTTTACACTCTTGTATATGTCTCATGTACGAGGGTTTCTGCCTTTCTATTTCATCCAATACATACTGTTATTTTATCAAAAAGAAAATAAAAGTCGTTTCACTGATAGAGACTTGGCTGCAAGCATCCCCCCATTAGAATAATTGAATAATCAATAGATTGCATTAGAAGTTACACAGACCCATCATACTATAATCCCACCATCCAATAAAATGCACTTGGGACACTAAATTTCATCTACCTAGACATTAATGCCTATCTCACTTCCTTCATCTTCCTTTGGCGTTGATAAGATGTCAAATAAATAATTTTTTTAAGTGTTTTGAATTTTCAAATACACCTTAAAAAACAAGGGCACAAAAAGGTATCAAGAACTACCTCCACAGCCTTCACCTCAGGAAGCTGAATAATTTTATGGCAGACATTGGGTGCAACTACTTTCTTGCTCACAATGTTAGATGGGCCAGGAATGTTTGTGAGCGGAGATGGGGCACTGCCTCTATACATTGCCCCTGCCCTCCAATACCTTATACCAAATGTCTCCTCCCACTGCTTGGTAGTACCAGAAAACCCAACATCCAGCTTCTTCCCTTTCGTTCTGTCTGCATCCATGTCATCATGCTCTAACACCTTGCCAAGTGTTTCACTCATGTCTTTACAATAAGAAACCGGATGCAACTGGTGAGAGTGCCAGATAAGGTCAATGTCATAAGTTGGAACGCAGAAGCATTTTTTGGACCTCTCCCAGTTTCTCTTCATTAGATGCAGAAACCCTTTATATCTGGCCACGGCTCCTTCAAGAAAGAGATCATTGTCCATATGGGGTCTGGAAACCTGTCACAAATATGCACGGGGAAATAGTCACAATTAATTTGAAAAACCACAGGGCAGAAACAAATATTCATTGAAATTGCAAGTGGTTAGTTACAGAACTTCAACATTCTGACTTAAGAAAGAAACACAACGTGATCTTCCTCTTAATTACCTGGTAAAAGAAAGGGCTCTGCCTTTTGACAGCTGAAACCAGATCATATTTGGTGTATTTTTTAGTTTCAGAAAATTTCTCAGGAATATCATCTGAGCAAGCTTTAGTTAAGTCAAAGTTGTAGGGCTCTTCTGGGTACACTCTTTTCCAAATTTCTTCAGTTTGCCATTCCGAAGCCCCTTCAAGAGAAGACACAACATTACAGTTGTCAAGGATCCTTCCATATAGTTCCTCACAGTCAGTTTTGTACCGAACCTGCATAACAAACCAAATACAGGTTAGCATTCTCTAATCTAACAAGTGATGAGAATTAGGACAGAAGTAATGATTCAACATTTCAGTCCAGAAGCATACTGGATTGAGCCTGTGACAATGCCAAATCCATTCACAATCGAGAGGAACAACCAAGGGTCCTTCAGAAATTTTGGACTCAGAATGTTTCGCAAGCAAGGGAAGCCAACAAGCATTGTACCTGAAATGGGCATGAAAATCCAGCACTGAGAATACAGAGATCAAACTTCCATTTCGAAGGTATATGGAAAGAGAACTCATATATTTATCTCCCTACATTCCTACGTATCAAATTGAAGAAATGCATGACCTAAATACTCCGTAACAAATAACAAAACACGGACTTATTGGAGTCAGTTCTCCAATTAATAAATAAAAGAACTTTTCTTCCCCCCTCCCCCCCTCACTTTACATTCAATAGCAATACTTGAATCTCAAATTATGGACTTTTATCCATGCAGAGTTCTACCAATGATACCACAGATATAAATGACTTCTCATCTTAAACACATGGCTATCATGACTATGGTAGAGCTCATTACAAGAATCTCATTCGTGTGTGTATATATATATATATATATATAACAAGAACTAAATATAAGCTGGACGCAGCGTCATATCCTGCAAATTGCCCCACATGGAAAAACTTCGGAGAAATGAAACTCAATTGAGATACATTGTAGTTACAAAGAATTCAACCAGTGAAAAAAAAAAAAAAAAAAAAAAAAAAAAAAAAACCCTCAAACAACTACATAACGTACTTTTTAGAATGCTTACCTATAGATGGCCCTTTGTAGACCAGGACCTTCGTAAAGCCAGCGGTTCCTATCAACAGCTGCAAGAAATTGAAGCTGCCGTTTGGCCGTAGCAATGAGGTGTTCACTTATGACAATCTTTTGCACTTCAGCCCACTCCAACTCTTGTTTCATTTCCATTTCTCAATTCTCACCTAGGCAATACCTCCTTTTGCAAAATCTACTGATGCAATAAAGCGTTAGATCATGACAAATTAAACATAAAACCACGAATAAACTCACTAGTACATTCACTTTGACCAATCAATAATAATCGGGTAATCAAAATAAAATAAATTTCACCCATTTAATTCTCAGTATTATCAATCTATTAAGATCTAAATATATATATATAAATATAGGACCAGGATCAAGAGACAAGGGACACAATTTTTTGCTCCAGCTTAAGCGGTCAGATCCCACAAAATCCAACAGTCCCGGTATTATGTTGGTCATTTTTTCATGGCAGCTTCTTCAGAGACCGTTCGATATGGCGTAATCCGATGGAATAAGATTGGGGTAAAAAATTATGTTCCCTGATCCTGATTCATATATATATATATATATAGTTATTTAACTGATTATCACTGAGTAAGAAAAGAGCTAATATGATCAGACATTGGAAAGACATAGAGATTGGTAAATTAACAAATAGAATGCAAATTGTATGCATCAAAATTATAAATCAATAAATACGATTAAAACACCTACCCTCTGTTTGGTTACCGAGAAAACCAAGGAAAATCAAAGGAATATTAAAAAAAAAAAGGTTCAATCTCATGTTTTTATGTTGTTTCACTATTGAATAATTCAACTCAACTAATTCATACAGTTGAATAATTCTCAATTGACAGGAGGCTTTATGTTTCTTCAGGTTCCAAACAAATTAAAAAATCAAACATCCAAAAACTTTAATTTTCTTTTCCCACTTTCTCAGCAACAAACAAAGTCCAAATCAAGAAAATTTCAACTCAGCACTGGGCAAATCCCCAATATTCTCAGCGACAAATATCAGTAAAATTGAGATTAAAAACACATACTAAGGATAAAACCCAAAAGGATTAATAGTAATCAAACTGAAATTAGGAGACCAACGAGGTAATTACACTGGAAAATGGGCAAACTGTTACCGGAACGGCGATGGCCGGAAATATGGACCAGAGAAGGATGCGCAGTGCGCACGGTGTTTGATCAAAATACAAAGCAGGTGGTATTGACGCTTTTGCTAACTTGTAAAGAGTAACTACCGGGCGTTTTTATCGAGTCCGAGTGAGTACGATACGTCTTGGAAGTTGGAAGTACATATCTTTTTAAGTGACTAAAATACCCTTCTCAAATCAAACAATTACCAGCCAATGAATAACCAAGTACCCAATATATATACCATATACCAAGCAATAATAAGGGATCTCAACCATGCTAATGCTAACCAAATATATGAGAGGAATAAGGCTTAAATGAAAATTTTCTAAAATATTGATAACAATAAATGAGAAAAAAAAATATTGAGCAATTCTTTTTAAGGAACAAAAATTATAAATTTATAATATATACTATTATGGAAAGGAAGAATTTCGTTTGGTAAACTCTATTTCATCTCGTCTTTGGTATAGTAGTCTAATGGCATTTGACTCACTTGTTAAGTGAATGATCTCAAGTTCAAGTTTATGTAAAAACATGGATACCCAATTATTGATATTAAGGAAGGTTAGAGATAGAGCCATAAGGGTAAGTTCCATCCATTGTCAAATAAAAAGAGCTTTATTTCATCTTATTAAATTTAAAAAGATGACTTTTTAAAAATTTAAATAAAATCTATTGTCTAAATTTTTTTTTTTTTTGGGATAAAAATGTAATTTAAAATACAAAATGTAGATGAATTAGGTAAGACAGGAATTGCCCATTTTAATATTTTATGTCTCTTTCCCATAACAACATTTTCAAATTCAAAATTTTAAAACAATCTTTTATCCACTTTTTTACACTATTTTATGAATTATATTATTATTATTTTTTTTCCCAGGATGTACAACGCGCGCGTCTCAAAATCTCGGTATACTTCAAATTAACATACACTATCCGTGTGATAGCAGTTAAAAGAATGTTCTCTTTTAATCTGAACAAGTAAATTATCATTATTTTGTCCCCTTGTTTTTTTTAAAATTATAGAGTAAAAATAAGAGTACTTTAAGATGTTAATAAAAAATTAAGAGATTATATAATTATATACATATAGGTAAATATTTCATCTTGTATTTGAATAGCAATCAACCAAACATCACTTTCTCTCTATATTTCTCGGAAATGGGATAAGTCAAAAAAATACAAATTTGAAATTTCCTTTGCTTTGTTCGGAAATAGAGGCATAATATTCATATTGACTTCGCGAATCCATGGTTTCTTTGCAGTTTCTATCTCGGTTACAATGGTGGTTATCTCTGTCCACACGTAACTCGAGTCATCTTTCTCATAACAATCAAGCCATTTTCTAATTAAAGGAAATGGACAAACATTCCTCCTTCCCTTCTTGTTTTTTTCTTCCTTTTTTCAGTCCGTGTATTGCGATGAACTCCTTCTCCTATTTTAGAGTTACAACACGAATCTTTGTATTCCACCCTTTACACACAGGATTCTTTAAAAATCCCACATAAATTTTCATCACAAAAAATCATGTGATTTGATCGATGTTCTTCCTTCCAACAATTTGATTGTCTTAAACTTTAAATTAAAAAAAAGATGGACTCAACATGTTGCAGCACCACGATGTGATGACGCTTCGAAAAATATTGACGTCTTTCAGAGTGGCATGCCCGCTCTGGGATGAATAGGTGCATGTAGCATTTTCTGTCATCACAAGGTGGTGTACGTAATATTTTTCTCTTATATTAAGGACATAAAGCCAAAGATGAGTAGAGGCTGGCTCAGCATTGACGACCTAATTGTTTTTGTTCTTGGAATTTTGCCAGTACGAAAGGGATAAGGGCTAGTACAGAACCGGTGTGCAGTACAACATGTGCACCCAAAACGAGAAAATGAAGAAAAAAAAAAAGTGAAAGAAAAGAGGAAGCAACAAACCAGTAAGAGTTGTTGAACGCATTCTTGGAACCAAGGCCCCATCGCCAGTGGACAAATCGATGGAATCCAAAAACACTCAGGTCCCCCTGAAGGGTCATGCATACAATTTTATTAATCCCACTGTTAGGTATTTGGGCCCCAAAGATGCATTTGGGTTATACATTCTAATCATCATTTCGCAACACTGATGCAGCTCAACTAAAATGAGGATATCAATAGTGATCTACTTTTTTTAAGAAACAAAGGAAGGGGAAAACGTCTCTGTCGGTACTAGAATTTTCATTTGGAAAATGTGAATTCAATTTCCTACCCTAACAAGTAATTCAATGCAAGAAAAATATATGGCATTTTGCTAGTACACATGAATATGTCATCCATGGTGATACATGCTACTGCATCACGCCAGTTCCCTGGTGAATGACTATCACAAAGAAGAAAAAACAAAATTGACATGCCTGTAAACAATCACCACATGTTCCCAACAAGAAACAGCTATATAAAATTACCAACTGTAAATAAAGAGTTGTCCCGGACAGAGGACATTGATATCCTCCAGAGTAACATGAACAAACTCATTTTTCTTTGGGTAGGCAACAAAACATCTGAACATGAGCAACTTTAAGATGGCAACAAAAATGAATTTGAAATTACCTAACTAGAATGACCTTTTATGCATGTACCAAGCTAAGATTTGCATCCGCAGTCCTCTCTGTGAGTTATTCAACTAAACCCTACCTCCAAATTAGGCACAAATCCGCCAGCAACAAAAATAGGAGACCTGTATCATAGTTTATATCAGAGGTTTAAATCGGAGTACAATTTAAAATGTCCCACCCCTTACTTCTTGACCTCCTCGTATTCTGCTTCTGGGGGCTGGTCACCACCCTGAGACCCATCAGAGGAAGACCCACCAGAGCTTTTAGACATGTGCTCTCCAATCTTTGAGACAGCCTTATTTGCAGCATCAAGCTTTGCCTTGATCTCATCAATATTATCACCGGCCATTGATTTCCTCAAATCCGCTACAGCAGACTCAATTTCAGATGCAACTTCAGCTGGAATTTTCTCCCTGTACTCACCCAAGCTCTTCTCTACACTGTATATGGTTGTGTCGGCACTATTTTTAATGTCAATCAATGATTTCCTCTCCTGGTCTCTCTGAGCATGCAGCTCTGCTTCCTTAACCATCTTTTGTATCTCATCATCTGAGAGCCCCCCAGATGATCGAATTGTAATCTGCTGTTCTTTACCCGTAGCCTTATCCTTAGCAGACACAGTAACAATTCCATTGGCATCGATATCAAATGTCACTTCAATTTGTGGCATACCTCTAGGTGCAGGTGGAATGCCTATAAGCTCGAACTCACCCAGGGACTTGTTGTCAGCAGCCATTTCACGCTCTCCCTGAAGTACTTTAATTCCCACCTGAGTCTGGTTGTCAGCCGCTGTAGAGAAAACCTGGGACCAAAAATGCACTTGAGTGAATTCTTAATCAAAGCATGTCTCAACAGAATTGGAAATGGCATTACAGTGCTCAAGTACCCTCGCCATAACTACCTATCAAGCAGATAAACTATATGAATTTCTTTACTTCTAGAAAGTTAAGAACAAAAAAGGGCAAATGTAAAAAAATTTATGTAGCCATGCTGTCATAAGTTGCTCTCATTCCCCAGCATGTATGCCCCTGTACAAGATCTAAGTGATTCAATTTAGAGTCGGTGAAGATGGTGTAGGTAAATGCATACTAATTAATGTACTAGTGTTAAGCCTATATGGATTTCAAAATTTGAGCTTTGAAAGCTGACCTGTGACTTCTTTGTAGGGATGGTTGTGTTTCTGTTGATCAACCTAGTGAATATACCACCAAGAGTTTCAATACCAAGTGACAGGGGAGTCACATCCAACAAAAGCAGCTCCTTAACATCTCCACGAAGAATACCCCCCTGAATTGCAGCTCCCATGGCAACTGCCTCATCAGGATTAACCCCTTTGCTAGGGCTCTTTCCAAAGATTTCTGCAACTATTTCTTGTACCTTGGGGACACGGGTCATCCCTCCAACAAGAAGAACTTCATCCACATCCTTGGTGGATATCCCAGCATCCTTCAAACAGCTCTTGCATGGGTTTCTTGTCCTCTCAATCAAACTGTCCACCAAACTCTCGAACTTTGATCTGGTTAATGTTATATTTAAATGCTTTGCACCAGAAGCATCAGCAGTTATGAATGGTAGATTGATATCAGTCTGGGTTGTAGATGAGAGTTCTATCTTAGCCTTCTCAGCCGCTTCCCGAAGCCTCTGCAAAGCGAGCTTGTCCTTTGCAAGATCAATCCCTTCAGTTCTCTTGAACTCGCTCACCAAGAATTCTAACAGTGCATTGTCAAAGTCCTCCCCTCCCAAAAAGGTGTCCCCATTTGTTGCTTTCACCTGATAAAGAGAGAATTGGTTGACTAGCCTGCCTGAAGAAAATGATATCACATGGAACAAGAAATCTATTTACCTCAAAAACACCACTGGATATTTCTAGGATAGAAACATCAAAAGTTCCTCCCCCAAGATCAAAAACTGCTATGAGACCTTCTTTGTTATTTAGCCCATATGAGAGTGCAGCAGCAGTTGGTTCATTAATGATTCTCTGAACATCTAGACCAGAGATCCGCCCAGCATCCTTTGTTGCTTGCCGTTGTGCGTCATTGAAATACGCTGGCACAGTAATCACAGCTTTGGATACAGTCTTCCCAAGGTAGGACTCTGCGGTTTCTTTCATCTTGGTGAGAACAAATGCCCCAATCTGGCTAGGGGAATACTGCTGTCCATTGGCTTCAACCCAAGCATCTCCATTGGGAGCTTTCACTATCTTATATGGAACCATCTTCATTTCTTTCTGTGTCTGAGAATCATCAAAACGTCTACCTATAAGACGCTTGGTACCAAAAAATGTGTTAGTTGGGTTGGTCACAGCCTGGCGTTTGGCAGGGGTTCCCACAATTAGCTCCCCTTTCTGGTTAAAGGCAACCACTGATGGTGTGGTCCGAGCACCTTCAGAATTCTCAATCACTTTCGCATTCTGCATAGAGTAATAGAGCTTGCTGTCAGTAAAAATTCAAGGAAAATTACTGAACACTTTAAATATAAAGAAAAAAAAAAAAAAAACTAAAACTAACCTTTCCCTCCATAACTGCAACACACGAATTTGTGGTGCCCAAGTCAATACCAATAACATCATTCCCAAGAGGTTTTGAGCTGCATCAGAACAAAATTACTTGAGATAACATGAGGCATTTAGGAAAAACAGTAAAGTCGGGAATTAATATATAAATACCTGAATGGTCTTGCCAAAGATTTCCACTGATTAACCAAGGAGAAGATGCTAATGATGTCTTGGCATTTCCAGTCAACTGTGGGAAAAATGGCACTAATAAGTGTTATTAAGGCGATTCCTACCCAAAAAAAAGGCTCACACAATTTGCGACTTATGCAGGAAAATTCCATAAATTAAATCTCCAAAAACTTTGCATACATTCTAATTAAAATAAGCATCAGAAATACTAACATAAAAATAAAACAATGAATTCACATACATGCAAAAGGATATTCTCAAATGAAACATCAAGCAAGGATGCATATAGAAATCCCATGGAAACTAAATGGACAAACCCACAATAACTCACAAATTGACTCACGTAAGTGGGAACAGAAAAGAAAATGAGGGCATAACTACAACTGATAGTATTGTATCATTTTATACCATGAACTGTGATGATGACTTCCATTTTCTGTAATAGACTCATGCTAAAAAATGATACAGAAAACACAATCGAGCAATTGGAGCAATTCAATTTACACGTGGCATTCAAATACACACAATAAATATGAGGGATATAGTAAAATTTTGTCCTATGCCATCATTATAAATTACAGGGTTATCAAAAATAAGAAATTGATATAACAAGTCAAAAAGTTAAAACATGGTGTCCTTGTGATTGAATAAATTCCATAAAATCAAATCACAAATTGGAGTCTTGATAGAGGAATCTATAACAGAAAAAAAGTGACTACAAGAACAATTCCATAATTGGAGTGACTACAAGAGAACAATTTCATAATTGGAGCCAACAAGGGAAAGATACAATTCACGTTTGTTCCTAATAATATGGACCAGTATTAGATCACATTATTCTTCAGGTAGAAAAATTTTATGCAAAAAATATAAACATGGATGAGATGCACCAAAACAGAAGACTGAATACACACAATAATTATTTGGCCATTTCAGTCAATCTACTTGCCGAGCCATCCAGCCACTAAGTAGGCAGCTTCATGAATAGCAGAAGGCAGAAATGATAACCACTCACCTTACTAATACAAGCAAAAGAACACAACTTCCAAAATGCAAAGCACAACCAAGAGATTCAAAACATCAAAATCAACATTAATTACTTACATGCCTATGTAGTTTGACAGAAGCTAAAAATACATGGAACCCGTAAGTTTGCTTTCTATTTGCGCCAACACCTCTCGTCATGACATCGTAACATGTCAGTTAGGGTGTTCTCTAGTAGGTAATATATTCAGTTGACAAAAGGTAAAAATACATTGTCCACATTTTTCTAAAAGCAACATCTCCATAATGATGAAGGCTGAAACAGAATTTTGAAAGACATTCTAAAAATCAAATAAGAAAAAACTATTATCAAAATTAGGCACCTAAACTTTGAACATTATCCATGTAAAAGAATACTTCTGCCACCATAACAGAAGGGGTGGTTGTTTAATGCACCATGGAAGCAGAAGCATAATTTCGTATAAACATGCCTGGTATTCAAAGAACTTACGCAAAAATAAAAATGAGTAAACATGGATAAACAATATATGCAAGCCAGAATAATAGGTGTCGAACCTAACATAACTGCATATAGAACAATTCAACATTTCTATTATTTGGAAGGGAAAACAAATAGGTCTACATCTATAAACTAATATCTATCCAAAATGGCTAATGAATCTCAGTGACAAAGGCAATTTCCAGAACCAACATATTTTATCCTTAGAGATCAAAACTGGAAGACCTAACCCTGCACAGACAAGCCCAAAAAGAGTCTATCTAGGCAGTTTAACAAAATGGGCTGGCTTCAAATTACCCAAGACAAACCTCAATATAATTGAGTCGCGTTGGTGATTATCATGTGGGCATGGCAAAAAGCCGGATTCTATAGTAACTTTCTTCTATAGTCTGTGCTGGTCCAAAGATACACAATCACTCCATGGTAAATTTATAACACTGAAAACCTAAAGATTAAGAAAAGGTAAAAATACAAGCTCCCCCATTTTATCTGTGGGACAGAAGCAACTGACGAGGAGTATATGGTCAGTCCGCTGCACATTTTCAGGCGAAATAAACTTGAAAACAAACATATTTATACTGATTAAGTTTAGTAATTCTCTTTTGAAGGCCTAGGGTCTTCAATAGGATGTGACTGATTACTCATCATTTCCTAGCTAGCATCAACTTGTATATAGTAAGCCACACCTCCCATCTATGTGTGAGTTCCAACTTACAAAACCAACGATTAACGCAACAAAAAGCAAAAGCAACAGACAAGCAACCATACCATTAAAAATAAATAAATAAAATTAAAACCCCGTTTTTTTTTCAGAGAAAATGTAAGAATAGAACAGAAACTATATAGTAAGAATCAGTTTTTTCATCATTTGGGGGTGTCCCCCCTTAGAAAAACAAAAAACAAAAAACAAAAAAAAAAAAAAAAAAAAAAAAAAAAACCAACATAAACCACGATACCCAGATTATTTTCTCCCGTTTTCCCTCTGTTTTCTTAGCAACCAGAGTTCGACTTGAAGCACTACTAATCAATCAAGTAATGAAGCAAATAGATAAAATTTAAAGAGCAGAAGACTCTGAAAAACATACGGATCTGTAAGCAGCTAGAGATGAGGTATGAAGATCTCGCCGCCTCATCGATCGGAGAAGCACCGAAGCCGCCATGACCGGTCGATTGGTCCTCCTCGACACAACGACGAGAGAAGGGTTTTAGATTTAGGGTTTTAGGGATGGAGAGAACAGACGAATATTAGAAAATGTGCCGCGAGGGGGGGTTTTAAGGAAATGATAGATGGACTCGCGAGAGGGTTTTAATGAAATGATGAGATGAGATGATGTCATGAAATGACAATATTCGCCCTACAATTTATTCAAGAATTACGTCCGGGATTTGCGGCTTTGTCTGAGAGAGTCGGAGGGTAAAGTCGTAAGAAAGTAGGGTTTTTATGCTCTAGGCTTCTTGGGCTACAAGTTAGGAAGAGGTTTTGACCAATCGCGGGTCAGTTGGAAGTTTCTGGAAACCCAATTCCCTCCTTCTATGTTTGGGCCTTTTTTGTTGAAACCCTAGTGTCGTCTTTCTTCAATGGGCCTCCGAAGAGGTGGTGGAGCCCATTGACCAAAGTTTGTGTACCTCCTACCAACACGTGTTAAGTTATTGGCCCTATTTCTTTTATGCTCTTAATTATATATATTTTTTATTTCTTTTTTTTGAAAAATCTTTCCTTAATGCCCTCTTTCTCTACTCTCTAGGAGGATTTTTTATTTTTTATTTTAGTAGATCGTTAGAGGATATTTACATGAGCATAGTGTTTGGGTTTCATATATTCATTATATCGAAAGCTATCAAAACCCGTACGGAACATCAATTTGTTTAATGGAGCAATTGTATTTATCGGCTTATGTGTCATTTATATTATCACTGTCTATTTAATTAATCTAAAAAGTGTTCAGTGTAATACATAGGTTTTTCTGTCAATGACATTTGCATTCACTTGTTAAGTGAATGATCTCAGGTTTGAGTTTATGGATAAATATTGATACTCATTGGTTAATATTAAAAAGGGTTTGAGGTAAGGATAAATTTTGTCATACACTCATTTGTTAATATTATAGATTCTATCATATGGAGGGGTGGAGTTACATGGTGGGTGGCTCAATTTTTTTTATTTTTTTTTTTACTTTTATAATTTTTGTGGGTTTTAGTCTTAACTTAGGTGAAATAAAAATTGAAAGAGGGTTTAGTCCCGAAAAGCCTTTCCAAGTTGAGAGTGCTTATTGAAATCCCTATATGTTATTTGCACGCCCCACTTGTTTTGATTTTTAAGATTTTATAAAAAAAAAAATGAAAATTGGTCACATAGTACACTAAAAAACATAATTTTGAACAACTTTGCAGGAGAGAGTTTTTTCAAACTCTGTCAGATTGTTTAGCCATTTATAGTTTTTGTTTCATTTTTAATCAAAAATTCTACTTGAGCAATAGATTTTGGAAAAATTATCTTTCGCAAAATTGTTCAAAATAATGTTTTCTAATGGACTCCATGGCTAGTTTTTATGAAACCTTTTATAATTTGCATAAAACATTGAAAAATAAAACAAGTATTGTGTGCAAATAATATAGAGGGTTTTTAATAATTGCTCTCTTCCAAGTTCTTGCAACCAAAAGGCCCAAAAATATAAAAGAAAAAAAAAAAAAAAGAAGGAAAAAAGAGAACCAAGGAAGCTTCTCAATCCAACGCACCGAGTAGCCAATACCTACTACAGAGTAAGAAAAAGGTGGGGAGGGGGGGGGAGAGGATTGGTGGAAGCTTTTCAAACAAAATAAGCAAAATCTCCTTCTTTTTTTTTTTTTTTTTTTTTTTTTTTATGGATAAACAATGTAATCTCTCAATTCTCTCGCCATGATAACGCTGACAAGGCGACAACTTCAAGGATCAACCAGTGTATAGCGATAAGATTTTCATTTTTTCTTTCCTTTGTTTTTCGGTTACTTAAATTTTTATGTTTCATAGAATCATAGAACTTTGCACTCTTTCCTCCTTAACGCTACAAGCTTACAACGCTACTTCTAATTAATATATATATATATATATATATATACTACTTATAAAAAGATAAATGTGAGAAAAACTTTTGATTGACTAATATACCCTTATTTTAATTTTTAAATACACAATTATCCTTGTACATATATGGGAAATATAACAATATAAAACACATACCTTAATAAGAATTCTAAGGACACTATACAATTTCCCTTCTGCATATATTGGAAATACAGTAATATAAAACACATACCTTAATAAGAATTCTAAGGAAATTATAATTCGTATCTATACTACCTATAAAAAGATGAATGTGAGAAAAACTTTTGATTGACTGATATACCCTTATTTTAATTTTTAAATACACAACTACCGTTCTGCATATATAGAAAATATAGCAATATAAAACATATACCTTAATAAAAATTCTAAGGAAACTATAAAATACATACCTCAATAAAAATTCTATGGAAATTATAAAACGCATACCTTAATTCGTATATATATAATATCAAATTCTTATTCTCTTATTATTAACACATAAACACCATATGGCCCAACTTAAATCATATATACAACAGGTAACTTCAACCGGACAGAAGGTTGATCTAATTAGTGCATAGTTTGCCTTTGCTTTGTCTTTTGTGCTTTTTGCTCTTTCAATTTCAAGCTTTGTTTTCTTTTGCAAGGTCAATTTTACCAGGTATGTAGAACCATCGTTTAGGATTTTTTTTTTCTACAAGGTCTATTGTACCTACGTTACGTTTTTTTAATTGCTTACCAAACTTTATCAGAGAGGTGAGTATTAGTGACACTAAACAAATTTATGATTTTTTATTGATTATTCTCCTTTAAAATAAAATACAATAAAATAAAAATAAATATTCAATTGTTATTCTGAAAGTGTAATTTAGGCCTTCCAATATCAAAGGTACTCTTTCATTTTTCTCAATTTCGATCAACTTTCTTTATGTTGTTATTAATATTTTTGAAATTATCATTCTTATATTGGTTAAAAGTGTTCATGTGCAACGCACGTGTGCTATAACTAGTATATATATATATATATTTATTAATTTTTTATCTAACCCAAGTTAATTTCAAATCCTGACTCTGCCCTTAATCATATAGTCTGAGCTTTCTCCTTTTACCCCTTAATTTCTTGGTCCATCAGAAGAATCAAACCAATGACCACACCCTTCCCTCTCAAAAGCCATGCATGCTCGCCCAATCTTGCCACAACAGCTTTTGATCACCTTGGTTGATATTGACTTTCTGCCTAATATTTTGCCTACAATGAGCTCCGAAGAAGTTGAGCCCCTTGTATACCTAAGCCGGGTTACTATCCATCCCAAGAGCCAGGCATTGCCCAAAAGATTAAAGATTAATGTACAAGTTATTTGATTACACATGTCTTGGTCAATAGGCATCTGGGAAAATCCAGTAGGTGAAAATGTCAAATTCATTTGTTCATGATAGCAATGTAAGAAGAGCATTTAGAAAACTTTGTTCTTTTCAGAGGGAAATTATCACTACCAATCAGTTAGCAGGGGTAATAAACCAAGATCACCAGCTCCATAGCAGGCTAGCAGCCACTAGAAAGTAGACACCATTCATCCAGGAGGCCGGTGGTGCAGAAAGACAAAAGGAAAAAAGGCAGGGCTGGGGGGAGATTACTTGAGATCATTTTTACAGGAATTCGAGAAATGACACCATCTTTATCTTTAATACATCCAAATGTGGGCTGCGGATATCAAAGATTAGATGATTTAAGGTTTAACTAAATTCCAAATGCCTTATAAATCAATGGCAGTAAAATTCAAGTATTTTGTATTCCCCATTGTTTCCCAAAGCCTGATAAGTAAATGATGCCACCCAAATTGATCACTTCACTGTCATAAAAGCTAAATGATGTCGTAGCATTTTAATTAAGCCTAAGCTGTACAAAATGCTGGTTACTGATACAAAAAAATGAAAAATGGCTACTAAAACCTCTACGGGAAATGGTACAATACAACACAGCATCCCACCAAAAAAAAGCATTAACGTTCTCCTCGTCCTATCAAGCAGACAAAAGAGCCAAATACACACGCCAAAGATGCAGAGACGTCTTTGATTGTGGGCTAATTGACAACTAAAGGCTTCATCACAAAATAAGCCTGTATATCTCTAGGCAGATAATAACAGCTGATGAATGATGTAGTGATGAAGAGCCACAGAACTCACAAATCTTCTGATTTAGCTTCCTCTTCTGTTTTAATGCCTCTTTCCAAGTACTCCTCTTCAATCGTTTCCTTGAGGATGAAAAGCCTTTGGATAACCACAGGTTGAGTCATCTGCTTGGCTTCCCTAATGTCAGTATCTTCTTTATTGAGATGGTATGCATCAAGCATGATTTTGATCCACTTGTGCAACTCCTTGGGATTACTGCTCCACCACAGAAGGGAAAAAAAATCAAAAGATGTCAAATTGCAAACAAAAATTTATTTTTTCCTATTATCATCAATCAAAATTATTGTAATTTGAAGAAGTACAAAGCTATCCTACGTGTATAAAGCATTAGGGTCCTTGGCTTCATGTTCATCTCCAGGGGAGAAAGCAGTAGCCAATGCAGAAAATCGCTCTTCAGGATCTGTGATGTTCAGCAAGTGCTTGAGTAACTTAATTTCTTTTGGCATGATGCTCCTAAGACTGCTCTTTGTGGCTTTGTATAAACGATACATTATGTCTTTCACCTGCACTTGATTGTTTAAACTCAAGTATAAAAGAAAAAAAACTAGTACTAAAGCACATAAAGGCACACTAGAAGAACGCAATAATGGGAATTAAGAAGCCAAAGCTCAATCATTTGAATTTAAGATTTATTTCTTTATTTCTTTATTTCTTTTTTTTTTTTTTTGGAGAGGGGGGGGGGGGGGGGGGGAGTATTTGGTGTTTACATTATCATATGGGCAAATTAAAGCATCTACACAAGTTCTAGAAGCTAACAATTCTCTTCTTAAGACAGTGTAGGTACATCACATAGTGCATTTCAATCACTCATAAATGAACCACAAAAGTTGTATTATATTAGGACTTGGGGATATCTGGCCATCATCTAATAATGAAATTGTTCAATAATATACTATATAATCTTTTCAATGAGCTAGAATAGATGGTATTGAAATGAGTCTGCTAATTACAAGAATAAATAAACAGCATTTCTTACAATTTTATAACCATTTTTTGAAATCACTCCAAATTTTTGTGATGACTACTACTGAAATGACTACGCTCTAAAGGGATGGATTTATGCCTCCAAATAGTTTTTGATAAAGAAAGCATTTGGAGGCAAAAGGGAACAAATTGATTTCATGAGGCATTCAACACCACCTTAGCAGGCTTAATCCACAAGCCAAAATATCAATGACATGAGTAGAAGATATAAAGCCTGAAACAAAAATCTGCCTAATGGGTGTATATAGCAGTAAACCCAAAACATCCAATTATATAGCAAACCTACCATGCCAAGATGCAAAATCAGACGGTCAAACAAAAATCCTATGTGTAACAAACTTGAGTGAAGCAAGGATGAAACAGGATAATACTGGTAAGACACTTGATAAAACAGCCTGGCAATGTGAATAACATTATCAAATAGCTTATTTACCCATCATTTCAATTTTAATGCAATTTTTAAAGCTCATCAAGTTTTGTTATTACCTGTATTATGTATACTATACATGTTTTTTAAACTTAAAAGTTAAAACTTAATTGCATTCTACAATATATCTTTGGATATACTGCTACTCCATTCGTGTTTTGAATTTTGACACTCATGCACATACCAATGGAAGATAATTTTTAAAGTATATAAAGATAAAATGAAAAGGCTTACATGATGACATTTAGAAGAAAAAAAATGATGAATGAATTTGCTGAGTAGTGAGCTTTTGGCAAACAAGACCTACTTAATTTGAACTTTCATATTGAATACTCATCCATCTTTTTTGTGCAACTTGACAAGCAAAATCAACATTTAATTAAAAGACAAATGATCGTAGTCCACCAAAGGATAGATTGTTAATACAAGGTTGCCATCTGTACCTCATTCTTCATGGTTGTGGACTCTTTTGCTGAAGCCCAAGCACTATTGATCAATAGGATCAATGAAGAGTCAAGTTCCTTCGCCTTGGCAAGGCTTTTAATCTTTTCACATGCCACATCTACCGAAGGAGAGTTGAGGATATCATCAAATTTGGCCTGGGCAGCATCTAACGTGTCCACATACTCCAGTGTGTTATCATAAGCAGAGACTGCAGACAAGCATCTAGCCCCAAGTCTGGACACCGCTACTCAAACAAATGGAACAATCATATAAGTTGGCTGAATCTGAAGTCAACCTGAAGAGCTTTGAGAAATTTGCTTCCATATTAAATCAAATCGCAAGAAAAATTGCATCCAAGGCCAAATATTTTTATTACTAGACAAGAAGGAAAAAAAAAAAGAAAAAAAGAAAGAAAGAATGGAACAAACATTCCTCTAATGAATCCCAGGACATGTTTGTAGTATATGTATAATTACAATGGAATTAGAATTTTAATCAGGACTTCAGACAAATTCATTTTTCCCGTAAACCATTTAAGAGTTAACAGAAAAAATCTTAGTTCCTTAAATCATTTAAGACATGGCAAGCTTATGAATTAATTGATTGGAAGTAATCCATGTTGGTTTTCAGAAACCAAAATTGAATGTGCAGTTCTTTGTGATGGATGAATATGATATAACACCTTCAAGGGTCTTCCAATATCATAAGGCAGGGGAATCATTAAAATGGCATTAAAACAGTTGTCAGAAGATCTATTTTAGAAGCATTAATCATGAAAGATGAAATCCTGAAGAAGTTAACAGATGGACCTCAAGAATGCAACCAAGAATTGTGAAGGCTATACTGCATTATTGATGAGATTACAGAATAACTAGGTCTTTGAAGTGTCCCCTGGACACTTTATTTGTAAACCTAAAGAATATTGCTCCAATGAGATCTTGAAATGGTGTCGAAACAATTTTTGTTCGAGTTGTAAGAACATTTTAATAGTTTCTTAAATTTTTTATTTTTATATTTTTCTCATTTGACACAATCTTGGTTGCTTCAAATTAGATAAATTAGTGTGCCATTTGACATCCCATGGAAATCATTTGACTTTGTTGTGATTTATAATAAGAGTCCTTTAGATTTTAAAATAATAGTAAACTACAGGTTTTTCTTAACACTAGTTTTAAATACTAAATTATGAGTATTTTACAATTCCTATAAATGAACTAATCTCTGTTTCATTTCAGTGAATATAGTGATGTCTCGTATCAGGCTATCACACTAACAAAAGCTAACATAACGGACACAATTCAATTTACATCAGGCATCCAAACAGTCCCTTATGAAGATGGACCATCACAGTACCTATTTGTCTAAATGATATCAATGAATCTTTATACAAATTTGTCTTTGTTAAGTATAAAGCCTCAACATTGGCATCATGTACACAAGTAGTATTGATGCAAATTGAATACATTGGTCAGACATTAATAACAAAAAGGTCACATTAACAGAGGCATTCTCACTAAGCAAGCACTTTAAAATTAATACTTCATCATGATCCATCAAAATAATCCAAATTCAATTTGATTGAACAGATTCTTAGTATATTACCATCACGGTCCTCCAAACTCTCATAGGTTTCTGAAAGTAGAGTGAGGTGACGGAAAAATTCCCCCGTGAAGTCTTTGCGCCGCCTTGTGACAATCGCATTGATATCCATTGGGCTTTCTTCTATTTCCTTAAGAAGCTCAGTATGCCTTTCCATTTCTTCATCAATCTGCAATGCTCATTCCTGATCAAACAGAACGGGAAAAAGCTCTAAACTCAAAAAGCATCTATCCCTCCGTTTAATTGCGGAGTTAGGGTAAGAAAGTAAAATGATTTAAAATTTTCATGATTTGGATTCTAAAAATCCAAATCCTCCACTCCAAGTGAGTGTTTGCCCCAGTTGAGGCAAGTTCATCATTTTTAGGAACCAACATACATGAAATATAAGACTCAATATCTTGTTTACTTTTCTTGTATTTCCAACATTTTGTCAGCAACCAAACAAAGCATAACTACCAATAAAAATGGATAATTAGGAGAACGTAATTATACCTTCTTCACCTTTCTCCCCAATGAGACCAATTTTTGCTTCAAAATTGGATCATTCTCCTTCTCTGCCCGTGTTCGACACCGATTATAAAAGCTGTTCCTATATTTCTTCCACTCCTCCCTGAACACCAAATACTTCCTCCACTCCTTTGACTTTGTTTTCTCATTCACGAACAAATCTATAATCTTATCACAAAATTGAGTAATGGTATAGCCCTCTGCAACTTCAACCTCAACCTGTTCTTCAACTTGAGCAGTACCTGTGCTGGTTGCTTGAGGATCTAAACCACATTTTAAAGATAAACCCATGACCAACACATAGCAAACAATTGAAAAACAATTCCTACTGAAGGAAAGATTCCCAGAAAACAAACAATGGGGAGAATGTATGTGTGGGTGTGGGTGTGTGTGTGTTTTAGGATTTTTAAGATTAACCCGTGAAGAACACAGCTAGCAATTGAAAGAAAATCCCTACTAAAGAAAGATTCCCGGAAACCAAGTAGTGGGAAGAAACATGAGAGTGTGGGTGCATATATATATGTGTGTGTGTGCGTGTGCGTGTGTGTGCGTGTGTGTATTATATAGAAAAGGGGGAAGTGATACTTACTGGGTGTGAGGTTGGAGAGAAGACTGTGGGGGTTGAAGCTGTGACTTGTTCTTGTTCTGCTTTTGTTGTGGTATTTGTAGGTATGGGTGTGTTTGGAAGGAAGGAAAAGGGAAGGGGAAGATACAGGTGGGGATATTGAAATTAGTTGGGGAGAAATTTTCATTGAAAGGGAAGAAAGTGGTGTTGAAGAGAGAGGGCTTGGTGGTGGAGATTGATAGCTCAAAGCCCATGAAATTGCTCATACCGATGGCAGTGATGGGTTCTATCTCTCTTTGGGTGATTCGAGCAGGACGAGAAGAAGAAGAAGAAGAAGAAGAAGAAGAAGAAAAGAAGAATGAGAGTAGGACTTCTCGAGAGTGGATAAATCCTTTTGAACGACATCGTGTTGAGTCTAAAATTCTAAAAATCCCGGTGTCTTAAAAAAAAATAGAATTGAAATTACAAATTTGAACCTTTAGAACCCAATGGTTATTTCATACTCTTCGTTGACGGCGTAACTCTCATATTGTACGTCTTTCTTTTTTTTTTTGGGGGGGGGGGGGAATTAGCAATAACTCCTATTAGGGAATTGTTTTTAACAAAAAATCTACCGTAAGATTTTTTAACTCTAAAACCTCTTTTTAAAAAAATTCTTTAAGCAAAAGGAAATGGTTTTTTTAAAATACCTGTTTTAACATTTTATATTTTAGGGTATGTTTCAAACCAAATTTGTAGTAGGAGAAGAATGGAGAGAGAGAGAAGGGGGCTGTACGTGAAGAAGAAGAACTAGATCTAGAGAGAGAGAGAGAGAGAGAGAGAGAGAGAGAAGGGCGGAAGGAAAGGGAGAGAGAGAGAGGGAGGGACTGTGAAGATTTGGAAGATAAAGAAGAAGAAAAACCAGATCTAGAAAAAAAAAAACCAGATCTGAAAAACAAAATTTTATTCTTTAACAGCGACTGACCTTCTCCGACTATCACTCCGCCATGGCTGTCATCTTCTTCTTCTTCTATTTATTTATTTATTTATTTTAACTTTAGATCTGTTGATTTTTGGGGGCTGCCATTGTTGTAGTTTTGTTAAAACATCAACAGAATCACTTTACTGTTGTTAATGTATTTGAATGGCAACAGTATCAAATTATACCAACTTGTTTATGCAACAGTATCACTTTACTGTTGGTAAGTTAATTTGTGCAATAGTATCACTTTACTGTTAGTAGTTAGTTTGTGTAACAGTATCACTTTACTGTTGATTTACTATTGTATGCTTTGAAAAAATTATACAGACAACAGTAAAGTGATATTATTGCAATCGAAAAATCAAAACCAAATTCATGAGTCGGAGGTCATAAAGGTATGAATATACTGACTCTTTTTCGCCATTGTTACTGTTGAATCAGAACTGAAAAGGCTTCAAATCGTTGCACAAGAATGATGGAATGAACCTCCCAATTCGGTTTCCCGAGAATCTGGTGCCTTTTCCCACTTGGAATGTCAATTTTTAGGGCATGTGTTTTGCTGTGTATAACGGTGGTCGAATCCCCTTATTTTCGGCATCAATAGTCTAATGGCACGATATGTAAATTTGATGAAAATGAAAAATGAAAAGTGAAGGTATTTTTGTCCATATCATGGTAAAAGAGGTTTTCACTAATCAGTTTCTTTTATAGAACCTATTGTTAAACTACTTTTATACTCAAAGGTTTTAGCCAAAAATCCCTTATTCTTTTCTTTTAGTCTAAAACGTAGGAGGATAAGGTGCGATTACCAATATACTTCAAGATGTCAAATGTATTTACCCTTTTCTAAAGTAGTCGATTAGGAGTACAATTTTGGTCGATCTCAATCTGTCAAAACCTGAGCTCAATTTGAAATTTATTAGGCAACAATTTTGAAATGGTAAATTGTCGATCCAATTTTTAATTCCAATCGGACCTGGGCAGATGTCTCGAGCAACCAGCCTAATCTAAGAACTCAAATTCACATTTAGTGAAAATTATAATATCTTTAATATAATAACCCATTATTGCAAGAGCAGTGATACCCTCCTCAACATTTTTCTCTGACATTTTTTCTTCTCATTCAACATGACATCGTATGCGTAATTATTTTGTTTGACCACATGACTAGGTGACCCTAAGAGAGGGTGATTACACCCAATAATCTCTCCACCAATGTTGAATCTACCATGCAACGCGAACAAAAAGCTAGTTGTCTTATCTATGCTTTCTACTGTTCTATACTATATTTAGGAGTTATGCTGACATGGTAGTCTAAAAACTTTTCTTTCGAAAACTCTTTTTTCATCTTACTTCTGGGCCACTAATGTTTTTTCTCCTTTTTTTATAGTAATTTTTTTTAATGTTTTTTCATTTTAAAATTTGAAACCCCTTTTTAAGAGGTCATCAGTTGTCACTAAGCATATAAATTGTATTTTTTTTTCAATCTTTTGGCTAATAAAATATTTAGAGTTTGCAATTCTAACACATCTCACACCGTTCCCTACCAATGATTGAGTATTTTAATGTTTTTATTGTGTTGAGAACATTTGTTCCTGTGCTTGTTTTTCATATGCCGGCCGCGTAACCAAGATCCGTGGATGTTGACAATGATTGGTCTTCAACACTTGAGTGCACCAAAACTTCGTGCTCCAATGTTGGACACCCATTAGAGCACTGTTGTGGGAATTGACAATATCATAAATTGTAAAAAGGATAAAAAAGATAGAACTTTGTAACCCACCAATAAAAAAAAAAGAAAAAAAAAAAGAGGTAAGAGGAGAGCTTCTCTGTTCTATTAATTTGAGTTTGATTTTTTTGGAAAGTATTTTAAAAATTAATTCTCAAATGCACTAGACCGATGTGGGAGAGTACGCTTTTATGATCTCCTGGAGAGGGATTTAATCGAGATACATGCAAGCTGGTCTGGTCCAAACGCTTTGAACGTCAAACCAAAAAAAGAAAAAAAGGTAAGTAAAATTAACAGTACTGCCAATGAATACTAGCTAGGGGATTAAAAAGCCCAAAAAAAAAAAAAAAAAAATGCAATGCAATGCAATGCAACAAACCACGTCTGGCCAAACAAGTTATTAGGGGGCCGTTTGGTTATCCAAATCAGAATTAAATGAATATGGTCTATACGTTTTACGTAACATTGAAGTTAGAAATTCGTCATCTTGAATGGATTTATTTAAAAAGACTGAGAGTCATCAATCATCATAGTTGATGTTATAGGATTGGTTTTAGAAATTTATAAATATCTCTATTCAAATTTATACGTACTCTCATTTGCGATAATAACTATTGTTCTCTAGAATTTTCCTAAAATACTTCTATATTGATTTTCCTCTCCCATTTGTGACAATGTCATTATTCTCTTTAATTTCTTTATTCAAGATATTAGATTTGTGCTTTCGACATGGAGTACTATGTGAAATAAATTATAACAGTTTATTTCTCATTTGAACTACCAAATGAGCCCCAATAGTCTTTAGTATAAATTTGCTAGTGTGCACGGTGCAACATTAATGCATCCAAAATTTACAGAGGAAAAAATATTCCCATAATATTTATGATTAATTTACAGTCGGAAAGCTACCTTAATGTCTACATCGTCCCCAACAAAAAAAGGGAAAGGAGGACAAAGTTTTGTGCAGAAGTACCAAGAAATTGATTGAATACTTTTTTTTGGGGATACATAATTGATTGAATGTCTAATAGTGACAGAGAGCTTCCACATTTTTTAAAGCCAAAAATCCACCACAAAACCTGCACGTCCAGTTTCAAATGACTAAGAAAATCAGTTAAAAACAAAATGAAATTGTAATATTGTCCAGTTGCTCATCCTCTTGGTACAAATGCCACCCATTTGCCAGCATATTATGCGGATTTTCCATGTGCTTAAAAGTTACCAATTAATCTGTTTGATCAAAAATTGCATGTAAACAAAGTATCTAGTATGGGTTGAGTGGTAGGTGATTCTGTTAGAAAATATGTGATTTTTTTTAAAGTTTTAAAACTTCGGACCATATACATGTGCATACGTACATAGCCCGCCTTAAGCCGGATCGGCTGGCCGTGTTGTAATGTGGCACGTGAGAGATTTGATGTGGCACACACGTGGCTTTATAGGCTGATTTTATGAGTTTTATTTCATTGACCGTTGGGTCTTAATTTCTATAATTTATGAGTGTAAGTTATTAGGTGTTGGGCTTTTATTTCATGTTATTAATTGGACTATTATAAGAATTATTATGATATTTATTTTGGACTTTTATTAGCCCAAACCAATTTCAGCATTTTACTATTATAAATAGTGGGCTTCTTTACATGATCAAAATATAAATTTACATTATCTTCTCTATTTCTTTTCTACTATATTTCTTTATGATATTCTTTGAGTTATCTTATATATTGGTTTTATGGTCAATTGATCGTACGTGGATGGGTTCACCATACTCTTCATGTGGTCATACCCATAGAAGAGGGAGTTGCGAGTTTTGGGGTTGTATTTTGGAGATCCTATCGTCTATCAGTACCTGTACGTAGGAAAGCGATAGTTCTTTTAGAACAGCGTGGTCTCACGTGCCTTCCCACAAGCCAGCTTTTCTTACTCTTATTTAATTTTAATTCAATATTTCTTGTGTTGATTTTTGTTAATTTAAATTATGATTATTAAGAGATTTATCTGTGTTGAATTTCATTGTATTTGTGATTTCTTTATTTATGTTATAAGTTGTATTCATGTTTAATTTTAACAAATATTCTATGACAAATTTCACAAAATCCACAATTATCCCCAACAAATTCCAAAGCTAAAAGGCACATACTAAGGTCAAAACCAGGCAATGAAGAAAACAAAGGAGCCAAATTCTTCTTTTCGATCGAAACGACTCGAAACGGATTCTTCAATGAAGACAGCCTCATACAAAACTTTGGAACTACCTCCCTCCAAAACAGACCCACCAGCTGTAGAAATCCCCTTTTCTCAGACTCTTCCCTCTCCTTTTTATTTCCCCGGTTCAACCCATCAAAATCCCAAATGCATGGGAGACCCAGAAAGAAATAACTAGAATTTCCTACGCCTTACACCAGAGTTAAATCCCAAAAATGGCTCATATCAATGGTCATCGTCGCGATGCAGTGATCGACATAGGGAAACCTATAATCACGGGCGGGCTTGAATTCTCTAGCCTCACCTACACCGTAATGAAGAGTCAGAAGGTTGAAGGGAAATGGTTGAAGGAAGAAGTAGATTTGCTGCATAGGATTACTGGGTATGCACCAAAAGGGTGCATCACTGCAGTTATGGGTCCTAGTGGTGCAGGCAAATCAACGTTTTTAGATGGGTTGGCTGGACGTATTGCAAGTGGGAGTCTCAAGGGCAAAGTTTCATTGGATGGGGTAGAAATGAGCCCAAGTTTGATTAAAAGAACTTCGGCGTATATCATGCAGGATGACAGGCTTTTTCCAATGCTTACTGTCTATGAAACTTTGATGTTTGCTGCTGATTTTCGGCTGGGTCCAATCTCTACGTCTGATAAAAGGCAGCGGGTCGAGAAGCTGATCGAGCAGCTTGGTTTGTCTGTAAGTAACCCAACCTCAACTTTTTGTTAATCTAGCATAATGTGTGTTCAAAAACTGCTTCGAGAAAGAATTACTTCCATCCTGGGCTACTAGAATGTTTTACAATGGACTATTTTAATATTTCCTTGCCAAGGAAGCGGAGTGAAGGTTTTTTTTTTTTCTTTGAACAAAGAGTGAGGGTGAACATATAAAACTTTTGCATACAAGATCACAGCAAAATTTTTATTGTTCGCTAGTTTTTTTCCCATTTTGATAACTAATCGATCTATTGTCTTAATTAATGACTGCTTTGATTGTAGTCATCAAGGAACACCTATATAGGTGATGAAGGGACTAGAGGAGTGTCCGGTGGTGAGCGTCGGAGAGTCTCAATTGGCGTGGACATCATCCATGGACCATCCCTCCTCTTTCTCGATGAGCCCACTTCAGGCCTAGACTCCACCAGTGCTCACAGCGTAATCGAAAAAGTGCTCGACATTGCGCGCTCAGGCAGCACTGTAATTCTCACCATCCATCAACCCTCATCTCGAATCCAATTGCTTCTTGATCATCTCATCATCCTAGCCCGTGGCCAACTCATGTACCAAGGATCACCAAAGGATGTCACTGTCCATCTTTCTCGTATGGGCCGAAAAGTCCCAAAAGGGGAAAACTCAATTGAGTTCCTTATTGATGTGATCCAAGAGTATGATCAATCTGGGCTTGGAGTTGAGGCACTTGCTGAATTTGCTCTCACCGGTATGAAGCCTCCGCCATTAACGGACGAGGATATGTCGGTTTCGATCGTCCCTCCTACACCAACCCCCCCACCTCACCGTTCTCGTTCTCGTTCTCGTTCTCAGCCAGACGGGTCTGGTGTTGACAGGGGAAATTCTGGAAAGCGGCTTCATTTACAAACTGGACGTTCACATGGGGCTAATGATTTTGATCATAGTCTTAGAAGCCCTTATTATTCATCGAAGTCTTGGAGTGCTAGCCAGAGTGGGGTGGTGCAAGAACTGAGGTTTACGCCTTCTCAGCAACGGACTGATCGGAAAATGCAGAACCCAGTGAGGTAAACCATTCAATTCAACAGCAAAGAAATTCCACCTAGAAATTCCTACTTATTGACGGAGTTAGTATTCGACTCAAGTTTCATGAACCTTTTCTTCTGTGTTAATTGTGCAGCACATCCCCTGGCTACTACACCTCCTCCAGGGAGATACTCCCCGGCACTCCAACGCCTCACAGCAGCGACTACACTGTCAACGAGAACGACTACCTCACCCCCAGTGTCACCTCAAACACTACTGTCCGCCACCATCTGGGTCCCAAATTCGCCAATTCCTTCTTCACTGAAACTTTGGTACTCATGCGTCGCAACTTCAAAAACATCCGTCGAACACCTGAGCTTTTCCTTTCCAGACTAATGGTCCTCACCATCATGGGCTTCATGATGGCCACCATGTTCAAAAACCCCAAAGACGACCTCCAAGGAATTACAAACCGTCTCAGCTTCTTCATCTTCACTGTCTGTCTCTTCTTCTTTTCCTCAAACGATGCCGTCCCTGCTTTTATCCAAGAGCGCTTCATTTTCGTCCGTGAAAGTTCCCACAATGCCTATAGAGCCTCATCTTACACCATTGCAGGCCTCATCACATACCTCCCTTTCCTCGCCATCCAGGCCGGTGTCTATGCTGTTATTGTTTGGTTTGCCTTAAAGCTTGATGGGCCATTTTTTTACTTCTTGATTGTCCTCTACGTGTCTCTCCTTTCAACCAACTCGTTTGTGGTCTTTGTGAGCTCAGTGGTGCCAAATTACATACTGGGTTATGCCGCTGTCATTGCCTTCACCGCTCTCTTCTTCCTGTTTTGTGGCTATTTCTTGAATAGCCATGACATTCCAATTTATTGGAAGTGGATGAACAAGATTTCAACCATGACATATCCATATGAAGGACTGTTGATTAACCAGTTCAACACGACGCATAATTTTGCAAAGGACGAGCATGGTCTCACACCTCAAAGTGTGACTGGCCATGACATCTTGCATGGGCTGCATATCACGCCCGGCCAATTCAAGAAGTGGGAAAAGGTTCTCATAATGTTGGGTTGGGCTGTTTTATATAGGATTATGTTTTACCTAATCCTCCGTTTTGCTTCGAAGAATCAGAGGACATAGAGATCATACATAGAGGGGGGAAAAAGGGTGAACTTGAATTTGCTCTGGAAAAAGAAAAAATTGTTTGTTCACTCTCTCTCTTTTTTTTTTTTTTCTTATATGGTTTGCTTTTCATCATATATTTGGGACCATGTCTACACATGCATAAAATTTTTAGCATTGTAATACTAGTATTGGTACATGTGACTGTTAACATATGATATTTTGCTGTAATCAGCTGAAATTAGTTGATAGACATGGGTTTTACTGTTAAGTGAAAAACTAAAATAAAATTTGCAAAAGATTTGTTTCTTCGTTTTTCGGTTGGAATTGTTTTCTGTAGGCTATGTTTTGTAAGAAAAATAAGGTTGCGTTGTTTTCCTTCTGATCAATGTATCAACATGAGCAATGAGGTCCTTGATGAATAGAAGTTGACAACATTGGGTGCAAGTAATTAATATCGAACTCTCCTAAAATGAAGATTCTGTGGGGAATGATTTCCATAGTAAATGCTTCCTTGTGTGATGTGGAGAATGGGCTATAGAGATGCAAAAGCTTTGTTTCAAAAACACCCAAGGATGTGTTTGGACGAGAGATTTATAGGATGGATTTGGGGTTCAAGAAGGGATTTCAAATACTCATCCAAACACATCCTAATTTTCTTCGCGATCACCATGTTAATTATCCTAGAGAGGGATGCCAGTCTCTTGATCATGGGGCCAAAAGGAAATAACAAAGGCCATGTTTGTTTGGTTGAAATGAAATGGGTGGGAAAAGAATCTGATCCATGTTTAAAATAGTCTGGAATGATATGAGATTAAAATAAACATTGTGGAATGAATATCATTATAATTCACTACTACAGTTTGATATTTCCCGTTTAATTACCTCATCCAAACATGTTAATTAATTGTTTGGAATGAATTGAAATGAGATTTCATTCCATCCATTCTATTTCAACCAAACAAACATGACATGAGAGACTCTCAAGGCATTACACTATCCACACTCCTAGTGTTATGATCACCATCACTTTGAGATGTTCTTTTTCAATGTGATTTCAATCCCAAATACAATATGGGTCAAGGGTTTAAATTATTTATCAAAGATCTTATAAAATAACTTCATTTTACACTTGACGAAATTAAAGTACCATGACCATGTTCTCATAAAACGGTTTCGGTCCTAGAGTTGTAGAAAACATGAACCAGTGCCAAAAACTTGTTTAGTAACATGTTTTAGAAAACGGGTTTCTAAGGAAAAGAAAAAATTATTGTTTTACAGAATATCAAAATGATGTTCTCAGTTTCTATTTTCTAATGTGTCATAAAAAAAATGAAACCAATAAAAACGTGTTCTCATAGTTTTTTTTTTTTTTTTTTTTTTTTCCGAAAATTCATTTTTGAGAACTGTTTTTGAGAACCTGGTGCACCTAAACCTTTTAAAAACAAAATTAACCAGCTTCTTGTTTGATTTCGATCAAGAGATGCTAATTATTGGGTTTAATCGCCGTTTGATTCATCCTTATCCCTTCATGGAGCTCAAATTGCTGATCTCATATCACAATTAAATTTGCCTTTACTTCCTTTAAATCAACAAAAGAAACATTTTATTAATCTATTCCTTTAATTAACAAAATATTAATGCTTCGAACGTAAGAATATGCGAAACTTTCCGTCGTAACCACCGTCGTACATCTTGTTGGGGCATATGCAAACCAACTTGCTTAGGGTCTCAACCTAATTGGATTTAACTAATGATTATAATTAAAGATCGATCATATTAAGAAAGCATTAATCACCTTGACCATGATTATAAAATCAAGCATGCTTAAGATTTAATTAAACAAAACGATAGGTCATGGGCGGCTCTAGCGAAGGATTCCATAAGCTTTGTGCGACTATTAATTAATTATAATTAACATATAATCAAATGGGTCATGAGCATGACTAAGGGTTGCTACCCCGGCAACTCTCAATAATATATGTATTTTAGCTAGCCAACCATTTTCTTTCTAGCTTCTTCTCATTGGATGCAATATTTCCAAAGGAATCTTTACTCAATTTGGAGATTAACCTGTTTGGCTACCATTTTTTTTTCTTTTTCATGGTCCTTGGCTCCAGTGGTAAAGGGATGGAGTGAGGTTGGGCTAGGTTTAGAATTCAAATCTTATCTATTACTCAGAGTGTAAAAAAAAAAAAGGGGGGGGGGGGGGGGAATTTTGAGAACTCAAAGTCCATGTTCATGATTTTGAGAAACAACCGTAAATAAGGGTTTATTTGAAAATTTTAAAAATTAGATCAAGTTAGGTCCATTAATTTTCCTAATGTTATTATATTTTTAAATAAATTAGTCCAAAATTGGTTTGAAAAAAAAAAAAAAAGAAAAAGAAAAAAAAGAGATGTAATTATGTCTTATTTTCTATCTATAACTGAACATATTTATAAGAAGATAGAGACTTACAAAACAGAGGCACAATCAAAATTAAGACTCTTTTTCAATTAATTAGATATTTAAATTTCCCAAATGGCCCAAAGCAAATTTCTTATTATTGTTGACAGAGGTTATACTTTAATGATATTTGATGGCTAAGAACATATATATTTTAATCTTACCGACATGATTAAATAGATAATAGCAATTAAGGATTGATTACTTTGATAAACCGACATCATTCTTTCGTTAATTGTTTTCTAATCATTCACAGCCTAACAAGAAATTCCATTAGCCAAGATTTATTGAGATGAAAAGCAACAAAGTTTAGGGTAATGATAAGGATTGACTGGGTAATACGCTACATGTCAGGGATATCTCTATCTTTCCACTCTGGAATACACAGCCATCCAACCACTTGCCACCTTAGCCAATGGCATGGGTTTTACAACTCATACTAATTGTCCTCCACATATGCAGACATCGACCTTTCAAGAACAGGGATTGGCCTAATGGTTTTGATCATTGGATTGGCTGCCTGCCATCTGCTAAATATTAGTGTGGAAGAAGAGATTTATAATTCCCTTTTGGGAAAACATTCTTAGCATTCTCAAATAAGCTTCTTGCATTTTTCTAGTATGAAAATGAGGAGTGTGAGAAGTTTCCTTTGGAATGCTAAGAGCATTTGTCTTCTTTGAATCAAACATTTATCAAGTGGATCCACCTTAGATTTTGGTGGTTTTGGTTCAAAAGGATTGAGTTTATCACTTAAAATGGTGGAATTTCTATGATAAAATTAAATTGGGTAGCTACAAGCTTTAATTTATATGATTCGAAGAAAGAGTGTCGTTTTTCCTTATTTCATTTTAAAATAGTATGTCCATTATTAAGAAGGTTAATTCCTTTTTATTATTACCATTACTATTATTACGGAGTATTATTTTATTGGTTTATGATGACAATAGCCTCAATCCCACCCATGTCGTGCGTACTTCTAATGTTTTGGTCATTCATATTAACTCTGTTAAGAGATTTCTCTCATCATTTCAAAACATGAACATGTGTTTTTATGGACACGTGTCTACCTATGTTGGTATCTATCATAATAGATTGTCATGAAAGAGTTTTCCACTCAAAATAAATTGTCTATCATTATTATGCCAATTTTTTTAAAAAGGCCACCAATAGATAATTAGGAACGAATTGTAGGCATGATTCAAACAGGGGTAATATAATTTTCCTTTTACCTATCCTTATTTTTGGTAAAAATTGATCTTTTTAGATACTAATGCTATGAGCCACCTCCAAAAAATAAAAAAAGATTTAAAGTAAAAAAAGGGTGCATAGCTAACACGATGGACATGGGACACGTGGATGGATGTCTTAACATCTACGTCTCATGTCTCTTTCTCTTTTTTTTTTCTTCTTTTTTTTTTTTTTTTCTTTGCATGTGATTAGGTGTCCGTTATTGGTTTTTGATGGCGAGATAATTTTATAACTACAATTAAAAATAATTTTTTTAAAAAATGAAAAATGGTATGATTTTTCTTAAGAAATTAATACTCCGTATAAGAGGGGCTGTTGAAACAATTGGCTGCCCAATAGTTTAGTGGAAGCCAAAGTTTCCGCTCTCTCTGCACCGACGTATCCGCAGGTCCGAATTGAAAGAGACAATTGTTGGATGCTTGCTACAACTAGGGCCAATCACTAATTGCATTTAGCCATGTCAGCACCCATGCAGGAATCGGACTTGCTATAGCATTACCATTTATTTAATCAAGCATACAACTAAAAATAATAATAACAAACATATATATATATATATATATATATATATATATATATATAATTTTAATAATTTTTTGATTTTATTCATTTTACTTTTTGCTTTAAAAGGCTCAAAATTTTCTCATTCATCTAATTGGAATTGATCCTTTCGTAATTGAGCAGCTAAATCATTATTTTTTAAAGATTTGATTAATTAGAATGTGTTAATAAAATTAACACTAGTCCCTAATCTTTTTTTTATGTGGCCACAAGAAAGAACCGGTACTAAAACGTATTAGACGGGGTAATTAGCTGAAGAAGACAAACCCCATTTCCATGTTGTAGCGTCCATGATAACAGACAAGGAGAGAGACGAAGGTGGACGAAGACGAAGGGTTGCTCCGCCCCATTATTTTAAACCAAATTAATTAAATATATAATTACCCCCCCACCCCTTCTCTACCAAAACAAAACTATAATACTACTTGTTAACATCAATAATTAATCAAACATCATAAAAATGATAATTAAATTTGGATTAGTATAATACAATTAAAACCTCTCGCATCGATCTCCTTCCTATGCTTCTGCAATTCCCCACATTTGAAGTCAAACCCATTTATCAATCCTCTTTTCTCTTCCCTCTTCATACCCTTCTTTCCTTTTGATGCTCTTCTGCCGCCACACTTATTTTTAATCCTTTTCTTCATTATTCAACCAATAGAAGACTTCCTATTTTTTTTTTTTCTCTCTACTTATTTGAATGTTTTTAATGATAATTTAGAGGCTTTGTTTTGAAATGAATTAGCCAAAAATTGAAGAATCTGGCCACGTTGATCGACACTGCAGGGAAACCTAAAAGGGAGAAATGGTTGAGTTCATGCTATTCAGAATAGTTGGTTAGGTAGTTGGCGGAAGTTGGAAAGTTTTAAGCCTGATTATGAGTTGTCAACCCGATGGAGCTATTTCGGTCTAAGGTGGAAGTATGATGGAGAGATTGGATCATTGGATGTTAATACTTGTTGAGTGTTTCCTCCTTTGCCTATTCATTGTTATTCAATCAGCTTGTGCACAAAAAGGTACGTGCGTTACATGCAATTTTTTTTTTTTTTTTGGATTGAGTAAAAATAAATGGCTAAAAAACTGCGAAATGAATAGAATTATTTCAATTTCCTGGGAAAGAAATTTCTTTATATAGGAGTTTAACCAGATCAGTTTAGTTATATGAAGTTTGATCCAAAATCAGTCGCATCGGTCTAATTTGGAATTTAGATCTTGAACTCTAGGTCCTTAACTTAGGCAGGGTTCTCATATAAAATGGCTACAGATCTTCATATCTAGCATGCAGGCAACCAAAACTGATTGCACAAAAAGTAGTGCATAAATTATGTGCACCTCTAATTTGATCTGATCATCGATTGAAACTGTCAAAAAAATTTATTCTTGCTTGTGGGATCTTTTGGTCTGACTATGCTTCCAACAACCCTGATCAACCATCAGAAGGGTCATGCAAAAAGAAAAAGGAAAAAGGCCCTCATGAAAATTAATTATGGTGATTGATTGATGAAGGGCTGATCTTTGGACACCACACCCACCCCCCCCCCCCCCCCCCCCAAAAAAAAAAAGAAAAGAAAAAAAAGAACTTAGTTCCCTTTTCTTCTTGTCTGAAATGATCGATCCCAACTAACGCAGATTAGAATAAGGTAATTACAATGATCTTGCACTGATTTGTATTAAGTGAAAATTGATCACAACCCTAATTTGGGTTTTTCTTGTAATGCAATTTCATGCAGGATTTTTGAGCTTAGACTGCTGTGCTGATTCAATATTATTCACGGATCCAAAAACCGCTATAAATTGGACATCAGACTATGGTTGGTTCCCCGATAGATCAGGTTGCCGAAAAATAAGTGAGGCAGTGGAAAACTATACGGGTTATCCTAAAGCTCGATTATTCAGCACGAATTTAGGGAAGAAATGGTGTTATAACTTGACAACTATTAAGGATCAAGACTATCTGATAAGGGGTACATTCCTTTTTGGTGATTCACTTGATCCTTTGGGCGCTTTGTTTAATGTTTCAATTGATGTCACGACAATAAGCCAAGTGAACTCGTCCGACGATGCGGAGGTGGAAGCAATATTTAGAGCTACTAATTACTATACAAATTTTTGTTTAGTGAAGGGGAAGGGAGATCCTTACATTTCAAAGCTTGAACTGAGGCCTTTGAATGATTCAGAGTATATAGAGAGGGAGACTTCAAGTGTTCTGAAAAAAGTTAGTAGAGTCGATGTGGGAGGGAACATAGGAGAACAGATCAGGTATGCTTCTTTACTTTGTGTAATTGTATTAGCCATTTAGCTTAGAAATAAAGGAAATAAAACCATTAATCAGCTAAAAAAAACTGTCATGAAAGGTATAGAAACCCTGAATTACAAAAGGTCATACAAGCAAAAACAGACATGTCCCCTAAAACACCATTGGTAAACTATTATATAAATCTTGGAAGGGTGGAGGAAAAGCTTTAAAACTTGGAAGATGGGAATTAATTTGGAAGTAATTTTCACCATTTTTCTTTCTTTTCCCTCCAGCTTTTCAATATCCAAATGGCATGGAAGATGCTCCAAACCAACCAACCATTCTAAATGGCCCCCTTGGAACTCCAGAAGTAGTACTCTTATTTTTTGTAAAAAAAATCATAAGAGAAAATATTAGAGAAACAGAGGGCAACAAAAGAAATTAGAGGCAACAAAAGATTTAAAATTATTGCGTCCCTAAGGCTATGTATGGATTGAGATAAATGAAGAGAAGATAAGAGAAGTGATTTTCTCCCCATTTCCCTCGTTTGAATTGTTATTAAGTTGGGAGAGAAAAGAAAGGAAATGAGGAAAAATGGGGAGAAAATGAAACCCTTACCTTTCTTTCCAAATTGGAGAGATTTGAGAGAAATGGAAAGAAAAAGAATAAGTAAGTGATGAAATGACAAATATATCCTTACGTAATTTTTATTTAATATATAAAAAAAGATAATAATATAATTGTAACTACTTTCTCTTATCTTCAAACAAGAGGTTTAACTAACCAAATAGGATGGAGAGAGAGTTATTTTCTTCTCTTCTATTCTCTTCTCTCAATCCATTCTTAGCCTAAAACAATAGTTTTGGTTTTTCCCCAATCCACTAACTTCAAAATCATCAATATACTACTACCATCCGCATCTGCTTAATTAGACAACCACAATCACTATTGTCACCATTACCATCACCACCCGCAATCAGTATTTCTTCCAGTCCCCGGCTGTGACCTTCTACCACAAATGCTTTTGCCAGTACCATCACCACCACCACCACCACCACCACCATCACCACCACCATCACACACTACAACATGCCACTCTTATTAAATGTTAAAACTCATGTGCCCATAATTGATATTTTGCCAATCTCAGGTATCCAGAAGACCCAAATGATAGAATTTGGCAACCACCAATAAATCCTGACCCAACCGCCTATCCCTATCCCACATCTGCCAGCATTTCCATCAACAATACTAACGTAGCAGTACCCCTCCAAGTGCTACAAACAGCTCTAACCCATTCGGCCCGTTTGGAGTTCAATCACAGCAACCTCGACACAGGGGATAACAATTACAATGTCTACCTCTACTTTCTTGAGCTCAATGCCTCTGTTCAAACCGGGCAAAGGGTGTTCGATATATACATCAACGATAAGAAGCGTGTGCCCAATTTTGATATACTGGCAAATGGGTTCAACTACCGTGAAGTGGTTTTGAATGTCACAGCAAATGGGTCTCTTAATTTGACCTTGGTCAAGGCCTCAAATGGGTCTGAATTTGGACCCATTTGTAATGCTTATGAGATCTTGCAGGTGTACCCATTGATGGTTCAAGGGACCAACCAAGAAGACGGTATGTTTATTTACTCGTACTTGCCTTTTCCTTATAATATATATATTCACAAATTTAAAGTTCAATTGCATTGATATACTAGTGCCACCCTACTAACCTCTCTCTCTCTCTCTCTCTCTCTCTCTCTCCAGTGGATGTGATTGTGGCGTTGAAGAATGAGTTGCTGGTCAATAACCAAGATAATGATGTGTTGGGGACTTGGTCTGGAGACCCATGTCTTCCTGTTTCCTGGGAAGGCCTGTTTTGTCAGTCCACTAGTGGTTCCTATGTCATCACAACGCTGTGAGTTCAGTTTCTTGTAATTTTGGAAGTTGGGCGTATTGTGGAGTGTGAACATGCTTTCTGATTTAAATTATCTGTATTATTCTCTACCAACCAACTTTAACATTTATCAGGAAAAGAGTTCTACATTATTAATTTAAATGGGTAGATTTTTTTTTTCCCTTTAGCATAATTGGTTCATCAATTAATGTTCTGTTCCCACATTGTCATATATGTTCAGGGATCTTTCTTCTAGTAAACTTCGAGGATCAATTCCTCCCAGTATCACCGAGCTGACCAACTTGAAGGAAGTGTATGATTCTCTCTCTCTCTCTCTCTCCATTTTTTTTTCACTGGGTTCTGAATGTTGTTATCTAAGTTGTTGGAACAGTGACTAATTTGTTGCGTATTACGTGCTCGTGATATGTAGGAATTTGAGCAATAATGGCTTCACTGGCACCATCCCAGCATTCCAAGCTTCATCCATGTTGATATCAGTGTAATTTTTTACTCTTCAGGTTAATTTTGAGGCAATGCTTTCTGAATTTGGGCCTATTGTGAAGATCACTTTGTCCTTTATTTCCACATTTGTATCAGTACATGACCATTTACCAAGACAAATTCTAAGTTCCTCATAAAAATATTTTCTGGTATTGAGACCATCATATTATATTCATTTATGCCCCTGTCTACAGGCATATGATCACAATCTATCGGACACGATCATTTTATTATGATTGGTAAATTTGTGTACAGACATGTATAGTGTCTTATCCTTGGATAAGGGTTTTCCGAATTTGACATTCCATAGGCACATTCACTCCAATGCAAGTGAGCCTACATATGCAATACTCTTTAAGTCAAAACCATTAGCTCAATATTTTCATGTTCCACTAAGTTATTAATCAGAACTCCAATCAAGAATTGTTGTACATCAGACTGTTAATTAAGTTCTGCATGTTGATTGATATACATTTATTTATCAGGGATCTGAGCCACAATGATCTTAGTGGGTCAATTCCGGTGTCTCTTACCTCACTTCCACATTTGGCAGCATTGTAAGCCATTTTTTCCTCTCTTTTTTAATTTATTTTACAAACTCATGAGTATTCATATATTGGAGGAAGCGTACTGCACCTAATTCAGTATTTATGTCCTTGCTCCTCCAGATATTTCAGGTGCAATCCACTTCTCAGCAACCAGCTTCCATCCAGCTTTAATGACAACTCAAACATTACCACAGAGTATAGTGTCTATCATCCTACCTTGAAAATGTTAAGAACAGTATAAGTACTGAATTAAAAGAAATGAATAATCTGATTTGTTTATATATCAACATTTCAGCAATGGAAAATGTGTTGATCAAGGACCCTCACGCTCAGCGCAAGTAATCGTTATAGGCACTGCCGCATGTGGATCATTACTATTTACCGTTGCAGTCGGAATCATTTTTTTTTGCTTTTACAAAAAATATCGGGGAAGATTTGATAGGAGAGGACACCCAATGACAAAGAGTGAGTACACTAATATTTTCTTCACTCATTGATCTCCTAAATATACCTTTAGGATACTAAAAGAGATAGAATACATAATAAGTCAAGAGGCAAAATATGATTTTTCTGTCTTTTGACAGTTTCTAATTGTAGTTTCCATCTGCACTGTAGACTTCCAAGATAAGATAATTTCTGTTTCTAATGCTTTGGTCTAAATTGTGTTACCCGAAACACTTCAGCTTTTTCTGGTTTGTTGCTTTCCTGGACTCGGTTTTGTAAGTTGACATAGCATGTGTGAGCTTACATCATTGATGGCCAAGTTTTTTTTTGGTCAGAAGTACTTTCCAGTTTCCACTAATATTTGAAGAGTAGTATTTTCATATGCACAAGAGCATGAAGAAGGATCCAGTACATAAGCAAAATATCTTGTCATCTTGTTATTATCATTGCTCAGTGTGGTCCTAATGATGAAGGCATGAGCAAGGACAACATTCTAGATATTACTAAGCAACAAATATGCATATACATGTACACACACACACACATGTATTCTTCAATTTCTACATGTAGAGAATGCATCCAGAAAAACAGAAATTGTCTCCCAGTTGGTGCACGAGGACCAGTAAATCACTCGGCATGATTTTTTTTTTTTTTTTTTCACTCAAGAGTAAAGACTAGGGGTGACTGTTTATATTTATGTACTGGGAACATTATTTATCGGGCACTTAAGGTTTATGCCCAATGAATTTTGTGTTTTGGTTAGTACAATCATTTGTCCGTTCTATGTTTACTTTTATGAAATGTATGGTTTCCCAATAAAATTCTCCTAAAAAATGCAGATGCAGTTTTTGCTTTATCCAGCATGGATGATTTTGTTTTGAAGTCGATATCTGTACAAAATTTTACTCTGGAGTACATAGAAACTGCCACCTGCAAGTACAAGACCTTAATAGGTGAAGGAGGCTTTGGATCTGTTTACCGTGGCACTTTACCTGATGGTCAAGAAGTGGCTGTAAAGGTTCGGTCAGCCACCTCAACTCAGGGAACTCGTGAATTTGAGAATGAGGTAGAATAGTTTACTCTTTTATTTATTATCACTTCCTATTATAGCTTCTCATATTTGCATAAACAGACTGGACATTTACAATCAAATACGATATATACATGTCACATGACTCTTGGAAATTTCAAGTATCATTTTCTTCACCCTTTTTTCCCCTCTTTTTAATCATTCTTTTGCGAGGGACATGCTAATTATTGTTTTATTTCTTCCCCTTTGTTTCCTACTCTTTCATTATTTCTGAGACAGTAGGATAATAAAGTGCACTACTGTAGGGACTGATGATTATCAACTATCCATGTATTTATCACATTTTCTCCCTTCATCGTGAACTTTACCAGACCATCTTTTATCTTGTCTTTTACATGGATGAAAAAATGAGGGAAATTGAATGTTGGTTATTTTTCTTTTTCTATAAGTATTTTAGTTTCCATAATCACAATCAGTTCAACCAAGTTCTCTTTTATGACTCTAGCTTGTTATAAATATGTTCCAACTGACAAACTGGTATCAATGCATTTTGCAGCTAAACCTTCTCTCAGATATTCGGCACGAGAACCTGGTTCCTCTTCTTGGATTTTGTTGCGAAAATGACCAACAAATGCTTGTCTATCCTTTTATGTCTAATGGATCTCTACAAGATCGTCTCTATGGTAGTTTTCATCAATATGTCATGCTGTTTTCTGCTGATCTTTCTTAATATTCATATTTTCTTTTATTACCAACTCTTAACAGGGGAAGCAGCAAAAAGAAAAACACTGGACTGGCCAACAAGACTTTCTATTGCTCTTGGTGCTGCTCGAGGCAAGTGATAAGGGTTGTCTTGCTTTTATGATGTTTTTATGTTCTTGTTCATCAGAAAGTTTAAAGGAAATGCAGAGGAAAACTTGATGCTGAGATTCCTCCTGAATCTCTGTTCCTTGCATAACATAAAGCAGACACTGCTGTCATTCCCCCAAAATATAATGTGCATCCAGGATGTACCTATATTGTGAAAGCAAAATCTTCTGGTAATTTATAGTAGAAACGGTAATGTTTTGCCAATGATCATGAATTTTGTATCGGCATAAAATATCATTCATACCCGGGAGATACTCCCTTTCTGCAAGAAACTTAAAAGATTCTGGTGAAGGTTTCGCAAATATTGCAGTAATTCAAACTTCAAACTATGAGCCTACTTTTTCTCAGCAGCGAAGGGCCATGGGACTAAACTGAGGATAGCTATGGATTTTAACACCCAATTTGTGTTGGATTGTATTCAGCTATAGGCACACTTATCAATGAAATTCACTGGTGTGTAAGCACACACATGGGTGTTTTTACCTCACAGGTAGCTAAGGGGAAACAATTTATACTCTACATAAGGCCCTAAAAGTGGAGGTGAATTGTTTCTTATTGTGTCAATGCCGATGTGCTGATTTCTTGATTGATCAATAGTCAATAAACCTACATTAGGGAAAAAAATGGCACGGCAAGAAAAAGTGGAGGCTCTTAAATTATGAGGCATCTGACTGCTGCATCACAGGAGACCTCCACCAACCCAGAATTAAGGGTGATCTGTTCACTATGGGATACCTATTGTAGAATTCATCGATCCATCCCATGCTATGGGATCCTGATTTATCATGAGTGAATCCCGCCTAATATTTAGATGATGGCTAGAATAATATATTTGACACAACTGGCTTGTCTAAATTGCCTCAAATGTTTATCTCATCCGTTGGTTGGTTGTTTTGATTGATTCCCTCAAGATGAATCTGTTTTACATTTTACCATTGAATTTTAAACATTAAATAAATAGCAGAATGTTTGAAGAGTACTTTCATTGTTCAGGTTTGACATATCTTCACTCGTTTGCTGGGCGTTGCGTCATACATAGGGATGTAAAATCGAGCAATATACTCCTGGATCATAGCATGTGCGCGAAGGTGGCAGACTTCGGATTTTCAAAATATGCTCCTCAAGAAGGGGACAGTGGTGTTTCTCTGGAAGTTAGAGGAACAGCTGGATACTTGGATCCAGAGTAAGTACGAATGTTAGCTTGTCTTGATTTGAAATTTTGATACTGTGCTCAGTTCTTTCAGTATTAACGAGGGATCTGGCCATTTTACTCACATGTAAGATGAAATCTTCTCCATGGAAATGCACATGGAGGCTTTCTGAGATACTAAGTTGATCATAACTACCAAAAAAACCACCTAATAAACTCAGGAATATTTAACCATTGCCCAAATTATCTTTGTATGTGTTATTCAGGTACTATTCGACCCAGCATTTATCTGCAAAAAGTGATGTCTTTAGCTATGGCGTGGTTCTACTTGAAATTATAAGTGGTCGAGAGCCCCTCAACATACACAGGCCACGCAATGAGTGGAGCTTGGTTGAATGGGTATGGTCCAGTTTCATGTTTTCTACCTTTAAATGTCGACACTCAAAATGCTTTTTCCTTTCTGGGTGTCATCTCCAAAGATTAATGACCCATGTTGTCACTTAACTTTCCTAAAGATTAGGGCCTGGTTTAAATATTAACTATTGCAGCCAATTCACTTGTAGCTTTGCTTCATTGATATTTGAAAATTGAGTATTATAGCCAAAATTTATAGTTATCAGAGATATTGGATGGCAGAGCAGTGATTCTGGTTTTGAGTCTCAACCAGAATGCACAAATAAAATGTCAATATTGGTTATGAATCTCATCCTTAAAAATTTGTACCAAACCCCCCACCCCTACCCCACTTTTTTTTTTTTTTTTTTTTCCTCTAACAAGGAAGCACCTTTCACCTGCAGGCCAAACCATATATAAGGGAATCAAAGATTGATGAAATTGTGGATCCTAGCCTGAAGGGAGGATACCATGCAGAGGCAATGTGGAGAGTGGTGGAGGTGGCCTTGGCATGTATTGAGCCCTTTTCAGCTTACCGACCAAGCATGGTTGACATTGTCCGGGAACTGGAAGATGCATTCATCATAGAGAACAATGCATCCGAATACATGAAGTCCATTGACAGCTTGGGAGGCTCTAATCGCTTCTCCATAGTCATAGAGAGGAAGACTGTCCCGCCAACTACACCAACGCCAACAGAACCCTCACCTATTACTTCACAAGCGTTGGCTCCTCCACAGCCAAGATAGTCTTTGGGTGAATGAGATATATTCATCCATTTGCAAATGATGATCATTTTAGTCACACCATATGATACATGTTAAAATGAGAAAATGAAGACATTTCCTCCATGCTCTTTTATAAGAGACATTGCACCTTGCTTATTCTATATATTTACACTAAAAGGTAGATTGTTCACCTAACACTTCTAATGAAGATACATAGTGTAGGCATTGCAAGGGCATTCACAATCATACAGATTAGAACAGGTTGCTAAAATCAGTGCAGTTGTTGATTTAGCCACTAAACGAGTGGTTTGCTATTTGGACTGTCAGAAACGAAAGTGCAAGTACAGTCTAAACGTCTGATTGAACCAATTTCAACCAGGAAGATCGTTGTGAAGACCCTAAGACTTCCGAAATTTGGGTTTATTCTACTAAAGCTCAGCTGAAGAACTGATAAAGATACGACAGCCTAAGTTTGTAATAATATTTCTTGTAGTTATATACCATTTATCCAAATGGAATCCTTGTGGTGCCAGCTTGTGGGAGATCACAGGAGGTAGTCGACACTGAAGTTCATTCACCGAAGCAGTGTTTGCATAAATTTCTCATAAGGGGCACGAGCACAAATATGAGGTGACCAATACAGATAAATGCAAGATCACTGACCTCATAAAGTTAGTGGGGTGCAAACATTACAAATACAAATAATCAGTAGTTATATCTGAAAAATGTAGTGTCATTGAATGGATCCATAAATAAAATTGGATCATATTTGATATTATTTTCCATTTGAGGGAATTTTTCAAAACAAAGAACTGGTTCAATACAATATTTATAAGAGCTGCCACTTCAATTACTTATTCTTTGCGGAGAAAAAACTATTGAAAGAGGATATTACCCCTAGAAATAGAGCAAGATTAATGAAAAGGAAAGAGGATCCTGGATATTATCTAAACAACATAGAACTATCAAATCTAATCCACTATTTTAGTCGAATCAGGTATGCTTTTATGGTAGCGGATGATTGACAGTTACAGAATAAAATGTCCCCCAAATATGTAGTGAAAATAAGGCTGTTGAAATGAATCGATTACAAAACCAAAAGTAACAGAACTGAAAATGCATGAGTGAGAAACTAGCAAGTAAAACTAGAGGTCAAAAGCAGACCTGAGATGGTTGGGCCATATTCAACAATGATCAAAGAAAAAACCTATAAGGAACAACATGATTCAAGTTAAAAGCACTACCGTCCAGGACAAGAGGAAGCTAAAAAGCATGTGAATTAAGATATGGAGCAGATGTATAGGGCACATGATTTAATTGACAATTTGACTCATCACAAGGCAGGAGGCAAATATAAGAAGGGTGGCCACTTCCAAATATTTGACATGAGGTTAACTGCCCCCAAGTATCTGAGGCACAGCTTTCTTGAGCTGAATTGAGCATCAAGCTTGATTAAAAAAGGAAGAAAAAATATAAGTTACAGCTCTTGCATCCCTAATGGGGCTTCAGATATATATGCATATGGCTTACGTCCCACTCCAAAGCTTAAATGATCTTTATAATTTGTGTCAACTTAAGTAAAATTTTGTATTAGCCAAACCAAACCATGTCACAAGGAGTCAAGGACTGCCCATTCAATCAAAAAAATTCACCCATTAAACAGAAAACACTGATTACCAGATTCATAAAGTTATATTAGGAAAATTCAGCATCTTCTCATTATAAAGGTTGTTATTGGGTGCATCATGTGGATTGGCAAGGACTTGCCATCTGCTCTGCTGTCCGTGAGAAATTTTTAACGTCCTTTTGACAAGACATCCTTCAAACTGAGTCAAACTTAAACCTAAATCTGAGCCAAAGTCATTCTCCAAACTGTACATATTATTAGCTACAGCCATTCAAAAAAGGAAATTCCCATATTCTATAATATCTATAACCCCTATTTTTTCTTTGAACCAAATGAACAATGTAATTTTATGTCAAAACTGGTAAATCTCAACTAAGATATGAACAATCTTCCAAAACTTCAGCTCCAATTTTCTCCTCATATCACTAAAGAAATAAAGAAAGTTTTATACAATGATTTTAAGAGTGGCATGCTCGATGGTAGGAAAATGTAGGACAGTTAGGAAAAGCACGCCTATAACTTCATAAAAGAAAAAATGTAGGTGCAAGATGCAACTAAGCCGAGGAGGTTTAAATGGACAAGTGATCGGCCAAGAGAAAGCTAGAAATGACTGCATCATGAAAAACTAGGAAGCACCAATTGAGATCAAGATAATAGAGCCAGCTAAAATTGTTTGGAAATACCAGGAAGTAGTGCTATAGTTCCGGTTGAAGGAGTTACAATGACAATGAAAGGCTGAAACTTGAGTCAAACATGGTTACCAGGACATGACTTGACCATAGACATGGTCTAACAAGCAGAATGGTGAAAAAGGATTCACATGGCTGACCACAAGTAGCTGGGGCAAGGCGTGAATTAAATGAGTTGTGTAAATCTCATTGAATGGTTCTCTATCAGTAAGCTCCTTTATGTCATTCAACTTTGATTTATAAGCCTCTAGTAACAGGCTCAGTCAGCATGCGGGGCAACCCACATTAACAAATCCTAAAGTTCTCTTTAAGACCAAAATTATAGCACTCTCTTCAAACTGTGTTATACATACAAATCAGCTAGATTACAACTTGGAGACTTCTAATACATTAAAAATATGACAAACTAAAATAATCTCTAGATTAACATGAAAGAGAACAAAAAACATGGATATATTACTTTTAAAATGGGTTTCAAGACCCAGTAATCTGTTCACAATCCAGACAAGAGGGTGCTTACAAATAAGCTGTTTTGCTACAATGACATGATCTGGTAAAAATCATGTAGTAAAAAGAGATGGGCTAGCTGTTGCAGTACCCACTTGCACTTCAAGCAGTTCTAGACGGCGCTCTAGTGTATCAAGTTTCTCATTCAATGATGCCAGTTTGCTCTTCGTTGTAGCCTCTGAAAGCATAAAAAAATTCATGACACAACAAATGAGAGTCAAACAGAATATGAATCCCACAAACGCCTACCTTATGTACAACAACTATACGAAAGTAAACTCGACATTCGACAACCATCCTGAACAATGTAAAAAATTTGATCTAATATTCTAATGCTAGTTGAAAGACTGCACTAGAGCCAGTGATAAAAAAAAATCACTGCAAAAGTTCTACATTGCAACTACGTATCAAAAGACAAGCATATGTGCAGGCAAAATTCAAATACAGCTGCAAGTTGAATTGATTCAATTCAGCAATACATTTGAGTTAATAGAGCTATGATTAATTAGGGATTGACTGATATTGCCCACGTTTTGGGATTTCAAATCAAGCTAGCCCAGTATTAGTTCGATGCCCTATACAACATAACAAGCTGAATTAACACTGCGTGATTCAGATTGAGAAAAGGCCTCTGCAGAACTAAGGTGCGGATCCTTTAATTTAAGGTCAAGAAGGGTTTTTCACTTCAGGGTGAGCTCAGGTCGATCACTACAAGGCCTGAATTGCATGAAATTCACAGGTTCAAATTCAAAACTCTCGAAAGTTCACATTGATGCCACAAAAAACACACCAAGGATTCAGTTTAAGGATTAGCTCGATATCTTCAAGGCCCGAATTGCGTTAAATTCATAGGTCCAACCTCAAAATTCACAAAAATTCACGTTGACCGCCACTAAAAAATAAAAATAAAAATAAAAATAAAAAGACATGACAAGAAATAAAACTGATTCGCTCCCATCATAAACTCCTTTCGATAAAGAATTAAGTTACAATTGTCAGGAAGCTCACCAAAGTAAATGAATGATTTTGATTTTGATTTTGAACACTTCCCATTCCGCAAATTGTTTCGAGAAATTCACCGTAGCAGTAGAGTTCCAAAAACATGATTTTACATAGCACAATTGCAGAAAGCCCAAAAACCAACACTATGCATAACCATGAAGACAAACAGGGTTTTTCTACTATTATCATAAACAGTCCAAAATGACCATAAAACCCAAAAAGGTTTAAGGGCATTAGAAGAAAAAAAAAATGGAGATCTGAAACAGAAAAGGAGGGTGTTTAATGTGGGTGATTGTGATTGGTTACCGAATTGAACGAGGAAGTCGAAAAGGCGACGAACGTTGAGGGAGATGTGAGAGATGAACTCCCGATTCTCCCAATCAGCTTGCACTGCTATCCCTACGTTCACTGCATTCGTTATTCCTCCAGCTCTTGCCATCTTTATGTTCTCCTCTCTTCCCAATATATATACAGAGAGAGAGAGAGTGTGTGTGTTTGTGTGTGGTACTGGAGGAGATTGAAGAATGCAAAATTCGGAACCGTAAAACCCTAATTTTATATAAAAAGGGCAGGAGAAGAAAGGATTGAAATGGAAAGAAGGGGACTGGTTGGTTTGCTGGTTGACTTGTTTGTTTGTTTTTCTTGTTAACAAAAGCTGAGTAATCTTTCAAGGCAAGTCCACATTATTACACGCATTTTCTGCCCTTAACAGCAGGTTTTAATCTCTCACAGCACAATCATAGCTCCAATTGTGAGTGCGCCCACCATATAGTTTTTGCGGTTTTTTTTATTTTTTTCCTAGGGTTTTCTCTACAAAAGGTTATGATATGCGTTTGATTTGAGGGCTGGGATGGAGTAAGGGTGGGAATGGAATGAGATGAGAATGAAAATGGAAATAGAATGAGAATAGATATTCTATTTCAATGTTTGATAAGGGGTAGGAATGGAATGAAAAAGAAAAAATGTGATCCATTTTTTATGATTTTTACTACTTGAAATGAGGAAATAGACCCCCACAAGAGAATAGCCATTCCATTCTGTTGTATAATCAAACACTTACTTTTTTTTGGAAAATGAAATCACTATTTCATTCACTCTCTCATTCCCTCGTGACCAACATAGAAAGCACTCTATATTCCCCAAATCGAACTCTCATACTAATTTCATAAAAATAAAAAATAAAAATGAATTAATGGATCAATAGCACTGGTCCCACATCATGACAGATTGTTTTTATGAATTTTTAAAGGTCAATAGCATTATCCTAACTTGAATTGGAAAGCAATCAGGTACAATAAAATATAAACTAAATAACGTTGTCTTTCTTTCTTTCTTTCCTTCTTTCTTTCTTTCTGTCCTCTCCATTTTTTAGCAGCAAATCTTCCCCCTAATATTTTTTTCTCCTGTTGTTAGTCTTACGAAATTTAGCTTAATGTTCTCCACCCCACCCAAAAAGAAAAAAAAGAGGGTCAATGGCCATCAGGCCTAATAACAAATCTCGCACCAACAAGGACGTGGTTTTTACAAAGGTCCCAATTGCTACTCCTCTGTGGGAGAGAGGGAGATAATCAACAAAACAAATAACGAGATTAAGTAAGAAAAAAAAAAATCAAATAAAATGCAATTACCCACACCATTATTAGAAACAACCTGTTCTATGTTTTGCTCGGTTTGCCTGTTTACTTTTTTACCCTAAAATTAAGAAGTTTTAAGGGCATAGTCAATCCAACAGCTCAAAAGACGAGTTCGTGAATCCACTAAACCCATAAATTAAAATTTTATTTAATTATAACCATAAATTTTAAAGGGGTGTGGTTCTAAAATGACTAACACCCTTCCACATTTCGTAGGGACATTTTCCTTCGGCCTCTTGCCTTTCAGTTCCCTTTCAGACAACATAGTACTCCAAATATTTTATTCTCGCATGGAAAATGGAAGAAAAAGACCCAATGCCAACAACCCACGAATTCTTGTTGGCATAGAAAAATGGAAAAGCAGCTACAGAACAAAACCAAAAGTAATTTTGTGTTCTCAGCTTGTTGAATGCATGAATTCTTGTTGACATGGAATTGAAAATAAGCAAGCTCAGAGATATGAAAGCTTGCTTTGAAGTGCTTGTATTTAGTATGATAATTGAGGATAACAATGAGTCTAAAAGAAAATTTATTCTGCACAGTAATAGCCCAAACATCCCTCAAAATAGTAAGAGGCAGTTGGATCCCTATAAACTTTAGCCGATAAATGGCACATGATAAATAACTTCCAAGACCGAACGAACAAATCTGTATGTCCTTTCAAAGCCCCGTATACCATCTGTATTTGATATAAATGATCTGAGTTCATGCAGAGGAAGAAGCCAGGATGTCCCTTCTAAAACCCCGTATCCTGACTGAGTTAAAACAAAGCATTAGAGTTCATGCGGAGGCCGCAACTGGTAAGAGGCCATTGTGCCTGAGCAGTGCCTCAGGAGAAGGTTCACGCCCCCGGAATTCCACAAAGACCTGGACACATTAACTTGACATGTGAGAAGACAAAATCTTGGAAAATAAATACTCCACAAGACATCATGAAGCTACAGAGTCAGAGGAATATTATGGATAGCCAAAACCTCAACAAGTTATGGCAGCCATCAGAAGTTTCCACAAATTTAGCAAATTATAAAACAAAACTATGTGGGAGGATGAGCAGGTTTGTCTTGTCTAACCTCGAGTGGTGGTTTTCCACCTCCAAGAGCAAGAACAGTTTCTCGGAACTTGAGCCCTGTTTCTTCAACAGCCTGTTGCATTATCATGACAAATTTATCATTCTTATCAAATAGAAGCAAAGTTCTGCTCTGTTCCGAAAACAAAAGGGAATCATGGAAAACAGAGTACAAACAAAATCGGCTAAATGAAGCATATATCATTATTAGCATGTGATGTAGGCATGGCATATTTAAGTGTTTGCTTATTCGATGCCCAATAAAATTAAAAAGGTAGTTGCTTAATCTAAGATGAATTAGAAATAGCCGACCTGTTTCCAAGAAATCGGGATCCCAGGAAAGATTTAAAAATTTTAAAAAAAGAAGCCATTTTTCTTCATTTTGGAGGTTATATAGAATGGAAAAGTATCAAATCCTACTTTGCCACCAACATTACAGAATAGCGAGATTTGTAGAACTATTTCCCAGATCTACCTTTTTATACTAACAAATCCAAATTACATGCAGAAATTTACCATAGGAAAAAGCTTGTTTATTCCTCTAAAAGCCACAATTTTTTATCCTACCATTCACATCGTCACGTATGAGATTAGCAAACAAACAAGATCATTTAAACCCTGACCATGCAGCTTGACAGATAAATGAATGAATGACAGCTTGTCTCACTCCTGCTTAACCTAAAACATTTAGGACCTCTTTGGGTGTCCAAATGAAATGCAAACAATTTCAATATATTCTACACAGTATTGTAAGTAGCAAATTCATCACTTTGAATTGACAAAGTGAAGAGAAAGATGAACATCTCACAAATGAGAGTGGAATATCAAAATAGTGGCATTTCATGAATTTCTTAGAATTGGTCCTATTACATCAACTATAATTATTTCATCAAGAGTGATGCTTCAGGAGGCTCATACCATTGCTAAAAAGATGATGAGACCTGGAGATACTGATCTTAGTCATAATGTTACTACTTATTATAATTAATGAATGTATTTCTCTATTACCAAAAAAACAAAAAAACATCAACTATAGTGATAGTGATGACAACTATAAAATTCTAATTCAGGGTAATAAATTTGTGCCTTCAATACTGTGTAAAATACACTGAAATTGTTTAATGTCCATTTGAATGCTCAAATGGGCCCTTCAATTATGAAAATAGTATATTCTATTTACATAAAATTTTGAAATGCATCAAATTTGTTTTTCACAACATGTCAACAGTTAATGAGTCTGTTCTTTCTATACACCTAACACTGGAGCACACGAGTTGGTATTGCGATAAGGAGACACCTTAATCACCAAAGTACTAAAAACATTAAATCATTTTGTCTGCTTTTCAAATGAGAGAAGCGTGCAAGTTGTGCACAGCTGGTGCATTGGGAATCGCACTTTCTGCATTTATACGCTTCTTTGAGTCTTTATGCATGTCAGAAAAATATTGAGATCTTAGAAAGTTATTATTTTAAACAAGGGTAATAAGAAAACTTCATCAAAAAAAAAAAAAAAAAAAAAAAAACCAAGGGTAGTAAGAAAAAAAACTCATTTAAATTCTACAGCTCAAGGAAGCAATATACACTACTTAATAGGGAGATGAAATCTTTTGGCCATTAAGCTAAAGAATAATTTCAATTGCAACAAAAAAGGAAAATAGGGTAATCAATGTCCATAAGACACATGACGAACACCCCATCTTTTATATTGAGGTCATTCTATGTTCTCAATAAATGATTTCAAAATGATTTTATTTTATTATTATTATTTTTTGTTATAAAGGTTACCAAAATTCAAAATTATCTATAATCGCTGTGGTGATTTTGGTGATACTCCATTTTCCATGACAATATGTTGAAATGTAATAAAGGATGTAAATGCTTCATGAGGTGCCTGAATGCTCTGTCAGCTATATAAAAAATAAATAAATAAATAAAATGAAAAAGACACTATACAATAGAGCTATCTACCAGGTGCCATGTCAACAGGGCATGTAATTTTTCTTGGAACAATATTATGATGCATAAAAATGAAACAAAATGTATAAAAAAAAATCCAATTGCACTGCTCAAAGGGCATTCCTTTTGGATAGCCCTTTCCAGGCCTACCTTGTTGTCATCCAATCCAGCATCCTCAAACGCCGAGAAAGCATCTGCAGACAGCACCTCTGCCCACTGCAGGATTAAGGAATTTATTTTAAAAAAAACTTCCCCACAAGAGCAGGAAATAATCAGGAAAGAAAATTACACCCAAAGCTCACAAAGTGGTCACACAGTAATTCAATTTCTCTTTTAGTGAGAAAGCTCAATCTTGGGTGTGGCTGGGCCCAAAAAAAAACAAAAAACAAAAAACAAATCTTTAAGACATTTCAAAATTTATAAAATTTTCCAAAGTTCTCACACTAAATTAATTTTCAGTGCCCGCCACAGAAAGTGGAATATGTTTTTACAAAGGTGAATAAAAGTTTTGAATAAGAGAGAACTGAAGACCACAAATATACGCATAAAACTAACCATAACAATAATTAAATAAATAAATAAAAACTAGATAAACCAACATCCCCTTCCCTGAACAATTTGCCTTTCTTTTTTTTTTTTTTTTTTTTTTTGTAAAAAAAGGAAAAAAGAAAATACCTTGTAACTGTAGTATCCAGCTGCATATCCACCTGATATTCACAAAAGGTATTGAGGGTAAACAAGGCTGCAGATACAGAAGAACTACTGCCACAGAAGTCAAAGTAAAAGTAACAGGAATAGCAAACCTGCAAATATATGGCTGAAACTACAAAGAAACCTATCCTCTGGCAATGGAGGGATTACTTGGGTTCTTTCAGAAACCCTTTGATCAACATCATAAATAGATTCTGAACCCCCAGGAACATACTTGGTATGCAGCTCCAAATCCACAGTAGCAAATCTCAACTACAAAATTAAAATAAGATGGCAAGCAATTATAAATCCTGCACATATTCACATACCGATATAATATCAATGTCTTCACACTAAAACCACACTCTACAGCTCCACTTATCAAAACATAGCAACCAGATAAATGTCACTTTCATGGAAGACAATGCATCATTATGATTGGGAGGAGAAATCTGTGATAAAGATTGCCGAAATGTATTGTTTCACACTGATATGTAATGTATTGTGTGGTGAAACATGACTGCAAAAACTGCTCAGATCTTTGAGTCCAACATTGAAAAGAAAGATTTATCCCCTGTAAAAATGCTCAATGGAAACAAAAGATAAATACCAGAGGTATGCTGCAGGAAGTTGTAAGTATATCCTCGACAGGGGATAAGGAAAGTGAAATTGATAGTAAAAAACCAGATATGCCATTGTACAAAATAAGCATACAAACCATCCTCATTCCTCAGTAATAATATTCAAACCTCAAATTGAATCATGAGTAAGATGAAATGGTATAACCACGATTAAGACACCAAAAAAAAATAAACCAAAAAAATAAAGCATTGCACTGACCTGACGAAGACTTAAGGAGCCTGCACGAAAAGTCCTAGCAGCAAGGAGCTTCAAATATACATCTTCAGGGAGGCTTTCTCCAGTTTCATAGTGCTTTGCAATGCTCATCAAAGTATTCCTGCAGTACCCATTAAGGACATTGAGAAATAATACTGCATCTTGACAATTGAATGCTGTTCATATATGTCTGTACCATATTGATAATACTATATTAAGAGAACAAGGGTTCAGACTTTTCAGGTCTAAATACCATAATTTTTACACCTCCACCCTAAAAAACCTCGACATCAATAGAAATGTTATATTTAAAAAACTAAATAACAAAAAATAGGGATGAATGCCACCAGCTATAAATTCCATGGAGAGAAAACAGAGAGGGTGAAAGAACAGGTAGTTCCCCAATATGCATAAGAGAGATATGACATGCCAACTACCCCAAGTACTTTAAAAGCCAACCAATCAAGATAGAATATGGAAAATAATATTGTAATCAGATAAGAAAGAGATAGAAAATTGCTTTATTTTGGATCAGAGTTCTTTCATATGATACAGCACCAAAATGAAAGAACTGATAAAGATATCACACACAAAGCAATATTTTGATCAAATATGAAGGAAGAAATGATCACTTTAACAGGACACAAAATTGAAGCATATGCAAGTATGCTACCTTCCATAGATTTTAAAATGATATCGGAGAACAAAGTGACAGTGGGGATGAAGAGGGCGATCTTGACTTGACTGTAAGATTCAAGAGGAAGAGATTCTTTGTAGGAGTGATATACAAATTCTGGCTGAAAGATACTAAGATAGAACTTGAATTCATATGGGAAAAGTTAACACTGACTAAGATGCTCAGAAAGGAAGGTATTTTAGCCTTTCAGACAAGTAGCATTGTTAAAATAGGTAACGAGAGAGAAGACGAAAGAAGAGAGCAGGGGGGGAACCTCGCCATGATATTGGAATTCAAACCATGATTGAATTGGGCCAGTTCTATATTGTTCCATTTATTTGATTCAGTTTGAAGGTTCTTGGTTGCTCTCCAGTCTCCAATGAGTAAATACCAATATTACACTGGAAGCAACAGAAATCCTTCAATGTCAGCACATAATAAGATTGCAACCGCACATCAAATGTGTTGCATTTGGTGGGGACCAAGTGTACAAAAATAAGTTTGCTTTGATGAGTCTTAATCATGCAATTCATAAATTAATCTAATCTATACATAATTCTGGAAAGTGAAGATAATTGTATTCAACTGTGATTCAATTTTAAACATGTTTGAACTCGGAAACTGTATATTGGCCAGTATGAGCACATTTTTCAGATCCTTTTATCTTTTCCTTTACTCGTGGAGCAAAATAAATATCCTTGATATAAAAAACAATGGAAAACATTTAGAAGTGGAACAAATAAAGTTTTGATTAGACAAAAGTACCTGTGGTAACACCAATTTTCCATAAACTGAGAGGGTAATTCAACAGCATCCCACTCTATCCCCCGAATACCAGAAACCAAACCCTCGTCCTGCTTGGTTAGCATATGCTGAAGAGCATGACCAAATTCATGGAAGACAGTCTCAACCTGCAAAAAGTGTCATCAATGATCAATCCACATGACATGCAACCACATAAAATTCCAGCACCCACTGTACACATGCAAAGATTTTAACAATGGTATTGGTTTTATAAGATCCATCAACTCTGCAATAATGTGCTTATCCACCGTGTGTGTGTGTGTGTCTGTGTGTTGGGGGGGGGGGGGGGGGGGAGAGAGAGAGAGAGAGAAAAGAAAAAAATATATATTTCTTTAGATCCTAGTATTCTACAAACAGATTCAGCCAAACAAAATAAATAAATAAATAAAGGTTTAATGGTAAGGTACATTCGCTCTTTGAAATTCATTGAAGCAAAATGATTAATCTCACTTCTTAGAAATTATGCAGACAGTAGTAACACCTAATTATGATAAAAGTGAAGTTATATTTGTCACCTAAGGAAGGATCAGAGTGAGATGAAATGAAGGCCGGCCAAGCCAACACAGCACAGCACAGCACATTAACAACTCTAATGACCAAGACTTTCCCTACAGGTATCTTTCTGAGCCCTGGCCTGGTCACAAGCTATGCATTTTCCAAACCAGATTAATTCAAAATAAATTAAAGATATTAAAAGCATTAAAAATAATACAAATACTATAAACATTAAGTATGAATCTTGTTTCAGTTCTGGATGGTTGTACCAACCCAAGATAAACCCAACACATTAATTGTCCCATATTGGGGTTGCCTGAGTTCAACCCACTTATTTGAGCTAGTTAGCAGACCAAGTCAGATTTCTAACACCTCTCATTATCTGTAGGATTAACCTTATTCTTCAATAAGATCTGCCTCTACATATTTTAACTTCTTCTGCCAACATACTGTACGGTCTTAGAATAATATCATATCACCATGTATGCTATTGTACATTGAGACAGGATAGAATAGATAATTCCAATCCAAGCTATAATATCAATTTGTGACCATTCTGATGCGAAGACCCTCAGGCCAGTCCCTGGCCTGGACTTGAATAAAGCAGGCTGAACTGCTGGTTGACCCCCTAGTGTCATTCTAACATCTAATCATCCTCAGAACCAGAATTTATTGCCAACTGAGATAAAAGTTTGTGTTCACCTCACGGAATGTCATAAGGCTTGGCTTGTTTCCCACAGGCGGTGATTGATTGCACACCATGTGGGCAACCGGCAACCTAGCAGAGGCACCATCACGCGACAATACACGACTTCGAGCAACAACCTCATCCATCCATGCACCTCCCCGCTTTTCAGAAGGACGGGAATATGGATCAAAGTAGAAGTATGCAATTGGACAGCCCAAAGAGTCTTTGACACAATAGAATCTGACATCATTGTTCCAAACCTAAAGAGTAATAATAATATCATTAGAATATGAAAATCATATTTTATGTTTCAAGAAGCCAAGGAACGGGAAAAAGAAGCAATCATAATATATATTACTGGAGCTAGACCATCAGCCGGCTCAATATCAATTCCGAAAAGCATCTTTGCGAGGTTGAAAAGGCCATCCATAACCTTTGGCAAAGAGAAAAATGGGCGTAATTCTTCCTGTTGAATTTGAAAAAAGGAAAGACATAAGTTTCTACAAGCAAAAATGGAAGCATATTTACACCAATAAAAGAATATCCTGACATAAAAAAAATTAAGCAAGAAAGAAGGAATTCAACCCCAATTACAAATAATAGACAAAACCATCAAATAGTTTTTTCAAATTTTAGACAAAACCATCAAATAGTTTTTTCTCCTTTCAGACAGATATCAACCATTGCAGGATATTAGAACTTAGGAAAAAGGTCATTCAAATAACCACAACTGATATACTAACAACAAAATGAGAGCAAAATTTGAGCACAAGAGAAACCAAGGTTCAAAAAGCAATGGAGGAAAAGACATGCAACGTGGGATGTCTAAAGGCCCTGATATTTGAGTCATCAAGAAGTCAATCAATAATAAATTTAACTCGCCCAAGATTTCAAAAATTACAGAAGACTTGAATAAGTTTTAGAAATAAACGGGCAAGGGCAAGGGAAATTTATGACATGAAAAGCAAATGCATCTGAAGGAAGCATTGATTTAGAAGTTTAAACTGCATAACCAATAGGGTAGCTTTCACTAGTTTTCAATTGGTCTCAGCCAGGGTCCATTGCAGGCCCCTCCTATTAAATGGCTCTCATGAATTTGGCATCAATTCATAGAAGGTTGATATGAGGTTGAATGCCGGTTGTCAAATCATCTCAAACTGCCTAAAAGTAGTAGAAACTTTAAAGCATCACAAGCAAATAACACATCAAATGCATAAAGATAATCAATATATCAGTCGTGGTTAAGTATCAACCTGAGCAACTGTAATGCAATTAAATCCAAATAGTATTCTGTTAAATATATATACTGTGGGATTAGAAGTTTGAGAGAGGTAGAGGAGACAGAAAAACATGTATATATGTATTGATTTATGTATGTATATCACTTGCAAATATATTTATCTATACAGAGAAAGAGAGAAAGCGAGAGAGATCCAACCTCATTTATGTCATACTTTGACTCACGAAGCCTCTCACTCCAAAAGTTGATATCCCAATGGTTCAAATCATCAGCTTCTGGTGCACCCTGACCTTTGGAGAAATTTTTTAGGTCCTCCATATCTACAAAGATCAAACAAATGATCAGGCCCCTACAGTCCTTTTCAACTTCATGGGATTTTGTTGGATAAAGGTTGCATTAGTAAAGAAAAACTTGGCAGGCAACAGATCGGAAGATTTTACAGACAGATTACACTTAGAAAGGTTAGGAAAATGGAGTTCTGGTATTACAACAAAAAGAAAGCACGCATGACACAAATATAAGCCAATTACTTCTTTATCCGGGTGTATAAAATTAAGCCATTTTAGAGTCTCTTAAGAGGAAGAGGAAGAGAGAGAGAGAGAGAGAGAGAGAGAAGTAATAGTTAATTTAGTTAATGCTTTCAATTTACGCTTCGTCACATTTCGTTATCTGCTAGAGCTACTAAATATGAAGTGTGTGTGTGTGTGTGTGTATTTCCAACCGAACAATCAAACAATGTATACAATATTCTTATAATATAAAATAAAAATCACCTGAAATCATAAATCATAAGAATCATCTCAAGCAAATTAAATCCTAATTTAGACAGAGTATAACCTAACACTTTAACAATTTATGTGTAACAAATAGTTTACACCATAAGAGGGCACTAGGTAGGAAACTATATCAAACACTGCTACCTTTAACTGCAGCATTCCAGGAAGCAGCACGAAGCTTTTCAAGGAGCTCTTGTGCTTTATCAACAGTGGCCATTTTGGTTGCCATGCTTACCTGATATAATTTATTTCAGTAAGCCAATGGAAAGAGTAGTATAATATTTATTTTTTAAGTAAATCATTTGTGTATATAATATATAAGGCCTTCAAACAATACACCAAAAGGTATACTAAATAAACAAACAAAAGAACAGAAATCAGGCCCTATTACAACAATCCAAAAACTCCAAAAGAGGAATATTTTTAAATATATTGATTCATACCTCAGCAAAGTTATTGTAGCCAAGAAGCCTAGCCTTTTCCAATCGAAGCTTCAAAATTTGGTCAATAATTGGTGTATTATCGAGATCTCCACTAGAGGCACGGGTTACATAAGCACGGTAAACTTCCTCACGCAGAGACCGATTTTGAGCATGTTGCATAACAGGTAGAAAACTAGGAGCATCCAATGTAATTATCCATGGCCCATTTTCAGCCGTAGCATTTTCATGCCCCTGGATTAATTAATAGGATTGCACAAAGCAATAAAAGAGAAGATGAAATCCAATGGAACAGACTTGAGAAAGGAAACAAATAATAACACACAAAAGCATATGTCATATTTCAACATGGGATACCTTAGACACTGCTGTTTGTGCAGCCAATCCAAGAGCACTAGCAGGCAATCCTTCAATGTCTTTCTTCTCTGTTATTAATTTTTCAAAGTTCTTGGTGGCATCCAATACAGTTCTCCCCAAATTTTTGAGATAGTTTTTCCAAATCCTACAAATCAACTCATGGTGATAAGCAAGTAATTGACTTTAGAACATATTATTGGACAAATAACATTCCTCAAAGCAAACTTTTTATTTCTATTATTCCTGGATTGACTTCATTAATTGATAGTAAAGCACACCTGCTGAATTTTGTTGAAATTTTCTTTTTCATCATCTTCAAGAGAAACACCAATAAGAACTGCTTCCTTTATTTGGGCTGCAAACCACAAATACAAGTGTCACTGGGGAATGCCAAATAACTCAAGTGTAAACTATAATGTATATGTAACCACTAACGTACAGGAAGCAAGCACAATGTACATGAATACATGATATAGTATTAGTGTGGTACTTGATTATAAGATTTGAGACAAGTGTAGACCAAATCATAAATTGGCTGAAGGAAATTTCCGAAAACATGGAAACATGCCATGGAAGCATGAAGGATGCAATCAAGATTTCTTAAAACGTTTTGCATGGGCATTCATGATGTAGGACAAGATACTCACATATTTACTTCATAAAAATAATTAAAAAAAATAAAAATAAAAAAGATACATAAACTACAAATGTTGGAGGATTCCAATTGATTTAAGTAGATCAGTGAGAGAATTAAAAATAAATGAGAGAATTACATGTCACCAAAAAAATAAATAAATAAAAATCCCTCCGTCCCAATTTGTTTGCCCCCAATTTGACCAAGCACAAACATTTAGGTAATGCATTTAAAGTGTTGCCATGTCATACAATTTATTTAACTTTCCTATTTTACCCTTTTGTGAGACAATGTTACTTGATGTGATAGTTGGTATAATTATTGTAATTTTAAATATTGTAAAGGGTCTTTTGGGATAGGAAATAATTAATTGCTTTGACTTTTGAAAATAGGCAAATATTTTGGGACATCCCATAATGGAAATTATAGGCGAATAAATTGGGAGGGAGGAAGTATATATAGATAGAAATTTAAAATCATAATAGAAATTTAAAATAATCTTCTTTAAATAATCTCCCTTGGGCCCCAAGGCAAAGAAATGGTGGAAGTGTTTCCAAATTGCAGCAGCAATGATTAATCCACTACTCGACTATGGACTGAACCTGACTCGATAAATAGGGTAGGGTCCATACTTTATGACCCCAATGAATAATTAGTTATGGTCTAATAGCATTATTTAAGGGGGAAAAATGGACAAAACAATTTCAAGATTGAACTCGATGTGGACATGACATGCCGAACACACAATGCATCGTCTCTTTTTTTTTTTTTTTTTTTTCTTAATACCAGTGTTCACATGTACATATTTTAATATAATTAGAAAGGTGATAGTCTTCTTCCCCTTCAATGTTTCCTCTCTTTTTCTTTCATTTTTTCCACATTGATTTGCATATTACCAAAAAAAAAAAATGGTTAGTTTCAGTTTCACTATCCAAATGAGACATATCAAATAGGCAACCCTTAACACCAGAACAAATGAAATTAATAGGCACGCCTAATACACTTTCACCTAAACCAAACCCAACAGATTGCACCCAACCATACAAACAATACTGCAAGTGACCTAGATTAAGGACATTGCACCACATTTATAAAAAAGAAAAAAGAAGAAGAGCAAACTAAAGATACAGTAAGATTAATTTTAAAAAGATAATAAATCCAAAATAACTATTATAAGCGTAGAAACCCAATGCACCAAATAAATAAATAAAACAAAACAAAACAATGACTCTCCATTTCAATATATTATAAAGATTCGGATAGAGATTTATAATACTTACATTCCACTATACGTTTATGAGCATCACTCAGTGCATGCCAACCAGAAGATTCTTGAATAGCTTTAAAAGCATTATAAATGGGTTTGCTTTGTCCCAACCTAAGCTCAAATTTAACCTTCTCTGGCTGCAAAACATAATTAAATTATGTTAATATCAAAACAAAAGGGAAAAGAAAGAGCGAGAGGGTGTGTGAATTCATAGACTCAACATGACAACAGCATAATTAATCAATTTCAAATACAAATTGAGCCAATTCAACTATTGAGTCAATTACTATAGATTGTGCTATTTTGGTTCCTCCTGAATTTAAACAGACTCAAATTTTATGTTTCAAACCCAAGCGTTAAGTAGAGGTATATTTGAATCCTAAAAGATTGATACTTGACTTTCAATTCTAAACAGCAATAAATGAAATTTCAAGTACACAAACACATACTGACATACAAACATATAACGCGTGGATGTGTATATACCTGGACTTCGTCAATGGCGGAACGAAGCTCAGCAGAGTCCTTGACAGCCTTGAGATGATTCACAATCCCCCAACTCACCGTTAATCGATCCACAATCTTCTCCAAGGGCTCCACCAGCTTAGGCCACGACGGCTCCACCGTCTTCTCCAATTCAACCAAATCACTCTCCTACAAAAACCCATCACCAAAAACCATCAACCCACAAAAACCCTAAAACCAAAACACAACCCCACAACCAAAAAATATTCAAAAAACCAAAAATCGTACGAGTTTCTGCAACAAGGCACGAATCCCAGGGCGGACGTGCTTGGCCTCGACGACATCGAAAGGGGGGAAATCGAAGTCCTTCAAAAGAGGATTGTCTTCAAGGGTTGGTTCGGTGGGAGCCATAGAAGGAGGAGCCTCGGAGGCCATTGATAGAGTGCAGAAGGAGAGTGAAGGAGAGGGGGATTTATGGAGAGTGTGGAGGCAGAAGGAGAAGGAAGAAGACCAGAGAGGACAGGGAAAGGACTTGCGGAGATGTTTAGGCGAGACGAGGGGAAGGGAAGAGCGTATGAAATTGAGGGGCTGGATAGAGCGGGAGAGGGTGATACATGTTGCCATGAGCATGTTGACTATAAGAAGCGTTGTGAATTGGGATGTCCTCGGTACGATCCTACTCATTTTTATTTTTTCCCTGTGAGGATTTGTGTGTATGGAAAGATTTGTGGATATATTGGCTTAATACATGTTGGGACTCGGGAGTCGGGACTTTGGGGCGTGGCAAATGTATAAGTAAACTAGCTTTAAAATACCAAAGAAGGTTGGCCTGAATGAAAGGGCTCTGGTCGCTTAAGTAAGAGGTCTCGAGTTCGAAGCTCTTGTGGATGCAGCAAACTTTCTTGGGAAGAGATCCCCACTTCGACGCCCGACCGTACCTCGGAAGATTAGTCCTGGGCGAAGCCTGAGACACCTTGAGAGATCAAAAAAAAAAAAAAACTAGCTTTAAAATCCATGCAGGTTATATTTTATCAAATGGCAAGGGAAAATACATATTCACGTAGAGTCGAATTCGAAATCTTTATAAATTTTATTACTTTATTAAGATAAGTCATGTCCATTAGATTTAAGAATCATTGACTAATTTGAATTTTAATAGAATATTTATTCTCTAAAATAGTAAAATATTTTTGTTAATATAATATGTCAATTAAATTTAAAAGATATAAACAAAATAAATTAAATAATTAAATCAAAATAATCATTGGTGCAATGTTATAAATAAAAAAAAACTTGAAATAAAAGCAGTGTTAGTAATGCTGCTTTTATTACATTGAAAGCGATTTTATTAATGCCACTTTTATAACACGGAAAGCAATGTTTATAAACTCGCTTTCAGTGTATTGAAAGCGGAGTAACATTGCGTATTAAAAGCAGCGGTAATAACAGCGTTTTCAGTGTAAGAAAAGCAGCGTTACTAACACCGCTTTTATTTGAATTTTTTTTTCTAAATTAAAGATATACAGCATTAAAAAATAATAATAATAAATAAACAAAACCAAAAACAAAAATAAACAATTGTATTTTATACTCTCTCTGTCCTATAAAGACAAGTCATGACAAAACACAAAATTTAAGAAAATGTCATCATTACATTGACTTGTCATTTATTAAGTTCCATCTTTCTAAAAATATCTTCTCTTTTTTTTGTATTGGGTTTTGTGTTGAAAGTAATTATTAAAATAACAAAAAGTAAATTTTTTTGCCATTTATAGTCTTTATTTCATTTTTGGCCAAAAATTCAACTTAAACTATATATTTTGGAAAAACTTTCTTTTGCAAAGTTGTTCAAAATGATATTTATGCAATCGCTTTTCATAAAAACCTTTTATATTTTTCTAAAACTTAAAAAAAAATTAAAATTAGTAGAGTGGGCAATCACTTGAAGGGGTTGTAATATCCATACCCAACTTCTTTCTCTTCTTTATTGGTCCCTACCTATTTCAGCCCAAAATATATTTTTTACTCCTTCTGTCCCACAAAGATAAAGCCATATATGACAAAACACAGAATTTGAAAAAATACCATCATTGCATTGACTTGTCATTTATTAAATTCCATATTTTCGAAAATATCCTCTCTTTTTTGGTATTGGGTTTTGTATTGAAAGTAATTATTCAAATAATAAGAGATAGAATAGGAAATTTAAAAAATCTATGATCTGATTGTTCAAAGTACACATATTTTAGGACAAAAAAATTTATGATTTGACTTTTCCCTCTGTCTCCTCGCTTTTTTTTTTTTTTTTTTTTCTCTCTTCTTTGCTTTTCACTCCATCCTCACTAGTAAACTCTCTCTCTCTTCCTCCATCTTCTCTATACCTTTCTTACTCTCTTCTGTCATTTTCTCCATCTTCACTAGATCTAAGCTCCATTTTCACTGAATATGATTCTAGTTGCTTCTGATTCTATATCATTGTCTCTCTCTTATCTTCCTCCATTTCTTTCTCTCTCTCTTCTCTTCCATCTCCTCAATCTTCATTGGAGGTCTGTCACTTTCTCTCTCCCTTAGTCTCATCTTCTTCCATTTCTCTCTCTCTCTTTCTCTCTCCTCTCTTCCATCTCTTCCATCTTCGTCAGATCTGTGATGCATGAATTTATTTATAAAAATAATATTATTTGAAAATTAAAATTTTAACAAAATATTTATTCCTTAAAATAGTAAAATGTATTTATTAATGTAATATGTCAATTAAATCTAAAAGATATAAAAAATAAGTAAATAATTAAATCAAAATAATAATCAATGTGATGTTAACGTAATGTATCATACAAAATTTAATCATACTCCTAAATTTTGAAAAAAAAAATAATTTAATAAGGGAAACTTGTGGAAAAATGAATGAACTGACACGTTATGATATTTTGTGGGAAAAAAAAATAAAATTCTTTAGAATATAACCTATTCTACGGTCATAGTTGTGACATATTGATATGTACCAAAAAGTAAGTATAGGCATCGAAGGTGTTTCGAAATCCAAAGGTATAGATTACAGAATGCATGACAACGATGAATCTTGGCATTCCATGAGGGTTTCGAGTGGGTTTTGCATAGAGTAAAAATCCGGAGGGAAAAAATACTGAAAATATGTTTGAGATCAGAATATAAAAAGATGAGAGAAAAGTTTAAAAAGGAAAAGAGAATGATAGAGAAGCAAAAAGAGAGAAGAAGATAAAAGAAAACATATATCTTTCAGCTTTGGGTAATTAACCATTTTGAAGAATTTTGATTTAAACATTTTTTTTTTCTGAAGGCAGATCGAGAAAATTTGAAGATTCCAGATTGTTACGTTTATATATATATTTTAATTCTTATTTCCTTTATCTTTCTCTCTTTTTTATTATGACTATTTATAGTTTTATAGGTTCAATTTTTAGGAGAGGAGATAAATAAGTATAAAAAAAATGAAAAGATATGATACAATCTACTGAATTTGGGTTGAATATTGTTCAGTATGGTTTTTCAATTCTCCCACATGAAAAAAAAAAGATATGCAATAAGCACCAAGCGTAAACTTACCTGCACCTTGTGAAAAGGAGCAGTGAACACAACATCTCAAAAAAAGTTGGGGAAATTATCTTTTGGTGACTACTTCCTAACTTAATGCAAAAAAATAGAAATTGGTCATCAATTTGAAGCACGTATATGGTTAATTTGTAGTAAGTTGACAGACAATACCCTTTGTTTGGTATTAAGTTAGAAAGTAATCACTAAAAAGTAATTTGGCCAAAAATTGGGAAAATTATTGTTTGCTAATCACTTCTCAACTTAATACTAAAAAAAAGAAATTAGTAATCATTTTGAAGTATATAAATAATCAATTTGTAGCAAGTTGGTAGAAAATATCCTTTGTTTGGTAGTAAGTTAAAAAGTAGTCACTAAAAAGTAATTTTATCAAAAAAGTTTTTCAGCTTGTGATTTACCAAAAAAAAAAAAAAGAAAAAGAAAAAAGAATGAAAAATATCTATACTGACAGTACATCGTATCTATACAGTAACTCCATTCCTCCGTTATTGCATAGCTAGGATTTTTTTAAAAAATTTTTTTTGATGAAAAAATAGGCATAGTTTATACATATAGTTTTTTTTTATATTGTAGTTTATACAAACGAGTAAACAGTACATTTAAAATGGAATCGAGTTTCGAGAGTTTTATGGAGTTTAGAAAGTTTCATAGAGAAAAATTTTATCCGATGTCTCAATTTATCTTAGAAATTGTGTACAAAGGTTGTCATTTGATTCAGATGTTATTCTTTTAAAAAATAAAATTATACGACTTGGTGCATACTAAGGTGGCAATTTTATGTCAACTAGCCCATGAAATGACACTACGATATTGCCACGTCATTCGAAGGAGAAAAAAAAAACCTTGAAATCAGTGAGACGTATAGCTCTACTCAATGTATATATGTATATGGGTACGAATTATTTAATGAGGAGATAGACACATCAAAAGGTGCCGCCGAGGTTTGACTTTCATTCTGCATTGTTTGTATTAAGAAAATTGCTATTCTTCGTGACTTTATGGGTAGATGTCCCCAATGATATTGATGCGCAAATGATCTTAAGATAATTTTAAATTTGTAATGAACGAAAAATACGATAGAGGAAATATGGTTTCTTAATTTTGAGTCAACATTCCCTCCATGGCTGATGTCTCCATTCCTTCATAGTGAAGTACCTTTTTGAGAGGTTGTATGGTTGATTTAAGTTTATATCCTCCAAATTGTGGTGTGTGATTCTTCCAACAAAAAAAAGGGTAAATTACAGATAATTCCTTTGAATATAAGGAGTTAGTAGAAAACCCTTATAATATTCAAAATCAAGCAATGTCCCCTCAAATGTTTTGAGTCAAAACAATTATAATTTACCTCTCACAGGGTTAACCCATGAACTGACGTATTACCCACTCTTGGAACATGTTCAACATTCCGCATAGAAAAATTCGACAAGAAGTCCCTAGCCTCATAGGTTAGTGCTGCAAAAATCTCACAGGGGAGCAGAAGACCAATCCTTTAGGGGATCAAAAACAGAGGAAGCATCCCCTAGCAACGCTTGATTAAGAGTTTCCTTAGGCCAAAACACTCCGCCTTGGCTTAGGCCATAGAGGCATCCTGGGAACCATCTTTGGCCGTCCAAGCAAAAAGAAAGGCCCTGTATGATCTTTAACAACAGCACTTAGCACCAAGAAGGTGGGCCTAATTTCAGCGTCAGTGTTGACCTTGAGCTATCCTATATGACTGTCCAACAAATTGTGCTGAATTTGGGCAAAATATTATTTGAAGACCGGGTTTCATTTAATTACTGTATTAATAACGGAAAGATACAAATGTGGGGAGCAATATTAGTGCAAGAAATGCTGACACTTGATGACATGACAATCTAATGGCATTTGTCTCACTTGTTAAGTGAGTAAACTCGGGTTCAAGTTTGAGGAGAAACATTGATACTCATTTGTTGAGATTAAGAGGGTTTAGGGGTAAAGGTAGGCCTCTATTGATTGAACAGGGGAAAAAAAAAACAAATCAGTGCAAGAAAACCCAAAGAGTGCCTTAAGCCACCAAGCTTCCTTTTATGCCTTTTTACCTTTTTACTCTTTTCCCCTCTTCAAATTTTTAAACTTTGGATCCCACCCCTTTCTTCCCTCTCGATTATCTGTTCAGTGACCAAGTATGGAGAATAATAACAGTTTCATGGTATGACAATAAAACCAATAAATTGCAAATATAGGACATCAGGAATGCATAGGAATTACACTCCTCAACAGGCCACCAGGCCAGGGGACACATTTCTTTGCCTTTTTTGTTTTTAAATTTGAATGCATGCACTGTTTTGATGACATCATTATACCAAGAATCTGTTTAGGACAATGCTCTCCTTCAGATGAAAGTCTATTGCTTTACAAAGCCTCAGTTAATATACACATACAATTGAATGAAGATCGAAATCAAGGTTCAGCTGGATTTTTATAGATAAAAGCTTGAATATGACATCCTTGATATAATGGTATGAAAGTTATGCGATGACCCACATATAAGTTTAGCACTAGTGCACCTTCATTGACTAGGACAGTTCTTTAATTTTCAGCTATGTTGCCTGTTCCAGAAAAATATAACATCAGCAGACAGATTACACTGAATGACGGATCAGAATGCAAAACAGTGTGCAGAAATACCACAATTAACGTAATCGATCATAGACCTAGTATCACTTAATGTACCAACGATTAGAGTTTGGACACTTACTCTACACTGTAATACAAACTGTCACGCCAGTTTGAAAAATTGTGACAGTTACCTTGCATGTTTACTTCTTGAAAGTGCAAAAGATGGTATGCATAGTTCATTTTCCAAAAAACCAAACACAAAGTCACAAAGCAATTGTTTTTCAGCCTGATATTATTTACGAGCTTTGGTATAACCAATGACATGTTTCATATTGATTATACTCCAACAAATATTTTTTGAGTTCGCCATCTAAGATGACTCTACATGCTTCTTCTGTATACACATGCACAAACACCTGTTTTCTGTAATAACATTACGTTCACATAAAACCATGTCCATGCATCCATATGCAGGGGGGGTGGCCATCGAATACTCTTATTTATAGTACTTAAAAAGTGCAATACATGTGTCTATCTAAACATCATTGGTTATATTATCAATAATTCAATAGCCATGAGCTTTATACATTTTTCTTCTACCAAGAAATAAGAAACCACTGCGGGGTTTGGCATTCAACAAGTTGACCCCATTTCCAGCGAGATTGACTTAAGTAATCTACAGAAAGCCATGTACCTGGCACACATGACACTTTCCTCAATTCTTGTACTTCATGGTTTCTTTCTCAAACCCAATTGTTGGGAATTGTTTTGCATACTCCTCGACCTCATGGCGGAGCTTCGCAATCTCAGATTGAAAGTGAGAACTAGAGCTCATTGTGGCCACAAAGTCCTTCAACTTCGTCCCTGAATTACAAAAACCAACAGAATGCACCCCATATTAGAAAATTCAAGCACCAGGGTATACCCCCAGCCAAACATGAATACGCATATATGCACATATTGTGAAGCAAGTATATGTATAAGTGGTGATAGGAGAAACTCAAGCTTAGAGAGCATGAGCACATGTCAAAGGTAAATTTGCTCAAACCATGTAAAGCCATAGGAAACTTAGAGAACTGATGACAGATTGCTAGGGACCTTTGGTTTCAGACTTGATCTTCAAAGCCAACTTCACAGCGGCATCAAAGAATAGAGCTACTTTAGCAAAATCCTCCTCAACAAATCCCCTAGAAGTAAGAGCAGGGGTTCCTGAAAAGCACAAGAGTTCAACAACAAAATTAATTTATAAAGTCATATAAGTACTATCTGATCAAGGAAAGGCATCTACCCATCCTGATGCCACCAGGAACCATGGCAGACACATCTCCAGGAACTGTATTCTTGTTGGCTGCAATGTGAACAGATTCCAACACTTTTTCAACTCTGGAGCCATCAATACCCTGTGGACAGGAAAAATTGAGAACAGTGATGTCCCATTTTTTTCATAGTGTAACTTAATACATACACACGTCCATTTGGCAGAAGTGCAGAACCAACATCTCTTGACCAAGACACTTAAAAAATTATTCTGATGCACTGGTTATAAGTAGGTTCAGGAAATTTCCCCAGCGAATATTTTTGAAGCATGGAAGCTTCTCCAAGTAATAGTAATCAAATAAAAAATGAATATTTTCTCTTACCTTGGTTTTCAAATTCACTAAAACTAAGTGATTCTCAGTTCCACCAGAAACAAGTTCATAGCCCTTCTCTACCAAAGTCTGCAAAATTTGAAGGAAATGTAAAACCCTGTCAACTAATGAAATAATTAATTAAAAATTAAAAATATATGTTAACTTGCTTCAGTACAAAATTCTTCAATGTGCCTGAGTCATACCTGTGCAAACTTTGAGCAATTACTGAGAACTTGCTCTTGATAGGCTTTGTACTCTGGAGTTGTGGCCTGCATTCACACACGAGGAAACATGAACATTGTCTTTATCAAAGTCAATCATGTCTTTCATAGAAATGACTAAACAATCTCAAAGCAACATGGCATGCTTTGATTGGAAATTGGAAGCACTGCCAGAAAGGAAAAAGCAAAAGGAAAAAAGAAAAAGAGAAGACAAACAGTGATCCAAGAAGTTTTTAGAGTCCATTAAAAGTCATTCTTACTTAAACTTGCTTCCAAAATGAGTTCAGAATCTACTATGCATAGTTTAACTTGAACCTATTTCCCAAACATTTGCTTACTCTGTCCATTTTCAGAGATCATATGGAGACCTTCTATAGTACTTTTACAATTTTACATTTTATTTATCCTCAGTCCCAAACAAAAGAATACTTTTATGTAATATCACCACAGAGTGTCTTAGTTCTGAGCAATATTACTTATTATACTGCACGTGATATACTAATCACACGAACTGATAGTGTATAGACCAATTCAAGCATAAGTACTTTACTTCCTAAGTATTTCAAGACCATTTTGGTGTCAGCTGTAGTTTGCAACCACCACAATCGTGGGGTGGGTGGAGAACTAAGAAAAGAAGGGGGAGGGGGTGGAAACCCTCTGCTCAACATGACAATGGCTTATTTCTACATTTGAGGTCAGCTACATAAATCAATTTTCACCACAAATAATGCAGTAGTTAGAGTCATGTATTTACATTAAAAATACTAGCAGTCGGGCACACGCGATGCGTGTGCAACAAAAAAGAGAGAGGAGGAGTATATTGAGTAACAGAACTGTTTTTGCGATAGATTGGAAAACGTGGGAATGGAAGAGAGAGAAACATGGGATGGTGGGAGTTTTGTATAAATGTTTTAAAGTTGTTGAATTTACTAATTAGTGTGTAAGGAGATAAAATTTTAAGAGTATTTTAGTAAATTCAAGTGTAGTCCAACCATAAAGAGAATTCTCTTAATAGTATAGAATAGATGAAATTTTGATGAAAATTATGTTGTGGGAGAGCAAACCTGTTTCAATGCAACTGCTAAGCCAGAAATTGTGTGATTATGTGGGCCGCCTTGAAGTCCAGGAAAGACAGCTTGATTGATTTTGTCTTCATAGTCATACAATACCTTTAAGAAGAGCTCAGAGTATTAATACTTGTTCTACTTCAAAGTTCAAACTAAATAACCTCAATTTCCATAATGAAAGAAATAGATGATGGCCTGAAAAGATAGCTGAAGTATGATAACTCAGCTGGATGAAGCAAGTGTAAAATGGTTAAAACAAGATGTCTGTTATCTTAATTTTAGATAAAGAACTCACTTCCTGCCCTTGTTTGTTAATCTCTTTCACTCCCTTTCTAAAGAAAATCATCGCTCCACGTGGCCCACGAAGTGACTTGTGGGTTGTAGTGGTCACTATATCTGCATATTCAAACGGAGATGGGATGACACCCGCTGCAACCAACCCACTAATGTGGGCCATATCTGCTAACAAAATGGCTTTCTGCTTGTTACAGACCTGTCAAATACAAGGAAAATGTAAACTTAGAGCTTCTAGACTGTCAAGTGATCTAAATGAATAGTTCTGATGCATAAATGCATGATTATATTGAATGGATCAGAATAGATCAATACAGTGACTTTACCATGCGAATACGTGCATAATCATAGAGACGTGCATAAGCACTAGCACCAGCAACTATCAGTTTTGGCCTGAAGAGTGTGGCACTTTTCTCCAACTGCAGTTAATAACGGTCAATCTACACGGGCCTTATAATGAAAAAAACTATAAGTATATAATTTATATAGACAAAGCTTAAATAGATATTCAATCAGATTCAAAACTAGCACTGGCTTAGCTGTGACAAACTAAAATCAGTGGGGCTTCTCAATCTGTTCACATGTTCCTTATATAACCAGAAGGTTGGGAAAACTCTGAAATTTACTCAGTGTGCTAGTCACAGAAAGGTCAATTTAATTTTAACACTAGGAAAAACATGAGTGAACTGTATAGCAATTAATTTGTTTTGTCATGGCACATGTAATAGCATGTGCATACAAAAACAAGTATCTCATTTTGATAACTATCAGTACAATGAGTGGAGGAAAACATGCAGTCTCTATTTACCTGGGTAAGAAGAGATACAAACACTAAAAGGGCCTAGGAGATATACTCCCAGGGTCTACTATGTTGTACCTAATTGGGACTATTTAGGTTGCAATCTTGTTACAAACAATGAGTCTTTGATAATCACTTGTGTCATTCGAAATGACCAATCAAAATTTACTGCAAGACTATTCGATGGTTTTATTCCATAAATAAAATTGTTCTTCGGTCTTCACTGATTTGCAAAGGTTCCTCTGATTTTGATCTTCGAAGTTAATTCAATCCCAGAAAAGATACGAATATATGCAGAAAAAAAGATGGGAGTGTAAAAATGCAACTTTGTTCCTCTACTACAGTCACTTTAGGCCCATAGAAATGATAGAATTATAGCAAACAACAAAATTTACCTTGTGTAAAAACAATTTGGAAATTAATTGAGGACCAGAAGAGACATAACTACGTAACAAGAGGAACAGAAAGCTACCTGATCATAGTCAATATAGCCAGTGCTCTCATTCAACCTATATGGCATTGTCTCAAAAAATATGGATACTGCAGATATCTTCTTGGTGTCAGTCTGCACATTAGCAAAAGATATGTAAGACCACTATCCAGATAACCAGACAAAGGCAAATTATATTTTAATCGAAAATATCTCCTCATAATTATTCAAAAATTATAAGACCACTTCAACAGGCTAGTAAAAAGGGCCAAACACTAGAGGGGTTCCTTGTAATTTACCCAAAAAATAAACTAAATCTTTTATAGCCCTACACTCCCAGTAATTATGAGAAAAGAAACATCAAAAAATTAAAATATGCATCCAAAGCATAATCTGAAAAGTGTTCTGTGCTATGGGAATACATCTCTTTCAATAATGTATATTAGAAAGTTCCACACACATACACACAGACTGAATCCACAGTTTCTCGAAGTGTAACAAATTCTATTGGTATCTCATAAAAACAGAGAGAAGCTGGTTTTTGATTTGCAACTACCAAGAATTAGATGGCAGTGCTTTTTGCCTGGTTTGATGTTCTCACAATAGTCAGTACTGCTAATACATTAATATTCAAGAGGGAAGCAGGAAGCACCTGATAGCCATGTGAAAGATGCCCACCATGAGGAAGATCAAGAGCCATGATCCTCTCATGAGGTTTTAACAACGCAGTGTAAACTTGAAAATTAGCTGGAGATCCGGACAGAGGCTGTACATTCACTGCAACATAAAAGGTGACAAAAATTTAGTAACGCTAATAAGCTATCATAAGAAAATAAAATAAAATAAAAAACAAAACTTTGGCCATGAAAATTTGCCCCTTTGCATGCAAACCAGGAATCCTGTTCCATTTTGCCCTCAAAATTAATAACATATTATCTCTTCTGACAATGACCACAATAATCCCAATTAATAAATTGTCAGGCTAGATGTTGTCCCTACACACTTGACATCAGAGCTCTAGTTGAACTAATATGGCAGAGTATAAACAAGTCACTTGTTTCTGGTAACAGAAATGCATATTTTGATAGAAAATAAAGGCAAAAACATTCAAACAAACAACAAAATTTTTCTCTTGCCACTCACAAACCATTTGTTTTTACCTCCCCATTTTGCAGGATCCAACCGAAATGCTTCCAAAGCACGCTTCTGGCATAAGGATTCCGCCATGTCGATGTACCTGAAAAATGAATCATTCTTTCTGCGTCAGAATCAACCAGGAATTCCAAAATAAATAAATAAAGAGATCAACTATGTGAATATCCTAAATTCTAAATGACATCGGCAACCAGTAAATATTTCAAAAATTATCTTTCAAAAAAAATTGAGATTGCCATCATACTCATTTCCTCCATAGTATCTAGCACCAGGATATCCTTCACTGTATTTGTTAGTCATGACAGATCCGACCGCTTGCATCACCGAGACAGAAGTGAAATTCTCTGAGGGTATGAGTTCGAGACCCTTTAAAAAAACACAAAGTGAATTCCAGCAAGAGTGAAAATTGACGCTAAACGGTGACCTGAAATGCATGCTGAGAGAAATATATAACTTCTGTGGCTCTGTTTGGTTGCCAAGAAAACTGAGGAAAATAAATTCAAAATCGTATCTTTTTTTGGAGTATAGTGTATACTCTTTACTAAATACGAAAAAACCAACTTAACTCGGAAAACTACTATACAGAATTCAATTGTAAGGTTCAATTTTCCATTCCTTTTCTTCCACTTTCTGAGCAGTCAAACGAAGCAGAAGAAAATTAATTTTGGATAAGGTACCCTACTGATGAAAATGAACCCTCAAATCCTTATACCATCAAAAACAGTTACTCAATTCTTGTTATCTAATAACTTACATTCCCAACAAGTTTAAAAGTTGATCGAAGAAGAAAAAAAAATTGGTTTACCACGTAGAGAGAATACATACCTTCCATTGTCTTGCTTTCTCAAGCTCAATGATGTCAGCGATTTCTGGGTCGACGGCCTCGAGCGGAGCATTCAGCTGCTTTGGCCACTGGGAATGTATATTTTCATGTAAGACTCGACACCATCACAGAATATTCACACAGATAATAATACATACATGAATATATCCATACCTATATGAAATGAGAAACCTATGAATGAATTCGAAGAACGATAACAGACCTTTCTAGGAGAGAAAAACATAAATAATCAGACAAAAAAGAGAGAAATAAAATAACATACTGTGACACCAGATTTCTCCTTCTCGTATACAGCTTCGTTCGGCAAAGATGTCTGCAAAAACCAAGCCAAATGAAAAATGAAACCGAGTATAATAGAATTAAACCATAGAATATCTATAAAGGCTTAATTGTTTTTGTAAAAAACGAACCATGTAGTAGATGGAACCGCCATTAAAGAGGCTCCGAATGGGCTTGTCGACGGAAGACGAGAGCCTGCGAAGCGCCATTGCCATTGCCATCTCTCTCTCTGTCTAAAACTCTTTCTTCTCTCTCACTAAAACGCTCTCTGGGTTTGGTTTTGGGTGAGTTTTTGGTGGTTGCAAAAATATTTGAAGATTTTGTCGCGTCGTCCCTCTGGGACTTGAGGAGGTAGGGGAAATGGGGAGGTATTAACGGTGACCAACAACAGCTACCATCGATGGACTCTGGGGTCCCACCGTAACTCCAACTGATTCTATGGGTTTTGCTTCAATGTGGTTACTCAGACCCCAACAACGTGGAGTTATTATTATTTTTAACAATTTAATTTAATTTTAAAAATATTTGAAGTGAGAACCTCCCTCTTTAGAGATTATCATTCAATTAATGTTTAAGCCGGATAGATTTGATTGGTTATTGACCACTAAAGAAAGTAAGAAATCAAATTCGATACTTTCTGCTTCCATCGTTTTAATAGTACAAAAGTTGAGAGAAACAAAGCTTCTCTTCTTATGGGATCCCAAAGAGGGACAATTACCAACCATTTAAATTGTGATTGAATGCTTTCATCCTTAACCAAACAACATTTAGAGAGCTTAATGTATGAGTATTAAGAATAAGGGAAAGTGAACGCAGATAAAAATATTTTTTTTAAAAAAAGGGTTGGGGGGGAGAGGGGGGAATAGTGAGAGTAAAAAGAAAATTACGTAATTAATATTTTATTTGGATTTTTTGGGGTGCAGGTAATAGATATATAAGCACACTAAAATCAGCCATGAAAGCCCTATCCGAACTTCCCCATTTCCTAGCCACAAAATGAGTCCCAAGATATAGAACCTGATCGGATCAAGTTTGGTTTGTGAGACAAATTTGGCCACCGTATCCCTTGAATTTTCTGTTCCAATAAAATGTCACTTTCTTACGCAAATCTGACAGTGGCCTTATGTTTAGGATCGGCCGGGCCCCAATGTCCATAGACCATAGTTACGGAACACGAGCTTCAGTTAAGTATGGGCCAGAATTTTTCACCCCCATAAGTAGGCTTCTCCAGACCACATCAAGGGCCGCATTGCTCACACCTCCTAAGTTAGGCCCATATTACGCGTTATCTGCAGGACTGCAGCGATGTTCTTCGATGGAAAATCTAGCGCTCCCCACCCTTCTCTCTCTCTCTCTCTCTCTCTCTCTCTCTCAATTTCCAATATTTTTTATGTTAAATTGTGTGACCTACTTGGAATTTGAACTTGAGGGGTTTCTAAGACTGGAATGACATTTGCCATGTTACAGACAAATGTAACCTTCAGTATACGCCTCCCCCGAAGTATATGGTCTTGTAATGTATTTTTATCTTCATGTGACGATGTAAGATATCTTAGGCCTATTCTCACATTGTGATTTGGGTTTAGAATACTACCTACGAATGTACAAGATCACCCACAAACCCCATTCAATTGATAATCAATGCTCCAAAATTCAATCTTGAGATTTTGGTTCATAAGTGTGGTCTCTCATTGTCTGGGACTCGAATTTTGTAGATATGTAAGTAGATATGTTCTACATTTTATGAGCCCACGAAAAAAGAAATTGCAAAATGCATCCATCAGTTAACGCTAGAAGGAGGGCTTGAACCTCCGACCTTGTGGTTAACAGCCACACGCTCTAACCAACTGAGCTATTCCAGCTTGTTGAGACAATAGACTATTAAATATTAAATAAATAGCAAGGCATCGTGAAAAGGAACAAAACACAAAGCAGATCTTCCTGTGTGTTTATGCCAGTGTCCATTGTTAATTTTTCCTGCCGTGGTTGCTCATGTCATGTTCTCTCGAAAGAAATGGAGCACGGGACTTTGCCACCATTGCCTGAATGCACCAGGTTGATATGGAAGAGTATGTTTTTAAGATCATCCGATAAGAGATTTAGTTGAGGTGCACATAAACTGATCTAAACACCTTAACCGCCAAACCCAAAAAAAAAAAAAAAAAAAAAAAAAAATGAAGAAGAAGAAGAAGAAGAAGAAGAAGAAGAAAGACCTCACTTCAACATATTCCTTGCATATTCCACTGCACTGCCCTCAAAATATATATAGAGATATATGATTTTTTACATAATGCATGCAATACAACTTTCCACACGTTGCATTGTGTTGATCCAAAAAACAAAAAAGCATCCCATACTGACTTGAAAATTTTTTTGTCTGTATACTTTCATATTGGTCATGTTTAAGATATAAGGATCATTATGATTGTCGATCTGTGCATGACACACACCTACATGTGTCATGAATGGACTATTGTGATAACTTGGGAAAATGCGAGACACCCCAAAACCTAATCATTACCTAATATATATATATATATATATATACACGTATATTTATAATAAGACATAATGAGAGACACTATTATTAGAGTTAGTTTGATTGTTTCTATGTGTAAAGTGTGATTGCTCAAATCAATTACTTTAAATTGTCCTCAAAGCAAACAAAATAACTAGCAATTAATAATCCTTCCCATCCCAATACCGGTTGATAATGGCGCAATTTTAGATTGGTCAGCCTATGGAAAAATAATTACATTTAGTAATCATTGTCAGTAAAGTTACTAGTCACATATTAAGAAGTTAGTAGCAAATAATACTAAACTATAATTATTTTTCCATAACCCCATAAATCTAAAATTTTCCCATTGATAATTAGGGTACCTTGTGTTTTATTACAATATGTTCTACACAGGCCTCGACCAAACATTGAAGCACCATCTTTAATTGACTCAACCCTCTTACTGTAGAAGGTCATCGGATCATTTACCACTCTTGGGTAGGCGGGGTAGTCAATTGGTAAGGTCAAATTTATAATTATGTGGTTAGACGTACAGTCATAAATTTAATTCCCCACTAAAACAATTCAAAATTTAAGTAGGGGGCTATGGTGGTGGCTTACTGTGCTAGTTTATTTAGGGGTTTAGGTTCCATAAGTGAGTTCAAAAGATCCTGTTGTGGGATTGTTCCATGTTATCACCAAAAAAAAAAAAAAAAAAAAAAAAAAAAAAAATTGACATCGGATCATTTTGCTTGCCCCGAGATCACATCATGCAAGTCTTGATTTAAAATAGTGTCCATCAAGGGCAGGTAGGATCGTGTACCACGTTAATAAGATGGTTCTTGATACACATTGTCCAGTCAAATAGTGAGGAGAAAGGGAATCCAAAGAGGGGTCAGAACACGATAAACAAGAAGTGGTGCTGGGGACACAGAATCCTAGAGGTGAAGAAATGTTTGTATGTGACAGTGTACTCTGCTTTTTTCTCTTCCCTTACAATACTAGAGAAACCGACAAGAACCAAGTCCCCACAAATTCTGGTGGGTTAGGCTGGTGAAGGATTGGTTGTACCAGCATCACATGCTTCAATGCTATAATCCTATCTACTACAGTATATATCTATTTATATTTTACCCTGCCAGTAATCCAACCTTTTATTGGATTGAGACACTAACACCAATTTTAGCCCCTAAAGCTACTTGCCGCTCAATCAAAATAAGGATTTATTTAATTAATTAATTAATTTTTTTAATGCATATAGAGACGTGGGGTGGGTTTGAGCTCGAATTCAATTTTTGACAATTTGGATTATAAGATCGAAAGGCTCTCCATTGATGTCATTTTGATCATTTTAGTGAGGTTTTTTGAATTTTTAATCTGAGCTGTCAATAACCAAATCCAACCGGTTCAGATTAACCCAACATGGTGCTGGGTTTTAGGAACCCAATTCGAACTTGGGTGGGTTTGCATTCCGAATGTATTGTTTTGTGTTAAGAAAAGAAGGAAAAGTCTCTCTTATAATGGAATACACCTCTTCCTTAGCATCTTCACTACTATTGGTGGTCGGATATTATTTCCATGCTTTGGAATTTTCATTTCTCTTTTACTCATATTTTTTGAGAAGTTAATTCAGTTGCAGATTAGTTGGCTAGGCATGATGTTTCTTCCAATCAGCAAATTGTTTTTGGAGATAAACAAGATCTTCCTATTCATATCAATGCTTATATTCGTCTAGAGCAGCAAGGTCTTCTATACTTAAGAATTTAAATATTTTCTTCCCTTTGTATTAGACATCTTTAAGAGGTAACGTACTTTTATCCCCCCTTTCTAGGTGTATCATTCTTCATTCTATTAATAAATTTCTCTCCTACTGCGGAGTTTCTCCAAAAAAATGAAAGAAAAAAAAAAGGTCTCTCTTATAATGACTTCCAAATTGCAACATCCAACGGTCCATATATTTATCTTTATCTTTTGTTATTATTTATATGGTTATTAATCAAAGGAATGGGCATGGAAAATGGTTAATCATATTTAAATTAAAAGTTGAAATAATTAACAAAATTGATGTAAAGCATTTTGGGTAACTCATATAATGAATCTGAATAATAGAAGGGCCATGAGTATAAAAAATTAATTTTCGAAGACCCACAGATATATGCAGATCCACTTAAATATAAGTGAACTATATTTTATGTACTTGTTGAAATCAAATAGCTAATATATGCCCTTCAAGCCTATAATTCCATGGGACCCCAAAAAGCAAAAAAAAAGAAAAAAAAAACAGAAAAAACTATAAATTCAATATTTTTGTGCCTCCTCCAATGCAGTCTTTAACCGATCTCTTTCTTTCCAAACAAGCTTATGGACCTGTTTGGCTCTAGTTTGGTGTCCTTTTATTGCCTTCCACTCACATCCCTCTTATAAAAACCCAAAGGCTGACTCATGTCCTTATCAATTTTAATATACAGTCAAAGTTATGATCATAATATCCCCACAGCAGGGCACCAAACAAATTGTGTTATGTCATTTTCTCTGTTAAAAGCCATACATATATGTTTGTCTGTAAGGGACCATTTTTCCCCCCTTTGTGGTTGTATGTAATACGCCAACCCTCCAAGTCGACTAACTAAACTTAATGGATGAAAAAATTGTCATTTTGATTTGAAATGAAAACCAAAATATGAGAAATTGGCTCTTGGATCCCAACAACCAATGAAAAGAACGAAAAAAAAGAGAGAAAAGAATATCACTCTTTCTATTATTATCGTAATATTATTTGTTCCTTAGCCACTCATTAATTTGTATTTCATTCCTTACTTTCTTGTCAGAGACTATTTCATATGTGCCCAAAGGTGCCAAAAACTTTAATCACACAACTGCTATCATTAATTAACCCTTCTTTAACAACTAAGCAAATAATATAATCAAATGAAATTATAGGCCGGTGAAGATTCTTTCTTTTTCTTTTATCATGAGGTAGGTAATTTCATTCATATATGCAACAAAAAAAAATTTTGTGTTTTACTTACTTAATCATTATGCTTAGCATAATAAATTCCAACGATGTCGAGGATATGATTGCAATCTGGTATAGTTTATCAACAGATGGTGTCTCTTCAACAAACCAATTAAGTGATAATTGTAATTCCAAGCCTTTTTCTAACAGTCACGAGAGTAGTGACTTTATGAGTTCACCTTCATGGGATTAAGGTATTAACCAAAGATCCCGGCCGGCCGTATACGGCCTGCCGACCTGCCCTGCATGGGGTAAATAGAAGAGGAAATAACTAGAGGGTTAAAAGTACAAGGAGCTCTGTCATATTCCATCAATTAAGTTTGTGTGATCACCATTCATGTTGTTGGGTTATATTTAGCCATGGGAAAGGCCATTGACCTGCCTGTCGAAGTCCACAAAGTCGGTAACAAGTTGAGGCCTATTTTGACACCCTTTTCGCACCTCTTCGGTTTTTTTTTTTTTTTTTTTTTTTCGGGGTGCTAATCCACACCCCTCTATATGGGTGAAAGAGGTCAGTTTTTGCTAATCAATCTATACTCCTCTATAAGCGAAAAAGATGCGAAAGGTGTGGATTAATAAAAATGGGTATAGAAATAGATACTCCCTTTGAGTAAAACCTATGATTCCCCATTTATCCCCACCACAGCCCCCCCACTTTTTTTTTTTTCCCTAAATTATATTCTATGAACTAGAAACACATAACCATCATTTTATATAGGTAGGAATTAATAAGACGAAGAAGGGTGTCGATAAAAGTATTCCGAATCTACTTTGCTCTTTTGGTAATTTTATACTTGTGCCTAGCTTTTTTTTTGTTTTTGGGGGGGGGGGGGGAGGAAGGATTGAACCTTTGTACCAACCCTTGCAAGGCCCACAAAACTATGCAGCAGAAAGGATAAAATTTACTCCGCCATATACTTTATTCAAGAGGCTACAATATATATTAGAGAGACAGAATGAGACATCCTCATTTCACCTCATATAATTGATGCATGTGGAAAACTTTTGAGAGGCCAGACAGCATCCTCATTTCGAACTTTTGCTAGAAACACCACATCCTGTGTTCACATGGAGAGGGATCTGACGGCCCACCGGCGATCGTCCTACTTTCCCGGCTGCATAATGTCCCCATCTTGCCTTCCTGCCCACGAAGAATACTCTCGCATTCATCACTGCCCCGGTGGTAACAACAGGAGCCGGAGATCATGGAGAAAGCTTCTTAAGAGGATTATCAGAGAAGGCAAGAGCATATATGGATCCAAGCCTTTGACATTTCACTATGATGCTGTTAGCTATTCGCAGAACTTCGACGACGGTAGCCATGATGAAGAGTATGGCCGCCGTTCAAAAGTGTATAGGGACGTACTATAGATGGGCCTTAACATGAGTAGCAAGTCATGTTTATTGTCAGTGTATGTGAAATCAATTCGGTTGAAGGATTATTTCTTCTGCTACAAAGTCAAGATTTGCGCCTTTTTTTTTTCTTCTTAATTCTTTGCTTTGATATTAGATGTTGATGACAATATATAACAAGAAATTTATGGATCTAAAAGGACTCATTTCAAAAATATTGGACTCGCCCAATTCTTGAATTGGTTCATCTTACTAGGGTGGTTCATCTACTCAACTGAAGATTTTGATCAATGAGCTGTTCTTGATCATTTGCGTGTGTGTGTTTTTTAAATCATTCCAGGGGTGCTGATCCTCCCTCTGTTTAGATTCTCTGCAATGGTACCGTCACCAATCAAAGCATGCCAAACATCACGGTGCTTAAAGGTATGCTTAATTTCATATTTTTACTAGGAACTGATTCAACAATTTCCGAGTAGCATGACAAGGCCTAATGTAAATTTTTTCCCTTTTTTCTTTTTGTGAGATGCATGCTATGTGCAACATCTTATGTGCAGTCCTAAAATACAGTACTTTATGTGGCACTATATGTATAGATCAAAACACTATCAATTTATTTAACAGATTTCTTTTTTGTTGACATGGGTTGGGTACTGCACGGGGTGCTGCCCAAAGGGTGCTTTGTTTAGGGATTTGGATTTGGTGAAGTTTGGGATTTTAATTGCATGGTAAAGTTATCGTTGGATTGACGCCACATGGTAAGGGAGAAGAAGGGACAGCTCGGATTCTTTGGTAGTAAAGCAGTTGAGACCACAAAATTTGAAAACTGTTTTGCTACTAGCGAATCCGAGCAATCCTTTCTTCTCTCTTGCCATGTGACGTCAATCCAACGGTAACTTCACCATATAGTTAAAGTCTCAAACTTTACCAAATCCCAATCCCTTTGTATAGCACCATACTTTTTTTTTTTTTTTTTGGAAATTATATATACTGCATTATGTGCAATACCAAAATACAATACCTTATGTGGCACTATGTGCATGAACCAAAATTCCCTTAATTTATTTAAAAGATCTTTTTTTTACTAATGTGGGGTGAGTGCTAAAAGATCTCTTTTTTACTAATGTGGGGTGAGTGCTGCAAGGGGGTGTGGTACAAAGGGCGCTTCAGAGTTCATATAGCACCGCCCCTTTTTTTTTTTTTTTAAATTTTTATTGTTATCAATGTAAAAATTAATAGGGGGAATTACAGGTTGGTCCTACTATGGGTACATAATTACATATCAACATAAGTGACTACTAACTTCAATGTTAATGATTACTAACTTACATTGATATGTAATTATTTACCCGTAGAAGGACCAACCCGTAATAACCCCAAATGAAATAACTGCAAGAGTTGCAGATTCTAGTTGTTACATTTTGCCCTTTAGCTCTTACAATCCTACTTATAAATTGCCTCTTGGAGAAGATAATGCGCGCCATTAGAGCTCCAACCAAAAATCTTTAATTTCTATGAGTTATGTAGCTCCTGAGCTTAGAGATGCTCTTCCATGGTGTAGCATCAAGGCGACAATATACAAAGAATTTTCATTATTTTTCCTTTTAGACTTTTTTTTTTCTTTTAAATTTTATCATAAACATCAACAAATTTTATTTATTTATTTATTTATTTTGGAGAAATTAAGGTTGTAATTCTATTTGTGATCGAATTCAACTTGATCGATCATAACCCTGGACTTCAAAAATAAAAATGCTAGATGACCCATGTGGCATGTACGAGTCATCACGTGCAGAGATAGATACATATTGCAACACGGGCATGTTTCACAGAGACGCATGCATTCATATTCAACTGAAGATGGAAAGAATAGGAAAAGGAAATTGTCTGTTGAATACTATTGAAAAGAAACCAAAATGGGAAATGATTCTTTGGAGGAATTTGTTATGCCACCTCGTGAGCCGACCTGCTATGATTACTGAAATACCCTTCTGAAGAGAGTATATGTGTAGTTAAACCAAAGGCTGAACAAATTTTAGGGAGCTGCGCAAGCATACTCTATACGCTTATTTATAGGCTTTAGACCTTATGGGATACAAAAGAGAGGAAAAAGGGAAAAGGGAAGAAAGAGAAAAGCAGATCAGAGATACAATGGAGAGAGAGAGCTCTATTTTCTCCCAAACATAGATGACCCACCTACATATGAATGGTGCTTCAAGTGGGGTTGACGGTGGGTGGCGAAGGATTGCCGGAAAAGGTGCTAATAACGTGACGGTGGCTCTCCTCTCAATCGGTGCGGTGTCTTCTTTTCTTTTCTCTTTTGGCTGCTTGTTGATGGCCCCCAACGAATTGGTGTTTCCAGTTAGGAAAAAAAAAAGTCTCAAACCATTTTAATTTAAACTATATTTGTGAAAGGTTTGATACTATAGTGCCGTGCTTCCCATCGGTTGAGAGGAGAGAGTGAGAGAAAGAGAGAGAGAGAGGAACTGAACTTGAGGGGAAACAGAGGGACATGGGAAGGAGTGAATACGTGGGCCTATTTGGTTGTTCAATTTAAAGTTAAACAATTCAAGAAATTTTTTAAAGTTAAATAATTCAAAAAATTTTACATAGTATTAAAGATACAAATTATCATCTCAAATTAACAAATTCAAGATTGAATTAACAAATTCAAGATATTATCACAAATAAGAGTTAAAATTCAAAATAATTGAATTCCATGAATTCTTTAGAATTATTTAATAAAGAATTGATTTTACAATATCAAGTATAATGGTAATTTCAACATTTTAAAATTTTCTAATTTAAAGTGATGGATTTATGTCTTCAACATTATATAAAATTTTCTAAATTGATTAATTTTGATTTGGACAACCAAACTGCCCTGACATGTGATTTTAAAACTCATTTGGGTTTGAAGGGCAGTTTGGTAAGTTCATAAAAATGAGGGAGTTAGATTTCACGGTGCATTTACAGAGATTTAATGTTAGGCAAGTCGGCTAACGACTTCATCTTACTTCAGTCGTCCTAGTAGCACTACCCAAAGAAAATATGTACACCGAAATTTCCGTGACTGCTGGCAGACTGGTGTGCTTGTTGCCTTGTTGGGTTCAAATTTGCCACAGGACTTTAAAACTAAAATAATTTCGATGCTATTTTTTTTTTTTTTTTTGGCTATATATATACATGTTACTCACACACAAAGCATCCATGGGAGTTGCTAGCTAAATCTACAACCTGGTGTTCTTAGTTGTTTTCTTCTTGAACAAAAAAGAACATTTTGTTTATAAAAAAAGAAAGGGAAGCTCGACATTAGGCATGTATTACCTGGCACATTAATAGAGAATGTGGTTTGTGGGCTTTTTCAATGTTGTGTGGTGTGTGTTTTAACACCCAAAAACAAGGGAAAAAAAAAAGGCATGTGTAATTGAAGACGGCAAAATGTAATTTTAAAATTATCAAAAATAAAGATAAATTAAAAGCAAATTGCTAAAGAACCCAATTATTAATATAAATTTGATTTTCAAATATATCCACATGGAAGCTGATGTGATAATAGACATGGCATGTCTAGAGATGGCAATAGGGCGAGTTTGGGACAAAGAGACCTTCTCCCAACTCTGTCCCATTGAGAATTATCGTGTCTCAAACCTATCATAGCTTTAACATTAAATTCTCATTTCTATCCCAAATAAATTAAAAAATCCTATCCTTGCTCTATCTCATTCAGGCCTAGCGGGACAAGAAATCAAAAATTAGCGAAATATATATGTTTATCCCGAAATTAAAAGAAACAAAATAGATTATCACAAAACAATTAAAATAAATTTAGAAATTGTTTATGTCATGCCACCAAATACATTTTATAAATTGTTTAAAAAATTCATAATCATATCGAAAGTCATAACCATCATCATGTAGTTTCTCCAAAAATTGTTACACATCAAATGAACATCAATCTGTGGTACAATCTCTTCAAAATTAAAGGTTTATTTGGGGCGGCTTCACGGTAAGTTTTTAAAGAAAATCCTAACCTCGTTTTAAATCCTAACGGGTTTTTAAAGAATATCCCAAACCTACCTACCCCGATCAAGTTGTGTCCCAAATTCTCGACAATAGGGTCAAGATAAGGGAAGGCCCCATAAAAACCAGAACCATTGCCATCCTAGGCATGTCTCTCATTAACTTCACATGTCTACCACATTAATCATCACATCAATAAAATATATATATATATATATATATATATATATATATTTTTTTTTTTTTTCATGCTAAACGAGGGGTATTCTAAGCTATTGAATTAAATTAATCTCCCATGATGTACAAACATGCTAAACCTTTATATCTGATAATAAAAAAAGGGAGACTTAAATTTCGAACTTCTGGCTCTTGAATCATGTTCTTTTACCATGTGCCCTACCCACATGGGTTCAAAAAACATATATATATATACACACACGGTCAGGCTATTGCCAGCACATAAAATATTCTAAGCACCTTATTTAATTTACTTTTTTAAGGTTTTATGAAAAATATAAAAGAAATTTATGAAAAATAATCATATAGTTTACTAGAAAACATCATTTCGGACAACTTTGTAGAAGAAAGTTTTTCCAAAATTTGTTATTTAAGTAGACTTTTTGGCAATTTTTCATGGAAAATGAAATAGAGATTGTAAATGGCCAAAAAGTCTGCTTAAATGATAAATTTTGAAAAAAATTTATTCTACAAAGTTGTTCAGAGTGATGTTTTCTAATGAACAATATGATTAATTTTCGTAAAAATCTTTTATATTTTTCATAAAACTTCAAAAAATGTAAACTAATGAAGGGTTTTGAATACATTATGTGATGACAATAGCCTCACTCATATATATATATATATATTTTTTTTTCTTTAAAATTTCAAAGCTCCACGCAGAAATTCTTCCCTCCTCCCTTCTGTCTCCAAGCTGAAAGAGTACTCCCCACTCTCCAGGTGAGAATCGGATCTCATCTTCTTGAATTGAATCGATCTTTTTACACCATCATTATGCTCCCACGTCTCGACATTCTATTCCTTTTTTATTTTCCATTTCACGATGTTGCGATTGTTACCCGTTACGATTTGATCATTGCTTCGCTTCCGATTCCTTCTCCCCATTATTTTCTCCACTTAGAGTACGTATGATATGCGTGGATTATTCTATTCATTCCCAATTCTTGTTCGATTAGCACGATTTTCGAGAAACAATGAGCTGATCAAACACAAGAGCCCACGGGTTTTATGTACAAATTGATGATTCCATGTTCTGGTTTCTCACGTTGATTTTCATTTATTACACACACGTTGCCTCAATACTTAAACTACCATGTTGCCCCATATCATGTTTTTTTAGTTGGGATTGAATGGATGGAATAGAATCACATTTCAATTCATTCCACACCAGCATGTTTGGATGAGGTAATTTGAATGAGAATGGAATCAAACAACACGTTGGGATAGCCATTTCTAATCCCTATCTATTCCAGACTCTTTCAAGTATGGAATCGGATTCCATTCCAGCTAAACAAACATGGTCTATACGTTTTTTATGATCACAACCTACAAAGTTGCTTCGATTTTTGGGTTGCCTTGAATTCATGGTCTCATAGGTGATGGGACACTAAAAACTATTATGTTGCTTTGATATATAATTTCGTAGGAACATAACCACTATTCTGCGCCACCCCTTTTTTTTTTTTTTTTTTGCCTAGATATGGGTATGATAAACCTTAAACCACCATGTTGCGTTGATATATGATGAGCACTGTTTCATTGTCATGGTGCATAGCAAACGTGATGAAGTTCATTTTGTGGTAAGCTGAAAATATTGAAATCTGCAACAGTTGACTCTGAAAACATTACATTCTTGAATTTTATAGTAGTTTTAATTTCTCTTCCATGTATTGTCGAGATTTGAACTTATTACACACTGTAGTGATTTTTGTAGTATGTGATGGTGAAATTTTACCTGTATCTTCGTGTAACTATTTGGTTTTCTGATTCGCTTAGACTTTGTTTGACTTGTGTCAGATTTCAGCTGCCACTCAAAAGGACATTCCAGAATTGACACTAGCCAATTATGGACTACATTATCAGACTAAATGACCCAGGCCTGTCTTCTTGATCATATGGAAAGTTAAAGTGTATTCCTTTTGTCTTTAACTGTATGTGGCAATTATGAGAATGCTATATTATAACAGTTCATGTGCTCCTATTAAAAGATAAAGGATTGTCTGCTCTAAGTTTCTCCCTATTTCTATATATTAATTTTTTTCATCTGTATTTTAGATTTGAAATCAATTTTACTGTGAATCAAAGAATTTTTGTGTGGGAAAAGAGGAAAAAAATTTAAATATTGTACAGAAATGAGAATTAAAATAAAAGTCTTCATGTTTTTAATTCTGTGCACATCATATTAGAGAATGGAGAACAATGACAGATTACAGTACGTTTTGCATCTCATTAACAATCTTCCTCTTGTTGCTGCTCAGTTATAATATGCAGCATCATTAGCTCTATTTCTGTGGATAGCGTTGGTAAATTTTAGTCACCCCTGTGGTTGTAATTATCAGTCTGAGTTCCGTAGGCTGTTATACTTGAATTGCCCGCTGGTCTTGGAAACCTGTTTATAGGACATGCGCACACCCTTTTTGATGTGGTACCAAATATTCTATGTCTCAGAATCTCGGTGACTATTTGCAGCCAAGCATGCTCACCTATAATAACATGGAACCATCCAATATAATATATTGTGGAGCAATAGTTACAATGATGGTTGCCTTTTGCTGTGGACTCCTCTAGTGATAGGTAAGCTGTATATGATTACCCAATATGGGTTACCAAATTTAGTTATGCTTACAATGTAGACTATTGCACCTGTTGTTAAAATAAAAGCATTTGTTCTAATTTCATATTATTTTTCTTTCACTTGTTTCTTTAATTACATTTTCATATCATGTCCACTGTTTTTTAAGCTAGCACTTTTTGTATTCCACATTGTGAGTGACCAACTTTACTGATAAACACTGGTGACCACAAGAAGATAAAAATGGAGGACAGATGGTGCTACCCATTCCTCTGTAATTGGCTACAACTGTTGAGATTTCTAGAGATCATAGAGGATATTCTCTCTTAGCCCATATGACTTGGTCTTTTGAGGATAGGTCAGTTCTTCCTCTTGAAGGAATAGCTTTTATAAAAAGGTTTCATGGTTCTCATGGGCCTTCGACTTACCTGGTTCATATGGGTTGTAGGATCTTATATGGGCTTAGGGTTTGCTTGAAGGGTTTCCTTGTCATTAAAAAAAAAAAACCATGTAACGAAAATCCATATTAAGGGAGATGCAATGGTAGTTATAAACATCCTTTTAGGTTGTCAAAGAATTTCGTGGATCATTAAGAATCTTTTGAGTGACTGCTGGAGTACTATTAGGGAGTCAGGTAGGAGTGTTAGAAGTGATCATGTATATTAATAAGGAAACCAAGTGGTGGGTCACATAGCGTGTTTAGGTAATGGTTAGAAAATAAATGAGATTTGGATTTTAATTTTCGTTCAAATTTAATGAGGATTATATTTGAGTACATAAAAGGCAAATTGGCCATGAGATTGTATCCTTTATTCTTTCCTACCAAAATAGAAAAGAGAAAAAAGGCAGGATGGAGACAAAAATACCTTGTCCCTTTTCTAACTTACCTACTGGAAACCCCATGTGGGTCAACTCCATATACTACAAAATTTGCTATGATCTTTGGATGGAAAGTAAAAGAATTTCTGCGAATATTTTGCAGCAAGTCATATAGAGTAGTTATTTATATTTCATAATAATGAGGTTAATCAACATAGTTCTGATTTCGTTTTCTGTGTTATCGTCATAGCAAATAAATTATTGTTCCTAGCACAGGCTTCAGATGAGTAATCTCTACTCTATGATGTTTTCATTATAATTTATCTTTCTTTAAGATTATGGGCTATTCTCTGAAATGGTCAATGTTAGAGTTGGAATATCTGTCCAGTTTGCCACTACATGCTGGAAAAATGGCATCTACAACCTGTTGGGCATTTCAATAACAATGATAAATTTTTGACAGCTAAGAAAATTGATGTGCACCCAATATTTTATTTTATATTTACTAATATGCAACTTTACAAAGATATATGGTCTCATTGATAACTTAAAACTGAATTTATAATTGGTGCGATCAGCAATGTCAGAGCAGTTTTTGTGCTGATTAGAATTTATGCTGCTTTTCACTTCAATAAACACACTCTTCTATGCTTCAAATATTTTGTGTACGGAAAATCAAGTGACGTTTGTCCACAAATCCTCATTGCGCTTCTCTATTGAAGTTGTAGTGTGCTGCAGTTTTATGAAATATATCTTGGATCAATATTTGCATGAAATACTTTTGACTCGTTACTTACTTCTTGAGAGTGTGGAAAAGAAAATCTACCCTGATTTTGTTGCCCTTCCTGGGGTCTCATAAGTTTGTTTTATTGGCTGGCTTAGATGCAGATCGATGGGGACACAGGAGTCCTCTCCAATGCTAAAACCATATGGAATGAAGCCATTTCCAGTTCCTGTATTCACATCCCTTGTGCCATAAACCTGAGACATGAATTACTAGCTTCACATATTATGGGTTCAAAGATAGCAATGCTGGAGGGATGTATTGAGTTCTTGTCAGTAATCCAACTGGAATACCTTTTTGTACAGTTCCATGTTTTCTTGACGAATGAGGTTTACCTTCTTATACAGTTCCACATTTTCCTGATGAATAAGGTTTCCCTGTAATGAAACCAACAAAGAGTAAGTGTCAGAACTGAAATCATTCATAACCAAATACAGTAACAAACAACAGCTATTGTTTTTGGAAAGACCTTTCGGTTTAGCTCTTGTATTTCTTCAGTTAACATTTGCTCCTGTAGAAGTCAAAGAAACATATTAAGTTTCATGCTCAATTTTCACATTGGTGATCATGAGATTAGATAATAATCATTGCATGAAGGCTAGGGTTTCAAACCTTTTTCGTACGAACGCCCTGCAAACTCATTTCCAATTGGTTCTCTAGATTTTGTAGGTCTTTGACACTCAAACCGAAAAGTTCTTCTCCCATAAATTTCCTGTTTTATCAGAATGACAAAGCAGGTTTACAATGAATTCTTAAATGTATTTTCTGTTCATACTATCTTTTGGTGAGATAGAAGAGGTCATTTTCTCATTATTTAAGTATGTCTATTTAAATTTTTTTTTTTTTTTTGGTAAGTAATGTAACCAAAAAAATACACTCAGGAAGCATGCATGTTAGTCATAAAAGAACTAGGGTTCAATCATGAACTAATACATAAAACAAAAGGATTCCCTGTAGAATTCAGTTGCAGAATCCATAAAAGCTGTATGATAAGAACTCTCTTCATTTCTAAAACTTCGTAGGAGTATTCTAATGTTCCTTAAAAGATGGACCAATATACTCTAGGATTAAATTTCAACCTTATTCCAAACCTTCATCTTCCAAGAAAGCAACACCTCCTTCGAGGAGCTAGGAAGGACCCACATAACTCCTGAACTCACAAAGCAAGCTCCCCAAATTGCGTGGGCAAACAAACAATACTTACATCTATTGGGTAACCTCCACCTTTTAGAAATGAGTAGAAACCCAAATCTACTATCCCAGTGTATGTTCTCTGCATGGACCAAGATTTATGGTTGGTCCAGCTTAATAAACTGAGACCTCATTGTTAGTACAAAGAGTCGAAATGTAGATTAATGATTCTTGGGACACACAGTGGAACACAAATCTAAAAGAGCTGATTAGCATTCCCTTTCCATGTTCATCATTCTTGTATCGGTGGTGACTAAGAGGTAAGAAAATTTTCATAAGGACTTTTATGGCATGGTATAGATAATAAATTTAAAATATGTTGGTGATTGGACAAAGGTCTGCTATTTGAAAGAAGAATAGGATGCTAGCGTATAATCCCTTGGTGACTTTTAATAAAGCTATGCTAGGCATTTGTCATAGAGGTTTAAGATGGGAAAGGGTAGTCTCTGAGATTCCTACAATATTTGGCGTATCAAGTTTTAGTTGGTCAACTGAGGAGGTGGTAGGTTCTTATGGCTGTGTTTTATGAGAGAGGAGGAGAAAGAGGGGGTGTGGGGGAATGCCTGGATCTTAAGCATATTTTTGAAGCATGAAGCTATGTGGTGGCGAGAGGGAAATTATTCAGCTTCTTGTTGGATGTGTGGTATGGTGCATTACATTTGCGTCTTCTTTTCCCACATCTCTATGCTATTACTGTGAATTAACTGAGCGAGATTTGTGATTATAGAATATAGACAGGTGCTGCTTTGCAGATGGTTGCTGTAGTGTGGTATCTGACAATTAGAAGGAATATGCATGATTTGGAGCTTGAATGAATGAAGAAATTGTCTGCAATATTGTACAAATCTAGGATGAGCAAGATAAGAGGATTTGGGCCAATTCAAAGTCTAGAACTTTTATCATGAAGTTTTTTCTTTCATTTGATTCCAAGGAAAAATTTGTTGGAAATTCTGGTTAAGTGGTAGAAGGCGACTTCTCGTACCAAAGTACCTTTTTTTTTTTTTTTTTTCTGGAAAGCACCATCGGATAAATTTTAAGTAATAGAAAGGTAATAACTGGGCAAGTTGGATAGCACACTTCAGAGTAGCATCATCTTCCCTTTCCTAGAATCTTACCTCTTTTGAAGTGTCTCGGGCAAAGATCCTACTCTAAAGAGCCTTAAAAGGGACTCTTAAAGGAATGTCCAAATACTAGGTGGGAAAAGAAGTTCCCAGATTTGTTTGTAAATTTGAAGTTGCTTCAAAGTATCTAAGAATGTAATGAATGATCCTCAACCCTGTGTGAGAAGCAACTTGATAGTACTAGCAAGCTAAAGATGTGAGATCAATGGGCCCCCTTAATTCACCTTAATCATTTAATTAAGTCTGCATTCTCCACATTTGGTAGCATATACTTATAACCTCTTTAATAATAATATAGGCGTTATGTGAAAGAGAATCTTTGCCTTATGATCTTAGAGGACCTTTGCCGTATGAAAAAGCCTGACACTACCCATTAACCAATACCAAAAAGGAAGGATGAGCAATATCTCAAAAAATCTAGCTTGTTCCAACCCAACACATCCCCTTCCCACACCATATTGTCCTTTGCCCAAGCATCCCTTTCTTGGGTTGGGTAGGTTACCTGACCTATCAACCTAGAGCCAACTCAGGCTTGGATTGAGGTAGCTCAAGAACCAGAACAAACAAACTCAAGGGGGTCGGTTTTGTTCGATTTTCAGATTGCATTAAACCAGGTTGCAACCCTACCTAAATCATCCACTTTTGTTTTATTCAGAATTAATAACAAAAAGGTTGTATCAAGAAGTGCCTTTATCCTTTCCTCATCAAAGAATTCCTCCACAAGTCTCATAAAATCCTTGCAAACATGGAGCTTTCTCCCCATTCAACTCTTGAAATGCTTCAATCACTTTGTGTTCAGAGAAGCTTCTTTCCATCCACTCTGCATCATATTGAGGCCAAACAGCTAACTCTTCCCCATCCTACATTGGTCCATAACAAATCTTTTTATTTATTTATTATTATTATTTTGACAAAAATCCTCTGCTTTAAAAAATTTAAAAGATCAGGTACATGAGCTGTATGGCTCATGAATTGAGGCTTCAAAAGATGTAAAAGGCACACCTTTGACAGTGTTTTGGGTCGTAAGGCATGTTTAACGAAATATTGGCTTAAACTTTTAAGCCCCTGGGCATTTTATAATAGGCCTGCCTGAAGGGGGCTTTTAAGTTGTCTTTTAAATTTTAAAGCTAACCTCTGTCAGTTGTCAGAACATATTTTTAAAACTTAACTAGATGCAGCCATCATTCAGGACACAACCAAACATTATTAGCCAAGCATATCTAATACCAAACAAAAAAAAAAAAAAAAAAAAATCTGAAACAAACTACAACTACTATATGTAATGATAGTTTACTAAATTAAAGCCATATTGGTGTGGTGCATGGATGAGTCACATGGCGCTGTTGGTTGCCCAGGCTAATGTCCATTTGGCCATAAGTATCACTTGTCCAACATTTTTGTTAATTTGTTTCCTTATTTTATCTTATTTATTTGTTTCCTATTTAAAGGATGTCATGCATAATTAGTTATCAATTGTGCATATGCCCTTTTTTTTTTTTTTCCCCATTTCGAGGTTGTCATTGAATCTTTCCTAGTGTTAGCAACGTTTTATTATTATTTCACTTTTTCCCTCATATTTGTTTTATATCATAAGAAATGAAATAAATCCTACTTGGATATTTTGAATAATGTTATGAAGCATTACATGACATGGTGAACTATTCTCATACTATCTACTATCTACTGTTATACTATGCAACTTTTAGATAAATCACTTATTTTAAAGATTAATTAATTCTAAGGTGAAAGATTGTACCGATGATTCTCTTGCAAGTTCTGTAGTTGTTGCCTTAATGTTGCTGCCTCCCTTTGCCAAAACTAGCAAGCACAATGGCACAAACAAAGGTGCATACAAAAGTATATGGTACTGTTAAATATCATGATATAAAAGTAAAGTGCTTTTATTGCAACTGACATGAATGTAACTTGATAAAAACAGGATAAGATTCTAAAGCAGCTAAATTAATGATCATAAGTTGATTCAAAGTTCATCCAAACTACTCAACAGTAGGCGAAGATACTAAGTCATTTCTTGGGTGGCTCGTCATTCCTAATGGAGAAATAGTTCAGGTCAGCATGTAAGGTGATAGACAATGTAGTTGGCTCAACATGCACGTACTTCAACTATATGGGGAAAAAAAAAAAAAAAAAAAAAAAAAAAGAAAAAGAAAGACACAGAAATATTACTTCCAAATCTCTTTAGTATCACACCATTACCAACTTTTGCAATCATGTCCATCTACATCTTGCTATCTGCAAGAACAATCAATTCTGTCCTTTCATGCTTTGGTGGACTTTCTATATGTTATACATCTTTAAATTAAGCACCATTTTAGTTTAATGATCTGATATAATCTAGCACACTGCTCGGTCAAGACAAACGAATTATCTTATAATGGAATTATGTTAAAAAAATTTTGCATTCACCAAGAGCTTCTTCTTAACATAACATGTACAGGTTTGTAGGCTTAAGCTTCTTCCTCTGCACATGCTAACAAATGGGCAACAAATGAAATATTTTGAAGCAGAAGTATGCAGTATTATTTATTATTCCGTTTGTACTCCAGCACTCAGAAAGATGTTTTGTATACCATTTATGAATTTTAATTAAAATAAAGCTCCAAAGCAATCTATGGTTGCTTAGATTGAGCACAATTCTTGGAATTGCTGATGTGCACCTTTTCTGAATTCCTATGGTGGTTCATGTTCAATTTTCGCTTTGGTAATGTAGTGTTGTCCATTAACTTGTTTAATTTTTATGTGTTTTTGAGGTTCTCTATTGCCCCCTTTTTTATTAAATCGTTATTTAATTTTAAAAGTAAAACTATAGCCACTTGTGAGGCTCAATATTATAAAACATGTTGTTTGGAATTAGAAGAGTAATCATGTCATAATTCCCTTTCAACTTTATAAGTTGTAAAAGTTAAACACAGTCATCAGTGGGAGTAACTCATACATATGCAAATTTTTATAATTTTTCATGTATATTAAGAAATTCCAATTGCTTGATTAGTTTTTAATAAGTATTCATCCAATCATCTTGTGACCATGTTTATGCTGTTTGTTTTAGCCAAGGAAATGCATGGGCACTGCCATGTTTCCCAAGCATCTTGGAGTAGGAGGCTTAAGGGATTAAAAGTGGGTTCTAAATGTAGATGGTAAGCTTTCCTAAATGTTTGAAAGGTAGACTTGATGTGGAATTATGACAAGCTATAGGGTATTGTTGCTAATATTAGCACTTAAATGTGCACAATTTATAGAACTTCTATTAGATTTTCTTGAAATTTCCATGTTTGCTACCTTTTCTGTTGGCATAATTCCATTAAAAAATAGTTCGTTTATCTTGGCCGAGTGGAATGCTGGAATATCATAAAATTACTATTAGTATTATTTTTGAATGCGATAGAAGTGGTATCTGGCCACTAGAGAGAGCAGGAAGTATCTTTATTATATTTAAATGAGTGTATTTATATACAATTCTTTCAGAGGGATGCATATTAGAATTTCATGTAGCTAGAAAAAAAGGGCATGTTGAATTTCCTTTGTTGCTTGACAACTTTTCATTTGTTATATCCATTGCCAGGCTTCAAGATATTGACTACAATGTTGCATACAAAAAGTGAGGCGTGGAGATTCAGAAAAACATGTGCCAACTTTGAGGCTATGCAGGTCTTTTGCATAGTTGAGCCAATCTTTTTCCTCCCAACTTTTTACTCAGATACATCACTCCAAATGTCAGAATGACCTTCTTAAAGAAGAGTTGAAAAAGGTTCTTTGTATGATGGAATGACAACAAACTAGGACTGCATTTTGTTGTACAAAATCTCATAAGTTCATGTTTGTTTTCTATCTTTTAGATATTCATTTCAAGTATATTTACATATATGCATATATTTGGACAAGTTGGTTTAATTTCTACAATATGCATTGAAGGTTAAATCAACAAGTAAAAATTTATCAAAAATAAAAAGGGGACAGGACAAGAATGTAGAAAAAAGAATGAATGGGGGAGTAACCATTCTTTCTTTCATTTTCTTGTTGGAAAAGGAAATGCCTTTCGAATTATCTTTTTGACAAGTTGTATTTCATGCAAGAAGGTCAAGAAAGCCACCCTGATTTTTGCAATTCGGGCCCTAAGAAAATGGTATATAACATAATAGGGAACAAATTAAAGAGAGAAGTAAGAAGAATAATTTTAATGAAAAGAAAGTTTAAGAGAGAAAGAGAAGGTTCTCTAGGTATCTCCTATGGTTTCTAGAATCGGTAATTCCAACTATAAATGGGGGAAAAAAACACCCTGATTGTAGCATACAGAAATTGTCATCCTTTTCTAACAATGATATCTAGATTTTTAAACGGGATAATGTCTTAAAAAGAGCCCTATTCAAAATGCATGCTTGCTTAAAACCATCATGGCCACAATATAGTGGAGTAGTGGCCATGTAAAAGACTTGGACCAGGTTGGACATGCTTGGATACAGGTGGGATGTGTCCAAAATTTTAAAAAACAAATCATATATTTGGACACAAGGAGATAACCAGGAAGAGCATAGACAACCTCAAAAATGTGGACTAGATTTTGCAATGCCATGATATAAAATAGAATGATCCTATGAATCTATTATTAACCCAATCTCGACTGAGCATCACAGTCACATGGTACCATGAAAACTCAATAGCTGCCTTGGATTACTAATCACATCAATAATCAAAAAGAATGATTAATGGAAACCGAAAAAAATCCCTATGGCTACATATATTTTGAATATAAATATGTACTTTAGCTGCTTTGTTGTAACTCATAATTGCATATTTCCCTATTTTGAGGAACACCATATATGTAACTTTCCAGCTCTCATGAAGTAAAGGACAAATGTGTGCTTTACCTGGGTGGAGAACTTGCAAAAGAAGATGGAAGGGGTTAATGAAAATTACCTTCACTTCTGATGCTGGATTCAGCAGTTGATGATGTTCCTCTTTTGATTTGTTATATCGTTCAATTGCTGACCTCATGCTGGTAAGAATAAAGAGTAGAGCAATCAGATTCTTGCACAAACTTATTCATTAACTTTAATGCCGGGAAGTTGCAACATAATTATGACAAATAGTTTTGAGGAGATGCATATCTTATGCTTATCATATTCAATTTGAAACCTGTGATTCAGTTTGCTACTCGAGGCTGCATAAACCAGGCTAATAGATGAATAAAATTAAAGATCAAAATTCTGAATGTTGTAAATTTGCATAGTCGGTGGTTTTTGGCCAGAGAACCTTTGTAGGGCTTATCGTGTGAGTTTCTCTTGGTTTCTGTTTACTATTTCAGATAATTTCCGCCTTTGCAACTTTTTATAAAAGATTTCTGAGAACATGTTGAAAGAATAGTGCTCTTCAGTCATTCTGTCCCTTAATTCCATCTTGCATAATCTTAATTTTGTTAATACAGGCCTCATTTCCCACCTTGTTTCCTTCTTTTCTCCTCTTCTCTTTTTAATGCCTGCTGCCACCCCAGTGATAGTCTACATTACACTGAATCCATTAGATATTTAGATCCATCTTTAAAGTTGATCATGAGCTTCTGATCTTTTTATATAGTTGCTCTCTTATAATTTCTTGTTCTCCAGAAGTTTCCTATAGGTGAGATTATTTGTTATTTTGGCTACTTTAATTTGTTCGATTATTATATCTCTAACGTTGGTACTTTCATCCTTCTTTGTTCTGACTAGATTTTCATATTAATTTCATTTTGTTCAATAGTCTGCATTCTGTTCATGTGAATGGATGAGCATGTGAAAACCATAGTTTGGTCTGAACTTGGTTCTCCTGATAGTCACATGAAGATAGATTGGAAGCAGCAGTTGTTTTGAAGGAGACATTGTTTACCTTAGTGAAATTGATGAGTAGATATTTTTATTTTTTCAGAACCTTGAAGTGGTAGTTGTTTTGAAAAATCTTCTTGGGTGGAGGCATTTTTGACTGTCCAACAAGTGGGCAGGGCACTTTAAAGAAATTTTGAAAGATACTAAATATATATGGTGCTTTTGTTTTAACAGAGTAGAAGTAAAACATGAAAGGGGTCAGACTCTAGTCCATATTTCTCTAGTTCCAGGTCTGATTTTTAAGAATAGGATATCGATCAGATTCAAATTTACCTTCCTACAGCCAATGCCGAATCAAAATTTAATCATATCTAGACTAAACCAAATCTAACAAATACATTGAATTCAATTTAAATTTCTTATTCAATAAGATTAAGCCTCTGTTTAGATTTTGGAAAGTGAAAAGGAAAGGAAAATTGTTAATATGGTCAAGAGATCCATTTTGAAGCAATTTTAAACATTTTCCTTTTCCTTTCCATCCTACTTTCCTAGACTCAAATATAGCCTAAGTAACTATAGAAACTAAAAGGGATATCAACCTTTTCCCCATGGTTTAAGAACCCATCAGCATTTACAAAATATGGTTGTTTAGTTTCAAAATGATAGCCCCAAGTAAACTTTCCCCTTTTGAACTTGTAGCAAAGGCCCTTGCGCCGCCTCCACTTCAGTAATAGAAGTTTCCCAAAAGAGGAAAACACTATTAATTACCACTAATGATAAGACATGAAACACATGGAAAAATATAAAACAAAGAAGGGCCACTGGTTTTTCCAAGAAGTTTCAATCAATGTAGTAGACTATAAGCTTAATTCATCAGTAAGTCCGAAAGTTGTATATTAGGATAGAAAAAAAGGTGCATTGCACAAACAAAAAGGCGCCGAATTTTCTGATTCGATAATGATCGATATCCGAACTGGATTGTAGCTACTCTTAAACGCACTAGGAATGGATTATACTATAAATTTAATACCTTTTTTTTCTTTGTTTTTTTTTGTGGGTATTGAAACGATGTGAGTGAGTGGAGATAAGCTTTTTTATTAGATGATGGGTTAAGATAATACTAGGGGATATAGTAATCTTTAATGCGAATTAAATAGTAGTCTTAAGAGCATGATGGGATGATGGTTTATTGCCTAACACACTCATGCGCCTCCCTTAATGACTATGATTTACTTTGAATTTGAGAAAAGCATGAAGCCATTACACTTATAGAAAAATCATTATGAATCATGGTAATCTTTCCACAATTGGAAAAAAAAACAATGTTTGTTGTGCACACCAAAGACAAAGACGTCATTGTCTCAATGCCACAGTAAAGTGGGTACAACTTGCATCACAATCTCCATCAAGTTCAGGTAAAGAATTCAATAGAATCACGAAACTGAAGTATGTAGGATGCTTTCTAGTAAAGCCACTCAATTCCAAACAGATAAAATAAATTAGGCTTTCTCGAAAGATCGCTACTCAGCCCATGGTGTGAGGTTTGGAAGGGATTCTTCCAACCATTGGACGGGAAAACTACTCCTTCCGTCCCATAAACATAAGTCAAATATGACAAAATACGCAATTTAAGAAAAATCATCGTTACCTTGACTTGTTACCTATTAAACTCCATTTTTCCAAAAATATCCACTTACTTTGGTATTGAGTTTTGTGTTGAAAATAATTATTAAAATAGAGGGTAATATAAGAAAGTTCAAAAAAAATTATGGCTTGATTTTCAAAATGGATAAACATTTTGGGACACGAAAAGTATCAAAAATGCCTCATCTGTGTGGGATGGAGAGAGTATGTACTTGTGTGTCACAATAATTTGAAACTCTATATCAATGGATCAACATTACAAAGACTTGGCTAGGATGATGATATAGAAGTCATGATTTTTTGAGTTAGAATTTTAACAATTCCATATTATTTTTGAAACAGTAATGACTTTTGATTAAGAATCTACTGGATATCTTTTGAGGGTGGAGAGGGGGGGTGGTGGTTGGGGGAGTTAATTAGTGACCTAGATTTGATGACTGAATTTTACTGTTAAAAAGATTAAATTACTTGTATAGGCAACTAAATTTTTTTGGGGACGGGCTTCGAGATATCCCAATGTAAGATCCGACTAATCCCCGGTCTCAAGTAGGGTCATATCCCACTTGAGTGGCAGCTTCCTGATGCGTGGGTGCGGTGACCAACACAACCAATCCCTTGGGGTTATATAGGCAACTAATTAAGGTTGAACATTTTGGTGTACTGACAAGGACTGCACAAATATAAAACTTTTAATGTAATAAATGGTGGGAATATCTATTAGGGATTGTAGAAAGCCGGTTAGAAAATGATGACTACAAAATATTAACTGATTAAGCTTTAATTAATCAAAGCATAACTTTACAACTTTACTCGCCTTCATATAGCCTCAGTCTATGTGCAAAGCATAACTACTACTCCCCCTTCCCACCAAAAAATGGAAAAGCCAACCAAGGATTAAACAAGCTCCAAGTACTTTCAATCAGTTGGCCTTCTAGGACTGATTGTAGAACAGTTTGTAACTAATATACAAATACGTGTGTGCATAAGTGTAGTACGATAGCAAGAGGTAGAAATAACACCTACCTAAAAATAAAAGAGAAATAGGGATATTGCAAAATAGACCTATTTTTTGCATTTTCATTTTGTAGTAGTACATTGAATCTTATATAAAAATTCCAAAGAAAAGTAGGTAATCTGATGATATCCACAAAAGTTTAATTGAGACATGCATTGCCTCGGAATAACCCCCTAACTAGTAACTACCCCATTTATTTTGCATTTTTTATATCAAACTTATACTTTATTGTAATTTCTACTTTATTAAATTTAGTGAGCTCATAATATCTAAACTAGCTGCAAATCTAGTGGCCTGTTTGAGAACTTCAAAAATTGGATCAGACTAGATCCAATTCATAACTGTTATGTGGTTTTTAAATAAACCAACTCACAGTTGGTTTGATCGAAAAAAACTATGTTTATGCCTTATTTTCAGAACAAAACTGAACTGTTTAGCAGGAAAAAGAGACTTACCAAACAGTATGAAAACAAAATTGGCCAAACTTATCCTTAGGTTTTCAGGTTTTCAAAACAGCCCCTAAGTCTCATTGTATCAGACTAATGTTTGAATCCCACTTGAAATTTCCTTGATAGAGAGACTAGAGTGTGATAGGTGGTTTTATTTATTTATTTATTTTTATCAATGGAAAATGTATATTATTAAAAATCAAGACCAAGGCAAAATACTCCTTAGAAGGCTCCCCAAGGAGAACAATAAGACACCCAAAACTAAAAAAACCCACACCCAAAGCAATCAACACACAAACAAGAAAACACTACAAGGAGCATAAATAAGACCCCCAAAAAAAACTCAGCAAGCCAAACTGAACCAAATAGACGGAGCACCAAAACTAGCTAGGAGAAACGAAAAAACAGATGAAGCAACCCCCAAAATCTTAGCAAGCCAAAAGCTCCAAAAGCTAAACCTACAAACAAACTAAGTTCAAACCAAACTCCAGCAAAGCCACTCTTCAAAAGACAAAAACCGACAATGAACACACCAGCGAGCTCAAATGAACGAACACACCAGCGAGCTCAAACACAAATACACCAGAAAGCTCATTCGAGAAGAAAACTCCAGCATATATCTAAAATCTAGAAAATTTCCCTTCCCTAATGCGATGATACAAAACTTGGATCACTAGAGTGTGATAGGTAGTGTGGAGCCTGATACTATTGTACATCTTGTCGAGAACACTGCGAAAGAGTTGCAGGGGTGAGGTTTAGGGGGCCAAAATTTTGTAGGGCCATTAATTTGGTAATTTCATATTTGTAATTTGTAGTCCTTATTGTATATATCCATTATGGGGAAATTAGCAAGAAGTCCACTTTATAGGGACTTATGGAAGCATAAGTCCATGAGGGAAACTTATGCAAGCATAAGTCTACTTTTAAGTGAAACGAGAGTATTTTTATGAGGGTGGTAAATATATAAAGTCATAGTTACCTTTAAGTATTATTTTTTGTTTGCAAACTTGAAAGTGGTATAACTCTCATCATACATATCCGTTTTTTATAAAATTTATATTTTCAGAATATATTTGTCGAGATCTTTGAAGCAAGACCCATGTTGAATATGAAATGATGTAAGAAAAAAATACAGTTACATTGAACATAGTATGTAACTACTTCAAAATTAACTATGTATCAGTATGTCACTATTTCAAAAAAAATTGAAATTAAATAGTTTTTAGTAGAGTTTAATTTAAATTAATGGTTTTGTGAGTAAGTTTAACAATTAAATTATGAATAAAATAATTATATTTGATTTTAGTGTTTTGGAAATTTGTGGATTTGAGAGAATGGAGTGCCTTTAAAATAGTTACATGTAATTATTTGAAAAATATGGGCCATAATCATGTAAGGAAGAATTATCTTAGGGCGAAGAGGGTCAAGAGGAAACAAGAAGAAAAAAGCTTATGGCTATTATATCAATCCTATATGAAAATGCCGCACGAAGCTAAGGAACTATACTCATGAACCTCTTGATCCTCTCACAACTATAACACATGGATTGCACTTCTACTAATTTTGTGGACACCATGATGAAATCCTGTGATGTCGAGGAGGCTTGAGGTTGTTCTGCAGTTGAAATCAATTTGCTTATCTCATGCCCCAACCGAGGCCAACACCTTGAGGTGTTCTATAGCAGCGATGAAGATTCATGCCAAATTTGATCGTTTCTAGCGATTGGTGGGAGGCTTAAAGAGTTCACCTCTATCTACATGTTTTTTTTATTCAAGAATTAAAATAGGTGAAGGTTAGTTTGGTCAGAAAAAATAGAAGGCGAACTTTTGGCTACATAAGAATTCTTCTTGGACTTATAGCTTTACAAGTCCTAGTTTGTGGACTTGTCACAAAAGTCCCCATCTATTATAGTGAGTACCAACCGTTTGTATCTCTTGTATCTCCATTTTATCAAAGAATACAATTAAAAAAATACAGTACGTGACTTCGTGGTTGTAGGCAGAGTTTTATAACTGAACCACATAAATTTATTTTTCTTACATTTTGTTTTTTCTTTTGTGAATTATATATTTTTGTATCTCACAGATCTTGAGTTAGGGTAAATTCCTAACAAAGTGTAACTTGCACTATGATGCAAAATGTGAAGGTTGACGAAAAAATATTATTGTCAGTCAAATATCTATAATATTAGATAGAGTAATGATTGATCTAGCAAAAATTTGAAGCATGAAATAATAAAATTTAAATAGGATGTAAAATGATACACAGAGCACAAAGCATAGATACCATGGCCATGCCATGGTATGTGGATAGCTAGGGTCTTCTACTCTCTCCACACTCTTGGGCTATGTTTGGTATGCTAGATTAAAAGATTAGCTAGGTATATATGATAGAATTGTTGGATAAGTAAATAGTCTTTGGTTGCTTTGTTTGAAATGGGAAAGATGGTTTCAAATATGAGAGTAAGGATCTCACAAAATGTCGACCCATCACACACTCTTTGGTATTAATAACCATTCACTCCTTCCTCTCATCATATCTTACACCACCAATTCTCATGTACCTTAAGATAGATGGTTATTCCCAAGTGTGACGAAACATGAGTAACCAACCAATTCGGTTTTAACAAACATGAAGACAATCGACCTTATTGCTCTGAATAGAGGGAAAAGATCTTACACAACTACTTCACTATAAGTCAGTTTACAGTTCAATTTTTCTCATCCCAAAAGAGACGTCGTACATGTCATAAGGTCATGGCTATACCCTAAATCATGTTCTTCCCTAATAAGGAGTAAACAGCTAGAGTGCTTATTGTTTCCAGTTACAGTCAAGGGACGACGGCGATTCTTATATATGGTGCCATTCAAAGCAGACTACAAAAACCCTTGTCCTTAGCTAGCTTGTTGCCATGCAAACTATGTTAGCTAGCTATCTCAGAATCACCACACACACACACACACACACACACACACATATATATACCCAGAATTTTTACTATATCAATGACCAAAAATCTCTATCCATGAGGAGACATGTAACAAATTTAATCCGGAAAATAGAAAGAGCAATATGGAGTTAAAAAAGATGGAAGACAAAATATTTTAATACCGTCCCAAAACGTAATCTGCAGTCTATAGAAGTGAGACCAAAACCAATGATCGAGATGGAATATAAAGCTCCACTACATATGCAAAAAATGTCTATATTCCAAAGAACACTAAATGACATAAATCCAAGCAATAAAAAAACAGCACAAAACAAAGTTAAACAAAAATATCAAAAAATATTATCAAACCTGGTGTTTGAAAATTCATAAAGCTTCCCAGTGCTGGAGAAGATGAGCAGTCCAACTTCTGCATCGCAAAGAATGGCTAGCTCCTTCGCCTTCTTAAGCAATCCCTTCCTCCGCTTGGAGAATGTCACTTGCCTACTCGTAGTATTATCGATCCTCCTTATTGCAATCTTTCCTCTCCCCATCCTCACTTCTTTAAATTCTAGGGTTTCACAAAGAGAGTTAATCAAGGTGGTGAGAGATAGATAGTAGATATGTCTATATGGGTATATATGGATCTTAAAAAATAAACTAGGAGATTGATTATTAGCTTAACAAAATAGAAGATCGATATATGAAAAAAAAACCTTAATGGGTTGATATATATATATCTATATATATGTAGATCTTAATGAATAAACCAAGAGACTGTTAGCTTAGAACAAAGAAGAGATGTGAAGAAAATTAACCTTATTGGGTTGACCCAAAGGAGCACTTTTAATGATAATGATCCGTCTGGTGTAAGAGGTTTTCTTTGTGAAGTGAAGGTGCATTTTCTTTCACATCAACAGCATTTTTATAAGGGAATAAGTGGTTTTGAGGAAAAAGTAAAACAGCTTATGAAGGAGTGGTTTTGAGTTGTGAAACTGGTAAAATAACAGTGAGTGGAGTACTCGAGGAGGAATTATATATATATGCAGAGAGACTGAAATGTAAGACTTCCTATTTGAGTATTTTGATATAGACTTTAATGTTAGACTTTATATTTGAGTATTTTGATGGCGCCGTCGGCCGTATGAATCAGGGACACGTAGAAAGAGGAGTAAATGATGGGTCCTACTGTGTATTCAGGGGATTTTTACCAAAATGGCCAATATATCCCTGGACGATGGGTAACAGTTATTCATTTAGAGTTAGACAACTGTGATGGATGGAGAGTGTTAGAAATATATTACATTTTACATTGGTTAATTATAAACCTTGATATGATTTCATATACCTGTTTGGGTCATTCACTTAAAAGTTTAAGTTTGTAAATTGAAAAGTTAATATGGTATCAAAGTAAGGTTATAGGTTTGAATTCCTGAGAAAGCACCGCATGTATATAGGGGCGGATCTAGGATATTTTTTCAGTGGTTGCATATAAGAAATTATTCACAAAATAAATTTTAATTTTATATAACTTTCACTAGCTTGACTTTCAAAATTCAAGAAAGTAATAATTTCAAAATATTTATATACAAAAAATAAAAGATTTATTATAAATTTTCATACCAGCGACACAAACCAATACTAAAAAATCGAGAAAACAAGTGAAAAAAGAAACAACCAAAAAAGTTGAATAATTGCACTTGCCAACGTAGGCATGCTAGTCCATCCGCCCTGATATATGAGGAGGTGTTTGCTGGTTTAGGCTTGCACATATTGCAGGTATAGATTTGCAATCTCAATCCAGAGGGAACCAAAAGTATAAGTGACTGCTGTCGTACTCCGTATTAATTTGAGGGATTCATTTGGTATTAAAACCAGAGGGAGGGGTGCTATGGTCATCTTACATTTCCTAAGTTGTTGAGTTCGTTAAATAATCCACGAAGTGTGACGAGTACGATGAGTCGATGAATAAAAGAAAAATGGGGGGCGGGGTATATTTCCACGTGTCATTCACAACGTGGTATAGAGAAAGCTAAAGTGGAGAAGGAAGGTGCCGATGAGAGTTTTGAAGTTTCCATAGTGATCTGGTGCAACTGTGCAAATCAAAATCAAAACCAAAATGTAAGGGCCACCAATGCTAATATGTAATATGAAGCTCCAATGTGTTTCAGTCCTCTCTCTCTCTCTCTCTCTCTCTCTATATATATATATATATATATATATATTAATTATTTTGAGGACTTTGGCCACAAGTCCATAAAGTTGGACTTGTGTAGTCATAAGTCTATCATAAAATCTTATGTGCTCAAAGGTTCCTCTTAGATATTTTCAGATGAAATTATCCTTTCATATTATATAGCAAAATGTTCTTTTTAGAAAGTTACATTTTATCAATGTAACTGATTTATTTTTTATTTTTTTATACATAATTTTATATTCATCATGAGTTTTTTCCCTAATTTCCCCCCCCCCCCCCAAAAAAAAATCAATTAAATCTAAATAAACATCTATTTGTAATTGACGTATATATTGAGCCCACAGAAAAATAGTTACATGAAGACAATTACTTTTAAGTCAATTGTGACTGAATTTTAGTCACAAAATATTTAAATCTTATAAATTTGTAGTTTCAAACACATCAATTTAACTGATTTAATAGTTACATCTAATAAATTTAATAATTTTGTATGGGAAATTGTACAAAATTGAACCCACATTAAAATAGTTGCATGTTTATTTATTTTAAAGCCGATACATGTAAATATGTAATCAATGTAGCTATTTATTTATTTTTAATTATACATAATTTTATTTTCATCATGGATCTTGTTTCGAAAGGCTCGACGAATAGATTTCAAATATATAAATTTTATTGGAAATTGATATCTAAATTGAAAGTTATGTCATTTTAAAATTTGAAAACAAAAAATAACACTTAAGGGTAAACTTGACTTTATGCATTTACAACGGTTGCAAAAGTAAACTCATTTTTACTTAAAAGTAGACTTATGGCTGGATAAGTTTGTTGCATAGACTTATGCTTTTATAAGTCCTATAAAAATAGACTTTTCGCTAATTTCCCTTATTATTTTTTAATCCTAATTTTCTATAATGAAAAAAATTAACAAAAAGCGACATATTTGAATGAGAAAAATAAAAATAAATAAATGAAGGGAAGAGAGAGAGAGAATGTGAGGATAGTGGGAGAGAAAAGGAAAGAAATTAGTGAGAGAGAGACAAATAGCGGGAGTAAAGATTTTAAAATTTGAAAATGAATTTTATAGAAAAATAAAAAGGAAATTAGGAAAATATACCATGTATGAATGTGTGGCGAAAGGAGAGAAAGTATAAGAGAGTATTCACATCAATGTAGTATTCTTTATATAATACTGTAGATAGATATTAAACCGAATTATTCACATTTTTTTTTTGGGAGGAGGGGGGGGGGGGGGGGGGGAGGAGGGGGATACAAAGGGAGCGTATATGGGGAATGGGCTACAGTATCTTAAAAAAAGTTTGCAAGGACCGCTATTAGGACCGATTGCAGGTAATACAAAATGGTCAATTGAGAGTTTGATCAGCTTGTGCCTCATGTACACAAGAAAATTAGTACAAGCATTACCTTTTTAGAAGGTATGAATAGGTTTAGTAATCAAGTATGTGAAACGTTTTCTGAGTAAATTTCTACAAATCTTCAATAAGAACTGTTAATGTCTCACATCGATTGCGAACAATGCCTAAGATAGGCTTATAAGAAAGTACTGTACACCATCTTAGCGAGGTGCCTTTTGAGTATAGGGCCCATAAGAATAAATTCGTGAGACCGGCTAGTGGGTTAGGCCAGAGCTGACAATTCCTTAAAGTGGGGGGTTGGGCCACACGTCTAACAATGGTATCAGAGTTAGGTTCGCGCTAGCACTGAGGTGGGGATGTTAGTATCCCACATCGGTTGCGGTCTTTGCGGACGATGTTTAAGATAGGCTTATAAGACGGTACTTAACACCTTATTAGAGAGGCGCCTTTTGAGCATAGGGCAAATAAAAATAAACCCGTGAGGCTGGTTGGTGGGCTAAAAATAGTCGAGGTGGGTGGGGAGGGGGGTTTGGCCTTTCATGTAAGACCAAATAGTCGAATGGCCGATGGGCAGGATCGATGGGCTGAAAATAGTTGAAGTGGGGGGTTTTGGCCTTTCATGTAAGACCAAATAGTCGAATGGCCTATGGGTAGGACCCATTTCATTGCTTAAAGCCCAATGGTTGAAAATAGAGGGGGTGCGATGTTGGCTAAGATCTCTAAGGTTCAAGAAGATTTGAGAAAAATCATGAGGGCAGATCACTACTAGGGATGAAATCGATTTCAATGAAGAAAAATATTTTGAGCTTAGGATAATTTAGATGTACGTCTAATAATTTTATAGAAATAAGATTATTGTGGGATCAAATACATAGAAAATAAACACTAAAGGTCTATATGGTTTGACAATCAACCAACATCCAGGGACGATATGAGAAGAATTCCCATCTATGATAATGAAAATGCGATCCTTCTTCAACTTCATTCATCGTTGAATTCTAAGAACAAATGTTGCACAAATCTCTACAATGATGCCCACACACACACACACACACACACACACACACATATATTTATATATAGTCATTTTAATATTGGATATCTTATGTAATTTTGCATTATTTATATATAGTCATTTTAATATCGGATATCTTATGTAATTTTGCATTAGATATAGTCTAAAACTCTACCTGTGACTTGTCTTTTGTAAAGCCAATCATTAGATTGGATAGACTCTCATTTGGAAGATTCATGCTAAAAATTAAATTGATTCTAGAGTGATTCATATTCAATAAAAAAACTTACAATTTTTTATTAACAAAAATTGCCTATTTATAGACATTTATGGATGAATCAACTCTTAATGTTAGATCAATTTGATTTTTGGCATTCATGACCTATACATCAAGCAGATTTAATTCAATAGTTGATTTTGTAAGAGTTTTAGAAGTGCACTCGATATTAAAAAAAATTATATATATAAATCACTTATTAAATACAAGGAAAATTTAGTATTGTGAATGTAATATTGTTATTACTTTTCATCCAATAGTCATTTTAGTATGGATAATTTCCTAGCCCCCTTTTTATATATAGAATTTTCCTGGACTCCAAAAATCAAAATTGCTAAGCAGTTCCTCCCGCAGAAATAGACTAGTAGCATGATGTGTCAGCACCCGAGTGACTAACACACACACGTGAAGGCCTATAATCACCCTCCGCCAATCGAGGGCTGTCTTGGCACGCCTTCATCGAGCTTAGCCCAATGGCAAACACTCCGTACACCTCAGCCACAAGCGTGTGAGTTCTACCCACATGAGCCAAAAAAGAGAGTAAAGCCTCACCTGGAAGACATGCATCTTGGTTTTGGTACCCCTTTACAAGCCCCCATTCAATTATAATACTATATTTATTTTGAAGGACACACCCATAATCATAAAGGTTTGGTGCTGTCTGTGAACACGAATTGCTATTGGGTGAAGCCCACGTGAACCTAATTTGTTTGACCAATAAGATTCGATCTTACCCATGAAATCGTAATGAGGCAGGCCCCTCGGATTAAGGGGACCCCATATCCAAGAAATTTTTTAGTTAGAATGTAGTTTAATTAGACAGGTGTCAATCATCAACAAATCATGTACGTGCATAAACCAAGGCAAAAGGTAATCTTCCTTCTCTTTTTCGGCCTTTCTTTATCATCCCCAACGATGGGGAAAACGTCGCTTTACAGAGCCATCGCCACCATTGAAAAACTACTTTTCTTTTAATTTGCAGTTGTCATGTTGATGGGAAAGAATTAAAATAATGAGAGAATCACATGAAACTTTATCATAGCGCTTGATCGATCTCCTCCACCCAACGAGAGAAGATATGCCTTTTTTTTCTTTCTCTTTTCGAAGCGAGGGAGGTGTGTCCCTTTGATGTCCCATGCCCACATGCTCATAGATATTGAACGAAGTCTCACGTAATATTTTGCCAAATCCTTTCACTGGCTGTGCATGGATTTTATGCTGTAAACACAATGAAGGTGAATGATTATATTCTCAAACCTTGTTGCCCTTTGCACTTTAACCTAACTCCTCTTGTCAGTGATTGTCCCTCTCTCTCTCTTTTTATTTTTTAAGTCTATTCCAAAAATATATAATTTCCACCGTCTCCAGTTCAATTTTCTTTGCGATTGAGGCTTCATTACACTAATATTTGAATTATCAGCTGTTTATCAGTCGAATTCAATCTTAAAAGTTGAGGTTTGAGATCAACGTCTCATCAATCGATCAAGATGATTTTCATAGACACTTGCCATCTGTAAATTAATTAGTTGACTATTGTACTGCACAATTTAATTTTAACCCATATCTTTTTGGATCAAATATAAGTAGGTTCAATTCATTTCCACTTGTGCTTCTAATAATTCGTTTCCTGTCTTTTTTGCCCCCCCTTTTTTTGTTTTGTTTTGTTCTTTCTCTACCTCGTTTCAAAACTAATTGTCTCCGAAACATGTCAAGTTTCATCATAAGAAAGCGACTAATCAAATATCATTTATGATATCCAACGGATGTTTAAGGAGCGCGCAAAAAAGGATTAGATTGAAAAAAATAAAAATAACTTAACGCTTGTGATCAAGAAATTCACACACAAACCAACCCTAGTATCTGTATCATATAGATTACCTACCGGCCTAGTCATGGCCGAGCATATGATTGCCTGGCATGTATCCTAAAGTATCTTCTATTGATCGCTACGTCTCTACCTATTCAATAGAAGTGGTAATGTTTTGTGTAGCGACATTATTTGCATAAGTAGGGACTGCATTAATTGGCTAATATGGCACCGGTTTTTGATTTGCACAAGGAGGTGATAAGTTCATAGAGTGTGGATTAGCCAAAAATGGCGTGGAAATAAGCCTTCCTAGATAACCCAGTTCACATAAACAAGCCCCCATTGTTTTTGGTCATCTTTCGAGTTTAACAAGTCAGGGCCCATTAAAGATGACGGTGGCCAGTAAAATGCACAGTGTCCCCCGAGCCACATCAATTTGGGGTTATACATTCCCCATCCTATGGACTATATACAAAATCAATAGAATTGGACCAAACACAACCCCCCCCCAAAAAAAGGGGCAGTGGAATTTGGGCTATTAAAAAATTTCACTATCGACACCCAACAACATAAATGACCCGTTTTGTCATGGCCCGGCCCAGTCATGTGGCAAATTGGGCCTGACTGGGTCTGGTTAGATTTGTGGTTTGATCCAATACACATGGACAGGATCATGGCAAATTGTGACCGGGTCGGCTATTGCCACCTCTCAATTTTATTTGCACTCCCACTTACTTAAGGTTTTATGGAAAGTAAAAAAGGTTATTACGAAAACTAACGATGAAATCTATTAGAAAACATTATTTTGAATAATTTTATAAATTTTTTTTTTTTCCAAAATCTATCGTTTAAGTGGATTTTTTGATCATTTACGGTCTCTGTTTTATTTTTGGTAAAAAAAAATCCACTTAAACGACAAATTTTGTAAAAACTTTTTTCAGATGATATTTTCTCAAAGCAAGTAAATCAGTTTTCATAAAAATCTTTTATTTTTTCATAAAACCTTAAAAAAACAAAAAAAAATAAGTGAGGTGCAAATAAAATTGAGGGGTGGCAATAGCAAGACCCAATTGTCACCTTCACTTTGTCTTGGGCTAAAAATTCAAAACTTACACATTCTCAAAGCAAAACTTCTGATCATTCCCTTCCTCCTTCAACCATCTGAAGCCAAGGACAGAATCTACTACTACTCTTCCGCAAGGCGTCCAAGAAAGCATCCAATCCCAGATTTACTTGAGTAAAATTTTCATTGATTCCAATGAATAATATTTAACCATGCTTATTAATTATTTATGGATTATTAATATTTGCAATAAATTTGATTGGGACTTAGCTCTCATCACTGTTTTGAGGATTTATGGCGATCCCCCATGTAGAATCCAGCATCATCTGCACTCACTGGTACGTCATCGTTCCAGAAATCCTCCATCATTTCGTGTTTAATGGGGTTAATTTGCATTGGCAATTCGATCTGTAAAATTGCACGTACTTTTTGTATGATTTTAAGATGATTATGCATGCGATTATTGTACCCTATTCATAATTGCATTGACTTGTCATTTATTAAACTTGATCTATCTTTCAAAAGTATCTTCTCCTATTTGGTATTGGATTTTGTGTTGAAAGTAATTAATAATTGAAATAAAATAGGATAGTATAGTTCAAAAAATTTAGGATTTGATTTTTCACAATGGCAAACATTTTGAGACAGAAAAAAAAATAGTAAAAAGGTTTATTTTTATGGGACGGATGCAGGGAAGGAATTACGTTAGGGCCAAGGGGGGCCATGGCCTCCCCCAACCTTTTGAATTTTTTTGAGTTATATATGCACATAGACTTATATGGCCCTCATAAAACCAAGCTTGAATGGAAAAATAATATATTTTTGAGTTGAATTCGGTTATTCAATTTGATAAAAAAGATTTTTTTTTTCTTTTTATTTCATGTTGTTTTGCTGGCAAGAAAATAAGGGCAAAGAATTTCACTTTTTGTTTTGTTTTGTTTTGTTTTTAGGTGCTCCATTTATTGCCGAGAAGACAAATTTTTTTTTGCAATCTTATAACAATTAAAAATAAAAATGGTTGTTATGAAATTTTAAACTAGCTTCTTAATTGGCACAAACAAAAATTCTTATTATTGATGGTGAATAGTTTTTTTTTTTCATACTCTGGCCCCTCTGAAGTTGAAATCCTGATTCCATCCCTGAATGGATGGAATATCTTTTTATTATTTTTATTGCTAATTAGTACGGAGTAGGCAATTTGCTGTAGTTGGGTAGCCTTATGTAGTTATGTGGAGAGGTATTTGACAAATTTGAAACGTTTCTAGTGACAAAGCAATCCTAGCTCCAAATATTGATTTGCATTTCGTACATTGCTCTCGGAATTTGGAAAGATGTAAGGTCTGTGGAGACATGGTTTCAAAAAGGCATGCCCAGGAACACTACATGTACACTCATGCTCCGGTGCGTGCATTTATTTTGGGAGCAATTAGTCAGGGATTTTTTTTAATAAAATTTTTCGGAAAAACTTTTAGGGATGCAGTTATGTTAATTCTTAATCCTCTAGTCTGAGTGCCAGATTTTCTTGGTGACAGAATGTAATGATTTTGTCTTTTGTCTCCGCCAATCAAATTATGAATTCAGGATTCATATTCATTACCTGCTGTTTCAGAAATGGTATATTTTTATTTTAAATGTTTGTGATTGAATTTATACGATAGCAAGTAGCTTGCGCATTATGCGGTGAGACAGTAGACCGTGAAAATCTAGCACTCCATGAGAATGAAAACTGCTCGCAAAGGCTTGTTTCATGTGAATACTGCCATGCCATTTTGCCTGCGGTAAATCTCTTCGAGCATCAGGTAGTAATTATCAACCTTTTTTAAAATAAAATAATCGACAACACTCTCCTTTTACTTTGGCATCGCTTTTTAGATTAATATGCCTTCTCTATTTCAGGAAGTTTGTGGGAATTGGCCAATTTTTTGTCCTCTGTGTGGCAGCTTCTATAGGGTGCGTGATAGAATTGCCCACGAGACCAGCTGTGATGCTATTTCAAATGGAAGTTCCAGGTAGAGAAGTTTCCTCTCTATCCTCAAGTATCTTTGTCTCACTAGTCCAATATATGTTTGAGGCACTTTTGCCTTTCTATTACTCCGTATCACTGTTAAATTTAGTTCAAAGCTTTCTTCTAAATTAAAATTTGCTTCTTTGGATTCATATATTATTGTTCATTTCAATCTAGCTCCTAATGCGGTCTATGTGCAATGTGAAGTGATGTTGGTGAAACTGAAGCCCACAGAAGGCAACAGCCACAGGATTTGTCACGGAAGCCCTTGTTGTTCACAATTGCAGTGGCGGGTGCCGCTGTTCTCTTGAACGTGTTGGCTACTTATATATTGCTTCAAGTGATAATAAAGTAATGTAAAATCCTATTTGATTGCTTCTGTATACTTGGAAATCAACATGGTTGACTGTACAATTCGAAGACAATTATGCAAGATATGGATTTCCAGCCCCAATTGACATCATATCCACCATTTCATTGCTTCAAATTTTGTCCTTTTTTTTTCTTTTCTTCAGTTTCTTGATTGAAGCTGCAGATAATTTACCCTTTCAAATTTGGTTTGTCTGCAATTTTGTGCATTTCTTATGAGGACTTACCCGTTTCTGCTGCCGTCTCAGTCACGAGGTCGGGTTTTCGAGAAGTCGATCGGAAACTGTCTGTTCAAGCACTTCATTTAAATTCAAATTAATTAGGGGTATCCTAATTCGTTGCATCATCATCTGTTAAATTTTCTTGCTATTGGACACTGGACACTGTCCAAACTCCAAATTAATTAATTTTCTTGATTTAGCATAAAACAGTGGAAATAGTTCATCCTATCCTAATTAGTTGCTATATAAATTGAATAATATTCTTTGAAGTACCGTACGCTCTGGGCAACAATAGGTCCTATCGTCTTAAAGTATGGAACTCACCGCGGTATAATCTGATAAATATACTTCTAGCCAAGAGTGGAGTTAGGAATTTGAAGATGAGGGGCCAAACTTAAAAAAAATTCCAGTAGTATTTTTTTTTCCCCTTTCACCATAAAGTTTTACAAGAAAAAAAACACTAATTTTTTCATAGGGAAAAAATAACACCTCATTCTTTCAAATAAACAAACTAAGTTACTAAAATAAAGAATGATTTCAAGAATAATAAATGATTAAATGATTTTTCCTTTCTTTTCCTTCCATTTTCCCCAATTTTTTTCTTGAGAATCAAACTATGCTTAAAACCCTAATGAAATTAAAAAAAAAAAAAAAAGTAAGGAGAGAGAGATTGAAGAATGTATGATACCTATGATTCAGGGATAATTATTGGTGAGTGATGACCCAAGAATGCCTTAATGGAACCTTCTAATTAGCATCATAGCATAGGCCATGGGAAGTGGGAAGTGGGAAGTGCTGAAGTGGGACCGAATCTCTTCTCCAAGAGAAACCAAGGTCTGGTTTTGGGGATTGGTAAAGAAGCAAAAGTTAAGCCAGCCACTGGGAGTAGCTTAGTGGTGAGGGAGGGTGGGGAAAAAGGGTAGGAGTAAAATAGGTTAGGGGTTCGAACCCCTCCCAATATGCCCAAAAAAAAAAAAAAAAAAAAAAAAAAAAAAAAAAAAAAAAAGAAGAAAGGCAAAAGCAAATACAAAAGGTGGGAGGGGTCTATGCCTGTTTTTACTGAAATGCCCCTATTGTAAAGCTATCGTCCTCTTTAAATTGGAGGGTTTTTTGGTAAAATCATGAATCAGAATTTTTTATAAAAAAAATTGTGGGGCCTTGGCCTATGCTCCGCCCCTGCTTCTAGCTCATGAGGGTGTCACTAGGTTGATTGATTTTTTATTGATTTAATTTTTTTTTATAAGCAAATTACGTTGATTTTCGTTGAATACTAGGTAGGTTGATTGATTAACTATGTTACCATATAACCTAATCAGAAAATTGTCCAGGTGGGTCTCCGAGTGCTGAACTGGCTGTAAAAGCCACACACATACTGACATACTATAGAATTAACATAAGCATTAATATATAATTACCAGCTGCGCAGAGTCTTTCTTTATGTTTTTCGGGCTGAAAATTGACCTCTTAGGTCACGCAATTTTGACGCATTTGAGCATTGACACTGTTGAGCCGGCGATGAATCTGCAAACATTGTCTTTCTTTATGTTTTTCAGGGAGACGCTGCCGTTTTCATGGTGCTTCTCCTAGAAATATATATAGAAGACCAAATGTGGAAGGTGAAACGTGAGCAACAAGATATAATCTCACTGTATAACCTATTAGCCTTTCCAGATGAGTAAAAAGGCCAAGCAATAGGTAGACGATTTGGCTCGTTGTAGGCCCTTCGATTGACTCAAAATGTGGACTGCCGTGAACTGGACGGGGACCGGTGGAGAGCAGACTGGAGAGTATCTGCTCCCGTTTTCTTTGAATTAGGACAAGTATTTAGTTGAACTACTCCTAGGCCTTTCTAATAAATCGAAATCACCTTCAATACTCTCTCTCTCTCTCTCTCTCTCTCTCTTGCCGTTTCCACCATGGCTCTTTCCAACTCAAGATCTTGCCTTCTTCGAACTCAACAAATCCATCCTATTCTCTTAAAAATCTTTGTGTTCTTCGTGTTGCCACTCCCCTTCTCAAATTCAATATCCTTCAACTTCAACTTCACCAGTTCTCAGACCAACGAGGGCGACATGTACAAGGAAGGTGACGCCTTCTTCAATCAAGGTCTCCAACTCACAAAGAATCAAGTTGACGAGCCACTCACTCTTAGTGCTGGCCGAGCCTCATATGCAGAACGAGTGCGCCTTTGGGATGCTAACACAAGCAGGCTGACAGACTTCACCACTCATTTCTCATTCATCATTAAAAAATATGAAGATGGGCCTTATCGCGGCGACGGGCTCTCCTTCTTCCTCACCCCATTCAACTCTAGCATCCCCAACAATTCAAGTGGTGGGTACCTTGCACTATTTAGTCCAGAATTGGCTTTCAATACCATCTTGAATCAAATTGTAGCGGTTGAGTTTGATACTTTCCAAAATACTTGGGATCCATCTCCGAATGATTCATTCTCGGATCATGTAGGTATCGACATCAACTCAATCAAATCAGTGGCAAACATCTCATGGCCAACTAGTATGAAGAATGGAGCAACGGCAAATGCTCGGATAACTTATAATTCAAGTACGCAAAATTTTAGTGTCTTTTTGACATATGCCAAAAACCCAGATTTCAATGGGAATCCTAGCCTTTCATATATTGTTGATTTCAGGAAGGTTTTGCCAGAATGGGTTAGAGTTGGCTTCTCAGCTGCCACAGGCAACGGGGTTGAATCACATAGTGTTCTTTCTTGGACATTTAGTTCAACCTTAGAAGTGAAAGACGACCAAAAAAAGAAAAAGAACCGTGTAGGGTTAGTGGTTGGTTTAAGTGTGGCTACCGGTGTCATGTGTTTTTTAGTGGGTCTATCATGGTTCATTCTGTGGAGGAAGAGGGCTGGTAGGAAAAAAGAAGATACGGTCCTTGATGTCTCTATGGATAACGAATTTGAAAAAGGAACTGGGCCTAGGAGGTTCACCTACGGTGAATTGAGTCGTGCAACAAATAATTTTGCTGAGGAACGGAAGCTTGGAGAGGGTGGATTTGGTGGCGTTTACAAGGGTTTGTTAAGCGGTTCTAACATAGAAGTCGCCGTTAAGAGGGTCTCAAGAGGATCGAAGCAAGGCAAAAAGGAGTACATATCGGAAGTGAAGATCATTAGTCAATTGAGACATAGGAATTTGGTACAACTAATTGGTTGGTGCCATGATAGAGGCGAGTTCCTACTTGTCTATGAGTTCATGCCAAATATTAGCCTTGATTCTCACCTCTTTCGCAAGAAGATTTGTCTCACTTGGGCTATAAGATACAGGATCGCTCTTGGGTTGGCCTCTGCATTGCTCTATCTTCATGAAGAGTGGGAGCAATGTGTGGTGCATCGGGACATCAAATCCAGCAATATAATGCTAGATTCAAATTTTAATGCCAAACTTGGGGACTTTGGGCTAGCTCGACTCATGGACCACGAGCTAGGTCCGCAAACAACCGGGTTAGTCGGGACTATTGGCTACTTGGCACCAGAATACATAAGCACAGGTAAGGCTAGTAAAGAGTCGGACGTGTTTAGCTTCGGGGTGGTTGCTTTAGAAATTTCTAGTGGTAGAATGTCTGTCGACACATTGGGGGAGGAATCTGAAATGGGGTTGGTGGAGTGGGTTTGGGATCTCTACGGAAGAGGAAATCTTCTTTTGGCTGTTGATGAGAGACTGCATGGGAATTATGAGGAGAAAGAGTTGGAGTGTTTGATGATAGTCGGCTTGTCATGTGCTCATCCTGATCGCAATCTAAGGCCATCGATTAGGCAAGCCCTTCAAGTTCTTAATTTTAAGGCTGCATTGCCAAATCTTCCAACTAAGATGCCTGTTCCCATGTATCAAGTACCTGTGTCAGCTGTTAGTTCTAGTGAACCTTCAATCACTAACACAAACATTGATGTAGGTCGCTAAATGAAGTTTGCTATCCCATACCCCCATTTCGTAGGATTTTTTTTTGTTTTTTTGCGGGTAAGTGGTTTATCTTTCTGTTAGCATTGTTATTTTTATTGTGGCATATACCATCACTAGTCGTGACCCACGCAATTGTATAGAATACCGATATCTATTTCGGTGTTATACAAAGCATCTTTCGTACATCACCTCATGCAGTACTCAATTCACATCAGCAAAAATGAAAAAGAAAAAAAGGAGATGTTAAATGAATTGACAGATTTTTGGTTCATACACATAATGCCTCATAAGGTGATGTGATGTATCTATCTTTCTTTTTTTTTTTTTTGATAAACTAGCCTGCATTAATAGAAATTAAGAACACAAAAGTCTGGGGTATAACACCTTTCTAGCATCACTAGTTAAACTATTATAGACATAAGAAAGAGGTTCAAATAAAATAGTAAACGGAACAGAAGCAGTTGCTAGCTCCTTGCTTTGCTAGCTCGTCAGCACATTGATTAGCTTCCTTATAAGGTGCTGTATTTTGGTAATGCACACAAGGTGTTGTATATAGCATTTACCTATTATTATTATTATATAAAATGTGACATGCTTCTTTGGTCTTCTCTCTTCTTCATTCTCTTTTCTTATTAACACTACAGCAAAAGTGGCTTTCCACGACGTGCGAAGCATGTAGTGAAAGGCCTTTTACGACGTGCAAGCGCATGTCGTGCATCGAGGGGTCGTGGAGAGTCCGGACACATTTACAACGTACAATGTGCGTCAAAAAAAACTTTTTAACAATGTGCACTACGCGTCGTAAATAGTTATGAACGACGTGTACTACATGTCGTAAAAAACATATCAACGGTATGTGTATAGTTTTAACGGCGTGTAGTGTACGTCGTATTAAGTTTTTTAACGATGCGCAATAAATGTCGTGAAAAATGTATGCCTATAGTTTTAACGACGTGCAACGTACGTCGTATTAAGTGTTTTAATGATGCACACTACACGTCGTGAAAAATTTATAACTAGTATATTAAGTTATTAACGACGTGCATTGTGCGTCGTTAAAACACTTAATACGACGTACGCTGCACGTCGTTAAAACTATATTTATTTATTTATTTATTTTAATAACCTTTTGTCTATAACCTGTTTCCTGTTATGCTTATCAAATGCCAACAATACATTTATATATCTTCTATAATTGCCCAAGATAACACAAGCAACTCACAAGTCATAACAAATATATCATTCATCAAAATCATTTTTTTTCTAAGTGCATTAATCCACAATTAACATCAACTCCCAACCATCCATATCTATGATTTGAACCAATTGAACCCAATTCAAAAAACATTCATACATCCATAAAGTTTAAGTACATGTTTATAAACCGGACTATCAAAATTTATATATAGAATGTTAAAATAAAGTTCAAAAAGGAAGAATGTATAACAACAAAACATCGGACACTACTGCAGTCTTCCATTAGTCCCCTCAATCTCAAAAACTAGAAGACCTTTTAAGATGCCTCAACCAAATGTCCTTGAAATGGAAAATAACAAAATAATTTATTATTAGTAGAACAAAATGTTTTTGTTTAGGCAAAGAGACTCTAATCCACATGCATAACAAGAAATCCACTTGCCTGTGCCTCCCTATTTGTTGACATAATTCAGTGATATGATTTCCTTTCATTAATAGCTATTACACACAAAAGAGAGAGGGAGGGGGGGGGGGGGAGAGAGAGAGAGAGAGAGAGAGAAAGAGAGATAGAGAGAGAGAGATAGAGGTGCTCAAATTATGAGCAAACTCCTTTCTCCATATGTCAATAAAAAATTGGTATGTCTTTTCCTTCCATTTAGACACGTGTTACCACTTATTGGCTTTTAGTGGTTATAGCCCATATGTTTCATTCTTCTTCTTTTCCAAAGGAAATGTTACTTTACCCACCTTTTATAACCTATTTTTTCCCATTCACCTTTTGTGACAAAACTGAATAAGTGAAAGCCATCATGAAGGGTTTACCACCAGAAAAATGAGAAATTGCCACATATGGGTGGATGAGATAATATGGGTAAAATAGTATTACTCTTTGCCAAATAAAGAAGGTAAACACATTATTAATTCATATTTACTTTGTCCTAAAAAATTTATTTTAGATTTTGTGGTGAATCTGAAGTTAGTCAAATTAAACTACAAACATAACAACAAGAGAAAATAATAAATTCTAGTGCAAATGAACCATTATTCACTAGGCGTCTAGAATTATCAACCATAGGACCAATTAAATTTGAACACATGGCTGTTAGTAATGGCATGGTTTGACATTGACTGCTGCCTAAATAGATCAGTCAATATTTCTTGTGATCTAGAGCTACAAATTTAAATTTACTTGAGAGAATATATTTACTTGAGAGAACAAAACCAACCAAACCCGGAAAACAGAGATCTCCCAGAGGAAAAACAGACAAACAGATGACCTATAAAACTCATAGAGATCATCAAAACAGGAAATGCAAAATTTTAGACGTTATGGAAGTGAGCAGGGCAGAATCAAGGAAGAAGCTATTTTACAATCCAGACTTCAGCACTCTCTAGTTTATTTAGTTATGTGAAAACCATATCCTCATCAAATGAAATGCAATAAATCAAATAGGTATAATTCACATTTCACAGACTTTGCAAAATAAGAATAGTATGCATTCAAACTCATCTATTCATGTTGCACTAATGCCCAGACATTTCACTGCCTCGAACATCAAATGGCAGAAGATCTCATGCAACTTGTTTTCCTCTTTTTAATAATCATAATCATAAGAAATGAGGATTTATAAAATGTTAGAAAGACAAAATTACATTAAGGAGAAGAGACCCTCAAAGAAGCAAACGAAACATAAAATGCCACCAACCCAAAAAGAAGAAGAGGAAGGTGAAAAAAAACAGTGCAGAAAAGTTAGCAAGATTGGGAATTAGCAAACTAAAAAAATAATAAATAGGGCCTTTACTCTTATATATGGAATATATATATATATATATATATATATATATATATATATATATATAGAAAGGAGACAATTACTCTTTAAAACATGCCATGAAATTTTAAAATTAAATGCTAAGGTACAATATTAATATTGATTACCAAATCATTCCCAACATCAATTTGGTCCAGCAGCTTGCAAATCATTGGCATATTGGATAGTAATTGGTTGGTACAAAACCATGTCCACAAGTTTCAAAACCATTTTCAATACTTGTACCCATGCCTTCCTCTCTTTTTGTTTTTTTGGATCAATAGCAGAAATCAATTTTATTAATAAACTACACATAATACAATAGATGGAGGAAAAAGAGTCCTCACCGAGAAAACTAAAAAGAACTCAACAAAGATAACTACATTAGACAAACCAATTTCCAGTCATACTAAAGGAACGCCGTCAAAAACTCTAAAGACCAAAGCCCAACAAGAAGCTAAAAATTTAACTTTATCCCATAACTCATCCCCCAGTCCTCAAACAACCTAGCGTTCTTCTCCACCCAAATAACCCAAAACGGTGCTAATAATTCGTTTTGGGTCTTTTTTGCCCTTTTTTTATTTTATTTTATGTTTTGTTCTTTCTCTACTTCGTTTAAAAACATCTCAAGTTTCATTTTAAGAATACGACTAATCAGTATCATTTATAGATATCCAACGAATGTTCAAGGAGCGCGCAAAAAAGGATTAGATTAAAAATATAAAAATAACTTGACTACTCCCTTTTTATTAGAAGGAATCAAGAAATTCACACGCAAACCAACCCTGGTATCTATATCATATAGATTACCTACAGGCCTCGTCTTGGTCAAGCATATGGTTGCATGGTATGTATCCTAAAGTATCTTCTATTGATTGCTACATCTCTACCTGTTCAATAGAAGTGGTAATGTTTTGTATAGCGACATTATTTGCATAAGTAGGGAGTGCATTAATTGGCTAATATGGCACTGGTTTGATTTGCGCAAGAAGGTTTATGGAGTGTGGATTAGGAAAAAATGGTGTGGAAATAAGCCTTCCTAGATAGCCAGTTTACATAAACAAGCCCCCATTGTTTTTTATCATCTTTCAAGTTTAACAAGTCAGGGCCCATTAAAGATGACGGTGGCCAGTAAAATGCACAATGTCCCCCGAGCCACATCAATTTGGGGTTATACATTCGCCATCCTATGGACTATCTACAAAATCAATAGAATTGGACCAAACACTACCACCCAACCCCCCCTCCAAAAAAAAAAAAAAAAAAAAGGGGAAAATTAGTAATAACCCCTATTAGGGATATGACTTTAGCAAAAAACCCTACATAAGATTTAGTAATTTAATAACCCCTTTTTTTAAGTTGTTATTTGCGGTAAGGTAAAAACGTGTTTTTTTATACCAGATATACCCTTCATTTTGAAATTTTGGCATTATGTGTGCAGCAGATATGGAAAACCCAGTTTCCATTTGAAGAGGAAAAACTGTAACCGTTTTTTGGGGGATTTGATTCGTGGAAGAGATATTTTGGTTACATTATGTTTCTCTCTCTTCAAACCAGCGCAGAAGGTGGAAATTCAAATTCGTTTTTCCAATGTTTGGCGCACTTCAAGCGGCTGCAAGAGATTTTGATTGGGTTTGAAGATGTTCGTGGTTTCTCATTTGTCGATCGTTTTCTTAGTTTTTCGGTGAGTGTTTGGGGGTTAGATGGGAAATCAGGGTTGAAAGTGATCATATTGTTGATTTTAGAGGGAAAGTACGAAGTATTGCATCGAGTAGTGGTTGTTGAATATCGTTGGGGTTTGGTGTGGATTTCGTTATACGAGATTCAGCTGCTGTACATGTAAGTTATGAGATTTTTTACATGTTTAATGCATTGTCATTTGAGAATGGAGTGGGTTTCGTACTAGCGGGTTAGCATTTTTGGATGTGTGTCGTTCAAGTTGATTAGTAGGTTAGAGATTGTTGAGTGTGATGGAATTGTTTGGTGTGGTTAATTGATAAGTAATGGATTGTTATTCTTGTCAGAGGAAGGAAGTGGAACTTTAATTTACCGCACGAACAGTATCATGATACTGTCTACTGTTTATTATATGTATATTTATGTATGAATAGAAAAGTAGTACTGTTGGTAGAATAGAGGACATGCTATTTATGGTTTTGGTATATGAGTTGTGTTGTTTATATGCACATAATTAATTGATATTGTTTGTTTATTTATACAGGTTTATATATCCAGTTGATTTGCAATGGATCAGAACATATGTTTAATGTGTACTTTTGTTGGAAGGACGGCTGTTATGCCGTAGATGCACACACATCTTTTGATGATATCCAGGGGTTTGTTATACCGAAATGGAGGAGTTTGAGGCCAGGGATGGTTGGGTTGTTTTATTCTCTTCCTAGTCATACGAAAATTATGATAGATAATGATGTTGATGTAAGGACAATGTTATCAATTGGAAGGCGTATGCACATGATTCAATTTGACATTAAGGTAGTAGATAATGGTTGCATGGTGGGGGGAGGCGAAGTGTTGAATATTTGTAATGGTGAAGGTGTGGGGGGAGATTTTAATGATATAGAAATTGATTTGTTGCCGTCTTTTTGTTCGCATGAGGAGCGGACTTTACTTAGTGCTAGTTGGGCACACTTGATAAAGAATGTGGGTCAGTATTTCAAAGATGGCGCCAAAGGATTTAGAGTTGCGTTGCGCAAATATTCAGTTGAAAATGGATTTAACTATGATTTTGTGAGGAATGAACCGGATAGAGTAACAGCTGTATGTAGGTTGAAGGAGCGGAGGGGTTGCGAGTGGCGGGTGCATGCACGCATGGAGCATGCAAATAGGTGGTTCTACATACGTTAACTGAACAATGTTCACACATGTGGGGCAGCTGTTCGAACAACCAAACATAGTAAGATGGGATCTGACATTGTTTTGTCCGAGATGGTAGAGGTTGTGCGTGACAAGCCGCTCTTGAGTGCTGTTGAAGTTCGGTGGGATTTTAAAAGAAAATATGGGCTGGATATATCTTACACCAATGCGTGGATGGGTATTGAGAAGGCGTGGAATTGTTTGTATGGTGATAACTCTGAGTCATTTGACCAACTTCGGTGGTTCATTGAGGAGTCAATGAGGACTAATCCGGGTAGCAAACTTGTTTTGGATATGGATGAATGTAGTAATCGTTTTAAGAGGTTTTTTGCTTCTTTTTATGCATGTATTCATGGATTCACATATTGTCGACTAATGTTGTTTGTGGATGGTACCTTTTTGAAAAGTAGGTACAAAGGGCAATTGTTAGCTGCGACGACAAAGGATGGGAACCAAGGTATGTTTTATTGTGTTAATGTTGTTTAATGTAATTGAAGTTTAAAGTGCAAGAGTGAGTTGTTCATGTTCAATGAGATTTGTGGAAGATTGTAGTGTTTTGTATGATAGTACTGTATGTTGGTACTGTTGCATATTCATTTGCATGAATGAATGAGACAGTAATGTGATACTGTCACATGAGTTATTGATTGATTACGTTGTTTAACATTTGCAGGGCTATTCCCGTTGGCTTTTGCTGTGGTTGATGCTGAGTCGGAAGATAATTGGAGATGGTTTTTTGAGAATTTGAATGAAATTGTAGGGGATGCGAGGAAAATCACGTTTATTTCAGATCGAAACAATGGTTTGAGGTCAGTGCTGCCAAAAATATTTCCTACAACATACCATGCCTATTGCTTCCATCATTTGAAGATGAATTTGTGAGACAAGGTTAGGGGTCATAAGTCATTTAAAGATCGAATGGTGTCTTTATTTCGCGAATGTGCATATGCTCCTATTGAGTATAAATTTGAGGAGAAGTTGTCTGAGTTGTTGGTTGAAAGGAAGGAACAAGTGCAATTTTTCCTTAATGATTGTCCTTTCCAATGCTGGGCGAACGCGTACTTCCAAGGGCAGCAGTATGGTGAGATGTGCTCTAATGTTGCTGAATCGTTTAATGCATGGATTAAGGAAGCTCGTTTCCTCCCAATTACAAACATGGTTAATTTGATTAGATCCCAGATTATAGCGCAAATGTGCAATAGGAGGTTGGAAGCAGATTCTTGGAATACTGTATTATGCCCAAAGATGGATGAGAGGTGTCACACCCCATTTTTGCACCACCTTACTAGGGCTCATCATTTCATGCATGTTTTTGTTTTGTTTTTGAGTCTAGTCACTTGCATTAGTTTTCTAGAGTCACAAGGACAACGGATATGAATTTTGGTTCAAATTGGAGTTGATCTTGAGGGATAATAAGAGCTTTTGTGACTTGAGGGGCATAATCGTCTTTTAAGTCCCAAACTTTTCATTTGACCTTGGTATACTCATCACTTGAGTATACTTCTCAGATATTTTGCCACTTACTTGGTTAAGTATATCCATCGCTTGGGTATATTTCTCCATTTCAATGGTATGTTCATCACTTGAACATACTTCTCAGAATATTTGTCACTTACTTGGTTAAATATATTCATGACTAGAATATATTTCTCCATTTCAATGGTGTACTCATCACTTGAGTACACTTCTCAGATTATTCTCTATCTTACTTGCTTAAGTATATCCATCGCTTGGATATATTTCTCTATTTCAATGGTATGTTTATCACTTAAACATACTTGTCACTTACTTGGTTAAGTATATCCATCACTTGGATATATTTCTCTATTTCAATGGTATGTTTATCACTTAAACATACTTGTCACTTACTTGGTTAAGTATATTCGTGACTAGAATATATTTCTCCATTTCAATGGTGTACTCATCACTTGAGTACACTTCTCAGATTATTCTTATCTTACTTGGTTAAATATATCCGTCGTTTGGATATATTTCTCCATCTCAATGGTATGCTCATCACTTGAGTGTACTTCTCAGCTTACTTGGTTAAATATATCCATCACTTGGATACATTTCTCCATTTCAAAAGTATGTTCATCACTTGAACGTACTTCTCAGTCTTTTTCAATCATTAAGTATACTCATCACTTGAGTATATTTCTCAGCATCTTTTTCATCACTTGGTTAAATATGTTCGTGACCTGAATATATTTCTCCATTTCAAAAGTACACTCATCACTTGAATACACCTCTCAGATTATTCTTATCCTACTTGGTTAAAGATATCCATCGCTTGGATATATTTCTCCATTTCAATGGTATGCTCACCACTTGAGTATACTTCTCAGATTTCATTCTCAGATTACTTGGTTAAATATATTCGTGACCTGAATATATTTCTCCATTTCAGTGGTATACTCATCACTTGAGTATACTTCTCAGATATTTTGTCACTTACTTGGTTAAGTATATCCATCGCTTGGATATATTTCTCCATTTCAAAGGTATGTTCATCACTTGAATGTGCTTCTCAGATTTCATTCTCATCACTTGGTTAAATATATTCGTGACTAGAATATATCTTTCCATTTCAAAAGTATGTTCATTCGTAGTGGCTTGAATATGCTTCTCTTATCAATTCTCAACCCTCAGTGGTTTAAGTATACTCATGACTTGAGTACACTTCCTTATTTCAGTCTCAGGTTTTCAACCTCTCATCATTGTTGGTATCAGTGTGTGATTTCTCCGGGCTTTTTGGCCAAAAATGGGTTGTTCTTTATCATTGGTTCACAAGTGTAACTTGTTCGCCAATGAGGGGCTTCTGTCACACCCCATTTTTGCACCACCTTACTAGGGCTCATCATTTCATGCATGTTTTTGTTTTGTTTTTGAGTCTAGTCACTTGCATTAGTTTTCTAGAGTCACAAGGACAACGGATATGAATTTTGGTTCAAATTGGAGTTGATCTTGAGGGATAATAAGAGCTTTTGTGACTTGAGGGGCATAATCGTCTTTTAAGTCCCAAACTTTTCATTTGACCTTGGAATGATCTCCAAATTGTCAATTGGAGTTCATATGGATGCATATGAGGTATTAAGTCCCGTGGCCCTGATGATGAGTTTAGTGTGGTTATTTACGGATTATCCTTGAAGAATTAGTGCGAATCACAGCATGAGATTTTTGGTTAAAATGAAAAGAAAATTATTTTATTAAATTAGCCATTTTTATCATGACACTAACACGTGTACGTATGTGATGAGTGTGTGTACGCACATACGATACATGTGCATGCGTGTTAGCGGTCAGTCTCCCAATTTTTATAAAAGACAATTTCCTTTTCCTATTCAGATTAGAAGTCTTTTATCATTATAAAATACATTTTGATTATTCCAAGGAAACCTAGTCCAGGAAGGAAAGGGAAACTCCAGATTTCAGCTATAAATACTCTCTTAATGTCTTTAAACAAGGGAGAGGAGAAGAGGGTTTGGAGGGAGTGAAATTCGTCATAATTCAGCAGCAGATTTTCTGAAAACCAGCAGTCGTATTTTAATCATAACTTTTTCATCCGAAGTCAGAATTTGATGAAATTGGTCTTGTTAGAAAGATAATTCAATTCTCTACAACTTTGTATTTCACAAGCTTTGTCCAAATCCAACGTTTTCATACCCAAAAATGCGATTGAAGTTGCTGCTGCTGCAAAGTGACGAAAATCACTTTTCTTTTCTCTTGTTCTCTTTTTGTTTTCTATTTTCTTTTCAAAGTTGAGTGAGTTTTGATCTCTTTGCTGTGATACCACTTTGACAAAGAGGAGGATTCGTGTTGGTTTGATTCACTCTAAAGACCTGAGGAGCCACGAACAATTACAAACACAAAGGAAGGCCCTTCCTAAGGTATTCTCCTTCTCTATTCAAGCTTAAACTAGGTTTTCATATGGGTTAGGCTTATTGCATGTTAAAGGTAACTTTTTTATCATGTATTAACACTCTAGCTAGTTAATATACATGGAATATCTATTTTTTATCTACTGTTTAGCATGCTTTAGGGCTGTCCTTTAGGTTTTTAATGCATAGTTATGATTCTTGTGCTCCTGTTTGTCCTTGTGCTAGGATTAGTGTCATTGCATGTTAGAGTTAGGATTTTCATCATGTTATATTGCTTTAGTTAGTTAATATGCATGATTTAATTTCTGTTTAGTTTGGTTTTAGCATGATTAAAGTATGTTTTGTATGTTTTTAAGCATATTTGTGAGTTTAGGGTTTTAGAGTAATTGTTTTGTGTTTGTTTTCATATAGCATGATAAAGTAGACTTTTTTATTTGGTTTTTCTTCGTGTTTGCTGTATATGTCTTGCATAAAGAGTAAACATCATAGTTTTGCATGCATGTTAGTATGTTCTAGGGTTTTTATGCATGATATGGTTCTAGGAATATGTTAGGACTTATTATTGTTCGCTGTTTTTGCTATTAGCATGCTTAGTGGATGATTTTAGGTCATAATACTATTCTGTCCAGATTTGCATGTTAGTGTTTTTGCATGGTTTTGAGCACTTGTAAGGGTGCAAATAGGTGTGGTATTTGTCCTATGGCAAATAGGGCTGCTTATGTCTGAAATGGCTAAATGCTTGGAGCTAATTGCGCTCAGGTAAGTGGGTGTGAAGGTGCCCCAATTCACCTTTCTTCTTAACTCATTCTCTTCTCCCTATCTAGGGTTAATTTTTAATATGATCCTATGGTTTAATTAGAGGTTTCCTTCATAAACAAAATTCTGGTTTTTATTAAGGTTTCCATTTTGTGGATTTCTTTCCTAAAATCAAACTTTCTATCAATTCTCTTTTGATCAAATAAGGAAACCTAGGGTTTTTACCATAGGTTTATATTAGGATTTAACCTTAGTTCCAATCGAACTACGTGGACTTTGATCCATGTATTTCGTTGCATGGTACGTAGGCGCTCTTCGTGAGGCTCAAGTCCGTTCTAGGATCCAAGCATCCTAGGTTTATTTTTGTTTTCTTTTCTTCTTTTTCTTTTTCTGTTTTTATGTGCTTATTACGCATGGATGGATGAATGAAATATATGATATGCATGCAACTCTTGTGATGATATACTTGCTGATTTTTGTATGGAAAGATCTTGATTTAGCCCAAATGAACTGAGAGACCGAAAGGGTGACATGGGTGCCTATAGGCTTTGCCTAGAACCTTCCCATGTCATAACTTAGCCTCCGAATCCCCGATTTCTTTGGTTTTCAAAAGATTGGTTTTTGCCTTTCCTTTTTTATGGAGTCATTCAAATTGTTTTCCTAAAACAAACTATTTTTAGGGTTTTCCTTGTTTCCTTTAAAAAATAAGGTGGCGACTCCTTTCCTTTTTCTTTTTCAAACCCATTTTCTTTCAATCCCTTGTGGGCCCAATTTCCGGGGTTCACAAGAGGTTGGGTGAAGAGTTGGATAAGGGAAGGACATGGAGGGTTAGCATGTCCAGTGATAGTGTGTTTGAGGTTCATTCGTACCCGTCTGTTACTGTTGACATTTTAAATTGCACGTGTACTTGTTATCAGTGACAGATAAATGGGTTCTATGCTCGCATGCTGCTGTAGCAATTCAAGCCAGTTGTGGTGACATTAATGACTATGTGGAGGATTACTTTTACACATCTTTATTTCGTGAAGCTTACTCTCAACCTATTCATCCCATTTCTACGGCTCTAAAAGTGGGAGTGAGTGAGGAAAATTGTGAATTTGTACTTCCACCCAACACAAGACGGCCTGCGGGGAGACCAAAGAATAGGAGGATACCTTCCAGAGGAGAGAAGATAAGGCAAATCAAATATGGTAGATGTGGAAGGCTTGGAACTCATAATAAGAAGACATGTCAAGAACCAATATAGCATTTGTTTGTGTTTGTTTTTTTTAGTTGTTAGTAGTTTACAATGTTTTTGACATGTCAAGAACCAATATGGCATTTGTTTGTGGCATTTTTTTAAGGCAAATTGTTACACTTTGGAATATATGATTTTATGATATATATATATATATATATATATATATATATATATATATATATATATGTTGGGAATGAATACGGATTAAATGCTAATTCAAACTTACAACAGGATAGTGATACTGTCCATAACATAAAATAACAAACAGCACTAATGTCAATTTTGTTATGCAACTGTGACTGCCATGTTAATTTGTAATTGGACATGAGCGAAACTGATGTTCATTGAACGGATGTAGCTAATGGTAATGCTTTCATGGTTATTGGACATTGTAATGGTCAACTGTGTAATGATATTGTGGGGTAACGATATATGGTACTTGCAACTTATTAGTGATGCGTTTGACATGTTTTCCAATCGTGTAATATTCAATAGGAACCCACTATGCTATTACCACTTTGTTTGGACGCAGTAATATGATTGGGGTAATCAAGTATTGGTGTTTGTTGAGTTGTTATTTTTTAGTTTCCAACAGTAAAGTGGTACTATGAACCACGGGTTTCGATCCGGGAAGAGGAAGGAAAGAACCCTTCTTTTAAAAAAGACTTGTAGAGATTTAAATTAATAAAAATCTGGTTTTTAAAAGGTTCACAAAAACATAACAAACAAGGAGTCGCCGATTAAGGAAACCTTTGAAAGCAAACCACATGACTCCGATCAAGGAAAAGCAGGTCTAATCAAAACAATAGAGGATTCGGAGACTAAGTTACGATGTGGGAAGGTTCTAGGAAACATCCTATAGGCACCCACATCGCCCCAAAATGGGTCTCTGAATTTATATGAGCTATTTCAATCACTTTCTAATTAGTCACCATGTATATGCAAAGAATTATCCATAAACCATCCACATTCATCCATGAACATTCGTAAAGCATAATAAACATCCATAAAGCATGTAAACATCCATGAACAGATAAGAGAGATATGGAAAGCAGGTAAGAGAGAGAGAGTATGAACAAACAAATCCATCCTATCCACTAGCAAATATGTAATGGATAAATGAATAAGCAAACAAATCCATCCTATCTACTGACAAATATGTGATGGATAAATGTGTAAGCATGGGTCCATCCTACTCTACTAACAAATATGTAATGGACAAATGGATAAAAGAAGAAGAAAAAGAAAGAAAAGAAAACCTAGGATACTTAGTATCCTAGGGCGGACTTGAACATCAAATGAGCGCCTACGTACCTTGCATACAAAGATGCAAGGATCAAAGTCCACGTAGTTCGATTGAGAAGGGGTTACTCCCTTTACAATGAACTATAAACCCTAAGTTTCCAACTTAAGAAAGGTTTTAAAACTTAGGAGTTTCCAAAAATAGTTTGAGAAAAAGTAGGTATTTGGGAAAGAATAGAATTCTAACTCAAATAGACTTCTAAAGTGATTTGAATTCCAAAGAGAATAGAACTCCAAGTAAAACAGAATTTTAAGAAAGTTGGAAACTTAAGACTTCTAATTCAAAGTAAAGACAATAACCCAAGGGGGAGAAGAGAACAACTCAGACAAGACTTACCATATGCACATTATCCTGAAACATCGAGAAAACACCAATTAATCACCCCATGTATTCTATAGGGCAATTATTAAGCTCAAACCATTCATATTCATGCTCAAATCATCATTAGAAAACCTAAATCAAATCTGGACAGAATACTAAACATGCATATAATGACCTTACACTCATGCAAATAACAAAAATCAAAAGAAAAACTCAATCCTATATGCTCCTATATGCTCAAATCATCTCGAAACATCGAGAAATCACCAATTAATCACCCTATGTATTCTATAAGACAATTATTAAGCTCAGATCATTCATATTCATGCTCAAATCATCATTAGAAGACCTAAATCAAATCTGGATAGAATACTAAATATGCATATAATGACCTAACACTCATGCAAATAACAAAAATCAAAAGAAAAACTCAATCCTATATGCTCTAAACACCCTAACATGCACAAAACTATCAAAAACATGCTAAATATGAATTACCATGATGAAAATATCATATGACAATCCAAAATATGAAAATAAAATCTAACATGATGCCTTAGGTAAATACTTTATGTAAGAATGTGAAATAATCATCCTTACGGCGAGCTTTTTTAAGTAAAACTACCCGGAGATAATTTTACGTAGAAATCACTCCACATGAATGATTTCTTTACATATCCTACGTAAAATATATACCTAAGAACGCAAAGAAACTCACAGTGCACTTAAACACACTCTAGAAAGCACCTATGCACAACCTCACCCTCTAAGGATGATAATTATCCTCGAAAAGAATAATCATCCATACACCTAAGAAGATGAGGCCTACACAGCAAGTGTCCTATACAAAAGATGCTTAAAATCATGCATATAATTGAACCATGAAGAGAAAACGGTCTAAACACATCAACTAATTTTCTGTGCAAAACGTACCTCTATCCTTAAGAGAGAAACTATCCTAATAGCAAGTAATTCACAATCCTAATCCACTAACATGCATTCCCATCATATTTGAATCATATACACTCTAAAATATAGAGTATATATAATTCCTAATTCAATACTAAGCCATAACTATGCAGAGAATGGAGTAGAAGAAGAAGAAATTGTAAAAGGATGCAAGGGAGACTTACAACAAAGCAAGGGTCTTCGCTACGTTCTTCCTTCTCTTTGGCTTGGTTCCCTTCTAGTTCTCCTTTGAAATTGCAGTAGAAAGCTTCCTCCAAGTGATATGGGTGTGTGCAAACTCATGGTCCCTCTCTCTCTTATGAATATGAAGTGTCAAATAAGCCAAAAGTCTCTTATACTGATGAATGAGCCTCTATTTATAACCAACCAACCATATGAACCAATGGTTGAGATTAATACACCATAAAATCAATCTAGGGCTGTAATTAAATCCCATGAATGTTAAACAACTCAAAACCACCTCCCAATAGACTTAGAAGTCCTTTAGAAGGCTAAAATTCAGAATGGTAGAGTCCCATTTCGTCAAAAATTCAAAAAGAGATAAATCAGGACGAAGGGCTCGGGTGACCGGTTGGGGTGAACCGGTTCGACCGGTTGGCCAACCTGTTGGACTGGTTGGGGTGAACCGATCACCCGAGAGCAAACTCAGGTTTCCTCGGTTTTTGGAATTCTAGCCTGGTTTGGACTCTTAACTTCAAACGAATTTAAATTCTTCATTTTAACTCCGCTTTGAGTGATTCAAAAGCCAAAATTTCAAGGATTCAATGTAGAATAAGCTTAGAATATTCTTGAACCAAAAATCCTTGACCACAGTCAGGTGGTTGGGTTTTCATGAGGTGATTACCCGAAAAAACGTCAATTAACCATGGGGTAATGTGGTGAACCAATCCAAAACCTATCAATATATTAAATTGGCACTTCAATTAGGCTCATTTCATCATTCTAAGGTCAATGGAACACTCCGGAACAAATTTAGAAGTCAATTGGAAAATATACGAAGTAAAAGACGAAATTGCCCTTCAAGTCGCAAAAGTTCTAATTAACTATCCAAACCTATTTGGAATTGAACCAAATTTGACACACATATCCAAGATGATCCTAGAAACTAAATGCAAGTGATGGGACTCAACAAAGAGACAAAAATATGCATGCAATGATGACCTATCCTCCTAAGGCTTAAAAGGGCAAAAGTGTCCTTTAAGGCTTAGGGACTCCTAAATGCTTCTAAACCTAATCAAATGCTATTATGATCTCATGGGGGTGAAAATAGGGTGTCTACAGGTACTGTTGGTTAATTGTTGGTTAGAAAATTACTACATGAGAAGTATTGCGATGAATTAACATGTTGGCAACATTTTGCAGATAAGCATTCATTTAATTTTGGCAAGTTTGTACACAATTGAAACCATATAATAGTAAATTTGGATTGTTAGTATTGAAAAACAAAAAAAAAGGAGAGTTGTAATTAGTGAACTATATGTACACCTATGTTTACAAATGAATTTTAAATAGATCGTTCATAATTTCAGCGAAACAATGTACTGGTATACATCTCAAGTTTTCTTTCTCTTGGCCCCTTTTGTTTTTGGATATGCAATGGAGAGTGGCTTGACGAGGATTGCATCGCCCTCTTTTGGAGTAGTCGTTTGCCTTTCCCAGTTTGGATTCCATGATTATTCACCGATAAAAATGATTTCTTAGATGATGTCCCTTCTAAAGCTTTGAACTTCTTTTAGAGTCATGGTTTGTGTAATGTTCATTCCGTAGGAGTAATCAAGAATGAGGTTGCATACAATGATTCCACAGTCGAGTCTACAAAAAACAATGATACAATGAAAAGCGTTGATGCATATTTGTTTGTAAATTGTTTGACAGTGTCATAATACTGTTGCATGATATGAATATGAAGCAAAGAAAATAGTAATAAAATACTCACGAGTATTCGCTTTGTTGGGGTGTATTCTCTACAGATTGAACCTCAATATCATGACCTTGATTGTCTTGTGGCCCCATTTGGTGGACATACTCCGCCTGACAATAGTTGGATCATATTAATATGGTAATTGTAAGATTTGTTATAAAGTAAAATTTTGGTTATGTGTATGTTATTACCACTTTTTTTGCTTTGTTGTAGTGGTTGTCTTCAATTACTTCTCATGGGCGCATGGAGTTGTGATGTCTCCATGTTCCACTTTGCGTGTCGTGCACAAGCAAAGTCCAGTGGTTTTCAGCTCCACCAGGTCTAGCAGCTGCAATAAGTGGATAGAGGTGATATATGTTATTGGAGATGGCTGCTTCGATAACTTTATCATCAAACCACTTAGATCTCAATTCAGCATCTGGGCTATCAAAATAGATCTGCAATGTATAAACACATACTCAGCACACACATAGTTAAGTATGATTTGTTGTTTGCAAGTATGTTTTTGCTTCATGATTACCAAGTTTGTGGTTGGAATGTAGTATGTGAGCTTTCTATCTTTTGTGTCAGATGTTACAATGGCTCCAAATGCATCAATGACCTGCAAATTATTAAGTCAAACCAAGGATTATATTCAATTTGGACATTTAGATATGTTTCCTTTTGAATAAAGTAATTGTCAACAGTGTAGTGGTGCTGTTGAGTAATAGAAAAATGGTGTTGTTGAAATATACGTAAACAGTAAAATGGTGATGTTAGCAGAAAATACGCTTGGAACAGTAAAGTGGTGCTGTTAAAATAGACACAAAAAACAATAAAAAAACATTAAGTTGGTTCTGTTCAAAACATTTTCCACAATAGTAATGTGATTTCGTCCATACAAAAATCCACTAGAAAAACGAAAGTGATACTCTATTCTTACATTCCCACTTGTATCGCTTTCAACGAGTAGTTGCCTGATGTCCTTTAGTTGGACTATATTAGAAGCATTTGATGAACGCCAAATCGTTGCACTACATGTATGAAAAACAATTAGTATTATCATATTGGTGTGAGTAGATTATATGGATTGTGTTGAAAGATATTGCATAAAATATTACTTGGAGAATTCCTTTTCAAACATTTGTTTAAGTCTTTGCTTCTCTTCATTTGTCAGCAACTTTGATACTGGACTCTGAGTGGGGAATGTGAGTTGTTTACCATCTGCATGAGATGGTATTTTGTCGACGAAGTCATCCACATCAATTGCATCTTCATTGGCAACTTGGTCTCCCACTTTTTTGCCTTCTTTAGTTGTTGCTTTTTTAACTCCCTTCCCCTTTTTGCTTGTTTCATAGGTGTACTCAGGTTTCTTGCTATCTTTTTGTGTCCCTTGTTTGGATTTGACAGGCTTAGCAAGAGAAGAAGGAGTTGGTGGCTTTTTGGGAGCACGGGATGTATTCTTCACTTCCTTTGGATTTTGGGCCACCTTTTGAAACGCTTGAGTGATGTTGTGCACATTGAATTCCATGGTGTCTTCACCCAAATCATCCTTCAAAACAGCAATGTGATTATGTTATAACAAAAAAATATACCAACAGTAGAGTGGTGCAGTTATTGTGAAAACACACTACCAACAGTAAAAGGGTGTTGTTATATGTAAAACAAAATTGCAAAAAGTAACAACATCTACTTTAATCATTAATAACAGTGAAGTGAAATATTTTATGCCTTTTTGCTTTACAATTCTTCTAGAGCTGCTTCATATTTTTTTGGATCTTGAGCAGCTGTATTTGTAGCTTTGAATTCTGCAATTGTAGGGTTTCTACTTGTTTATCCTTTGCAACCCCTTCTTTTTGCAGTTCTTCAACCATCATGCTGAGTTGTGTAATCAAATCATCCTTTGTTTTTGTTGGGTCTTCCTTGTCATCTTCGAGGTCGGGGGGTGTGAACCCCAGAAAACGGTCCACGAGGATTTGGCAAAAAGATAGGTGAAAGACAACAAACGAAAAGGAGTCGCCACCTCATTTTTTAGGGAAAAGAGAAAACCACAAAAATGTTTTATTTTTCAAAACCACATGACTCTATTAAAGGAAAAGCAAGGTCTTTAAAACCAGAAAATTGGATTCGGGGGCTAAGTTACGACGTGGGAAGGTTCTGGGCAAAGCCCATAGGCACCCACATCGCCTGAGTTGGTCTCTTAATTTGATTGGGCTAACTTAATATCTTTTTCACTCAAATATCATCATATATCCTCACAAGGCAGCATGCATGTCATGTATTCCATCCAATCATCTCATCCATAATCAAACAAACAAACTAGAAAAAAGAAGAAAAGAAAAGAAAAGCCTAGGATACTTGGATCCTAGGACGGACTTGAGCCTTACGAAGAGCGCCTACGTACTATGCAGCGAAATACACGGATCAAAGTCCACGTAGTTCGAAAAGAATAAGGTTACGACCTAATACAAACCTATGGTAAAAACCCTAGGTTTCCTTGTTCGAAAATGTATTGAATAATCCAAAATTGAAAACTTCCACAGGAGGAAAACCTTGATAGAAAACCAGAATTGTATTAATGAAGGAAACCCTTGATGATTACCATGTGTTCGTATTAAGAAGTAACCCTAGGAGGGAGAAGAGAAAAGAAAGAAAAAGAAAGGTGAATTGGGGCACCTCATACCCTACTTACCTGAGCGCAAAAACTCATAACATTAGCAATTTTAGGCAATAGCGGCCCTATTTGCAATAGGACAAGCATTGTACTTGTTTGCACCCTTACAAGTGTACAAAACCATGCAAAGAGAGCAATATACTAATTTGGACAGAACCATGACGAGGCCTAAAATTATCCATTTATCATGCAAACAACAAGAATAATGAATAACTAAGGACCCTAACTCAATCCTACATGCAATGACCTGACTAACATGCATAAAAACCTATGAGAAACATGCTAACAATCATGAGAGACCCCAATAATATCAATAAACATGACAACTAAGTCCATTCTTACCACAAAGATGATATTTTATGTAAAATATGAAGATAGGCCTTCCTAGGCAAGCTTTCTTAAGCGAAACTATTCTAGGATAATTTCACGTAAAAAAGTCGTTATGGGGAGGTGCAATCAACATATCCTACGTAAAATATATATATTAGAACACAATAGAAGTGATTTCACGCTTAAACACATCACAGAAAGCTCTCATGCAAAACCCTACTTAACAAAAAGGATAATTATCCTTAGAAAAGGATAATGTCTCCAAAAACCCTATAAAATCCACTATATGAATGCAAACTTAGCATGATTCAACTATATGCAACATATATAGAATGACTATGATGAGAAACAACTCACAAAACTAAGCTAGGCATGCTGTATAAGACCTATGTGATTTTAGGGTTATCGAAACCCTAATCTCACAACTATGCATAAAAACCTATAAAAGACTCTAACACATGCTCAAATCATCATGAATATCATATATATCATATATATTAACTAACAGGAACATCAACTCATGATAATAATCATAGCAACCTAAACATGTGAACTATGCATGATTTGAGAAGATAGAAAGAATAACACTATCAAAACCTTAGTAAACCAGGGATTATCAAGCATGTAAAGCCATAAACCATCTCAAAATCATTCATAATACATCATAGAAACAATGGACTATCCTAACATGTGGAATTATATCATGCACTAGAACTATCATAGAAGAAGAAAGAGAAGGAGAGGGAGAGAACTCATGTTCAGCATTAAAGAGACATGCTTACCTCTTGTAGAATCTTCCTTGTCTTCAAACTTCTTGTTTCCTTGCTTGCTTGGGGTTGAAGAGCCTCCTCTTGATGTCCTTCTAGCTCTCCAAACTCGTAGCTCCCTCTCTCTCTAAGTGTAAAGTGCAATTAACCTCCCCTCTGTGCTGAATATCATGTCCTTTATATAGAGAACTGACCCCCTAAACCAATGGTTAAGATTAATTCATTAAACAATGATTCTAGGGCTATTAGAGACTCTCTTGGTGCTCAAACAACTCAAACTTACACATTCCTAAGAGAAAACAAGTTGTAATGGCGGAGGAAACCGTTAAAAGAGGGAGAAAAGAGTCCGAATTTGAGTTGAGAATGGAGTCTCTCGGGTGACCAACTAGGCCTGGTCGGTCAGCCGTCTAGGCTTGGACGGCTGACCGTCTAACCCCGGACGGTTACCCGAGCGCTCTCCTATTTTTGCTCTGGTTTTGACTCCTACTTGCTGTAGAAGTCCTAGAATGTTCAAATTAAGTCCGATTTTGACGAAATAAAAGCAAAACGATCGTGTTTCGAAGGGGAACACATTTTTAAGCATTTTAGGACAAAAATCCTTAACCATGGGTGCATAGTTAGGTTTTACAAAGGTGGTTAACCATGGTGCTTCACCGTCGCTAAGCTGGGTTTGTACATAAGGTCGAACCGAATGCTTTCTCAATCGAAATTCGATCTTTCTAAACATACCTAGGATGTAAATAAAGCCCAATTGAAGTTAAATGAGAGAAAATTGGTTGGGTCTTATGAGTCAATTTGAGCAAACCAAGAAAGGGTCTTTTAGCCAACTCGAACCGTTATGAGCCGAATTGATCTTAAACCATTAATTCATGAAATTGAACCTATTTATAGACTCTATGTACTCATATGAACTTGAGAGAATGACTCGGGATTCATTTCATGGTCAAATAGAAAATATACGGCTTAAAAGACGATTATGCCCTTAAAGTCGCAAAAGTTCTTATTGACTATCGAAACGAACTCCAAATCTCTTCAAAATTCATACACATGATATTCAACGCCATAGAAACTCAATGCAAGAGACTAGACTCAAAAAAGACTCAAAATCCTACATGAAATGATATACCCTAGCTAAGGTGACAAAAATGGGGTGTGACAGGGGGGTTGGCAAATTTGCCTAAGTTATGCATGGTTGTTTCAAGCTCCTTATCCCCAACTTCTTCATCCTTTTCATCACTACCAGATCCACTTTCATCATCCCCAGCTTCTTCTTCCTCACTTTGATCATTTTGACCTTCCTGCTCATCAACATCTTCTTCTTCAATTGTTTCATCAGGGGCATCAGTGTGTTGGCGATCACACCCCAATCCGAGTGTTTGGTTCTTTACATTGAAAAGTCTCCCTTCCCTTTTGCTGAATGCGATCTCACCACATAGATCTGAACATGAAAAGAAAATGTTACATTGCTTATTTGATATTGTCATAAACAACACTGTTAGGAACTTTAATTCAGTTTTTTTGACATAACAGTACCAGTGTATTGTTAGTAGTGTAGGTCATTTACATATATATCGTGCAACAGTACTAATATACTGTGCTCAGTTTAATAATATGTGTGCATGTGTAACAGTGTAGTGATACAGTTTTTAGTTAAAAAAGCATTAATATTATTGAAAACAGTATTTTGGGTCTGTTGATATTAAATATAAGTGTAATGGTGTGATTGTAACTAGTACAAAACTTTAATAATAATCAAATACCTCATCACTTGGTAGGGTTTGAAGTGTAATGCTTTCCATGGCCTTTGTTAGCTATTTGAGGTTCCATTTGACAAACCTTGGAATTGACTTTTGGTTCATTGGCTTTAGTATGGTGCTGTGCTCGCAAAGCCAATACTGTATCAATAAAAAAGGTACAAAATGTTAGTTAAGATTGATAATTATTCATATTCATATGAACTTATTGTAAGTAGTTTGAGTTGGATGCTAACCAATAGTGCAATCACACATCCGGTAACATTTTTAGGGATGTTGTGTGATTTTTGGATGGATGCTTCCAAATAGTTCTTTATCGCACCTGGCCAATCATAGGTTCTCATGGCATCTAAGTCTTCCACATATTTTACATACGACCAGCTGAGGTTTGTGCCTGATGTTGTGAAGAATACAGTAACAAATGCATACAAACATAATAGCCTGGCAACATCTTTGTTGTTGTCTTTACCTTGCTCATTCATTGATTCTTTAATAAGCTTTTCAATCGATGATGGAGTTAATCTAGGCACACCCTTACACATGCGATCAACTAGTTGTTGGTTGGGTTTTAGTACACGCCCCAAAGCAATTGGCTCTGTACCTTCATGTATGCCAAATATCAGTGAGAAGTCACTGTTCCTCAATTTTAGGAGTTTTTTGCCTATTTCGAAAGCTGTGTAGTCGGGGGTGTAGGTTTGTATGATTTTGATGACATCTTTGTCATGTTTCTTTAGGCATTTTGTTTTTACTTTCGCATCTATAAAAGGTTGGAAGAAACCCCAAAAAGGGGTTCTTCTCAGCTCAACTATATGCCTTTCCTCTAATCTAATGTTCTTTACCAACCTTTTCACAGCTAGAAGGTTGCATCGCATTTGGTTGGATGTTGATGTCCTCAGTTTCTTTTGTTGGCTTGTGCTGCCAACATTTGAAGTCGTCTCTGATTATCAATTGCATAAGTCAACAATATGTCAGTTAGTAATGATATTGTGTATGATTTGTAGCACATTACACAGCATCACTTCACTTTTGCATATATATAAACAATTTCAGTATAATGTTGATAGAAAAGAAACAATATTACACTAAAAAGTAAAGAACTAATTCACAACAGTAAATTGAAACTGTTAAACATGTTATCTATTATAAATTTCTTATAATTTATCTAATTAAAGCAACCAACAGCACCACTTTACTGAGCAAACACAGTTTCACAGAAGCACAAAACTACCAATACAAGTAATGAAAATTGTATGACAGAAACATTACGGTGATGCTGTTGTACATGTCTAATTTGTGTACAATTGTTTTAATGTAATTGTAATAGATGAAGAAACAGTACCAAGATTCGGTTGGACCAATATTCTACATAAAAACCACAAGCAGAGTTCATGATATGAAATATTAATATGAAACAGTAAAACAGTGCTGTTATAAGCACGAAAATGGACAGTTCTAATTTTATTAAACATGTTGGTCGCTTTGTGGTCCCTAATAGAAACAATACACAGTGGGTCCATATTTTATTCAAATCCACACAGGGATGAAGACAAAATGGGGTCGATTTGTGGTCCCCAACAGCGACAATACACAATTTACTCTATATTTTATTCAAGGGAATTGGGGTCGATTTGTGGTCCCAAACATCAGCAATACACAGTTGAATCCCTATTTTATTAACGCAGTTTTGAGCAAATGGGGTTGATTTGTGGTCCCCAACAGCACCAATACACAGTTGGAACCATATTTTATTTAAATCTACGGAAGAACGAAAACCAAATTCAGTTTTCACGCTAAAAAAACACCATTTACAAACCTTACAAATAGTGTCGTCCATATATATCATCAAGGAATCAAAATATGTATGACAAATATAGCAGATGGAAATTTAGAATGCATGGATTCACTGTTGGTTTCTATATTTTGTATTATTGTCGAAAAAAATTTCTTGTAAATAAGAACAAATCATCTAAAAAACTTTAGGCTCAATATTAATACGATTTAACAGAAAGACACACCATTTTACTGTTAGGATTCAGAACGAAAACCAAATTCAATTAGCGCAGTAAGATGGTACTGTTGGAAGTGCAAATTTGGTTTGCTACATCGTTAGCTAAATGTTGGGTAGATTTTTGGACACCAACAGCACCAATATTCTATTGAGTCGCAATTTTTTCAAATTTGACACAAGAACAAACTACAATTGCGGTTTCGCGCGCAAAAACATTACTTACAAACCATACAAACAGTGTCGTCGTTCTATATTAGTTCACAAATGTAAATATATGGATGACAAAACTACCAGATGGAGTTATGGAATGGTCCGATTTACTGTTGGGTTTGTACAAGTTGTAATATTGTTGATATTATGTCATTTGAACAATAATAAATCATGTAAAAAATATTTTCATTTAGGAACATCAATCACACAATTTTAATGTAAACACACACCATTTTACTGTTCATATTTAGGATTCAAACAGGAAAAAAATAGAATAACGGTTACTCACTTCTTTTCTCCATTCAAGCTCTTCAATCGGTAGCCTTAGGTCTGCAATCGTGTTCGTCTCTGCGTTGTCTCCAATTCCACTGGGTATGTTGGGGTTTTACAATGTGTCGTTTCACTGTTTGGGAGACGATCGTTTTTGATAGGAAACCCTAGAATGAGAGATGGTGCTGTGTGTAATGAAGGAAACTGATTTTTTTTGGAAACCTTTTGATCTTTTGTACGTTTTTGTATATCCGCCGAAAACAATGGGACGTGTCGAGCAAGGGATCCTGTTTTTTCGCCCGGAAGTGTATCGTGGCACGTTCGTAAATTTAGGGAAGTTTTAAAAACAAGGGTGTATCAGTCTTTTTAACGTGAAATAGGGTTTTTACTAAACATTTGTTTTAGTAGGTCCTATTAACTTAGGACTCTTATACATAGGGATTTTCGCCAAAATTCCCAAAAAAAAAAGGGCAGTGGGATTTGGGCTATTAAAAAATTTCACTATCAACACCCAACAACATAAATGACCTGTTTTGTCATGGCCCGGCCCAGTCATGTGGCAAATTGGGCCTGACTGGATCTGGTTAGATTTGTGGTTTGATCCAGTACACATGGACAGGATCATAGCAAATTGTGACCGGTCCGGCTAGTACCACCTCTCAATTTTATTTGCACTCCCACTTATTTAGGGTTTTTATGAAAAGTAAAAAAGGTTATTACGAAAACTAACGATGAAATTTATTAGAAAACATTATTTTGAACAACTTTGCAGAAAAAAGTTTTTCCAAAATCTATCGTTTAAGTAGATTTTTTGATCATTTACGGTCTGTTTTATTTTCAGTAAAAAAAATCCATTTAAACGATAAATTTTATAAAAACTTTCTTCAAATGATATTTTCTAAAAGCAAGTAAATCAGTTTTCATAAAAACCTTTTATTTTTTCATAAAACCTTAAAAAAAAAAAAAAAAAAAAGTGAGATGCAAATAAAATTGAGGGGTGGCAATAGTAAGACCCAATTGTCACCTTCACTTTGTCTTGGACTCAAAATTCAAAACTTACGCATTCTCGAAGCAAAACTTCTGATCATTCCCTTCCTCCTTCAACCATCTGAAGCCAAAGGACAGAATCTACTACTACTCTTCCGCAAGGCGTCCAAGAAAGCATCCAATCCCAGTTTTACTTGAGTAAAATTTTCATTGATTCCAAAGAATAATATTTTAACCGTGCTTATTATTTATGGATTATTAATATTCTGCAATAAATTTGATTGGGACTTAGCTCTCATCACTGTTTTGAGGATTTATGGCGATCCCCCATGTAGAATCCAACATCATCTGCACTCACTAGTACGTCATCGTTTCAGAAATCCACCATCATTTCCTGTTTAATGGGTTTAATTTGTATTGGCAATTCGACCTGTAAAATTGCACGTAACTTTTATATGATTTTCAGATGATCATGCATGCAATTATTGTGCCCCATCTATCTCACAAAAATGTGTCAAGTTTGATAAAACACATAGTTTAAGAAAACCCATAATTGCATTGACTTGTCATTTATTAAACTCTACCTTCTAAAAGTATCTTCTCTTACTTGGTATTGGGTTTTGTTTTGACCCATCCGAAGTTGAAATCCTGGTTCTGTCCCCGAATGGATGGAATATATTTTTATTTTTATTGCTAATTAGTTCGGAGTAGGCAATTGTTGTACTTGGGTAGCCTTAATTATGTAGTTATGTGGAGAGGTATTTGACAAATTTGAAATATTTCTAGTGACAAAGCAATCCTAGCCCCAAATATTGATCTGCATTTCGTACATTGTTCCCGGAATTTGGAAAGATGTAAGGTCTGTGGAGACATGGTTTCAAAAAGGCATGCCCAGGAACACTACATGTACACTCATGCTCCGGTGCGTGCATTTATTTTGGGAGCAATTAGTCAGGGAATTTTTTTTTTTTTTTTTTTTTTTTTTCGGAAAAACTTTTAGGGATGCAGTTATGTTAATTCTTAATCCTCTAGTCTGAGTGCCAGATTTTTAAATGTTTGTGATTGAATTTATACGATAGCAAGTACAGGGGCAGATCTAGAAAATTTTATGAGGGGTTGCACTTTAATTTTTTTTTTAATGTATATATATATATTTGTTTCTAAGAATTAGTTGAGGAATAAAGAAGGGTAGGACCACATATCAGCATGGTTGATTAGAAGTGGTGAAATGATATAAAACGATAGGCATATCATATTTTAAAATGCGTGGGTGACTTTTAGAAACGGGGAACCTTATATACTACTCTTAATACTCTCATCTCCATCTGCCTTATGTGGACAAAGTCTCAGTAAGATAAGATAGGACCATACATATATGACTGAATAGAAGTGATAAAATAATACATGAGACTAACAAGCACGCCATAAAAACCAATTCACAAATTAAACCCAACTTTATATAATCTACAAAAGTGGTGTACGTTAGTAAATTTAACCAAAATTTAACAAAATTTAATAAAATTAAATCAAAATTAACTATTTTTTCTCAATGGGGTTAAAGCACTTAAGTAAATTTAAATAAAATTACTTTTTTTTTTTTTAATTTTAAAATTTGAGTGATTGCACGTGAGGCTAGATGCACCTTAGTGCATCTGCCCCTGCAGCAAGTAGCTTGCGCATTATGTGGTGAGACAGTAGACCGTGAAAATCTAGCACTCCATGAGAATGAAAACCGCTCGCAAAGGCTTGTTTCATGTGAATACTGCCATGCCATTTTGCCTGCAGTAAATCTCTTCGAGCATCAGGTAGTAATTATCAACCTTTTTTAAAATAATAAAATAAAATAATCGACAACACTCTCCTTTTACTTTGGCATCGCTTTTTAGATTATACGCCTTCTCTATTTCAGGAAGTTTGTGGGAATTGGCCAATTTTTTGTCCTGTGTGTGGCAGTTTCTATTGGGTGCGTGATAGAATTGCCCACGAGACCAGCTGTGATGCTATTTCAAATGGAAGTTTCAGGTAGAGAAGTTTCATCTCTATCCTGAAGTATCTTTGTCTCACAAGTCCAATATATGTTTGAGGCACTTCTGCCTTTCTATTACTCCGTATCACTGTTAAATTTAGTTCAAAGCTTTCTTCGAAATTAAAATCTGCTTCTTTGGATTCATATATTATTGTTCATTTCAATCTAGCTCCTAATGGGGTCTATGTGCAATGTGAAGTGATGTTGGTGAAACTGAAGCCCACAGAAGGCGACGGCCACAGGATTTGTCACAGAAGCCCTTGTTGTTCACAATTGCAGTAGCGGGTGCCGCTGTTCTCTTGAACGTGCTGGCTACTTATATATTGCTTCAAGTGATAATAAAGTAATGTAAATTCCTATTTGATTGCTTCTGTATACTCGGAAATCAACATGGTTGACTGTACAATTCGAAGACAATATGCAAGATAAGGATTTCCAGCCCCAATTGACATCGTATCCACCATTTCATTGCTTCAAATTTGGTCCTTTTTTTCTTTTCTTCAGTTTCTTGATTGAAGCTGCAGATTATTTACCCTTTTAAATTTGGTTAGCCTGCAATTTTGTGCATTTCTTATGAGAACTTACTTGTTTCTGCGGCTGTCTCAGTCACGAGGTAGGGTTTTCGAGAAGTCCTTATTTGGAAACTATCTATTCAAGCACTTTGCTTAAATTCAAATTAATTAGGGGTATCCTAATTCGTTGCATCATCATCTGTTAAATTTTCTTGCTATTGGACATTGGACATTGTCTGAACTCCAAATTAATTAATTATCTTGATTTAGCATAAAAGAGTGGAAATAGTTCATCCTATCCTAATTAGTTGCTATATAAATTGAATAATATTCTTTGAAGTACCCTACACTCTGGGCAACGATAGGTCCTATTGCTTAAAGTATGGAACTCACCGCTGTATAATCTAATAAATATACTTCTAGCCAAGTGTGGAGTTAGGAATTTGAAGATGAGGGGTCCAAACTTAAAAAAAATTCTAGTAGTATTTTTTTTCCCTTTCACCATAAAGTTTTACAAGAAAAAAAACACTAATTTTTTCAAAGGAAAAAAATAACACCTAATTTTTTCAAATAAACAAATTAAGTTACAAAAATAAAGAATGATTTCAAGAATAATAAATGATTAAATAATTTTTCCTTTATTTTCCTTCCATTTTTCCCAATTTTTTTTTTCTTGAGAATCAAACTATGCTTAAAACCCTAATGAAATTTAAAAAAAAAAAAAAGTTAAGGAGAGAGAGATTGAAGAATGTATGATACCTACAATTGAGGGATAATTATTGGTGAGTGATGACCCAAGAATGGCTTAATGGGACCTTCCAATTAGCATCATAGCATGGGCCATGGGAAGTGGGAAGTGCCGAAGTAGGGACCAAATCTCTTCTCTAGGAAAAACCAAGGTTTGGTTTTAGGGATTGGTAAAGAAGCAAAAGTTAAGCCATTGGGACTAGCTTAGTGCTGAGGAAAGGTGGGGAAAAAGGGTAGGAGTAAAATAGGTTAGGGTTCGAACCCCTCCCAATATACCAACAAAAAAAAAAAAAAAAATGTGGGATGGGTTTATGGCTGTTTTTACTGAAAAGCCCCTATTGTAAAGCTATTGTCCTTTTTAAATTGGAGGGTTTTTTGGTAAAATCATGAATCAGAATTTTTTATAAAAAAAGATTGCGGGGCCAAGCTGTCTTAACTATGCTCCGCCCCTGCTTCTAGCTCATGAGGATGTCACTAGGTTGATTGATTTTTTATTGATTTAATTTTTTTTATAAGCAAATGAATACTACGTTGATTTTTCGTTGAATACTAGGTAGGTTGATTGATTAACTATGTTACCCTATAACCTAATCAGAAATTTGTCCAAGTTGGTCTCTGAGTCTTTCTTTATGTTTTTCAGGCTGAAAATTGACCTTGTGGGTCACGCAATTTTAACGCATTTGAAGATCGACACTCTTGAGCCGGCGATGAATCTGCAAACATTGTCTTTCTTTATGTTTTTCAGGGAGACGCTGCGGTTTCCATAGTGCTTCTCCTAAAGATATATATCTATATCTATATCTATATCTATATCCATATCTATAAAAAGATGAATGTGAGAAAATTTTTTGATTGACTAATATATCTTTATTTTAATTTTTAAATACACAACTACTTTTCTGCATATATAGAAAATACAACAATATAAAACACATACCTTAATAAGAATTTTAAGAAAACTATACAACTACCATTTTGCATATATAGGAAATATAGCAATATAAAACACATACCTTAATTCGTATATAAAGTTTCTTCACACTTGATATGGATTAAATATTAAAGAACAAATGGCCACATAACTTTCCTTAAGTAAATAAAATTTATATTTAATCAATATGAACAATATTGAAGAGATATTACCACGTATTAGATTAGGGGCTGTGCTACATGAAAGGTTCAATCTCTATTCAAGCTAAAAAGATCTTGGAATCTTTTATATGTTTACTTAGGAAAAATAATTGACGATCTTTAAATCATTTTATTGTTGACAAAAAATCCACGTGTAGCGCCCGTATGCAATAACCAGTAAAAGACCAAATGTGCAAGGTGAACCGTGAGCGACAAGATATAACCTCACACAAGCACCGATATATAACCTATTAGCCTTCCAGGTGAGTAAATAGGCCAAGCAATAGGTAGACGATGTGGCTCGTTGTAGGCCCTTCGATTGACTTAGAGTGTGGACTGCCCTGAACTGGACGGGGACTGGTGGAAAGCAGACTGGAGAGGATCTGCTCCCGTTTTGAATTAGGACAAGTATTTGGTTGAACTACTCCTAGGCCTTTCTAATAAATCGAAATCACCTTCAATACTCTCTCTCTCTCTCTCGCTCTGGCCGATTCCACCATGGCTCTTTCCAACTCAAGATCTTGCCTTCTTCGAACTCAACAAATCCATCCTATTCTCTTAAAAATCTTCGTGTTCTTCGTGTTACCACTCCCCTTCTCAAATTCAATATCCTTCAACTTCAACTTCAACTTCAACTTCACCAGTTCTCAGACCAGCCACAGCGACATATACAGAGAAGGCGACGCCTTCTTCAATGAAGGTCTCCAACTCACAAAGGTTGGAGCTCGTTGTGGAACTGGCCGAGCCTCATATGCAAAACCAGTGCGCCTTTGGGAGGCTGGCACAGGAAGGCTGATAGACTTCACCACCAATTTCTCATTTATCATTACAGCAATTGATAATTGGTCTTATGGCGACGGGCTCGCCTTCTTCCTCGCTCCATTCAACTATGGCATCCCCGAAAATTCATATGGTGGGTACCTTGGACTATTTACTGAACAATCAGCTTTCAATACTACCTTGAATCAAGTTGTAGCGGTTGAGTTTGATACTTTCCCAAATCAATGGGATCCAGATAATTATCCGACTTCTAATCATGTAGGTATCGACATCAACTCAATCGTATCGGTGACTAACGGCAGATGGCCAATTACTAGTATGAGTGATGGAACGATGGCAAATGCTTGGATAACTTATAATTCAAGTACGCAAAATTTAAGTGTCTTTCTGACATACGCCGAAAACCCAGTTTTCACTGGGAATTCTAGCCTTTCATATATTGTTGATTTCAGGAAAGTTTTGCCAGAATTGGTTAGAGTTGGCTTCTCAGCTGCCACAGGCTTTTCGGCTGAATTACATAATGTTCATTCTTGGACATTTAGTTCAACCTTAGAAGAAGTGAAAGATGACCATGTATTTACCCAAAAAGGGAAAAAGAACCGCGTAGGGTTAGTGGTTGGTTTAATTGTGGCTACTTGTGTCATGTGTTTTTTAGCGGGTCTATCATGGTTCATTCTGTGGAGGAAGAGGGCTGGTAGGAATAAAAAAGATACGGCCCTTGATGTCTCTATGGATGATGAATTTGAAAAAGAAATTGGGCCTAACAGGTTCACCTACGGTGAATTGAGTCGTGGCACAAATAATTTTGCTGAGGAACGGAAGCTTGGAGAGGGTGGATTTGGTGGCGTTTACAAGGGTTTGTTAAGCGGTTCTAACATAGAAGTCGCCGTTAAGAGGGTCTCAAGAGGATCGAAGCAAGGGAAAAAGGAGTACATATCGGAAGTGAAGATCATTAGTCGATTGAGACATAGGAATTTGGTACAACTAATTGGTTGGTGCCATGATAGAGGCGAGTTCTTACTTGTCTATGAGTTCATGCCAAATATTAGCCTTGATTCTCACCTCTTTCACAAGAAGATTTGTCTCACTTGGGCTGTAAGATACAGGATCGCTCTTGGGTTGGCCTCTGCATTGCTCTATCTTCATGAAGAGTGGGAGCAATGTGTGGTGCATCGGGATATCAAATCCAGCAATATAATGCTAGATTCAAATTTTAATGCCAAACTTGGGGACTTTGGGCTAGCTCGACTCATGGACCACGAGCTAAGTCTGCAAACAACTGGGTTAGCTGGGACTATTGGCTACTTGGCACCGGAATACATAAGCACAGGTAAGGCTAGTAAAGAGTCGGACGTGTTTAGCTACGGCGTGGTTGCTTTAGAGATTGCTAGTGGTAGAAAGTCTGTCGACAGATTGGGGGAGGAATCTGAAATGGGGTTGGTGGAGTGGGTTTGGGATCTCTATGGAAGAGGAAATCTTCTTTTGGCTGTTGATGAGAAACTGCATGGGGATTATGACGAGAAAGAGTTGGAGTGTTTGATGATTGTTGGCCTGTGGTGTGCTCATCCTGATCACAGTATAAGGCCATCGATTAGGCAAGCCCTTCAAGTTCTTAATTCTGAGGCTGTAGTGCCAAATCTTCCAAATAAGATGCCGGTTCCCATGTATCAAGTACCTGTGTCAGCTATTAGTTCTGGTGTACCTTCAATCACTAACACAAGCATTGATATAGGTCGCTAAATAAATTTAGTTCAAAGCTTTCTTCTAAATTAAAATCTGCTTCTTTGGATTCATATATTATTGTTCATTTCAATCTAGCTCCTAATGGGGTCTATGTGCAATGTGAAGTGATGTTGGTGAAACTGAAGCCCACAGAAGGCGACAGCCACAGGATTTGTCACAGAAGCCCTTGTTGTTCACAATTGCAGTAGCGGGTGCCGCGGTTATCTTGAACGTGTTGGCTACTTATATATTGCTTCAAGTGATAATAAAGTAATGTAAAATCCTATTTGATTGCTTCTGTATACTTGGAAATCAACATGGTTGACTGTACAATTCGAAGACAATTATGCAAGATATGGATTTCCAGCCCCAATTGACGTCATATCCACCATTTCATTGCTTCAAATTTGGTCCCTTTTTTCTTTTCTTCAGTTTCTTGATTGAAGCTGCAGATAATTTACCCTTTTAAATTTGGTTTGTCTGCAATTTTGTGCATTTCTTATGAGGACTTACTTGTTTCTGCTGCCGTCTCAGTCACGAGGTAGGGTTTTCGAGACTGTTTGGAAACTGTCTCAGTCCTTGTTTGGAAACTGTCTGTTCAAACACTCTACTTAAATTCAAATTAATTAGGGGTATCCTAATTTGTTGCATCATCATCTGTTAAATTTTCTTGCTATTGGACACTGGACATTGTCCGAACTCCAAATTAATTAATTATCTTGATTTAGCATAAAAGAGTGGAAATAGTTCATCCGATCCTAATTAGTTGCTATATAAATTGAATAATATTCTTTGAAGTACCCTACACTCTGGGGAACAATAGGTCCTATTGCTTAAAGTATGGAACTCACCGCTGTGTAATCTAATAAATATACTTCTAGCCAAGGGCGGAGTTAGGAATTTGAAGATGAGGAGGCCAAACTTAAAAAAAATTCTAGTAGTATTTTTTTTTCCCTTTCACCATAAAGTTTTACAAGAAAAAAAACACTATTTGATTGCTTCTGTATACAAGAAAAAAACACTTTTTTTCCCTTTCCCTTTCTTTTCTTCTAGCGGGTGCCGCTGTTATCTTGAACGTGTTGGCTACTTATATATTGCTTCAAGTGATAATAAAGTAATGTAAAATCCTATTTGATTGCTTCTGTATACTTGGAAATCAACATGGTTGACTGTGCAATTCGAAGACAATTGTGCAAGATATGGATTTCCAGCACCAATTGACGTCATATCCACCATTTCATTGCTTCAAATTTGGTCCTTTTTTTTCTTTTCTTCAATTTCTTGATTGAAGCTGCAGATAATTTACCCTTTTAAATTTGGTTTGTCTGCAATTTTGTGCATTTCTTATGAGGATTTATCCGTTTCTGCAGTCGTTTCAGTCATGAGGTAAGGTTTTCAAGAAGTCCTTATTTGGAAACTGTCTGTTCAAGCACTTTGCTTAAATTCAAATTAATTAGAGGTATCCTAATTCTTTGCATCATCATCTGTTAAATTTTCTTGATATTGGCACTGTCCGAACTCCAAATTAATTAATTTTCTTGATTTAGCATAAAAGAGTGGAAATAGTTCATCCTATCCTAATTAGTTGCTATATAAATTGAATGCACCGTAAACTCTGGGCAACAATAGGTCCCATCGTCTCAACGTATGGAACTTACCACCGTATAATCTAATAAACTTACTTCTAGCTCATGAGGATGTCTCAAGGTTGATTGATTTTTTATTGATTTAATTTTTTTTTATAAGCAAATGAATACTAGGTTGTAAAAGCCACACACATACTGACACACTGTAGAATGAACATAAGCATTAATATATAATACCAGCTGCGCGCAGTCTTTCTTTATGTTTTTCAGGCTGAAAATTGACCTCTTGGGTCCCGGAATTTTAATGCATTTGACCATTGACACTGTTGAGCCGGCGATAATCTGCAAACAGAGTCTTTCTCTATGTTTTTCAGGGAGACCCTGCCGTTTCCATGGTGCTTCTCCTAAAAATATCTATAGCAGACCAAATGTGGTAGGTGGAACGTGAGCAACAAGATATAATCTCACACAAGCACTGATATATAACCAGTTCCGGTGTACCTCTGCTGCTTGTCCCATTTAAGTCTCTTTCTCTCTCTCATGCGTAATGGCCGCCTATTTCTACAAATCACCTACTTCTCCATGTACTCATTTTCTCTTCTTCTTCCCTTCCTTCTGTCTTCTCCCCCTTACTAGCTCAATTTATTTCAAAATACCACGCTTTGACCTTGATAAAACCAACATAGTATACGAGGGAGATGCAAGACCTTATGTCGGAACCATTGAATTTAATAACATCACTTACCTATGCAGTGTTGGTCAAGCTAGCTATGCTGAGAGAGTACCCCTCTGGGACCCCAATACAAGGGAACTCTACGATTTCAGTACCCATTTCACGTTTTCCATTGACACCGAAGTTACTCCCTGTTACCGTGTACTGTATAAAGTATAGCGTAGGCCCCTGTATTGTACAGCTATACCTAGGATTATTCCTAGCCTAAACTCTATATATAGGTCCCTCATGTACATGAAAGCAACACATCAATTGCAAGGGTTTTACCCTCTTTTTCCCTTCTCTCTTTCTGTGTTCCATCGCAATATGGTATCAGAGCCAAGTGCCTTCTTCCACAGCCGCTGTTCGCCGCGCCGCTGATCACCGCCCATTGCCTTCCATTTCCGGCGAAGACAACCAACGCCATCGTCGTCCTTCTCCGCCCACTGCCTTTCATTTCCGGCGAAGACAACCAACGCCATCGTCGTCCTTCACCTCGCCTCTGTCCATCACAGTTGAAAGCCTTCCGCAAACCTACACCACCTAAAACACCTCCAAAAACCTTCGCCTCGCCGCGATCCGCAGAACGGCGAAAGCCGCGTCGCCAGAAACCGCCTCACGCGCCCTCACGCGCCACCTGAAGAAACGCGCGTGAGATCTACTCGCACTGTAGATCTCACGCGCCATCACGCGCCGGCACAGCATCCTCACTCCGTCAGCGCTCCGTCAGCGCCCCGTCAACACCACGTCACTGCCACGTCAGCGCCACGTCACTGCCACGTCAGCGCACACCACTGCCACGTCAGCGCCACGTCAGCGCACACCACTGCCACGTCAGCACTGCTGCATCAGCCTGCCACGTCAGCACTGCTGCCACGTCAGCCCTACTGCATCTGTTTGCTGTTTTTCCTTCATTTTCTCCATTTCTGGGCTATTTTCAGCAAACAGACAGTCATTCTTAGGTATTTTCAGCCATCTGATCTCATTTTTGAGCTCCTTTTTGGCTAATTCTACTCCGAGTGTGCAGTTATGAGTAACCCAGAGCTTGCTATCAACATCCCTCTGGTCTTAAATGGCCGGAATTATGTTCTCTGGGCTCAAGCCATGTCTGGCTACCTTCGTGGTCACAAACTCTGGCGAATTATCACTGGTGATATCACTGAACCAAAGAAAGGGACAGAAGAACTTGAAGAAAAATTTGTGGATCGTCTTGAAGAGTGGGACAGTAAGAATCAGAAGATCATCTCTGCTTTTCGCAGTACCTCTATTCCATCCATTGGTATGCAGTTTGGCCATTTTGAAACCGCCAAAGCTGCTTGGGATTTTCTTGCCGACCGCTACACCACTGTTGGTCTCTCTCATCAGTACCAACTTTTAGATCAACTTCACCGCATGCGTCAAGAACCTGGAGAAGCCATCGACAGTTTCCACTCCCGCATGCAGGCCTTTTGGGATCAATTGGCCGCTTCAGAACCTACTTGGACCTGTTCTCAGGATGCGGTGAAGTTTCTCAGTTACCGAAATCAGCAGCGTCTAATCCATTTTCTGATGGCCTTGGATGATGTATTCGAACCTACACGTGCCATTTTGCTTCATCGCACTCCATTACCGACCTTGGAAAGTGCTGTTTCTGAACTTGTTGCATATGAGACTCGAAGTTGTACTCGCCTTCCTCCTTCTATTGAATTTGCTCTTGCAACTCCCTTCTCAGCACCGGCCCACACTGCTATGGCCACTCCTCCTTCTGGGCGTCCATCTCTATCAGGTTGCAAGTTTTGTCATTAGCCGAACCATACTCTGCTTCACTGTCCTATTCGAGTCTGCAAGCACTGTCACAAGCGCGGTCCAGGTCATTTCTTAAATGACTGTCCACGCAATCCAAACCCACAACCTCGACATGATCATTCCAGAGGAAATTCATCCAGGTCTAACAGGTTCAAGCCTCACCATCGTTCCACTACTGCTGCTACTACTACTGCTACTACTGAGGACATTTCTCTACCTACCTCTCCCACTTTATCTCTCTCTAATGCCGATCTCACTGCTCTTCGCAAACAGGTCCTCTCTACTTCTGGTAACCCTCCTCCTACTGCTCTCTCCGTCACACCAGGTACTTCTTCTTGGTATTTTGACTCCACCTATTGTAATCATATGACATCTGATCACTCTCTTTTCACTACTCAAGTTCATAACTCCCATCTTCCTCCTATTCATACTGCTGATGGCTCTCACATGCATGTTAATCACATTGGACAAATCTCTAACTCAAAAGTGTCTTTCCCTGATACTTATTTCATTCCTCAACTCACTTTAAATCTTATTTCTGTGGGACAACTTTGTGAACTTGGTCTTAATGTTACCTTTTCTTCTACTGGTTGTATTGTACAGGATCTAAAGACGGGACAGACGCTTGGGACCGGCCGTAAAGTTGGACGTTTATTTGAACTGGTCAACTTCCACACTCCATCCCACCTTACCTCTCCCGCTCACTCCGCTGCTGCCTCAACTCCTCCCTCTTTAACTCTTTGGCATGCTCGCTTAGGACATGTTTCCTTCAGTCATTTACAAAAATTGGCTTCTAGTGGTATTTTGGGCCTTGTAATAAATAAACATGATGATTGTTTATCTTGTCAGCTCGGTAAACAACCTGCTTTACCTTTTTCAAATAGTGATTCTGTTTCTGATGCCCTATTTGACTTAGTTCATTCTGATATTTGGGGTCCCTCTCCTACCACCACCATGGGTGGATCCAAGTATTTTATTATCTTCATTGATGATTATTCTCGCTTTACTTGGATTTATCTTATGCAGCATCGCTCTGAACTGAAACAGATTTACTATAACTTTGCCCGCATGATTACCACTCAGTTTTCGCGTCCTATTAAAATCTTTCGTGCAGATAATGCTATGGAGTACCGCGACACTGACTTCCTCCAATTTCTTCAACAACAAGGCACCCTTCCTCATCGTTCTTGCCTAGGCACCTCTCAGCAAAATGGTCGCGCCGAACGCAAACATCGTCACATTTTGGACACTGTTCGTTCTCTTCTTCTCTCTTCCTCCTGTCCTGAGCATTTTTGGGGAGAAGCTGCTCTCACCGCTGTTTACACCATCAACCACATTCCCTCTCCTGTCATTAATAATCAATCTCCCCATGAACAGCTTTATGGTACACCTCCTAACTACAGTACTCTCCGTGTTTTTAGCTGTGCCTGTTTTGTGTTACTTCAACCACATGAACGTACCAAGCTTCAACCTCGTGCCCGTCTCTGCTGCTTCTTGGGTTATGGGATAGAACACAAAGGCTATAGGTGTTGGGATCCTATTTCCAAACGTCTTCGTATTTCCCGTCATGTGGTCTTTTGGGAACACAAACTGTTCTCCTCTCTCTCCAAATTTCATCTCCCTCCCTCATCTACCCTTTCTCTATTCACTAACCCCTCTATTTCTTTATTTTCTGATGATGTTGACACAGGTTCAGACACACCAACTACGGCCCCTCCTGCAGTGCCCGTCCCGCCTGACGATCCTGACGATCCCGTTCCCACTCCTCCTCCAGCTCTTCGCCGTTCTACTCGGGTAAGAATTGCCAGTCTATCTTCGTGACTTTCATTGTTTCTCCACTATTCTTTCTCAACATGAGCCTCAATCTTATCGCGAGGCTTGTACTAACCCTCTTTGGCAGCAAGCAATGGATGATGAATTACAGGCTTTACACAAAACTCATACTTGGGACTTGGTTGATCTTCCTCTGGGCAAACATGCCATTGGATGTAAATGGGTTTACAAGATCAAGACTCACTCTGATGGAGCTATTGAACGCTATAAGGCTCGCCTCATTGCCAAAGGCTTTACTCAGGAGTATGGGATTGACTATGAAGAGACCTTTGCTCCTGTCGCCCGTCTTACTTCTGTCAGGAGTCTCCTAGCTATGGCCGTTGTCCGCCAATGGGGATTATTTCAGATGGATGTTAAGAATGCATTTCTTAACGGTGATCTTCATGAAGAAGTCTACATGTAACCACCTCCTAGGTATGATCATTTGCCTAACTAGGTCTGTCACCTCCGTCGCGCCTTGTATGGACTCAAGCAAGCTCCTCGAGCCTGGTTTGCCAAATTCAGTTCTGTTATTGGAGATTTCGGCTTTACATCTAGTCCCTATGACTCCGCTCTTTTTGTTCGTCAGACTGATCATGGCACCATTCTTTTGCTTCTCTATGTTGATGATATGATTATCACTGGTGATGATTCTACTGGCATTTCTACTCTGAAACAGTTTCTTAGCCAGCACTTTGAGATGAAGGATCTTGGTTCCCTTAGCTATTTTTTGGGTCTTGAGATTTCTTCTGATTCTCGGGGATACTATCTTTCTCAGGCCAAGTATGTTTCTGATCTCCTCACCCGTGCTGGTCTTACTGATAGCAAGACTGCTTCAACTCCTCTCGAGCCTAATGTTCGCCTCACTCCTCTAGATGGTACACCTCTCCATGATGCTACCTTGTACCGACAGTCAGTTAGCAGCCTTGTTTATCTCACTGTTACTCGGCTCGATCTTGCCTATGCAGTACATCTTGTCAGTCAGTTTATGTCTGCTCCTCGCTCTTCTCATTATGCAGCTGTTCTCCGGATCCTTCGATATATTAAAGGTACCCTATATCATGGTCTTCATTTTTCTGCCGCCTCTTCCCTTGAGTTGCGTGCCTACTCCGACGCTGATTGGGCCGGTGATCCGACTGACCGACGTTCTACCACTGGCTACTGTTTCTTTCTTGGCACCTCCCTTATTTCCTGGCGTAGCAAGAAGCAAACTGTCACCGCCCGCTCTAGCACTGAGGCTGAATATCGTGCTCTCGCCGATACTACCCAAGAACTTCTTTGGCTTCGTTGGCTTCTTACTACTATGGGAGTTCCTCTTCCGACAGCTACTGTTCTTTACTGTGACAATCGTAGTGCTCTTCAGATTGCTCATAATGATGTATTCCACGAACGCACTAAACATATCGAAATTGATTGTCATTTCATTCGTCAGCACATTACCAGTGGCACTGTGCGTCTCCTCTCCGTCTCTTCCACAGATCAGCCTGCAGACATCTTCACCAAAGCTCATCCCCCAGGACGCTATCTCGATTTAGTTTCCAAACTCAAGTTGGTCTCTACAAACCCTACTTGAGTTTGAGGGGGGGTGTTACCGTGTACTGTATAAAGTATAGCGTAGGCCCCTGTATTGTACAGCTATACCTAGGATTATTCCTAGCCTAAACTCTATATATAGGTCCCTCATGTACATGAAAGCAACACATCAATTGCAAGGGTTTTACCCTCTTTTTCCCTTCTCTCTTTCTGTGTTCCATCGCAATACTCCCATTCACGGATCTGGCCTTGCCTTCTTCCTTGCTCCTGTTGGTTTTCAAATCCCACCCAACTCAGATGGTGGATTTCTAGGCCTATTTAACACCACAACCAGTGATTCAACAAGTATCCAAATTGTTTCAGTTGAGTTTGACTCTTTTCCAAATCCTGAATGGGATCCTTCATACGAGTATATGGGAATCAACAACAACTCAATTGCTTCCGCGATAACCACCCCCTGGAATGCTAGCTTGCACAGTACAGATACTGCCGATGCTTGGATTACTTACAATGCTACCACTATGAATTTGAGAGTGTCATGGACATATCAAACGACGCCTAGTCCTCCACAAGATTCAAGTCTTTCTTATCAAATTGATCTGAGGATGTTTCTCCCAGAGTGGGTCACAGTTGGGTTTTCAGCTGCTACAAGTATGCATATGGAGCGGCATCAGGTTCTATCCTGGGAGTTCAGCTCAAGTTTGGATATAAAGGAGCCAAACAGAAAGAATGAGAAAAAGACCAGGTTAGTGGTGGGTCGAACAGTTTCAATTTTTGGCGTTTTGATAGCTGGAGGAATTATAGCATCAGTGATTTTGTGGAGGCGGAGGCAGAAGATCATGAGGAAGGAAACAGCTGAGACGATCAATTTAACATCAATTAATGATGATCTTGAAAGGGGTGCAGAGCCAAGAAGGTTCTCTCGTACGGATCTTGTTTTAGCAAGCAACAACTTCTCGAACGAGAGGAAGTTAGGCGAAGGGGGCTTTGGCTGCGTTTACAAGGGGTATCTAAATGATTTAGATTCGGTAGTTGCCGTGAAGAAAATTTCGAGAGGGTCTACACAAGGGAAAAAAGAGTACATAACCGAGGTGAAGGTTATTAGTCGGCGGAGACATCGGAATTTGGTACAACTAATTGGTTGTGCCATGATGGAGGCGAGTTCCTACTTGTATATGAGTTCTTGCCAAATAGTAGCCTTGATTCTCACCTCTTTGGTAAGAAGATTTGTCTCACTTGGGCTGTGAGATACAAGATCGCTCTTGTGTTGGCCTCTGCATTGCTCTATCTTCATGAAGAGTGGGAGCAATGTGTGGTGCATCGGGACATCAAATCCAGCAATATAATGCTAGATTCAAATTTTAATGTCAAACTTGGGGACTTTGGGCTAGCTCGACTCATGGACCACGAGCTAGGTCCGCAAACAACTGGGTTAGCTGGGACTGTTGGCTACTTGGCACCAGAATACATAAGCACAGGTAAGGCTACTAAAGAATCGGACGTGTTTAGCTTTGGGGTGGTTGCTTTAGAAATTGCTAGTGGCAGAAAGTCTGTCGATAGATTGGGGGAGGAATCTGAAATGGGGTTGGTGGAGTGGGTTTGGGATCTCTACGGAAGAGGAAATCTTCTTTTGGCTGTTGATGAGAGATTGCATGGGGATTATGAGAAGAAAGAGTTGGAGTGTTTGATTATTGTCGGCTTGTCATGTGCTCATCCTGCTCGCAATCTAAGGCCATTGATTAGGCAAGCCCTTCAAGTTCTTAATTTTGAGGCTACAGTGCCAAATCTTCCAACTAAGATGCCGGTTCCCATGTATCAAGTACCTATGTCAACTGTTAGCTCTGGTGAACCTTCAATCACTAACACAAGCATTGATATAGGTCGCTAAATAAAGTTTGCTATCCCATACCCCCATTTTTTTAATTTTTTTTTATTTTTAAGTGGTTTATCTTTCTATTAGCGTTGCTATTTTTGTTGTGGTGTATACCATCTCTAGTCATGACCCGCGCAATTGTATAGAATATCTATATCTATCTTGGTGTTATGCAAAGCATCTTGCGGACATCACCTCATTCATCACCCAATTCACATTAGCAAAAAAAGGACATGTTAAATGAATTGAGAGATTTTTGGTTCATACACATAATGCTTAGCTTATAAGGTGTTGTATCTTTTTTTTTTTTTTTTTTTTGTTGATAAATTGGTATGCATTAATAGAAATTAAGAACACAAAAGTCTGGGGTATAACACCCCTAGCTAGCCTCTTGCATCACGTACTACTTAAACTATTATAGACATAAGAAGGAGGTTCAAATAAAATAGTAAACAGAACAGAAGCAGTTGCTCCTTGCTTTGCCAGCTTGTCAACACATTGATTTGCTTCCCTATAAGGTGCAGTATTTTGGTAATGCACATAAGGTATTGTACATAGCATTTTCCTATTATTATTATATAAAATGTGACATGCTTCTTTGGTCTTCTATCTTTTTCATTCTCTTTGCTCATTAACTATGGCCCCACTTTTTTAATTAACATGACATTTTAACATTGATTCAAGATATTAATTATTTAACTCTTACTTAATTATTATTTATTTAAACTAATTTTAAATTAGAAACTCAAGAATTTTGAGAAAGGAAAAAAATAATAATTAAGATATGATAATATTGAATATAAAAACCTGGTTGACTCACAAATCTTTAAAAGCAAAAAAAGAAAGAAAGAAAGAAATAGTAATTAAGGTATTGTAATATTGAATCCCTAATTTAATTTATTTACATACACATAATGTTACTATATAATATTATTGAATAATCATAAAATATTGTATATTAAAAGCGCATCGCGTAAGACACCGTTTATTTTATGATTATTATGCAGTAATATTATATATTGTATTAACTTAATGTGTATGTAGATTTAATATTACTCCCCCTGTCCCATAATTTGTCCATTTTGAAAAATTAATTCATAAATTTTTTAATCTATATTACTAAACACAAAACCTAATACCATGTAAGAGACTAAGAGATGATACTTTTGGAATGGTGAAGTTTAATAAATGACAAGTCAATGCAATAATAGTTTTTTATTATTATTATTTTTTTTAACTGTGTTTTTGTCAACTTGACTTATTTTTATATGGAGGGAGTACAAAACTTTAATTATTATTGTTTTTTCAAAAACTTTTATTATCATTTTTTTTTTCTTTTTGAAGATTCTTAAGTCAAACTAGTTTAATTAAGGTATGATAATCTTTAGTATTCAATATTACTATAGTACCCTACCGTAATTAATATTTTTTTTATTTCCTAAGATTCTTGATTTTTTATTTAAATATTTAAATGTTTGTAGGTTTTTTATTTAAATTAATTTATCGAACCAATGTGAAAATATCATATCAATTTAGAAGTAGGACCACAGTTAATGAGAAAAGAAAATGAATGAGAGAAAAAAAGAGACCAAACAAATATGCCACATTAACGTATTAGTGTACTACTCTTTATATTGATGTGAGGTCTGTAGATTTATTTTGGGAGCAATTGGTCATTTTCTTATTCTTTTAGGGGTGCAGTTTATTTTCAAAATGGACAAACATTTTCCCATAATCACATTATAAAATTGTATTTCTTTTGAAGTTAGAAATGCAAACAGGGGTACCAATCTCACTTGGTATTATTGTGACCTTGAGGGCTTGATTTTCTAATCAAAATGTACTAATTAATCTGTTTCTGTCCAACCTTTTTTAATCTGGGTGCCAGATTTTCTGGTGATAGAATGTAATGATTTTGTCTTTTGTTTCCGTCAATCAAATTATGAATTCAGGATTCATTTTTATTACCTGCTGTTTCAGAAATGGTATATTTTATTTTAAATGTTTGTGATTGAATTTATACGATAGCAAGTAGCTTGCGCATTATGTGGTGAGACAGTAGACGATGAGAATGAAAACTGCTCGCAAAGGCTTGTTTCATGTGAATACTGCCATGCCATTTTGCCTGCAGTAAATCTCTTCGAGCATCAGGTAGTAATTATCAACCTTTTTTAAAATAAAAAAATAAAATAAAATAATCGACAACACTCTCCTTTTACTTTGGCATCGCTTTTTAGATTATACGCCTTCTCTATTTCAGGAAGTTTGTGGGAATTGGCCAATTTTTTTTCATCTGTGTGGCAGTTTCTTTAGGGTGCGTGATAGAATTGCCCACGAGACCAGCTGCGATGGTATTTCAAAATCTTTGTCTCGCAAGTCCAACATATGTTTGAGGCACTTTTGCCTTTCTATTACTCCGTATCATAAATTTAGTTCAGAGCTTTCTTCTAAATTAAAATTTGCTTCTTTGGATTAATATATTATTGTTCATTTCAATCTCCTAATGGGGTCTATGTGAAGTGATGTTGGTGAAACTGAAGCCCAGAGAAGGCAACAGCTACAGGATTTGTCACAGAAGCCTTTGTTGTTCACAATTGCAGTAGCGGGTGCCGCTGTTGTCTTGAACGTGTTGGCTAGTTATATATTGCTTCAAGTGATAAAGTAATGTAAAATCCTATTTGATTGCTTCTGTATACTCGGAAATCAAGATGGTTGACTGTACAATTCGAAGACAATTATGCAAGATATGGATTTCCAGCTCCAATTGACATTCACCATTTCATTGCTTCAATTTTGTTTTTTTTTTTCTTCAGTTTCTTGATTGAAGCTGCAGATAATTTACCCTTTTAAATTTAGGATTGTCCGCAATTTTGTGCATTTCTTATGAGGACTTACCTGTTTCTGCTGCCGTCTCAGTCGCGAGGTAGGGTTTTCGAGAAGTCCTTGTTGGGAAACTGTCTGTTCAAGCACTTTGCTTAAATTCAAATTAATTAGGGGTGTCCTAATTCGTTGCATCATCATCTGTTAAATTTTCTTGATATTGGACATTGTCCGAACTCCAAATTAATTAATTTTTTTGATTTAGCATAAAAGAGTGTGGAAATAGTTCATCCTCTCCTAATTAGTTGTTATATAAATGATGTGGGACAAGTCACCACGACTTGTCGCCTTCGCTATTGGCCATTGTTGGATCATCAAGAGTCTTCACAAAGGCTAGGCAAATCTAGTTAGATTCGGCAAATCCAATTAGATTTTTAAAAAAAGTCGCACACCTAAAGGCAAAACTCAGAAAAAGTCGCATAGGCCAAATCTAGTTATGCCGATAACTAGATTTGCTTAATTTGTTTAATTTTCTTATTTTGTTGATTTTGCTTACTTTGTTTATCTTTTTCTTATTTTATTACTTTTCTAAGTTTAGTAGAATTCATTTTCTTGGTTTATTTAGAGTTCAAGTATTAGTTCTTTATAAATAGGTTTGTAGCCTACAGGCAAGAATTCAATTTTGATCAATAAAATTTTAGAGAGTTTATTTTATTTTCTTTGTTTTTATTTAATTTATAAGAAGACGGTGATCTTTTTTGGTTACTTCTACTGCACTAATAAATTGAATAATATTCTTTGAAGTACCTTACACTCTAGGCAACAATCAGTCCCATCGTCTCAAAGTATGGAACTTACTGCCATATAATCTAATAAACATACTTCTAGCTCATGAGGATGTCATTAGGTTGATTGATTTTTTTTTTTTTTTTTTTGGTGGGTAGGTGGTTTATCTTTCTGTTAGCATTGTTATTTTTGTTGTGGCATACACCATCACTAGTCGTGACTCGTACAGTTGTATAGAATATCTATATCTATCTTGGTGTTATGCGAAGCATCTTTCACACATGACCTCATGCAGCACCCAATTCACATCAGCAAAAAAAAAGATATGCTAAATGAATTGATAGATTTTGGTCCATGCACATAATTCCTCATAAGGTGTTGTATCCTTTTTTTTTTTTTTTTTGATAAATTGGCTTGCATTAATAGAAATTAAGAACACAAAATTCTGTGGTATAACACCCCTCTAGCATCACTACTTAAACTATTATAGACATAAGAAGGAGGTTCAAATAAAATAGTAAACGGAACAGAAGCAGTTGCTCCTTGCTTTGCTAGCTCGTCAGCACATTGATTAGCTTCCCTATAAAGTGCTGTATATATTTTGGTAATATACATAAGGTGTTGTACATAGCATTTTCCTATTATTATTATTATATAAAATGTGACATGCATGCTTCTTTGGTCTTCTCTCTTTTTCATTCTCTTTTCTCATTAACTATGGCTCCACTTTTTTAATTAACATGACATTCTAACATTGATTCAAGATATTAATTATTTAACTCTCACTTATTTATTATTTATTTAAACTAAAAATAAATTAGAAACTCAAGAATTTTGGTGAAGAAAAAAATAATAATTAAGATATGATAATATTGAATAAAAAAACCCGGTTGACACACAAATCTTTAAAAGCCAAAAAAGAAAGAAAGAAAGAAAGAAATAGTTATTAAGGTATTGTAATGTTGAATCCCTAATTTAATTTATTTACAAACACATAATGTTACAATATAATATTATTGAATAATCATAAAATATTGTATATTAAGATCGAGTACATCACATAATACAATGTTTGTTTTATGATTATTATGCAGTAATATTATATATTCTACTAACTTAATATGTATGTAGATTTAATATTACTCCCTCTGTCCCACAATTTGTCCATTTTGAAAAATTAAATCATAAATTTTTTGAACTATATTACTATTTGTTATTTCAATAATTACTTTAAACACAAAACCTAATACCATGTAAGAGTTGGTACTTTTGGAATGATGAAGTTTAATAAATGACAAGTCAATGCAATGATGGTTTTTATTTTTTATTTTTAAAAAACTATGTGTTTTGTTAAATCATAAATTTTTTGAACTATATTACTATTTGTTATTTCAATAATTACTTTAAACACAAAACCTAATACCATCACTACAAGAAAAAGGGTGATAGATGACGCTTTCAGAATTTAAAAAGATGACCGTTTTTTAAAAACTAGTCATCTTTTGATTTTTAAGATGAAAAGATGACTGGTATTTAAGATCAAACTTAAAACAGTCATCTTTGAAGAAACAAAGATGACTGGTTTTTAAAAACATTGTAACAAAAGATGACTCCTTTTAAAAAAGCAGTCATCAATTCACTCTCCAAAAAAATAAACCATAATAAATTTTTTTTTTTAAACACTTTCCTCCCGTGTCAATTTTCTCTAGCTCCCCGATCCCCTCAACACAACCTACTTTTTTTTCTTCTATCTCTTTCTCTCTCTCTCTCTCTCTCTCTCTCTCTCTCATCTCCATCCCTCAGTTTCTCACAAAGACCTCACGCATCAGCACCACTGCCCTCACCGTCACCGTCGCCCAGGCTACCCTCACCGTTGCCGTCGCCCAGGCTAGGCCACCCTCGCCGTTGACGTCGCCCTGGCCATGCCCTCACCGTTGCCGTTGCCCAAGGCTACTACAGGGAGAAAGCTTCTTCTAGTTAGATCAAAGACCAAATCCGGCAGATTGCTTGCTCTGAATAACCAACCCAGACCTTGTAGCTCGCAAATTAAAGTCCATCGGGCATTCCTATGGTTGATAAGCTCCGACTCCTTCTACTTTCCCCACATTTGATTTGGCGGATTTAGGAGAAATAGGTGCTGTAGCCTCCCCATCAAACGGCAGGTGTGTAAATTTCTCCTCGTACGTAAATGTGTGTAAATTAAATCATTAGGGTTTCAGAATTTGGGATTCAATTTTAGGGTTTCTTATCTATTTTTAAGATTTGGGTGTTTTTTCTGTGAATGTTGATTACCAAGGACAAAGGTGACTCCCTCAACACCAGGGGCGAAGGCAGAAATTCTGTTCAGGTGAGGCAAATTTACCAACAGCCGACAATCGATGATGATTGGCTTAGAAACGTTGTCTCTCCTTGGCTCCTTACTTCCGGCAACATTTCCAATACTATAAAAGGGACCTAAGGGAAAGTGAGCTACCATGTTAGGGTTGGGCCCTTGGGGATCTTTCAATGGAAGAGAGAGAAGTGTTTGAACTTTGAAACCTTCAAGGAGTTGTTACAATGCATACAATTGTATGTAAGAAAATTAAATATTTTTAAAAAATAATGAAGATTTGACAAATCTCCTTTTTTGACAAATCTTGCACGCCACAACAGATGGATCGAGATTTGACAAATCTCCTTCTATTAGTAATCATTTGGACTCAATCTCCAAATGACAGAGGATCTAAGAATATTCTAAAAGAACAAAAATTCATAAGCTTAGGACAAAGGTGAGATTTGAAAGATGAGGCATAGTGTATAATAAAAAATTCAGAAAAGTTGAGGGTGGGCGTCTGCCTCCCCTGGTGCTAACGTCGCTTCGCCCCTGCTCAACACCATAACCCCTAAACGTGCTGCCCTTTTTCTTTTTAAATTTTTTTTTTTTTATTTCAACAGAATATCGTATGCACTTGAAAGAAATGCCTGGTTTTCATTCAAACCCATCAACCAGAGATTTAAAATTTGTAAAGTGGTAGCAGGATCTGATGATAAAATTAGGTAAGGGAAATTAAGGTTACCTTATCTTGTTGAAGTATTAAAATTTGTAAATTAATGAGTAAAATCAGTTATATTCAAGAAAATTTTTTGTCATAAAGTTAGTTTGCATGATGATAGTTGTGTATTGCTTTGTGAGTCCATTGTTTATTTTTATTTTTAAAGAAACAAATGTTTAAATGAAGAGAACTAGAGAACAGGGGAGTATTTTTTGTCTACAGGAGGAAAAATGTTAAAAGTAAAAGATAGGTGGAGTATAGATACTATTCTAGAAGGGTGTCCTGAAATAAGTTCGAAGACTCAATATTCCCCCTTTAGCTAACTTATCCACTTCTATATGAGACCATCTTCAAATTCATGAAAAGTTAACACGAATTGCAGTGGGTGATTATACAATCTCCTTAATCAAGTAGCTTTATCTATTTTGGTCACCATTATGTCCTCTACTTCAATTATATGGCATTTGTTTATTAGTCCTTTATGATAAGTTTCTCGATGGTTGCATCATCCCAACAATTGGACCTGAGTACAAGATCAAGTCCCATTGTTGGGTCCCGATATCCGTCTCCAAAGCCACTTGTGGCTGAAATAGACTGCTGATAGAGGTTTAATTCTCAAATCTAAGATTTTTCCCTCTCACTTGATGTGTTCTTAGAAATAAAATCTACAAAATTTTAACTTGCACTTCTCATTTGGACTCCATTTGGCTGCGGGATAATAGAGATTAAATTGCAGGCTGATATGGATCGTTTTGTGGATGATGGATCTTTGGATGATAATGTTGAGTCATTCTTATCTCCTGACAGTGCAGATCCTAGAGATATTGTTGGTCAGGGTGGGGATGTTAGAAAAGGTATGATACTATATATAATCAACCATCAGTTCTCTCATCATGAGATTTACTTGAATTTGGTTTATAAATGTCTACTCTTAAGCCTTAAACCCATTCTTCTTGAAGTTTGCTTATGTCACAATGACTAGAGCTGGAATTTGAATGTGAACTGTTTTTATGTTGTTACAGTTGTTTTTTACGAGTAGAAATTTATAATTAATTTTGATTATAACAGGCTCTGCAAGGACATCACTTATAATAACAATTGGGCCGTCTGCCCGACATCATGCAGAAACCAGCAGCACAATAATGTTTGGACAACAGGTGAGTTAGATAAAGAAATTTATTATCCTAATATTCAGGAATACTTCTTGTAAACTTTGTGGATGTCTCGGGATAATTTAGACCCCTCCCTCTAACTCATTGATCTTCCAATGGGATTTTAGTTTTTCTGTTTACCCTCTAATTCATTTATTTTCCTATGGGATTTAGTTTTTCAGTTTATGTGGAATGTACGAGTTATGTTAGTGGATGTTTCAATTTTACAACGAGTGCTGTCTACCTGCCTGTCAATTTTTTCTTTTCACATCCATCCTTGGAATGAATTACATTGGTAATGGAAAATAGTTAGCATGACACATCCATTGTTTTTTTTTTCTTCTCAAGAAAATCTGATATTTATGTAAATTGCTTCTGAGTTGTTGGCATCAGAATATAATTTTTTCTAAATTGAGTGAACTAGGTCTTCTGACTTGACCTCAAATAAATTTATTCGGTAAATATATCTATAAATAATATAATCACTTAATTGATTGGAGAAGTGTACAATGCATTCCCACGTCTTAATTTCTGCTATTGCTAGTTGACTTTGAAGAATACTCTTCAAAAGTTTTCTCCATTAATGACAGCACTCAGGGCTGCTAATTGTGTATTGAGATAGATTAGAGAATAAAACAACTTGAAATTGATTGCTAATTGATCCTAGAGTTAGGAGCCTAATCCACCTCTCTTTTGAGCCTACTACCACTCATGCGTAGTGCTATCAGTCCAAAGGATTAGCAAGCTAGGGTATAATAAAGCTAGAATGATAGTTACTTTTTAGTATTTTTGGTGCTCACCAAGAGTTTTGATTTTTAGGAATCTTCTTACTGTTTGTTGCTTTTGTTTTCCCTATTTGTCTTATGGATAAGTTTTCGATAGTGTTAACTATTGGTTTTGCATGTTAACCCTCATATTATGTTAGTTTGAGTTGGTGTGTCATTTCTACGCTTTGCATGGGTTATATAATTCTATTACCCCCACCTTAAGTGTATATAGTCAACATCTAGTCCATCTAAATACTATTGCATAACTTTTGTTGACAAATATTATGGTTAATTAAGGCAATTGTAATACTTTGTTTCTTTTGTAGGCCATGGAAATAGTAAACATGGTAAAGCTTAAAGAAGAATTTGATTATGAGAGTCTATGTCGGAAGCTTGAGAGTCAAGTAGACAATCTTACTGCAGAGATTGAAAGGCAACAAAGATTGAGAGACAATGACAAAGATGAAGTGGAGAAAAAGCTTATAGAGTATCAAAATTCCTCTGCTGAAGCAGAAAAGAAACTAGTTACAAGGTCCGAGGTAGTTGTCTCTCCAGCTGGTATATGATCTGCAATTTCAATTAATGAAATACTGTTGTATAGTGCCATAGGATTATGCTTATTTGCATACGTTTCAGCCATCCAGCCTTTTTTTTTTTTTTTTTTTTGATAAAGTAAGATTGTATTAGAAAGAGGGCAAAACCCTCTTTCTAATAATAGAGGTTAATGGCTTCAGCCATCCAGCTTATTAATAGAGTTTAATAGCTATTAGTGCTCCTGCTGTCTTTTTATTTTATTTTATTTTTGGTTATTTGTTGGTATTTAGATGTTCTGTTCATCAGTATCATTTTTCTTTTTGTACTCACAACTCACATCAATGCATATGTCACTTTTCTTTATGTTATTTATTTTACTTTAGGCACGTGCTTAGCCTTGTTTCTGATATGTTTTAGGTATGACACACATGGTTTATCTGGGGGGCTGTGCATTCTAGGTTTGAACATTCTCTTGGGGTGTATTGGCTTGCTGGTGAAGCTGTTCACAAACTTAAGACTCATCAAGTATGGAAGTTTACTCATCAAGTATAAAAGTTTTATTCATACTTGTGAACACCTTATATTTCTCTTTTCAGGTACGGTGGATTAAAGTTTTAACCTCTATCAAGTGGCGTAAGGATTTCAATGGATTCAATACAATGCAGACCTAACAAAAATCGAGTTAATCTAATTGTATGTGTAGTTATTTGATTTTTCAATCCAATTACATTTGGCAAGTTTTGAGTTAATTGTATATATAGTTAATTGATTGTATAAAGATTAATTTTGATTTACAATGTTTGAATTCTAATTGCATGATGAGTTAATTGTTTATGTAGGTCCTGTTGGGTGTTGGGTGTGGCTTTGTTTTTATGATGTGGTCTTGTGGGTGTGTATTTTTGCCAGGGTGTTTTTTTTTCAGGTTTTGGCAGCATTGCTATATGTTTCTCTTTGGTGTTTTGTTTCTTTCTTTCTTTAATAAAATTTGTTTTGCCCATAAAAAAAAAAAAAAAAAAAATTAAATGGCTTACATTTCAGGTCTAACAAAATCTCTTGAAGTTAAATAGCATATATGGCACAAGATCTCCCTAATTGGAGCCATTGATCAGCATCTATTAGAGGAACTTGAGCATCTTTGTGAGTATACCATTGCACATGTGATACACTTTCTATCTTATTAGGTTAAGTCATTGGAAAATGTTTCAAGCTTGTAAAGTTTTCAAGAGCCTCCCATGCTATATATTGAAGCACACATGCATTCTTTTCCTCTTGAAACATTACGATAAATTAAGTGCTAAGCCCTAGTATTTGAAGGTTTGTCTTTTGATTTGTCATTCCTCTTTATTCCTAGGATTTCTTAGTACACATAAAACATTAGTGGGTATTTGTATACACAAATGGGGGAAAATTTGGGTTGGCCTAGGGGCTGTTGTCTTAGGTAGCGTGTGTTGGGGTGAGTATTGCAGTGTATTTGAGTGGAGTTATATCCTTTTTGTTTCCTGGTTCTTAATGTATAATATGATCTTACCTTTTGCTGATCAAAAAATAAAAAAGAACAGAAAGAAAGAAAAAGAGATAGTTTTATATGTACTCCTCGATTATTATGCACACCTAAACACACACAACTTGCTTAGGCTGGTATAAATGAAATGGGAATTTATACTATTGTTTATGCATTGAAATGGGTAAAGATTGTGGTGATAAGAGGTGGATAAGGTGTCAATCCATCCGTAGATCTGTGGTGGTTGCAGCTGAAGGGTATTTTATTTCGGGGAAAATATAAGGTGGACTTTAGGCTGGATAATTATTTCACTTAGACTTATAGTTTTACAAATCCTATTTCAAGGACTCATGACCAAAGTCCCCTTTTTTAAAATTCTCAATGACATGCACATTATCTGTATTGCGTGCTTACTAAATCTAAAAGATTTATAAATAGTTAGGAACTTAGGGTAAACTTTGTATCTATCTATTTTAATATTTCATGTTTTAGACATTTGGGAATTTGTTTGAAAGCTTTCATTTGAACCTCTCCTGTTACTTCACTACAAGAAAAATGATTGAAGAATTCTAATTCAATCATCCTTGACAAGAATGATAATTGTACAAAATGTAGAAAACATTCATTATATTCTAACTTATGTTAAAATTTTCTAAAATGATAAGACAATGAATGTGTGTTTTTTTATCATCTAAAGTAGAGTATTTTGTGTTGATAGATCTATCTTTTTGCTAGTAGCTCATTGTTACACAGAATTGAAGAAGGATTTTGCTTTTTGCAGGTAATAGAGCATTTCTATGCTTTTATTTTGCATGCTAAAGGGAGAAATTTGATGTTGACATTGATTGGGCCTTAATTAGTTCAAAAGCTGGTATGATATGTGGAGATTTTGTTTTTTCCCATTTCTACATTTTTAGCTCTTTCTTTTTGTGATTAGCACACTGTTACATAGAACTATGTTAAATAGATTTTGCCTTTTGCAGGTGTGTGGGTGAGATAGAGAAAGAGAGAGAGAGGAAGGGATATTTTGCTTTGATAGAGTCAAAGAAATGGGAGCAAACTAACATTGAAGCTTTTGTGGATGCTCACTCTTCTAATTCGTCCCTTTTTTTTTCTTTTTTTTTTTTTTTTTGTTTCTCACCTGATGGCTAGCTTCTTCTTTTTGTGTAGTTGAATCATGCACCATGGCTCACTCTTCTAATTCGTCCCTTTTTTTGTTTTTTCGTTTCTCACCTGATGGATTCTTTTTGTGTAGTTGAATCATGCACCATGGCAAAAAGGGAAATTTTTTTGAAGATGTTGCCTTTTTAGATTTGTTTTTCATTTTAACATCTAAAATATTGTAGCACTAGTTAGGTCAAGGGAATGGTGACTTTTGAAACCATGTTATTGTAATCCAATAAAATGAAAATGATGGTTTTTTAATTAATGAGTGATTTAATTTGCTTTGTTATTTTATTTGTCTCTTTTTTCTATTTGTCTTAATTTCTTTCATTTCATATTGAGAATTTAATTATTAAGTAATTTGTATAAACAGGTTGATGTATCAAATTTAATAACAGGTTTGTAGGGTAGTAAATAGTATATGACATATTTTTTGTATATGAATACCACCAAAAAAAAAAAAAAAAAAAATGGAGCCATATATAAGATGACTGTTTTTTATAGTCATCTTTTAATACATAAGATGACTGGCTTTAAGAACATAAGATGATTGTGAAAAATAGTCGTCTTATATAGTCACACAGTCATCTTATATAGTAATATATGACTGTTTTTAAGAACATAAGATGACTGTGAAAAACAGTCATCTTATATATTAATATATGACTGTTTTTAAGATAAAACCAGTCATGTTTTGTTGAATATATGACCGTTTTTAACGGTCATCTATAGCACAAAAGATGACCATGTTAATGAATAAAGAATTTTCTTTCTTTGAGTCAAACATGACTGTTTTTAAAAAACGGTCATCTATTACTCTCAAAGATGACCGTAAAAAACGGTTATCTTATTTGATGATAAAAGATGACGCCTGAAGAGATGACTGTTTTTTAAAACAACAAAGATGACTGTTTTGCTAAAAGATGACTGTTAAATACAGTCATCTATCAACGTTTTTGTAGTAGTGCATGTAAGAATTGGTTGTTAGAGATATTGGCTATTTATTAATGTGGGTCCCATGTGTAATTTGAGGTGGGTCCATATTGGAATTAATTAATATCTATATAGAGATTTAATTCGAATATTTAATTGGCCAAAATCATTAATAATGGTTGAATGAGAAATTGTTCTCTAAAATAACCATTGAATAGTTGGTTGAAGAATGGTAATAAGGCTTGTCCCACATTGGATAACTATGAAATTCTGAGTGAATTCATATACACATACTTTGGACCTATGGTTTGGGCCCAAAGGGCACCCAAGTTTTGTAAGAGAGGAGGACCTAGCCAACATTGGGTTTGGACCCAAAAACACATGCGCGCGCCTGCCTGCACCAGGTCAGGTGGGGTGGGGTCAAGAAGACTGACCCATGTGTGTTATTTTTTAAGCAAAATTTATTTTTGCTAATTAATTTAATTACCGTTAAGTCATGTCTGTCTGTTAACCCAGAACAGTCATAAACAAAAGACACTTGATCAATGTGCCTTTTGGATTGTTCTGGAGAGTCACTTCTGGGTTGTTTATTTAAACTGCATTTTCGTAGTCAATTACAGGTTAATCAAGAGTTTAATTGTTTAAGAGAGAGAGTAAGGACACAGTGGGGTTCACCAGAACGCAGAGATTGCAGTGCTTCTTCTGTGCGTGTAGATCATTGTATCCTGGGAGGCAGACGTCTAAGAGACTCAAAGCACCAAGTGAGGGGTAAAATCTGTCTTAAGGATATAGTGTCAAACGCTAGCCTTGATCAATCTGGTTTTGTTTTCATTAATCTTCTGTATTTAGTAAGTTTGTGAATTTCCATAATTTATTTATGTTTTTTACTATCTTCTGTATTCTGTATGTTTGTGTTATCCAGAATTTTATTCGTGTATTATATGCATACTGTTTTGACAGAATTATACACAAGTAATACATCATATTTTCCAACAATCTTAAGACAAATTTACGTTTCTGTTTATTTTGTATATTCTGTTAATTATAGTTTGTATATATCAGTTTATATATTGTTTTATAATTCTGTGTTATATAGAATATATTCCGTGTTATATATTCTGTATTATAAATTTATGTGTTATATATTATATTCATTCTGGGTTGCGTTTCTGTTTAACAAAAATGGCAAGTGAGGGTACCAATGTTGTGCCGCATGTTGTGGCAGTGGCCCCTACTCCTGCACATGGAGAGAAACCATAGAAATTCAATGGTTTTGATTTTAAGAGATGGTAACAGAAAATGCTGTTTTATCTTACTACATTGAATTTGGCTAAGTTTTTGTATGAAATTGCTCCTACTCTCAAATTTGGTGAGACCGATAGGATTACTATCGCGGCAGTGGAGGCATGGAAACACTCTGATTTCTTGTGAAAGAATTATATCCTCAATGCATTGGACAACATATTATACAATGTGTATAGTCCAATAAAGATTGCAAAGGAATTATGGGACTCCTTAGACAAAAAGTACAAAACGGAGGATGCCGGAATGAAGAAATTTGTTGTGAGCAGATTCCTAGACTATAAAATGATAGACTCCAAGACTGTTACAAGTTAAGTGCAAGAGCTTCAATTAATTTTACATGAAATACATGCCGAAGGTATGTCGGTTAGTGAATCCTTTCAAGTGGCTGCAATTATTGAAAAATTACCATTGTCTTGGAAGGATTTTAAAAATTATTTGAAGCACAAGCGCAAAGAGATGAGTCTTGATGACTTAATCGTAAGGTTAAGGATTGAAGAAGACAACCGAAATTTAGAAAAGAAGAATGGTAAAAATCCTATGGAGTTTAAGGCATAGTGGAAGTGCAGAAAAATAACAATAAAAAGAGGAAGCACTTAAGCCAAGGATCATCGCAAAATTCCAAGGGTGGTGACTCAAAGAGGTTCAAAGGCAATTGCTATGTGTGTGACAAACCAGGACATCGTGCAAAGGATTGTCGCAAGCGAAAGAACCAAGGAACCAACAAGAAAGCTCAAGTAAATGTGACCAAAATGGACAATATTTCGGATTCGATCAATGACATACAACTTTCTACGATTGTTTCTGAAGTGAATTTGGTGGGCAGCAATCCCAAAGAATGGTGGGTGGATACTGGTGCAACTCGCCATGTTTGTTTGGACAAGAAGATGTTCTCTACTTATTAATCGATGGATAATAAAGAACAACTTTTTCATGGGCAACTCCTTAATTTCCAAAATTGAAGGACATGGAAAGGTGATTTTGAAGATGACTTCGAGGAAAGAGCTTACTCTTAATAATGTGCTGCATGTGCCCAATATTCGCAAGAATTTTGTTTCGGGGTCATTGTTGAGTAAAAATGGTTTCAAATTAGTCTTTGAGTCGGATAAGTTTGTACTTAGTAAGAGTGGGATGTATGTGGGGGAAGGGTACATGAGCAATGAGCTCTTTAAGATGAATGTAATGACTATTATTTCTAAGATAAAAAAAAACACAGATTTTGTTTATATTGTTGAGTTATTTAATGTATGGCATGGTAGGCTAGGACATGTACATTATGGTTCTTTGTGTAGATTAATGAACTTGGAATATTTGCCTAAGTTTAATATTGATCTTAATAATAAATGTAAAGTAGTGTGGAGTCAAAATTAACTAGGACATCCTTTCATTCTATTGAAAGAAGTACTAAACCTCTAGAATTGATTCACACGGATCTTTGTGATTTGAAATTTGTTCAAACTAGAGAAGGCAAAAAGTATTTTATTACTTTTATTGATGATTGCACAAGATATTGTTATGTGTACTTGCTAAGGAGCAAGGATGAAGCCTTGGAAATGTTTATACATTACAAAAATGAGGTTGAGAATCAACTTAGCAAAAATTTTAAGGTTCTAAGAAATGATAGAGGTGGTGAATATGAATCCGATCCATTTGGTGAATTTTGTTCTAACCATGGCATTATACACCAAACCACTGCACCTTATTCACCACAACAAAATGGAATTGTTGAACGCAAAAACAGAACCTTAAAAGAAATGATGAATGCTATGTTGATAAGTTCGGGTTTACCTCAGAACTTATGGGGGAAGCAGTGCTTTCTGCGAATTATATACTTAATAAAATACCTCGCAAAATTATAAACATAACACCCTATGAATTATGGAAAGGTTAAGAACCTTCATATAAATTCATGAAAGTGTGGGGGTGTTTGGCCAAGGTAGCGGTTCCTATTCCTAAACGAGTTAAGATAGGACCAAAAACAATTGATTGTGTATTTATTGGTTATGCTAATAATAGTAGTGCATATCGATTCCTTGTTTATAAATCTGAAATTTCTGATATACATGTGAATACCATAATTGAATCTAGGAATGCATCATTTTTTGAAAATATATTTCCATGCAATCCTACACATGAGACAAGTTCTCTCAAAAGAACTTATGAGACTACGACTAGTCACGATTAAGACCAAAAGTCTATAGACAAAGATCGTGAAGATGAGCCTAGACGTAGTAAAAGGGCTAGGACTTCAAAATCCTATGGCCCGGATTTTCTAACTTATTTGTTAGAAAATGAACCTCAAAGCTCCCAGGAAGCTATGTCCGCTCCAGAAGCACCCCTTTGGAAAGAAGCTGTAAACAGCGAAATTGAATCCATTATGCAAAATCATACATGGAAATTGGTGGACCTTTCACCAGGAAATAAACCTCTTGGATATAAATGGATATTCAAAAGAAAGATGAAAGCAGATGGATCAATTGATAAATACAAGGCGAGACTTGTAGCCAAAGGATTTAGACAAAAAGAATGAGTAGACTATTTTGATACATATTCACCAGTTTCAAGAATAACGTCTATTAGGATGTTATTAGCTATTGCAGCTGTGCATAAGCTTGAGATACATCAAATGGATATTAAAACGCCATTCTTAAATGGTGAATTAAATGAGGAAATTTATATGGAACAACCAGAAGGGTTCATTGTTCCAGAACAAGAAAAGAAAGTTTGTAAGCTTGTTAAATCATTATATGGTTTAAAGCAAGCACCTAAGTAATGGCACAAAAAATTTGACAAAGTAATAATGTCAATGAATGTGACAAGTGTGTGTATGTCAAAGAGACTACAAATGGCTATGTCATTATTTGTCTATACATGGATGATATGCTAATTATAGGAAGCAATAATAATATCATTAAAGCTACTAAGAAGATGTTGATTAGCAAGTTCAACATGAAAGATATGGGTATTGCAGATGTCATATTAGGAATTAAGATTTCTAGAACGTCCAATGGATTAGTCTTATCTCAATCACATTATATTGAGAAAATTCTCAAGAAATTTAATCAATTTGATTGTAATCCAGCGAGAACACCCATGGACATAAATCTTCATTTAACTAAAAATGGAGGTCAACGCATATCTCAATTGGAGTATTCTCAAATTATTAGGAGCCTAATGTACGTTATGAACTGTACACGACTTGACATAGCATACTCAGTTAGTAAATTGAGTTAGATACACTTGTAACCCAGGGCCAAACCACTAGAAGGCATTAGTGAGAGTACTTAGATATTTGAAATATACTCTAAACTATGGATTACATTACAATGGATATCAGCTGTACTAGAAGGATATAGTGATGCAAACTGGATATCTGATACAAAAGATTCTAAATCAACAAGTGGATATGTCTTCACACTTGGAGGTGGAGCGGTGTCTTAGAAATCTTCCAAACAAACGTGCATTGCAAGATCCACAATGGAATTGGGATTTATAGCTTTAGATAAAGCTGGCAAAGAAGCTGAGTGGCTTCGTTATTTCCTAGAAGATATTCCAATGTGGTCAAAACTTGTGCCAGCAATTTGTATACATTGTGATAGCCAATCGGCTATTAGAAGGGGACAGAATAATATGTATAACGGTAAGTCTTGACACATTCATCGAAGACACAATACCATTAGACAATTGCTCTCAAGTGGAGTTATATCTATTGACTATATAAAGTCAAATGATAATATTGCGGATCCGCTAACGAAAGGTTTGACTAAAGAGCAAGTATATAGTTCATCAAGGAGAATGGGTTTGAAGCCTACTATATTTTAAAAGTTATCATAATGGCAACCCAACCTAGCTGACTGGAGATCCCAAGAACTAGGTTCAAAGGGATAACAGAATTGTGTGTGACTTAGTGGAATCACTTAGGAGATAACTCTTTTACCTATTCCTATGATGAAAAAGGGGCCGCTTCTATGAGAATTATAAGGCTATATTCTCTAAAGCACTCATAGAAATCAGGAATTGTTCAGGGCTAAAATAAACACAATCATGAGAACTAAACTGTGTTCGGGAAGGAATTGTGTGAATTCTATTGTCTTGGTTTGCACAAACAGCTGAATAGTTTAAGACATCACGTTCACTAATCAGCCAGCAAATCCGATAGTCTTTCACAAGGGAAGGTTCAAAGCCACAAGCCACTTATCCTATGCAGGGACTTTCCATACTTACATTTTTTCGTGTCAGCATTTTCATTTGCATAGATATCCAGTCAATTCCCATTCATGTGGGGGATTGTTAGAGATATTGGCCATTTATTAATGTGGATCCCATGTGTAATTTGAGGTGGGTCCATATTGGAATTAATTAATATCTATATAGAGATTTAATTCGAATATTTAATTGGCCAAAATCATTGATAATGGTTGAATGAGAAATTGTTCTCTAAAGTCACCCTTGAATAGTTGGTTGAAGAATGGTAATAAGGCTTGTCCCACATTGGATAACTATGAAATTCTGAGTGAATTCATATACACATACTTTGGACCTATGGTTTGGGCCCAAAAGGCACCCAAGTTTTGTGAGGGGGGGGGGGGATCTAGCCAACATTGGGTTTGGACCCAAAAACACACGCGCGCGCTCGCCCATATCGAGCCGGGCCAGGTCGGGTGGGGTGGGGTCAAGAAGACTGACCCATGTGTGTTATTTTTTAAGTAAGATTTATTTTTGCTAATTAATTTAATTACTGTTAAGTCATGTCTGTCTGTTAACCCAGAACAGTCATAAACAAAAGACACACTTGATCAATGTACCTTTTGGACTGTTCTAGAGAGTCACTTCTGGGTTGTTTATTTAAACTACATTTTTGCAGTCAATTAGAGGTTAATCAAGAGTTTAATTGTTTAAGAGAGAGAGTAAGGACACAGTGGGGTTCGCCAGAATGCAGAGATTGCAGTGCTTCTTCTGTGCGTGTAGATCATTGTATCCTGGGAGGCAGACGTCTAAGAGACTCAAAGCACCAAGTGAGGGGCAAAATCTGTCTTAAAGACATAGCGTCAAACGCTAGCCTTGATCAATTCGGTTCTGTTTTCATTAATCTTCTGTATTTAGTAAGTTTGTGAATTTCTATAATTTATTTATGTTTTTTACTATCTTCTGTATTCTGTATGTTTGTGTTATCCAGAATTTTATTTGTGTATTATATGCATACTGTTTTGACAGAATTATACACAAGTAATACATCATATTTTCCAACATTGGTACTTTTGGAATGATGAAGTTTAATAAATGGCAAGTCAATGCAATGATGGTTTTTATTTTTTATTTTTAAAAAACTATGTGTTTTGTTAAACTTGACTTATTTTTATGGGGCGGAGGGATCGAGTACAAAACTTTAATTATTATTATTTTTTTCGAAAACTTTTATTATCATTTTTTTTTCTTTTTGAAGATTCTTATAAAAAAAGTCAAACTGGTTTAATTAAGCTATGATAATCTTTAGTATTCAATATTACTATAGTACCATACCGTAATTAATATTTTTTATTTCCTAAGATTCTTGATTTTTTATTTAAATATTTAAATATTTGTAGGTTTTTTCTTTAAATTAATTTATTGAACCAATGTGAAAATATCATGTCAATTTAAAAGTAGGGCTATAGTTAATGAAAAAAGGAAATGAATGAGAGAAAAGAAAAGACCAAGCAAATATGCCGCATTAACATATTAGTGTACTACTCTTTATATAATAGTATAGATATAGATCGATTTAGATGATCAACTTCCTTAAAGGAACACTCGTGTTACAATGTTGAAACATTTACATAAAAAGTGTTGCTAAACATGACCAGTCCTTCCAACGAAATCGTTGGGCGACTGATGTGAATTGTTTTTTTAAACAGTTTTCGTCAAAACTAATGGAATTCAAAACAATGATTTGACGAAATTACCCATTCGTCTTCCACTTCCAAAGCATCAATCTCCTTTCTCTCATCTTGCTGTAACTCTACCCTTTCTCTTTCTATACCCAGCTCCTAACAAACTCACAATCCCTCTCCCTCTGCATCTTTCTCTACAAAGTAGGAGACACAGCCACATAGTTTTGTGAGAAAAACTAGTTCGATCCAACCAAAAAATAAAAATAAAAAGAGCAAGAAGAATAAGAAGAAGACGACAGAGAAACTTACTTTTTGGGATTTTAACTAGAAAAATCTAGTTTTCTTTTAATGAAAATCTAGTCAAGTTTTCAAAAAACCTAGCTAAGTTTACAAAAAAAAATATAGCTAAGTTTACAAAAATTTAGCTAAGTTTACAAAAAATCTAGCTAAGTTTACAAAATCTAGTTACCTTAACAAGCTTTATCATCGTAGCCCCAATCCGTAGCCATGGAGTCTCTGATCACCCAAAAAAAGGGATTAAAAAAAGAAAAAAGAAGAAGAACAGCATGGCTTGGAGATTGCTGGTAGAAGAAGAGAGGACCACACCTCCATCAAAATAAAGATGCCTCCAGCCAGATCTAGCACTAACCCATCTTTGTTTGGTTGATGCATGTGGCCTTTGACCAATCTTAGCACCAAAAAGTTTCAGCTACGTTTTGTGAAGCCTCAAGTCTCACTGTTGCAAGAACTTCAACTTTTAGTGATGGTGGTTATAGACCTCGGTAGTACTGGAATGGAGAAGCGATGAGAGAGAGAAAGGGAGATGAGATACTGAGATGTTATGGAAGAGAGAGTACAAAGAGAACTTTGAAAGACGGGAGAGAAAAATGATGGAAGAAAACGTTTCCCAAATAGATAAAAGGTCAGAATGTCAGATACAAAGAGAAGTGTATTTGATACACTTCCCCCCTTTCAAAGGCCCGTGTCAACTTTTTTTTTTTTTTTTTTTTGACTAGTGTGTCAGCCTTTTTTGTAGGAATAAGGGCATTGGAGGAAATTGTTATTTCGGCTAATTGAGTCGGCCAATGAGACTAGTCATAAGAATCATTTCTCTTACAAAAAATCCCCTCATATTTAATGTTTAATATTTTCTTGAGTGAGGCTATTGCCACCACATAAAGTGCTCAAAGCCTCCCATTAGTTTACACTTTTTGAGATTTTATGAAAAATATAAATGGTTTTACGAAAACTAATAGCATTGTTCATTAGAAAACATCATTCTGAACAACATTGTAGAAGAAATTTTTTCCAAAATCTATCATTTAAGCAGACTTTTTGACCATTTACAATCTCTATTTCATTTTCCATGAAAAATTACCAAGAAGTCTACTTAAATGACAGATTTTTGAAAAACTTTCTTCTATAAAGTTGTCCAGAATGATGTTTTCTAGTAGACTATCACTGCAAAAAACCTAGGCTTTGCCGGCTGTTAAGATAGCCAGCAAAGGCTTGATATTTGGCCAGTAAATGATTTGCCGGCAATCACAATATCAGTCGGCAAAACCTTTCCTGGCTTGTACAATTATGGCCGAGAATAGTGGTTAATGCTGGCAAGGAAAACAGCTGGCAATGAATGATACCAATAGCCGGCAAAGCCCAGCAGCTGTCAAGGCAATTAGAGAACAGGTCAGTTTGGTTACACATTTGATGCTTTATTGGGCAGCTTAAACTACTTCTATTGGGCAGCCCATTTAACCAGCCCATTTAACCCGACCCAAACACACAAATGGGCTCTTAACACAACACAAACACACCATGCTATTGCTGTGTAAAAAAATACCATTCATCCTTTATTATTCCAAGCATCCAAAAAACCATTCATCCTTATCATTCCAAGCATCCAAAAATTATCAGTATTATAAAAGCCGAAATTACATTAAAATTAAAAAAAAAAAAAAAAAAAAAAACATTCATCCTTTATTATTCCAAGCATTCAAAGTGAGAACAAAAGAATAGAACACCCACAGCTGCCTGAATCCCACTCAACATGCTTGCTGCTGATTTTATGAGAAACGACCCCTCTGAAACTTGCAAAAAAGTAAATAAATAAATGTTTCATTAGATCCATTTGCAGAACTTTTCTTGTTTAATTCACAACAGTTTATTGCTTTGTACTGTTACAAACTAAAAGCAAAGAAGTGAGTAATATTCTATCATATATGAGGCATAGAGATACTAAACCTTAACAGCCAATGTTAGAACATGCATTGTAAGAAGCTCTATATATGAATCTCTAAAAGACTAATAACTAAATTGAAAAAATAGTACCAGAACAGGACATATAGACCAATAGATCTTAATAAAGTAGGCCAACCATAGCCACTTAGGCCTTTCTTTTCATGCATTGGATAAAACAGAGAAGTACAAGAATAGGCACCCCCCCCCCCCCCAAAAAAAAAAAAACACAAAACAAATTGGAAAAGGAAAAGCTAAAAACCATGAAAGCCTATTTAACATTGTGTACATATTTATGATCTCATTACAGAGAAATAAAAATGCATCATCTACTTGTAAAGTTGGGCAAAAAAGGAGCATGCACTAGCAGAATATAGTATTTTGTATATAACATGTTTGGTTATCAGAACCTATGAAATGACACAAGAGAGTCCCTCAAGTTTATTACTTGACTAAGTATTCCATGCACAAGTTCCTCTATAAATTGTCTATTAATGACTGTTGGATTAGGGGAAACTGCAGCAACTTGAGATTGGAAATACTAGCCACAAAAATATAAGAGAGTAATTGATATTGAAGCTATATTCAAAAGAACTTTTAATAATTTGGTTTTTAGGGAGAATGAAATATTTACCTCCTAAAGTCCCAGCTGCCCTCTTCCGAATAATGCACCAACTGACTAAACCCAGTAGAAGAACTCCTGATACTACCACCACAGAGTGAAGAGACAACAAAAACAAGGCACAAATATTAAATTCAATAAATAAGATTTTGAAATTCAGTAAATAAAATTCATGACCCTCTGTTTGGTTGTTTTGTTTTATGATATTCTCACTGTTCATTTTAACATTCTGGCTTAGGCACAGTCGAGGTTTTATTCATTCAGATATCTAGACATGATAAAAATCATATATATATTCCTGCAAGACAACCATATAATAATAATTTGGTCAATTGCTCCCCTTTGATCCCCCTTTCCACCGCCCCTGCCTCCAGGTAAGGGCTGGATTGGGTTGTGATTCAATATGTTGCTTGGTCTTTGATTTTTTCTAGACTTGGGCCATTGCATTCTCCAAAAATCAAATGGTTTTCTTTCAATCCTCATGAACTTCTTGAATCAATTGGACTCTACCATTCTCGTTTTTCAGGACTTTCTAATTAGAGGACGATATACAAGGAATTAAAGATAAGAAAGAAAGAGGTAAGCAAAACAGCAACTATTTATAATAATAGGAATTCAGGGTCCCATTAACCACCCTAAGCATTTAGTCCAAATATAAATGCTTTGGCACACTTGGGCAACGAACTCTATATGGCTTAGTCACAATCCCCAATGTGTGTGTGTGCACGTGTGGTTCCAAAAAACGGTAACTAGTTGCCACTGACTGGCTAAATTTGGTTCCAATTACTTCCAAAATTCAGTAACTAGTCACGGCTGTCTGGCACACTGCCTAAATTTGGATTCAAACAAGCACACCAAATCAGAGTGGGGTAAAATTACCCCACGAAAATATGCAAACATTTCAACCTAAAAAAAAAAAAGGTTTAAGAACCATGAAATAAAACCATTTTAAATTTTTTGTTAAGAACCATGACATATCTCAGTATCTCCATACAAGAACCACTGCAGTAACAATCTCCATACATAAAACCAAGGATTTGGGAATTTGAAGAGCTGACCTTTCCAATCAAAACAGATTTTGCCTTCTTGAAGCTTGCACTGAGTTTATCATACTCTGGAGCAAGCCTTTTACAGTGTCCACACCTGCTAGGAGAAACAAAATCAATATTTCAGGTCCTATAATGTGATAATTAGATGTATAACCAATAATGACGTAAAAAATGAGTAGTAACACTAGAAATTTCATTTTTTTTTCATTTTGTTTTCTTGCCCAACATTTTCTTGGGAACCAAGCAGAAGAAAGTACGGTGAAGTTCCTACAAGGAAACCTATGTGTGTAGCTAAATCAATCTACATACACAAAACCAACAAAAATACTCTCTGTTTGGTTGCTGAGAAACCTATGATTTTCAAACCATCGTTTAGTTGAATTTCAGAAACTGGAGAGCATAAAACATTAAAAGTCATTGCCCAATTTCAATAAGCTGTGAAGGTACATAAAAGGCTCTACCAGGTTGAACAACAGTACTGTAATATTTGTATTTGAACCATATTAGAAATGCTTGAATTCAGAAATCATGATTATCTTGTGGCATTTCATGAATTCATGAAAAATTGAACTATATTATCAATTATGGTGATGGCTCCGAAAATTGAACTATGTTATCAATCATGAATTCATGAGAATCACAGCCCTACCTTTTCTCATTAACCAAACGGCGCAAAAAATGAATGGTGAAGAAGAAAACCTGAAGTGTCCTGTTTGTTTTCGACTCTCACATATCCTTTGATCCCTTGCTTCTCTTTCCCAAGCCCTTCGCCTTCTTCCCACCCCTATAACAACATCAGCACAAAATCAACCACCGAAAATCAAACTCTAAGGGCCCGTTTGGTAAATCTCACCTTATAGTAGAAAATCAGACCACAAAATTAAGTCAAAATCGTTCATACATAGCAGAAAATCTCACCTTAAGCTTTACCAGATGAGCTTCATCATCGCTGTGAGAGATGTGAGATTTAGAGTCCGAAGCAAAACACCTCCGATTTCTAACGCTTTCGAGATGAGATCAAGGGTGAGAGAGAAGAGAGATGAGATCGAGGGTGAGAGAGAGAGATCAGATCTGAGAGGTGAGATCTAACCAATTTCTAATATGATCGAAGGTGAGAGTGAAGAGAGAACAGATCCGATCGGATCAGATCTGTGGGAGAAGGGCTGTTGGCGTGAATTGCTTTCACTTTCCCCTTTTTTTTTGTTTTTTTGTTTTTTTGGGTAAGTACATGAAATCACGTGTACCCCATGTGCCGGCTGTAAAATAAGCCGGGAAAACCCTTTTTGGCCGGCCAGACAAAACCAGCCGGTGAAACATAGCCGGCAATCGTGGATATTTTTGTAGTGTATGTGATTTTTCCATAAATTTTTTTATATTTTTCATAAAATCTTAAAAATATAAATTAAATGGGGGGTTTAGAGTATTTTATGTAATAGAAATAGCTTGGCCCTATTTTCTTTTGATGATAAAACAAGTTCATACTAATACTGGGAACTTGGAAGTTATAAAACTTGAAACTTCAAATATTGGAGCATGGCATTAAAATTAAGCATGAATTTTATTATTATTATTATTATTATTATTATTATTATGATTTTGGTGACCGCGGATGTTCTCACCCACGAGCGATACTAATTCACCCATGATCAATTTCAATTTTTAAATAATTATATTTGAAAGCATAATTAGGAACCGCGCTTTTCGTAAAATGGGAAGCGTGTTTAGTATATACGCTTGTGAGGTATTGTGGGCCTCAGCCCGTCTGCCGCCCGTATTTCGCACATTTGAAAGAACCCATGAAATGAAATAACGGTAGAAGAGGCTGGACCTCGACGTCTTGAAAGTAAAACAGATTCAAACAAAATCTGTAAAACCCTAATTTTTATTTTTCATTTTTTATGAAGAAAGTATCGTGTACAAAGTATAAACCCTAATTTTGCGATTCAATCATCAATGGAGAAACTGCCGATCCTACAATTCGAAGAGAAAATCATCGAAACAGGGGAGCGAAAGCCCCGTGGTGGCTGTAATCATATCGGAGAGACTGGGTCCGGAAAGAGCACCGCTCAACGCTCTCGGATGTTGCACAGAAAAGGGTCCACCAAATCAGGAATCTGTCGCAAGGTAGAGTTTTCTGGCAAGTCCTTTTCTTGGAAATTGTCTGTTCAAGCACTTTGCATTAATTCAACCAATCCTCATACAAAATATTTTATATTCTGTAAACTACCATACAATCTGAGCAACAAGAGCTCCAATGGTACTTGACGGAACTGGATGAGGATGTCACCAGTCACCGCCATATAATCTAATAAACATAGGCTATATCATAAGACTTCTAGCTCATGAGGATGTCATTAATTGTTTGATTAACTATGTCACCGTATAATATAATCAGAAAATTTCCTCGTGGGTCTCCAAGTACTGAACTGCCTGAAAAAGTCGCACAAATTCTATAGAGTAAACATAAGCTGACACCGGACTTGTCGGCAATTAATCTTTTAATGTATAGACTTGACTTTATGTTCGGAGAGAGATAATGCAGTTTTGACATGTGATGTGGCTAGATCATAGATGGATGCAATTCGCTAAACCCTTGAAATTCCTTTTGTTTGTTACTGTTATATAAGAAATTAAAGGATTCATTCTGTCACCCAACAATTTCGGCTTCATTTCAGGATCCAACTCTGTATCACATGGTTAAATAATTTGAACATCTGCTTACAGGCTGGTCATTAATTTTTTTCAAAAGTTGACTCAGAGTACGGTGCCGCCTATTTTACGAAAATGAGGGTAGTTGTGGTGATAAGGTTGTGATACATATTTTTTGTACCTTAGCCCAGAAGTAAGGTTCTAATAATTATTGAGGTTATGACTATAGTTGCATTTCTAATTTATTTCACCATTGACGCTGTTGAGGGCAAGCAGAGTCTTTCTTTATGTTTTTCAGGGAGATGCTTCCGTTTCCATGGTGCTTCTCCTAAAAATATATATAGAACACCAAATGTAGTAGGTGAAACTTGAGCAACGAGATATAATCTCATACAAGCATTGATATATATAACCGGTTCCGGTGCCAGTTGCATGCAGTACTCTGCTGCTTGTCCCAACTCTCTCTCTCTCTCTCTCTCTCATGCTCTTGAGTGTAATGGCCGCCTATTTCTACAAATCACCTACTTCGCCGTACACCTATTTTCTTTTCTTCTCCAACCTTTTGCTCTGTCTCCTCCCCCTTACTACCTCAATTTATTTCCAAATACCACGCTTTGACCTTGATAAAACCAGCATAGTATACGAAGGAGATGCAAGACCTTATGTCGGAACCATCGACTTTAACAGCTTCACTTATGTATGCCGTGTTGGTCGAGCTACCTATGCTAAGAGAGTGCCACTCTGGGACCCCAACACAGGGGAACTCTCTGATTTCAGTACCCATTTCACCTTCTCCATTGACACCCAAGGTCGTCCCAAATACGCCGCTGGGCTTGCCTTCTTCCTTGCTCCTGTTGGTTTTCAAATCCCACCCAATTCAGATGGTGGCTTTCTAGGCCTATTTAACACCACGACCAGTGATTCATCTAGTAACCAAATTGTTGTAGTTGAGTTTGACTCTTTTCCAAATCCTGAATGGGATCCTCCATACGAGCATGTGGGAATCAACAGCAACTCGATTGCCTCAGCGATAACCACCTCTTGGAATGCTAGCTTCCACAGTGGAGATACTGCTGATGCTTGGATTACTTACAATGCTACTAATAAGAATTTGAGTGTGTCCTGGACCTATCAAACGACCCCAAGTCCTCCACAAAACTCAAGTCTTTCCTATCAAATTGATCTGAGGATATTTCTCCCACAGTGGGTCACAATTGGGTTTTCAGCTTCTACAAGTATGTATATGGAGCGACATCAGCTTCTATCCTGGGAGTTCAGCTCAAGTTTGAATATAAAAGAGCCAAACAGCAAGAATGAGAAAAAGACCAGATTAGTAGTGGGTCTAACAGTTTCATTTGGCATTTTGATAGCTGGAGGGATTATGGCATCAGTGATTCTGTGGAGGCAGGGGCAAAAGAGGAGGGAAACAGCTGGGACGATCAACTTAACATCAATTAATGATGATCTTGAAAGAGGTGCAGGGCCAAGAAGGTTCTCTTATACGGATCTTGTTTTAGCAACCAGCAACTTCTCGAACGAGAGGAAGTTAGGAGAAGGGGGCTTTGGCGGCGTTTACAAGGGGTACCTAAATGATTTAGATTTGGCAGTTGCTGTGAAAAAAATTTCGAGAGGGTCTAAACAAGGGAAAAAAGAGTACATAACCGAAGTGAAGATTATTAGCCGGCTGAGACATCGGAATCTGGTACAACTCATTGGTTGGTGCCATGATAGAGGTGAGTTCCTACTTGTCTATGAGTTCATGCCAAATGGTAGCCTTGATTCTCACCTCTTTCGCAAGAAGATTTGTCTCACTTGGGCTGTGAGATACAAGATCGCTCTTGGGTTGGCCTCCGCATTGCTTTATCTTCATGAAGAATGGGAGCAATGTGTGGTGCACCGAGATATCAAATCCAGCAATATAATGCTGGATTCAAATTTTAATGTCAAACTTGGTGACTTTGGGCTAGCTCGACTCATGGACCACGAGCTTGGTCCCCAGACAACGGGATTAGCAGGAACTGTAGGCTACTTGGCACCAGAATACATAAGCACAGGTAAGGCTAGTAAAGAGTCAGACGTGTTTAGTTTCGGAGTGGTTGCATTAGAAATTGCTTGTGGGAGAAAGTCCGTTGAAAAATTGGGAGAGGAATCTCAAATGGGGTTGGTGGAATGGGTTTGGGATCTCTATGGAAGAGGAAATCTTCTTTTGGCTGTTGATGAGAGGCTGCATAGGGATTATGACGAGAAAGAGTTGGAGTGTTTGATGATTGTTGGCCTGTGGTGTGCTCATCCTGATCATAGTATAAGGCCATCAATTAAGCAAGCCCTTCAAGTTCTTAATTTTGAGGCTGCAATGCCAAATCTTCCAAATAAGATGCCGGTTCCCATGTATCAAGTACCTGCGACAGCTGTTAGTCATGGTGAACCTTCAATCACTTACACGAGCATTGGTGTAGGTCGCTAAACGGGGTTTGCTATCCCAGACACCTATTTCGTAGGATTGTGTATTGGGTTTTTGGTGTATCTTTCTGTTGGAGCTCTTATTTTTGTTGTGGTATATACTAGGGGTGTTCATGGTTTAGGTTAAAACCGAAAACCAAACCGAACCAAACCAAACCGGTCGGTTTGGTTTGGTTTGGTTTTTTTGTCATTAGGTTTGGTTTTGGTTCCAATTTTAGAAAACCGAATTGAATTGGTTTGGTTTTGGTTTTCATGTTTAAAAAACCAAACCAAACCGAAAAACCGAAAAAACCGAAAAATATTATATATATATATATATATATATATATATAAATAATTTTATTTTATATATTATATATCAAATTTTAATTTGTAATTTGTTGATTTTAAGTTTCTTATTGTTTTTCCTATTTTAGCTTGGTATGTATTAAACTAGTTATTAATGTTGTGTGAGATAATGGCATGTATTAACTTGGAGATTTAAACTTGGATTGACATATGTCAATTTGTTTCCATTTTGATACAATGTTTAATGTTTTTTTTTAGTTGCTAATGTAATGCTTTTATTAAAAATGTTTTAATTTGGAGTTTGGCATGTCATTTTTTTCATTTTCAATTATTTGTTGCTACTTGATTGGTTAAAACCGAAACCGAACCGAACCAAACCGAATTTTTATGGTTTGGTTTGGTTTGGTTTTGTTATAGTATGGTTTGGTTTTGGTTTGGGAAGAGCAAAACCGAAGTATAATGGTTTGGTTTGAAAAGTACCCCAAAACCGAACCAAACCGAACCACGAACACCCCTAGTATATACCATATTTAGACGACTTCCTTAAATTAGCCTGCGGCAGGGAAGGAGCGCTCATATTATAATGTTGAAACATTTACATAAAGTCTCTCATGTTTAATATTTACAGTACTTTGATCCTTCATAAAAGAGAATCATACTGATTATACTGGGAAGTTATAAAAAATGAAACTTCAACCATTGGAACATGGCACGGAAGCTCTTATTATTATTATTATTTTGGTAACCAGGGGTGCCCTCACCCTCTACCTGGTTATGTTTATATGCTCCCACCCACCTGTGTTTGGGTAAACTCATGCAGCTAGAGTCTCGTGGGAAATCGAACTTGAGACCTAATATTTCTTTAGGTGTTAGTAGTAAGATCAACTGCTTTATCCCTTGTGGTTAAGTTAGGCATGAAATAATGATAGCTACGTTTTATTTGGATAAAGAATTTTTAGGTGGAATTTGTCTTTGAGATAAAATTTGTAAAATTTTTATAGCTATGTTTGGATAAGGAATTTGTAAGTGGAATTTGTAAAATTTTTATAAGGAAATTTCTTTATAAAAATTTGACAAATTCCATTTTAAAGACAAATTTCATCTAGAAATTCTTTATCCAGACATAACGATAAGGAATTTCCTTACAAAAATTTTATAAATTCCATTTCAAAGACAAATTCCACCGAAAAATTCCTTATCCAAACATACATAGCTTTAAGGTTTTTTCTTTTTCTTTTTCCATTCTTAGTCATATTTGATCTCTCTCTCTCTCTCGTTCTCTCTCTCGTACACACACAATTGCGTTTGCATGATAGAGTCAATGTTCGGTTCAATAGATTAAATTAGATGATTATAATGCTCTAATGTGCCCCATTTAACCGATGTATCCAAAAATTTCTACAATAAAGAAAAAAATTTATAAAAATAATTAGAGTCAGTCAGATGGTCGTGCCATTTCATTGCATTAATTCCTCCCCACCACCAAAGAGTTTTGTAGTTGAAGGTGCAAAAAACTTACCCTTTTGTATATTGTCTGCAATTTTGTGCATTTCCTATGAAAATATCCGCGGCTCTCATGTGTTGGCTTTCCAATACCATTGTATCCATTATCCATTTCTTATTTATGTGAGCAACTCAGGCAACTTTTGAGGAGTTAGCCCTGGAGAAGCGATCCTGTTAGTTTTTGCATGAGAAGAACCATTGTCATATTGCATGTATACGACATTTTTCTCTATTGAACCATGGTGATGTGATATCCAATTTTTAAAGCAAAACAATAACTAAAAAAAAAGAAACGAAGAAAAAAAAAATATCTTGTACTGCTCGAGCAAATCGAGTCAGGGACCGAACCAAGATTTCATCTCAAAGGGGGCCAAAGATGAACTAAAAATTTTTATCGTTCAAAAATGAAAAATATATTAAGATTCAATACTAAATTAATATATGAAAGATATAACTAGATAAAATTATTTTTAAACTTTGTGAAGTTTTTTTATTATTTAATTTATATACCAAAGATTTCATTAATTCAAAACAAACTTATAAAAACAAGATGCTCAACAAGCCTGGATAAGAATTGCCCATTTGCCTACAAATGTTTCTAAAGTTATATGTAATAGCAAAATAAATTGTAATTTCACAAAATTATCTGGCTAAAAATAAAGTAAATGAAATTTTAAGGTACAAGACTAGAAGCCCGAGAAAGAAGGTAGCACAAAGTGCTAGAAACAATACATACCTACCCACTGTAGCATTGTCTCATGTTTTCATTTACCATGAGCCAATGATAAGGACTGACATACCTTGACAGGAAAAAGCTAGTGGGGGCCATGGCCACCCTTGGCGCAAGAGTAGTTTCGTCCTGAATCGAGTGTCATGGCACAAAGACACCCTGTTACACACTTCGAGCATCTTTTGGATTTTTTTGCTTTTTTAATTCTCTCCGAGCTCCAAATTAATTAGTGTTATCCTAATTCGTTACTGGGGTGATAAATATTATGTGAAGTACGATATAAGCTCAGAAGCAAAATTTCCAATAATTGTTGTGGTGAGTCTCAACTATGTACGGAACTGGCTGAGGATGTCACCACTCTCTCCGGTCACCCCAAGAGAAATAACATCGGCTAACATTAGACTTCTGGTTGAGGATATCATTAGGTTGATTGATATTCTATGTTACCATATAATCTAAGCAGCAAAATCTCCAATAACAGTTCTTCTACGTCTCGAAGACTGAACTGCCTCAAGAAGTCACACATAATATGGGCAAACTCTCTCCTAGTTGAACTGAATGGCAATTAATTTTTAATGTATAAACTTGACTCTTTATGTTTGGGAGAGAGATTATATGGCCTTGATATGTGATCTGGATAGATGGTCACAATTAGCCAAACGAGCGGGGAAAAAAAGAATTAACTGTCAGATATGGGCCTAAAACAGTGTTCATCATTACATCCCACAGTTCATTGATAGCAAAATACAATTGATGTTGGAAGGCCCTGAAATGCCATTTGTTGCAACCATTACAAAAAAAATAAAAGGATTCATTCTGTCCCCCCAACAATTTTGGCTTCATTTCAGGAGCCAAAATACTCTGTATAATCATCTCTTCTTGCAAGCTGTTTCACCAATTTTCTCCTCGTTGACCCAGCATACCTGTCTCAACAGACCCTCCTAAACTTAAAATATATGTAGTAGCTGAAACTTGAGCTTCGACATATAACTCATACATACATTCGTTAATGTACGTAGCTAGTTCCAGTGTCAGTTCCATACAGTAGCTCTGCTGCCTGCCCCAATTCTATCTCCTCTCTCAAGTGTCATGGCCGCCTCTTTATACGAATCACCTAGTTCTAGTGTCAGTTCCATATAGGGGTGCAACTCGGTACGGGACGGTCCGGGACAGGGGTATTTTCATCCTGTCCCGAAGTAATTTGGAACTTGAAAGTATTGGAACCGAACCGAATTGCATATTGTCCCGTCCCGTCCCGAAAAATACCGGTCCGGAACGGTCTGGTTCTCGGTATTTATTAGTTTGTTTTCCCTGAGTAAAAAATTAAAAATAACTACTTCCAGTCAAATATTGTCAGCTTGATTAGCCACAAAAATAGACTAATTCATTGCACACTTACACTTGGCCATTAAGGATTTGGGTTAGGCTATTGCCACCATATAAAATACTCTAAGCCCCCCATTTAATTTACATTTTTAAAGTGTTATGAAAAATATAAAAAAAATTTATGAAAACTAATCACAGAATCTACTAGAAAACATCATTCCACAATTTTGTAGAATAAAGTTTTTCCAAAATTTGTCATTTAAGTAGACTTTTTGGCAATTTTTCACGGAAAATGAAATAGAGATTGTAAATGGTTAAAAATCTGCTTAAATGATAGATTTTGGAAAAAATTTCTTCTACAAAGTTGTTCAGAATGATGTTTTCTAGTGAACAATGCTATAAGTTTTCTTAAAAGTTTTTATATTTTTCATAAAACTTTAAAAAGTGTAAACTAATGTGGGGCTTTGAGTATTTTATGTGGTGGCAATAACCTCACTCTAAGGATTTACATAATACATATATCTGCTTTTCCACAAAATGGGCTACATAAATCATAAAGTCATAAATACATAATCATTAATTATAATTCATTCATTCATTCATAGTACTAACTACTAATAGTAGTGATAGCACAATAAAAATATTATATATATTATATCATATATTATATTATACATATAAAATATATATATATATTATATATCATCGGTACTTGGTCTGGGAATTTGATTCGAGAATTCGGTGTGGGACGGTTTTGAACACCCTTAAACCAAGTCCCGTCTCGAAAAAATTCAGTTTTTAAAAATGGTCCCGAGTCTCGACCGAACACTGTTTGTCCTGTCCCATTCCGGACCGAATTGCTCGGAACAATCTGGTCCTCGAATTTCCTTAACCAAGTTGCACCCCTACTTCCATACACTAGTTCTTGTTTAATGGGGTTAATTTGTATTGGCAATTCGATTTGTAAAGTTGCACGTACTTCCTATCTGATTTTCTAATGATTGCATGCATGCAATTATTGTACTCCCTCCATCCCACAAAGATAGCACAAGTTTGACAAAACACACAATTTAAAAAAATTCATCATCGCATTGACTTGTCATTTATTAAGTTTCATCTTTTCAAAAGTATCTTCTCTTACTTGGTATTGGGTTTTGTGTTAAATGTAATTATTGAAATAACATAGGGTAATATAGAAAAGTTCAAAAAATTTATGATTTGACTTTTTAAAATTGACAAATATTTTGGAACAAAAAAAATAGTAAAAATGACCCATCTTTGTGAGATAGAAAAAGTATTTTATTTTATTTTTTCTTTTTTTGGCTGTGAACAAGCAATTGTTGTACTTGGGTAGCCTTATGTGGAGAGGTATTTGACAACTTTTAAATGTTTCTATTGAAAAAGCAATCTTAGCTCCAAATATTGATTTGCATTTCGTACATTGTTCTCGGAAACTGGAAAGATTTGAGGTCTGTGGATCTATTTTGGGAGCAATTGGTCAGGGATTTTATTTTTTTATTCTTTTAGGGGTGCAGTTTATTTTCGAAATGGACAAACATTTTCCCATAATCACATTATAAAATTGTATTCCTTTTGAAGTTAGAAATGCAAACAGGGGTACCAATCACACTTGGCATTATTGTGACCTTGAGGGCTTGATTTTCTAAGCAAAATGTACTAATCTGTTTCTGTCCAACCTTTTTTAATCTGAGTGCCAGATTTTCTGGTGATAGAATGTAATGATTTTGTCTTTTGTCTCCGTGAATCAAATTATGAATTCAGGATTCATTTTGATTACCTGCTGTTTCAGAAATGGTATAGTGAATTTATTTTACTCACTTCCTTTGAATTTGATTCATCTATTTTAGTGTCATTTGTCTTCCTAAACTTTATTAAAATCACCCTTAGAATTTTGAGTTTTTTTCTTTTTCCCAATGGTTCTCCAACCCTTGAATTTGCCACCATCAATATCACTATCATGCCTAGATTTTGGCCCATGATGACTGGGACTTTGGTTCGTGGAGTTCTCTCTTTTCCCACATTGTTGAAGTCTAAAAGTTGCAAACACATAGGGGCTTGACTTAGACTTCGGCTCATGGTACCAAGACTTTTGTCCATAGAGCCTCTATTGGCTTTACAAAGCTTCACTGTTTCTCGTTATCATTGACCCATTGAGGTCACTTGGATTATTATAAGAATTTCTATCAATGGTGGTACCTCTTTCATGATTCGGCATCAAACTCAAGAAGATTTTTCATAAGTTTGAAGGGAAGTATTGAGGAAATAAATCAAGACAAAAAAAAGGATGGGATCAAGATATATGGAAATAATTCAAGAAGGAGCATATCAGGGGAGATCAATTGAGAGAAATTCATAGAGAAAATTTCAAAGAAACTTTGATTTATTTCCTTGTTTATGTATTTGTATTATTATTAATTTCCATATTTTTCCTCTTGTTCTCTATAATACTAGTATTGGGTTGATTGTAATAATGCAAGTAATAATCAATGATAATTTAGTTTTTCTATATCATACTGATTATGGGAAGTTATTAAAAAAATGAAGCTTCAAACATAGCACTAAATCAATTGTTTATCCCTTGAGGATAATTTGGGGTCCCCCTCCCCCCCCCCCTTCTCTCTCTCTCTCTCTCTCTCTCTCTCTCTCTCATACATACAATTGCATGCACATGATAAAGTCAATGTTAGGTGCAAGATTAGATTAGATGATTATATGCTCTAATGTGCTCCATTTAAGTGATAAATTCAAAAAAAGATCTACAATAAAGAGATATTTGATAAAAAAAAAGAGTCAAAGACAGATGGTTGAACCATTTCATGATTTCATTGCATTAATTTTATTCTTTTTTCCAAGGAGTTTCTTAGTTGAAGCTGCAAAAAACTCAACCTTTCATATTGTCTGCAATTTTGTGCATTTCCTATGAGGAATTCCTAGGCGCTCATGTGTCGGCTGTCTAATAACGTTGTATCCAATTCTTATGCATGTGAGCCACTCAGGCAACCATTGAGGAGTTCGCCCCGGTGAATCCTGTGAATATTGTTGCTTGAGAAGAGCCATTGTGATATACTGATATTGCACCTATACTGACATTTTTCTCTATTGAACCATGGTGATGTGACATCCACTTTTTAAAGCAAAATAGAATCATCCTTCTTGAGGATGTCACCACACTCAAGAGTCACCCCCATAGAAATAACATCGGTTAACGTAAGACTTCTGGCTGAGGATGTCACTAACTTAATTAATATTCTATCCCTTGGGGTTAAATAATGCATCAAATTGAGTTTTTGATGGATTCATGAATAGTAATGAATTATTAACATAATTAATTGGATCTAAATGTGAACGTACGAAAGTGAGGACCATTCTGTCGAGTTCATAGCTAAAGATGAAAATGACAGTTCTCAAAATATGAGATTAGTTCTTGACTCTCTGTAACCAACCTCATATGCCAAATTCTGAGAGCCGAGGCACCCTCTTCCGGAGTTT